>CM060483.1:11496934-12876934 GCA_030544235.1 Lepturacanthus savala | reverse complement strand
CATTATGTAGGCTACTTATTATTATTATTATTATGTTGTGTACTGTGACATACATTGAAATCCATTGTAAAGATTTGTAACTTACCACAGACAAACAACTTCTGTTGTAGCCTATAGGACTGTGCAGTCTACCTCTGTTCATAATATATGTGTATTATTATAGTATTGCTTTTAATTAACACAATAATTATGGTTTAATGGTTTAAACTTATTTATTTACTATCATTATTAGTAGTAGTAGTAGTAAGATTTTGTTTTGTTTACATTGTTCTTATTTTTTAATATTTGTCTTTTTGTTAAAATAATTTTGCTTTAATTCAATTCCTTTCATGCTTATTTTATGCTATTAAAGATCAAATATTCGTCATTATTAGCCTGTTAATTATTATGTGTAATGTCTGGCAGAGTGTTTAGTTGGGACCATGGCACTTACTCAAAGTGAAGCAGTGGTCATCCGCCGCATGTCAACAGAAAGTAATCCCCCAAAGCATCGTCCCGTGCGTCGCACGTGAATGAGAAAGTCCTACTACTCCCGAAATGCGCATTGTTGGTGCAGAGCTAATTCAAATAAAGTCATAGCAACACCTCAAGTATGAGCAGCAGGTGTACAAATGCGATGTTTGCCCTCAAGGGAAATTAGTGGACTGTTTGTTTACTACTACGGAGTTAACGCTAGCTAAAGATGCTACGTGCGAACAGCAGCAGTGGTTCAAAAAAGAAAAGGTGCAATAATTACAGTAATATTTTCAGGTGAACAAGAACAGGTGCTACAATGACTCTTTTGCTGTGTTCCATTGCAGTCGGAACTCGGAATGATCAGATTCGGAAAGTCCGAGGTAAATGCGAGCTATTGTGTAAACTCGGAAAGCATTGCATTGTATTTCTTTTTCCATAATTTCCCACTTATCCCCATTTCTTAAACTTCTCTTGTGTAAAATAAGAAGCCACGTGTGATGCCACCTTGCTCTGACGTCATTTCTTCCCACTCAGGAACCGGGACAGGTTCGAAGCAGCCCGAGTTCCCGAGTTGGAGGCCGGATCTTTCCGAGTGCAGTTGAACGCAGCATTTAATGCACCGCCCACCTGCATTCGATATACAGCTCTAGAAAAAAATGAGACCACTACAAACTTATCAGTTTTTCTGATTTTACAACTTATAGGTATGTGTTTGGGCAAATGGAACATTTGTGTTTGTCTGGCAACATTTCCCCCACATTCCATATAAAAATATTATCGTTTAGAGCAATCATTTGCAGAAAATGACAAATGGTCAAAAGAACAAAAGAGATGAAATGTTTTCAACCAATGCAAAGAAACAAGATCAAATTCATTTTAAAACAATAAATACTAACTAATAGCTTTCATGCTCTCCACAATATTTTCTCATTGTTCTATGGTATTTTTATTCCACTCCTGGTTCCTCTTTAAGCAGAACAAGGTTTGCATGTGTTGGAATTCAACAGATGCTGGAATGGAATGCCTGTAATACATGTAGAGATGCTGATTTTAGAAGAAAGAAAATGCAGGGGTCTCTTATTTTTTTCCAGAGCTGTGTAGTAGAGGGCAGGCTACAGTACTATATGTCACGTGTGACTTTTACTGCTCCATTTTCACTGCTCAAATACTCAGGTTTGCCAGAATGTGATAAACGCAGTGCAAATAATTACAGCTCCATAATGAAATAGGTCAAAGGCTATTCATTTATGGAATTAAACTGAACTGAGCTTAGAAGAAAAAAAAAAACATTGCATTGGATATTCTAAACAGTTAAATCAGGGTCAGCTCAGATGTGCCTCGATTGTGTTTATTCACATTAAGCATGAATGAATTGTAAACCAAGGCTAGATTAGGATTTAATTAAAGACTAAATTATAATTTTAATAGCTAGTGAGGTTGTTTGTGTGTTTTTGCGTGTCCCGATTTTGCTCATTTAAATTATTATCGCTGTAGACTGAATAAATAGTCTGCAGCGAGGTAAATATCTTACTTCGATCTCCATATAGAAAGGATCAGAATCCCAATGTCTCACTGATATATTCCTAGAATATACAATGCAAAAATAGTGAGGAATATTTTTATGATCCAGGGAAGGTTGGGAGGTCCCAGGCTCATCTTACAGTTCACAGTATACCAAACAAATGAAAAAATTTAAATGAAAGGTGTGAGATAGGTTCACTGGCGGCAGCTCCAATTCCCTGTCATGTTAGTCACAGCGTGTATGTGTCTGTCTGAGAGCCCTTCTGTCTGTTTGCAATCCGCATGCCTCTATAATTGTGTGAACAAGGTAGACGTCCGTCATCCCTTCCTGTCGTTCTGGGTCTGATCGTTCTTTCATATTCTACCTGGGTGCAGTAATGATGTTCACACAGTAACAAGAATTTAACCAGAAAATGTTTCTACTTTCATCTGTGTCTGCCTGTGTGTGCATGTGTGTGTGTGTCTGGTGTCTGTGAGCGTGCATGTGTGTATAAACTCTCTTGAGTGTCTTGTAGTGGAATGGGTGCATGTAAAGCTAACATTTTCCAAACCAGGCAATTATCATATTGTGGGTAAATATGCACACACACACACACACACACAAACACACACAAACTTCAAGACCACACACATCAGGCTGCACATGCATGGACACAAATACAGCACATGGAGAGCGATAATGAGACAGACTTTCAAAGTTTTAAGAGAGAGCAGACAGAACGGCCAAGAGAGGGAAGAGCCTGGTAAAGGGACCACATGCTTCGCCTGAAAAAGCAGGAGGGTGAGCATAGATACAAGTGGAGAAGAGGAATCATGATGAAAAGCTGAAAGGAGGAAATTGCCAGGAAGATGATCACATGTTCACACCATGCTTCATACGGAAAAGAGAGGATGGGGTAAACGGGAAGAAAATGTAGGTGACATACTACCAACAGCTAAGACATATGGGCAAAGAATGGAAGGAGGAATGTGAGAAGGAGAAAACAGGAAAACAGTTGCAGGAGTGAAAAAGAGGGGGGGGGGGGATAAGGAGAGAAGGAGGAGGAAGTGCAGAGATGCTGCCAGCCAGCCAGCCAGATTGCATACTCATAACACATAATGGCTATTATTAGACAGAAAGCAGAGCAGGGGAGAGGAGGTATGGGGTTGGGGGGATTTGAGAGAGGAAAAAAAAAAGAAAGCTCTTGTAAGCAAACCGGAGAGGAGAAAATATAGCAACAGACGGATGGGATAAAAAGGAGGGAGGGATCAGAGTGTATTTTTTTAAGGCGAGCCGAAGCATGTCCAGTTAAAGTCACTTCCAATTTATTATGGACCCCCTCACTTTTTCACTCCCTCACTCCTAAGTCGTCCTCTTCTTCCTCCCACCTCATCCTTCGCTCCACTGATTTCAGCCCCATGAGCGTGTGCTATTTCTATATTTGTTTCTATGGCATGTCTTATGGGGGAACCCAAATTTTCCAGACTATTCGTATGTGTAAAGCTACCTTGTGAAAGGCTTTGAATAATTTTTCCGCTGAAGAAGTAGGAGGTAGAGGGAATAGAACCCTGCAACGGAACTGAAAGAGTCTGAAAATAACCATTTTTAACACAACATTAAATTCAGGATGCGTTTAAGACAAGTTCCCCTCTCTGGAAATTGAGAAGTATTCCCCAAAGTCTAAATGCTTTGTTTCACATTCACCACTGAGAGGTTTATTGCAATTAATTCCTACTTTCATTAAAAGCTCTTTACCCTCTCAGGCTCTGGGCTACACATTTCAGACATATATATTCCGATCTCCCTTGCTGAATTCTATAAATTACACTATTCACAGAGGATACAGTAGGAGCGACTTGTTTTTTTGGGGGGCTTTTTTTTTACTCACTACTGTTATGGATCCAGGCCTGTAAACAAGGCTTAATTTTTTCAATTATAAATCTCTAATCCATTTTGTATTTTGTGTACTTCTGTGAATTAAAGAGCTGTAGCCTTAACATGGAGCTTCAGTGGTTTTCTTGTTTTTGTAGGTTTGATTCAAATTAAGAACAAGAGGTTTTCTTTAAAGATGTAGAATTACTGTGCCACCAAGTGGCCAGAGGAGTGCAGAGGAGCTGGTGGAAACACACATTAGGAAAAGTACATTTTTAGAGGTACAGTAAGGCTCATTCTGTATTTATGGTGAATAAATATTGCTTTAAATCCTGTCTCACTTCGCTAGTAAGACGTGTGTGTGTGTTTCAACATCCAGTCTCTTCCAGAAATCTTTACCTCCAACTGGTTCCCAACAGCAAACAGGCCTCCTCTGCTTCTCTCCCCCTGCTCTTCCCTCGCAAGAAAATGGGCAAACAGCCGCAGGTGCAGCCAGCAGCTCAGCCAGGCAGAGACAACAAAGGCAGAGCCGTGGTGGAACACCACGCATCAGGAAGACTGTCAACACAGGCAGGTGATTGCACTGAGAGGAGATACAGACATCTGCAAACAGACACAAATATCAGTGGCAGCACAACTAGAAAAAAAGGGTGAAAGCTGTTTATGATGCTGCCATTCTGGGAGGCAGCAGGAGACAGTTATACTGCTCTAACCAATCAGAGACTGCTGTGTGATATGCCGATCCAGTGAATGACTTCATTCTTATTTTTGCAGCAGTATCATAGAGTACATTTCTTTTTCTTTTTTTTTTTTGCATATAGCTCAATGATGCTGTTCCTTTTTGCACAGTAACATATACATAATATCTACAAACAGGAAGAGACAGTATTTGTCTGTAAAGACTCTACTGTCCTCTAGTGTCTAACCAACAGGCATGTACGGGTGGATCACACTGCTGGTTTCTCTGCAACTGTTCTATAGAGCATCACAACATTTGATGTGAAGTTTGGCAAAGGATGCGAAGCAAACAATTCGTGTCTGATGCGGATCGATCCCGGCTCCACTCCAGATTTCAATAAACATCACACAGAGCGCGGCTTTAGTGTCTGATTATTTATATAAAAAAGCAGGAGAACAATGAAGTCTAGCCTGTAGACAATCCCATGGGAGAAGAAAAATCTAGTGAAATGTCCAATCTCCTGACTTCCTACATAACTCGGGTGATATACACTTTTGTCAGCAGGTCTTTGTTGTCAATACCTATAGTGCATGAATCAAATGACAAATTTGTGTGCACAGAGCTAAAGATAATTAGATACTTAAAATGCAGCAGAGTGATACTTTGATCTCCAGCACCGAGTTAATGTTTTCAGTGTATCTCTAAAGATGATAAAGGGGGACAGACAAATAAAGAGAAGCTTGTAGATGCACGTCATATCAGTTTAACATAATGCACCCAAAACACATATACTCACATGCCATTATCTAATTATGATGAATAATGAAGCCTTGTCATACTCAGCCGGTAAGTGGCAGATGAATTGTAATAACCTTTATGAATAGTTTATGTGCAATATACCAAACTGAGGTTGATGCTCTGCAATATAAGAGAGAAAATGGGTGGTGCTCATGGGCTGTGAAGAAAAAAATAGCACAAAACAACCTTTCAGGTGATGCATTACTGTGTGCAGTGGATTAATTTAATATGGTTAGTAAGGTTGACAAAATACCTGCACAGCCTGATTAATTCTCAATAACTGTGTGAGAGTGACATCTCAGATTTATCAGAAACCATTTAAAACAAGAATTCTCAAAATCAATGAAACAGAAGTTCAGGCATAATGACTTTTGGTTTTATACTATGATGTTAAGCTCTTACCCGAATATAAACAATACAGTGCTGCTAAATATATATGACAAATTAACAAATATTAGCTGTAAATTCAACACAAATGTAAATTTCAGATTAAGTAACATTATAAACAGTATTTTAACTTTCCCTACTTGAAATACAGATGTGATTTAAGTTCTGGCATGAATAGTAATAGAATATTATAAAGGTCTTAAGATGATAAGGGATTGTTTGTAAATCTCTATTTGTTGATAAGGTTTCTCACCCTCTTCACTTTTGATGCAGTAACATCTTCCTCTGCTTTCATAACACAAAATAGGAATAATACATACAGATAAATGCATACAATATATTGTCAGTCAGTCAGTCATTTTCTATACCTGCTTATTCCTCATTAGGGTCGCAGGGGTCTGCTGGAGCCTATCCCAGCGCGTTACGGCGAGAGGCAGGGATACACCCCAGATGGTCGCCAGCCAATCGTGGGGCACACACACCATTCACTCACACACTCACACCTATGGGCAATTTAGAGTCGCCAATTAACCTCAGCATGTTTTTGGACTGTGGGAGGAAGCCGGAGTACCCGGTGAAAACCCACGCAGACACGGGGAGAACATGCAAACTCCACACAGAAAGGTCCCAGACCCAGGACGCAAGGCGGTCTTGAACCTGTGACCTTCTTGCTGTGAGGCAACAGCGCTAACCCCTGCGCCACCATGTCGCCCGCATACAATATATTGTATATACATAATTAAATTGTAAAGATGCGTTAATGTTATTTTGTTTTGTAGAATCTTGATGTTTCGGAAATGTTGTGACATTGTTGTGACATTGAATAAGACTATCTGGAAAATGCCCTCACCTGCATCACACTGTTAATGAAGGTGTTACATCACAAGTGATGCAGATAAGTTCACTAGGTTATTATGAAGAGTAAATTAACTTGATGTCTAAAATTTGTGGAGTGACCCTTTAACACAGCCTGAAATTAAAGAAAGGTTTGATACTTTTAAACATCCTCATAGCTGTTTAAAATGGTTTTAAAAGAAATTGCCAATATAAACTGATTTATATATGTATTCAATGTAATACAGTATAATTCTATCCAGTAATACCTTCTTTATTGAAAATTAAAGAATTATAAAAAACTAAAATAAATAAAAAAAAAAGATTGGGTTAAAAACCCTACACCAGATACCAAGCAGATTAATTTTATTTGTATCTTCCATGATAATTAATCATCATCATCACTGCCAGGATCACATCTGTTAACAGTATTATTGCCACCAGCTCCATTACCTTCACTCTCGCCATCCACTCAAATGATATAATTACATTATCAGGCCAGTAACAACAACTATAATCTGGTGTGATATTGACAATCTCATTATATCAGTTATATATGAATTAGCTTAAATACTGAGGACATTTTGCTTGACGGTGCTTGAACAAAAAAGCCCATTCCTGGCTTTACACGTCACTGTGTAAGACAATAATGCATTGTATGATACATTACTGTTTGAATTCCATAAAGGCTGCATGTACATAACTACAATGTGGTAACGTTTGATTTGTTTGATCGCTCACAAGTAATCCAGCGGCATTAAATGTTTAGCAAAAAAATAAAATCCTTAAACATCGCGAGTACATCTGGAACTTTGGGACCTGCGTCTCCAATGGTGATGCTTCATTAACAATCAGGTGACACGGTTATCAAGGTGTTCTGTGACTAATTGCTGCATCTCTAGCCCTGACAATAGTCAAAATTGATAATCAAAATATACAGTAAGTAGATTGATAGAACTGAAATGCCTGAAGCTATTTTAGCATTCAGCCATAATGCTGCCACTTTGCTTCTACTGTCCCTTTGTGTCCAATTCAGGACAATGGGCCACTACATATAAGGTAGTGACATGGATATTTTTGTAACATTAGTGACATGCAACAACACACTCAGCTGCTCATTATTCCAGTGCAAAAAGAAAGGGCGCTGTATCAGATATAAGACTCAGTACTTCGCAGTATTTGCACAATGGAAAGACGCTGTTCATAGAGCAGTGAATAAGTGTCTGTTGATTATAACAGATTCATTTCCAAGGGAGACTTATGAATGCACACAATCTGACATTAAAGTGTCTGAGGTCTGAGGTAAAAGGAACTCCCTGAATTCTTATTATTACTTATTTTTCTTTTCTTTTTTGGTTAATAGTGGTACAAACCTCTCTGCCTTATCTTACATTGTTCACCTGATAGTTGGTAGTTTCCACAGTGGACTATCCAATCTAATTGTTCCAAGAAAAAAAAAAGAAAATGCAGCTGGAATTCATGTGAAGTCAAACCAATTCTAGACCTTTTTTTACAGTGTGTGACAAACTTGGTATGATTCAACTCATTTCATGACCACTAGAAGAGAAACAGTAACAGTATTGACAACAATACATTGGTCAGAATTGCTAGAGCATTTTATAACAGTGTCAAATATGATCAAGAAGAAGCCAGGTGATGTCGATAAACGAGAATAATATTGTTCCCACATACACACAAAAAACCCCAAAAGAAAACATGTGGGCTCACTTTCGGCACAAAAAAGCATATTTAGTTTAGAGTGGAGCATTTTTAAAATAGTAAAAGTGTTGATCACAAAACCAAACACCTTCCTCTGTATTGTTTTATTTGTACTTTGTGTCATATAGAGCAGACACAGCCAGACGATGAGTTATGAGTCGCAGTGGAAATGGAGGCTCAGCCACAAAATGCAAGCTGCCTTTATACAGTTCTGCCATTTCAATGACTGAAGCACCCCTTGCTTGTGGTTATACTTTCAGAAAGCTGCTTAGCAACACATACGATTGCAGCCAGGAAGCAGGGGTATGGGCAATATTGCTTTGCTGCACATTCACAGTTTAATGTGATTACTAAGTTCATTGGAAGCTTTAAAGATGAATGCACAATCACTTCAGACTGCATTGCTCTCCACAGGTTTAAAACTTCAGGTTTGTTGCACTTTTGGTGTTTTTTTTTTGTTGTTTTGTTTTTAAATCAGCTGCCAAAGACACATTACCACTGACTGAGGTGTGTGCAGATTAAGTTTCAACCCATAGAAAGCAGGACAGCAGCTTTTTTTCTACCCTGTCTGATTCTTTGCTCTGCTGCCACCTAGTGGACTTAAACCTCATTTTGCCACATTTTACCAAATATAGTAGAAAGGTGGACTCAGTCCAGTCCACGAATCAGAACATAGAACTATTTCTCTTTCCCCCATTGCAGAATATTCTGCTGAAACCTGTACCAGCTTTTTAATGTGCGTGTGCACAGACATTCTCTCTATGATTATTTTTTTTGGATGTGTATGTGAAAGCGTGTTTTGACACAGGAATGCAGCATCAACTGAAATCCTGAGAAAAAAAGTTGGCAATGCCAGACACAAAGGCAACATAGCAGAACAGTTCAATACGTTCAGTGTGTGTGTGTGCGTATTTTGTATTAAGACAATGCATGAGTGGGGTTATTATGGGTATTGGATTAATGTCATTCTAGTCTAAAATAAGCGGTTATAATGGCTGCTTTACTGCTGTGGCTAAACATGCAAGCACGCATGAGTGTGTTAGTGTTTGTGTAAGACATCATGGGCACAAAGTTCTCTTGGCACACCTGAAGCGGCTGAGGACTCACTTTTGACAAACTGAGATAGTAAAACACCAGAAAAATACCTTCTAACAACAGAAATTAATTAAATACAATTGCCTCTGGTAACAAAAACAAACAAAAAATTAAATAATATAAATAGCTAAGAGATGATACATTTCTGCAGCTTACAAAGGCATTTGGAATTTTTGACATCACTTAAACAACCTCAAATTATGTCAACTCAAGTTTGCAGAAGATATAAAATGTACAGACTGAATTGCAATTCCATATTTTTGCTAGTATTTCCATAGCAATGTAAAGGTATTCCGATTTTGAGTTAAATTTAAGTGGCCACAATATAGGCGCAAAAGTATATATTCCCAAATCACATCGTTACAATCAAACAAAATGTGTTTGAACCAACAATGAAACCAAAAATGATTTTGCAAATCAAATCAAATTCACACAGAAGTGCGTTCAGTGCTTTTTAGTGCTTTTTTTTGTCAAGGGACATTGATGGAGACAATTTTAGCCACATAGTCAATAGACTTAATGATTTAACAGCTGTAAAAATAATTGTCTTTAAATCTCACATTTTTACTCTTTCTACCTTCCAGTGGATGTCTTTTCTGTCCTTTTTCAGTTCTCCAGTCGCATGAGCAACACATGTCCATCTGTGGTGCCATTTATCTCCTCCGTTTCTTTCGTTCATTATTTATTTCATTCGTTTCCTTGTGCCCAGTTCGGCTCGATGTCCTCCAAAAGCTAACGAAGGTCAGGGAGCCAGAGTCAGTGTATGTGAATGTGTGTCAGCGCTTGTGTGTGTGTCCTGTACACAGAACCAGGTCGTGCTCTAGTTTTTCTTCCCAGAAAGTTTAATCGGAAAAATGTTCCCCTCTGTCTCTGGATCCAGGTCGGACGTTTGTGGTTTCGGTATCCACATTTGTTTGTCTGCGTACAGTAAAATGTCTCTCTCAGTCATGAATTGTATGAAGCATCATTTTTTTTCCCCCCTTCGTGTTTCAGGAAACTTGTGTGAGAGATTCCTTTAGTAGCCCATTCTTTCTGTGTGCTTTTCAATGTCATGTCCAGAGTAAGCAGATAGAGAACGAGGGAGACCCTTCCAACATCACAAAGCGGCCAAAGGGACCTCTGAAGGGCTCTATATGCAGGGAAGGTGGAAAAATGTTCGTCTAACTACTCTAACTGCTTCTTGCTACTGTAGCAGGTTAAGTGTGCTTTGTAAATATGCTTTAAAGCACTCATGGTTGTGTTATCTGTGCCAAATGCTACTTCCTGGGCTGATTTCTCCATTAAAACATACTACATCAGAAAGTAGGACGGAGAGTTAATCCCTAGGGATTCTCGTCTGTGCCCTTGTCTACATGAGTCTAAAATATCTAGGTTGATTGATCATGAATCACTTCTTGGCACTGCCTTTTTTTTTTTTTGCAATGGAAGCCATATTTGCTACATAGCTATTAGTAGCACCTGCACACTAGCTGTTATTTGGTGTCATGCATCTCTATGCCGGCTTTACTTTCACGCTTTTTCCTACTGAGGCGATGTTTTCTGAGAGCAGTGGTACTTATTCGTGGATGACTCTTAAGAGGAGGAGGTAGCGGTTTGACGCGGTGTGGCCAAACTTATTTTATCGGGCATTACCGCTACTTTTAAGGGTTTCATTTTAATATTGGAAATCATCGGCAGCGATTGTTTGTTTGTTTTTTGTTTGCACTAAAACAAAGCACTTAAAAAGACTGGTTTGTTCTATGTTTTCCTTTCTTTTCTTTTTTAAATAGGAGAATGTCAGCTGAACTTGGCAGCTCTTAGTTTTAATTCCCATGCAGTCCAATATAATAGACATAAATGAGATCAAGAGACGGTTTTCCATGCCTAAACATACTGTAATATATAGTATATTGATATTGGAAGATGGTATTTTGGTTATTTTGGGTTGTTTTGTCTTTGGGTACAAATGTTTAAAACTACAGTGCACAGGCAGAACTGGTGAAAAATTTGCTAAATATTTGACTCATGTATGTGAAAACCACACCATGTTAAATCTTTTGCTCCTCTATGCATCGGATAAAATCATCTACGTGATCTCAGTATGTATCTTTTCAAAATATAAAGGCATATAATAGTGAGAGGAGAAACCTCGGTCTTCAGGAGATGTGATACATGGAACGTGCCAAGATGAAATCTGATCCTCCTGTATGTCCAGGAGCACAGAGAGGTGGATCACATAACCACCACTTTTAAAAGAGACCAGGGAGGAAAAGATAATGATTGATGCACCAGATCTATTTTGGTACAATCTACTCCCATGTCTTAATTGGCAAAACAAAAAGATGCTCCCCCAACTTGTTGTTTTTTAAGAAGCAATACATTTGTTGCTCAGGATTACACCCGTGCATAAGAAGTGATCGAATGCAAGGAGAGTGAATTTGAGTACAGGAGCTCAACAGAGCTGAGAAATAGAGGAAGCAATCACTCTCCTTTTTTCCAGCTCCATATCAGTAATGGGTGGAGAGTGGTGGTGGGAGCTAATAGTGAAGTGAGGAGTAGGACGGCACAAAGAGACAGAGAGGAAATCGATGTTTACGGTTACTAGTCAGGTGCAGTGTGAATACTAAATTATACAATAAAACTTAAAAAAACCTGAGAGGCTGATTTCTGTCAGGAAAAGGGTACCTGGGGGAACTACATGGATGTTTTTTGGATTAGACTCAAGGTCAGAGAATGGCAATTCGCAGGCTGTTAAATCTTATTTCTCTAGATTTGATCCTGTTGATAATTATATAAAGAATCTGCACGAATTCTCTCATATCGAAAACAGGGTCTGTCATGGTTGTTTTTTTTTCATTTTGCTATCTTTTCTTCTCTTTATTCACTGTTCCTCCTGGATCTTCCATTCTCTTCGATTTCTATTTCGCTCTTTTTACATCATACCTTGCCAAATAGCATGTCATTGCTTTTCGCTCTCCCTCTATTGCTGTTTTGTAAATCTGCGTCTTATCTTCTTTCTACCACCTCTGAAATATTTGGGGATTCTATCTGGTTCCTACATTTCGTCGATTTGACTTTGACACCTCTACTTTGTTCAGATTTGCGCAAAAGCGTTGAGCTTTCAAAATGTCCTTTTTGTGATTCTTCCTTTTCCAATTCTATTTCTTTTGAAAAAAAAACAAAAAAAAAAAAACTAGCCAGCACCAACCGGGATGGTTTGATGTCTCCCCACTGCTGCTTCAAGCTGCTATCTTTAGACTGGTAACCCCTCCCACTCCTGCTCTTGCATAGATATATCTGGAAATAGACATTCTCTAAGTTCTTACTTCCATAGAAACCAATCCAAAAAATGTCTTCTTCTATTTCACATCCTGTGTAGCAAAGTGCAAGGATTTCTCAGATCTTCTCATCTTGCTACAGCACTAAGTTCCCTCTGAACCAATGTGTCTCACTATTTCCAGAATGCATTTGTTCAAATCTCTACTTTCTTCTGCTCCTCCTCCCTTCTTACAGAACGTTCTCTTTTTTCCCACTCCTTAACGTATCCACACTCTTTCCTTTGTTCGCGGAGCTGTTCTTACCTCTTATGCAACCCTTTCCTTCCCTGTCTGTGGTTGGCAGTGCTTTCAACCTCATTCTGTTCCCATTTCATTAAGTCTTCAGGTCTATCACAATACCTCTTTTATCTTTTACTCTGAGCTTCTTCTGTGATCCACTCTCTTTTTTTTTTGCTCTCTTTCGCATTCTTTCATCTCCCTCGGCCTCTGCCCATAACTTCCTCACTCTGAGTGTGTTTATTTTTCAGATCATCACATGTCGTCCCCGGCGTGGCAGCTCTCCTCTCCGTGTATAATGAGGACAGGGAAGAAGAATGCGTCCTGGTAGGACGGAGGACGCTCGCCCTCCCTCCCTTCGCTGGCCGCTCCGCCATCTTGCTCCCCCTCTTCGTCCCTCTCTCTTCCTCTGTCGTCCCTCCTCCTCACCTCCTCCTCCTGCTCTTCTTCCTCTTCATCGTCTCCTTCTCCTTCAAGCACTCCTCTGGTCTCCTCATTATCCTGTCTTGACCCTAACCCAAGGAATCCTCCACCACTGCTTCCTCCTCCACCACCGCTTCCTCCTCCTCCTCCGGCTCCACTTCCTCCTCCATCCTCCCTACTGCCTCCGAGCCCTCCCACCATGCTTCTTGAATGAAACAGGCTGTTCTGGCGACCTCCTCCGAGCCTCCCTAGAGAGAATCCACTTCGACTGAGCACCAGCCTCCCTCCAATCCCCCCGCCGCTCTGCCCTGCCGCCCGGATCCCTGCTACAGTAGCATTAAGGAGGGCTGTGGTTCCCATCGGGGCCCGTAGCCTGGAGGGCAGACTGGAACTTGACGTGGTCCTTCGGCACCGTGGGCAGCTCTGGAGGAGGTAAGCTGAGTTGAACACCACAGGCAGGGCTAGAGTCGGCCGGGGGACCTCCTGGCTGGGGGTGGGGCCCGGGGGCCCTGAGAAAGGCCCAGGAAGGGGCCCAGGTAGGGGCCCGGAGAGGGGTGTAGAGGCGGTGGGGTTGGATCCCCCGCTTATGTCCAAGTCCATGAGGAGGGCCTCAGAGTAGCTTGGAACCATCTGTTGGTTACAGCGGATATGCCACTCCAATTCTGTCATGTCCACCGTGTTGACTCGAGAGATGGCTCTGTAGCTCGTCCCGCTCGGGCCAATTCCGATGCCAATCGCCCCCGGGTGGATGCCGTTCTCGGTCCCTCCGTCATTCCCATCCCCTCTTCCGCCTCCACCTGGCCCTCCTCCGCCTCCTGGCCCTCCTCCGCCCGTGTCCTCATCCTCCCCAAACAGCTTCTCAACATGGTAGTGGACATACGCCGTGCGGTATTCTGACACTACCCGCAGTGGCCATGACAGGAGGAAAGCAGAAGCCAGCCAGAACACCCTGTGTCTAGAAAACCAAGGCTGGTGAGCTGGGTCAGGGAACGCCAGGATGTGCTCGCGGAAATCCACGTTCTTCAGGTGCATTCCCTCCCTGGCTTCCATGTAGTCGTCGAGTCCCTCGTTCTCGCCGAAGAAGCGTGCACGCTAGGTAGCACAGGAAATGGGGTGGGAAGAAAACATTATTAGTAAAATGAAAAGGCATATTTTACACTAAATATTTACTGAGAATCACACCTTGAGCTCTGAAAACATTGGCAATTGTTCCTTATTTTATGGACTATTCGGAAAACTACTATGGAAAATAGTCATCAAATATCGTCATCAGAACAGAATTAATATATATAAAAAATAAACATTTGCTTACCTGGGTGAGGTAGGCAGCTTCAGCACGTGCACTGGAGAAGCTGAAGACCACAAAAATGTGTTAATACTCATTTTTCTCACAAAAATGACAATCATAATTTTAACTTCAATTCTTTTTTTTTAATTGAATGAGTGTAGCATTTGTCGTAGCACTGCGTAGTTAAATAAAAAATTGATTTTTGTGCTTTTAATATTGAGATCATGCGGAACATGACTACTCACTTGCTTTGTATTTATTTATAAAAGAAAAGAAAAGATGTCCCTGCCAACTTCCTTGAACATTAACTATAATTCAGCTGATAAATGGACCTTTGTGATTATTGTCCTAATATAACCAGTTGCAGTTAGTGGCCGGTGTCTCACCTGAAACACTTGGTGAATCGGAGGCGAACAGCAGGATGCACCTGGAGCTCCAGAAGCTCCTTCGACACGTCTTTGACACCATAGCGGGCGTAGTCAAACTCCGAACTGGAGGCGTGAGTGTTTACCCTCTCATGGTAGACCTGAGGAATGAGGAGGCAGAGCATTGATGGGGGGGAAACAAATGTTCAAATTTATAAATTAAGGTTCAACAGTGTAGCTATTAATATAGGAAGAAAAGAGCGACCGTGAGACTAAGTCGATGTGTGCATGGCGACGAGAACTTCCCCTCACCTGTGTCGTTGTATATGCGTCCCCGTTGCGGTATCTTGTCACCTGCCTGGTCCTCCTCACATAATGATAGCTGATCGCCTTCCACCAAATGCAGGGTGTAGCCTGCTGAAGTCTTTGCACACGCTCGTACACTTCCTGTGTCAAAAAATTCACGAATAATCCCCTAAATATCACATTTAAATTTTGGAAAACATGTTTTTTTTAGTCTATTTTTGTCTACGATTTTGCCCCAAACAAACCTGTTAAGGAGGATGAACAAAAATATAAAAAGTGTAATATTGCTTGAGCAGTAAATGCAATGGAAGCACAGGCAGAAACAATTGGTCCTCGATTGTTGGAGCTATAGAGGACCAATATATAGAGCTATTACACACAGCATAGTTGAGTCTGTACATTCTGGTACAAGATAGGCCCTGTTAATGTTTGTTCATGGTGTTATGACACCATAACCATAAGTCTATTATGTTATTTTTTGACAACTATTTTAGAGCTATTTTAACCACAGGATATGTGACTCTGACAGTCTGGACAAACATAAAACATATTTATATTTACATAATAGCTCAGATAAACAGTAAGTAGCATTCTTTTGGAGCAATGTGCTCCAAGAACTCCTGATAATAGACTGTGCAGACAGAAAAGGAAAAAACACAGCACTGGCCCCAAGTCAGGTTATTTCCATATGATTGGACAAGCATTATTTTACGCTCAAGTAGGACACAGAGTAAAACAGTGTCTGTTGAGTGTTTATGCTCCAATTTATCCTGTACCTTCCCTAAAAATAAACTGTCTGTGAAGATATTTAATTCAGCAGAATTTCATTGATTTAATCGTTTTATTTTAGCCATTATGCTGACACTATCAAACTCACTCAAATTCAATAAACAAACAGATTCAGCTTAGTGTCATGCTCAAGGTCATGTACTCATATCCTATTGCAAGACTCCTGTTGCAGCAGCAGACTCTGCAGTGTGTAGGTGTTATCGGTAAAGTGGTTTCTGAAGCTATTATGCTACCAACGCCGGGTTCTCAACCTGGTGTTGACACTCACCTGGAATTCAGCATGAGCCAACATGGCTGTCTTGGAGAAGCAGTGCCAACACTCCACCAGGTAAACCACGTAAAGCATGGCCAGGAAGGCCAGAGGGATGTAGACATAACCACTAGAGCATGGACTCTCCAGGTGCAGGATGTCATTATAATAAGCTGCGGAGGTGGCATCGTCGTCAGAGCCAAGAGGCACCGAGGAGGAACCGAGGACGGGTACACGACAGAGAGCGCACCAGGCAAGTGTGGCGAAGCAGCCATACATCAGGAGGGTCAGGAGGAGGCACTTCCAGTGGGACTCCCGACACAGGGACGAGGCCAGAGACTGTTGGACCGGCCGTTGCTGTGGGAATACACAGAGAAGACATGAAGAGAATCAGACAGAGCGGATGTTAAGATACTATGATTTCTATGCCTGTTATTGTCAATATAACCAATGAGAAATCAAAGATTTAAAACCTATTAACAGCCCTGCACACACTGTAAACTTATAATCCTTAAGAATACATAGTAAGAGACTACACAATCATTCACACAGTTGTTTAAGGTTCTGATACTCGTAATTTGGTGATGATTTGCCAAAAGATATTTATTATTTAGATATTTATTATTTTTAATAAAGTATTTAGTTTGTGAAATATGCCAAATAGTTTAAGTCAGAGAATTATGACTGTATTCTCATAATATTATGAAGTTATTCCCATAAAATTACAACTCGTACTGTTAAGATTTTATTATTGTAATATTTTAAACCTACATGCTTTTATTATTGGGACTTTATTCTTGTAATAGGTCTTTTTCTTCTAATATTGTACAACTTGTTTTCATAATTTAAAAAATAAATAATCTCTCTTTCTTTCATTGCAGCATTTCCTTTACCTGGTGACCCCCTGGTGAGTTTTTAATAAGCATAATTTTCCTGTTTGGTAAACAGCATCATATTTCCGACCAAGTGTGTAAGCTGAGGTCTTGACCAAAAGAATGCATTACACCACCCCGTATATCCAATCATCAACCCATCATAGGGTAAGTGCTGCATATGACACACACACACACACACACACACACACACACACACACACACACACACACACACACACACACACACACACACACACACACACACACACACACACACACACACACACACACACACACACACACACACACACACACACACACACACACACACACACACACACACACACACACACACACACACACACACACACACACACACACACACACACACACACACACACACAAAATGCCTAAGTGCACACTTTGACTCAGCGTGAGTTGCATAGTGAAGATCATATTACAGTGCACTCAAACACACACACACCACACACACATGCATTAGATACAGACATAGATGGTCTAATGTGCCCCTTTTCTCTTTCCCTTGTCATGTCGCCACGCATTCGCCAACATGCACGTTCTCAGCATTGTAATGCAGCCAGCGACGAGTGTGTGAATAATTTAGATGAGAACGATGCTTCTAGACTCCACTCCAACATCAGCAACATATCAGTGCTTCTGCAGTTTGTGTGTGTGAATGATGGCTGGAGGAAGGTATAGATATATAGAGGTTGTGCAAACCAGGGAGGCACAGTTAACACACACCTTAACTATTTCATACGGTTTCATAGTATGCTTCTATACATATGCTAAATGTTCTTTTCAACCTCTTACTGTATGCGACAAAGCAAAAAAAAAAAAGCAATAAGGCAGATGTCCTCTCTTCCTCTCAGCCAAGTCTGCCTGTCCTGTCAGCAGATCACTCCTTCCATATAACACACAAACCCCTCTCCCTATCTTTAACTATCCTGTATCTCTCTCTCTCACACACACACACCTATTTCATCATCTCCCTGTCCAGCACAATGCAGCCAGTTCTCCATCCCCTAGCATATCACACACACACACACACAAACTCATTTAACTGCTGTACGTGAAGGGCAAGCTGTGAAAGGCAGAGTGAAGGGCACCTACACCCCACCATCTCTCTGCAAAAGGCCCCAAATCACATCCAACAGCACCCTTAGTGATCCAAAAATATCTTTTAGACACTTCAGTAGATTATCAGTGGTACTAAATCAATCTCATATTTTTCATTCCTGAGTCCTGCCTCTTCTCCCCACACCCTATTCGCTTCCCTTATGTAATCTTTTTTCCCCTCCTTCCCCAAATCTTCCCTCCCTCCTCCTAAAGCGTTTACTCTGTGATCCCAACTTCAGTTTCACCTCCCCGTCATCCTCACCCCCACGTCTCCTCCTCTGTTACATCCTCTCTGAGAGTCTGTCTCTAAGGGGATTGATTGAGCTAAAAGTGTAGTGTAGAGCGAGAGGGAGTGGGGGAGCAGCAGGAGAGAGACGGAGAAATGGTCATCAACTTTTTATGAATGCACGTATTCTTGCACGTAGGAAAGGAAGAGAAGTGAGGGAGAGAGACTAAAGTGATGGCTGCAGTGACAGACTGCACCTCTCTCCTCCCTCTCCAGGGAAGTCCACTGCCAAAATCCAACCTTTTGTGTCCTTCTCCCTCCCTCCCTCCCTCCCTCCTGTCTGTCTGTCTTGGCTCTCCTCTCCTCGTCCCTTTAGTTCCTGCAGATATATATTTCCAAAGAAGAGAACTATCTCAGATTAAAAAAGACACTGCATGATACTGGGGCGACATTTTCATCTAGAATGTTTACATCTGGTGTTTGCCCAGTCAGTGAGGGGCATATCCGCCATGCTTATATCAGTATTGTCAGTATTAGAATTTCTTTCCAACTCAACCAAATAGAGATTTTCCCTCTATACTTCTCATGTGGCTTCATTTATAAAAAAAATGTTCAAATTGTCCAAGATTTCACCAAAAATCAAAGATTAGGGGAAGGGTGAAAACAGATTTATCTATCAGAATTATGTTTTTTCTTCATTCCTCTGCCAATAATTATCTCGCGATCCTTCACATTTATCCTGTGACCCTTTTGAGGGGCCCGACCCCTAGGTTGGGAACCACTACACTAGCTAACTCCAGCCTCCAGCAGCTACAACAGTAAGTAACATGCTGCTCTGACACTGATAGAGTATTAATAATCCAATGATGTCATATTTAATAATAAATCAGAGGGATGAAATGAGTACTTTTACTTTAATACTTTAACCACATTTTGCTGCCAATACTTTTACTTAAGTAGGACTTTTCATGCAGGACTTTAATTTGGAGTAGATTATTGTGACATATTGTGCTTCATTAAATACTTAAATTCAGTGCTTGAATTTGTATTAACAACATTTCTATATCCGATTCTACTGTGCTGAAAATGAAGAGACTGACATATTTTCTCTATATTTGAAATGATCAGTTGAAACCTTAGCATCCACAGTAACAGTAAGCATTTCTAATGCTTTGCATGTGCCCGGGACAATCGACATGGATCTTTTTTTTTTTTTTTTTTCTTTAGGGATAAGCATTACACACCCTTGTTCCCTTGTTTTCAAAGAAGCACTTTGGAGCTTTGCTTGATATGTGAAGATCCTGTGCAGTTATTTCCTGTCTCTACAGCAGCTGTAATTGACAGGGCTTTTTCAAAAATTAGATTATCTTATTAATATCATCTGAATTATATCCATCTTCCATACTCTGGTATTGTAGCATTTGCTGTAATATTGTGCTATGCAATTGTACTTCATATATATACTTATGTACGACATTTTTTTCCAATTCTACTGTTGTGAAGGTAGAAATAATATTAAAAATTGTTGATGTAGACAGATGGTGACTTAACACTATGTTAATGTTTGAGACCATTTATTGAGATGTACTAAATCCAAATACAGAGTTAATTAACTGAATATTGACATTATACTTCCTGATCCATCTCTAAAACAACATTATGTGTATTGATGATCTGTGGCTGGCAGATTATTTTCTGTACTATATTCTACTATTTGTAGTATTTGCTGTAGTGTGCTGTGGAGCAGTAAGAGTGTATTAAGTGATACCTTCTAATTGGAGATGACATTTTGTCCTGGCAGAAACAAATTAGTGTTTCACAAAAGCAACCAATTTTCATTTAATTGAGATCCTAGATAGGAGCAGACTACATTTTTTCATGAAGGCATCCACCGTAGCCATATTTGGTACTTAATCCTCTCTCAGATGACTTGCACATGAACCCTCTCTAATAAACCCCAAATTACAGACAGTAATTAGAAAATTTGACATTTGTGCACTGGGCAGATATGTTTTTACAAATCCCTTGCTGTAATAAAGTGTAGAAAATATTTTCTCTCCGTCTGTGTCTCTGCTCGTACTGATTCAGCCGGTTAGGTGTGACTGGAGCAGCTATAATTAGCAACCTGAGCATGTGGGTGGCAAATGAAGTGAGGAAGTGAGGATCGGAAAATGTGCCGTTGATGGCTGCGGTACACACTTTTAAAAATGATGTGTCATTTCAACACGGCTGACTACCTGCTGTACGCTGCAATAACAAATAAATAGCTAGCACTCGGTCTGTTAGAACACAAAATGCCCCCAACATACACCTACTTGTTTAATGAAGTGCGTTTAATGAAATATCGACAGCAGCAGACAACCTACTTATGTCAGTTAGATTCCTAACTGTTTTCCAAGCGGAATAAATAGAAACATCCACAGAAACTGCTTAAACACAGTGCTGTAAATCTGCATGATCAGTAAGTTCCAAAAAAGCCAGTGTTTTGCCAATATATGGTGAAATGATACTTGGCTCCGATCCTTTTCCGATCACACAACAGAAAAATAACCTCATGAGAAATTAAAAAACTAAGAGCATTTTGAGAACCTGGATAAGAACGTTAACGGTATACATGTGTAAGATTTAGCATATGCGCACAGAATTGACCATAATGGAATATAATAATTATAAGTATGCTTTAATTACTGCAATACAACAATTAATCAAAATAGGAATTGTGTTTTTATTACCTTAGATTGAGCAGTTTTATCTACCTCCCTCTGTGAAGCCCATCATGTTTCTCCTACACATCGGGGGAACTCCATTGGCTGCAATCTGCAACCTCACCACTAGATGCAGCCAGAAACTACACACTGTACCTTTAATAAAACATAAAATATGAGGTATGGAACAGATGGTACCGATGTTAATGCCAAATTCAATTTATTTTAAAAGTTACCCATATGTCAGCTGTTATTTTTGTAGAGAATAATCCTTTTGAAGTAGAAACTAAAAAAGAAACTAAACCGCATATGTGCACTGATGGATTATCTGACATCCATTTAAACCTATTATTGTGCTCTTTGGGACGTAGTCAGCTGCTGTTACAATATGTAGCACAGTTATATTTTACTGCAGCCTATCTCCACGCTGCATTGGCTGGTTTTCCATTAGCAGTGTGAAAGTAATCATTTTGCCTGGATGAAATGACAATGATGGTTTTCTTGCTCCGAATTACAATTTTCCTAATGATTCTGCTTCAGCATTGTGCCTCTAACAGCTTGTTATGTATGACTCTGTAGGGCCATGCTATTGTTGTTTGCGTGGTGATTACCCTGCGATGCAGCGGCTAAAATACTGCCTGCAAAGTACTGTACACCATGTGCTTTACAGCTGTCAAAGACTTTTAATCTACAGGAGAAAAAACAGAACCTAACCTTTTTATATTCCCGATCGGCACAAAGCTTTGGTCTGGGTTATATTTGTTTCCTCTATAATTACCAACAGGGTGTCATTCTTGTCACTCTCGCTAAGCTTTTGTTTCATACTCTCATCTGTCTTAAACATCAGTTATTCTATCTGCTCTCCCTGCCTATTCAGTTGCACTTTGTCATGTGCTTGAAAGGAGTTGTCATTTTCTGATGAAACTTGCAGGAACAATAAGAAACTGCTTGGTTTAACCCCCCCCCCCCCACACACACACACACACACACACACACACCGTAGCAAGATGGCATCAGAATCACTGTCAGTCAAGAATGTGATTGCATAGAGGTATGAATGAATCCAACGTGTGATTTTAATATTAATCTTGCAGAGCGATATGAAGATGACGCTGCCCGACCTGAGATAGGAAAGGAGGCAGAGAACAGACTGAATTCATTGCATCACATTTCGCTGTCTGCACTGCAGGAATGAATAAAGAAGAGTGGCAGAGTTGAATGACAGCCATTAGCATTTATACATATGACATGCCGAGGTGTTTAAATTACCAGAAGGCAGTTGCCTAATTCTGTCTCTTAGAGACAGTTTCATCAGTATTCCTATGATTAAGACACTTCTATTTTTTGAAGGCACTCAGGCAAGACATCTGGAAGTTATTAGTCAATTAATCAACTATACACTTCAGGAAGAATTAATGAGTCAGAATATATGTCAACGATTTGCTGGTTCTAGATTTTAAGATTTACTGCTCAGGGAAAATGCGATTATTTTACTATTTTCTGTTATTTTACATACTAAATATTTGATATATTAATTTATAAAGTTAATAGTAGTTAATTGCACTCCCCACTATCTCACAAATTCACACACCTCCACATGCAGCAGGTATAACACCAACACACAATTTGTGAGACAGTAGAACGTCCAACACCATGAAGGGCAACGCTGTAAGTGCCTCAAAAATGTCAGGTCTCTTTCATTTTAACAGGGTTTGGTGGTAATTTCTTCCTTTGCAGAACAGACTCTTCCTTAGATATCAGACAACTCTGCTCTTTTACTGAATGTTTAAACCATGATCATGTTAAGAAGTGCGAGTACTGTGAATGTTGGTGGGAATACAGCGTGCCCACATCCTTAGCTATCCATTTTTTTCTTCCTCTTACGTAATCCTTTGTAATACATAGTGTAGCCCACTAGCCTACTCTATTTCTCATATTTCCTCATTATAAAGATGATGTGTTCAAACAGATGCTGGATACTGGAGAAGCAGCAGATGAGGCAGCGAACTGCTTGGGTGGAAAAAGTTACAAGCCTAAGATGCTTGTACTGGATGAGCAGAGACATGGTGTGTTATTTGTCATTTTTCTGCATTTCCTATTTCAGGACCCTATTATAATTGAACAGGAGCAGGAGGTGGGCTTTTGAAGATGTATGTACTGTTACGGATGTGTAGGGATAGTATTATCGGCTAACAAGGTTTATTAGTAAGAAGGTTGTATCCTGCCATTAGAACTGGAAATTCTCTGTAAAAACTCAGGTGAAAATGAAGGTTATTCTGTGATGTTGCCGTTCACATTCCCTGTCATGTGTAATTTAGGCTGACGTGTAGGTGGCTAAACTGTGATTTCACCCTCGGATGCGTTTCAGTGGTGTCAGCTGGTAAATGGACTCATACTCTACTGCTGCATAGTGTAAAAAAAAAGACTAAATCTGTTTAGTCATTCATACAGCGTGTGTCACATTAATAATTGTGGACAGGTATGTTAGAATTACCTCCCATCTCCATTTACCCACAGCAGAGCTGCATCCAGGGACAGATTTAGTGATCTGGAGGCCCCAAACAAATTCTGTCTTGCTTCAGCTTCAACCTATACCATGTTGGTATTGGCTAAAATGTGCAACCAGAATAATATTTCAATATAACATGATACCACCTCTTGCAATATATGTACTAACACCATATATTAATTAAAAAGCAAAAAGGGGGTATGATATGCAACACAGGTGCCTGGCCAGGTGTCAATAATGTACAAGGCTGTTTTGTGGTATGTGTGTCAACCTTAAGGCCACCAGGGTGCCATAAAATATACATATAACCAGCTAGGTAGTCTAATATGTAGAATATGAGATGTACATATTAGACTATTGAGGTCCTTGACGGGGTTCCAGGGGGTCCCCAGATAAAAAGATTGAGTGGGTAACAACACAGTTACAGTTATTACATAAACGTAATAAAGCAAAACTTTAAAATGGTATTTAAAAGCGTTTTTCTTAAGTAAAACTGTAAATACTTCACAGAGTGCAAAGCACAAATACTGTAAAGGCCCTGCATTCAAATTATTCATATTTTACTTTTTACTTAAAGGTCCTACATTTGACACTTATGCTTTTTTTTATTTGAGGCTTTAATGTTCTGACTAGGACATATTTTCATGTTCATCTCAATATAGCTTTACGTCTCTGTGACTGTTTAGTTGTGACATCACAACTTCACTTTAAATGTACCTTGTTAGGGATATCGCAACTTCAAATAAGCCCTTAAAAGTGCATATGTTGGACACAAATATATATTATTTGTTCCGCAATGTAGCCAGATAGATAGTAGACAGTGTAGAGGTGCAATATTTGCCTCTTAAGTAAAATTAGAAATATAATATAATTTTAAAGCGTTTTGGTACCTTTTGTGAGTTGTTATGCAGTACAATAACTTAGATCATTAATATAAGTCTATGTTTTTTTTCAGACTGTTTGGGGCCTTTTAGTTGGGGCCCCTGGCAGCTGCCTCTCTTGTCCGGCCCTGGCCTCACCTCCATTCATATAAAAGCCAAGGTCCTGCTCTGTGTCCTTGCTCTCAGAAAACGTGACTTCTTCACCATAGCAAATATTATACTATCAGCAAAAGACGAGACTGTCTCCATAATGCAGAAATGGTTGCGTTTCTGGAACCGAGCGTGACAGAAAGAGAGCAGAATGGTCCTTGTAGGAAAACAGCATGCGCAACTTTCCAGCAGGACTCCACTTCACGCGTGACCAGCTCGCCTTGCCGCTGTGGAGGAGAAACGTCCTTCCTTACCTGCTCCCGTCCTGACCCTTCCTCCAAGATGGGCTCTTCTGCGGTGGCCGTCTCGTCCTCCGTCTGCATCTTCCTCTCCTTGCCACTCCTTCCCCTTTCCCTTTCCGTTCCCCTTCCCCTTCCTTTAGAACCGGCCACAGGCAGCTCCCACCCCGGTAGCGTCCGAAGGCAGGGACCTCCCCGGTGGAGCAGCGAGCTCGGTCACCCCATCCGCCGCAAGTCGGTATCCGATTTCACGATGGCGGGGCCTGCGGCAAATAAGCATCATCTGCTCCGGAATGAGCGGCTCCCCCCGCCCCCTCCCTCTGTCTCTCTGCCTGCTTCTTGTCTGTCCTCCCGTGGACCAGCTCAGTGAGTCTCCTCCATCCTCGCCTCTCGTCCCTTCAAATGTGACTAAGCATCAAAGTCAAAAACCCGCCCGCCTACCCGGCCGCGTTCGCCGCTTTCTCCGGCGATGCTGAAGCTGAGCGTGCGCAGGTGCGTACGCGCACGTGTGTGTGTGTGCGCGCGTGACAGCGCTCCGAGCGAAGCCGAAGCTGCCGCACGACTGATGGAGCCGCCGCCGCTGCTGCTGCTGCTGAAGAGGAGGATAAACACGAGGCAGGGAAACAGAGAAGTCACAGGGAGAGTTGTTATTCACACACTGCGCTGGGATCTCCGCACACGTCATCACCGCCGCCACCGATTCACCTGAGCTCGCGTGCACGGACCCGCCCACAAACACTCACATGTAGAGGGAGAGGCGGAGATTTCAGGGAGGGGGAGGGATACGTTCCCCCATGCGCACGTGCATTTTGTCTGCCCAAATAAAAGCAGCCACAAGTCGTGAGAAGAGTAGATCTTGGCTCTATGTCTCAACAATGATGATAATATTAAATGACAAAAGGTGATCTTCAGGAGAAAAAAATACTCCGAGCAATACAGAATGCCTGAAAGCAGCAAATGCCTGACATACATGAAGACATGATGCAGAAAAGACACTTTGTGCTTAAAGTTTCATCAGAATGCAATGAATGAATGGGGCACAACAAAGAAAATAAATGAATGACAATTTAACATTAAGGATGTTCAAATTTATTCATTTCAAATCTTTATCTGAAAAGTAAAGTCAAATGCAGTGTACTAGAAAGGATCATATTTACCTCTGAAATGTAGTGAAAGTATAAAGTAGCATCAAAATACTCAAAGTACAGTAGTAGAATTGTACTTAAGTACAGTAGTTGAACAAACATACCTAGTTCATTAAAAAAATAAAAGCCATTATTGTTATAGTAAATATATGTTTGTGTAATTGTTGGCACTAATTCTCAATGTTTGTATCGTGTGTGACCAGACTGGCTGATAGAATAATCCGATTATTGTACTGAAAATGCATTGAAACAAAGATTTTATTCAAAAGTGAATAAAACATAAGAAAATATTAGATTATTGCATTTCGGTGAAGTAAAATGCTGATGTGGAGTCCCGCTGACTCACTATTGGTGACATAATCCTCAGAAATTAGTGGTGCGATAGAAATCTCCTGAAAGGCTTCAATGATATTCAGACCAACAAACTCTGAAGTAGTGAAAAAGTTGACAACATACCAAAAAAAGGTGACAACATATGAAACTCTACACTTCAACTACCCTGATTGACATAAAAAGGTGACTGCAGACAAAAGGTGAGTTTAGCTACAGTCACATTCGCATGTATGGATATTGTCTCTTTATTTCAATAAAGGAAGATTTCAATTCATTTCTGTAGTGAGATGTCAACCTGTGTTTGCTGCATGATCACTCAGGAGGGTACTGGGTCGCTGGTATAGGACTCCCTGTCCAGCTGGTAGACTGGAAGACAGTTTAAGGACCTTGGTGCTTTTCTTGTTGTTTGCATTGGTGGGATCCTTTATCCAAATGTCATATATCCTTTCAGGAAGGATGGGTGAAATGATTTAAGGACAAATATCACAGCATGTTTTCTCTATACAGAGATGACTGAGCCAGCATAACATATATGGCTTGGATGGCTTGTTTCAAGGGACAGTTTCTGAATACAGGCTGTGTGCAATTCCCTGTAGACGGAGAATTTTGAAGCATGGGGCAATATTTAACATCTAGACCTTCTTTGTAATCAAAAAGAAATTAAAATATCACTTTCTATTTTAAACAAACATGGATTAATTCAAATTCATTTATTTCCTCTATTCTGTCATCAAGCCTGTCTGAATCATTACCCATGGGTTAAGTGTTATTAATTCAAGGCTGGCAAATTGAGCCAGATTTCATAAAAGGTATGCTGAAATTAGATAGAATACCCGCTTCTAAAACTGAAGGCTAAAAGGCTGAACTCTTCCTCCACAGTAAAATATTTGGTTCGAGGTGTTTAAAGGATATTAGCAGTGACAGGCAGGTAAAGGATTTCTGTCTCCGTGTTGATGAGGACATCCTCAGAGATGTACTTCTTTGGCTCGGCCTCTCCTGCTTGGACTGCACACATGGCAAACAGCTGAACCTGCAGTTCAACCTGCAAACCTGCTGCCACCTAGACAGACAGTATGATGCATGTGCGTAATGGAAGCAATGAAATTTCAACATTTGCCCCTGATGAGAAAATTGCTTGTTGTTGGTGCAGCGAGGGTGTCAATTATGCTAAACACAAAGTAAATAGTAGGGAAGTTTGATTAAATACCTAAAATAATATTAGAATGACCTTTTCTTCAAAGACATTTATGTACACTTAACCTCCAGATGGAAACTTACAGGCCCAGGATTGTAGATGACCCGGAGGCCTGTAGCAGGAGGTGGCTGCTTCACATGGAACCTGCAATGAGACCGATCGAAAAATAAACTGGTCTAAGTTTTCCCTCTGGACTTGAAGGTGACCCACAAATTCCCTGCACCTCTGCACTGCTCTCATTCCTTTCTGACACACTAAAGGCCATTTGAAGGCAGTTGTAAAGCTGCAACTGCCAGTACCTTTTATCATGTCTGAAAGCCTAGATTTCTCTATGCATTTAATTCATCCTTCCTTCCATTTATCCATTGTATGGGGTTTTACCTGCACGTGTCAACACCCACATTCTTCATCACCACAATAATAGCAGAGGAGGTGCCCTCCCGCAGCGTCCCAAAGTCAACGCTGGCTGGGAGGAGTTGGAAGCCCCTCACGATGACATGTGGATCAGTCAGAGAAATCGTTCGGCACTTCCTCCTCACTGGCTCCTCCACTGACAGGAACTGGAAGAGAGGATTCAGAGTGATGTGTGTGAATGAAAAAGAAGTATTGTGTTTAAGAAAGAGTCAGAAATACACTGACGCAGGTGCATATATGCTATTTAAGGGCCACATTTTTTTCATAATTCAATGATTACAGGTTATTCTATGCAAATCATATTATGTTGCTTTAGGATCCTTCTTTCCTATTCAGAGAACAATTCAAGTCTATGGAAATGCCAGATCACAACACAACTTCAGACTTATATTCTTATCTACCTGTTGATTTGGAATGCTGCGTGGTTTAGAACCGAGGATGGAGGATGGGAGCCTGACTTTCGTGCGCCTGGGCTTTCCAGTCACATCTAGCTGGACTGCTGGGCATTGCCCAGATGATCCCCTCAGACTGCTTTCATCTGGCATGGACACAAAGACATCATCCACTCACATGCAGAATCCACCAAACAAGGGTAATATCCAGCCATTTAGCCCATGTTTTTGGGCATCATAACCAACAAATGGGACAAAGAAGTAGGTTAATCCAGTACTGTATGTCTTTGTACCATAACATCAAGAAATGGGACAAGTTCAATGTCTACCTGCCTGATGATGCTTTAAATAGAATTCAATCTATGTCTTCAAATATCCCTGCAATATTTAGTGCAGTTCCTGATTGATTATACTATTGCACATCCCTGAGTTTCCCAGTAATCAGAGAATAGTTGTTTGAGGTTAATTCTGCCGATCCTTCACTGATTGATCAGCGTATTGGTTTCGTTATAAATAAACAGAGTAAATAATGGAACGAACCAGCAATCGGAGGCTTGGGGTCGGTGGGTCTCTTTTCAGGCATTTTGTTACTTCCACCTGCATGACTGAGAGCAAAGCACCAGTAAATCAAGCACCAGATCATTTAGAAATTTATGAATAAACAGACATATATGTGCTACAATTCACTGCAAGTATTTTTTTTAAGAAAAGGGAAAGCATATATTCAGGTTAATTGTAATATGACATCATATTAAATAGTTTATTTCAGAATTGACTTAAACACTTTTACAGGTAGAAATCACCATGCACAACATACTATGAAATACTATATATACTGTATGTATACTGATCAGCTATTAAGCAACGGTTCATAACATCCTCTTGATTATTACCTTGTTGATTGAGAAGATGTTGGATTCAAGGGTCGTGAGGCTCCTGACAAACACCAGAAATACCATTTTTTACACAGTATTAAAGTGCATTTGTTTGAGTGAATTTTTTTAAAGCACTTCTTTAAATTTGCTGTTCCAATTCATCTTAATTCAGTCTCAGTGTCAGGGCACCCAAATAATGTTCATCTTAGTAGCTCGCAATAAACACTGAACGTATGATAATTTACTGTTCTCCTGTGGGGCATCTTTCAGGAAGGCCTCAGTATTCTCTGCTTTCGGGATTAGAGGGAGCGGCATGGACAGTCTCTTTATGACTGGTGTCGGGTGTTGTAGCAAGTTCTAGAAAACAAGAAACAGTACTGTGTCTCTTACCGTACATTGTGTTGTACAGATGTGTTTGTAAATTGATCTATAACACCAGTTCTAAAACATAAACACACAAGCTTTACAACCACTTGTAGTAGACAGCATAGAACACTATGTAACCTTATTAGTTATCAAATGTTTTCTAAGTATTTAATGCCAATTTTTTGTAAAAGATATTGCATTTGCCCTTATAAACAATAATTGTAATAATTTGACTCTTACTGTTCTAAGAAAAATGTAGGAGTACATTTAGGTGAACAGATACATTACCTGGTATAATGGAATATTTTCTGGGTTGAAATAAGGAACAACAATCTTCTCCCTTAGGGCTACTCTACAAGCCTTCTCCTCATTCCTCTCATATCTGAAATACATATACATGCAGAGAAAATTATTAATATATCTTTTTTTATCTGCAGAACGGCAGTAGTTTCTGTAGATACAACATAAAGAGAATAATCAAAGGTTTATGAATGAAATGTGTTTTACCTGTATTGTGTGAGTTTTTCAGTCCATTTTGATTCCTTTACATTAGCAAGTCTGGATGGAAGAGGAGTGTCATAGCTTATATAAATAGAATCTGAATTATTACAAACTTGAACTGTTATTTTAGAGAGTGTTACATTAACTAATAAAATCCAACCTGTCACTAGCTGCTGTAGCCATGTCCTCTGAAACATCAGAGTGCACAGCTGAGGCTCCGACTTCTTGGCTGTACAGACTGGCTATGTCCACTGTGGATACACACAGAGGAAATTAGAGGAAAAGCACATTCCCTAAAGAATTCTGACTTCCTAACATCACTTAAAGGCTTAATCATGAATAAAATCTATTATAATAGAGCTGTGAATACGCAAAACTAGAAAACTGTTCAAACCAAATCTACAAGTAGCAGTCACCCACCTGAAGTCCTCTTGTCAAAAGTGTGACCTTCATTCTCCTCCTCTGCAAAAGACTACAAAAATACATGATTCATTATTTTATTACTATTGTTTTATACATTTTTGACCATGTGGAAATATTCCTATTGCACTCTATGTTTAATATTGGATGTGCAGTGTATTCAGAGTATGCTGACCAGGACCAGATTGAGCAGATGACTGGCATGGATACTCTCTTCCTCAGTGCGAGGGTCTTTAACCTTCACTTCTTCTGATCGTTGCTCTCTCTCCATTAAACTCTCAATGTATTCCTACAATCAAAGTCACATTTCAATAACTATCTCAGCAAGAAAGAAACAGCAAGAATTTTCAAACAAAAAACACATATGGCTTTTGTTTTAGATTAACTAAATGATAAAAGAACAATCAAATCTAATTCAATGAGTAGAGATCACAGAAATTGCTCTTTTACCTTCAGCCGAGTGTCCACAGTATGTTTGCGCGGTGTGGTAAAGGGTTGGTGCTGGTACAGTTCCCTCATCTCCAAGACGTCGGGGCAGCTCCTCACAGGTTGACGTTGTGCTACAAAACCACCAGGCCTCTCTCTCAGAGTCAGACCTCGTCCCATATTCGTACCAAATGAAGGACCTGAAGTCTTCTTCTGGATTAAGAAGCGCATAGGGAGGAAAATTCGGTGTATGGCTGTTGCTGTGCTGTTTGCCTCTGTACATGTACTGTATTCGTATGTGTACCTCTACTCTGGGGAAGTCATGCCAGCTGCGGTTTTTAAGGTTGGGAGGGGTGATGTCTGGGTTCTGTTTCCCTAGCAACCACCTAGACCACACATTCCGGTGGCTCGGCTTTAGGATGGTAATACCAAACTCATCTGGAACAATCACAAAACTTACATTACTTGCTGGAGATCAAGATAGCTTTCTCTATTGCTCTTTTGATAGGAACGACAAAGAAAATGCATTCAACCCAAATGGAAAAATATGCTTTGAACTAAAATTTGGCCATATCATAGTCAACATAATGGATTAAAAAGACACTAAAGAGTACCTTGTGTATCTGGCAATGGTTCCTTCAGCAGTGCTATGCTGGGGTCTGAGTATGCCTGGTAGAGCTGCTCCTCCACAGTTTGAGAGCTCAGTAACTCTGTGCCTGAGCCATCTTTATGCACCAGGAACAGCCTGCAACACAACAGATTTTCAAAGTTTCTGTAAATTTGCCATCTACAAAAGCAATATTATGTTCCCGTTTCAGGATACATTTAGCTATTGTCTATTTGTCCATCATCAATTGGTCAACAGTATCAAACAACAGTAATAGTAGTCAAAGACTGATGACTAGAAACTCTCAAAATGAGAGGATATTAAAGTAGCTTACAATTTGTGAACTTGTCATTAAATGAAAATGCTTCATTCTAGTTAAGCCGACCTGGGACAATGTTCTCTGTGTTTTTCATGAAGCCAGGCCAATTCTCTTTCTTCCTCCTCCTCTGGTTCCTCCTCCTCATGTTTAAGTGTGCTTGGAGCTGGGGTAAAGTTCAGCACTGATATCTGTCCATCTGCTAACACCTGGAATCCATGAAATCACACACATAATACAAAGGTCTGAGAATTAATCCGCAGAGGCAGATTAACTTGTGTTGTAGAATTTGCTTTTGTCACGAGTGTTTTTGTGACCTATTTTTGTTTTTCCTTCACATTTCTTTTTGTATTTGCACACCTGTCGCGATACTTCCCCCATTCACTTAAATTTGTTTTTTTAATTCAGAAACTCAGCATCATAATACAGCAACCTTGTATTTTACCAGGGTTTCATTAGATGAATGGTCATTATTACAGAAGCAGTGAAACACTGGAAGAGGGCGAAGGCTTTGCAATCTAATTTGTGGAACAAAAAGTCTTGTAGTCGGATTCAAGATGGATTTATATATATTACACAAAAAATTATGAATATCAGGGACTGTATTTCACTTCTGCAAACACTTGTGTGGCGAGCCCTCATCTTATAATCCTGCATGATATCTGACCTGGAAGTGGTTCCCATCAGGGTCTTTAATGTCACAGGCCACATCATCTGTGTGACTCATGGTGTAAGTTCCTGGTTGGTCAGTGGGGCTGCCACTCTTTGGACTGGTCGCTATGAGAGGGTCAGACGAGTAGACACACTTCCCGTCACTTTGGATCTGCAGCAGCCCCAAGCTGGATGGGAACACCTTGGACACATGTACAAAATCAGTTAAAAGGTAAATATTCAGCTGTAATTCTGTGGCATGGCTCAAACAGTTTAAAGTTGTTATTTTATATAATCACAATGACAAAATCCAACATACAGTAACTTTAAACACATATGTAACATTTGGAATAAACACCCTACCTGATAGGCTCCATTCTTATTCCCAGTGATGACGGTTTCATCTGCCAAGATAACGTTAGCAGTGTGACGTTCTGGGTACATCACCACGGTGGCGTAGCCCTCCTTCTCCACCAGAACCACCTGTTCTTTGGTGCACACACTCCCCTTTGCACTCTCACGTGCACTACTCTTTCCATTCTCAGCCATGTTATCTTTAACAAATGAATTCTCTTCCCCATTTTTATACACACTACTAGTCTCACACTCAATAAGCTCCTTGTCACATATGTTTCCTGCGGCATCCCTTGTAATCGCTTCCCTATTGTCACAAGTATCCTGAATATGCATGTTCTCATTACTGCTCTCTGCACAGCGTGTGGTGCACACACACTCTGCGCAGCCACATGCACATTCAGAAGCTGATTTAAAGGTCACACTCTCAGGCAGCTGTCCTGGAAAGAATGAGACACAGGGAGCCAGGTTATAGAACATTGTGCTTGATTAAAAAGTTAATTGTGTGTTAATCTGACTGACATGCATGTAGGTATGTGCTGCAGTTTGAGTGCAGGGGTGACTGGCTGGTTGTGGCGTGTGAATGTGAGCCAAGTGTTTCCTACTGCATGCTTGTCACCTGTGTGCAGCAGCATGTGTGGCAGTGTGTTTGGTGGTCTGTCCTGGTAGAGTCTGGTGATCCTGGTTCCGTCTGCGTGTTCGACACAATGGGATCCATCTGGGTTCTGAACAGACACCACCAGATCCTCCCGGGTCAGCATCACCTAACAAAAACATACAAAAATAATTACAAAACAATAATTAAAAAGGAAATCTGCTAATCAAGTAGTACCAGAGCACTCTTACCTGATGGGTGATGGGGTCTGTAGCCTTGAAGGCAAGAAGAGAGGTGGTCGGTATGTGTTTGTGTGTGGTCCCAATAGTGCAGATACGAGCCCCAGAGGGAATGGTAGTTAACCAATACCCTCTCTGAGCAGACTCCTTCTCTGAGCTCTTTTCTGTATAGACACATCAAAAACATAAAGACAGTGTGATCCTCTGCACAAAGGGCCTAAAAAGAACATCCAGTGCATATAGTGCTGCAGACAAACCTTTTTTGTTGTCCTCAGTTTCTTCAGTGGTTTCTTCCTCAACCTCAGAGTCAGGCACCCACACTGGACCAGAATCCTGGCTGAAACTGACAGAGCCATCTGCAAATAGCACCTGCAGCATGATAAGAGTTAGTCCCTGTTTTTTTGCACAGAAATTCAGAACTGGTGTTTAAAATATGAATATCTGTGTACACTGGGTTTTACCTCTGTAGAGCCATCTCTCATGTACCGGATCACAGCTCCCTGGCTGGTGACAATGCGGGACAGCTCTTTGGAAAGAGACGGGTCCTGAAGCTGTCCCACTTCTCCCCGTCCATGAAGAGGAAAGCTTTGTCTCACTAACATACCCTGCTCCTTTGTTGACACTCCTGATTTTACACAAACAGACAATGTGATAAATACTTCAGACTTCTCTGTCCTCTCTGTAGTTAAGACTCTTTTGTAACCATCAAACAAAACAACAATTGAGTGTCCATGGACCGATGTGACAGTTTTTTTATGAGTAGTGTTGCTCTTACAATAAGCTCATGTACCACAGTTGTTCCGGGGACACAATTTAGTGACACCTGGATCTCATTCAGTTGATTATTATATTCACTTCATAGAACAAAAGCAGTTTTGTAAAACAGAAAGAGCATCACTCACCTTGCACATCCTCTCGCAGAAACTGCAACAGCAGGCCGTTAGGAACAGACAGGTTGAGACTGTTAAATGGGTATGATGGTAATTCTGGCTGGCTCTCACACACTATCGACTACACACAAAAAATGACAAGCACATGAAGCATATGTTTAACTTCACAATAAGCATAAGCACAAACATACAGCATGAAGATGGTTTGATCGTGTGAAACCTGGATCTCTGACATCCTGATCTGGTTGGTTGGGGTCTGTGTCTTGGAGGGAGATGAATCCAGGTCTGTTGCTTTAGAGCATAGGGTGGAAGATGAGAGGGGGATGGGGGAAAAGGTGGCTGGGTCTTGAACACTTGTTTGGCTTTCATGGGTACTCCCTAGAAAAAACAAACAGAAAAACTGTAAATTAACACTACTACTGATTCTAACTTTTACATGCCAAATAAAGTGAGAGGAATCTTTGGAACATTGGGGTTATGGCCCAGTCTATAGGCAGATGCAATTATGATGGATCAAAACTTCAGAAAATACAGTTTCTGGGTGTTGAATGTGACACCTCTGCGTTCTCCTGTGGATCCATAAAAACTGTACGAGAGGTGCACTCCATTATCTAGCACTGCAGAGAGGGAGCCCTGCTTCACTCTTTTCACCTCCACAGGCTCTGCCACTGTAATGAACACAGACAGACACATAGACACAGATCATGGCAGAAGGTTCTTCATTATATTTACTAATATCACGATAATGCATAGAACAGCCCTGCAGCCATCTCTCATGTCTCTGACTCTGGCTGCTATGCCATGTGTCTTTTATGTGATTAGCATCTTTACCTTTAAAGTCTTTGGTGCCATTTTTGTTCATTGTGTCTTGGGGCTGAGGGGGAGTTTTTACTGCATCAACAACATGATTGATGTGTGTATAGAAATGATGCTGATCCTTCTTCACAGACACTTTCATCAAGCTGGAACCTGCAGAGAAATGGATAGTACAGAATATTTTTTTGCACATATGCATGAGGAAAATTATTCAGAATGCCTGTCAACACTATTAGGGATCATGAAGAAAAGCTGGGTTTCACTTTCATAAATTCACTTATTTTTTTGTTTCATAGGATTGATTTGTAAACTATGTAGAACTAAAAATAATTTAATGCCAATAACGTGCTGTATGTCATATTTTCTGAATTAGAAAGAGTAGTGTTTTCTTTGAATGAAGGGCATTTTCAAAATATTTTAAGGCCCACGCAAATGGGGAGTATTTTCTACATCCTCACCTTCAACATAGCTGACATTCTCCACAGTGATTTGTCCTCCATCTGAGGGGAAAAGATACTGGAGACGACCTGACACGTGGATCAACTTCCCATCCATACTATAGCCTGTGAAACCCTATGAAGCACACATGGAAAAGCACGTGCACACAGTGATGTATAACTTGTGAGAAACTTCTCTTGATGGATGTAGGTGTTGATCTGCCAATGATTTTGTGTGTGTGTGTGTGTCCTCACATTGAACGGTTCCTCTGTCGGATGCAGTTTGATGTTTTCCTCCACAGGGGGCACTGTGTTAGTAATAGACTCTGTAGGCGTCTTGGCTGAGTTGCCTGGGGTCTTATGACTTTTCTTGGTATCTGTCAACCTACCCTCCTCCTTCTGCTGCTTGCCTTTCGGTGTATTTTCTTTCTTAGATTTCTTGACTGTCTCTTCCTCCTTTAGCTGCTCCTGCTCCAGCTTCCAAGCCTAAAACATCATGCGCATAGTAATATAAAGTGTAGTCAATGTGCGGGGACTACATAATTGTGCCTATGCTTTGGACACTGCAGAGGTCACTCTAGCCCAGTTCTGTTTTTTTTTAGCAGATAACACACTCTTCATCAAAGAAAAGGATTCTGTATTGCTTAATACTAACTTTAAGGGAGTCTTTTCTGATGACCGGCTCCAGAGTTTCCTCATTTTCTGCAGAATTTGTCGCCTTTTCATCTAGTCAAGGAACAAAACAAATATTTTATATGCAAGATAAGATAAAATTTAACTGATCCCTAGAGGAGAAGCAGGAAACAGTCTAGGGAAACCGTAAACAGATATGAACTATGATGACAAGCTACAGTACCCTTTAGACACTCAGCAGGACTGAGACTTCTGAGTTGCATTGCTTCTCTCTTCACCTCTTCTTCTTTTGTCCAATCTGAAATGGTGTCTGCCACATGCTCCAGGTATTTCCTATGAACACATATGATGGATTTTTAAGGTCTAAGTCACTCTCCACATGCACACTACTTTATTGGTCAGATAATGGTCACTGATTATTAAAGCGACAAATTTATACTCCTGTATGGCGCCAGTGAGGAAGTTCACACAATGAGAAGCAAAAAGCATTTTACTACTCATGTCCTGTGATAAGAAAACAGCTAATAACTTGCCCTCTGACCTGAACTTGACATCGGTGTGAAGGGCTACATGCCAGAACTCCTTGCAGTGGCGATGAGGACTCATTGGAGTATGACAAAAGATGTACAGGGTGTTGTCATGGCTTCCTCTGAAGGTGTCCAGACAGCGATATTCTTCTGAGGCCAACTGGAGTACCTACACATAATGAGAAACATGTTTTTTCTGTGTTAAATTAACAGGAAATCGTTTTTTTTTGTTGTTTTTTTTTATAAAAAAACACTTGGTTTTAATATTATTAGTTTATTTTTAGTATTTTTTATTTATTTATTTTTCTATTTTCATTCTTTTTCATTAACACATGAAGCTTATTTAAGTTCTTTCAAAAGTGTGTGATTTACATTACTAATGTGTTCTGTAACTTTTCATAATAAAAGCTTCCCAACAATGATAACTTAGCAATTAAATTAAGTGACTGCGGAATTTATGATCTGATAGCTCTGGAGGTGATTTAGCATACATTAGATAGGTTTCAACAACATATCTAACCAGGTCAAGGACCAAGAAAAAAAAAACAAGTCTAAAAAAGACAAGATACATCACCTGTGGGAAGATAGTAGGATTGTGGTGTTCGGCATAGTGCCACTCGCACAGAGATCTCAGCCTACAACTTTGAATATCAGATAAGGCCATCTCGACAAATGCTCTCCCACTGATCTGCTGGTAAAATAAAAATTGAGATATAAAACATTATTGGGAGATAAATCAGAGCAAAGACCCCTTTTACCAATAAAAATGAAGATATGGCAGAGGATATAAACGATACCTCTGTGTTACCAACGTCTTCGGTGCAAAATGTGGGACCTGTAATAAATGAATAAATCATGATATATAAAAGAACAGATTTGAAGGAGTAGAAACTTGACATTTTCTATAAATCATTCAATTGATTATTGCAAACAATACTGCAGCCACCTGTAAATAAAAGTGGCATACACCCTTCATTTCAACTGACCAACAAAGGTAGCGAACCTTTAGTCCGTAGCTTATGAAGCTGATGATGAGCGTAGGACAGTGGGTTGTCCCAGGGATTTATTGTGGGTGAATGTTGTGCTGGTTCCAGTGCTCCCAGTGGTCGAATAGCATTCAGTAATATCCCATTCTGATCCAGCTTGGTCAGTGGCATACTCTCAAATACGCTCTGATGAAACAAACGCTCCACCTCCGACCATGACATCCCATCTGCATGACATCATTATATTGAAATTTATGCTTTATCCCAGTAAAAGTTAACTTGCCAGTTCCTTATTCTAAATAATTCCCCTTTTGCATCCATACACCCAAAACAACAGCAATGACTATACTGAGCTATGGTGGGACCCTCTGACATGTAACTCTGACCATCTGTGCAGTGGTGTTGTAGCTGCTGTTTGAGTGCCATCCAGCAGGAGTTGCAGTTTATCTGCTGAGCTGCCGAGTGGATCAGCTCCCACACTGCAGACAGCTTCATCATGGACATCTCCACCTCTACTGGATCAAATCCCTGGACCGCCTAAGAGGGATAAATGCCACATATTCACATATTTCTTGTCCAAACATCAAAATAAGGGACAGTGAATAGTCAGTATCACATCAAAAGTCAAGAATGAATTTACACATTCAAAAAATATATATACTTACAATTATGTCCCTTAAACGCAGTGACCTTTCATCATGATGTCTGATAATCAGTGGGTGCTCAGGCGTCTTCTTCCTCATCTCCTCTGCTCCAAACTTCTCAACAAGCCTCTAACACAGAAGAGAAAGAATAAAATAGATAACTTAATGGTGTGCAAGTGTTGCAACTCATTGATTAAGCCTGAACAAGTTTTACGATTTAAAAAAAAAAAAAGTCAGTACACACGCGCACACAAACACACAATCCCCATACCTTCACACTTGGTTTTGGAACTTAAGTTTCAGTACTGTAATAGTTCAAAGGGGGAGGTTGTGCGCAGCTAGGCAGAAGACAGTCAAAACTACCTGATGATGGCCTGAGAACCGAAATGTTGTTTGAATTTGTTCTTTTCCTAGTGATCGACAATGTGCAGGAATTCTTTTTTCCTTCTTCAAGTAGTGTAATAGTGGTTAGAGATAGAGTTATTTTTAATTTTCCATCACAATCCATTAAGCAGTATAGGGAAATGATTATCAAATGCTGTGCTGTGTATGTACATATAAGCTACTCTCTACTGACATTATAGCACCATCTACTGGGCTTTTTTGGATGTATGTGTGGACCCACTATTCTTTTACTATATCTGTCATGGGCTAATACACAGTAGAAATCAGATTTCTCTTTACAATGAAGTTCAAGACAATAATTCAAACCAAGAAAATCAATACTAAATATGTTGCTCAGTAACACTGAAAACAAGGAGAGAAAAAAAGGAGTCCCTGCTTCCTCAAACACGAATGAAAGTATTTCACCCTCCCCCACCTACGTCACATCTCAGCCCGCTCTACCATTTGTGTACTGCAGTGGCAGCACTGGTAACATGATACCAAAGCTTGTTGTGATTGGCTGTCACAAGCTTAGGACTGCCTCTGCTCTGAGCACCAGACCCTCCTGCAGAAAAGAATGTGCTGCATTGGCCGGGAATCGAACCCGGGCCTCCCGCGTGGCAGGCGAGAATTCTACCACTGAACCACCAATGCTGCATGTGTTGGAATATTAGCCATATACAGTTTTGACATTATTTTAGGTCCACTATCACACCCTCTATTCGTATTGCCAGACTATACATTTTAAGTGAATGTGTTTTAGTGTAAGCAATCTATACCTTCCTGTCTCCATTATTCTGTACTGTAGTCAACAGGCTGTTTAACAGGTGGCTCTTATCTTCCGTGTGCACCAGAGGCAGGAAACTTTGGAGCATGTAGCTGACCAGCTGATGGTCTAAGCAGGGACCATTGTGAGGCCCAGGCTCCTCAGCCACATGAGATGGAACAGAGACAGGCTGCTCAGCAGAAACCACCACCTAGATGCACAAATGTATGTATAAACAGATTGAGATATTGAAATTGAAAAACTACATGCACAGACTCATAAAACACAAAAACACAGACCTGCTCCAGTATACAGTGCAAGATAAGAGGCACCGAGCAGGCTTCAGGGGGAACCAGGTCCAGAAGGTTGCTATAGTAACGCATGTCCACATCTGTAAAGTGAGGAGACTGCACTGTGTCTGTGCACAAAAAAGAGATGATACAAAAGGAAAAAGAGCTAGGTTGCCATTCAAGTGTGATTTTTTTATTCAAGCATTTGCCCAAAATACATGAGGGAGCATTGCAGGATTTCCCACAGCGCTTTATAGTTGAGGCAGCCGCCTACGTGCCTCTGAAAATATATATATATATTTCGCATCCTCGGTAGTAGTAGTGTAGTACTGTAGTGTAATGTCTCTCAAAAAACACCCACATTTGTTAAAAAGAAGGTTTTCTACCTTGGACTGGTGGGCTCTCCTCCGGCACAGACTTCTTCTTGGTCACTGGAGGTGGGGTCGATACGACCTGGCACAAGACACACATAATAGGGATAAAGTTTAAAGTACTGTATACACCCAGTCAATTACTATTAACTGTAAAAGTTGTTTCTTTCAGTAACTACATTTTGAAACAAATCTTACATAGCCAGTGTGAGCATTTTGAACCTGTGCGTGCATGTGTATGTGTACCTTTGCAGGCTGTGGCTCTAACCCAACAGCAGTGGGTACAGGGATAAGTTTGATGTTGTCTTGGTAGTGCTGATGCTGCCTGCGCCAGTCCAGACAGTCATAGATGAGATTAGCCACACCCTCAAAGATTTGGCTTCCCAACTCCAGCTGGACACACACAGTACAACCACAAACAAATGGAGATTCAGACTCTAAATCGTTTTAGATAAAAAGTCAAAATGTACAAACAACACACTACACATACAAAAAAAAAAAACACAACATATCTGTCAATCTAACTTACCACAGCCTGTGTGTGGAAGGGTGGTGAGAGACCTGGGACAATGTAGCTCAGCAGGGCCACATCATGGAGCTTAGAGTCTGATGTCATGCTCTCCAAAACCAGTCTGAGATCTGACCAGAACAAATCCAGCTTCTTGGTCTGTGCAGGCAGCTCTCCACCACCCTGTACATCTGCTTATGGCACACACAGAGATAAGATGATAACATCTGTTCTTATTAAATAAAGAATAAGATAAGCAAATACTGAAAGGCCCCTCACTTGCATCCACATGCGGAGAGGCTCGCTGATTCTTGTTGTTGCCCTCAGAGATTTGTTGTCCCTGCTGCCCCTTACATGTTTTTGAGTGGTCTGAAGTCAACTTGATGACATTGGATACATGCACACCCAAGGCATCAAGTGCAGCGATCAAGCGGGGCTGGTAGAATCCCAGCAACAGGATGTAGTGTTGAGGACCATCATCTGGCTCATCATCTTTGCCCACACATAAACCACACAAATTAAAGTTATGGTGTAGCTAACTTGTCTCTCTTGTAAAAACACATAACCACTTCTGCACACACATGTTCAACTCATTGCAAAATGGTCATATAACAGTGACACAGTCAGGCTAAACATGGGGTAAACATAATAGCTTAGCTTTTTCAGCTCCATCACCAACAGCTGCTTTACCTATGAATTTAGGCGGCTCAACATTGTCTCTGCGTTTGAGTTTGGTTTGCTTGGAAGATCCCAAAGGTGAGAGAGGATTCTTTGCCTTTTTGTCAGAGCCCTTGGCGCCTCCTTTGTCCTTGCTGGCAGAGGGAGGAGGGGCCTTTACATTATCCTCATTGGCCTTAAACAGAAGTAGATAAAAAAATAGACATCATACTCTGGTGTTTCTTCATGTGGATTTTTTTTAAACTGCACCAAAATTAGCCTGAGAATCATGGAACGATTGAACACAATTTCTGCTGAAAATTAAGTGCAAATCCACTCCAGTTGCACAATTTTATAAAAGTATAAGAGAATCGGGAAAATAGAATTGCATAAACAAAGAAAGACTCACTTTGGCGGCTTCTCTCCTCATCTGTTGATCATTATCTTTGATCTGTAGCAGCTGGAATTTAAGTATTTTTGCCATTAAATCACAGGGAATCTCCTCTCCTGCATCCAGCAGCACCTTAGCTGCCTCTGTAACCTATACACACACATAACCACAAGACAAATATAAAAAAAAACACATGAACATAGATTAAAGTACACAAATATACATGGGTTCCATTAAACACTCAAAAGAATCTGGAAACTTTATTTGTCAAGTGTGATCAGAGTGTAATCACAGAAAAATGCAATAACATCCCCATACATCCCCATAGTACCTTACCTCATAGTACATAGGAACACTATCAGTTTTTTTTGCTTTAAGATTTCCCAGTTCATGGATCTGTAATAAAGGAGGAGATGAGAAGGTTTTATTAGGACAACATTTATTTTGTAACCAATGTATGTTACCTCATTAAGTAGATCAGCTGATGGCAAAATATATTAGACAGAGGGTGCTATGTGAAACTCCAAGAGCCCAGACCTAATTATGAATTACTTAAACTAGTTTTCAATCACTTTAGCTAGATAAATACAGCATGGATCTTAAACTAAAATGAAATACCTTTGTCAGGGTGCTGTCCCATGTCACTGCGGTGAACAGTTTGCGTTGTGGCTGCTGTACTGCCAGGACCAGCGCTTGGATCAACTCCTCGTCCTCTGGATTCCTCCCTGACACCAAACACACACAGGCCTGCCATGACTCCTAAAAAATGATAATGCATTAAGATACTACAATTACAAAACACAAAACGGACTCAACAGCTGCAACTTGCACTAACTGGTTTCACAGCATGTTTCTCCCACACAAGTACCCATTCAAGTTGACCTCTTAAGGTCAAGGATATAAAAACGTGTCTTTAGCCACCATCACCAATTTTAGTCGTGAAGGTTAGACCTGCAGACTATGATGAAGCCTGACCATTAATTTAATGTATATTCAATTGGAATTGAATTCTGAAATTAACAGAGAGCCACTGAAGAGATGCAAAACTGGGTTAATATGCTCACACTTCTCAGTAACACTCAGCATTAATACAGCTGCATTTTGGACCTTGTGCAGAAATGAAGTAAGCTTAGTGGTTTTAAATGGTAGTCAGCGGGGCAAACACAATGGAAAATTGTTTTAACTGTTGATTGATAATTCCAAAACTCATTAAAAATAAACATCTTTGTTGGATATCCTTATTATAGCATAGGAGGACAGGAGGGTTAAGCATTAGTTGTTTAATTAATTGTTTAGATGTGATTTTGGCAACAAATTTGATCCAATACTGAATTTCGTGGCCATGTTACCTCGTGACTTCGTGTGTCCATGCATCAATGTATAGTTTAAATGCGAACAGAACACGTAGTGTCCTTGTAAAAGCCTGGAATTCTCTTAAATGTTCAATTCGGTATTCTCTGGTTCTTTATGGTTTAAATGTTTAAATGGTGTACATTGAATGTGGTCACCAACAACAAGTACTGGCATTTCTTCATTTATTTTTCTAAAACGAATAGCGCAGCTGAAAGTCACCAGATAACACGGTCACTCTTTAAACCGAAACACCTGCCAGGTAAAGTTTTAGCTAGGTACCAAGTTTAGGCTAAGTAACTAGCTGAGGTACTAAATTTGTGGCTATATTATAACGTTAGACCTGCAATGATAAACAAAATATTACATATAACTTAGCAAAACACTAAAAAAAAGGTTTTCTAACCTCTTCAAACTGCGCCCTGATGAGACCAGCTTCCCAGTCCACCGCGGCTCCAGCTGGGGGCTTTTTGGCTGAGCCCATTTTAGCTGCCTTGGGAGGCATTTCCACTCAGTGGCGATTATTTAAAACGCCAAAAGAACATCAAAAAAGTGAAAGTAATGTTTTGTTTAGCTAAATTCAAATGAGTGAAAAAGAAATTACTGAGTTAGGCCAAATGGTAAATTTCCCCCCCGCTAGCGTCGTCTAGTGCTTGCGTTGCCCCTGGCAACCGTAGGGCACCAGCGTCAAGAGAAACCAAAGTCCTGTTAACTTTCAAAACAAAAGCACGACGGAGCACATTGATGACTAGACATGTATAAGTAAAATAAAATAAAATTTTTAAAAAAGTTGTTAAAAAAGGAAAAAAAAATAAGAGCATGTAATAATTATCAGTAGTAAAGCAGCTTAACATAGTAATCAGATTTCTGTATGTGGTTGTTATCATTCACGCTTCTCCACTAGATGGCAGTAGAATCTCTGGGTTGTGAGACTACAAGCCCGTTGGGTCAAAGTCATTATTCTTTAATCAACAAATATTCGTTATTTCTTATGGATGTATATTGCTATTTCAAATATTAAATACATTGTTATTTTTATTGTGTATTAATTTGGTCACAGCACTACACGGGATAGACTCTTAACATGGAATTAAACATAAATTGTAACCATCTGGCATTCAAACATTAACCAAAGACCACTCACACACATATATACACAAACTCCACTTTTTTTTTTTTATTAATGGCAGTCGTCATAACCAGTAATTCTGCATTGTGACTGACATTATACTCGACAGTTGGTTTGTGCTTCAGTGCCAGAACCGCTGAAAAATAAGCATCCAAAAGAATGAAAATCTGGAACACAAACACTTGAGTGTAATTTTATCTGTATAATGGATAATGAAACCATTGTTCCACCCGATGAACCAAGCAACAAGAGAGAGGTTGAATTCAAATTGAATTAATTAGAGTACTACTTTGATATCCTGTATGAATACAAATATAATTTGAGCCACAATAATGAACACAGCATACCGCAAAGGGGATTTAACCTTGGCCAGGTTTATTTAAATCCATTGAGATTTTAATTGCTAATTAGGTGAATATTGATGTGGAACAAAACTAAAGATACTGTATTAAATTAATAATAATGAAGAGTGATAAAGTGTGAAAGAGGTTGTGGCTACTTTTTCACATCCATACACTCTCAGGCAACAGCAAATGACTATCAACATGTTTGAATAATAATCAATTTGTACTGTGTTTGTATCCTTTTTTTTATTAAATAAATAATTATAATCACTCGAATAGAATATACTTAGGAACTGCACTTGCACTGCAAGTTGTTAATTCTTTAATTTTTTTATAAAAACATATGCCTGGAATTATTTTGTATTCAATATGTCTTAATTTTTTAAAATCTCAGCTTTAGTAAGAGGTGTTATCTTGTTTTTCAGGGAAGATGACACTGTTTCATGACTGCATTTAATACTGAAAAAGATGAGCAAGAAAATCCTGGTCAGTGATTGATTCCCAGTTTTACTTTTTTTTACTTTTTTAAGTTTCTGTACAACCCACAATTTTGAAGGATTTATCTTGGCAAACATGCTGTACAATTTTTATGAAATTATAATACAGTATAGCCTTTGTATAACAGAAGTTTCTGTTCTCCTTTCAGTCTGAAAGGTCTATTTGAACCACAAAAGATGCTTTATATAGAAAATAATAACTCAATACAGGATTGAGCCTCTGTTAACGAGGCGATGGCACTTGATTCATGACATGCTTCTTCCTCTATTCATGAATGCTTATTCTAAAGGATTTCATGCATGACATTTCTATACCAACATCAGGAAATTGGCACAGATTTCCAATCAATCAACACGGAACAGTTTTATTGATGCAAGAGGGGGGCCATTTTCAAGAAGGTGATTTCACCCAGGCAACGACCTACTTCCAGCAGCTCACCATAAAAGGTCGAAAGTGAGACAGCGCCCACTTGTCAGATGCCAGAGAAATCCATATTGGAAGCCAGCAACAGTGCATTTATCATGGAGGAGTTGTCACATCCAAATATCTCAGAGACAACATCCTATGAAGGTCACAGACCAGGAAGATAAACACTGTAGTGACACTTAAATTACACACCCGGCTACCATTAATAGCATAGCAACATCTCAAAATATCCGTATTTTTTAGGAATACACTGTGGCTATTTTGATTCATTGAAGGGCTGCCATAATGTTTTATTATGTGGTTGCTTGATTTATGAGGATATGTTGTTTATTTAATATCTATATCTGCTCGCTACTAAAACTAATGCCTCTTACTGGAGCTTGTCACATAATCTGTCCAAGGAGTGCTTCATATCATATCAAAAAAACTGGACAAACTGGACAAACTGGACGGATAAATATATTTGAGCCTCTGAAATATCAAGACATTGCGTTCTTGGGACGGTACAACCAGAACTAGTGTGGACTTTAGCATATGATCACATGAGTGCTGCAAGCTGAAATCAAGTTCCTCACAAACACCTTAAGACTGTATTTAGAGGATGGTCACACAAATATAGGGTGGTCAATAAAATATGATATAAAGTATAGCAGTTTAGTAGGATGAAACATACTGAGCAGAAACAGGGAAACCCTCAAACCCTTTAAATCAGGAAATAATGTTATCACAATAAAGTTCCTGTAAAAAAAAAACATAGATATAATTAAATGTTTGCATTATTTATGTGGTCAATTATACGGCTACTTTCATGTTGCATTGGGGGGCATTATATTGAAAAGTCTTTCTTAAAGGTCCAATATTGTACACTTTAGAGTGTTTATTTGAAGTTTTGATATCACCAACAAGATAAATATGTGATTTTAATGACTAAAAATCATTTTAATATAGTTTGACTTCCTTCTCAAGCTTCTCTCTGGAAAAAACAGGCAGAAAAGCAATTACAATCTCACTTTCTAAAATATGGGTCCTGCAAATATATTTAAATATTAGAAATACATGAAGTTAAATTAAACACCTATCACAGCCTCAAAGTATTATAGAACTGAAGAAATATGTAAAACATTCTTAATAAAAATAGGACACATTATGTAGTATGCACATTATTTAATGGCTAATATGTGATATTTCATTAAAATAGATGGTGTTTCTTTTTTTTCCCCTCATCAGCTTGTAAACAATTGCCAGAACCGAAGTAACTTCTGTCTCTAAACCTGTTAAGTCCTCTTTTGGCAATGCCTTTAAACTAAGTAAACATTGCATGTTGCTTGCTCCAAACACAGTAGGAGGTGAGTGTTTGAAATATTTGATTTTCGATACCCAGAGATCAAATGATGTAACGTCAGTAAAGAGCAAACAGAAAGCTCTTGTTTACCAACCAGGGCATTTAATAAGTCAGAATTTCTTTGGCTTGAAATTGCATGCTGGCCTGACACATAGTGACATTTGGCCACATTTAATAATGAATCAAGTATCCCTTTATATCCACAATAGTACATATTATAAATGCACTATATTAGACAGATATACACAAGTAAAATGCACAAAAACAACCAATTTGGATGGCAATCTCTTCCATGGAAAGAAAACAAAGTGTCACTTGGGAAACAAATAAACATATCCAGATCATGAAAGAACCCCTAGTCCCAGTGTGACATGCATGCACTCGTTATCCAAGTTCATCAGATTTCCATCTTCCCAGAAAGGGGTTGTTCTGTGGGTCAGGAGGAAACATGGAACTGAGCCCAACTCATCAACAGTCCTATCCAGTAACAGTGACTCCCCACAGGGATGGCGAGGCCACTCAAAGCTGGTAAACATGTAGCCCTTCAGGGCTGTGTTCTGTATAGGGGTTGCAGCCAAGCACGTTATCAGTTTGATCAGAGTGATTGACTCTGCAGCCCCCTACCCATTTCACAGCACACGCTAGCCTACTGTCACCCAAACCCACATTGTTCACGGCTTTAGATGAATCACATTGACACTGAGCACCAGCAATAGATTCATGGGCTTCACGATGGAGCTGCCAAGCCTTTACAGCGCAGCTCAGATTCTTGTGGTTGCAGTAGTGCGAAATGGCCTTCAGTACTTTTCCATGAGAGACTATATTCATTATGCTTGTGTCCCTGTGTAAGAGCGTTTGCAGGCCATTTCTTTACACATGCAGCATTTAACAAAGAGGGCTGAGTGGTCTGATGAAATTTAAGACTTGACAGAGCTTAGTGTGATTTCAGCATAGCTGGCAACAAATCTTCACCACTTTTTCTTGTCTGGCTTAGATAATCCATTTGGAATATTGACTACTTCTACTTTTCAGCCAAGGCAGCAGCTCTATGAGGGAACGAAATGCTAATATCAGCATGCTAACATGTTCCTAACGACAATGCTAACACGCTGATGCTAGGCAGGCATAATGTTTACGATGTTCACTCCCTGGTGTTTTAGCATGCTAACATTGGCTATTTAGCAGTAAACTGATACAGCAGAGGCGAATGGGAGCGTCTGTTTTGTAGATAGTTGGTCATGAACCAAAGTATTTGACAAATTAAATGTTTGACCTGATTATGGTGCTATAATGATATATGAAAAGCAGAGGGATTGCCAACATTTTTATGATTCATTCCTGCAGGGAACATGACTATATGATAAATGTGGTTATCAAATTTCATGGCAATAATTCGAAAAGTCATTGAGAGAGTTCACTCAAAATCTATCCTAGTGTTGGCACCAAATGAAATGTCAGAGGGTCACTAAAGACTTCAGCCTACATTCTCTGGAAACCATGAATTACTATATCACATTTTGTGCCAATTGCTCTAGTAGCTGTTACTCAAGATAGACAACTTTGACCTACTGGTAGGATTAGGAAGTCATCAGGATAGCGTAGATTCAATTAAATAAATCCTTCCAGTAGTGGACCGACTGACATAGCCATCTCTATTCCTAATTATTTAAGAGATGGTTTTAGTTTTTGGTGGCAAAGCACAAGTGTGAAGCAGTCTGAAGTCTGAAGCAGGATATAAAAAAAACAATAATCTAGATATTATGGCATAAATATAGTTATTCAGTTCAATCTCATGCTTGAAAATACTCAACAATACAAGTGAATCTCTATGGATAGTTTTTCAGAGCAATGTATACTTTCATGGCCTCAACAATGCAAACTTGTGTTTCTGGCCCGCATTAACATAACAAGGGAAAGGGATCAGGCGAGGTTAGGGTAAGACGCTGAGTAAATGATCACTGGTGCTTTGTCCCTTCACAATGGCAGTGATGTATCTTGCACAAGATCATGTGCTTCTGTCATTAACCTCCTGTGACCAAGTCACCCTGTTATCAACATAAAGTAGCCCACTATGTCAGAAGCCTACTTAATTCTCAAAGTTTGCAAGGAGTTCAGAGACTGAATCAGAGGAACTGTTGAGTGTAAGTGCAACTTCTACAAATGTCACACACAAGTGTCAAAATCTTTAATTCATCTGACTCTCATCTATCTGGCTCACAAACAAAATCACTCTGGAGACACCTCCATTAAAGACAGTGAGAGAAATGTCACACAAACTCTGCAGATTCACACAACAAGCAGCTGATGTTCTTAGAACAGCCACAACGTGTAACCTGATCCCTCTGTAATTTCCAGTTACAGACCAACAGTATATAACCTTAATAAGTAAAATAATTGAAAAACATATCTTGCAAAACTTTTGTAACTTCCGAACCACAAATGACTACTTTGATAACTTCTGCGTTTTGCCCCCACTACAGAACCACAGTTATTAAATTTAATGGCATTCCACAAAACACTAACTATGGCAAAATCTCACCCTAGTGCTACTGGAACTCAGTTCAACATTTGGCACTTTCAACCATGAAATACTGCATGACAGAAAACTGAGTTGGACTCAGGCAGAGTCCTTATTGGTTCATCTTATCTTCAACAAACTACTGCTACTACTTGCAACTGCACCATAATTTGGTTCCCCAAGGCTCAATCCTTGGCACTCTTTTATTCACTTTTTATGTGATCCCTATATAGGCCAAATTATTCAAAAACACACTCTCTCTTACTATAATTATGCATATTGCACCCATTCCTAGATCCCTACATGGGCTCCCAGTGAATCACAGAATTGATTTTCAAATATTGTTGCTAGATTTTAAATCACTGAATTCTTTTGGGTACATGTACAGATTGCTTTCACACTATGAACTTTCAAAACCTCAAAACAGGTCTTTTGGGACTAACTGTTCCCAGAGTCAAAACATGAGGCTGCATTTAGTTATGCCCCTCATTGGAATAGACTTCTTGGGAATCTGAGAAATGTGCCAACTATTACCATTATATTGCTTTCTCTGAAACTTATACAAAATTATTTTATTTTCACTTTGCTCTTTAGCTTTCCTATATTTTATTAAATTTATTGCATTTTATGCCTTTAAAATGTAATTTCATGCCTTATATAAAGCACCTTGAATTGCTGTTGTGTATAAAGCCTGCCATTTAAATTTTTTTTTTTTTTTTTTTTAAATTAGAGTGCAGACAGTAGCTTTTACAATATGTTAACAATTCTTTAGGGTCAAGTATAACACAGACCACATTCTTGCAGAGATCTTGTTTTTCCTTTTGTCCTCTTCAAAAAGACTGCATTGTGCCACTGCTGCCTGCCCACACAGGCTTGGTCATGGGTCCAGAATATGCACAGTAATGTTCTGTGATGGCTGAACAAAACTAGATTCAGAGATTGTTCATTAAAGATAAGAAAGCAGGTCTACAAATGTAAAATAAGGTTGAAGTATTTTATTGTCCAATAGACAGTACACATTTCTTTCAATAAGAGTTCAAATGGCATTAAAAAAAAAAAAATCACCAAAAATAAACTAGCTGGACCGATCGGTAATTTCTGTGCACCACCTGGTTATCAAATGACAGATTTCACATTTGAGCCAACCATTGTTTTATTAACCTATAAAGGCTCTGCATTGTAAAGGGGGTAGGGGAGGGGGTATAAAGATAAAAATGCAATAAAACATTGACACTAAATATACAAAAAGATGTGATCCGAGTGGGGGGAAAAAAAAACAAAACAAAAAAAAACGATATGACATTTAAGGCATCCGCATTCCCTCAGTGTGAGAAGCACACCATGACAGCATAAAAAACATTCAGTGGCTCATCTTAAATGTCTGCAGCCCTAAATACAGCATAACACAACTAGCTACATATGGCCCCCAAAGACTGTCTAAATCTCAGTCTCCTATTCAAGCCTAGGTGTGTTTACTGTTGTGAACACATTAAAATGTATCTGGAAACACGCAGATGCATCAACAAAGTGGCTAGTGTCTTTAACAAAAGTGTACCCACAGTATGCATGTCCCTCTCAAACATGAACATAGTTTTACATTCAACTGCAAAATGTACAATTTAAAATTGTGTTTGAGCAACAAATGCTCTCATTAGAAAAGAAAAAAGATATTACAATTCTGCTGATTAAAAAAAATATATTTATATCACTTTTAGAAACACTGAAGCCAAACCAGAACCATCAGGCTCATTTATGCATAAGCTTTCAACTTTCTATCCCAGTTTCAAACCGAGTCACTCAGGAACTGACTGGCTACTATTAGATGAACGGACAAACTGTATGACAAAAACACTGTAGAAAATGTGACACCATTGGAGCGTCATTTACATTTGGACAGAAGTGCATTTACCCACGGGAAACCCGATACCCCGCTAATACCTCACAAAGTTCAACACTCTTCTACCACGGTACCAGCCGAGGAGGAGTACAGCTTTTTCTTGACGAGTCGGAAACCTGGACTCAGTTTAAGTACATGTCTGAACGTTGGGCCGAAGCAGGTTCCCATAGAGAAGAAGTCCCTCAGGCTGGGCCACGCAGTGCCGTCCTGTTTGAACACGAGCGTCAGCTCAAACGTGGGCACGACAGTGGCGTCGTACACGATGCGCTCCAGTCGTTTGCAGCCCTTGTCCATCTCCAAGTGGATGTAGAGAACGCAGCCGCGCAGGCCGCAGGGCTCGCAAGACGCCAGCCGCAGGACTTCCCGAGCTATCCTCCGCGTGAGCTTCTCCGGTACCAGCACAGAGGAGCAGTGCAGCGTTGTCTTTTTGGCTCGTGACAGGCAGTTCTCAAACATCTTAGCCAGCTGTTGACAGGTTCTGTCTTCAGAGACATCTGCATTCCTATGGGGCTCGGCCAAGCAGTGATCCCAGAAATCCAGCTCTGAGGGAAACAATGCAAGTTAAATCTTTTAGGGATCAGTGCTAGCATTGTTATTCAACAATAAAACTCCCATTTCAAGATGGCTCAAAAATAGGCACCCCGAACTGGGTGGTAAAGTGGTAAAGTCTTATAAAATAAGGCACATTTCAAAGAAGAGTCACATCAAGTTCTAAAATTGTCAATTAATGAGGGACTCCAATTTCTGGATATTTTTCAAAAAACATTTATATAAAAAAGACTGAAAAATCAGTCCAAGCCCATTAGATGGGACTCAACACTATTAAAACTGCTGTTGACTGCAGAAGATGGGGTTTTGCAGGCTGGTGTTGTGCAAGCTGCTGTTGTGCAGACAGACTGAAGGGATGACTTCATCCCCTGTTGACTTGTCTCTCCCCCTCCCTCCACTGCTGCAGCCATGCACCACGCAGGGATAAACAAGCACACAACTGGAAGTATCCAGCAAACTCGCAGGTTGGATGTAAAGACAAATATAACACACACACACAGAAAGAGCCAGTGAGCTTACCTTTCTCAATGCAAGCCTGGTCATATCTTCGTTCAACCAAATCCGAAATGCATTCGCTGCTTTTGGTCTTTAATGTGCTTGTAGCAACCATGGTGACGGTCTTGATTTCAGCAGGAGGAATATTTTTTTCCTGTGGTTTTCGCAAAGAAACCTGGAAAAACGAAGAAGCGGCGTTAGAAAAATGACTTATTTTTATTATTTGTTTAACTCTTAAAGAGGCAGGTGGCTCGGTCGTTACTTCACGACGTTAAACGCTTCAAACTGAAGATGTAACGCCAGCAATTAGCCTCATGTTCACGCCGCCCCCGAGTAAACAGAAGTTAACGCCTCTGCTGCTAGCGACACCATTTCTGCTCAATATTCGAATGACTTACCTTAAATATTATTTAGTGCAAAACAATTTAGTTTGACGGTTTTTCATAAATAAATTCATCCGCGGGCAGCCTCGCTTCTCTCTCCCACACCCACACACATACAGACACACGAAAAAACACTGCACAAGGTAAAAGTTCTGAGAAATATTTATACCTTCCTCCTACTCAGCTGACCTGAGGGCTTGGCCAATCAGAGCGCGCCTCGCGACGGGGACTCGAGCTTCTTCCTGATTGGCAGTGAAATAGCCTTGATTAAAAAAAATGACCAATGCTTGTAGGAGGATTATCTGGTTGCCAGCAAAAAGGGGAACAATTATTATTTTTTTTTTACTATAATTCCAACAATAAGTAAGACAATGGCAGAATGTATTGTTTCTATGGGCAGATGGGACAAAATAAAATCAAATGGGGATGGGGGCTCAGTTTAGAAATTCTTAATGTAAAAAGGTTTAAGAACCACTTATCTATGCAGTGTAACATGCCGGTGTTACAGTGTATTTCGTGATCCGTCAGATTTTGTGACCAGCCCTGATATTCTTACCCTAATTCTTCCACTCAGTCAAGATTTATTGGTTACATATAATCATCATGGACAATCAACAATACCAGCACTGTAGGGCACAGAATCTGATGGGTCACCAAATACACTGTAACACCAGCTGTAGCCTGTTAGGTGAGTTTAGCTTGAAAAAGGAATGAATCCGCCTGGACCCTCTCTTTTATTTGCATATTATAGGTTCCTCCAACTGTTATCAGGATGTAGGCAAACGCTTGGGTCATATTAACTTTATACTTTAAATATTTAATAAAATTCATATTCAATATAATATAAAATATATTCCTAATCAATTCCAATATTCATAACAGTCCATTGTGGGCCTGAATGAAATATTACATTAGCTTAAATAGTTCATTTCATTCAGAGAAAGTCCTAATTTATCCTCAGGATTCTGTAGTGTAAGAATCAATACATATTTAAATTTTAAAAAAAAATCATAGTATTAGAACACAAATGGTACCATCTGTATGCAAAATGAAAATAAAGCCAATATTTTATATCATTTATCAACTACAGGTCCCTTGAGGCATGGTTAAAGTAATGTAATATATACATTATAGTAATAGATAACACGTTTTTAGCATTTCTCATAATCTTTAATGAAGGGGTAGCATTTTCAGCTTAATTGACACATGAAACCTGATATTTTATTGAGGCATGAATACAGCGGCTCATGGTTTGACCTGAAAAGCTCTGGGTTTGCAAACTTGTGTTGCGGGACCCTCACATACCAAACCAAACAGAGGTCTGCAGCAAAACGAAGCATTATTACTGGCCTATGAAAGAATATTTCAAGCATAAAGAATGAAATTCTGGTAACTTCCACATACCCCCAGGCATCTGCTTCATCAGCGATATCAAAAACAAACAAATCAAAACAGACATTTATGGTTCTTTGACAAAAGAGGAAGCCCCTTGGTGTGCTGAACTGAGCCAATACGTCTCATCTTACTGTTTCCCCAACTGTACGCTTATGCCTGTGTACATTTGGCAGGTAAAACACTGAGCACATGTGTTGGTCTCATCAGCAGTTTATCCCCAATCAGAGTTATAAACACTGGCTCAACAGACATTTTCTCGACGTAACTGATCTGCCCCTCAACGCAAAAGCTCTGCTGGCTGAGCGTAATGGAAACCAGTGGAGAGAGAGAGCTTTCCTCCAGTCACATGGGGAGAACTAGATATGCCTCAGAAAAAGTCACATGCTTTAGCTAGTGTTACTGCCTTTGTGGATGTGGGCATATACTGTGTAAAGTGCTGGATAAGCAATGCCTTTGTTTACGTTCTTCTGTGCAAAAAGACACTGATGTTAACAGAGGATCATATTAAGCGTTTGGGTTATTTAATACATTTAGTCATGGTGTGACAATAGGCCAAGGCAATTTTAGCCAAATGAAGAGAAAAGATCTTTAAATCTAAGGCTCAGAGACCACAGTTCAAAAATGTGTAACATCAGCAGTCATTATGTCAGCGGTTTTGATGAGATTTCTGAGTAAGTAAAACATGCAGACCCAGTAACCTACATTTTATACTGTGCCATAAAAACTTAACAAGAAGGGAAGCTTTAAAAAATATGCAGGTCAACCAAATAAAGTGGAAAATAAGTGGTAAAAGACTTTTCATATCCTGAAATAGTCTGCAATTTTTTGTGAGCTTCACTAAAGTATTTAAACCTCAAATTCATGTATTTTCTGTAAAAATGTAATAAAAAAAAGAAAAATGTCACATAGTGCTTTTACGCTTATCTGCTGATACTGTCAAAGTGGGTTCATGCAAAATAAAATAGCACGCTGGGATTTTACAGCAATGTTTATAGCAGACAGTGAAATCATATGTACAGCACTAATATCAGGGCAATGCAGTGATATATTTGTTCATGAGAGCAACATTAATTCATGCATAAACTATAATAACAAGTGAAACTGATGATGGGACTGTGCAGCAGGTTCATAAACATACAGAATATTGCAGGAACCAGTTAAAATGTTAAGTTAAGAATAAAAAAAAGACATTTTAATTGGTAAGAAGATCTGGTTTAGTGATGAATGTAAATTATTTTTGTACTGTTTTCTGTGCAAATTTGTAATCTCAATTGAATTTCAGTGGTAAAGAGAACATCAAAATATTAATCAACAATGGAAATATTCTGCTTTTTCTATGAGAGCTATCGTGTTTCTTTCACCTAGTGCTCAAAGGGGTTTCAGTAAATGAGTGGAGTCCAGGCTATAGTAATGCAAAGCACCTGTGCATTTTGACCTTCACTCCCATGTGTATTTGCTCCATGTGCCAAATCCTGTTTCCCCAGATGAGGCAAAAGATAAAACGTGTTGTGTTTCACGTTACTAATCCGTCGTAGTTCAGATGAGCCTCCCTGTCCGGAGGGTTGGCATGCCAGGCTGCCACCTCTCGCTCCGCTCAGTCAAACGTGCCTCTTCTCTCCCCCATGAAATTCAACAACAGGAGCCTTTTTGCTGAGTTGCATTTCTCTGACACGGGTTGGGAGATAGCTGCTTGCATCTGCCGGAGTATTCCTTGTGCACGCCAGAGGCTTGCTGGTGCTGCACATACAAGTCTTAAAGTGAGAGCAAAGTCCTTTAAGGAAAAACACATGCATACAGATGTACTTTCTTTAATGCAGCAAGTAAACCAAGTATTTTCTTGGTTATCTCTTATCAGATTTTCTTAGCTTATTACTATCTTATCAATATTCTCTGTGGTTTCCTGTTGTGCATTTTCCATTTAACACAGATCTCCATCATCTCCAGTCTACATACCTACATACCCTGCACGCCTACAGAACCCAAGTCATATTAACACCTGGTTGAATTGCATATTTTAATTAGTGTCCTGTCACAGTTGAAATAATTAGATCGAGACACTTGTTGCAGTACCGAATATATAGAAAGGACTAAATTAGACAATAAAGGAATGCAATGTACTATAAATGTGTCTATTTGGCATAAGGGCTGCAAAGAGTGACAGAACAAAATTGTATCTGATTTGGCCCCCTAATTCATGAGTGAATTCAAACAGAGCCATAAATTGTTCACCTTTAGATTTTGAGTCTATTTTCTGATGGACATTTTAATGAAGTGACGCTGTACTTCCTTAGGCAGACGTTTTCATTGTGCTGAATTGTACGATTTACTACAAACACATCAGATTTAGAGAGTGAATATGTGGAAAATGCTTCTGTTACAGTCGATTTCAATCAACGAGATTTCTGCCTTACAAAGGAGTTCCAGTTCTGTAACAACAGATAAGGGCACTCGATTGAAATGAAATCAAAAGGCGACATTTGTATTGATTTATTTATTTTTTTTTTACTGTCAGAGGCTTAGAGGTGCTATAAGAGAGAGAGCGAAAACATAGATATTGGCTTAAACACTGTGGAGGAAAAAGACTAGGTGTAACTCAACCCAAGCCACAGCTGGTAAGGCATTATGCTTGTGTGTGATGGGCCTTTGGCCAGTCTGCTCACTGTCTCATTGGTGGAAATGTGCCCACAGTCGAAGCTGTTGCCCAGTCTCAGCTTACAAAGGCCACGGAGATACAGCCAGAGTGTGAATCAGTTTTAAAATGGAGGTCGCAAAGACAAAATGGCCAAAGCTGCTTTTTTTTTTTTTATTAAGTCATTTGAGTTCATGCAGGTATCGTTCCTTTAATAAAACGTCAGCGTGTAGAGATTGGATGACACAGTTGGTGAATGTACTTGCTATGTACTGATCAAGCAGGGACAGAGAGTGAGATTTTTACACTGGTTGCCCATATCTCACTCCTCTGTTAACAACCTCATGAAACCCCTCTGCAATAATCACTTGCTTATGAACTGGAGCCTTCCTCGGTTGATAGTCTGCCCCCCCCAGTGGTGAATCACTGCACTTACACTCAGTGGGTTCCATAAAACAGATTATTCCCAATATCCTGGCATCATAAAGGCAAACATGACAGTCATTTAAATCGGTCCTTCAGCCACACATATGAGAAGCAACTAAAAATACATTTAAAGCATTAACATTTTTTTTAAGTCCAAGAACAATCAATATCATTTCACAGCTAAAGATATCCATTTATATTTTTTATATTATTCTTATAGCCTAGTGTATTTTATAAACCTGCTAAAAAAAAGTGCTTTCTCTTTAAATATCGTATAGAGGAAGCTTTTGGAATGTATTTCAGTAAACCAGCTAACTACAGATTTTATATAGATTGGTTTAAGTTTAAATTTGATGCACTGAGGCCTAATAATTAAAGCTGTTTGTCATGATTTTATTTGAGGTATAATTCCAGCCATGAAACAGTGACAGTGTCTTTACAATCTTCTACCATCAAAAACCTTTAATGAGGATTCTCATTACGTTGAGTTTAGCCACATGCACAAAATACTGATAAATGTGCAATTTTGTCATGAAAAGGAAGATCTTGTAGATATATGTAGATATTTCCTAGTAAATAAGCTATATAGACACCTCTTTTTAAACAAATCTTTATAAGATGTGCAGGTAAACTGAAAAAAAAAAAATGACACCTCATAAAATCCTGTTCTTCCAATGACAAGAGACAACAATACTTAATGCAATAACAAAATAATGCCATCATTATCTGAAAAAAATTCAAGGCAAATAAATGATGTGTAACAAACCAACCAAAGCATTATTATAATTATAAAACTATGAAATTAACAGAGATTTATTACATCTAATAAGTGATGGATCCGAGGTCAGTGCACTGTACAGAAAATGTGTTTTGTGGCCCAGCGTGTATTTGTCATTAGTATACTGAAATACAGGTTTGTAGAGATCCAAATTTGAGTTCCTATGTTTCACAGGCAATGATATATCCAGAATTTAGCCCATGCTGTCAATTCAAAGAGTTTGACAGTTCTAAGACTTTAAGAGCATTTTACGATTGGGAATAAAATGTACTCATCATCGTCCCAGTCACAAATGCATAGTGTAAACCCTGCTTTCAGAATACAGAATCATACATAGAACTGCTGTTCAAAAATGTTCACAAAAAAAAAAAAAAAGACAACCTGTCATCTAAACAGTTCCTCCAGACCGTCACTGTGTGGGCGACACTTGTGACTCATCCGCTGGTCGACTGCCCTTCATTTTATCTCGCAGCAGCTGAAACATTCATAAAGAACAGCACAGAGTGGGTAAGTTACAAATAGGTGCCTTTCAGCTTTTCCATTTTTTTCCCCCCCCCATTCAACGATGAAACACTAGACGGCAGTGCAGCCTCGAATAGAGTATGGGAACATGACCCTGGTTATGAGGTGGCACATTTTGAAAAACTGAAACCCGAGTTGTGCATTTCAAAGCCAAGCATTGTTATATTTGATTTAATTTGAGACTGATAAGAGGAGTCTGCTGACAAACAATATTAATCAAGGTGGTGTAAGCGTGGGGTCGCGGAGTGTAGAATATGTGGAATTTATAAAGCTGCAATCAAAAAGAAATCCAGTAGTGTGTGACAACATAAACACTTTCTTCCTCAACAAAATTCCAAAAGCATGACTGCATTTCCTACTGACGCTCAAAGTCAAACCGTCCAGGCCTGATTATATTGGGGAAGGAAGGCAGGACATAGTGGCCAGACTTGTGTGTTTTATTTCATGAGCGGGGGTGATGGGGTACAGGAGTGTGTGTGAGTGTACAAACCACTCATGACACAAATGCACATGTGCATGTATGCATTCGCCCCTCCACCAACACACATGCCTTGCAACGTCTGGGCCGCATTGACATTTACTGGCCGCACAATAGCTCCTGTCCAAAATAATCAGTGTTTATGTTAGGAAGTCCCTATCTTTCAAGGCCTGCTGCTGGTTTGAGGGCGGGGGCGCAAAATCACAGGAAACACCTTCTGTTGCCCAGCGCAAAGCCCAAAAGCCCATACGGCACAATGAGATATTAAAAGCGCACAACTTCCCTGGAATAACTGCAAGTCTGTGTCTGGAGTAAGAGGAGTGCAAAAACAGAAGGAGGTTTGGAAGGAGCTAGGGTAGCAAGGGAAGGCGGCTCACCGTTTTCTTCTCCGCCTGATGACTTCACCCCGAGGAGCATGACACCATCTTTGGTGCTTTCGGGCCTGCTCTGGAAAGACGCGCTGTGGGAGAGTTTCAGACACAAGTAGGTTGAGGGCTTCGGTCGTGCACGCACGTTTATAATAAAATCCAGAGCACGAAAAGGTTTCAACTTACTTCTCGGTTCCAGTATCAATGGTTTCTGTTGAAGGAAAGCGAAGAGATTGTGTTTGCGTTTTCTCATTCAGGCGATGAAACATGCGCCTTTTCATTTAATCGGTAGATAAGTGGTATACCTGTGTGATCGTGGACCTTCTTGTATTTAAACCTAAAGAAGATGGCGGCAGCAGCTGCAACCAGGAGGGCAGGCAACAAGATCCACCACAGCCTTTTGTCTGAGCCTAAAAAGGGAGGAGATCATCATCTTTATCAACCCAGTTGAGGATAACAGGTGGTTAACAGGTGGACCAGTGATGTACTGTAGCACTTTAACATCATATTTTCCACATTACAGACCATCAGTGCATGGATATAGTTATTAAAGGTTATATTTTCCAAATTTTGAGGGGCTGCAACTGCTTCGTCATTGCTGTAATTGTTGAAGAAATCCCCAATTTGTGTTTGCAGAATACAGTTTAGTATATTACCTGGTTGGGAGGTTTTTTTCCCATCACTGCCATTCTGAGGACCTAAAAAAAGTGTTTGTTTTTTTTTAATTAGCTTCTTGCCTCGGTAAGATTAAGAATGATTCATTATTTAATCGTTTCATTAATGGCTTCATATGCATGCATGACCATACATGGCAGTACAGTATAACTTACCAGCAGTTTTCTCTGTAGCCTGTGCCTTCCCTTGGTCTCCTGCTCTTGGCGTCAGTGGAGTGACGATAGGTGGTACTATCATATTCAAATGAATTAAATAAAGCCATAAAACATATGAGAAGTCAATGGAAATTGTTGCAGAGTTGGAGTGTTCAGAAATCGTTTGTAAGATTGTGGATATGGATGGATAAAATATACATTTTCATGGATGCGCGAGAACATTAGAGTGAATGTATTCACCTCACAAACAGTGTGTGGAATTAAGGTGTTTTAGGATTCATTATGTTGCCATTAGATATCTAGGAATATAATGACATTAATGTAAAAAAAATTATCATTAGAAAGAAAAAGACAGTAACATACTGTACCTGAGGTTGTATGGTCATGTTGTTCTGCAGAAAATAAAGCATATGTCAAAATTTAAATAATGTTTATGTGTTTTTATTATTATTATTATTTATTTGACTTGGTTGTGATGTGATTTGATTTAACACCTACCTTTGCTTGGTGGTGAAAAACGGGGGGTCTCATCTGGCCCTAAAGAAATATAAATGATTTTGATACTGCTGTCAACACAGTTGTTATTTGAAACAGATTCCATCCATCACTCACCGGTGCATGGGTCTCCAACCCTGGTCCTAGAGAGCTCCTATTCTACCTTATTCTACTAAATAAGGTTCTTAGCATGGGCCCTAGTGGTTGATTAGTATTATCAGGTGTGTTACTGCTTGGTTGGAACAAAAACCTCTACCCACATGGGCATGGGACCAGGGTGGGAGACCCCTGCACTGAGGGATAAATTATATAAATATATATTTGTATAAGCTCTAATCATCTGTTGAACAGCACAAAAAAGAGAATATGTGTAATGATGTCGTTACTGGCACCTGTGTTTACCTGGAAGTATGCTTTCCTGATCACCTGTTTGATTTCCTCGATCAGGTTGGGAACCAGATCTCTGCAGCGGCATTGTGTTGTTATCTTCAAATTTAATACAGAGAAGAAAAAAAATTATGTAAATTAAACAAATCTCCATCAGTAAAGATATTGCTAATGACGATCGTTACTCATTTTTATGCCTCTGATACAACTAAGTTGTTATTAAAAGCCAGTGAACCCTCCTTTAAGGATGCAATATTTTATAACCTAAAAGGCCAATTTACCACTTTAGACCACTTTATCACCAAACCAATATAAAAAAGAAAAAAATGCATAATAGATTGAATTCTGACTTGAAGAGTTGGCATCTAACGTGTCATTTGAAACTTCATGAGGGGTCACGTCCGTCGTCCTGATGGCCGGCTGCGGCGAAGGTGTTAAAGACATGTTCTTATTTGTTGGGGCTGTGGTCACAACATTTAGGGGGGGAAAGAAGAGAAAATATTTGCTTTCAGGAACATAGTCAAATAAAACAAAATAATATTTAAAAAATATATATACGAATAAGTCACGTTCTATCTATCTATTCTCCAACCTGTTGATTTTAATGTTGCTGGCACTGCTGTTGATGCTGGCACTGCTGTTGATGCTGATGCTGCTGCTGATGTTGGTGCTGATGTTGTTGGTGGTGGTGTTTTTTCTGAAGGAGGTGTCACTGCTGTTGGAATGCAAAGAAAAAAAAAAGAATTGTCGGGGGAATTAAACAATCGCTACAATTTGCACTTTGCCCCACCCTGCAGCTCCCACAGCAGTCTGTAGATAATTATTCACAGTTGTCATGGTCTCAAACTTTATTTTAATTAAAGGAACAGTACTACATTTGGGGAAAATTCATATTCTGGCAAAGAGTCATATATCTGCTCATTAAATATGTCAGCAAGCTGGCCTAGTTTAGTTCATAGTACAATCTATTGTAAAACTCCAGGAAGTTAATGCCCTTGGTTTTTTGTTGTAACTAAGCCGTACAGGTGCTGGTGGGCGGCGGCATGCTCGTAGTTTCCCCCCGTTTCCAGTCTTTGTGTTAATCTAAGCTCAATATACCTTGTATTTAACAGTGAGCGGAATCAATCTTTACATTGATTTCTCCACCAAAAGAATTCAAAAAAAAGAAAAAAGAATTCACCAAAGTGTTGAGGTTTAAGGCTTCACTTACATTCTTCCTTTTGTGGATCTCGTGGTGTTTCTGGGTTTGAATCGTTCGATGAAACTGTAAAGCAGAAGCACAACTGTGTTACATGTCACACCAACAACCATGGAGTTGGTAGCCATTTACATCATGTAGTTAACGATGTATTTACATTTTATATATATATATATATATATATATTTACAGATGAAATAATCAGTCACATCGTTCCATTCCGAGTGCGATATTTAAAAAATGATGTACTATCTAGGAACTTTAAAAAACACCAACTTCTATAAAACATTTCCTCAGACAGATCCTCTATTTTCGGTTCACAGTTGAATATTTGCATCATTCCTGTTTGGCAGGACATTAAAGAGCTGTCTGAGGCCGAGGCGTGCCCTCTCGCTCCCAGTGTCAGACTGGGGATGAGGAGTTGAGACACTAGCGAAGGTCCTGGTGTGATGAGGTGGATTTCCTCTGCCTGTCACCCCGCAGCAGTGTGAAGCTGCATCCTGTCCCAGACACTCTATTGTTGTTCCCCTGCCATGAGCGGCCAGGCTTCCTGTCTTCGCTGCTGTCGGCTGTGAATACATCCAACCCATTTTACACCGGAGCAGCTGCTGGAGGAGCTCAGGCCGCGTTCAAAGTCCAAGAATGTGAATCCAAGTCAAGCCTTGAACTGTTTTAGAGCGGCAGTTCTCATATTCGGGTCCTCCCAGCAAAAAGGGAATCATCGGCTGGATTCATACACATCCTGTATTTAAATATCTAAAAGTCTTATCAGAAGGAGGGGATCCTGGGAAAACATCAACTGGGGATCGGTGGTTTCATATGCACCAGTTTAGGGGTCCTTAATGTTCTTAAATGTTTGAGAATGATGGTTTCAGAGCATGTGTCAAGTTTCAAGTCCATTATGAAAATCGAGACAGGTCTAAGTTGCATCATGAGTATTTCAGAGCAGGTCATGTGTCAGGTTTTAAGCCCTTTAAGTCATTTGAGACAAGTCAAATGATAAATCCTGTTAATCATCAGAGAGAAGCCCATATTAAGATTGCTAATCGTGCACTTTCCTGGGTTTTACTTTGATGTCCCGAAAATGACACATATCCAAATTAAAGCACTAACAATCATCTCATTATAGTTTTACATCTCCTCTCTTGAGCTTCTCTCTACAACTCCAGATAGCACGGTGTGATTTTGATCTGTCGCTTTGCTGTTCATGAGCCTTTCTTCTTATTATCTGATTTGAATCACTGTGAATGGAGAGGGCGTGATAACCGTATAGGAGTGACGTCATAAATTCATGGGCGTGCAAAATGGGTCTTTTCAAGTCAAGTCACAAGTTTTCCTTTGTAAATGAGTCATTTATAGAGATATTTAATTGTAATTATTTTTATATGTGTATTACAGCTGTTTTCTGCATTTTTGTCACTCTGTTGTCCAATAATTAAAAAGTTTCAAGCCATTTTTTTTGCTACTACAGATTTGACAGAGTAAACAATATTAGGGATTAAATGCAACTGTTTTTTTTTCCCTTTCTTCACATTGGTTTTCTGTGCTGTGGAGAAGAACTTGGAAGTGTTTGGTAGCAGAGTCTGTGCTGCTGGGTGAGCAGTAGGCAGGGCCAAGGGTGTTTCCTCCAGATGTTTACCGCTAAACGCTGGAAGTCTGTTGCCAGCTGGGATGTTTCGGTCTCAGGACAATGATCTTTTTTTCCTCTGTGAGAGAGGGGGCAGTTTGGTTCCCACTGGCTATCTGCTGCTAGATCACCTATCTGCTCAGCGCAGGACAGATAAAATTATTTTGTCCCTCCTCAGGAAAAACAAACCGAAAAAAAAAAAAAACATCAAGAGCCACCCTCTTTTTTCCTCTTCTCCAGCCATGAGACCCACGTTTTTCATTTTTCTTTGTCAACTGTGATCATTCTGAGGTTGTGATTTATGATGAACAGTAAAATTCTATGACTAAATCTGGCAAAAAAAATTACCCATTTCTGATATATATTTTTTTCCTTAGAAGTACAAAGGGTCTGCGATGAATGCAGAACAATTGAAGACATGCATGCAGACGCCGGGAGGCACGCACGTCACACACACACACAAACTGATCTAATCTCAGCTATGATAAACAGAATACACTCTTTGAGTGGATGTCTCTGAGGTATCGTTCAAAGTGTGAGCGTCTTTTGAAACAACACTGTGATCTTTATCCAATTCATAGCAAAACAAACAAAACGCATGACAAAAAACCCCAGAATTAATCTGAACAACCATGATATTTTAGACAAAATTTCTCACAACAATGGAGCCATTCAACCTGATTGAAATTAAACACTTTTTTTTTAATTAAATCATTTTTTTTGCACAGAAATAAGCCTGATTCTAACAGATCTTATTTAAGGACATCTGAAGACTTGTGAGGCCCTCAGCTAACAGCATCAGCCAACCACAGTTTGAATGGTTCCCCTACCTGGTGTGAAGACATGGACGGATGCTAGCAGAACCAGGACGAGAACCCTCATGTTCTTCATGGTGATCCCGCGGCTGTGATCCCCTCCGACTTCTTCCTTAGCCACCAACCGAGTGGCCAGTGGAAAAGGTGTCCGAGCCTGGGCACTCCACGGCTGATGCTTTTTTTGGCACTTCCTTTAGATAAAGAAAGGGGAGGGAATGCTCTGGCTCGCCTTGCTGACGTAAAGGGGGTGGCTGTGGGTGCAAATGGAGAGGAATCTTAGTTTGGAGTAACGTGACTGAATGCTATGTCAACTCCCATCACTTATTTTTTCCTGCTCTGACACCACTTGACCAGTTTGGGGAAGAGGCTGGGACTTACTGAAAAGGAAAATGCGCCCGGGTGCAGAAACAATTTTCATTTGTGATTTGTGACAATCTCCAAGAAGTGAAACTCATGTGATTTTATAATATTATGTACAGCTGTGGAAAAAAATAAGAGACCAATGCATTTTTTTTTTCTGAAATCAGCATCTCTACATGTATTGCAGCCATTCCATTCCAGTGTCTATTGAATTCCAACACCTGCACTACTCATTCTGGTTAAAGAGGCACCACAAGTGGAATAAAGTCACCTAAGAACAATGTGAAAAACTTGTATGACATGCATGCAAAGATGCATGAAAGCTGTGATTAAGAATAAGGGTTATTGCACCAAATATTGATTTCTGAACTCTTAAGTGTAAACATTAGTATCATGTTGTTTTAAAATGAATTTGATCTTGTTTCTTTGCGTTTTTTGAGGTCTGACAACATTGTATCTTTTTTTTATTATTATTATGACCAATTGTCATTTTCTGCAAATAAATGCTCTAATATTTCTATTTGGAATTTGGAGGGAAATGGTGTCAGTAGTTCAAAAAATCTCAACAAAAACAAAAATGTTCCTTTTGCCCAAACACATACCTATAAATAGTAAAATCAGAAAATCTGATGATTTTGCAGTGGTCTCTTATTATTTTTTTTTCAGAGCTGTATATGAATACATGAAATGATTCAGAGGCCTCATCCTTGGATAAACAGGAACTCCTTGGGTCACATGCTATTTCACTAAGTTGCTACACCATCCATCACATGCATGTATGGCTCAACAGCACAAAATAAACATTTGTTTTGTTAAATAATGATTGGGACCCACAGAGCCAAGTCTTGATATCCCATGGGTGCTGCGCAAATACCAAGTATGACGTTTCACTATTCTCCATTGTGTGTGTACAACAGCGGTTCCTGAAAGCATGGAGATGATTACTTTTGACAAGGCTGGACCATATTGCTATTTAGGCATCCTTAATGGGTAGATAGCTTTGCCGAGGCTGTTATATGACACCGAAACGTGTTTCACTGCTAAACACAAGCTGTAAACAGTTGGGGATCGTTTCATTGTCCCTAAAAACATCAAACTTGACTCTTCCCATCATCCCTCAGAGGCTACAAAATGGAGCTCCTGTTTTTGGCTCTCCCAAAAAAACAGGATGCCAGAGTTTACTTCCTTTCATTTGAGCATTGTGTTTGATTTCAGTCAAACGGAGTGAAGAGAAATCCAGTGTGTGACAAGAAAACGGGCTGTTTAGTTACACTGCGAGGTTGACGTCAGGATATCTTATTTACGGCAGGAAGAAAGCGCTCCATCTTTTCTGATAACTCGAGTCAATGCTTATTTTTAAAGGTCCCGTATTGTTCACTTTTCCTGGGCTTTACTTGAGGTTTTGATCTATCCCTATCAAGATAAGATTTTATGTAGCAAAAATCATCTCAGTATAGTTACTGCTTAGTCTCCTCTCAAGTTTCTCTCTGGATCTCTAGAAAGAGCAGGTTGTTAATATTAATGAGCCTCTCCTCTGATTGGCTGTCCAGTAGGTCAACTCCTTTTTAGGGACATTTTCTGAATGTGTACATTTCTTTTATACCACATCTAGACCTTCCTTATAATGAGCATGACATCTACAATATGGGATGTTTAAGCAAGCTTTTTCCTAAGGCAAAGCAAAAAAATGTTCTGAAAGTCTATTATTTGTCTATATTAACATTTTTAATTTTTGTAGAAGGTCTCTTATGTATAGAGGTATGTGGGCACAATCTTGGCTTTGTCTCCTGAGTTTAATCAAAGAAGTCACTAAGGTTGTTGCAAAGGAAACACCTTTGTTGCAGAATTGCCAAGGAGCAATTTCCCATCTACATCCCGAGGTAGATGCCAAATTCCTCGCCTGAGAGTTTCAGTAGACAACACTAAGACTAAAATGCAACTCATAAAGATTATATAGGTCCACAAGGAAGAGAGTTAGAGGTGAGGTATATTGTTGGAAAGATTTTTTTTAAAGGTATATTTCCCCCTTTTGAACGTTGAGTCGTAAACGATTCATTGCTAATCTATTATTTCTATTGTCAGCGTTTTATGAGTCACACACACAGAGGAGAAGCAGGTTCATTTCAAGTTGAAATTCATGCACATTTTTATTGAACAGTTATATAAAATACTTTTCATAGTTGCAAGTGCATGCCTCATCTGCCAACAGTTTTGAAGTTAAATTACAAAAGCAAGGCTTCATGTCGTGTAGTGAATTACTTGGGCACTTAAGCAGTTCTTAAAAAAGATCGAAGTATTTTTTTTTTTTCGTTTCTTGTTTAAAGTATTGAGCAGTATCAAACCTGTAACTGATATACAAAGCAGAGTTTCCAAATAATAATAGTAATAATAATAATCAAATTACACTTTCTGTGGCACATTTACAAAACAGAACAAAACCGATTTACCTGTTATATGACACAAACAGCTAATCATGCATTTTTGAGTTCCACATTGTAACCACACACCTCACAAGAATTGTCAAACATGCTTAATTGGACTGTGTGCACTTACAAGCGCAGGTTAAAAATATGATTTCTCGTCAATCTTAGATAATTAAATGCTTCAATTACAAAAGAAGTTGAGGGCATAGATAGAGCATCATGGTGTTAATTGAAAGAATGCAGGTATATGTTTCCAGTATATGTTCACTAAAGCGCAATATATTTCAAAACAGGCTTCCACAGCCAAGGTATTCAGATTTTCTATTTCCTTTGTTTGATTTTTATAAAACATGCATAGGCAGACACTTTAAGTTTATTGTATTCTTTTTTTTCATTTTTTTTTTTACACAATATAGGTTCTCTATTTTTACTTTGTTCGCAATACTTAAAAAGAGAAAAATTAACACTCAATTCCAGCAAGCCACAATAAATCTACCCCCCCTCCCTTCCAAAAAAAAAGAGACAAAAAATAAACATATTTGCAAATGATAGATAGGTAAATGTAAATTCCAGTTATGAAACTCAAGAAAATAGGTATTCATTACCGAGTTATTTAGCCATTATACAGAAAAATCAGGTCAAAGCACACACCAAAAGAACCTGAGGTAAGCATAATATGTACAAAACCATAAAACGTTCCATTATTTGGCATTTGGACAACATTGCAACATTCTTTTTAAGACTGCCTAATTAATTTCAGAGCTATTTAATAAGAGTAGCAAAAAAAAGTTATCAATAAATAGTCCTTATTTAGTTTGTACACCCTTATATGTTAAAAACGTTATCTCATGTTCTGTCCTTTTTAGTGCTGTATTTTTGTAAACGTACAATAGTTAGTAAGAAGTTACACGATTTTCCGTTTCGGTGTAAATGAGCAAGGGTCTTTCAAGAATAAAAAGAAATAAATCACCTTTTAAGATCTTATTATCCCTCTCTCTTTCTTTCTTTCTCTCTGACATACTGTGGTGTGGAATCAGTCAGACGGGGCTGACCGTTCAGAAATGTGAACCAGCAATAACTTAGCAGATTTGACTATGAACTAATATTTTGAAGGCATATCCAAAGACTAGCAAGTGAGATGTCCCCCCGTTGTGAGCCGTAGTTGCCTCCCCCCCTCCTCCACACTCCAACACTCCCCTTCCTTTCCCACTCCTCCCCCCCCTCTGCCCCTTTTCTGTGGTGGCGGGCCGTGATGAGGCTGGGGGCGGGGCAGCCCCGTTGGCCAAGGTGGCGTCTGCTGCCGGCCTTCACTGGATGTTGCTGCCGCTGCTGGTGCTCCCCTTGGTCTCCGTGCCGTTGGTCTCAGAGGACAGCACCTTGTTGAGGGAGTTGAGGCTGGCGTCCGAGGGCAGGGCGTCTCGCCGCGGCGGCATCCTCTCGTTGATGCGGTCCAGGCCCTTCGCCTCCTCGAAGCTGGTGATCTTGTGCTGGGGCGAGAAGCCCTTGATGGCTGTTGAGATGCGAGAGGGGAGGGGGGGAGGGGGGGGGGGAGAAAGAGGAGGAAACGGAGGGGGAAATCAGGAGTGATTTTACATGGGTGAGATGAAATAATTGAAATAAATAAATAAATAAATATATGGGATCACGCTTTCCACGCTCACATTCACCCACACATCGAGACGGTTGTCTCATCTTTGGTTTGATCTTTGTGCATGGAACTGAGAAAACGACAACTTAAGAGACTGCATCTGAGAAACTGCTGATCAAAATCGACTGCAGGTCATGAAGAATTGGTAAAATGAGTAAAACAAATAACTTAAAGAGTTGTTTACGCTAATCATACTGTAACAGTAACCTTGCTGTAAAGGAATAGTTTGACAGTTTGAAAAGTAAGTATTCCCTTTCATGCAGAGAACCGGATAGGAAGATTCATACCAGTCTCTTGTCTGGATTCAAGAGATAATTACCTGGATGGAAATGTTTTACGAGGGTCATATGCAAACTTGTCTCTTGTTTTTTTTTACAGATTTAAAGATACAGTACGTAGTTTTCTGGCGCCATCTAGTGGCACCGTAGATTGTGACCAACTGAGTACCCCGAGGGTGCAAGATGGCTGCCAAAATATTAAAAGCATGAAAGGCTCTAGAGCTGTCATTTGGGGTCATATAAATAAATAATAATATGATACATATGAGACTGGTGACAATCTTTTCTTCTGACTCTCTGCGAGGAAGTGAATAAGCATATTTCCAAAAATGTAGAACTATTCCTTTAAATTGACATCAACATATAAACTTTAAATATAATGTGACTGTATCTGTATTTTTCATGAAGGTCAAGCTGTTTAAATGTGTTATTGTGTTAAAAAGGTAATAGCAGCAGATTGTACAACATTTTTATATCGATCATTGTGTATGTTTAGTGCTACAGTAACATGTGAAAACAATGTAAAAGGATAGAACTCATTTGTATGGAATGACAACACATTAACAACATCAGAGTTTTAAAATAAGATAACTGGACAAAAAACAGGATTAAATAATCACTCTAAATCTACCGTGGGTACTGCTGGCATCAGGGTCAACAGGTTTTCACTGTGCCGGGCCGTTCATTCTCTATCAGTGTTAAATATGAGAAAAGATACATCTACAGATGTATCTTCTGCTCGTCTTGTGCTTCCGTTTCAGAAATTCTCCACCCATATGGACTCTATGAGGACATCAGAGCGTTTATCAAAACAAATATGGCTAATGTTGAGGTGTGTATCGACTCAAAAGGCACAATTCAGAGCACCTGAGGACCCTAAACATCCAGATTGCCCCAGCACGTCACAGATTAAGAATGACAAAAGGGGAAAAAGGAGAATGATCAAAGAGACAAAAAAAATGAGGGGAGGGAGGGGAAAAAAAAAAAACCACCGAGACATTCACTTCCACAAAATAGAACCACGTTGAGACTGAGCTCACGTACAAAGACACTACGAAGGTACTTGGGGTGCTAACCACTTGTCTAGTCTGTTTGGAGCATGCAGCAAAATTGAAGGTTCACTGGTGGGTTATGAGGGGTGGAGGTTACAATACAAATTAAATTATCAATCTAAATAATGGAAACGGGGGAGAAAATGACATCAGATCAGTTTTTTTACTGAAATGATGAATTAAGGCTGATATGATCATATTTGGTAACTCAACACTGTTTTACTCAATTCAGTGTTTCATATTACTATTAAAGCTGAAATTGTGTTACTTCCACCTTTCATGAAGGCTGAGGAGGGTGGTGTCTTGATGACAATAAAAATTATGATCTACGGAGATTTAAGGACGAGGGGCATTATTTTAAATAACAAAGAAAAAAAAAGGGACAAATTGGGGAGCGTGGAGAGTGATTGGTAGCGTAGTTGTGTTGCTGCATAGCACAGGTCAGACACAGGTTATTAGCAGCTCACAGGAAAGAACACGACACAGCAGGGCCACAGAGGATCCACATGGAGAAAGAAGCAGAGAAGTGTCTCGACGCCACAATGAGCTGTCCTCTACAGTATGGGGCTGAAGACAAAGTACTGGACAATTCCAACATAAAGTAAATAGCAGCTGGCAAAACTACTATTTAGCTTGCAGTTGAGGTTGTTCTTGCGCCTGTGGTGATGTGAATGATATATTTTTTTGGGGGGAGGGGGGAGAATCCAATTCAGATTTCAAGCTGTACACAGTGGGTGTTTAAAGAACTGCAACAACAAGGCACAACTGCTTCAGCCGTTTCAAAGGGGAAATACCATGAGGAGCTTTCATAGCAAGACTTCATTGGATTGGTTGTAGAGCAACGCTGTACGATTATGGTAAAAATCAGGATGTTGAGTGATTCAAATTAAATACTTGTTTGTTTAAGAGACTCCCTTCCGCTGGCAAGGTTCATACAGCTTCAGATAAGCGATCGAGCTGAACCTTTGCATGAGTCTATATACTTTATATTACATCTGTCGATGCGTTTTTTTTTTTTTTGTTTTTTTTTACATCTGTTGATGTCTTCAGTGTCTTGAACCTGCATGATATCAGGAGTGTGCAGTTAAAGGTCCTAAAAACTTGTTTCTCAAATCAGCTTCCTACTATGAATGCTGCGCATGAACTTTTTTATCAGAAATATTAACCGCTGCCAGAGGAAGCCATGAGATGAAGAATTAAGATTCGCTTGGAGTTTTCCCTCGTCACCAAGGTAACACAATGTGCCTGCTGCCTTGGTTGGCACTGGGGTCGTTTGTTCTCTTCAGAAAAAGGGTTGTGTGATATGTGTGAAGAAGCAGCGATGGACATGTCCTGACTGATAAGACCCAATCACAAGATGGACATAGGTGTTGTATTATTTTCTAAAAGAGCCCAAGGATTTAAAAAAAAAACAGGGTCAGCAGTATTTTAGTGGATGGGTGTAGCCTCGGTACTATCACACTCGTCTGAAGTGGGTGAGGCTCTGCTGATGACGGTTGATAGGATGTTATTGGTCACTGAGAGTCAAGTCTGATCAAATCATGCCCACACAGTCCTGATAAAGCAGATGAACTTAGCTTTTGAGTGTTCACTTATAATAGCTAAAGATGTTTAATAATTATGTAATAATGAGTATTTAATAATGTGATTTTCAGGGATTGTAAGGATACAGTAGGTGGAGTAACACCTGCCATATTGTGTGAGTGTGCAATCTTGTTTATCCTGCATGAAAGAAGCTATTAACAGTGACACGTTCCTTGAATATATCTGTGAGAGACAATGCAATATTCATTTTCTTGTGTTAGTTAAGACTAATCTACCTATTTCTGTGGAAACGGCACACGCAGCGTTTGCTTTGCACTCACTCGAAATCACAGTGTGATTATGAAATCTGTGCTATGAAATCCATTCCCCTTTCAAACATGTGTGACCACAGGACTCCTAATTACTTACTTCTTTTTCTCGGTTAATACTATGCAACATTTTGTTAGCCCAAACACCCAACACACTCTATTCAAGCACCAGCGAGATGGATGAAAACCCAGCAGAGCCCCCCATCTATTGCCATGAGCAGCAACAGAAGAGGGCAGCCAGACCTATTTACCTTCGTCAGCCTCAATAGCTTCAATAGTAGCTGAAGAGAAGAAGAGGGTTGCAAAACGAATGAGAGAAGTGAGCAGAGGAGTTCATTTTGTCCCAGGAACAAGTCAATGAGCAGCAAAGACAGCCAATGCCGACAACAAAGGTTAACGTTATCTCCACATTTTATGACAAAGGACAAATGAATAGCAAAGGGGAAAAAGGAGGAGGAGGAGGAGGAGGAGGAGGAGGAAGAGGAGGAAGGGAGATGAGCCTTAGCTTTGTGATGAGTTCCAGATCTGTAAAGGGAAGGTGACACATGTTTCTGGCAGCAAACAACCTCATGGGAGGGATTGCATCTTTTCAGGTTTTTTAAAAAGGGGGGGGGGGGGGGGCAAATGTAGCAACGGACAGAGAAAAAAAATGAATTTGGCAAGGACCAACATTACAGCAAATACAATACAATACAGTACAGATTATATTAGTCATTTACTGTTAAAAGCATACATGGAATAAAAGAAGTTTCGAATAGGACGCATGGAAAACAGAGATTATTGTATGTGTGATAGCAGCATTTTATGGCTAATCAGAGCATTGTAGACAAACAAAGCAGTGTCGATGGTGTGTTTGTGAGCAGTATCTGGAACTGCAGGATTTTGCATCTTTTGATACAAGATATCAAAAGTGCTGTGCTGGCTTACTTTTGTGTCCAAGAAGAAAATGTGGGTGGGGGGTGGGGGGGGAGAACCTTTGGCATAGGGACCACTTACCAAGTTTTGACCGTCATTCTTGAGATTACAAACAAACACAGAACTGTGTAAATCGGCTACACAAAGACAGATAATGAGGCAGAAGGTGACAGCAACGTGACAGCTGGACAATACTAGAGACTAGGTTTGGCCATGGGGATGAGGCAGGAATTACGAGGAGCGCACGAGTGGAACAGGATGGTTGATGGGAGTCAACATTACAGTAGAAGCACACTGGCGTCTGCCTGAAGGAGGGGAGCAATGTGATTCTACCGATGTTGCAACAGGAATCTCTGAACATCACTCTACCTCCACGCGGGTTCTCTTTAGCGTCAGCCGCCACCAACGGCTTGCAAACAAATACTCTTCAGCTTCAATATTCAGATGCTCATCCCTAGGACCACAGTTGAGTCCTCTAGTCAACTATCGCCATGCAGGTCAGTGGCAGAAAACACAATTCTAATGTGTTTAGTGGTTTCAAAACCTCACAGGAACTCAAAAAATATAGTAATGTTGAGCTAAGGGCTCACCCTGTTCTCCCTCAGATGCGCTAATTTTGATTTGAATACTTCTCCCCACACAGAAAATGAAATTATGTAACTTTTAAAATAAGAAATAGCACTTCAATAATTTTTCAAATGAAAAGAAATTTGCTCAATCCCCTAAACTCAGAGGCTTAAGATGGACATTACTGTGTAACAGATAGGCTTGAGTGATTTCAGAATTTAGATATGCCACCATATACAGAGACAAACAATATAATTGTATTATTTATGTTATTTTCTATATGATTCATGTAAAGTGATTTAAAAGAATGGATTTGCCGCAGATATTCAATTTTCTGGGAGTTTGTTCCAGATATAAAAGCATAAAAACTGAATGCTGCTTCTCCATAATAAAATTTTTATATCATCACATATCTGGATACAATGTAGAATAAGCACAGGAGTAAAATGAAGCTTGGACTTTATACAGTCTGTGCAGCAGCACAGACTGTATAAAATTTTAAAAAAGCAAATAAACATTTTAAATGAATAAAACAATATTTTGATATTGTGAAAAAATATTGCATATGGCAGAAATATTGCGATATTTCTATATATATATATTGAAAATCAGCCCAAGACTAAAAAAAAGACATTACTAATTTTGGACCCTGTTCAGAAAAATTACAGACTCAGTGTAAAGTAAAGAGATACTTATATAAATAATAGACTTTAATGTGTAAACTATTGAATTCTCTGCGCAGTATAACATGGAGTGGAGCCATGAAATTTCTGGCTGATTTTATGTGAGAACCTGTGAGAGGAGAGGGAAGTTGTCTAGATTTCTGCTTCATTTTGTGAATGAAAAGGCAGACGTCAGCGATCCCCCTTTCATTCACAGTTGGTTGTCGATTCCAATTCATCCTTTGTATCAGAGAGAGTCTGCGTCTATCCTGACAGGAGCGCTGCCGAGGTCCAAACGAGGGTTCAGTTTTGGAAAACAACAAGTGACCATTTCTGTGAGGAGTCCGGCAAAATTTGTGTTTGTAAAGGCGTTCCCGAGAAAGCCTTCACTTCCTCGCTGTGGCAGCTTGTCAAACTCATTTGGTGGGGGGGGAGGGTTTGGAATTCAACATGAGAGGGTGTGAACTGAACTCTAAACTTGTCGCACAATAAAGGAGGATAAAAAATAAAATAAAACCCACAACAGAATACTTGCACAACCGATTATACCTGCAGTTTCTAGGGAGAAAGGAGAAAGAAAAAGATACAGGTGATATTTGAGATAAAACCAGTGGAATACACAAAGAGACGGGGCGGTAAGACAGGGCATTAATGCGAGACATCAGGAGGGAGACACTCTAGAGAAGACAAAGGGATGAAGAAATTCCACTAAATGTATTTGGAACTATTTGGAAAGAATGGGCTGTCTGTAGGAAATATATCTTAAAATGTTAAAGGCATTTATTCTGGAAATTACTACATTGAACTATATTAAAGTAGAAAGAAAAGCAGCTGTTGTTGGTTAGTAATAATGAACATATAGTATGGAAACAATACTGACTGAAGTTGCTTACAGTATTTCTTTGAGATTTAATATTCCAGGTTTGTCACTAAGGGGAAAAGGGAAAAGGGAAGGAGTCTGTATATACAGTATTCCCTAAGATCTGAGCTAGCACTTTATTCAGGGTATTGCTGTGTAAAGGGAATTTGTGTGTGTGTTAATCCGTTCTGGGGGCCGTAGCTGGGGGTCTCTGTGTACTCGGTGACAGTCTTACCATTCTGCAGCTTCTCTTTGCCGCCGGACAGCACTCCACTTGGTAGCATGCCTGTCGGGGTCAGTCCCTTCAGCGTCAGCACGCTCTCACTCTCCTCTCTAGAGCAGAAAACACGGAAACATGCATGATATGTATCTGGGTGTTATGGAAAAGTGTGGCCAGTAGTGTCAAGTGGGTTTTATCAGACATTCTTCTGTGTAAACAGCTGCTGGGAATGATGCAAATGCAAAACTGGACAGTTATGGCTTGTAAAAACCAAAACAATGAGCTGAAAGATGCTAAAACACTCAGAAGGAAACTGAAAGGACTGATTGATAAAATAACACTATCAAATTAAATAAAGAGCATAAAGGTTTTGAGGTTTAAATACCTGAGCACAGAGAAGACCCTGGCCATCTTTCCAATGGCACGGATCTTGTTGCGGATGACCTCCTTACGGGCAGAAGCTGTGGCACCTGGGAGGGTCAGAGGTCAGGAACAGTCATTCAAACTATGACTCATGCATACTCGACCACGTCCTGTGGAAGTGTGATCTATTGTCTGCGAGTGGTGTGTTTTCTTTCAGTCTCTAAACGGCTTTTTTCCAAGTACCTTAAAGTGTTGTAAATGTGTTGCAGGTAGCGCGTGTCTTTAAGCGCGGTCGGACGAACATGATGCAAACATGATGTGGTTATTGAAGCCTGGAGTTCATATCATACAGTTGGAATTCACCCACACGTCACAGCAATATGGAGAGTAATTGTCAGCAGTCAGTGCATACTGTACAGTACATGCTGCCTGTGTTATATCACTGGTGCTCTTCAGTTGCTATGCATTATTTTCCTTGGGTGCTACCTGAAACATTATAAACCTCGCTTCACCACCTGAAAGTCGCCTTTCCTTGTCCAAATGTGGCTTTTCAGGAGATTTCATGAGAGCACTCTATGTGAATTTATGAAGAGAGTTTTTTTTTTTTTTCCTGTGCCTTGTTTTGATTCTGCGGCGACTCAAACAGGATTTTTCCTGGACTGGAAAACAAAATTATTATTTTTTTTTTTTTAAGAGATCCCCCTTTTTTGTTCAATAACAGTTTCAAGGCCCCAGGGACCCCACTTGGAAAATGTGTGAAGTATGAAGGATGGAAATGAAGTTGGTATGTGGTGGAAGGTTGGGTAACGGAAAGAGCTGTGACAGTCTGATGTCTTGTTTAAAACTCTTTTTGCTCATCTGTCATCGAAGGAACCACTAATGCTTAATAATATGTTTCTCCACAGGATTGATCCACTCGAGTAGCGTTGCTTAAAGGCTAAAAATGAGGTACATGACTATCACATCACATTATTTTTTCTGTTGATGTGACAGATTTGTCCTTAGCTGAGGCAGATGAGGCATGTAACTGACACATCTTTCCAACAAACATCTAAATAAGACCAACAGCAAGCCTCAGCGTGTTAGAAAGTGCTTTAAACAGTGACGTTAGTTCACAGTTTTTTTGTTGTTTTTCATAATGCAGAGCGCAAGCACTGGACTAATGTCTATCTAGCGCTGCACACACACACACCAGTATGGCTTGTGTTTGTACCTTTTTTGGGGGGATATATTAGCTGTCCTTCTCATGAAACACCCCCAGAAGAGAAGACAACAAAAAGGACAGAGAGATCAGTGGATGGCTGCAGAATGAAAGAGGAGGTGGCGAAGAGTGGTGAAAACAAGAGAGCAAGAATGCACGGGTGTAAAGAAAAGCGATGCCTTGAAAAACAAAAACTCTGGAAAACATAGAAAAGAGAAATTAGATGAGGTAAACCAAGATGGTGACAACATCACAGCATGAAAGAGAGGAGAATAGTGTGTGAAAGAAACAGCATAATATGTGAGGAGGAAGTGAGGTTGTTTAACGTGAGAGAAACCGTGGAGGGAAAAAAAAATAGCATAACAAAGTAAGGGCGACAAGAGGATTATCAGAGATTAGAAGGGCACAGAAAGGGAGATCATGAGTGAAAGGGACAGAGGGAAGTACAATCCAAGTGTCAACATAATGAAAATGAATCAAATCTATGAGTGGAGATGACTACAAAACTGGAAAATTGAAAGAAGTAGCTAGAAATGAGACTTAAAAGTGAAATTGAGGTCAGGGAGATGTTTAAAAACAGCAAATTATTCCAGGTACGGTAAATTGTAAAAGTCGTTGCACTGGCCAATCCTAATTTAAATTATTAGGAATTTGTATGTCAATATCAGAGGACATTCTTAATATTCATGTGGCAGGTGATTCATGCCTCACATACCAGCTTATTAACTCTTCAGTCCTTTTACGTATATCGTCCGAGCCAATTAGCTGATCTTTTGACATTTAATTTGGCTTGTGTCGCATTAAAAAAGTTCCCAAAAGTTTCACATGAGGTTGAATTCTGGTGGCACCCCACCCTTGGGTGCTGTTTACGGAGTCAAACTGTGTGCATCAGTAAACACAAAAGAACAGGAGAGGAGAAGGGGGGGGAGCTGGTGAGATCATTTCCTGTTTGCAGTAAGGGGTGAGGCAGCCAGAGGAAATCTGGTCATCTGAGTGTAGATAAGCTTTAACCCAGGATTAAATGGATGGCTCGACCTTCCCACTTTTACATGATGATAAAAAGCATGATAGCTATAGTAATAGTGCTGTTTTTAAGCCACAGAGCAACCTAATGGAACAAAAAAAATCCTCCAACAACTTTCAACATCATGTTCCCGGGCGGGTTTCTTTTGGACATTCTAAGGCTCAGCTGATGTATTTTCAAGATGCTGATGCGGATGATTCATTCATCTGGTTGTCAAACAGTGTCTGGGTTGTCTCGCTGTTGATGAATGTGTTGCAGAAAGTTTAAAAATTAGATCAAATTAAACTTGAGTGTGCTGAAAATAGGGCAGATCAGGCTCGGTATGTATAAACACAGAAAAGACTGCGTGCGTGTAAGAGTGAGTTTGTGTCTCCCTCTAGTGGCCCGGTGAAGACCTGCAGCCAGGACTGCCGGGGCTTACCGTCCAGCTCCTCGTCGGTCGTGAGCTCGTCATTGGAGCAGATGCTCAGAACGTTCACCAGCATCTCAGTTACTGCACACAACGAGAACAAGGAACAAAGAGTGATTTCACAAAACTGGCGTTTCCGCGAGTCATTTTTTATACGCATGCATTTGTGATGCAATACGTCATGAGGTGCTAATAAAACAGACAAAAGCTCACCAAACACACTCGCACACAACACATGAACACACACACTGAGCTATGTGTAACCTTGCAACACTACTGCCGGAAATAGCCCCATGTGAGTGGGTCACACCCATAACGGGTGAGTGTGTGTGCGTCACATGACACATTATAGTTACATATGATTAATTGACACAGGTGTCTCACACAAAGCCTCTAATCAATCTTGTTTAGCACTTTTTAAACATTCATAATATATATAGACAAGAAAATACTTTTTAATTCATTGAGCTATGCTTAAAATTTGGTTTTGGCTTCTAATCGGACTTCTGTCCTTGTCCCAGTTTACATGCAACAGAGAAAACAAATTACTGACGGCAATGTATCCTCCCCTCAACACTAGGGGGCAATATGTGTCGTTTCAACAGCTCAATACAGCCCCCTTTTCTGGGTGACCTATTATGTCGTCTTGTGTATTCTACAACATCAGCTCCTTCAGCAGGATTAACATTTGTCTGAGCTTCTGCCATGTTGCTGTTCTGGTGGCTCAATCATTGTAATTCTATTCTTTTTCTGCGACCGGCTTTCTAGAGTTTTTGTTCCTGGGTCACACGCCAACACAGGTGTGTGTAGAATGCACAATGCACAATGCATTGTCTAGTATGCTGAAGAAAACTGAAAAACGTCTTAATTGAACTTGGAGAACTGATATTAATTGGAGTAAAGTGTTTACATGTACTTCAGTTGTCCAGATTAAGGGTGCTTTCTCACCACTATTTCGACCAGACAATAAAATTGTTACTAATTAGCATATAGACTCCAGTGTGTTCTGCTTTTACACCTGCAAACGAACCAAAATTGGTCCGATGGACGTTTCTTCAATGTTTATCTTCCGGTAGAACGAAGCGTCAATTCTGACTCATTATGGTGCGACACATTTATACTGCTACTTGCTGTTATCTTCCTCTTTATTGACCACTTTTGGTAAAATGTCCGATTCCAAAATGAGTCACGGCTGCGTCTGGAGAACAACCTGAGGATGCACTGGAGCCACCGAAGATGCATAACATCCCATTTCAAGCAGAGGAGACGCCCAAATTTCATGTCACATGGGACGAACATTGTTCTAAAGACCCACAAAGTAGGCTATGAATTAGTAACTAAGAACATTTGGTTCTACTGGACTGCTTGGTGCAAACCAAATACTGTTGTTATTGAGATACATTAAAGGCGGCTCACCCTTCTCCCCCACGAAGGGCAGGGACCAGGTGAAAACATCCATGAAGTTGGGCAGCCAGTAAGGGTGAGGCGAGCAGTTGAATTGTCGAATGTTCATCACGTTGTTCTCGTACTTCAGCACTGCCGCTGGGGAGGAGAGAAAGAAAGGACAAAGGGAGCAGTTTGTTAAAATGTGTCTGAGAATGTAACAATAACGGTTGGCATCTCTGTATTCTTCTCATATATTCTCAGATAATCAAGATATGAGTTTGAAGTTCAACGCACCAAGAAAAAGCCATGACACTTGATAGCGGTAGCTGGTACACTCACACAGCACATGTCCCGGCTGCATCAAGTCAGTCTAAAATGATTTTAGCCTGATGAGAATACCCCATAAAAGTGCCCCACCCCATAGTGCCAGGAAACAAGGCTGCTGTTGTTGGGCAAACAGCATCAGCTGATGAGCAACCAGGATACACAAGAAAAATATATCAGAGGAATGACTGGAAGCTTGTTGAGGATAAATTTGAACAGAACAACAAAAGCAAGATTTTGTCCACATTTTTATTAAACTGGGTTAAACTGGTTAATTAAGGGTGAAATTGGTATTTTTATCTTTATTTTTATTTAAATATTAAATAGAACCATAGTTCCTGGGTGTTTTTTTTTTGTTTATCTTATTTCTGGTTAATGATTTGTCAGCTGCTAGGGGCTGTGCAGAGTTGTGCCTGAGCAAAATCCCATTTCTGTAATTTATGGCTTTTTTTAGCTGGCTCAGAAACAAGTGAAGAATGAGCAAAAAGGGGTCATCCACACAACTCGTTGTCAGGATGGTCTCAGTAAATCTCTGAATCAGGACAGAAAATCTGTGAATAAATATTATAAGACTACCTGCCCAAAGATGAGAAATATAGAAAACACAGGTGCCATTTTAAGGTGTGGGCTTGGATGGGAGAACTCCTGGGAAAACTAATGCTGCTGGTACCTGTGTTGGTGCGACAGTAGAGGGCAGTCTTCCCTCTGGTCTAGTAAAAAAAAAAAATCCTAATGCCTCAGTGCAGTGGGGGACACTGTGTCGTCCTTTGGATAAGACATTAAACTGGGATACTGACTCACTGTGGTCATTAAAGATCCCAGGGCACTTATCACAAAGAGTAGGGGGTTTCCCGGGTGTCCTGGCAAAATTCCCAACCTGGCTCTCTCCATCTGGCCACCTAATCATCCCCCAGTGTAATTAGCTCAGTGCCCCCTTTCCCCCCCCCCAAAAAAAAAGCTGAAATGGCAAAATGGCTGCCGTGGATCACCCAGGTGGGTGTGAAGGACTTTTAGGTATCAAGAGCTAAATGAATCTAATCCGATATTAGTATAACAACTGTCAATCTTCCAGTTTGACAGGAGGATCATTCTGGAACATTTGGTCTGCCCATTGATTACAGCTCTCTGTTGGTGAAACACGGCTGTCATTCACAGGACCGGATGCATGAGTAACATCACAGGAGATCACTGATCAACATTTGGCCGAGAGGCTGAACACGTATTAGTTAAAAGAAAAGCAACAATTTCTGCCACGAAGGGAGTGAGTAGGCAGAGAGAAGAGAGGCTAAGGCAATGATGGCTGATGTAATGAACACTGTATGATGATCATTAGTGTATTCTCATTTACTGGACATGACACCCACAATTACACTTATGAAATGCAATTGCTTATTCCTATTGACATGCATCATTAAGAGCGTTTTTTCTCATGTTGCTTCAAATGCACAGCTAAAAAAGAAGCTATTTTGCATTATTCCAAGAAAATAAATACTTTAGTTGACTGGGAAATCACTGTCACCAAGTTTGACTCAGTCCAAAGGTTTAAAAAAAAAAAAAAAAAAAAAAATCTCATAAGCTCACTCGTGTCCAAACTAAAACTGCAGTGTAATAATATTTCCCCAAATACACAGTCTTGTAGTGGGTTTGAATTATTCAAGCAGTATCTCATTTATTTTTTTATGGCTCATGTTGTTTTTTTATGTTTAAATTTATACTGTTTGTAGAATTTAATTTTCCTATTTCACAGATTTATTGGTACATGCATCCAAAAAGCAGACAATAAAAATATTTTGAAGAAAGAATATATACACTGTATATTTATATTCAAGCTGCATATCAATAATGTAGCAGCAGAGCCTCCAGTGGGAGTGGGTAGGCTGCTGCTCACAGGAAGAGGACATAATAACAGCAGGATAATATATTAGCTGTGTTCTGTGTGACTAATTTAAGCCTATTTGACAGTTGCTAGTTTACAAAAGCAGGAGAGGGCAGACAGACAGACACTAGCCCTATGTATGTACTTGCTTCCATCTCCCTATATATATATACACACACACACAAACACACATTCAAGCAATCATTAATTAACTAAATAAAATTCATCCACAGGAGGCTCAGTATTCCTCTTTCAGTTACAGCAGTTGATTTTGCAGAATCAAAAATCACATGCTCTCTTTGAACCCTTGACATTGAAAACACCTCCTAAACACTGACCTCAGCATGCCGCATGTGATCTCAGCCGTGATTAAGGCACATGCGAGCCGCCAAAACATAAATATATCCACCCTGAATATAGAGGCCCCGACCAGGTTAGTCTGGTGGCCCCGATCCGGGGAAAGCGGACACCGTGGCTGGGTCACCGTGGGGGACTTCCCTGCCTCGGCCTCTCCCCAGGTCGGGAATAGCAAGTCATCAAACCTGGCATCCCAGGCAGCTATAACCTCGGTCGCAACACAAATCGGGTCAGAAAACATCCTGCTGGGCTGGGGCTTGCCTGGGCCTGTGTGTGTGTGTGTGTGGAATCAATGAGGCATGGTAATGCATACAGTGCAGTAACTATGCAATCAAAGTGGTCCCTTAAGTATTGCCAAGCATTACATTCCGCTGCCGTCACCTCTTTATCTTTGGCTGCGCACACACACATACACACACACACGAATCTCCTGCAGGGGGACATCCGTATACTCTGTATAATTAATACGGCATAAAAATGAATACCAGAAGAAATGCTACTACCTCGCCCAACGATAAAAGGATGGTATTACTGTTGTATTACACCCTCTGCTCAGGCAGTGCCGTGGGTGTTTATGTGCGTGCGTGCATGAAAGCAATCGCACGCGTGGGCAGCCGCTGCATAAACATCACATACTGCATAAACAGCGTCGAGGCACTTGATTGAATGCAGCCACGGAAGCCTGGAGAGAAAAAGGCAGAGCGGGGGAGAAGGTCAGCGCCCCTGCCGTCGATCCTTCAAACCGGATTCCCTTTAAAGGAGCAGGGACGCCCGACAACCTCCATGTGCAAAACAAACATGTTAGTCAAGCTCTGGCTACAGGCAGGTCATAGCCCGCTTTTCTTTTTTTTTTTTTGGAGGGGGGGGGGTAGTACATTAAACATGCAGACGAGGTTGATATGAGCAGCGCTTTAATTACTTCCTCACAATCAGAACGGTCGTTAGTAGATGCAAAGTTGTTTCTAATACAGTAGGAGGGCATTGCCCTTGTGGTGACCAGCTGTGTGCTGTGTTTGACTCTATTTAACACCGTGTGACAGCCACTAGATGTCTCTGCTGCTCTGACGCTGCTGATAGGGTAGCTGAGGCCAAAGCCTGCTGCCACGGTAACACAGATATTACGAGGTGACGCCCGCTCATTTATTATTCATAAGGGAGTGCCTGAAGCCTGTTTCCCTGGTAACGAGGGCCGTTAAAACTGCTTTGAGATCAGGGAGATTCCCACTGTCCTTCCCCGACGCTTAATGCTGACTGCATATCTGTCTCCAAGGCCTCTTGTATCAACTTCCACTGGGTTAGTATTCCACGCCCGCCGTTAACGATAACATTTGCAGTAGCAGAGAAAACTGAAACTCCCATCAATCATGTCCACCGTGTTCACATGCAAAGGTTTTTGGTATTGAGAATCGGTTCTGAGCCAGAACCAATGAAGACTGTGGATTTGTTATGAAAGATGGTTTCGGTTTCCATTCATTGGCTCCTGTATGTGGATCGACTGTGCTTCCATCTGCATTGGCACTCATGTCTGCGTCGATATGGTTTTACAATACGGAGTTAGTGCTCTAAAGTGTGGAGAAACTGAAAAATTAAAAAAAAATAACACTATAATTTCATGAAATAGAGGATAAGTGTCTGACATGACAAAGAATTAACTGCACCATATGATACCGATGCTGATTGCTATTAAGAGAACATTTACACTTTACATTTCATTTTTTTAACAGAATTAAAATCAATAAGCAGAATTGGAATCAGTACACAGCATTTATGGACAGTCTCACCACAAGCTTAGATCTCTCAGTAAGAGATATTTTGAATATACTATATTTTTTCTTTTTTGATGCAGCATGAAATTAGTTTCGCAACTGAACCGTGTTTACAGAAAACGGAAGGGAAGCCCAGTGATGACCAGAGAGCAGTAACAGATGGGTGGGCATCTGCAGCAGGGGATATTCTTCTTCCTAGCATTCATGAGGGGGGAAAAATGAATTCCCTGACGCGCTGGCGTCATCGCTGCCCCAGCTTCCATCCTGCTATTTATTCCAGTGTCGGGGCCAGGAGCCAATCATACCAATTTATTTCCCCCTCTGTTCAAATCACCCATACCTGCTTCCAACCAATCACCACGAGCAGAGGCAAGAAACTGGCAGGAACCTGTTCAGCGTGACCTGTGAGTGAACCATTTTCCGCCCCTCCCCTGCATATTTTTATCTCTTTTGTTTTAATTCATTAATTCCACCGCTCCATCAGCCATTTGTCGTTCCACCTCATCATCAAACACGAACATAAGAGAGATGTTAACACGCGTGAGATGGACCTAAACCACCCGATCTATCACTGTCTCAGCAGTGAAGAACAGCGCTGGTAACATCACTGTCATTTAGTTTGTACTTTATCCAAGCCACAATAAAAAAAAACATGATTCAGTTAGAGCGTTCGGGTTCAAACAATAATGATGCAGCAGAAAACCATTAATACAAAACTGCAAGTAATCTCTGAAGTCTCCAACTGCCAATTCCCCCCCTCTCCTTCCCCCTCTCCTCCCCGCTCTCTCCACTGCAGTCGTTTCAGGACTTAAAAAGTGAAAACTGCTAAATCACTGTTGCTGCATCTTCATTGAACACAGCTTCCCTGCCAGCCCGTCAGCGTCTGCGGCACATTTTATGATTTCTTGAGAGGGCGCAGGGATCAGGGCTGTGACGGACAGCTGGTCAGCGCCCCAGCGCTTTCTGCAAAGCCGACAGTTCGGGTCTTCAAAGACGAAAAGGGGGAATGTTTTTGGCACGGTGACGTGCCGTGCTCTATCTGTGTAGAATCGCACCCGGAGCATTATTCATGTGGGGTTTATGCTGACTCAGCTACAAGTTTTCGATTCTGGTGGAGTAGCCTTTTTCCCCCCCCTCGCCGGTTTGTGTTGCTTTTTCCTTGGCTGTTTGTGTTGCCTCATAGATATCCTCCTCCTCTGCCGCCTCCTCTCTTGACGGGAGGTGCAATTCTCTTCTGCCCCCCCCCCCAACGCCATGTGGAAAGGTCTCATTGGTTAATCTGGCCAACTCCCAGCACTAGATTGATGGGACCTGCTGATGCCTCCTCCCTCCCCTTTAAGATTTATGTGCCCACTTGATTGCCCATCAATCACAGGACATGCTCAGTGGGCTCCAGGCCCCGGCAAAAAGCTAAGAGCAGAGCAATTCATTACAGAGGCTTTGGTTCCACCGGCGAACCCCACCCACATGACTGATTAGAAGAGCATCAACACAACTGATAGGACTGTATTGGTTAGCTATGCCTGTTCCACGGGTATTCTGCAACTGCCGGAGGAGGGGGGTAATGTCAAGTAAATGATTGATCAGGTAAATTGGGAGCCGGGTATTTGCATAAGCATAACTCATTGAAGTTTAAAGAGCTTTAACATAAAAATCTCTGGTAAAACCTTTAGGTCAAAGGATATTTTATCTGCTTGAATATGTTTTATTAAAACCTAACTCTTGTCACTTTAAGACAAATTCACTCAGAGAACAGTGCGTCTTATTATTAAGCAGACAGTGAGTGATGAGAGAAATTCAGAACATGTAGTTCTGCGAGGTAAGATGTATCTGTGTGCTGAAATGAAGTCAGCTCTAAAAACAACATAAGATAGTCTTTTTTTTTTTTTGCCCCCCCCCCCCGGATAACCTGCTCCTGCTCTGGGAGGAGACATTTTATCAACTGAAGGACGCCTGTTGAAGCGAGGACGAGGTTGTGGACCAAATCATTTTAGATACTTTTGACAGTTCCATACTGAGCTCAAGAGGTGCGCATGATTTGTCAGGCAATTGGCTGCCAAATCTAAAAACAACAGTCGCCCAACGTCACTTTGTTTATTTGTTTGTGTTGTGTCGACTGCGAGCCTTGGGCAGATTAGTTGGCACGGAACAAATTGGATCCTAATAATAAACAACAGACCAGACGGACAGACTGCCTTGCCGTTTCTCGGCTATCCTTATTGTGCAGAGAAGGAGGCACCAGGAACAGAGTGCAGAAATGCAACCTAATCTACGCTCAAAGAAACACACCTGCAAATGGGCCACAAGGAGGCAAAAAAAGAACAGCCCTCGCTCCCTTGTGTAATGTACTCACACCGGCAGCACTGCAGCATAAAGCTCCGTTATGGCATTTCATCAGGAGCGGAATTGCAAAACAGCGTGCACCAGCACCATCGCTCTTTCCTTCCCATTTCCATTTCCTGTGGTTTTGCCCACCACCGCCCCCGTACACACACATGCCCCCACAGCCAAGGCTGATACCGCCTGTTCTCCAGGGAAAAAAGTGCTGACTCACAGCTTTAAAGGCGAGCCTATCTTATTGCGTGGGCACTGTAGCGCAGCGTAGGGCGCCACCGGGAGCCAAGCGAACCGGCACTGGGCCACTTCAGTCGACACTGGCTCAAACCCATACTTGACCAAATCCATGGCACAGCAACTCAAGAGGTTTTTTTTTTTTGTCATTGAACAAGTACAGAACATTTACTAATATCGATCTGTATTGGAAGGCAGCACAGCAGAATACTGATAATGCAACAAATAAGTAGGCAAGTGCCATAAATGTGTATCTGTGTGATATAAACCATTTTGAAGGATGAAATTAAAGCAGCACTCAAGTGATGATAAAGAACTGAAGCAACAGAGGCAAAGAGACCCTTCGTCTTAATTCCCAGTACTAGTAAACTCAACACATTTCATTAGACCCTCGCTGTTAATTGAATGCCCAAATCGTTTTAAATCTCCTGACCGCCATAAGCAATAGATTATACCACAGTGTGTTGTGTTGTGTAGTGTTTTTGTAGCGTGCAAGGATAAGATGCAATTAAAGTGTTTTTACAGAACAGCAATAAAACTAATCCACAGAGAAACACACACAGCCCATATTTAGACACTGTGCCTTTAAATGAGCTGTCAGGACTGTGGTTAAATTGTGATGTCACAACAATACAGTCACCAGCCATTCAAATAATCCAATCAGAAGAGAGGCTTATTAATATTAATGAAACAGAAACAAGACAATGTGTTCTTTGTACAGCTCCACAGAGATATTGAGATGATTATTGGTACTTAAATCTAAAATTATAACAATACTTCAAATAAAACCTAGTAAAGGTGCACCATATGGGACCTTTAATAGTTTTTTTAAGCTTTTTTATTGTAACTGAAACAATAGTCCCCCTGTAAAGTGAAATGTTAGCTAGTACTACCGATTCCATTCTGAACTAGACGAGCACCCTTAGAGCCAAGCATATTGTGACTCCCACCCAACATTGTTGCCCTATACTCATCGAATACACTATCTTGGAATGAAAAGTATCAAAGCATCGAAAGTCTCTGCCGTGATGTGCAAAGAAAGATATCACCACCAGGTAGACCCAAACAAGGGCGTCTGTTTGAAGGTCCATTTATCGCAACATTACCAAAGAAGAAACAATTCAAAGTGATCCAGAAACAAGGATTCTTTCAGGATCATTACCAAAATTTAATCATCTGTTCAGGGTACTATTTTCAACATTTGCTAAAAATAAAAAAAAAATCTGGTCAAAACTTTTTGAGGTATTTTGCTAACAAACAGACAGATGAACGTCAAATAAAAAATAACCTCTTTGGCAGAGGTGATCAACACTTGTCAATTGTCTGGTTTTCTGATTGAGTCATTCTAGTTCTTACAAGCCCCCAAATACTAAACAATGGGAAAAACACATACCAAAAAAAGAAAACAACCCACAATTGTATGTTCCTGGAGAAGTTAGTGAATGAGCGGTGAAGGTGGTGAAACATGTAGCAAACCCAAGTACCCTTCTAGCAAACCACCAAGACTGTTGAAAAACATGGGGTCACAATGGGTTCGTCTTCATTCCAAATATAAAAGGGCTGCATTCCTTTTGGGATTTTTTTTTTTTTTGCACAGATCTGAGACCAACAGCATTCCTGTTACTAAGTGTGATATAGCCATCAGGCAACTCATGAATATGACACTGTGGTATTTGTGTTGTAAGAGACTGAAGACTCTTAACAATATGGCCTCTCTCCTTACCTTTGTTGTTGTAGACATCTAGGTAGTTGGGTGCTGAGAAGATGGTGATAAGGGACGGGAAGCCAGTGGTCTGACTCTTTCTGTACATGCGATATCTGGTCAAACAGAGTAAGCATTAGTACATATTACAATATTTACTTCATGGGTTACTCACTGCTGTCCAACCCTTGGGATATGATTAGTGTTGACAGTTTTTATGGCTTCTTATTTTAACTCCGGCTGTGTGTTTATCTTGTGAGCTGATGTATCAGCAAGGGTGTAGCCTCAGAAGAGTAAATCCCAGGTGTTGCAGGTGAAACATGTGCCTAAATAGTAATCACACTGAGCCAATTCATCCCTCAAACCCCAATTCTCTAATGTTCCAGTGAACGTGCTGTGTTAGGTGGTTTGGATATTTGGAATGGAACATAGCTCTAGGTCAACAAAGTACGAACTCGGATGATTTATTTGCTGCCCCACACCTTGCAGCAACTATTCAGAGTAAAAACAAAACAAAAAAAACGTACCAATTTCAAAAAGAACATAACTGGAGCTGTATAACATTATTAAGTCGGCTTGGGGCAACCTCATCTGAGACATGGTGAGGTGTCCCACGTGACCACGCTGTGGGAATTCAATGATAAACAACTGTGTGCTATGCCTCCCACTGCCTTGCCCTTGCTTAGAGGGAGATCAGCTTGACAGATCCATCCCTCCTTGCCCATTTCAAAAAACACTTGAAAGAGGTTTTCCAGTGGCTTTGAGAGAAATCCTCCTAGAATATCTCTGGGTGAGACCCCTTTTTTTTTTAAATGTAGAAAATTACACGTGGGTGGTGATTTTTGTGTTCGTCTCACAAGTTACAGTGCACTGTACGTGTCTGAATGTGGAAAGTAGACAACATCTGTGACAGATTGTCCCAAAACAAACTTTAAACCAGAATTCTTGAATGAATCAAATTTGTCACATCACATCTGGCCGACTCCCTCCTCACGCTGGATTCATTTTCATTTCTTGGATTAGCACGACTCCTCTCAAAGTTCAGACTCCACAGAATCTGCTCTCCAGACAGGCTCAAGTAAGCCCCACAGTGCTCCGGGGGAAGCTTTTCGACTAATACCCTGGCCTGAATCACTCTGCTGTGTGACAGCGTGATGGGAGAAGACGAAATGCCACAACACTTACCCAGCATCCTGTGCTTCATGGGCCCGGATGATAGATAATAAGTTATTGTGTTGTAGAAAGTCACAGACTGCAGGGTAGCTGTTGAATAAAGAGACAAACATTTCCTTTACTCACAAATCCAGAAAAATCACAGCAAGATCAAGCAGCAGGATCAATAGAAATAACTAAATACGTCATGATATTATCGATTGTGTTTAAAGAAACAGCGGATATACACAGTGGTGGGAAGTAACCAAGCACATTTACTCAAGTAGCATAATATTGAGTATTTCCATTTGATTTTACTTTGCTTCAACCACAATACACATATCTGACACCCTGAGTTTCTGTATCAGATGAATATTTAAGGCATTAGATAATATAACACACTTTTAAATTGTAACAAAAACAAGGAAATCTGGTGACCCTAATGTAGCTTACTGTATATAAAGAAGTTGAAAGTAGCCCAATCTCCAGCTACAACAGTAACATGCTGTAGTAGCAGGAAGAAGTGAGTACTTTTACTTAAATAGGAGTTTTCATGCAGGACTTATACTTGTAATGCAGTATTTTTACAATGTGTTATGGGTCCTTTTGCTTAAGTAGCGGACCTTAATACTTCTACCACTGGATATACAACACCCAACTAAAGCTACATTTCTTCTAAAACCAAGAGTGGCTCATAAAGAAGTATACTACCTTGAAAACTTGGCTGCTATATAAAGTTTTCATATTAATTTTAACTTCTACCTGAAATTTAAAACAGGCCTGTTAATTCCTAAAAAGCCAACATTTTTGTGAGCTATGGTATTATGATGACTCATAACCTAAATAATAACCCATAATATTCTTAACTTTCCGTAAAAGGGTTCACAGGGTTTGATTCTTGATTTGATTCTTCAAAAATATCAAGTTCGACACATGGTTCGTAGCAGACAGTTTGATGAAAAAAAGGGATCGCTCAGGAGCCTAAGAGTGTGTTTTATGCCTATGTTGACCTATTAAATGTGTGAGCAGAGACAGCAAAAAAAAAAAACTCTACTGCAAACAATCAAACTACAGTGAGGTTTTGGAGTTTTCCATTCTACAACCTTTCATTCCCCCAGCACCAGCTTCCACTGGAAATTTCCTTTGCTCACAATGAAAAAGGCTCAAAGTCACGTCGCTGCCAAACAGCATTTTTTAAAGTGCAATCAAACACAGCGTTACCACAATACTTTTGAGAGTTCTGACAAACATCCTATATAGACCGCAGTGGGTGTCAGGATTTGTGAATCGTGGGATGCTGTGTTATGAACAACGTGAGCAACAGCTCACAATGAAGGAGTGACACCTTAGCATTACATTTGAAACACTCTGAACGTGGGTGGGTTTTTTCAACAATAGTCGGCCCGAAATTAAAGGGGATTTTTTTGCGAAAGAGATAAAACTCTCAGTAGAATTTGATTAAGATATCGTCACTCTGCAGTCTTTGCAGCAATTAGGAAGGAATTTTATCATCCTTGTTTGATGCAGATGTCTCACAACCTCCTTGTCACATCTTGTGATTTAATTCTAAAGAAATATAAAGAAAAATCTAAACAACACAATGACACAATCTGTGAAGCTCAATTAAAAAACTTGTTCTGTTCAAAGTACAGGTTGTAAGTTTGTTCTGTAATCAAGATACAGTACAATGTACCCAGCTGATTTTTAATTTGCTTTTCAGACTTTGTTTCTTCATTATATTGAACACAAAACACCAGATTTTATGATGACCATACTGAAATGTTAAGTTTGCCGCTTTATTGCATCTCTGGATGTGACGTCCTGTGGGGCACAGGCTTGTTATAAAGTGTTATATAAGTAAATAAATTACCTTAACTTGACTGGCTTGTTTTTGGATGTGTGAAGATACAGTAGGTCAAAAAATGGCAAATCAGTTTAAATGAAATCTGTATTTAAATCCATCATGGGAGACTGAAAGTGAAGGTTCTGCAGATATGAGAGCTTATGCATCCCTGACAATCACAACAAATATCTGCTGGGAGGAAAAGGAGGGAGAAGCAGCTGAAAGGGAATTAAAGATACATGGAGGGCTTTTTTCCCTTTGGCGGAGAGGGGGAAAAAGAAATTAGGAATAAATATTTTATTACTCACTAGATTCCTGCAGCAGTTGTAGATACATGCCATATGGAGCCATTTGGTAGACAAAATACATTTTGGCCTAGTTTGTTTTTGTTGGCAGTTTGCAGTTTGACTTTAGAGCTTTTCCCATCTGTCCAACAGCAGGGCACAGATGTTAATGAGCTCAATGGACAAACCTTTTGCAAGAAAGGACTTCATCTTCACCATGTTAAAACCTACGTTGATACTGGATTAACACTTGTGACAAAGATGAAACAGAAAACTGCTCCGGGCTGACACATCTATGCTGCTGAGTGACGGATATATTGAAAGCAACCATGTTCAAAACATGTGCAATTTCATGCCTGAATTGCGTTTGTAAAACAGTTACGAGCTTTCCTACAGTGCTGCAAGACAGAAGCAACAAAGAGGCTGATGTTTTTTTTCGAGGGTGGGGGGGGGCGGGCTCAACGGCTCTCTCTCAGTCTGGCTTAAACTGTCTCATAAATCCTGAATGCCAGCATGATGCCAATTAGCGACCTTCCCCTGGGCAGAAGAAGTGGAGGACACTGATGAAAACAAGACTCCGGAGGAATTTCTGCCCGAATGGCAGAAGGTTAACCAAGATGCTGGTGCAATGCACCCGTGTGACAGTCGGATCAGTAGTTTGATGTGAAAAAGGCAAAAGGGTCCCTCTTCAGGAAAGTGGCAAGAGGGTAAAAACTCTTCCACTACAGAACCAGCGATGGATCAGGTTAACACTAAATAATAAAAAGGGAATGCAGTCCTGCATATGAGACAGAATACGCCCTCACAAAACCCGCAATCCAGTGATGGGAGTTCATTTCCAAGCATAGACATTAAAACACTATTAAGAAGGTAGTTATGAAACACCTGCTATTAAAGTAAAAGAAATAAACAATAGGAGAAAATGCATATTAAGAGCCTAAGGTCATTTCTGATGACTTGTGCTGGCTTGCCCCAGGCACGCTGGGGCCATGTAAGCATCGCTCAGGCCATAATGAGCGGAGGGAGTGCCGAGCGCATTTAGAGAGAGCACGGTGCCTGGTGGTAATGTGCCAGTTCATTACATTTCGCGACAGCGTGCGCTCCGAGCATTTCCTCTGTTTGTTCAGTTACTCAGCTCAATTTAAGGTAATGTGGGTTACATAAATACTGGAGACAGTCTAAGGAGGAGTCTCCGGGAGGACGCTAATGCTCGCCACCCTAACAAAGGTTGACAAGTTGGAAGAATCGAGAAAATGAAAAGATGTGAGATGGTTACCGGATCTTTTGTTTTTGTCCGACGACCGTCCCGTGTTCAAACAGGTTGGTCAGGAAAGCTCGGAAACACTTCATTGTCTCGAGAATCACTTCAGCAATAAGGTTTCCACGGATCGCACAGCCAAAACTAATCAGCTGTGATTGATTTTTCCACAAGTAGTCAAAGAAAAAAAAAAAAAAACAGGACACAAGCTTTTCATCCATCTCAGGGCTGAATACAATTGGAGTTTGTGTTTTTTTTAATAAAATAAAGTTATCCAACAGGATGTTGTTTTGGAATCCTTGCCTGCTGCTATCAAAGCACCTCTAACGGAAAAAACGTCATTATCCGCGGTTATCGGCCTCTCTCTAATTGGAAGAGAGAAATACTCACCTGTAGAAGTAAGAACAGCCTCGCACTGTGTTGTGTGTGAAATGCTCTTGGCTCTTCTCGTTCCCGAAGTCCTCCAGGGGGTCGGACCACAGCAGGTCGCACATTGGTCCGTACGCTGGAGGCTCTTTGAATCTGTCTAGCTGTGGAGGAAAATGGAGGGAGCTCTTGTCAGCTTCGACCAGAAAAAACGCACACGCTATTGCAGAGAAAATAGTTTGGAGAGAGCCATATTGGTGGTTTCTACTACCACAACCATGATTAAATGACTCCAACTAACATCGCCGCTGCCGTGATTTTAATCTCTATCCAAGGTAGAAAGGAGCGGAACATTCAGGAAACGTAGTATGGATGACGTGTCAAAGACATCTTTCAGGACCTGGAAGGCTCTTTTTTTTCCTTTTTTTTGGGGGGAGTCATGATAAAGGACTCGATGGCAGCCATTCTTTTGCAGCAATGAACATAAATGAGTTTGCTTTCAGCCTAGGATAGCACTTTCTCCAACAAAAGCTCGTGGATTACTGGATGGGTAGCATGATGGACACTTCAATGGAGCAAATTCTATTATGCATGTCCTCTGATTGCAGCCACAAAATCCAATTGGAATTATTGAATTAGTTTGAAAGCAGGATCTGACTCTTCCAACATTTTTTAATCAGAGTGAGGACCAGACTGGTGCTCGCAATCCCCTGTGTCCAAGTCCTGAGCAGTAGTTGAGACAGATCCGGGAGAATCAACATCATGCATTGGCAACTACGGTTGTTATTTTCACAGCACATCATACTGAAACAATAAAAAATTTTCCCCATTAACTTCGAATTAATGCAGGGAATACATGAAGTGGTGGGATTTTCAATAAATGATCTGTATTTTTTAAAGCCATTAATGGCCACCTGCTGTTAAAAACACACATGCACGCAATCACACACACGCACGCACGCACACACGCACACACACACACACACAGACACATGCACAGCAGCTTTATGAAATAATAAGAGAAAATGGTCACGAATCAGACACATACTTTCCTGATGTCGTCAAGATTTGTGATTTCTGGAGACAGTCCTCCGTGTACACACAGGAACTGCTGGTTCATAAGTGCAGCCAGGGGAAGGCAGTCGAAGGCGTCCATACATGCGTCATACACCCTCTCTGAATACTTAATTCTACCTGTCATGGGGGGGGAAACAGGGCAGGGAAGGGAGAGCATGCCAAGTCAAACAACGCTGCTCTCATACATTGGGGCAGTGTGCTAGTCTGGGACGGAAAGGCTCTTGGAAGTGCCAAAAAACATCCCAAACACATTTAAAAACAGCACAATTTCACAGTGCTTTTTGAGATCTTTCTTTTTTTTCCTACTCTGTCTGAGTCCAAATGAAATAGTTGTTCTGACATGTGTAAATATATAGAGAATCTGACTGAATCCCAGGCCAGAGGGCACTTCTAAGTGAGCGTTTGAGGTCAGCAGCTGAACTGGATGCATAATAAACAGCTTTGTAGAAAGAATAACTACATTTTCCTTCCACTCTGTATGATCTTCACAGACCAGACAGCTTACACTTAATTTGGATTATGGGTAGAAAAAACAAAACAAAACATGAAGTTCCGAAGCATTACTTACATTCCTGCTTAAATGTGAAATACTCTGTTAAATGTCTACATTCATGATTCCCACGCAGCAAAAACAGTGTTTTGGGGTAAAGGATCTTTAAGGCCCACAAGTACAGCACACACTGAAACAAAGAAGAACAAGAAAGGATTGGGGGAACGGTTAGTTTGTCGTCTTTAAATAACACAGGAAACATGAACCATTAAGTCAGACTTTGTCAATTTCACAGAGGCGCATAGTACAAGGGATTCTGCTTAAGATGAAACATTCATGTAGTACATTTGGTGGCAGGTTTCAAGCGATGACAAACCTTCAGTGAAAGTATCAGAGGATGAGCAAGGCACGTTAAAAGAGAGACTCTTATTCTCCATTTAAACATGTTTTATTAATAAAAGTATCATGTTTTAGATGATGAGGTGGCAGAAAATATATGATCAAGTAAATTCCAGCTCGCGGCCTGATATTAAACACATGTATTTTGATTATATTTAAAAATTGCTTTCCATAGAACCTTAAGCCACACTGTGACATTTGCCATCCAGGCGACATTTGAAGTTATTACAAAAGCCTATTACCACTCCATCTGCAGCCTGATTTGATCTGCGCTCAAAAGAAAGCTATTAATAAACACGGCTTCGCTTGAGCACATGGTGAGTGTCACATTTGATTAGACCGTTGTGAGGACAAAAACAAATACACCGGACTCACTTCAATACTGAAATACCCTCTGTCAACGTAGTCCCCCAGGAAAAGGTAGCGTGTGGATGCTGGTGATCCTCCTACTTCAAACAGCTTCATCAGGTCAAAGAACTGCCCGTGGATGTCTCCGCACACTGGAATAAGTGAGAATGTGGAACAAAAGCACATCAGGATATCAGCTATTTTTACAGCAGATCAAAGTCTCCATCACTCTGTGAGAGGCCATCCGCCTATTTCCATTTTTTCCAGGAGCTACAACAATTTGCGGTATATGGTGTGTATATATATATATATACGGATGTTGGAAAAACTGCTGCTTCTGCAGAGGTTTTTCTTTTCTAATCATACAGACATTGCATCTGGTTTATTTGTGTAAACTGCTCATTTGTAATTTTTAAAGACAGACTACAGTCCTCGGTGTAAACTCAAGCTTTAGAGCTGACCAAGAAACTATGCAAAGAGTAGGACAGAACATACAAATGCTGTATATTCTGTTCAATGCATGTTCTGAACATACAAATGCTGATTTGTACAAAACTGGCCAGAAAAACAGGATCTTTTCCTAAAGTAAAACATTTCCTTAAGACATCACAAATCACATCTATCTATCTAATGTTTTCTTTTAAAATTAACCAAGATCATCATCATTGCACATTATTGTAGTAGTATTTAATGAAGGTTAAATATGGAAAGGAATCAGAAGAACTGGCTCCAGTGGACAGTTTAGTGCCTTGCTTTTCCATCACATCCTCTTTCAGCCTCTCTCCCCCGCCCCCCAACTCGCGAGACTTAATTTGAACAACATTTCCAAATACACTAAAAAATTCTTTGGCTGGAAACCGTGGTATCCGTTTCTAAACATGTCCCTTAAGTTAATGGTTGTTACAAATCTGGCATGTCACAGCAATTGCTAACGGATAATTGCTACGAACATGTCCAAGTGATCCTAATAGTAGTGACAGCCTTTTAGTCCACATGAATTCCCAGTGGGGCCGTCGATGAGAAGAGTCTTAGTTGACCAAGTTTTGATTGATTGGTTAGTCACAGGGGGGAAAAAAAAAATAAAAAACTGTAATGACTTGACTCCAATTCAAAATTTTGTCTAAGCGCTTAAATGACTACAAGCTGACTAGGGAAACCTTTGGCTAAGGGGCATCCCTTTCACAACCAACTTACTCTAATTAAATCCTGTAAATAGAAAAATAAAACGTGTCACAATATGTTTAAGCTAGTTGGATGACATCAGTGTGAGCAAAACAACAATTAACACCATCTGGTCATTTCTCATTTCAGGCTTAAAGCCTCGTCAGCTCAGTAAACAAGTTTGAGAAGTCACCTTCTCCACCTGAAGCTTGTTATAACCAACACTCATCAGTTGCGAGTCTGAACACCATCGCGGTGACAGCAACAATAAGCGCTGCATCCGCAGTTCATCTATTCTTCAGGCAACCTAATTAAGTGATTACCAACAGGGTGAATAGACGGAAGATTTTCTTTACGCATGGCTGTTTGTCCCTTTATGAAGAATTACAATAAGAGCCTGTGAGAAGGAAAAAAAAAAGTCTTTCAGAAAGATACCCAATTAGTGGGAGCTGAAGGAGAGCGTTGGAGAGCAATTATCAAGTTACGAGCCTCGCGAGACAGCTCTGAGAATCAGCCCTCCTTGACTGTATCATAAACCTCTGCTTCACCATTTGTCTTTTATTAAACTCACACCATGCACCCGTTTAGGGACCGACTTCAAAGAGGAGCCTTGTTACTTGTGTCCGATTTCTTGTGTCCGAAAGTTGTCCCTATTCTCTCTTGCAATCAGGCCAACTCTGCTACAAACATGTAGCGCTGAGCTATTGTTAGATCGGTTATAAGGTTCCTGGAAGATTGGTTTGGACAAAAAATGACTCAAACGTTGCTTCAATGAATATAATTAAACTGTATTTACCTAGATAAGGATATATAATGTCATGCTATGTTGCTTTTTTTTACATTTTTATTAACATATAGAGCACTGCGCGATTATGTAGGCGTCATATTCTTCAGGAAAAAACAGTGAAACTTGCATTTATTGTAAAGTAAGAACAGCCCCTTAATATTTGTCCTTTTCAAGAACATAAAAGGAAGTTTGGTTTTGTTTTGAGTAGTCTCCATATTTGCTCTCATCTGATTCATGTCCTTTTTGGTACAAAACAAAGTCTTTTTAATTTTGGCTGGCCATGTGTTCAGTATTAACAGGCAGACTGGCAGCAGCTTTTTTCTCCCCATTTAATATTATTTTTTAACAAATAAGCCATTAATTTGATTTCAGTTGAAGAATCTAAAAAATTATTATTGCCCTTATGAACCAATGCATATTTTTTATTTTAAAAAGGATAACTAGGCAACCCGAAGTGATTCATTTTGCTTCGTCTAGGACTGTGTGTGATGCTAGGGCTGGTTATTGCTATGGAAACATCCCAACGGTATCACTGTGTGGGAGCGCTGTACCTCCAGCTGACCTTTTTGGAAAGCTGTCACTCGCTGGCAAAGGAAACAGTGGGGTTGACACGGCGATGGCGAGAGTTCAATCGCCGGCCATAAAAAAAAAAAAAAAAAAAAGGTTCGATGGTAATAGTGGCTTGTGAATTCTTAGTCGCCTCATTTGTGTGAGCGCGGACGACGCTGTGGACGATGCAAATCAAACAGAAAATGCTGCAACGGTTCACTCCTCCAGCTCTGCTTTATCACAGCGAGAGGAAAAAAAAAAAAAAAAAACACAATCCATCCATCGCTCTGTTCCAGTACACCTACAGACATGCCTCCCTCTTGTCACACAACACACAAAAAAACGAGGCGAGAACCAAAGCCCACATAAGAAGAGCAGGTGGGAGTATATTATCTGGAGTGAGAAACAATTCGTTCTGGCCATCTCCTGCTTGTGCGTTAAAGTGATCTCCCTGAGTAGCAGCATATCAGCGGGCAGCAGCTATTGAGTGGGTGGTGGGCATTACACAACCTGGCTTCAGAACCTACACAGGCCACTCCAAAGGCCGTGCTCATTGAGCGAGAGAAATCCACAGTGAGGCGGACGCTGCCAGATCATGTTTTGATTGAAACTGGATAATAACAATACCCCCCCGCCCCCTTTTTTATGATGGCACTGAGAGAGCTTATATCCCGCGGAGCGTGCATTTATGCGGAGGAGGAGCTTGCAATCTGTTATGAACATCAAACTGTATATAATGTTTCAGAAACTGCTTTTACAGCAGCACGGCATGTCGATGTCGGATTATTTAAAGTTAGCTGAGAGAACTCTGAGAAAACGGGAGCTGCTGTGTTGGAAAAAGAACACTAAAATAATTTGGTGCGCGGAAATATTTTTCTCCTTTCCTAACTAATCAGTCTGTGATGGCTCTGGTTTAACTTGTGAGGGTTCTTACCCACATATTGGGAACCACTGGAGCAAACATGTTGGTCATATTCATTATATCCTGACCAACACTGGATTTTTGAGGCTGACAGAAATCTCTGTTTGAGAGAGAAAATAAATGGACAGTATATCAATCACTTTGGTGAATAAAGTGTGGTGTACCAGGGAGTTTTAATTTTGATGCACAAGGAAGATTTGAGAAGATCACCATTTGTTTTTTTTCATGATACTTGTGGTTTATCTTTTAATATTGAAACTTTTTAAATTGTTAAATATCTAGCCTGGGGGGGAAAAAAAAAAAAAAAAAAAAAACTTTTGAAGAATTGCTGGTTGAGGTTGAAACGGGCGTTTTAACTGTGACAAAGCTCGTTGTTGCCTGGTGATGTGGCTGTCGGAGCTCCATTGATGGGTGACTTGGAACGCCGTGGGAGCAGCTTGTACTCAGTGCCCTAAGCCAGCGCTGCTCGTCACGCACTCCTCCCTCCACCCCACCTGCCATCTGGCCCAACCAGGAAGTAAATATGTGAGTGTGAGAAGCACAGAGGGAGAGAGAGACAGAGAGAGACAGAGAGAGAGAGAGATAGCTGACATGTCATGAAGCTTTGAATCTATGATAAATATTTACATAATAATTTGCTGACCATGTGTCATTTGCAATCGGGGCGGCGTGTTAACGGGGGTGGGGTAACGGATCCAGTGCATGACACAGAAGGATAGAAACATGGCAGTCAGAGGGAAGAGGCCAGCACAGAGAGAAAAAGAACTAAATGTTTACAGAGGGCGTGCGTGAGAGGGAAACACAGCGCGTGCAATGGAGTGAAATCCTTGTTGAAAGAGGAGCACTGAGTGGGAGAAGGGTTGAGACAAGGGTGTTGAGTGGGAGGGGAAAGCAGTGCCTCATTGCCACGCTGGTGTACACAAGTGCACACGCAGCTCCTCAGGATCCTCCGCTTGCACGCAGAACAGAAGCAGTCCAGCGTTTTCTATATAAACGCAACAGAAGGATCAGTTAAAAAAAAAAAAGACATGTCAGCCTCTTGAATTTCAAACTGACCACAGCAGAAGGTCAGAGTTAGCGCGTGTTTATGTGCAAGACAACCCGATGGTTATCATGCTAAGGCAGGAAATCATGACGTTTTTTTAATGTCTTGCAAAAGTCTAATTTCCTAATTTGCCTCATTTGATAGTCATCAGATCACTCCCCTTCACACCACCATAGTGTCAGAGAGTTTAAGTGCATACCCTATTTAAGACACTGTCACTTTAAGAGACTTTATTTTTTTCTCTACAGTCTCACCGCTTTACCTTATTGTGCATAATGTGTTTATAGCCTTCTATCTGGCTGTGGAGCTTGTTTACTGGCGTTTAGATTAAACTGGAACATCAGTGCAGTGTTGTTGAGCCTTAGTCCGAGTTAGAATTTAATTGCTGCTGCAAAACTACAACTGGTGGCTTTTTTCCCCTCCCCTTTCATCCAACGGTACTTTGTCACACATATGTCGTTAACCACTCAGAAGCCTGAGTTAATATGCATAGCTGTTTAAATTTTCATCAGAAATCTAGCTGTGGTCAGAGTTTCTCTCACAAACAAGAATATCGAGGCAGAAAAAACGCGCCTATGATTGTGCGACCTGCCTGCACCTTTTAGTTCAGCTCTCCTCGACAGCCAGACAAGATATTCTTATCTTAATGGCCTCGGTAAACACTGGAGGACTGTGCATTCATGAATTTAAGCGAGGGCGATGCCTGCCAAATATGAGCGTAATCCTTTATGCACTATATTTTGGGAATGGACTTGTATTAGTAAATGATAGGTTGCCATAGATCCTCTGCATCTGATTACAACAACATCAAAGAAGCCTCATCAGAAAGTCTAATGTAGGAACAGGGCACTTGATGAGAAAGAAAGACAACAATAGATGCACTGGATCTGTGCATATGCATCAGTGAGCCTCCTACTCAGTAGAAGGCTCACTGATGCAGTATGTTCCTCCACAGAGGCAGGCATGAATGAGCCCAAGTTCAGCTGCAGGGCGCTGTTGATAGAGTATGTGCTCGACTGTAAAGAAAAAGAAATGTGTCTTGTGAAATATTAGTATTTCAAAACAAATAACAGAACATGTTTCGGCTTTTTATGCAGTTTGTTGAGAATGCTGATTAAGGAAGGTAACTTCTGTTTCTTTGTATAAAAGGCGGCGGTTTGTTGAGCTTTTCTGTGTCAGAACATTGTTTCAATGCATGAGTGAATGTCACCAAGCTTGCTAGTTATGGCAAATTGGATCAAATTAACCCGTGCGTTTCTTACAACACACACCTAGCTACCTGGTCCATTCTATTCTAATCAATGTGCATCTGCTAGTAAACAGTTATATATAGTGCAATTTTAACTGTGGAGTTACTAATCTGCATCCTGACAAACAACATAGGAAATGGCTGGACTATTACATCAATCGTCTTTGGTTCCAGCTTCTCAAACCTGATTATTTTCTGGTTTCTTTAGTCTTCTATAATAGTAAACTGATTATCTTTGGCTTGTGGACTGTTGGTCTGAACAAAGAAGATATTTTAGGTTGAATCTTCAGCTTTGAGAAATGGTTATTAACGTTTTACGCCATTTTATCGATTAATTATCTCAATAATTAATAGATTAAACTATCAGCTTTACTTTGTACTTCATTTTTTCCATGAGCTGTCAACAGCATTCTGAAGCAATAACTGGCTAAATGTTAGCATTTTTGGAAAATTATATATATATATATATATATATATATATATATATATATATATATATATATATATATATATATATATATATATATATATATATATATATATATATATATATATATATATATATATATATATATATATATATATATGTTTTTAGTTTCAAATTGCAATTGAAAAATCAATAATAATTATACATTTGTAATGGATTTTTAATTGCCAGTAGGCTCAGATTTCAGTGGGCTAACACCCTAGTATCTCCTCATGAAAATGAAACATTTTTCAGTGAAAAATCAATGTACACATTTGACTCCTGACCTGTCACAGGGGCTTCGATATCCAGCAGGTTCTTCTCTGAACGCAGGATCGCGGCGCCCTCCCCTATGAGCCTCAGAGCCACCGCCTCCTCCACGCGGCCCTCCTTGGTTAGGTGGGCTTTCAGCACGTCCACTTTGGGCTTCCCCTCACTGTCAAACACCTCTTTAGCCGTCAGCCGGTGACTGGGGGGGAACGGGACAGCTGCAGGAGTAGAAAAAAAAAAGGTGTTATTATAGCCGATATAATTTCCTAACATATTTACAATGTTTTATTAAACTTTTCATTGACAAAAAAGCTTATGCGGACACGCAGGTAATTCCACACCACTGAGCAAACGGGATTTAAGCTCTTTGTACCTTCCAGGGGATCGACTCCTTGCCTGAGACTCAACCTTAGCGTTCACTCCCATGCTGCCAGCCCACCCTCTGAGACAATTTACCAGATTGCTGCTATGATCTGGGTGTCATTCAGTTTTCAATATTCATAACAAACCCACACAACTTTCTAGCCTGCATGGCTATATTCATAGCAGAAGAGGTTATGATGTAGAAAAAGTAAATAAATGCAAACTAAAAAAAGCCTTTCATGTGTGCCCAAATGATGTAAGAACGGTATCGGTGCAGTATTAAATGTGTAACCATCTCTATATTTTGGTATGAGCTGAGCTTTCAGCGCCTTCAGCAGACACATCCACTTATTTATTTTTTTTTAATTTATTTAATTTTATATATTTGGTTTGTTTTTTTAATCATTCAAATATGGATGGGTGGTTAAAAAACACATTTTTCTCTCGTGTGGCAAATTCTAAACACATTTATTATTGCAAAGACTTAATTTCAGCACAATTCAATTTCCATGGCCTGAAGTGACAAAAATTGCCTGCTATGAATGATTAATGGATATCGTGAATGACGAATGGTCGAGAGTAGACAGCCCAGTTGATTATCAGCACAATGTTCCAGATAAACTTCATGAAATCAATTGACAATTTTCCCCTTTGGTTTATTAATTTGTAGCATTTTCATCACTTTCAGTTTCAGACACTTGAGGCTCTTTTTCCATCATTTTACCACTGTTTTAATCAAAATGTGACATGATTTCATGAATAAAAAGCTTTATAGAGTGACATATATTTCCTTATTTGTCAGTCACTATCATTAAAATAAAAGAGTAAAATATAATTATTTTTGAGTATATAAAGCATGGAAATTAGACCAAATGCACAACAAATCTTATACTGTTATTTCCATAATTATTGGCTTATAAGCGATAGTTTTTCACAGCAATTGAGCATACTCCAGCAATTTTGGAAACAGATTTTTTCCTTATGATGAGCAAATTAATTATTGACAGGAAAGATACAAAAAGGATACTATCACAAAAAAAACAACCAATTCAGCATCCTCTTAGGATTTTTTTTAAAATAAGACATGCACTTAATTAACGTCCACTTGCAGACTTGGCACATAGCACAAGGGTGTGACTAATGCACTAAGCCGGCAGCCAATACTGTTGAGTCTGAGGCTGTGTGTGTGCGCATGTGTTGTGTTCACATCCATCCTTCTCAAAGGTGACATCACGGGTAATCAGACCTGCATTTTATCTGCGTCAAACTGTGCCAAGTGATATTTGGTATCTCAACGGCAGTATTTAAAGCTTTCTAACAGGTGTATGTTGAAATTACACATTCACTGGACCTGCCTGTGGAACAGTAATATCAGGATTTTCCAATATTTTTACCCACTCTGAGCAGAAATTAGGCATTTTCTTTTTTTCAAAAGTGGTTACCAATGGTTACAGGCAGCCATGTCTCAGGCTCACACGGAGCAGCACTAGATAAGAGGCAGAAATAGGGGGGTGAGTAATGAAACACTTTATTTTAAACGGAAATTTAAAGTCAATAAAATCGTCATGGTGATTGTGCCAATTTTCTTTTGTAATCGTTCTTGTCTCTCTGCACGTTTATCTCTGGTGCAGTGTTACATTTTAACAATAACTTTCTGTTAAAGACAAAAGATTTAATGGGGCCATAATAATGTTAGATAATGCTTTATAAACCATGTATTAATAAATGAATATTATAAACAATGATTGCAACTTTATAATAGCCATGCATATAATGTTTATGGATTACAAACCAATTAATTAACCATCTATCTGTGTAATGTTTATAAATGTTTTTTTCCGAATTTTATTGATCATTAAGAACAATTTACTAATTTAATCAGAATACAAAAATTCTATATCACACAAATTAATAATAATATAACAATTTAAAGCTTTACTAATAAATAGTTAACATTATTAATTATTTAATTGTCAGCAACAGTAAAATAACTTTTAACTACAGTTGAATTAACTATCATTTTACCATTTATTAATCATGGTTATGTAGCACAAACACCACACTACTTTTTCGCCCGACAACTTCAGCTACCACCATCATTTGCAAATGTGCATAGTGAAGTGATTAAATGGTCTCTTCGGATAAACTTCTGTTTGTTCAGGCGAAACACCTCGTGTCAAATATTCAATATCATCATATATAATGTCTCCAGTCAGGTATCTTGGGTGTTGAGGCATCCCAATCTGAGATAGTATTACCCAAGGCCCCAGGTTGGCCTCCCCTGAGCACCTGCTGTGCAACTCTAGCCCGAGGCCGGGGCCTTGGCATCAGATTGGCTCACTGATGTTAGAAACATACAGGATGAACATTCTCAGCAATTATTATGAACTTGTTACGGGGGATCCAGCTAAACAGAAAGTCCACTAGTAGGATTAAATAGTGGTTCTTTCATGAAGCATGATGTGATCACATGGTTTGCTAATTAATCATTACTACCGGTAGTAGTGTGTTGATCAAAGTATGTTTTGAAGTCAATCTCTCATTTTTTTTTAAATTATCAATATTCAAAAAAAGCTTTTATAGTGACTTAAGAGGGAGTTTTTTTTTTTTGTTTTTTTCAAAAAAGGTAATGCACTAAATGTGAGATGGAAACAACTTTTTCTTTTTTTTTTCCTTTTTTGATGTCAAATGTTCGCTGTTGACAATATCTTCGTGAATCTGAGCTGAGACTAAAAGTAACATCAGCTGTGGACGGTGAGCGAGTCACATCTGCTCCCGCTGAAGTGACATAACATAACACGTTCTAGAATTCAAATACCAAGGAATAACATTATTCTTTAATAGAAATAGCCCACGTGAAAGCTGTGGTTGTTGGCACGCTGGCAGCCTCTCAACACATCATCCTTCCATTTCCTACAGCCATGACAATGGAAACACTGTGAACTTTCCCCCTGTGGAATTTCTAACAGCCCTCTTATTAACAAGAGTAATACCCACCTCTGCCAAAACATTACATGGCACATTGTAATGGTAGGTTCTGCAGTCTTTAAAAAAAAAAGGCGTGTTTACCATGACAAAAATTTAAAAAGTCCTGTGCTCAAGGTAAAAGCCAAATGCGAATAAACAACTCAGTTAAGGAGGGGAAAAAAGATCAGATTGTTGGATATGTTTGAAAAATAAATGGTGGTGTCAAATATTACATTAAATAAAGTGCAACATCTTTCCAGACATTGCAGTAATCAGACAGTTTAACTTGAGCTACCGATGGCCAAAGTGCAGTAGAAATAAAAGACGACAAAGCTCAGCAACCTTTTCCATTTCCTCCCCCAGAAATACTATCAGGATATTATCACGCAGCAACCACTGATTGCTGGGAATGACCCAGTACATCTACAGAGCATAAACAGGCCCGGGGCTATCTGCCTGAAACTCAAGTATGGCTCAAAAATGGTCCCCATTAGCAGCTCGCTTTTCCCTTCATTCATTTGACCATTTCTCTGCTCCCCTCTCTTATGTAACCGGGAAATTACTCTCTTGGCTTCAATCTAGCATGAGAGAGAAATGACGAGAGAGTGGAAGAGGGTCAGGGAGGAAGGGGGTGGGGGGAGAGAAATCTGGAGTCTGATTTAACTTTCCCCGGTAATTTGTCTCAAATTAGCATTGTAATTGCAAACTGCAAATTAAAGCCATCCATCAGCCATTAGGTGTAAAAGACTAATAGACCACTAAACTTCTGAATGACTGCAGGGCGTGCTAAATAAACTTTAAGCTTTATTAAATAAAAGTGCACCAGCTTTTGTTGGTCAGCAAGGTTTGGAGCAACACTCAATGACTTCTGTCTACAGTGGATTATCAGAGACTTATGCAGTCACAGCTGCAACCTTTGTTCATGCTGCAATTGTAAAAAAAGGAATGATTTTTTTTTTTTTGCCAGAGTAGAGCAGACATTCAGGTGTGACGGGAGAGATCTGCTACAGCCGTGCATCTGAAACCCCGGAGAAGCGGTGAGGGGAAAAACAGGCAGCTTGAAATGTTCAGGTTGGTGTAGTTCAGCGCTAATACGATCTCTCTGAGGAATGAGACAGCGGGAGGTGGGCAGTCATACGGTGCCGGCGAATCAGCTTAATTGGAGAAAGTGAGACAGACGGTTGCAGAGTGAGCCGAGCGAGCCCCTGACTTCATTTAGCGAAGAACACCGAGTGCAACTGTGAGTCTGGCCTGATCTTTTAACTCAGAGGTCTACGATTCCTGTACATCGTCTTCCCTCCTGGCCTCGTCAGCCATCTGACAAGTTGTGTGTGTTGAGCCTCACACTATAAACAAGATCCACGGTTCAGTCACATCCACCGGTATACAGGAGGAAAGTCAACATCCAGGAAAATATTACTTCCATTCCACAAGTCGTACCTGTACTTGTTTGAGTATATAGCATCCAAACTGCTTAAGGAGCACTTCTATTGCAGTAATACAGCTCCACTCACACAACATACCGTATATAACTAGTGCTGCTACTGACAGCGATGGTGCATTTCTTTTTTCATCATCTGCACACAGCAATATCTATGGTAAACATTGACTGTGCCTACCCGAGACAATCATAAAAGAGCGAGCTATCTGATAACAGCTGCCGGGCTGAAAAAATGATCAGTCATCATTGTGCGAGTCGGGTTGGGATTGAGATCAGCGAGTGGACATTGATAAAACAAATGAATTCCTTTAAAACCATACAGATACAGCAGGCCACTTGTCAAGAAAAGGAAAAAAAAAAAAAAAGATTCCTATAATTCCGAAGCTGGAAGCTTTAATCCTACGATTCACAGCATCTTTCGATCAGATGGCGAATTGACCCCTGGGAAAATGCTGACAGTGCATGATGCAGTGGGAGTCCTCTGCGGAGCGTGGGCGAGACTCAGGTTGTCACCGCCCACGCCAACCCCCCCCCCCACTTCCACCAGACAGGCCGCCGCAACAGCAATTTTCCTCCCCTAATACTCAGCATGACCAGTGGAAATCTCAGCATGACCAACAGGGAGCCGAGGCAGAACAAAAGACTGCAAAACTATGTGCGAGTGCAACAAAGGTCAGTTCAGTCAAAGCATAGAATACCAGAAGTAATTTGACTGCGTGGTCAGACATTATTATGCAAAAGGCAGCGCGGTGTCTGATCTGAAGGGTGATAGAGATCCATAACTTTGCTTCCTTCCTTGCGTAAAATAGCAGCCACTATTCCCTCCAAGTGGCTGGTGAGCAGGATCTCTGCTGTGCAGCGAGTCAAGTGGAAACTCGCTATCTGATCAAATGGTGCACAAATAAAATACAAGGTGAGACAGTACAAGCAAAGTGGAGCAGCAGGCAGCACTATTTTTGCAAGATATAAAGAAAAGGACTCGGCTTACACAGTAGCACTTAAACAATTGTGTGATAATGCTTCAGAGCATTTCCTAGTATATCACCAGGCGTCAGAACACTTCGAGCTACCACTGACTGAGGACAAAAAGAAAGAAATGCAATTGCACTCTTCCCCATCACCCCCCACCCCACAGTTGGATGAAGTAATGAAGCATGTGCAGAGGACGACTGCCAAGTGTTAGAACAGAGCGAGTTGCACACCAATCTCCGCTGATAGTCAGGGACGGTTAATTAAATTACGTAACAACACTGAATTAGAGCGGGCGGAGTCCGGGATGAGCGGAACGCGCGAGCTTCTGTAGGCAGTCGGAAACAAAGGCCATACGGCACATCAGAAAAGTACCTCAACTTAAAATGTCATCTGGCAGCAGTTTCATTGCTTCATTATTACACTACCGCGGAGTCCTTTCGGAAGCTGATTACCTGACATGCATAATGCAGAAGATTGAGATCGTATGGCTATCTATTCTGACAACAAAGAGCTGCCGCCGCTGAACCGCATAATGCATTATATTCACGAGGTGATAAATTATTTGCAATATGGTCCACCTCATACACTGGATACAACGGCATGACATCTATATATCGGGTCTGAAACTGGCGTCTCAGCTTTTGTACGACTCCTCCTCCCTCTGCAGCCCATGTAGAAAGCCCATAACACTGGCAATCAATAATTCATGAGTCAGAACAAAAGCAAAAGCAAGGAAATCATAAAACAGAAACTAACGGTAAGCTAATCCTACAAAAAAAAAAAAAAAACCTCCCATTTAATGGGTTTCTATTATGAACATAATTACTGTGAGTCAGCATAGAATACGTCACTTTAAAAAGGGCCCTTTTAAAATGATTCTGAACTGAATGAGTTAGTGCCTGGACGTTAAACGGGAATGTGCATTTTTTTTCTTGCCAAAATGTGGTCATTCAAACACTGGGGGCTTTATTGCACACTTTTAAAATTGTTGGATGATTGTGTTAAAGCAAGTGTTAACAAGCTGGACTCCATCACCGAGCTGATGCAGCAGCTGAATCCATACAGCTGGCTTTTTCAGAAGAGAGGGATACTCTGGCTTTTAATTTCTATGTCATATGAAGACCTATGAAAAATTATAAAGTCAACCTATAGAACATATGGCCCATATGGCCATCATGGACAGACCACAGAAAGCCTGCAGGCTTTCAGGCTAACGGTGAAAAGGTCACTTGGAAATTGACGTGAACCTCTTTACCATGCATTAGCAGGGATAGAAGGCCGCCCTGAACGAAACGCTTAGCGGAGTGTAGCTTTGAAGCTCGGTGCTTTTGAGTCTGCCGATTATATCTGTGCGCAGTATGGGAACGGAGTGATTACCTCTATGGTTGAAGCAGCGGGGAGGGCAGAGAACCAACACAACTCACCTACCCAGAGACAGAGAGGAAGAAAGGGAAAGAGGAAAAAAGACAGGGAGAAAAAAAAGAAGAGCCCTTGGCTGCTCAAAGGAAATAAAAATGCAAAAAGGGGACCGAGCAGAACTGTCAGCAGACTCAGGGGGTCTGCATCAAAGACAGATCACGCTGTGAAGACAAGTAATCCTACAGAGCCCAGCAAGTATCAATGATCAACATATTAAATCATTTGGGCAGACAAATTATCAATTGTTGCCTGAATTAAAAAATTGTGCTCTCGTGCTACTTAATTAGATCCCTGTAATTAACTTAAATTAAAATTATAAATTATAACATTATTAAATTACTAAATTGAGCCCTTAAATTACTCACCTCATTATTTCAAATTAATAGCAAGCCAGTTTAACTTTTACTAGTAGTAGGTCATGGTTGTTGTGCATAGTCCAATCAGTAGATGACCAGTAAAATTTTAGCTGCTAGGGTCATGTGGACAAATGGAGTTCCTGTGTTGTTTGACTGATATTTGGAGGAGTCACAAGTTGCTACTCAGCTGATCGATACCGAACAGTAAACTAACTTCATCTCTGTTTGGACCACTTGAACATTTTGTCTAATAATCAGACTAACTCGAGGCTGCTCCTCTGCTTTGTGTAAGTTTTCCCTTTCTGACCGCTGTGACTCAGAACGGGAGTGCAAGTGAGATGAATTTACCACAATGTGAACGTACCCACGATCAGTCACCGAGCTGAATCAGATCCTGACATCACCCGCTGTGTGAAGAGCTCTGCGCTTTTTCAGTGAAAGTTCATGATATGAAACCACTTCAACATGACTGAGGTCATTGCAGTTTTTTTAAACAAATGTTAAAGTTGAGATGAAATGGAAAAATGCCGTTTAACCCTTTTAGATCGCATCACCAGTCACCAGCATGTGATGTTCGCTTACGTAAGCCAATGAAACAATTTCGACATATTATTTCAAAAACATCATGACACATCAACCATTCTTCAACTCAGCTTGGTTTCTCCCAACAGCTCGGTGTCCTAGCCCCACCCACTTTTTGGTGGTCAAATCATGTGTAAAAGTATTTAATTCTACATCAAATATCACAGAACAGAAGCTCAAGATGTTTTGCATTGGAGGAAGAAATCAAGACTAATCAGACCAGGTTTTCAGACATGATCTTCTGCATACCTCAGTTGTAACAAGTGGTCATTTGAGTTAATGTTGCCTTTCCATCAGCTTGAACCAGGCTGGACATTCACCTCTGGGGCATTTTCGGCCAGAGAGCAGCTGCTCACTGGACATTTTCGCCTTTTTGGAGCATTCTCTGTTAGCCTGTCTGGCACCAACAACCATATTAAGTTCCAAGTCTCTTAATTAACCTTTCTTCCCCTATTCTGGTGCTCAAACTTCAGCAGATCATCTTGACCATGTCCATGTCTAAATGCATTTAGTTGTTGCCATGTAATTTTGTGTATGCACACACACACAAATATATATATATATATATATATACACACATACACATATATATATATATATACACACACACATACATATGTGTGTGTGTGTGTGTGTGTGTGTGTAATAAAGTGGCTAGTGAGCGTAAGCTTTCACATTGCATCAACACACAGGAAAGATATTAGATAAAAGTGAGTAAAAGGGGTTGCCAGGGAAACAGCACTGTAGAGTCTTAATCTCTCATCCATCAAATGCCAGCCGCATGTTACCTTATGCTCCAACTTGATCCAAGACTAGAAACATACCATTGTTACATGCTTAATTAAAATAGGTGAACACAATATGTAATAGCGTGACTGCTTTTGACAGCTGCAATAACACGTGTGGCGGTCTGCACAGAGGTTACCGTCGAAGACAGTTATCCAGGAATCCTCATTATTAAGACAGACAGGCCCTGTACTAAACAAGCAAACAATATACCCAAGACCTGCATCCATCCTGCTGTAGCTGTCAGGGTTATCAAAAACCATCGACCTCTGACAGAAAATAGCCCATAGCAGTGTTTTAGAGACATGGGTGACAGCAGTGTGAGAGTGAGTGACAAGCAAACTTTAATCCTGCTGTTTGCTGTAGGCTCAACAGATTTAAGATGAGAAATGTAGAAAGCGTTGGCAGCAGGTGATTAAAATGCACCGCTGCTCAGACAGCACTCTGACTAAGTCCCTGATTAATTAGTGAGGTTAGGGCTAAAGCGTGGGAGGCTGGTGTGGGTGAACTGAGGGACAGATGAATGTATGTATGCATGTTAGGACGGATGGAAGGGAGTAGGCGGTGGATGCGTCTGTGGTGGTGATGGTGGTGGTGGTCGGCATTCTCTAGAGGATGTCACTGCAGTGGTTTTCTGGTGGTGGTTTGGCATCCGGGCGGGCCGTCAATGCAGTAGCCAATCAATGACACAGTGAGAGGTTGCCAGGGACCTGGATCACAGCTGGCAAACGACTACAATGATTTTGAGCTGTAGTGGGGGGAGGGGTATGGGACAGGAAGACTGAAAGATCGGCCAATGAGTTTAATGTCCAGATTGCCATATTAGATTGTGACTCCCATTATTATTGCATTCTCATTCATCTCATTCATCATCATCACATGAACAAAACAAGGCTTCAGTGAGAAATAACAGATTTTGGACTTCTTACCAGGAAGGTTTGGAGTCTACTTTTCAAATGACACCCAGCAATATAGGTGGATTTTGTTCCATAAAGAAATGGATGTTTTCAAATGGTAAGGGATAAAGTCAAGACAATACAATAAATTTGTAAAAGAAATATGAAAGTGTTTTACAAGGCTACCCAATAAGTGTTGATTATTTGAGTCAGTAGAATCACTGCAGAGACTGGTATAGCTTGACTTGAACATATCGCTTGGCTTGATCCAATGGCCTCAGCTCCCAGGCGCTGAAACAGGGGAAGCAATTTTTTTTTGTCCCCCCAAAAATGAGAAAGGAAGAAGGCAAACAGACAGGCAAAACAGCACAGTGCTGACCACAGCTGGATGTTAACTTGAAAACCTCAATAGCCCCTAGGCTGTTCAAGGCTGCATTATGGCAGCATTATGCTGCCTCACTGTGCTACGTAAAAGGCTACAAATGAGGAATGGGGGGGTCAGGGTTGTAAAAACGTTACCTTAAGAATCTATGCTGTTCAGATACTGCTCTCAGAGCATCTTATAATATCTAGGTATATACATCCTAATTGAAAAGAGAAGAGCATTTAGCAGCAGCCACCGGAGACCTCTCAACCTACTACACATTACTGTGTAAGCGCTCATTGGCTCGAATAGCTTATTCTAGCTCTTGATTGGCTGACAGTATGTCTGTCCAATGTAAATGTTAGAGCACATCACACTAGAAGCAGACGTTATGTCACTGATCATGTGGGTTACATCTCTGATTCCTGCATATTGACATGCTGTCTAAAAGTCACGTAGGGGACAACGTAACCCCAGCTGATTTAGTTCAGTTTAAAATTCACAGAATGGCGTAGAGGAAGAATTTCTTTATTGTGCAATTAAGGTGGGATGATTGTGTAAAAAGGGCTATTGACAGTGAACTGTAACAAGACTTTTGAGTCATATCCTTTTTGGCCTCTTGGTGACACTGTCCCACATTTCAAAACCCATTCCAGAGCCATTGTCTCATCGCTACTGCTAAATGCGAGAAAAGTCAGCTACTTCTGAACCAAACGCTGGCATCGCTTTTTACAGTTGTTGTACTTTGTGATCAGCAATATGGCTCAAGGCGCTGTGGACTGCCAGGCAGGAAAGACGCCCACAGGGCATTAGGATTTTATGAGTGAACTATGACCAAGAGGCAGAGTCTTTCACTGTGTCAGTCTGATGATTTCAGATCACACATGACAATAAAACACAATAAAACTTGAGGCTTTTAGGTAAATCCTAAGACATTAAGCTGTTGTAGGAGTCTAGGCTGAACTGTAGTCTGAGAGACCACTATGAATAATATGATTCTTATTATCATACATAAGGTGTAGTGAAAACATACAGAAATAATGTTAAGTATTGTATTAAAATAGTTTTATCAAAATAGTCTCAGCCCAAGGTTTTTTTGTCTAGTTTTTTTTACAATTTTAGATCCTTTGTATATCACGTTAAAAGAAAGGTGCTGAAAACTACTTTCCATATCATGTAAATTGCCATTGTCATTGCTATTTGAAGGGGTCTTTATACTGTCACAAGCATCAAACACTCAAAGAATAAACGCACACAGCCTGGATTCAGATTCTTAAAATGGCTCAATTGTATGTCTGTATGAATATTCTATATGTACATACTCTTTACTGTCTTTATTTTTTTTATATTCTTATAATGAACATTGGGCTGCCCCAGGACCAGGGAATCAAATTACGTTCATTATAATGTACATGTGTATGATAATATATAATATAATGACAATAAAATATCCTTAAATCCTTTGTGATGTCACACCTATACAGTCACTTCTCACTACTCATACACAGCCAACCAGAAAAAAAGCTTGTGAATATTAACAAGGATGCATTTTTATATTGATGGACCCAAAACTGCAAAGAATCAATAGCATAAATCGTGATTGACATGTCTGTCTGATTGATTCTGTTAGTTGTTTTTGTTATGCCTCTTCTAAAAACAAATGTTTTTAATGTGTACAAATCATCTTTGTCATGGGACTTACCCGAAACCCTGTTCAAGAAACTAAGAGAAAATAAGCTTTATTCCAAGGAAAACCCTTTCAAAAAGTGTAACATAACAGCAAACAATAAAGTAAATTAGACATGTCAGTTCTAACTATGCTGATGAACAGCTGGACTGAACATAGGCCTACCTAAAGTGAATCAGCTATTACAAGTTAGGGCTATGTTGCAGCTGGGTGTTAGGGGCCAACAAACCTGCACAAAAAAGGTAAATTGCTCAATGTAAAACACCACAGATTTCCAGGTTTGTGGAGATGTTAACATACACTGGCATTTCCTCTGAAAGCCACTCTGACAGGCACTGAAGAAGACATTCCCTGTTAGCTTTGCCTTGCTGAGGCCTGCCCCCCTTCTCTTCCTCCTCAACCTCCACCACCACCTCCTCCTCCTCCTCCTCCTCCACAATGCCGTGACACAGGATTAGCTTTCATTAGAGTAGGCGCTGTAATCAGCTTTGGAGCATAGCAGAGACGGAACAATGGGAGAGGCTGAAAGGATCTGGAAGACAGGGTGCTATGGGTGCATGGTCGGCTGTATGCGAGCTATTCCCTCAAATGGAACCTGTGGCACGAAATAGTGAGATGGCTTCATAGCCATACTAATCTGCATACTCCCCAGTGTTATGTACTACACCTAAAAGATTGCCATCATGACAAATACCACAGTAATGCCACACTAATTAATTGTGATACTTATCATTTATGCCTATAGTTTTACTTTGTGCTCTGAACTGTTGGCACTTGCCAGAGCTTATTGGCATTCAGTAGCTGGCGAGAAAGGGAGCCATCTCATTAGTTGTTCGGCCCAGTTAATCTGTGATTCCGCCCATTTAGTTGAGCTGCCGATATTTGAACTTCTCTTTTCTTTATTCTCAAGTAAAAGACCACAAGTTGACTACAGCAGTGCCAGGGCTACATCAGAAGCGGCATGAAGCTGAGAAAAATGTTTATATCATCAGCATTGTGACGCATAGCGTACTGATAATGTTTAAAACAGATTCAGTGTCGTGAAAAGGTTAGGCTAGTTTATTTTTGTTAGTCTCTGCATTCTTTGGATTTGACTTACTATTTCCTGTCATGCAGGGGCAGAATAGTTGAGATGATCGAATGCAACTTTCAAGCAAGGCAAGTGATCACAACTCTCAGCTCTAATGAACTCTCATTCATAAATCGAATTAAAGTAAATGGGACTATCCATTCAGTCTGTCCTATTGTGTGTCCGGCTTTTGAGACAATGATGGCATCTCTTTCCAGAGATTCAAGGCTGTAATTTTTTTCTTAACATTTCCTTCACAGCTAAACAGAAAGGTCAGGCAGCTAGGGAGGGACTGGTGGCCATGTTTGGATTCCAGTCTGAACAAAAACCTGGCCCTGCACGTGCACAGAACCACCTTTGTGCAAGTCCTCTCCCTCTCTCCATCATGCTGTCAACTGGCGCTTGTATTGGGAAGGACTGACGACACAGGTCTATCGAGAACATATGTCCCCACTAACCCTGGAGAGCTCCGCCAGTGCCTGGACAGCCACTTACTTTGCAGAGTGTTCTTGTTGGTGGCTGCTTCTTTGAGTGTGTAGTGACATGCAGACGGGCAGCTGGACCTGATACAGATACACTGTGAGCACTTCAGCTGGGCTACACTTGTCACAAAACCAGACGTTTGACTCATTTTACTAAGTTTAACACGTGGAACGCAATACTGTAATGATACCATGTTAGTACAGTAAAAGCTACTACACAGCAACAACTGACTAGGTTTCCAGCAACTTTTGTTTTCATATGTTGATTCATCAAATAATGTCAATGCAATATTTTGCACATGAGACAAGATGTGTCAGACGTTTAGGCTCAAAATATAGTGACACATTTGAGAATGCTCAACCCTCTGTTTCCCTCAGTTACTGTCAAGAGTAGCACTGCGGTAGTAGTAGCACTATCAATACGTATTAGGTCCTGATTGTAGAGTATGCTGTAATACTGAAGTGAAGAAAATCTAGGACAGTTTCCAAATTTGATACATATGAATATCGGTCTGGTTGGTTGGGGAATTGTCTAGGTTCTATCCCTGCAAGAGGCCGGGTCATGACCCAAGCTGTACAACCACACCTCAAATCCCAAATTAGAAATCTAGACAGACAATAATTACCCAACTCTTGACACATTGGATACAGTGTTACCTAATGTGATACGATATGGTAAGCGAAGCAACGAAGAAGATTGTTGATATGTTCCAGAAACTCCGACTGACTTCAGTGTTTTCTGCACTCATTCACAGCTTGCCTCTGAGATAATATGCCTCAACAGGCGTGATCGCACCTCCCAAGGAGGGCTTGTTGGCAGCAGAGATGTTGGCATTTCTAGAATGCAATTACTAGACGCATACAGAGGGGATGAGGCCGGTCTATATTTGCACCCACACTTGGTAAACGGAGCATACCAGACCTGAGGCTGACCCAAATAAAACACTGCCTAAACTGTAGATAACATTCCTCATCATTAATTAACCTCTCCGCCCCTCCCCACTTACCCCTCTCAGCTGGGAAGGTTACCTGCTCGCCTTGAAAGTGAATACCACTGTCACTATCACAACGGTTTGTGAACTGGGGCAAACCCTCACTACTATACAAGAATAACTCCGTCACATATGTGAAATGGCATTCCTCCAAGCTGTGTCAAAAGAACAAGGGAGGGTCAGAAGTGGCAAGCAGAATTCAATGTGTTCTAAATAAATAAACACCGGAGCCACTAACGATTACAGTTAAAGCATAATGAGACATTTAATATTGTAACAAACATCGTTGTGGGGTGAAGTGTTTGTGTCCAAGAGATCTATGGTTGAGTTTTCATTTCTGGCAAGTTGACTGAGGTTTTTCGGGGGACAGGTGGTGAGGCAATAGGATGGCGCAGCCAGCCACCTCCTCCCACCTCTTGCCAAGGCAATATGGCCCCAAAGAGTCCCCTTACTTTGCCATCGCTTCCTTTTCTCCTTGCCCACGCCCATCTCTCAAGCCCATCTCTGTATCTAGGCCATGACTGTGCGGGTGTGGTGGGTTCTCCTGCCAGCAGGGGCACCTGACTGCCAAGAAAGAAAAGCAAAAAAAAAAAAAAAAGGCGAGGGAGGGCAACAAAGGAATTACTTCTCTAAAGACCAAAGGAATTCTGAGTCAGCAAGGGATATAACTCCACACCAACCTCTCGCACAAACACACATACATCTCGTCTCGCCATTCCCAGCCCCCCAGAGGAGCTCTATATATCAGGAGAAGCTGTGACGGAGCTCCTGAAGTAGCTGCTATTATGCAACCCTTCTGGGCTAAAAGTGACTGTAAAGTAAATCATCCTTCTCTGCCTGCCAGCCTGACCTCCATATTGCAGAGAAAGCACTTTCAAAATTCACTAGCGGAGTATTATGCTGAAGGCACCATCTGTGCAGGCTTTACTAGCAGCCGTGCGATTAAACGCAGTTAAAGCACCACATTCTAAAGCCATCTCCGCAGTCAGCATGTCCAATCACGGATGGGAAGTATCACCAAGGGCCATAGCCATCATAAAACTCTAGGTGCTGCTGAGTAAAGAAGCAGTGGGTTGACCAGGTCATGCCCTTGATTCCTTTGGGCCAAACAGGCCCATTGCAAGGGTCAGGTGTCCTTGGCAATCAGGTCAGTGAGTAAATTCAGGACTAAGCGAGGAACACTTGACAGCTCGACTGCCTAAAGGGTTTCTTGACTCTCAGGGACTCTTCTGCAGTAGTCAAGAGCCTCCTAAATGTCTATAGCTAGGTGTGCATGTATATTCAACAATCTATCTAGACATACACGCTATAACTGAGCTTTTTTATTTCTTTTCTTCAAAGACATTCACACTTGGTATGCCGAGCTATCCTCAGCTCCAGTTTGTGCCACTCTTCTTTTACCATTGCATTTGAGTCACAGAGCTGTTCTTCTATTATTTTGTGTATTTCAAGACCTCAAACCCTTTTCCAACTACCTGGATGAAAAAGAATATTCCATTTGCTTGAATATTATTTTATATTTTCATTCAAAATTCTTCTTGTGTTGTAAAAGGCAAGCAAGGACATATGCCATTTCTGGCAACCTGAATAGGAAATATAATTACATCTTGGGACAAAGTTCAGTTCAACCAGCTACCCTCTTTGTTTGTATTATACATTAGTGGTAAGATTTAGGAAATAGGTTAAAAATATTATTTAAAAATTGTACAGCAGGCAGGGGAGTATTTGAGGATCGTAGAAATACCTTCAGAAAAACATTGTTAAATGGCCTATGCTTGTTGGTTATATATTTTTTTATACAAATGACAAAAAAAAATACTTGCTAAATATCGATACACGAGGGGTTAGAATTGGTGCCAAGCTATGAAGCAGCATGAAGATAAAATTGCTATATATATATATATATATATATATATATATATATATATATAAAGAATGATGCTGTGCAGGATCGAGTTGCAATTAACTACTGTAGTCATCACAAAGTTCATAAGATCATTTTCTTCACTAAATGCAAACAGAGACACAAAAGCATACAGTGTCATATACCCTGGGTGGTTCTCAACACACTATATTTACTGCCTAATAACTGCAGCTTAATACTGTGGAACTGCATAGCTCTGTACTATATGCCATCTGTTAGGCTGAGAAGATGTCAGTGTCCTCTTAACAGCTGGTTACAAAACACACTCCTCAAAAAATGTTTAATGCAGCTTATAACTATTATCTGACAACAATACTGTCATGAAGCGCATGAGACTGAAAATTACCATGAATTTGGTCTCATGGAGAGGGGGATGCTAAATTGATTTCACTCAATTGCTGCCCAAGTGCTGGCTTAAAATCACTTAAAGATACACTATCTGCTGGCCGACTGGCTGATTTGTACCTCGATTTGGCCGTGCCCAAGGCTTGCCACATTCCTCCAGGGGGATCGGATTACGTTCTATACAGGGAGACAGGCCTGAAGCATTATGGGTGTTTTTGGTCTTACAACCTGGGTCTGACACAGCTGAGCTGCAGCGTGAGCAAATAAGTGTAAGAAAAAGGGAATGAAAAGAAATGCTGTATGAATAGCAGATGGTGGCCTAGAGGAAGCGCTGTAGTCATTGTTGAAAGCCGGGATGGCAGAACCACTGCTAAAACTGAACACAGGAAAAAGAACTGTGTTGTTGTAGGGTGGCTGGAATACATGACAGTGAGACAGAAAATAGTTGAGGCAGTGAAAAAGACAATAAGTGGCGTCACACTGTGTCTTAGAAAAAAAGACAATGCTGACAGAAGTAACTGTCGCACCCCAGTAGAAAAGCTGTCAAAGATATAGTGCTCTTTAGTATTCTTGAGACTGTGCATCAAGGACACAGACATACCCGAACTTGTGTTCACAGCAGTGACTGTGTGCCAGTGAGCTTCTGTGTCACTCAACAACCTTGCCTTTTTCTGTGGGGGCGGGGCCACTATTGTAGGCTTGCATGATATAGCAAAGCAATGAACAAGCTGCCAGAGAACATGACAGCCAGTGAGCGTGTGTGTGGGACTGGCGTGTGACAACAGCATTAATTACCAACAATGGACCACATCTTGTACTTAGGAGTTCACACAGAGAGGAGATGAGCTTGTTGAAACAACATGTCTCCTCCGGTTTCATGATTCAGTTTTTCAGCAAGTATAATAATAATAAAAGTATATAATAACAAAAGCGAAAATCTTTGGAATAGGGAGCTCATGCTACTTCCTGGAGTTTGAGATGCACATTCTCTGGAGTCATCATCACACAAATATGAAAATACACAAGTCCATGTAGAAACAGGTTTTCACAACAATGACAGCAGACTGGTGCATCAAGCACAGTCTACAGACAACAGGGTCTCTGTGTGTGCAATCGATGAAGCAAAACCAGGGCTTGACACAGAGTTTCACTCACATTTGTGCCTTAAAATAGATGTGTGTGAACATAAAATGGATTTTTTCCCCAATAATAACACAACAACAATGCTGATAATCAGTCACTGAACTGGACCTAGGTCTGTTGAAAATGATCACATGATCCATTTATCGGCGTACAAGGCCTCAAGATACCGCTTTTTATACCTAATGAAAACCATCAGGAGTGAAGGCAGTGCGCTAGATAGATAGCTGAAGTTAGCTCGCAACAAACACAAGGTATGAAGCCTATTATTCATTATTTCAAAAGACAGAAGTTTCAGAAATTTTAACAGTCAATGTTGAGGAGGAGATTTAGGAGAGTGATGCGAATACAATGTCTGTCTACACAGAAGAGGGACATTAGTAAGGCTTAAATACAACTACCTCAATTGAAACTCATTAAAGTCACCAACACAATGGGGTTCCAAACTCATCACAATAGAGAGTGTTGGACCAGGAAAAGGCCATTGCTCAGGTCCTGAAGACAGATATGAAGACTAGGCCTTAACACATGGTAAGATCTTGATGTGATGGATGTTGGCTTTGGCCAACAGGGCACCCAAAGTATTGGGTGTTGACCCAATACTTTGACAGCGACAAAAAAGAAGGAATACAAGCCAGAGCTGTGTTTGAACTGAAGTCTCTGCTGACTGTACAAGCACTGTAACAGCTTCCAGCAGCATCTCCCTCCATATCACAGAGCTCTGAGGCAGAAGAACAAACATCACCAAAGACAACACTGGCTAGCTTTTTGGAAACCTCAGGTGCTGTAATTGCAGCCACATCTGCTTCCCCATTTCTAAAAGAGGCAATAAATGGGGAACTGAAGACCTACCTGTCTACACCAAACACAGATGGATCGTCTGGAATGGTGGAGACTCCAAAAAAAGAATCTTTCCAAGGGTTGGCCAGCTATAAAGCATTTGTGCAACCAAATAAAAATCACTAAACAGGTTTTTCTAGGTAAAAACCTGTGACTGACCTGTCATAGTGGATCTCCTTTTTAGAAGAAAATATGTTGTAAGAACAAGCTGGCAAATGTGCACACAGATATTAAATTCTGTTCAAAAGCTATTTTGGCTTAAATGATCTGTTATTCTATTTTTTGTTTCGGGCTATATCTTTTATATAGAGAAAGTAATTTAGTTGTATTGTCCAGTAACTTGCAAATGGGCTTAAAATCCCACATAAAGAATGGTGATATGATTTTTTTTGCACTTTTTTTTTTGCCTTTTTGGCTTTAGCTGAATGCCTTTTTGCATTCAGCTAAAGCCAAAGTCAGGTGGCTTGCTTTAGAAGATTCAGATCTCATTTCCTTAGCAGCAGGGAGAGGAGATAAAATTCCAGGTGTGTATGGGAAAAGTCTAATTTAGGAGGAATTGGGGATTATGACAGGCTTTAGAGTCGTACTGGATACACAACAGAAGGGTTTGAGGATGATGGAAACGCAGCTGAGGTCACAGCCATGATTTAAGTGTGTACATGTGTCTCTTTTGAAGGGAATGACACTGAAGGGGAACATGACAGACCTCACACATCCACAGCTGAAGAAACACATGGAAGCTGCCGTCAGCATCAGCGCGGCTGTTAAAGCGAGTTTTGATGGTTTGTTGAAGGACGAGGGCATCCAGACGACACTGGAATCTTTTAGAGTGCTCAACAGTGACATGACCAGAAGACCAAGCAAACCTTCAAAGATGACAGCGCAGCAGACCTGGTGAGGCATTTTGAGAAGCCTCTAACAGGATAAGGATGCTAATTAATTATTAGAATTTGATAAGACACTGCATTGCCATTTGAGACACGTGTGTATGTGCAAACTCAATTCCTCTGTTCTTTTCTTCAGAGCAGGGTGAACCATAGCTATGATCCCTGAGGGTGAACCATAGCTATGATCCCTATCAAGGGCTAAAAATCCTGGTAAGCCTGAACCTCAGGGACAAATCCTACACAGGCTTGTGGGAAATCCTGCTAATAAAGGACCCCTATGAGCAAGACTACAAAAAAAGTAGACCAGTCTCAAATTTGTATTTTTTTTCAAATATTCTTTTTCTCTATTTGACTTTGGCATAAAAGCACATACCGCATCAAGAAGTCAACAAGAGGCTGCCTTGGAGTGTGCACAAGTGAAGACTTGATTGATGTGGATCAGCTTTGAGGGGCTTTCAGTAGAGAAATCTGATCTCAGTCCTGCTGTTGACCGCTGGCTGAGCTCAAAGTGGGCCAGGCGACCTGCTTACAAAAGCAGCTGGACCAGTGATGTCCTTTGTGTTTAAACAGACTAAGCAGACTTTTTATTGGCATTTAAAACAAGAACTACTTTATTATAGACGTCAGTCCAAAACAGATTTAAAGTATAAATGATTACACAGTTATTGAACAAATACAGTTTGAAGCTAGAATTCTTAAAAGCCTAGTGTACTTTTAGTATTTGAATAAAATAAATAAATAGCTTGCAAACATCTTGTATCCTTTTATTAAGGGTTATTTCATACATTTTCTTTGTACCACTTAAGATCTTTACATCCGCTTCTTGGGAGGAAAGTAGGCGTCAAGCCCTGAAAATGCATAAGCAGCAGGCCCCACTTGACCAATAAAAGATACACAAGGAGTCTATGGGCCCTCCCTCTAGTCCTAATGGTGCATTTTCGATAGGGCGCAGGATGACATTAAAGTTAAATGATTGGTTATCGTAATGTATGACTCCCCGGTGGTGTTTGGACAGGCACAAAATCAATCAGAGCCATGGGACACACTAACCTCCCCACAATCTGGCTAACGGAGGCTCGCTGTGAGCTCAGACTGATGGGATATCAGTTTGCACTATGATCACGCTCGCCTCAGCCTGGCAACTGCGAAGGCCAACTCTGAGTCGGCTTTACTTCTGGGGGGGTGGGGGGGGGTGGACTGGACTGTCTGTTCTGCGCCATGCTGCTGGCAAGCAACGGTCTATCGTTGACAGGCTTTAGTGTAAATTAAATCTAACTTTAAACAAGATAAATTGACCTTGTAATAACGAGCGGCGTACTCCCACAGAAAATAGCCGTGCTGACTGCCGGCATCAGAGTTTAACCTTGTGGCCTTATTCAACTAACAAAACAGCAAGGCAGTTGTAACAAATACACAGCATCTCTACCTTATTTCTACCCCCCACCTTCAACACACCAACACACACACCTCAGTCACGACTCTGGCTCTGGTCGGCCTCTGCAGAGTGTGTTTTGAGTGAGTGGGCCAGGCAGCGGTCCTCTTACCTCCCCCCCCACTGCACGTGGGCGAGAGTGACTGAGTGTCCTGCCATCATCAGCTCTGTGGTAAAATTAACCCCTCTTTGCCTGCCTGTCTCATGACCCATTTTTAGAAATTCACCATTTAATTCACAGGCGCGAAGAAACTAACAAAACTTGAGCCAAATTCCCTTCGGATATGAGGTGGACATGTCTGGAAATGTTTAAATGAAGTCCCGATTTCTGAAAGTCTGATAACAGATTCAACATGTGGAATAGGAAGCACGTCAGCCAACATCAGGAAGTATCGCCATGTCTTCTCACACAAGTGCCACTCTCACAAAACAACATCTCGTCAGGTGAATTATAGAACAAGCTGATGTCCAGTGACACGTCTCTTTCCCCTATGGTAGATAAAGATAACCACACGGAATGAGAGGCTTCTTTTTCAGCTAGGTGGTCTATAATTAACGTGTGTGAATGAGTGTAAATAAACCTTGGGGCCTCGAATCACCTCCAGCTGTATTTGTATAGCTGGAGTTTCTCTCTTGTCCACACACACACTGGGCGCTTTAGCCAGTTAGCTAACAACACCTGAAAGAAAGGAAAAGTCCCCCCCTGGGGGGATTGTCATTTCATGCAGCAGGATCAACAGTGAGCGAACAGAGGGAAACAGCATGCCACATCATGCGCTTATTTACTCATCTGTAATTAGGGCTTTCCTCAATTAAGCGCTTTTTTTTTTTGCATTTGCTTAATGGACCTGAGAAATAAAATAAAAAACACTGGCCGTTAAAAGGCTTCATGTACAACCTGGAAAATCCCTTTGCACAGCACAGATTAAAAACAAACAAATGTGTTCTTAAATAGATAATATTAAATTGCATTACCCATGGCAGCCAGACATAAAAAACTGGCTCAGTTTTATCCCAATTGCCAATTTTGAAAATGTTAACGATACATATAGAGAAGACTTGATTAAAAATATTGATAAAGGGAAATATGTATAATCATTATTTGACATCATCAGATAAAATCTGCTCAATGTTGAATTTATTTCTGGAGCTGAAAAGATGAAGTAGTCAATAAATAAAAAGGCGAAGAAGTTTGGTTAATGCTACACTGCATTCTTTCATAGTGCAAACAACTGGCAAGCTGGTATACATGACATTCAATATGAGTCCCACATACTTCTGGGGTCTCCTGGGTTTATGGTGGAAAAAAATTTCAGTGCTTGAAAACACCCTGGAAAATGTCAAACCGCATTCAAAGTGGGGATAAGTACCAGAAACCCTGTGTTAAACGGGCCCTGAGGGCAAATTATTAAAGACTGTGGTATTGATCAGCTCTGATGTTACCGATTCTTAATCAATAAGAAGTCTTGATAGTCAAGCAATCATCTTTATTTGTCACATGTGATCACAGTGTGATAACAATGAAATGTATTCCCATCAGTACTGTTAACTGTGTATTATTAGTAGTAGTAATAAGCAAAGCAAAAATTACTAATAATGTTTTTTTTAATTTAAATATACAAATTCAGGATATCCTCATTCAGGATAAATGAAATAGGATGGATAAAATACCAATGACACCTATCCCTAAATTTAAGGAATGAATACAGTCACTGGGCAACTTGTCCGAATGCACAGCACTGATGCCACGTTGGCTGGTGCTTTTTCACAGTGCCTACGCATCAGTGATGGGCCAAAACCATACTCCAGCCAAAAAAAAAAAAAAAAAACCTGCAGTGGAATGCAGCATTACACCATGAGGAATCAGGCTCTGCTCTGACAGCTGATAGGCTTTGTTAAAAAAAAAAAAAAAAAAAAAAAAAAAAAAGTATGGAAAACTAGGCCTCACTGGCTGTCCTTACTAGGATTCACTCCAATGGGTGCAATGATTTGGCAGCAAATTCGCTTCCTGTAGTCAGCGCCGCTGTCCCTGTTTGGGGCGTGCTAACATAAAAAGGCGCAGTAAGGTCATCACAACAGACTCCCTCATAGTCACGGTTCGGCTCCCAACTGCCAAGCTATAGTGTGGGATAAAGTGTCGAGGCTGTATGTCGCCTGCATTTCTTTCATGTGCCCTTATGTACATGCCCACGTACTGGAAAAATCTGCATATTCATGAAGTTCTTCATCAGCGGGCTGCATTTGCATCAGCCTCAAGTTGTGTGTGTATGGGGGTGTAAAGAAGTACCAACGATACCAGACAAGACACAATCTAGACTAGACAGTTACCTAAAGATATCATGCAGCCCTGTCATGTAAACCCCCCCCCCCCCCTTCCTCCATGCATTGAGTCGATGAGCCGGCACAAGAGTTACGGCATCCCTCCCCCTGCGGTGACTTTTCTCTGCTTACTAATCTACCATTTACAGGCAGCCCGCAGATGGCTTTACTCATTTCACCCATATTTAAATACAAATGACTGGCTGGCACAACACAGGAGTGTGTGTCTATGTTTGCATTTGTTACACGGCGGCGTGCAGAGGCTTGTCCCGGTCCCACCAAGACAAGCTTCCCTTTAAAACGTACAGGTATGTTTTTACTGCTAGGAACACCTCCCCCTCCCATCGCCACCGCCCTGCTAATGGAGGCAGGCATGGAAGGAAAAACAGAAGACAACATACCGCGTGCAGAGGTCTGCCCCAGATACAAAACTAGCTGTGGACATAGTTTACCCTGGTGGTGATACAAAGCGTTCTTCTAAATGACGTCGCTATAACAGATTCTCATTTAGCACGCGGTTTGAGGTGGCTGTGTGTGCATGCCTGTGGGCTGGGTTAAATAAACAGTCATGCAATTCAAAATGTAAAAAAAAAAAAAAAAGACAATTATTATGCAATTATTTGCTAGTCATAAAGCTAGGTTATGAATGAGTGATTTTAATAAAAAAAATTTTAACGCAGAATTCCAAGTAACGTAGCTCAAAAACCCCCACGTAGCCTCCCTCCCGGAAGGAGGGGGGGAGCCTCCGGACCACAATTTCACAAACAAGCATGAATACCCCGACCAAACCCAGAGCCTGGAGTTTATAAGACAAGAAATTTGATTAAAAATGCAGCGTGTAAACTTTGAAAAAAAAAACAAAACAAAAAACTGATGAAACACTTCCACAATACGAAAAAAAAAAAACTTTCCCCATCTGCAAAGGTGACACGGTGTTTCCACCAGCCAACTTTGAAGGCTGCAAGCAAGCTCTGCTGACCATCTGTTCGAAGGTTTGTTTGCATGCATTGATGCTCGCACAGCGTAGTAAAAATAAAGCTGGATTCAGGGAAATAAAAGGCTACGTAAAACAGTTGTCTGCCTTCGCTACAGCTAGCACACACATGCATGCACGCACACACACACACAGAATGAGTATTAATAAGTTGAAATTGGTAGTGTCACAACCACTACTACTGTTACTATTACAGTAGCATAACTACAGCTGAGATGGAACACTGTTTGGATTGCAATGATTTTACACATCAAAGTCTGTTTACAAGTCTTGGAGAGTAGTATAAAGCCAAAAATATAGGTTGAGGCCGAGGACTACAACTCTGAAAATGAAAAAGAATCTGGGGCGTTCGCCAGACCTCTGTACTCCTCTCATCATCACAGCTTGGGGCTAGCATCTCCAGGCTACGTAGCCTTGCGCACTAGAATTAATCGAGAATGATCCTTCTTCTTTGTTCTTGCCAATTTAAATGAAACTCTCTCCGTTTCCAATTCATAGGAAGCCGAGGGGAAAGCTGATTTACTACGCTACAGGCCTCTAATGTGGCCCAAAGGCTCCCAGTTCACTGGGTTATCCTCTCCTCCCCCCACGCTCACTGCACTGGGTGCCCAACATGTAGTTACATGTATGGCAGACGCTGTATTGATTGATTTGTGACTGCAGCGAGCAGCTCCAGAGGGGGATCTAATGACACACGACTCCTGTCTCTGTTCCAAGCGGCTTTTGTTAGTCGCTGTTGCTCACAAAAGGACCATGTGTTGATGTCTGCAAGCCGTGAAATGGGAAATGCTGAGGGGTTTGTTTATATAGAGGTTGATATTTTTTTTTTTTACCAAATATGAAAGTGCAACATTATGATCTACGGTTCACGGATGGCGCTTTGGCTACAGAGTGGAATTTTTGGGGGTTTGTTTTTTTTGGTTGTGAAAAAGGGTATTTTGGTGCTCCAAGAGGAAAATGCGGCACATGTGGCGCACGCAAGGCATGTTCAAAAAGCTCTTAAATCCCCCCCAACTGTACTTATAGGCTTAGCAACAAACTAAAAAATGCCAAGGCAGGTAAACAGTCTTTCTCCTCCTATTGCTTTATTGAGGCCCAACATCCATTTGTTCACATGAATTAGCAAGAGCAGCAGCTAATGCATGGAGTCAGATTACAAGCTCCGAGCAGAGCCGCCTTTATCCCCCTATATGGAGCTTAATCTGTCCAAATCCGCCGCTTTGCTGTGCCCTAAATCCACAACAGAGGCTAATTCCTCCTTAATCTAATGAGCGGTAAAGGTGCACTTACTCAGGTTCGGAACACCGCAGACGGTGCATCTGAGCATCACATCTCTGTGAAACGGCCGCTCAGGTCTCCCCCCGCTGTGCCATGACGCAATACGGTGTTATCTAGAACCTCCGAAATAATCTGGCAGCAGACGGGGGCCGAGCGGATGCAAGATAGGTTTCGATCACTTCTTTAATCTGCTGTCTACAGATGCTGAGGGAGAGATGGCTGGCTCTCCAGCCACCAGCACAACGGACTCCTACCCATGGCAAACATGCAAGCAACAGACAGGCGAGGCGGCTTCCCTGCAGGATTGTGCAATTAAGGAAAACCAATTCACTCTGATTAACTTCTAGGAGAATTAAGGAGGCAACTGCTGCTGCTTTGTACAGGTTCATTCATTCTTACACTTTGCCAGTCGCTAATCATTAAAGGCCATACTGTCGGTAGCAAATGAACTGATTATAATTTGCCTGAAAAGTGCAACAAGCTCCATGAGCTCAGTCTTTATAATGAGGTTTTAGAAAGATAATATTTAGAGTCGCAGCTAGGATCCAGTCCAATCAGCGAATTACGAGGAGAGTTTTTTTTTTTTTTTTTTTACTTATTTATTTATTTTCTCTTTCACAAATAATAAAAGCAGAGTGGGCGTGACATTCACGGTTTGGTATTTAAAAACCTGCTGTGCACTTAAAATCATTCAGAGCACTTCCTACTCGCGGGTCAACTATCGGACCAATAGCAGGCTGATTATCTACTATTTGCCTCGTAAACACAGCAGCAGCTGCAGAACAGATTATTTTCACTGCGCAGGTAACCTGGGTAACTCAATAGAGGGAGGAATCATTTTTATTTAATTGTGTGCCGTGGTGCCGTCATCACAACAGGCAGCAATGATATTGTTGTACTGTCAATTGAAATTGAATAGTTAAAAAAAGTGAAAAATCCAAGGTATAAGACAAATTAATTTAAAGCCAAGGCCAAGTATTAAATGCCAAATTATGCATTTTTTGCTTACCATAATTAACAAGTTGTAATCAGTGCTTCTCTTTTCTATTTTCCTGTTCTAGAGAGTCAAGAAATGCTGAATGAATCAAATTCGTAGACAATTTTCACAGATGAAATTAAGTTTATCCATTAGAGGGAAAAACAGTGTGTCACAATATTCACCAGCTTTATATATACACACACACAGACACACACATATATCCACAATAAACTTTTACATTTTTGGGCAGCTTGCCGATGCAATTTAACAGCCACTAAAGGATATTGCAACTCATAGCGCATTAAGACAGTTTGACGTCATCCGTTTTTTGCCATCTCCATCCCACAGAACAGCAAACAGCTTCTCCAACAGGGGAAGAAATCACTGGCCAAAAACAAATCCAGCCTCAGTAGTTGTCATAAATCACTTCTCTTTCCCGGATTCCCCCATTCTGTCCTCAAATGTAATGTCTTGTGTATGCATTTTGTTTTTTTTCTGAAAAAAAAAAAAGAAATCGCTGATTGAAAGGATAAGACAATAATTAAATAAAAACATGGTTTAAGCATGCTAATGGGAAGAAATTACCAAAAATGAAAACTGACTCACAAATGATAATTTTAAACCCGCCCTGAGGGCACACATGGTTTATGAACACGAAGCAGAACCATATGCAGGTGATCACACGTAAGGCGAGGATCAAGTATGTGGCATTACTTAATGTTCTCTTCTATAAATGACTCAGCTATCCAGCTGGGATCAGTGGCTGGCATTGCGCCCCTGTCACCACCACCATCTCTCCAACCCACGCATGTCTGAGCATGGGGGCCTCTCCTCAAAAGTCAAATGTCAGATGTTATCCATCCCATCTCATAGAGAAGGACCCGGCGCCCCACCGGGGGGCTCAGAGGCCCCGCTTCCCAGCTGGGGGACGGAAAAAAACACCATTACCGGGCTGGATTCTGCTCTGCAGCACTGGTGGACGTCAACTGTTTGTTGATTTTATATTAAACCGAGGGTGGCACAAGATCAAACTATCATACAGTATTCAGCTGTGAAGCAAGGTTTTGTTTCCACATTCAAACGGAGATGGTTTATCTGCAATGATTATACTCTATAAGTCTGTAGTCGCTGCAAACACTCAATGGAAACATATCTGCAACTACTTTTACCAGCAATTCATTGTTTTGGGTTCTTTTTTGTTAATATCTGATGGACTTTGCTATTCTTCTACGATGACTAAAATAAGCTATTTCAATATTATTTTATTTTATTCTTTTACTATTTTCTGTTATTTCAGACCACAAGATGAAAGGTAAGTGATAATGAAAACAGCTGCTAGGTGTGGTGCAACAGCTAATAATTATGATCAGTTGACAAAATAATCAGGAATATTATTGCTATTCAAGTGCTATTAAACCAAACTAAAGAGCTGCAATGGAGCAAGAATTATATACAACAGCAATATGAAAGAACTGACTCATATATGGGATAGGGGCTATTGAGTTGAATGGCTATATGCTGGAAATTTCATTTCTGTAAGTAAACATGATGGAATTCATGCAACTTTTCCTGCGTCAGCTGATTACGCACTTAAGTAATTACTGTGCGACGGTGTGGCTTTTAGGAGCATTATGATAATGCATTTTGAAAACAGGTGGATGCAAAACACGTATGATAAGTTGGAATGACACCTTGCACCGGGGTGGACTAGGCAGCTGAAAACAAATTACTTTACACCTATAGCCTGCAGTTATTTTGGAGAGGTGCTTTGTACACAGCGAGCGTCCCTGTTGTCATAATACTGATGCATTACCAAAACACTGACTTCTGCAGACTTGATGAATGAACAATTAGTTTAATTACTTTGTTGAGCTCTGCATCGGGTTTAAGAGCGAGAGAAAAAAAAAACGGAGCAAAAAAAAACTAGGCTCTCAGATTCCCTGACAGCCTCTGTAATGACTAATCAATATATTTTAACCTGATTAAGACCATAGAAGACCTTCACTAAGCAGAAGAGGGAGGCTCTGGAAATGCAGCGTCTGAACAACCTATAGGACTGCATCTCAGCATACAAGAAAAAAAAATCCATGTGACAAAGAGAGGAGTAGATTCTGATCTACATAACGTGACCGACCAAGTCTCCCAGTGATGTTGTAAAATCTCTTCAAAACCCATACTTGTCATATCTATTTTTCATTAGCCTTCAAGTTGCTGGGGGGATGATCTCTTGAAATATTCATTACAAAAGCACCCAAGACATGATGTGACTCTCTTTTAACACGCAACCCCGTTTTCTGAGCAAAGCGTAGCCGTTAACACAGCTGGTTAGTTCTGCACTAACAGAAGAAATGTATGCAATTAAGATTTTTGTTAGCAATTTTTGCCCATTTCAAACAGGCCCGGGCTCAACCTAAGAAAGTGATGAATTGCAACTATACTCTCAAGCCTTTCAAAGCTTGGGATTGCCTTTCATACAGCGTTCCTCGATTCATGGCTGTGTGATACTGCAGTGTCGCCTTTCCCTCCGTTCTCGACGAAATCTTGATGTTTAATGGTCACCGATGATCTAATCATTTCAAGTGGCTGAACCCTAGCAACTAAGCCGGAATAAAATTACTCAACAATTCCCTCCTGTGCTTTGTGCACACTGTGATCCACCGCTGCACATGCCTGTCATGATACACTGGGAGCAAGTGGAGAGAGAGAGGTTGCAACTATTAGTGTTGGATCAAACCCAGCCAGCACAAATAAAAACATTATTCTGTCATGTCATTTCTAGCAGGACGTCTGCTCGCATCAGGAAGAAAAAACTACTTTAAGATGGACACAAAAGGGGCCATGTAGTCAAACAGAAAACAGGTTTACTCCTAAGTGGAGGGCTGCTTTAAGTCAGCATGAGATGTCAAGTGACATGAAACTGGGCAGGCTGCATTGCTCCTACACACACCGTGCTCAAGAGGTAGGTCGACTCGATTATGATCTTTATTGCATTGTTATGGTAGACTGCAAAGGTGGAATGTCAGACCTGTAAACACAGAAGGCAGGAAGAGCCACCCCATATGGCATGCGCACACTATAAAGCACACAAGAGCACTGAGAACACCCCCAAATGTGAGATTACAAAACACAGGCGACATTAAGTATTATGCAATATTGAAAAAAAAAGAGAAAAAAGGGAGGCTTTGGTTTTAAAAAAATATATATGCCTGCAAATGAGGGGGAAATCGCCCTTGGGTTGAAATGGTATTGCAATGGTTGTGCAATATCTGCATGCATACTGTAAAGCGATGAATCAAAGTGGTCATGCATCTGTCACACTGCTGGCTGTGGTCGTTGCTAATGAAAACAGTGTATGGAGACACACGCCTCACAGGCAGAGTGCGACACATTTCCAGCGAGATCCTCGCTCAGGTCTGCAAACCGGAGTTACCCCCCTCACTTCCTAGTTTGCTGCCGCTGTCATAGCTCGGCTAACACCCTTCTTCCTCCACAGCCAGCAAGCAAAATTCGACATTTGCCGCTGCTGCTTCTGCTGCTGCTGCTGCTACGACAGTGAATTCTACCAAGTCAGAGAGAGAGAGAGAGAGAGGTAGAGAGAGAGAGAGAGAAAGAGGGAGGGAGAGAGAGAGAGCAGTAGCGTCTCAATTCAGTGTGGCGTGAAAAATGACACTTACATTTCACCACCCTGTCCGTCGTAGATAACTTCGGTTCATCATCATTCGGCTTGTTTTCGGACATTTCCAGTGTGATATAATATTGAGATATAGCAGAAATGAGACTGAAAACGGTCCCTTGCGTTGCTCTTGCCGAACAACTCTAGAGTCTACCCGAGAAAAGAGACCGCAGTGATCTCACTCGGTCCTATCAGCGGCCAAAAATACTTGCAACAGGGTTACAATTTCACTGCTGGCGCTGTAGGAGCTGCTCTGTCTGATTTACTGTTACTCTGTATCAAGTTGTCTCTGAGCGCAGTGTGCAGTCAAACATGCTAGCCCGCTAGGTCCCGCCCCCCGGCTCCTCCTATTGGTGGAGAGCGGCAGCCTGCTTCCCTCTGTCAATCCGGCCTGGATGAATAAGTGCTCATAAACATACCATAAAGCTGCGGCTTGTGTATGCACAATGCAGGAACTGATTAGCAGATATTTACCAAATACACATCAAAGCTAATATTTGTTCTGTATACAATTGCATGTAATATATATATACTGTTTGGTTGGGTTAATTGGAAATGTATTTAGACCAAGGAAATATGGGTATATCTGGGTATGGAAGCCCTTAACTGCCAGTAAAAGTAAGCAACAAAAAAATAGAAAGATACAATTAAAATGGTCATGGTAGCTCATGTCAAAATTATGAGATAAAAAGTCAGTACAATGCACAATGGTAAAGACTTGTGGACTTGTAGAGGGCATGCCAATATGTTAAAGCTGTGATTAAAGACAAGGGTTATTGCACCAAATATTGATTTCTAAACTCTTCTTAATTGCAAACATTACTATTATGTTGTTTTGAAATTAATTTGATCATGTTTCTTCGCACTGATTGAGGTCTGAAAATATAATGATAGTGCAAAGTTTAAAAAATGAAATCAAAAAGTCAAGCTCTGAGATAAAATATATTATATATTAACATATAATTATAATAACATAATTATATTTTGACAATTTCATATATATAATATCTCATTATCAACAATTAAATGTAACCTTTTTTTTTGTTTTACAATTTTGTAATTCATGTAAGATGAAATAGAAAGATGTGTCTATATATTTTTTGGTTCAAGACCTTGGTCCGGGACCTTTCTGTGTGGAGTTTGCATGTTCTCCCCATGTCTGTGTGGGTTTTCTCCAGGTTCTCTGGCTTCCTCCCACAGTCCAAAAACATGCTGAGGTTAATTGGAGACTCTAAATTGCCCATAGGTGTTAGTGTGTGAGTGAATGGTGTGTGCGCCCCCTGATAGACTGGTGACCTGTGAGAGGTGTATCCCTGCGTTTTATGTGAAGTACTCCATTGGATTGGCTCCAGCAGACCCCTGTGACCTTAGTGAGGAATAAACAGGCATAGAAAATGGATGAATGGGAAAAACAACTGAACATATTCCATTATTAATGTCTTTGATGTGGGAGGAAACCAGTGCATCTGGTGGAAACCCAGGCAAAAAGCAGGGATACCATGCAAACTCCACACAGAAAGGAACTGTGACATTCGGCAGATCCTGTGAGGGAGAAAATATTCATGCTCCCACGGAGATAAACCATTTTAATTTAATGCTCTATGTCCATGCCTCCAGCACCACCCTCTGGACAAGATGTGCAGTTTCACTAATTTGTTTATACCGGTGATAAGAGCATTGCTATCTCACCAATGTTTCATTTACCTCCATGTCAGTAGTTACAGGAAAGTAGATGGCATGTAGACTATTGTGTGCTGTAGAGGATGTGGTCTGATCATTTGAATCACTTTAGATCCAAAAGAGGGTCTGCTTGTCCTGTGTTTTGCAGTAACACACAGAAAATGTGAGTGTGTGGGTGTGTGTGTGAGTGTGTGTGTGTGTGTGTGTGTGGCTCTGCATGCATGGCCGATTTGCATGATGCAGACCTTGGATTTGCAGACCCGCTCATTTTCTCCACAGTTATCCGTTTCAGTTTTGCTGCTCAAATGAAATAAATGATGGCAAAGTGCTATTAGGGAGACACTGCCATGGTAAAAGTCAGTTGTTGTTTGGCAGGTGGAGGCAGTTAATGAAGCCCCGAGTTTTACATTTCTCTCAATGAGGGCTTGTGTGTTTGTGTGTGTGTGTGTACACGCGTGCGCATAGTAGGTCAGAACATCCCACAGTCCGCCTGTAGTGGAGACATTCACACCAGATCATTAGTTCTAACACGCCTCAGGTTCTTGTGCCCTGCTTTGCACCCGTGGCTCTGCAGACTTAATTAAACTCTGGCCAACTCAGTGACTCAACATTTTCACTTCCTGGTCCTCTGTTGTCTTTTATATTTGATGTTGCTGTAATGGATCGACATAGACACAGACAAATCCAATCGTCTTGTATGGAATCATAAAGTAGCAGCTATGGTTCATATTTACTTTACTTATGGACATTTTTTTTTTACAAAATATCTAAAGTTAATATGACAGATTGTGCAAGTTGGTGCTTAGTTTGATGTGCAACACAAACAAATCACATTTTCTTTTTTTAAACTTGTTAACATATTTTCAAAATTGTTCAGAGGAAAACCTTCACAAGATTTATAGACACAGATTGTTTATAACTTCAACTTAATGTTTTATGACTTCATGTTTATAACTCTCCATAGCAGGTTTGGTATAGAAGTGTCAGTTGGAATGATGTTATCAACCAAACTAAATTTGAATGTCAGGTGCTGGTTGTCCAAAAGACAAAGTCACTTTGAGGAATTTTCCATCACATTCAAATTCAAATGATGTACATTCAGTTCAACTGATTAACATAACTGATTAACCTAGAATCTTGATTATTAAATAAGCACTGAAAGAAAGATTTTAAAAAATTAAACCCAAAATGTCTTTTAGATTCACTGTTTTTTTTTGTTTGTTTCTTTGCCTGCTTTGTTCAAGCAGGAAACTCCCTCTTATCTGAGCTCCTCCTAACAATAGCAGCGCTGTTTTCCATGCCACTGCAACGCAAGCCCTGCACACAAACAGCACTGCAGCCATGAGCCATACAGGTAAGCCGCACCTTTTCCATTATTTATTCATTATTTCATTATTACATCAATTACTCTTTGGGATTACTTTATTATACATGAGTCTTGCTCTTTGATGGCCGTTGCAGTGCTTCCAGAAACACTTTGGAGTTTGAATTTCTCCCCTAGCTATATTGGTTTGTTGGCACGCCTTTTGAAAATTGTCAAAAGTTTTGCTTGTTTTTGGATATTTCAACTTCAAAGCAATATGAGAAGCAATAGTTGTTTTTTTACCATAGTTAAGGCGTTTCACTGTATCCTCTACAAAAGTTATCTTACATCTTTATACCCTACACTGATTGACAGCGGAAGCATTTTTCCTCTTTTATACATCAGCAGCAGCTGCAAAAGTCTGGAAACTATTTTGCTATAATTATATGTTATGAAGCCCAACTATGTTTAAGTAGATTAATAATAATAGGGGAAATATTATGTTTCTCTTCCAAAACTGAATAGTGAAATTTGAGAAATGTTTTGTTGACTTTCTGGGTATTTTTGAGCATTTTTTTTGGTATTTTTGTAGCTGAGGAGCTGTTAATCATTTATGAGACGGAGGCAGAGCAGTGGGCAACCTACCTGCAGACGGTCTTCAGCGGACCCATCTCCAAAGATGGGATCTGCTGCTATGACATCGCCACAGTATCCAGCAGGCGGGACGACTTCCTGCGGCTGGCCGGTTATACCTGCAAACTCCTGATCCTTTCCAAAGGAATGCTGGAGGGCCTGTGCCAGATACAACGCTTCTTCCTGGCCCGCGTGTTGAGCCCTGCAGCTAATGTGGTGGTGCTGCTGTGTGGGGTGGACAGTCTGACCCCGCTGCTGGAGCTGGTGCCCCTGAACGGCGACGAGTGTCTGCTGATCTCCAGCGAACAAGACGCACACGAGTACCTGTCCACTGTCACCGATATTGTGAAAAAAGGTATGGCACCGACTCTTATATATTTAGATTTTTTGAGGGATCTGCAAAGATCCATAGAAAGGGTTTTGGCTTTTGATATGAATTAGAGAGTAGAATACTGCCTAAATAGACATTTTTACAAATTATTCCTCCGTGATTGACTTCTGCAGGCTTAAATTTTAGTGCAATTCAACTACTGGGGGCCTCCTAGGATGTCCTCAAAAACCCTGGTGGTCTCTGAACTTTTATCATGAAACAATCCAGTAAGAAAACTCAACCCTACCTATTAACTGTAATATCCAGTATTTTGTAATTCAAGTTCAACAGCTTTAAACCTGAAAATCAATTTAATAAAACTAATTCATGAATACTGAATTTTAAAATAGGTTTTGTGTCAGGCAGCTTGCATCCACACATTTTTTTTTATAGGTGTTGGATGACTGATGCAATATCTACATTGGTGTATAGAGGCCCATTTCAACTATCACTCCAGTGTTCTAATGGTACAATGTGTTTGCCCATTGCATCAGAAGGCTAATATAATAAAAGTTTCTATTCATTTTACATCTTGAAAAACACTAAATTGCTTAGGTGACCCCAAACTTTTGAACAGTAGTATATAAAAGTATATATGTATAACCTATATAACAATATAAGACCATTTACAAATATCCTTAAACATGAGAATAAAACTGACATTTTAGAAACCGTGTGCATCCCAGTCCTAGAAACAATCATTCTCTTCAACATGCCAGGAAAAATGTGACTCTGCGGTTTCTCAGTCATAAATGTGTGTGACAAAAAAAATGCTCATTATTTGTGAGAATGCTAGAGCAGCAGCTTGTCAAACTGTTTACTGATTATCCTTTCCCTGAGAATTGTGCGCGCTAACGAATGACATTCTTTTTTTTTTTTAGCTCCAGCTGTAGAGACATCATCCGGTGAGAGTGTGTGTGTATATGAAACATGTCCTGATCTGCACCGCCAATTATCATCTGCCTCCTTCCCTGTTTTTCCTAATTGCACTATTTGTATAAAATCATAACGCGGGGGAGGGGGCTTGTACAGGTGTGTGTATGTGCAGGAGGAACATCTGATGCAAATAGCCAGTCTTTCCTCTTTGGCCACCACTGATTACTCATCGCAAGCCATGCAAATTCAAGTGCACTCTGTATCACTTCATTGCGCTGATACAGTAAAGTGGATGGAGACCAGTGGCCAGGATCTCAAAAACAGTTGTATTTATTGTATTTTAACCCAGAATCACACAGGATAATACTGTGTGTTAGTTGTTAGAGTACATGCAACACAACAAACACGCAGGTGTTGAAAGAGTTTAAGTGTATGAAAGAGCCTTTCGTGACTTGTTTCTCTGACAATTGCATTATTAACAAAATAAATACCAGAGGTGGAAATTAAGTAATTACAATCACTTAAGTACTGTACTTAAGTACAATTTGAGGTACTTTAATTGAGTATTTTAATGTTATGCTACTTGCTATGGGACTAATTTCACACAAGAGGGAAATATTGTACTTTCTACTCAGCTTTAGTTATTTTTCAGATGCAGATTAGTAATGTAATAGTATAACAAGCTTTTTTTCTTAAATAAAACACATTGTTAAAGATGAAACCAGCGGTTTCCACGTTTTTGTCTTTTGACATCTAAGAAAAAGCAATGTGTTAATGGGTCACATTTCAGATGACCTCTCAGATTTATCTGGAGACTCATTGGAGGGCCCTGACCCCTATGTTGGGAATTACTGCACTAAACTAATTAACCGTATATAGACAGAAACCAGCTCCACCTCTGCAGCTTCAACAGTTACATGCAGCTCACACACTGATGCTTCATTATTAATAATCTAATGTAAATCTAATGATGAAAATATATCAGGTCAAACCACTACTTTTAGTGTAATAATTTAACTACATTTTGCTGCTAATGTGCAAGTATTTCTACTGAAGTGAGCTTATTCACACAGGACCTTCACTTGTAATGGAGTATTTCACATTGCTGTATGTATGTGTTTACGTCAGGATCTGAATATTTCTCTCACATCTGATGCAGAAAAAAAAAAAAACATTTACATTTCTGATTCTATTTGAAGCACTAAAATTGGTAGGCGTTATCCTCAGTGTACCTCGCATGTCTGTACAACGCTAAATGCCAACACATCCAAGGTTGTTCCTGGTGCATAATTCATCATGTAGCTGAATGTCCTTCTTTTACAGGTGTTTCAGCTGCAGCAGCAAGTGTCAACCCTTTGACACGAAAATCATCAGGATCAGAGCAAAAGCCGGAACAAACGCAGTCAACTGGAGCCCACAGTGTCAGCTCTGGCATTGCAGTTGTTCCTTCCAGAGTTCCCTGCGGGGTGAGACATGCTTATCTTTTGGGTAGTAAGGGGTTTCTTTTTTTTCCCATAAAGGATCCTGTTCACTGTGCCGTCTTTTTTGGCAGAGCTCTGTGGAGGTGTTCATACTTTTGAAAAATGATGCAACCGGCAGCGAGTCAGAGGTCGAGTTCACTGGTGAGAATCAGAAACTGAGAGTGAAGCCCGTCCGCTGGAATGACCAGATCCTGTGCGTCAATGCACCCGGTGAGAAATATATTATCAATGAAGATTTAAAAAAAAAAAAGCCTAATGAAATGCAAATCTATGTTTGGACCTGTCCATATAGGATTTATATGTTTTCTATTGCAGATTTTCCAGCTGGGAACATAGGCGTCACTGTGTATAATGATGAAATGCCTCTAGGCGAAGCACAGTTGCAGTACTACAGCAACATGGAGGAAATCACATGCCTTCTGTCGAGGGTAGCAGACCCTGTGGACTTCATGTGTCAGGTAGAGATTCACGTCACAGAAATATGCACATTTTAATTGTTGTGTCTCATCTGTGGTTTGTGAATGAAGTAGAAAATCCACCACATACACAACATTCAATAATAATCACAAGGAATACTATTACTTGTCAAATCTTGCCTCTCACATCGAGTTTAAAGGACATGGATGTTTATTTAAAAGATGGGAAATGTAGGATCAAAGGTTTCTGGAGCTTCACAGTTTTTTGTTTTTTTTTTTGCTTATTGTCAGTCTCTCACGGAATGAAAGTGCAATACAAAAACATGAGAGCACCACTTTAATAAAGGGATTTCACTATACAGATGTGCATGAAATCTTTGCCTAATGGCCACTTGTGGAATCAAACGGAAATCAAAAACAATTAAAGGAGGAATGTGTAATATGAACAGCACATCTCATATAGTAGGGGGCGGCAATTGGCACTTATGTAGTAATAATGTACTTATGTATAATAATAAAATCAAATTATATAAAATAATAATATACAGTGTTGTCAAACTTACCCCCAAAATCGTGTTCTTCTGCCAAACATTAGTGATTTTTTTTATAAATTTTTCATTTAATTTGCAGGATCCTACATTTCAAAAGAAAGGAGTACATCACCACGGTATGAATTTATTTATAGAGAATGAGGAGTGCATATGCTTCCAACTTTAATCATCTAATACTGACAAATATATCCAAATGAATCCAGTCAATTATTGATTTAGTAATGTAGGAAACCCATTTGAATTCAGTGCTGTTCTCTCTCTCTCTTCCTCGATAAAAGTTACTGTTCTGAGGCACTTTGAACGCATTATGTTACTTAGTGACTCATCGTTATGCAACTCAGTTATAGAAATTAGCCTCCCCAAATCTCTGCGTATAATCGATCCACTTCGAGCTATTAGAAAGATGTGGGAAAACCGAAGATGAATTGAATCAACGGTATTTCTGCTGATGTGTATGTGCGCCACTATTTACCGTCTCCTCTTGTGGAAATGAAGAGACGGCAGGTTTCTGCCTTCCCTCAGACATGAACACTTGATTTGATTAGCTCCCTTTTGCTGAAGAAGCAAACCTGAGCCGTGCCAAAAAGAGGGATTTGCCAAGAACGTTTTAAACTGAAACTCTGGACCTGCAAGACTGGACTCTTGTGTGGCCCTGGTAACAATCGCCCCTCATGCACACGCACACACACACCTCCTCAACGTTCTTTATTGTGCCTCTATATACTTCACTTTATAATCCAAACACTCCCACTGTTTTTGTTCGTCAAATTCAAAGTTTAGTCAGTAATTTGCTTGTTTTGGCTCAGAAGGAGACGGGTTCTAGTTTCTTATTGCAGGCACTCCTCAACAAAATTCCTCAGACTTTTGCCTGCTCCTGTGTGTGGATTACAGGCTCTCCAGGTGTCCTCTGTGGACAGGTTGGATCAGAAGTTGTCCTCCATGCTGCTGGAAGGAATGCCCACTGGTGGCTTTCAGGGACTGCAGTGTGACAACACCCCTGACAGAGGTACAGTGGCACAGCAGTGCTTAGTCTGAACTTTACTTTGAATGCTGACTAGTCTGTTCTGTAAACCACAAAAGAAAAACCCCAAACCTGGTGTAACTTTCATTAAACTGTATTTGGACTTTTGCAAGTGCATAAGCAATACCATTTTAAACTGTGTTAGCTGTTTAAAAAAACAAAAATTAGATACATTTTGCATAGCGAGTTAAACATATGATCACGGCAGTTTATTATGTAGGGAAAACATTGCTAAAAAATAAGACATTAGCAGTATTTGTGCGAATGCCTCATCATAACAGACTGTCAATTGTATTTATTCTGAGCATGCAGTTCTGCATTGATGTGGGTTGAACATACTGCTCATGGTGTAGCGAGACTCACATTATGCACCATGAAGAAAAAAAAAGCTCCATTATTTCTTGGCTCATTATGCAGCATATTGATGGCTTCATCAATATTACTGAGACTGATCCTTGACTCGGCTCAGAAAGGGCAGGGAGGAATGTTTCCATGGCAAACAGGTCAATATGTGCCTCCAAGCTGTCTTCCTTCGACTCTCCTCACCTTAATTGCTCACCCTGCATCAGGTCAACTTCGAGATATCACCTGTGAGAGGAAGTCACTGGATATTGAATATAATTTGTACAAATAGGCGGCAGACCGTTAGTGCTGTACATTTTTTGAAATATTGCTTTCCTCCCCCCCACCCCCTCCTGCCAAATCAAAACTGGCAAACACATCCACAGCAGAGCTCCACCACGCAGATGTACCATCACTCCTCCACTTTGCCGCCCAGTATGGATTCAAAAGCGTCGCCAGCGTGCTCCTGCAGTGCCCAGGTGCGGAGCAAGCGCTGCGCACAGCCAACCGCCACGGGCAGACTCCCACCCAGATCGCCAAGAGTCACGGCCACGCAGAGCTCCACGTCTTACTGAAGGAAACACTGGTAACTACTTTCTTAAATTAGCAGTTCCCAGCTCTAAGCCACAGTATTTGTCCATATCGTTCACCTGACATTCACCTGGCCCCAGCTGTAATTAATATATTGTTTTAGCTTCATTGACGCTCTGTGAGATGAAGGCATCCTTCAAAAAACTAATATCTGATGACAGCTTTTCCTGTCGGGTGATTTGTGAGCTAATTAAAACGGCACACATTATACATTATATTATTAGTCCACCGAGAGCGTAATGTCAACTAAATGGATTTTCATAGTTTTCACTTTCCTGCTGACAGCTGAGGGAAATATCACAATAGCACTTGAGATCTCACAGCCGAAAGGATGCAGCGCTGCACTCAGGAATGCTCTTACAAAGGCCAATGTTGTGTGGATTGAGTAGTGCTTTATCAATAATGAACAGAAATGGAGGGAGTAAAAAGGTGGAAGGCAGGGAGAGTGGGTCAGGGGCGACCTTACTCTCCAAACCTGTGTCTCTACATCCAGCTTGTGGCACACTTAGAGGACGAATGTTAACCCACTTCCTCTGTGTTTGGCCTGTGAGGCTTCTAATGGAACACTCCCACGGAGGCTAGAAAGGCTGTGTTTGTTCATGCATGCACAAAGGCTCAGAGCGCAGGTCGTCTGCATACATTCAGACAATTAATGCAGCCACTGATGTTGAGATTATCTTGCATAATGTGTGCCATTTTCTCATATTAGTGTGGAGAGCCTCCCCCCTTCTCAACTTCCCATTTGCACAGGTAGAGAAACACAAGAGCGCCACTCTTGCCACTCACCCGATAATGAGCGGCAATCACAATGTAATAGATCCTTTGCATGCGTGCACATCCCTTTATTTGATAAAGCTGGAGGGCAGTAGCATCATAATGTTCTTTCCGATGCTAATTTCATCAGGCAGTGAGGACATTACCATTAAGAAAGGACAAGACATCGTATAGCCAAAGATTGCAGGTTGAAAACATCACATCCTTTCTTTGCATCCTGCAAACATTTAAGGAAAATAATGCAGATTCACACATTGCATGAAACTAATTATCAATCTGCAAAAAACAAACGGTGCAGTATACCTGTAGCAAACATTCAGATTTATCATTCAGATAAAGTTTCTTCCATACTCACTTAGAAGAGGTGTGCAATTAAAATGTATGTATATAGTATAAGTACAGTATCAAAGTAAAAGTTGTCATCATGCAGAATGGTCCTTTACAAGTGTTATACAGTTACACATGCATGATATTATTAGGATATTATCACTGTTTCTTTACATAAGCATCATTTAATATTGTAGCCGATCAAGGTGGTGTGTGTGTATATATATATATATATATGTATGTGTGTGTGTGTGTGTGTGTGTGTGTGTGTGTGTGTGTGTAATCTACAGTGTAACTAGTAACTGCAATATTGTCATATAAATGTAGTGAGGCAGAATAAAAATGTGATATAACATAGTTACTTTCCAATACTGGACAGTGTTTCTGTATAAAGATGAATATTGATGGGGTATTTCTTTAATATATTATTTGATGGTAAATATGAAGAAAAATATGTTTTTATTGGGTGAACTGATCTTTTGAAAAAAAACAATTCCCTGATTGACAATGGCAAACAAGTGTTTTTCATGTTTTTATTTCAGGTTCCACCGATTCATATGATGCATAACATTTGATACCGACTGAAAGAAGGAGCTCAAATTTGTCAAAAGTATAAAAATATGTCAAGGCGTTTGATGTGTGTGTAGGCTTCAGAGGAGCTTTTATCAGCTCTCGAGTCCCCAACGTGTTACATCAATTTGTAACAGACAGCGGCATAATGCTCACTCATTCGCATGGAAAGCTCTCCTTTTATCTATCGTCTTCCCTCATAATACCGACAACTCTTAACTTTCTCTGATGCCTCGGCTTCAACCTTTGGAGAATTCCCCCTTGGGGGGGAAAATTCAGACACTGCAACAGCTGTTACAAACGCATTTATCTCCCTAGCAACACTGCTAATTGAGAGTGACTGCAGATGGAGACGGTTTGATCGGATTGCTCTAGTGAGCCAAAGTGCTCACTGTAAGCCTGCAGTGAGTCAACCGAGCTAACTGCGGATCAGCGGTAGTCAACCAGAGGTCTCCCCACAGGGAATTCACTGAGCCTGTAGATTCAACACGCATACAACTGAGATTTTTTTCAGTTTTCTTAATTAAAATTCAGACTGACAGATGCAGTAAACATTTGACACATATTGTCGCTTGTGTGGCGTGTTCCAGGCGTGTATAGGTGGCTTCACGGCGGGGTGGGGTTGTTCTCCAGCTCCTTTTTTACACAGGTTTCATTAACTCATTGACAGGGTTTCTCCCTCCTCCAATTAATCAACCCATGATGCATCGGTGATTTGGGGCGTCAGGGTAGCAGCGCTCTGTCAATAAATCCTAGATGGATAGGTCCCCTGCTTCATACACAAGCTGAATCACTCATAGGGCCTGTGTCAGATCCACTAGTCTGCCTTGGCACCGCACTTCTTTGTTAATTAGCTGTGAACTGCTCCAGAGGGGAAAAGCTGAATTATTCAGGGAAAGCAGAACTAGAATACAAATATAGAAAATGCTCCGCCATCATCGACAACGTTTATGTCAGACTGCTGATATTGTTCTCGCTCGCGGTAATTACCAATACAAACGCACGTTGTCCTCATTTAATATGTTAATACTGGATCACAAATTTGGCTGAGTGACACTTGGCAATTAGAAGGGACTCCTACCATCTAGAGCAGAGCTCGATAAATATAAATTAGCTTGCAACTGTAAGGCCTTTCCAAATGCTAAAAAGAGCTATTCATGTGCTGTGTGCCCTGTTTGTGTAGCTACAGTGTGTTCCCATCCAAACGCAGGACAGCCAAATTAGGTGACATGGTACACTATAATCCGGGGATTTGTTGGTTCTATTCATCTTATTTTTGCTTGTTTGTGGTCAGTGACTGCACAATCACTGCCATTCAGAAAAATAAACTGTTTATATTCCTCAGGTTATGCGTGGATAATGTTTCAGTCAAATCCGTCAGCAGTCTGAAGTAGTTTGGCTCAGTTATGGTATGTCGTGTCACTCAATGTCCAGGCTGCGTGTTAGCAGTTATCCGACAGGCACGTTGACCCCAAACACACGAGCATTGATTGTGTGTCTAGCTGCTGTGACCGTGACATTAGAGGAGCTTGTTCAGTATTTGAACCATTGTGGTATGAAATGTTGCTTTGTTAGCTCCTAGGCTACAGGAAGCTAGAAGGAAATTAGCCAAGCATCATGCATGCTCTGGCTTTCCGTGGTTAGCTTCAGCACGCAATAGCTTTGTGAGGTCTTTGGTTGTGAGATACAAAGCGTATTGACTTGTTTTGGTCAGCTCAAACGAATCACACCACCAGGCTAATTAAAGGAGTGTGAATGACTGTGACAGTAATGCAGGATTGCAAAAAAGATGTTACATTTAACACACCACTGTAATTTGAAGAAGACTGATATATCCCATCCACTATTGGAAGGATTTCCATAACTTTTGGACATTCATGTCCCCCAGAAGATGAAACCTATTGACTGAAACCTGACTTTAACTTTAATGACATATATCACATATATATATATATAATGACCAATACATTGGTTTATGACTAAATAAATAACTGCAAAACTAAAATGGCATTACCATCAGTATCTGCTGGACTTTGACTAATCAGTCTAATCATGCACACATGACTTTTTAAAGGGCAGGGGCAAAAAGGAAAAAAAGGGCACATATCCTTGCCACTGAAAAGGACACTTTAGCACATGTTTTGACTCCTAAAGGGCACTTTAGCTTGTGTTTTGGCTCCCAGAGAGCACTTTAGCACACACTTTGGCTCCCTAGAGGGCAATTTAGCATGATATTTGGCTTCTATAGGGTGATATATCACACGTTTTTGTTTCCAGTGAGCACTTTAGCACATGCTTTGGGTCCTAGAGGGCACTTTAGCACATGTTTTGGCTTCAAAGATGGCACTTTAGCATGTGTTTTAGCTTCCACAGGCCATGCCAGTGGTGCAATTATCAAATGTTATACTTAGATAAGCAATGTGGTATACATTGTACCTGCTAAACATCATAATTTCAGCATGCAAGCAAGCAGTTTCAGATTTGAACTCTGCTGTATCAGTGTAGACTGACTCTTGGCTTTGTTAAAATGGCCTACTATAATGGTTTCATTTAGAAAAAGCTCTGAAGAGAACATCGAATAAATATAGTTTTACAGAAGTGTGAAATGTTACTTTCCCCGCTGAGCTTACCACTTGTTATTTTCCCCTGCCAAAAAGATAAGTTTGACAGATCTGTACATCACTTAAAAGTTATGGATCTAGCGTTATACTACAATCTGCGATGCATCAAAAAGCGTTTTCCTGGAGCCACTGCTGTCTGTCAAAAAGACAAGCAAGTATGCTGGTTGCGAGAGCCAAGACTAGCCTGCCTGTGAACTGACCATTTTAGCAGCTGAAAGCAGATTTACACTCCTTATCCTATGCTAAATTCACTTGAGATGGGTTCTCCCTCTAACAAAATCATGCCTGCTGTTTTGTCTGAAGCACTGCCGCTGCTTGGATTGCAGCGGTGAAACTGAAATTGTCTGGAATGCCCGGGGCTCCTGCAGTTTCAGACATCTGTAAAATGATTTAGCATTTGCGGTTGGTAAATAAATATCCCTCCCCTATCCAGAAATTACCTCTGAAAATACCACACTGTGATTAAGCACCGCATCCGAATATTACAATTCAATGTTCAAGCTGCTGTGGTAATAACTCATCCTTTCTACCTGTTGGGCCATGAAAATGCACTGTTAAGTAATGCATTCAAGGCAGCCAATAGGTAATTTGCAGTACTATAGGAGCAGTGTCATATTGTCTGTGAGGTCATGAGAGGCTGTGTTGCTTGGAAACTGCACACAGAGCATGGTGGGTTATAGCAAGGATATGTTGGTCAAAGTGAGTTATATCATATAAAGATTTATATCACGGGGGCTGAGATTTGTGTTATTGTCTTTATCTTCTTAAATTGTCAATTTAAGAAGATAAATACATATCCATATATTTGGATGCCAAACCTGCAATACAGCACATCCACTGTTTTTACATTCTGAAACACACTGTATTTAATTTGAAACACATTTAGTCATTTCTCTGTCAGAATAAATACTCTTAAAAGGTCCCATATTTTACATGCTTCCTGGGTCGTATTTGAAGCTTTAATAAGCCTAACAAGATAGATTTGTGGTTTTAAATGCACAAAAATCAGCTCAATATTGTTTTACATGTCCGCTCTCAAGCTTCTCTCTGGAGAACAGCTCGTTTGTGTGTCCGTTTCATTAGTATTAATGAGCCTCTCTCTCTCTCTTTCGGATTGGCTGATTTAAATGGATGTGAATGGGGGTGGTGGGTCGTGACTGCAAGGTCGTGACATCACGGCTCTGCAGAACGGCTCGTTTTAAGGCACGGTTTCTGAATCGCTGTGGAGCTGTGTGCATTTCTCTATGGATCGAGCATTTAGAAACGTCAATATTCCTATTGAAGCGTCCTTCTGATCAAAAAGCAACTAAAATATCACATTCCATGATATGAGACCTTTAACTTAAATGATGCATCGCTTTAGTTCCTCACATCTCCATCGGAAGTTGAAATATGGCAGTAAATCAATATCCGTATCTCAATCTAATTACTGACACAGTGGAAAATATCAAGCCATGTGTCTTGAATTGCTCACTAAATGATATGTTTGGACTAGAAGGGGAAGATTGTCTGATAATACTCATAATTACCCTGATCATACCCCTGTCTGTCCCTCAGCGTGCTATTAGCAAGTAGGCCGACTCTGCAGCTCTGCTGTCAGAGGGAAAACTGCTTTAATCCAGCAGGCAGGGCTACAGCACACCTGGAATTCCCGATATAAGCATGAGTGACGCCTGAACAGATGCAACGAGAAACAACAATTAATAATCCTGACACTCGTCGTGTCTGAAATGAAAACACTGAATATTAAAAGCACCGAGCAAGGAGGCAGATCGCCTATAATGTGACAGGGCTTAGAAAGTTGTCAGTGGATCGTCATCTTATCTTTCATTGTTATGCCTTCGGGAAAAGGACACAGGTGAGAAAATAAGATGACAGCCAAGGAAAAATCCACATTCCTATTGAAATCACAAGCCTGCATCCAGGCCTCGGCCTAACAGATTACACACTGCTTTCCTTGTTTTCTAAATTGCATCTACTGAGCGGCCTCTTCATGCTCTCCTGTTGCAGAACATGTTCAACTCAGACGAAGGCAACGGAGATGCCAGCGTTTATGAGATGATGTGCACCACAGGTGAGTGAGGGACTGATGGGATATGGAAGGACCTTTGAATGGAATCCTTTTCTTTCCCCCAGCATGTCATTACACTGGGCTGGTTGCTGTTCATTTCCGACCACTAGATATCACCCCCCCCCTCCCCCTCACTGATGGGCACAACATGTAGCACTGCTTCAGATTAGCCGGGAAATGACAGTAGCCAAAACAGACATGCATAGCTTTATCGTGGCACTCCAGCATCGCTGCAGTTGAACCCTTCTGTGCGACAGGGAATCCTTCCACCTCGGACGAACAGAAGGAGCAAGACGAGGAGGAGGAAGAGGATCCCTACGCGCCGCTGGGAGTGAACGATGAATACGACACCTTCCAGACCTCCAAAAAAGCTGTGGTTATCGCCAATCGCCCACCAGCACCCAAACCTCGGCCTGAGACCAGCCAAACAAAGGAGGATCGAATCCCCTACATCGCCCAAGGTAATTTGTGATGACTCTTTTGTTGCATCATCAGATATAAGAGTTGATATGGTGTACAAACAGCAGAGTTATGCACAGTATGCGAATGGGAGTTTGGGAGATCATGTGGGAGGGAGGAAGTGCCTGGAATGTGCATTGCCATTGTCAGTGTGGAGTAGTGCTGCTGAACAGAGCACAGGCTTTTTTATTTTTGTGAAGCAATTTGTTTTGATCCCATAAACCACAAAAACATGGTCGCTCCCTGCTATAAAGCAAACAAAAGCGAGGAAGAGAGAGAGAGAGACCCATTTGCCTGCATCAAGAGCACACAGTTCCTAACTGTTCAATTTCAGCGGCGTGAATATTTCATGAAGATGAAACCTCCAAAAGTGACTGGTATTATTAAGGCTCATAAATCATTAAAACGGCTGCGACTTCTCTTTTTTCGTCTCGCAAACGCAAACATGCAGACACGCTTCCACAATTAATTTGTTATTCCCACAGTCAATATTACACTTGATGTTCACTAAACGTCTCTAATGCACTCAAAAACGCACAAATGTAAATATGTAACCCTCTCTCCCCGTTATGCAGCTTTTTTACTGAGCGTGCTTGGGTCCAGTGAGCCAACTTGCTGCCCAGCGGGACTTAGAAAGCAAAAGAGAAACCGGGAGTGCACCAGTGAACTTGCCCAATCCACTCCACTCCACTCCACTCTCTGCATCCCAACCATCTCCTCAGTAACAGAGAGGGGAACTACTGGGCTGCCATCTGCAACCAATCTTGGCCCGACCAAGGCCAAGTCAGCCAGAATAAGTCATTACACATGTTTTCCATCGTCCTTGTCCCCAGAGCGCACGAGAGAAAGGAGAGGGATTTTGAGGTTTCCATCTATTGAGACAGTGGAGCTTCAAACCACACAAGGATCACATTTTGCTTCCCCACTCCCACTGCCGCAGTGAAAGATGTGAGCGGAGAGATGAGGCTCGGCGGAGGATTAGGCGAGGGGCCAGTTATTGGAGAACACTGCACAAGTGGAAATAATGAGGAGTTTTTTCTTTTGTAAGGCTCGAGCTCAGTATGGCTGCAACGCTGGGAATGAAATTATATCCTGTGAGGCGGAATCGCCGGGCATGTAAACTACAGTACATACAGAGAGCATCGCACACACACACACACTCCACAGCAGGGCAAATTAATAGCTGGAGTCACGTGACGGCTCCACAGCAGCACTCCACTCACAGTGTCATTCTGAACTGAGCCGTGAAGCCAGGTGTGTGTCATGGAGGAGGCAGTTTGAAAGGGAAGTGGAAAAGTGGGACGGAAGCGGCAGGTCAGGGGCGGGATTATCTTTGCAGGGTGTGGATGTCGAATTTTAATCCACGGTGTGGGTCAGACAGACGCAGCTCCATCACCTCTGACAGCAAAACAGTATAGCCTTTCACTCTGAGTGCTTACTGAGGGCTTTTTCCTAGAGTCCGCCCAGAGCTCGATACGTTTCCATTTAGCATGTAGCACCATCTTGTGGAGGAATCGTTAAAATGCAGGAGTGCTACATTTTTTATTTTTTTTTTTAGAAATCTGCAGCATCACCAACTCTGGCTTGCAGCAGAATTGAAATCTTTATTCAGCAAGGATAAAATAATTCATATTAAGTAAATGATAATGCTGTATGACTATGTTTCTGTGTGTTCAGTGTTCCAGCAAAAGAAGACACCGCAGGCTGATGGGGATTTGTATTCACTCCCTACCAAACAAGGTAATAATGGTTGATCAATTAACATATCACATTTAACTAATCCAGAGAGTTATTATTGTAATATTAATAAAATGGGAATTAATAAGAGATAGCTTACCAAAAAATGGTGGATATTTTCCATTTTCCATTTTCTTTGCAGGAAGAAACTTGCTTATGGCTATTATAGTTGCTGCTTGTACATACATATCTGCCCATAAAGAAAATCAGTTTATCAAATATACAAAATTCTATATATCTAGCTATATACATGTCAGGGTTGAAAATCATAATAATCTAAATAGAATTACCTCTTTCTGGAAAGGGTTAGCACTTAAATTATATGAATTATTAAATTAAATTATTTGGTTAAATAATCTAAGTTGTCTACATTCATGTAAAAAAAAAGTTGGATTTTTTATTTTAAGTATAAGGCTTTAATAGGTTAATATATCAAAATGCGAGGATAGTAGGAATTTTACATGTGTCTGTTTCTATTGAAATGATGTGCTGGGTGTAATTTGGTAATCATTGTATTATTGGATAATTCAATGTATTGTAACAATAATTAACACTGTAGTGATAACTGGGGAGGGGGGGTATGTCATTGCAGCAGTAATGGACACACATAGTGTGTACAATAGTGAAAAATAATAATAATAATGCAATGATCAGCTTTTAAACAGTTTGGTACCACAGTGATTAGAAGAACAAATAAAGGACTGGAGAAGACAGTGAGAGGCAGTGAACCGAGCAGGGAGATACAGAGCCATTTGTCTGCCTCGCTGTAGTGTTGTAGACACTGAGTGACAGGTCCATAGATCATCACAGTCACCCAGAAAATTACTTACCATCCTCATGACTCACTGACATTACAGATGTGCAGAGCAAAATCATATTAACAGCCAATCCCCTCTATGAAAGCCATATGGGCCGAGTTTATTCCCTGTCGTTTCTTGTTTCCTTCTTATCCAAAAGCAAGAATGAACAGATTGATTTATGATACATATGAACTCCAGCTTGTTAACTTGTCGCCACATGTGTGACGACTACTTTTTTCTTTTTTTCCTCTGGCTGGCAGTACCAATGTATTTCTGTCGTTTGTTTAGCATTTTCACCAAATGTTCTGCCGTGAAGCGGCAGATGTTTCCATTAAATTGTTGTTTCATCGCAGCGCGCCAACGAGACAACGGCGTGTCTTCCACCTACGACACCTTTGTGCCCAGCAAGACGCACGGGGTGCAGCAGCTCATTGAGCTCCAGCAGAGGGTGAAGACTGGTTCGCTCACTGTGGACGAGGCCCTGGAGCGATTCAGCGACTGGCAGAAAGTTCACAAAGGCATGGATGCCGCTCAACAGGTATCAGCAGTGGGCAGGTACACACTTTTTGGACTGGAGTGGCCCAGGTGGAGCACTGACAGGTGTAGGGGGTGGTATAAAGTACAAGCACACATGTCAGAATATCATTAACTAGAAATTTCCTTACTTTTGAACGAAAAGCACTGTTTTTTTTCCAATGAAGATAACTTTAAACTAATCAGAAATACACACTATACATTGCTAATGTGGTAAATGACTAGCTGCAAATGTCTGGTGAGGAAATAAATAAAATGTTCTATTCATTTTACAACTCGTGGTGGTAAATAAAAATGTGACTTTTCATAGAAAACACTAAATTGTCCTGGTGCCCCCAAACTTTAACAGTACTGTACATTTTTTCAAAACATAGGATAAAGATCTACTGTATGCTCTTCACTATCAGTGCCTGGTTATGTTTTAAGATAAGGGAGCAAACTTGTAAAGATATGAGGTACAGTATACAGTGAGGTTAGTGGTGGAAGAAGTATTCAGATTGTTTTAGTAAATGTACCAATAGAAGTGAAAGTCTTGCATTCAAAATCCTACTGAAATGTACTGAGCTATAGTCACCAAAATGTACTTTAAGTATCAAACATAAAAGCACCCATGCAGAAAAATGGGTGACAATAGAAATCTGAGGTTCTTGGGATGGTTAATGGGGGTAGGAAAGATTAAAAATGTTCTGCTACACATATTTTTATTGATATTTTTCCCCCAATTCTCCATTTTTTTTTTATGAAACATTGGATCATTTGACCCGTTTGGGTCAGTGAAATCTCTCCTTGTTGTAGCAACTCTTCTGAAATAAGACAAGGGGGCCCAACAGACAATAAAAAGGAGTGGTTTATATTAGAAGCTTATCATTTTTTAATGCAACGTCACAGTTGCCGTATAAACACGGTGAAGCATAAATTACAATATTTGCCTCTGAAATGTAAGTAACACTAAGTAAAGTACATCAAAATTGTTCTGTGTTACATGTACTTTCCACCACAGGCTGAAACCCACTAATCACAGATCTTACAGGCCTATAGTGGAGTTGTTTGACAGCCAGGAGAGACGAATGTAATTATATAAATTAATACATGTTGAATTGAGTGAGGAGGGAGATATAACAAAACTGGAACTTTACTCATCATCATATTTCTTCGCCGCATTTGTGGATATTATTTGCTGACAGTTTTCCAGTAGACCTCCATGAAGGCTCCGCAGATTTATGACCCGACTGGAAAGCCTCCATCTCTTCAGCCTGCACACGTGCATATTTATAGGAATTTCATAATGTGTCAATACAGTCGGTGTGATATTAATGCGCTGATCTCTTGTCGCCGCAGGAGAAGTTGAGTCAGCTAAGAGCAAGTATCATCAACAACCGCGAGGATGATGACAGTGTCTATGGTAAATATTCCTCTGTCCGTGAATATGTGGGCTAAGCTCTCCTGTCATCACAGAGAGACTCCAGAGTTTTCCTGGAAATGTAACGCAGGGACAAATAATATGCAGCGCAGTTAAACAGGTAGCGGCCTTACAAATGGCTGTATTAAAACTGTATACTGCAAATGGCTTAGCAACTCTTCTCTTTCCCCCCTAGATAAAATCAACATCGTTCATCACACGCCAAGTGAGTCTTTTAAAAACGTATCTCAGCATGAGCAGAGAAAACCTGTATTTGCATGCCTGTGTAGTTTCTCCAGTCCCAGTTGCATTGGTGGGGAGTTAATCCTTTGGGGGGAAAAGTGTTGTTTAATCAAATCTACAGCGCTGGGTTTTGATCCAGTGAGTTTCACTTGCACTAAAAAAAAAAACGGGGGGAGCCTTTCATTTCTCTAACTGAACAATTCTCTGTTCTTCTGCGCATATTGGATAATTTCCCCCCAGATACCACAGCGGGTGAAAGTCAAAAAAGAGACCCAGTGGTGGAGTCAGACTTTTACAGCAAACCACTTAAAGGAAACCACGTACGTAAGCTTGGCAGAATTGAGCATGAAAGTGTGAAGTTTTCATGATACCGTGTATTCACTGGCTTTGAAATAGACGTTTAAAAATCACAGTCCAACGATAATTCTCCCACTGATTATGTTTTGCAGTCAAATTTCTTCTGGAAAGCTGACAAACGATGAAGAAAAGTCTGCAAACAATTGACTGGTATGAATCAACCCTTCTACTGAATTTTGTTTCATTTTCATTTTTATTTCCTCCATTTTTGCAGTTTCCATCACTCAAAGACTGTATTTCCACCAGTCACACCACATTTATTCTGTTTAAATACACACATCTGTACTTTTACTTGTATATTATTAGTTTTGTATTATTTTAGAGTAATAAGAAGGATCTGTTTTTTATATTACTGAAGTAAATTCTGATTTGAGCAAACGCGATTGGATATAATGTGTAACGATAACTTAATGAAGTCAATTTAAATGTTGAGTAAATGTGTCTAATGTCAAGAGCTATTTTGTTAATTTTGGAAATGAAATCCCCAAAATAAAGACTAATTCTTATTTTAGATTGAAGGCAATGTGACCATCTTTGAAATCATGTAAAAGATTTTTATTGAAGATGATGTTTTCGCATCAAATAACATTAAATCTGTTTTTCTTAAAAAAGCTGTGAGAGGTTTTCATGAGTGTGTTCTGGAGAAAAATGAATTTCCCAGCAGCCTTGGCCTGAAAAAAGCCCATTAACACCTTTGCCTCTAGAGGGCGCTGCACCTCCAAAAACACCCTCCCTCTCTGTTTGAAGCAGCCAAAGACATCTGGCAAGCACAGAAGCACCTGCTGACCTCTTGAAGGCTCTGAGGCAATCTATGGACAGGAAAAAAAAGAAATAAATACAGATCCATACATGTTCACGGTTTTAAACGGGAAGCAAAAACCCTCGCATGCAGCAGGTGTGAACATCAATGAGCTACTTCTCGCCGTTCCATACTTTGCCTGCTCGCAAAGAGGAAGTGTGTGTGTTTAATCTTGGATTGCATCAGCCGGGACGTGTCAGAATGAATCTATAAATGAGGCACAATTCAAATGAAATGGAAATTACATTTCTGTTAGCTCGCAGGGATGAATAGAAATATCCGTAGAGGGGGGTGGGGGTGGGGGGGGGGGTGCTGTATAAGAGTCAAGCATCTGTGTGTGGAAAAACAGCTTCACAATCGTTTCGGGAACATAAAGAAAATAAAAAAGAGCCTTCCCGAACGGTAAACATTTATTGTATATACTTGTCAAAAATCTGAATTTGCTGTGATTTACAAAACTATTCAGGATTTGGCACAAATACACACGCTCTGTCTCAAACACACACAGATACCAGTTTGTTGGTACAGCCCAGCCTGTGCCTGAATGAATGAATAAGAGCTGCATGGGGAATTCAGTGAATGCATGGCTAAATCCAAGCTCAGTCTTGAAACCCAGGCAGAGGCTGAGCCGTGTGCCAACAAAGCAGCTGGGTACACGCCGGGCACATTTTTCTGTTCAATCATGCTCTTTGTGAATAATATGTATTAATGCCGTCCCTACTTAGACCTGCCAGTTAGCCTTTGGAGATGATCCGGCTTCAGGACCCCATGGCATTTGAGGCATATGTTTGCCCGTCACCTGCTGAGTATCTTTCAGTCCGTGCGTCAGGCATGGCCACTGAGATAGGCCTCGATTCATCCTATATGCAAATAGGACGGAGCGTCACCACAAGAAACCATTCCCCAGTCGCAGATAGGGAACTTCTGTGGCATGTGTCGCCCACACCATACACGCTATTATATGTGGGCAACACTACATCAAACACCAGCGATCAAATACCACTAATAACACCCCTTTTTGATAAAAAAAAAAAATAGTGTGAAAGTGTAATAAAAAATAGATTTTTCTGAAATGTAAATGTACAAAAATGTGTAATTTTGTAATGTCTGAGTTCAGCTTTAGACTATTTTTTATTTTGTAAGATTTATTTCACACATTTATAATTTTTTTTTTAAATAATCGTGACATTCCTATTTAGGTGAACGATACAGATGTTAGTGATTAGTTAGTGACAATTTCAATACTGCAACTTTATCTTAAAAGTTCTCTCTACATGTTTAAAAACTGCTTTGACCTTTGACCTTTTTATTATTTTATAAATAACAAAATATAAGGTCCAATTCTCTAGATTAAAACAGATTCTCTCTTATTAAAACAATGCTGATTCTATGAATATTTTTCATTCAGAATGCAAAATGCCTGTATTTCAATATATATGCAATTTTAGTTTTCCACATTGCAGATATTTTTAGATCATATTGTTTACTTATTCAACTATATTTCCCCCAAAACATTACAATCTGTTTCTTTCTGTTTCAATTATAAAAAACAACACGTGACTTGTTCATCTTTACCAGAGAAATATCAGGTGGGAACCCATTCATTCCTTGTAATGTGTCACTGTCTCACCTTGGTAGTTTTTCTGTTTCCTTCTGTGTCTGGTTCTTGGTTTATTTTCTCGATTTCCTGTGTTTTCCCACTTTTGTTGATTACCTCGTGTCTCTCTTTGCTGGATCCATTGTTTGGCCGATCTCTCTGTGATGTCACGTAGTGGAGGGGGATCCAAATGCAAAGAGCGGCAGGCGGACTGAATGGAGTGAAGCAATTTAAAGCCAAAAATAATAAAGTAGATATGAACCCAAAATGAGACAGGTGACCAGCTGTATAGAACACTAAGACACACACACACACACACACACACAAAGAAAAACAGATAATCGCAAAAAGGCTGAACTCAAAACATGATACAGAGCCTAATTAATGAAGACAGGTGAGTTGAACAAGGCACAGGTGACACACATAATATAACCACTGCAGGTTGTCAAGGTAACACAAAACAGGTGCTGACATATTAAAATAAAATAGGAACTAGACTCAGAAGGAAAATCAAACAACAAAACAGATTATGACACATATGGATGGGGTAAAAAGCGTTCTGGGCTTAATCATGTTTTTTATGGTCCAATCAGATTCCTCCCAGTGCTCTGTCCCGCCTCTACCAGAGAGACTTCTTCATACGGATATTAGAGACGCTCCAAACGTGGTCAACTTTGACAGATTGTCCCCTTTTATCAGATCAATGTAAATACAGCCTCCTGGCATGAAATTCTGCACATACATCAATCTGCACAGTGAAGCTCAAACATCCAACTGGCTTTTCACACTGAACTAAGAGCTCCAGGCTAAGGATCAGGGTGCTGGTAGCAATGGGCCCCTGCTCCAGAGGTTAGCCCTGAGTTTGCGGGGTCGTCCCACAAACAGGGTAAAACAGGTTTAAAGTAAGTCTACAATGTTAACATTAGTCCCCATGTTCCAACAGACAGTTAACCTGGGGCTAGTAGTGCAGCATGAATCCTGTAGCCCCGGGCCTGGGTTAACCTGTGTGAATGTGTTTGTGAACAGGGTTATCTCAGGGCCAAGTCTTAGCCTCTGGCTAAGATTATACGGTAAGAGGAGACTTCAAAGTGAGGGAACAAGAAGAAAAACACATTTATGGACTTGTGGGAGGATTTTAAACATATTTTATAGATAGTATATGAATCAATCTGGATGAAATTTTTTAAACCACAAGCTTAAATCATGTGAAATAAATATATTTTCAAGACACTTAAGGTCAGTATATACATGCCCCCACGTGGCCCAATTGTTAAAAACTTGTGCTTGTATTTGGCAGCCAAAACGTGTGCTAATGTGCCCTCTAGGAGGCAAAATGCATACTCGAGTGCCCTCCAGGAGCCAAAACAAATGCTAAAGTTCCCTCTTGGAAGTTAAAACACATGCTATAGTGCCCTTTAAGAGCAGAAACATGTGCTAAAGTGCTCTCTTGGGAGCTAAAACATGCTAAAGTGCCCTCTTAGAAGCCCAAATGCCTGCTAAATAGCCTCTTGGAGCCAAAACATGCTAAAGAGTCAAACGGAGCCAAATGGGTGCCAAAGTGCCTTCTTGGGAACCAAAACATGTTCTAAAGTGCCCTTTTCAGTGGCGAAGATACGCTATGTGTGCCCTTTTTTCCCTTTTGGCTCCTGCCCTTCAAAAAGTCTGTGTACGCCACTGGTCAGTGTAACAACACACACACACACAACACATATTATGTTGCAACAAGCTTCACCAGCTAGTCACTGACCAGTCAGCTGTTTACTGCTGAGCAGGCGGTTTATCAAGAGCTTTTTTGTACCTCTTGTTGTAAACAGCTGCCGAATACATCTGGAAAAAATGCTGATGAGCGTGGTGAGAGTGACCCAATCAGCATTTCCTTTCACATCGTCGATATGTTAATTAAAACATATTGATTACTAACATTAGAAACTTCCCAGTTGGATTTCCTCTGCCTCTGTATTCCAGCAGCAGGCTTCGCCAGATAATGGAGAGGCAGGATTATACAGTCAACGCATCAATAATGTTGTTATGACACAGCTCTTAACCTGTGATGGCCTCTACCAATTGAAACATGAAAAGCCAAGCTGTCGCCTCAGTCATCTGCCGGATCCTCCCCGCATCAAGGCACCGCCGCTGGTTCCACGCTGCTGCGAAAACACTCACGAGAGCACAGACGCCGGGATAACTTATCAGGGATAACTAGTCCGCAGAAAGGAGCGTGCATAAACACGAGCGATCAGAACTTCTCCATTATACACCTTGGCATGCATGCAACACACGCAGCAGGAAACACACACACACACACACCTCTCCCTCCTCGCTCGGTCCTCCTCTCTCCAGCCCCAGGATTAGGGCAGAGGATTGTGCACAGCTGCTCCCCAACATCATCCCCGATAAAAATCAGGCAATTTCACAGTCAGTGGCATCTTTCATCCCCTAATCCACACCCCGCATACAGTATAGATGATTGTGGACTCCTTCGATTGGCTGTGGACATCGAGCGGCTGAACTGTAGGGTGCAGGAGCAAGAAGGTCAGGTCCAGTGTTGCATATTGACCTTCACTTCCTTTTCAGCTCCCAATTAGATGATTTTATATCGACCTGTAGCCGCTAGTTTTGGAAAAGCAAGGACTGTGCCGTAGTTAAGGGAGAGGTGAAATAAGGAAAACGAGTAGTACAGTAGTGTATTTAATGTTTTTTTTTCAGCTAATTGGATTTTATTTAAAAAATATATATATATATATACATTTCAAGACCAATTATTGCAAGATCTAAACCAATTTGAACCGCTTTAAGAATGACCCGCTATAAAAACCTCCCACTCCAAGTAACAACCTTGACGGGAGCAGCCATTGTTTATAGAGACTTTATTTAAAGCGTTTCCTCAGCCATGGCATGCCTTTATTCTTCAGGTTTTTGTTTTTTCTCCCCCCCTTTCTCAAGTGATTCACATCACCCATTTTGTCTAACCCCAGCCTTCATTCACAGAGTGATTCTTCACTGAAGTTCAAACAGAGGACAAAAAGGTACTTCAGAGAGGGGCGGGGGGTGGAGGGGGGGAGGAAAGAGAAGAAGAAAAAAAAAGTATGAATCAAAAGGCGAGGAAATGGAATTCACTGTACAAATGTCGGGGGAATTTCAATGTCCGCTGAGGCACAGTAGAGCTCTGTTCAGTCCTCGCAGGCTGTGGGGTGAAAAGAGCAGCAGCCACAGCGGGGAACATCTATTCTGACAAGTCCTTACACATGCTGGAAATGCCCGAGCAAGGTCTATTTGTTTAAAAGGCAATAGAGCCAGCTGAAGGATGCTGAAGCTTTAACATGATAAAAAGGATAATTTTATGGTTTCGCTTTTGGACGACGCAAAATTAATGAGAAAAAAAGGACTGTATCCTGTTTTATTAAACAATTTACAGTCCAGGAAACTCGATTAAGGTTTTTGATTGAAAAAACAGACTTGTGAAAACAGACAAATTTTTTTTTCACAGGAAATATAGAGGACTTTTACCAAACTAGGTTTAAAAAAAGGACACAAGCGTCAGAAACCAAACCTTTGTGCTGAGAGTAAAATATACATTTTAGAACAACAGCATTCCCCTCAAACTCTGCTGATAAATGGCTTTAAATTACAGAGTTGCAGTCCTCTCCCTTCTATTAATTCTGATTTATGCAGAGAGTTTGGGACGTTTGTCTCAAAGAGGACGGTCCTTTCTACATGCATTGCTTTGAAATGGTTAATGGATGTAGATTATAATAACAAAGCCATTTCTTTTTGATCTCCAACACGACATTCCGGTTTCCTTTTAACCCCCCCCCCACCCCTTCACAGGGGTCAAAGGTCACCGTAGTATTCCTGCACCCTTTTTTTCTTCGTACTGTTGTTTTATTGTTTCATAATTTAATACAACCACAAAATCTCATATATATATTTATATCCTTGGCAATTATTATTATTACTATTACTTTTTGCATTGTATTTTATATGCAGTGACACATAGAAGAAAATAGAAGAAAAAAAATGAATCTTCATATACATATACATACAAATACACATATACATATAAATATATGCCACTACATCTTATACACTGTGCCTGTTCTATATTTTTTTTTCTATTTCTTTGTTTAGTTATGTAATAGTTTGTACTTATCCTCCAGGAATTTCATTTGTAATTCAAGCTCCTTTTTTAAACTTTTTTTCCGCTATCTTTTCTTTGCAGATACACAAGCTATTATACAGCTTCTGCTCCTTCCCATCAGGTTATCTCATTGATTTCCCCCTGTGCCATTGAGTTCAAAGTAGTCATTTTTCCATAAAAAGCCCTGCAGCAGGGAAATGTGTGTGTTTTTTTAAATGCAGCTTCACCTTCACCTTCACCGCTAGATTACCACATGATCAGATAAAATCATTGTTCCAATAATGCATTGACTAGACAAGAAGTAATCCAATCTACTGTAAGAGGAATGTGAATCATCTTTAGATGCTGGTGGTAATGGTTTCCATGCAGCTATTAGTCCTGTCTCCGCACATATTCTCCTTTTGTGTTGTAGCAGTTTTTTCTGCCTTATGCGTTCCAGCTGTTGCGTCTATGTTGAGGTTAAGGACCAAGTTAAAGTTCCCACCAATGATAATTATTCCATTCCCTTGTGTCATTATTAACTCTTTCACTTATGTCATGAAGGCCCTACATCTGGGGGATAGTAAACATTCATCACAGATATTTCAGTTGTCTCAATTTTCCCACGACCAAAACAAACGTTCCTTCCTTATCCTTCCTTATCCTTCCTTATATATCTCTTTTCAAAGGAATCTGGGCTTTTATAGACACAGCAACGCCCTTTCTTGTTGAGTTATATGAGGATGAAAATAGTTATAGTTTATTTTACTTAGCTTTTAATTTAGATTGAATCTGCACCCCTGAGACTTGTAGGAATCCTTAGTTAAAGACACCTCAAGAAAAATATAATAGTATTATGGTGCTATTTATAAAAGCAATCAGCATAATAGGATTATGTGATGAACTATATTTTGAAAGAAACCTTTCTGTCATGGTCACTTGATACATTTATTGTATAAATGATACGCAGCTGCACTCGTGTGACTCCACAGCCTCAAATAAAATTTTGTGGTTTACTGTAGTCTGCATAAATTGTGTCTAAATAGTGTTACTGTACTTCAAGCAGGGCAGAAGAATGTCTCTGTGTAGGAAACTAATGGTATTATTTATGTATTGTTACATAAACTCAGTGTGTACATAAAAGATTAAAAAAACAGTTTATAAATACCATTTTAAAAATGATAAAGGTTCAGTAATTTCCTTTAAACAGCTGGGCACTGTACGTTTATAGCAAACTCCCTGTTACTCACACGGGAATAGATAGATTTGTTAGGGACTCTTTTCAGGTGTGAATTAATACACATTTGAGGAGCTTGTGAGTATTAATGGCAACAGAACAGTAACAAGCTACCATGCACCTGTTCGTTGTAATAAAGAAACATGGCATCCAGTGTAATTGCATGGCTCACTAATATGTTTGTAATGGATTCTGATCGACAATGAGGTCTATGGCACAGAGATTCAAATATGATATATCTGGCGAATTAGGACAAATAATTATTGGTTTTGGTCTTTTGGTGGGATTTGTTGACAATAGGAATCCTGTAAAATATTTCCAGATTTGTGCTTTAAGCTCTTGCTAGATATTTCATTGAAAGTCACCAGTGTGGCAAATTATCAGACAGAATATCCCCCCTATTATCCTACAGTCAGTGATAACAGATGTGCTTGTCATCACTGTATATAAACATTTTTTGTATGTGGAAAGGCTGGAGAGTAACAACCGGCCCTTTGTCCTATTCACTTCCCACAAAAGACCTAAGATGCCCATTGTGATTCGACATTTACTCAGAAAGCAAACAATTGTGCCGTCGGGTATTATCATATTATGTATCACGAGATACGTAATCGTTCGAGCAACGGAAACTAGAGTGAGGCCAGAAGTGGTGCCACAGGTGCTGCATCTACGCTGGGCCTTAAACACGAGAGAGAAACGCTGCTGCAGCGCTCTCGGATTACCTTCCATCTATCTCCTCTTTAATGATGGAGAAAGCAGCAGCTACTGTTGTGATTGATGTTGGTGAAGGCCAGCAGCACCAGGAATGATCCTCTCACCTCTCCCCGGAGCACGCCTCAGCCTGGCATCTGCTAAAGGGCACAGGTACAGCGTCCTGTGCCCTTGTCCTGCCCCCGCCTATTTGATCGGGGGCCAAGAGTGACCCCCGTGGAGCCTGCCAAGGACCCCTGTCTGCGGGCCCCAGGCGCCAGGCTCAGGGGTCCGCACTGGCTCTTCTGCCTTTTTGAGGCTTTGGGAAGATTAATAGACCTCCTCCGTAGAGTGCCTTTGTGAGGCAGCGCCCAGGCGTGTTCAAGCTGTTGGGTTTTCAGGAGACGAAAGGAGCAGTGGCTAATTCCTCCGCAGGTCAGTTTGTCTGTTGCTACTCTGCATTTTCAATGACTCGGAAAGGTCACATCCGTACTGGATAAGCAAGCAGGAAGCTCACGAATAGAACCGACTTAAAGGTCCCAATTCATAGAAAATGAGATTTTAATTGCTTTTTGATCATAATGAAGGTCTATGAGTTATAGAAATATTGTCCCGTTTCAAAATGCTCAGTCCACAAAGAAATGATATATTATTTAAATATCAATGAGGATATATTATATATATATATATCTCATATCCCCCCATTCACAGCTATTCAAATAAGGCAATTGGAGGAGAGACTCATTTTTATAAATGAGATAAACAGAAAAAGACCTGGGCTCTGCAGAGAAGTATGATACAGGATATATAAAACTATACTGAGATGATTTTTGATACTTAAGACTATAATATCAAAACTAAACAACAAACCTTTTACAGACCTTTTACATCTTGGTATCAGAATAGTTAACATATTTTCTGTGGTCGGGCAAAACTAAGGATTCCATGCCAGAAAATGTGCCAGAATTTCTTGAATTCATCTTTAACGATGCTGAGATCTTGACCCAAAGTGCATTTTTTCCACAGATATTAACCCGCTGGGTGATCCTGCAGCCACAGCTGAACAATCAGACACACATCCACACAGTGCTGTTTACCACCAGCTTAGTTTGGATTATGGATTAATGGTCAAACGAATGACAACAAACATGCAAATGTACATATCATATTTGCACAGCCGTTTTCAACAGGGGGTGCTAATCATACGCAAATACGTGGGTCAGCGTGGCGAGCGCTGAGCATCTCCGCGGCTTTGTCTCTCTCACACAAACTTGAGCCCTGCAGAATTTAGGCGAGGAGTTTTTTTTTTTCCTCCTCGCATGTGCCCTCAGACAACTGCTGCAAATCCCAAAACCCAAGGCAAGAATTTCCTTCTTGAACTTTGAATTTATAAAAAAAAAAAAAAAATGTAAACTAAAAGTTCCTGGATTTTATGCGAGGGCTTTTGGCCTGAAACCATTTTAATGATTTTTCTTCTCACTCGGTTGCAGGTGAGGGCCTTTGATTCTCGTCATGTCACGCCTCCAATAGTGCAGCCACCAATAACAGCCTCTCTCACCCTCACACACACACACACGCACACGCACACACACACAAACACGCACACACACATTTCTGGCTGCTCCAGGTGCCAGGGTGTGAAGGGATCAGCCAATCCTAGCACTCGTCTGAAGCTGGATGGTGGCCATCGTGTTATTAAAAGCTACGGGTGAGCTTTGCTGCTCGCCTCTCCTCAGCACTCCAAACACTTTATGAAAAAAAAATAACTTATGAAACAACAGCGATGAGTAGTGGGTACACTTCCCACATAGAACTCCAAAAAAATAAATGTGAGTTTTCTAACAAGCCGATGTAGTGGATCTCTTTTACCATGTATTTGCATGAGCTCATAAGGAATCAATTCATGGGTCATCATTACATGAGTGATGTCTCCATCTCACTGTTCTCTGCATCCAATGATAATCTCCCATTATATTATTTCCATAAACATCATTATCAGATAGAGGCGTACTATCTCCTCGCTCAGGACTACTGGGAGAGATGAAGTGCCTTTGATGAGATGAGATCACATTTTAGAGGGAGCTGCCTGCTCTTTGCCTGTAGCCAAAAACAGCCTAATTGTGTTTTGTCCCATATGTGAATTATTATTAACGACGATTCATTTACTACACTTCCTTTGCCAATTTCCTAAATTAAAAAAATACCATGTTGAGATTTACAGCGCGCCCCCCCTCTATTTTCAGCATTGGCTTCCAGCGTCGCCATGGCAACTTCCAATCAGCAAGGATGGTAGAGTCTGCCGACCGTGTGTTTGGCGCGAGGCTCTGAGAGGCGCAGGTGGAGCACATATGGAACAATGGCCTAGCAGAAAAAAAAAAAAAAGAAAAAAAAAAAGAAACACCCTGCCCGCCTGTATGTGCCAGCAGTGCCCATTTTAATCCCACCGTTACCTTCTAGTGCTCTCTGATGGAGACGTTCTGCCGCAATCACAGCCTCGTGCTGCTGGGCCCCTGCCAGACTTCACTTGACAAAGCCAGGCCCAGTGCGCTTTTGTAAAACAATGTCTCCAAGAGTCGTGGATCCACTATCTCCTGATCATTCAGCCTAATTGTTCCTCACCGGGCCTCCTCCGAAACATCTGTGACCTTGCTTGACCTTGGTGCCGAGAGATTTTTCTTCCACTCCCATGTAGCTTTGTCATGTTTTCCGGTAGCTAATCCGCCCTAATAGATGGTTTACTGTATGCTGGTGCGTTCATGGCCGACCATACATTGAGGCTGGCTGTTAATGGCTTTTGTGCCTCATATGGCTAGTAATTGGGGTAGTAATGTTATGGAAATCACTAGCATGTGCAGTAAATAAATCAATCATCCAAGGGGCCTTATCTATCACTGCACATTTAACCAGTCAGCTCCTATGTAGGTTAATTAAGGCACAATGGCCGAGGAGAGGACCTGGCACCCGTCCTGCTTATGTTTAAGCCTTCTCTAGGCCCGCTGGGCTGCAGCTTTCTACAGCCAGATGAAATTTGCCCATTTTATACCCCCTCATCCCCAGCTGAATACATAAATCATCTGTAAGGGCCTCAGCTTCGACCCTAAATTCCATGAACAATGGCGTTTGTCCGCAAAATACCACAAATAATTGCTGGATACTCTTCAAAGCAAATGAATGTTTCTTTGCACTTATCTAGGGGCATATAGAGCAGATTTTTTTTGGGAGTCACTTCATCTGGTTTTGGAACAAATCAATTTAGATGTTGTGCCACATCCAGCATGGATATTGGGTAAAGTGTGCCACCGCTGATTTGCTTTTATGTTTGGTCTGAGCTGTGTGATAAGAGTGAATGGCATCTGTATGTAGGGGGAGGTTGGCTGAGTAACATAGACAAGCCAAAGTTCAAATAAAGGTATATTTCAGATCAAAGCTTCTTTTACTATAGTCAGTGTAGAGCAGGACACAGTGCAGTATGTGTGTAATGTCTTTTTCCAGTCACGTGTTGTGTCACAGCATTACGTTACTCCACTTCTTCAACATTTTGGTATTTTTTTGGCTTCTTGCTGTCTTATCAGCAGCTTGACATTAATTTCAAGTTTATTTACAAGCACTTTTAAGTTAGCCACTAGCTAGCCATTGGTAGCTTTAGCTGCATTTGTTTGGTAAACTTTCAGTCAGATTTGATGGGTGATTGAACCCTGTGGTTTCATGGTAAGAACAGGACCCCAGCTGCGGCTAAACTAGCGTTAGCTGTCAATAAAACCTTCAAGCCATAGGCTGGCAACTTGTTAAACCAAAATGTGCAATTTCTGTTAAATCCCAGAGAAATCCCAGCTAACAGGCAACATTCTCGGATCGTTCCTACCAGGTTTCTAGTTTTTTAACCCTCCCGCAATGTTCTAAGAATGTTGTGCGAGTGATTCTGTTCAATGTAATGTTCCCAAACCATTATAATAACCATATGAAGATTGTTTTTTGCGGATCGTTTTCGTCATGTACCCCTGAGGTTCCTTGATTTTGCCAGCTGGGTTGTGGCTTGAGGGTGTGGAGAACTGGCCATGTAATTGATGACTTTTTCTGTGAGTGAAATGTATGAAATGAAATTTGTAAAGTAACCTGTAACCTGCTCAAGCAACCCGCCCACAACAAAATCAAACTGCTACTATGTGTATCATTGCAGGCCCGTTTAATTCCCGGTCCAACTGATTAAACAGCATTCTTCAGGGCTTTCTCCTATGAAGCAACTAGAAGCGTTTTCAAGTCTACATCATCTCAATCTCGTTCCTCACCCTGGGAGGATCAGAGTGGAGGCACCAGGCTGATACAACTCCTCGTGGCCCTCGGCTGTCACTGATAACAACTGTATCTCATTATCCTCCTTGTGGGGGCCACAGAGGTGCTGGCGACCATAAACACCATCCTCCTATCCTTCCACAATGGGCTGTTCACCAAAAAAAAAAAAAAAAAAAAAAAGGCACTCTCTAAAGCTTGAAACCAAGCCAATAGCTCTATTCATGTTGCCATGTACGGCAGATGTCTCGGTGAGCCTATGGAAGGTTGCAGATCTATGTTGTTCGAACAGAAAGCTGTAACGCAAGTCAGTGTCTTGAGGCATCCGCAGCGGAGTAGAGGTATTTTATTTTTTTATGTTTTTTTTTTTCACTTCATTTAATCAGCAAATGTCTTGTTTGAGTAGGAGTTGAAAGAATGTATTTAAGATAGTAAAACCCTGAGTGTTGGTGAAAAATCAATATGCCTTTCAGTTTATAATGGTTTGGCCGACTCACACTTTTGGAAGGGCAATCGGTTTATTCTAATCATTAATTATGTTTTTTTTCTCCTCCTCCTCCCCCCTGCTTCCCATTGATTTCCTTTGCAATTTACTTACAAATTGTAAGATCACTACAGCTCTTTGATCCCAGCTGAATAAAATAAAATATAAATGGACAGAAGAGCTGAAGCAATAAGTCAAGTAATCAAGAAAATTAATTTGCAACAATTTTGATGATTTATAAAGAAATTGTACCAAATATTTACAAGTTTCTGCAGATAAGCAGGGGAGTTGAATAATCCCAGAAGAAATTATGAATCACATTTTAGGAATGGGCAATATATTAATCTTATATCAAAATTGTATCTTTTGGGTTTTTTTTATATCATATTATCGCGATAAAGAAGAAGTGTTGTCTTTTCTTGGTTTCTCTGGGTCTGGTTGCAACTTAAAACCCTTTTTTTATTGTTTCACATAGCAAACACATGCATCTGTGATTCTTTACCCATTCATTTTCCTTTTTTAACTTCTTACTGCTATTCAGGGTCACAGGGATTGCAGGGAGCATCCCAGTTCACCGAACCTGCACGTCCTTTTGACTGCACTTGGGGGAAACTCACACGGAAATTCACACGTATGTGTGTTTTCATGTATAGGGAGGACACGCTAATTCCACACCGTGGTGTGTAATGTTGAGAAACAAAACAAAGGAAAGGATTATGTACTGGCCATATCGGATGTTAAACCACAAATAATCCACGTCTCTGAATTACAGTGTTTTATCTTCTCCCAACAGGATGTTGCCTGAACTGCACGAATAATTGCAATCCTCAATAACAAAGTTATTCATATTAAGAAGTAGCACTTGAAATTCAAAAACCAATAGCATAATAATCAGCACACATCTAAATATCTCTGGCAACAACCTGAGCCATTATTAAAAAAAGCGAATGAATCAATCATTGCTGAGTGTGGCACCCCCCCTTTCATTAGAAAATCATATAGATTAAATGTTAATCATAGTTAACTCTATACCACTAGGCTTCTGCCAAGATGACAGATGGACCATTAATGAGAATAACGAGGGGATCTTAGTCTATACACGGATATGGAGATGCAACAACAAGAATAACACCACAGTTGGCTTCCAAAAAAAACTGTTATTTAGACAAAAATAGAGGAAGATAATCAGTATGCACATACAGAATTTCTTCTTTCCTAAAGTCAAAGAGTGTGTGTAAAAAAAAAAAAACTGTGTGAGATCACTACAATGTGGATGCAGACTTGTTTTAAGATGTTTTTACAGTGCACACTGCCACAGGAGACTGAGGGATATTGATGGTAACACCTGTCACACACATTCAGCATCAGATATTAGCATCCGTCTCTTTTACTGGCCTGTGAACGATGAATAATTACTCTTGTTTAAAAATCTGCCTATTAGCGCTAACCAGGTTATATTGGACATCTGTCTCAGGAAGCTGACTGATATATCTGGCTGCCGTCGCATCCCCGCGCTCCGCTCTGTAGCAAAGCGTGCGCCGGCACGACAGGCGCCGGGAAACGGGGTTTTTTTTTGCTGCTGTTCACTCTGGCGCCGTGACGTAGCTCCCACATGTCGGGTTTCACAAGCAAGTCGGATGAAATTGTGCGAGATGAAAGTTCAGGAAAAACAGAACACATATGTCCGTGTGTGGCGCTCCGTGGCACGTTATTGGCACGGCGTTTTCATCAGGTCTGATGACATATGTTTAGAACTCAGGAGGCTTTGGGCAGGAGGGAATAGCGCAGCTTTTGAAGTCAACTGCCGCATTAAGCAGAGAAAGCGGCACAGTTGTGTGGAGATGCTCTCTTGTTCAAAGGGATGGAAGGAACCGCTCCGGGGAGCGTCCAACATCAAGAGCTGACCCCGGCACTGTTTCCCGCTACCTTCTGCCATGCGTCCCGCCGCCGTATGCTGTGATTCCCAAAGACCGGCAGGCCTGTGCCATCTGGCCTCACTTCGGATTCCCCGGACACATATTGGGAATCCAAACTCTGCCGCCTCCCCATCTCTCCCTTCCCTCTGTGCTCTCTCCCTCTGGGTCGTCCCTGCGCCTCCACTTCATCCCTGCTTGAGTGTTGGCTCAAGTGGAAGGGGTCCTCTCTCCAAGTGATCCCAGTTGCCCTTTTCCTCTTTAATCCCCTTGTGATGGGATCCAGTAGGAGCCCTTTAAATTTAGAGGGAAACGGTCGATAGTTTTTAAGATGAAGGAAAATCCCCTGAGGGTTATCCACCTAGCGTATTCTGTCTCTGTCGTAGTGTACTCAGTTCGTTACATGACCTTCAGGCTGCCTTTTTTTCTTAAAATTTCACTCCGCCTCAGATAGAAAAGCTGATACTTGATACTTTAACACTCAAGATTAATAACCATTAGTTTCCCGCTGCAAAATCTTTACCCCCTTTCCGGTTTTAGAGTGGCGAGTGTGGTGTGGACGTGTTTACAGACACACACACAAAGAGAGAAGAGGCTCCAGGAAGAGAGCGGTGGTGGGCTGTACAGTATGTTCTGTAGCACTGCCACAGATTTCACACTCTTTTTGTGTGTCTCTTTCTCTTCCTCTTCTCTGGCCGCCGCCTCAGTGGGGAATTCGATTCCCTAATAACTGGGGAATCAAAGTTGGACAGCACCACTGCTGAGCATCATAAAGGAGGCAGTGGAGTGGCTGGCCATTCATTCATCTGGGCCCATTACAATGTATACCAGATGGACACTGCATGTCACCGGGTGACATCTCAAGACAGCCGTGGCCGCCCGCCTGCCCAGCTTGGAAAAGATGAAAGTTACGAGGGAGACGGGAGGCAGGTTGCGTCAAACAGAGACGGATCTGATCAACAACTGCACGGAGATGAAATCAAAGTGGTTGAAGCATGTGGCGTGAGGCATCTGGTATTCTAGCAAACAGAAGCTAGCGTGGCTGCCAACGTTTTCAGGGAAGAGTTGCCTCCCCCGCTCGGCAGCCTCAAGCCAGTGGAACTGCTACTGGCGTGCATTTGAAATAATCCACAAGAGTCGTATTGTTTAGCTGTATTGTCCTGAGGTTATTTTGAAGGGAGGGAGGGTTTTTTTGCCCCTATTAGATCAAAGTTCAGTGACACAAGATGGACATGCAGCAAAGGTACTGTACTGGACTCAAACCAGGAATCCATGCTGAAGCAGTACACACCTTTGCCAGGACGCCCCCTGTGCTTAGTTCCTAACACACCAACTCTAAACAGTAGCTTATTTATTCCAAGTGAATCAATAGCAAAGGTGACATTAGGAATTTGTGCCTGCTGGAAAGTTGCCAGTACATCTGTTCAAACCCTGCGCCATTTTTCTTATCTGTGGAGCGAGCTGTAATCTGATAGCAGATTTTTTAAAACGGTGTTTCGTTCTGTTTTACATCAGCAAATATTGCATTTTCATTTGAGACACTGAATTCTTACCAAACAAAAAAAATTACGGTTCAAGCGATGTACGCCAGCAAATTAAAACGAGTTGATGTAATGCGGGTTTATGTGCTGTGTAACAACATTACGTCTGGCGTATCTGTGTACATCTGCACGTCAAGTGTAAAGAACCTGTCAAGCCCTCCTGGCATTGATTTTACATTTCATACTACTTCCTGCATAGAGCGCTGTGAGCATCTGATCCCCTAATCTCAGAATGCCAGCTTTCACTCAATGTCATCTGCCAATGAGCTGCAACCAGGCGCCCATCCTACCTCTGGCACCAGAACTGCACCCATCCAGCTTGTGTGTGCTAATACCCACCGTTGCTAGGCTACAACGAGAGGAATCAAATTTAGGTGGCTTCCACAGCTGCGCTGTACTGTTGTGCACCAGGGGATATTACATGGCAATGTTCCCAGTTTGCACCTGGATGGAATGAAACAGGAAGAAGCGGAGAAGTCTAATCTACTAGATACAGTAGTCGCTGTCTGCCCTGCGTTTGCCCTGAAAGTATGACCGGAAACAACAGGAAATTATATTTCGCATTACGGATTTCCCTAAAAAAAAAAAAAAAAATGTTTAAAGAGCCTCAAACTGTTAGCTAGGTAAATGTGTGTTATATGTTTTACTTACTGACAGCAGGGAGGTCAGCGAGGGGAGCATGTGTGTTAAGAAAAGTCGGATTATATCTGGAAAATATTAGCTTCTGGTCTTATTGCGAAACCGTCTTCAAATGGTGCCAAGAGGCGCTTCAACTCAGCCATGTAATAAACAGAAACATGTGTATTTTAGCAAAAGTTCTGAGAAATTCCTGCGATAACACAAATCTAAATCTCCACAGCTGACTCTCCGCACTTTAGCTTCAATATAATCAGCGAGCCGCACCTCTCAGACATTGTTAATTTGACACGGTTCGCGTAACTGTGTCAACATCTTAACAATCATGTTTCAAAAGAGTCGTGTGCCAAAGGTTGAATAATTAGATCTAGGAAAACATGCCAGGCTGATATTAACACGACACTTATTAAAGCAGGCCTTAGTTAAACAAAAAAGGTTTAAAAGCTCACGTTTCTTAATTTGCAGAATTGTGAGTATAAGGGGTGATCCAAATGGTGTTCTATTTTCAATAATCTATTAACATCTATTGGATATTTTATACCTTGAAACGTTCCTGTGGCTTAAAAGAATTCTTATAATAAAAAGAACTGCTTCCTAATGCATCCCATTGTTGGCAGTCTTTATGCTAAGCTACGCTAACTACGCTGCTGGATTTACCTTCATCTAACTCTAAGCAAGAAAGAAAAAATATATATGCCGAATGTTATTTTAACAAAGAGAAGTGCAAAATTGCAATGAGCAAATGCATCTAAAAGTAGGAAGTTCAAGATAATGTAATTGATGGCTAGATGTTCCAAGCCTAAAACTAATTTCCCTTAAATTCCTCATAAAAGCCGACATCACTCAAGTCACTTGTTTGACTGGGAGGGAAAAAAATGAAAGTGATTGCAATCAGTGAGAGTGTATCCCATTTTTTGAACTTTGCCTTTGCATATATACGTGGCTATGATTGGCAATCCTTCCACGCTTGACTTAAAAGCTGGACATAACCGGTGGGCGGAGAGCAATCGTTTAACGCGGGCTGTCAGTGTGCACTAATAAATGCGCACATACACTTTCATTTGAAAAAGGGCCAAGTGTCTGGACTTTGAGATCCACCCTTCTTGTATATGGACGTGCAGCTCCTCCGCTGCATTTGCTGCAATCACGCGCTTCCAAAAAAACTTTGTTGCGCTAACAAATAACACTCCAGCGTTCTTAAGGGGTTATTTGAAGCATCATATCGGAGAGATATTTTGCGGATTTATCCAAAAAGGTGCGAAATAAATCAGTTTTCTGCTATGGCTCCTGCTTGCTGCTCAGAGCCAGAAACAGATGCTGGTGCCACCATGTTGCCAGCTCTCCCAATGGCAGAGAAAATGACAGGAGCTGCCAAAAAATTCTGTCTCCTTCACTTATTTATGGCAAGTGACTGGAATATTAATGTGCAAATAATACTACTTCACCTTTGGCACCATCATCAAAAAAAAAAACCCAAAATCTAAAGTCAGAGCACAGGTGCAGTTCATTTCCTGTGTTTCTTCTGTCTTCGCCTCCCCCCGCTTTTCTCCACATTTCACTTCCACGTCGAAGATGAGCTGTCGTGATCGAGGAGGCGTAAGTAAGAAATTATTTCAGACCTTCATGTGACCTTTCCTATCATCTGCACTTGTATGTGGGAGCGGGTGCTTTTTCGGTATTTTGAATGGGGTGGGTGAAATGGGCAGGTGAAGGCGAGTTGGCAGGAGGAGACAGTGGGCTGATAGAGTTTTGTATCATGGCCATATGGCAGAAACATATTTGGGTCTTATGGAATCAATTCCCCCCTAACATTCTCTGATTGTAAACCTTATATAAACCAGAAATCTGCACCAGAAGACTTAACGATACTGTACATCCTCATTTTCTTTTTGTTTTTAAACCCTACAGCACTATTAGCAGTTTGTCTGAGATTAAATATTTGAGGACAATTGACAATTTTCCCTCAGATTGATTCTGCTTTCACACATGCTGGTGAGATTTCATATTTTATCAGAAGCAAATTTATAATTTCTACCTGCAGTTTAAAATAATAGTACTCAAAATTTACAAAAAAATAACTTTACATGATCTCTCTCTGTAGCTCATAGCTTTACACTAAATTAGAGGCTGTTTAAATTGATATTAACTGAAATAAATGAAGCAACTAAGCCTTTGTGAACTCCAAGGCTGTATTACACCTATTATTTCCTCATGCTGTGATACTGAATGACTGAATGACGGGGAGAGATGCTGGAATCAAATCTAATGTTGCATATTGTTTAATGGGGAAAAGAAAAAACAATTTCACACATTGACGTTTGATGTCGATTACCAATACCAATCAACTCCAACATAATGCGATGGGTTTACAGGGATTAATGCAGATAAATAAAATTTCATACATATATTTAAAAAGAAAAATTTTAAAAGCACATTTAACTCGACTGAATATTGCTTGCAGGGTGGAAGCATATTTACTATACAATGCCTATTGTTAGAAGGCTTATGAAATCAAATAACTATATATTGCCTGTGGGAACTGGCATATCTGAAGACCTCCAAGCTTCTTTTCCTTCACACACACACACAAGCACACACACACGCACACACTCTGTCTCACGCCCCATGTGAACACTCATCTTTAACGAGGGGAGAGCTGAAACCATGCGTGATTGTTTTAGAGAGGCTGCCCTAAAGGCACGTTATCACTCAATGCGGGGCTGCTTCTCCCAGTCATACGTCCTCTCTTGTTGATTGTGCAGCGTAGATCAGCAGCAACAAAGGCATCATTAGTGGGGCTGTGGTCCCCACCAGGCCCGGGCTAATTATGAATGGGGGGCCCGGTAATAATTCAAGGGCCCATCGGTGCAGCTTGAAACTGAAGAGAGAACTTCACAGATTCAGCGGTGGCGTACTCAGCCCATCTGCCTCCATTTCCCAGCCACCTGCTTGAAGATCTGACCCACGTCAGCTATGAGGATGGAGCACCATTACACATAAGAGAGAGGCAGAGGAAACATATGGGATTTATACAGCGCTTTAATGAATGATTTGCAGTGGTCATTAAAAGCTTTGGACAATTACCTGGTTATTCCACGATGGCCTGCCTGGTAAATTGTCGAACAATTGTTAATTTTGTGTTTTATTTCACTTATTATCTATCCCATCCATCACATGCTGGTAGTACATAATCATTTTTGTTGGCAGCATAGACACACACACACATGTGAGAATCATTATATAGATAAAAGACTTTCTATATGAATCTGTACTTCCTGTAACTAACTGATAATAAAACAGCTCAAATGCAGATTTCATATAATCTGTTCAGAATCAGTGGTTTTGGATTGCAGAGATTACTGTAGAGGTTGTGTGTTTCAAGGATTCATATAAAAAAAAGTGATGATTGTTTCGGCCAGAAGAGGGCAGTATCCATTTTCTTAATCACATCTCAAGTGATTTCCCCCTTGGCTAAAGCAAGCACAAACATTGCTCCAATTCCAAACCCACAAAAGAGGGAATTTGAAAGTAAACAAATGAGCCCGATGGGATAATCAGCATTCTCAGACTCACAGCATAAAACTCTTTTCCCATGGAGCTGGCTCATAATTTCAACACAGGCCGCGGATTTATCTCCCAGCGCTTGATTCAAACGGTGACGAAGCTCTAATTTATAACAGCTCTCAGATTTGACATCTCTCCTTCTCTTTCTTCTTCTTCTTCTTCTTCTTCTTCTTCTTCTTCTTCTTTTTTTGGAAACCCAGCAAGAAGACGGGGTGAGAATAAAATGCTATTTAGGAAGTGGCTGGGGAGCCACAGTTGCTGGCATTATTTATAGATGCTGAGAGTGTGTATTATATATATCATTTTCCTGTCAGATCAGATATTCTAATAAGTTTGACTAATTTGAAATCTAATGTATTCGGACAAACTTGAGCTGTAAAGTATTCATGAAATCATGAGGTGTAGCATGAAGCGGGGTGGCTGGAATGCAAATCAAGGATATGTTTTTTTTTCCCTTCCAGATGCTGATGAATAATGTGGTCAAGCATACAGCATGTTCAGTGTTTCTGCAGCGGACTGATATAAGATTGTTATGAAGTTATCATCGTCTGAATCTTCCAGAGTGAACCGGAACGCCATGTGGTTTGGTGATCATGAGCGCCGATGGGACGGCGTCCAGCTCGGTTTTTAACTATACGCTCTAAAGCAAATGTGAAAAATGTTACCGGTCTGCGGGTCAGAACATTAATATGCAAGCTCTAATTTGGGCCTCCACGTATAGAGGTCCATTCTGAATGGAGCAGCTATTTGAAAATAATCTAGAGTGGCACACGGCTTTTGTCGGCGATGATGTCACCCAGTTGATTCTTCACGCAGCTTGCAAAGAAGGTTTCCCAACGATGGGTTCAGTACCAGCTATACGTGCTGGCCCTGAATGCAATGAATCCCTTCTTCTTTGTTTCCTTTTCTCTCTCCTTGTTTTTTTTTTTTTCTTACTCCAAAGCACATGGTCTGAGGTTATCTTGATCGGCCACTCTGCACGCTCCACATTTTATGAGGAGAAGTCGACATGATTGTAAAATTTAAGACGCAAATGTGCACTGTTAAGACATCATGTTTTGTATTATAAGACTGGTGGCGACTCTCTGCCGGGGGAGAGCGGGTTATATTTGTTTGCTCATAATGCGGAGCTGTGGTGAGGATTTGCCTCCTGTCTCAGTTCCAGAAGCAGTGTGGGATTGATTGTGAAGGAAAAAAAAAGGGGGCAGCTGAACACTGAGTCACAAAAACACGGGCTGGTTTTGATCTGGATTCAATGGCCTGGAATAACTGGCCCCTGAAGAGCTCTTGTGTCAAATGGTATCTGTGACAGGGAACAGAGAAGGGGGATAAACATGCTGCATTTAACATGTGGACATAACACCTCCCCCTCATACCATCTGGAAGAAAACAACCTCATCCTCAGCTACAATACAAGATCTACAACTGTTACTCGCCGGCTTTCTTAATTCGCAATAAAGCTGCTGAAGCTGCAATGCGATCGTCAAAATGTTCCCCTTTAAACAACGGGCGTGCTATCGGTGCTAGCCGCGGAGACGCATCGACGAGTCAGCTGACTCCCTCCTCCCTTTGAATCGTCCTCTGCTTTGTAACGTGAGGGTGTTTGGAGGCAGGTCAAAAGGCCCTTTCAACCCAAGGCCTCACCTACTTCCTAATGAATTCCCAGGGTCCATCAACCTGCAGGCGCTCCCATACAAGCTAACCAATGATTACACCTTGAGGGGGAGAGGGGGCGGGTAGTGGAGGAGGAGAGGCTGGCGAGATAGAGCATCCCCAGTACACAAATGCACACGCACGCACACACACACACACTCATGCACAACCACCACCACCACTACCATCACCCCCCAGATTGGAGGCAGGTGCAGCAGCAAATCAAGCCTCATTAGCTGCACCTTCTGCTAGCGTATACCATGGACAGATGGAAGCTTGCCCTCACATGTTACCTCACATCAGATGGCAGTTGGAGGAGGGTGGCTAGGGGGTAACAGGGAGGTACACTTGCCCCCTTCTGCCGGCATCGCTTCCTCCGAGCTACAAGATGCCCCTAAGCGCACATCCAGCACCAGAATGCTCCTTAACCTTAATCCTGCTGGCAACTACGAGTTTCCAGAGAATATCTGACATCAGATCAGTTGTAACTTATTCCTAGACAGGCCTGGCCCTGGTTAGAGAGGTGCATTCCTGGCCCAAGGAGGAGTTAAGGACCCGCAGAGGCCCCTGTAGCTGCGTTTCTGCCGAACACATGTAAAAAGAGCTTGGAGTGTGTGTGCGTTAGGGTGCACAGGCACATGATATGCTAAGACACACTATGGGGCAACCAGGTAAGTGACGCAGCCTCAACTGCAGGGTATCACATCGCCCCCTTGTCCTCATGGCTCTGACACAAGATCCTGAGCAGCTAATTGAGGTGACGGTGCAATTCATTGATGCCGGACACAGTGTCAACACCTTCTCTGAGGTAAAAGCGGGTTTATTCCCATCCCGCAAGGGACGTGGACACAAAGTGTCAAGGGATGGCGGGGGCGTGTGCAAAATGGATGCTGTCTGTGCGATAAGAAATATTGCACATGTGTGTTTCAACAGAGAGAAAGGCTGTCAGAACTGGATGGGTTTAGGATGATGGAATTTCCTGCTGGGCCCCTGGAGGTGGTGTGGGTCTAATTCAGCGAAACATCTGTGAAGAAAGATGCCCACTTGATGAAAGACAGCAACCAAATCTAATACCAGATTTCCAGAAATATTAAGTTTTCTGCTTTTCAAAAGTCCAACAAAGCCGGAAAGACATGGTGGGGGGAAAAAAGCATTTCACCTACAGAAACTTCATCAGCAGGAAATCCAAGGAGAAAGAAGTCACAGGACTGGACACATTGATCAGGAAGTCTAGTGCATTAACAGCACAGGTAACTTTTAAGTGCTTTATCCAGATAATGAGGTCAGGCACATTTTATGACTCAGATAAGTGCTGTTTTGGCAAGTCATTATGTGTAATTAATCACAAATACATAATCTCAGATTTAGATATGGGCCTATGTGACTAAACGAAAGGTTTGAGTTAGCAGGGGTGGGGATAGGGAAATTCTTAAAAGGGTGTTGGTGGTGTTGCAGGAAGAATGAGGGCAGTGGTACAATGGGTACTTTGTCTAGACTTGGTTGCTAGCGGAGGGAGGGGTCACTGTGGTGGGAATGGAGCTGCGGCATTAATGGATTGAACCTAAGTAGTTGGTTTGGAAGTACACAGAATCCTCACGTTTTGGGGCTTCTACCATAAAAAAAGCATTGTTTTTTGTATTCTCCAAAATGCTAAATATTGTACAGGACAACTGTTTGGAAGAATTTTCAAATGTCTTGGCAGCAAATGAGCCTTAAGGCTGCTCTAATGAATATTTTAGACAAACAAGGGATCGAATGACCATGCACAATGTAAAAGGTGTCATTCATAGTGACAAACTCACAAAGGATTAGCGGCAACTCCATTTAGTTACCCTCAGCTAAAAAGACCACTTTAGCTTGTTCCAGGCTAAACTTTAGTTTTCACTGTTTTCTGTCAAAATCTTTCATAAACCCTATGTAACACCACTTGCCCAGCACTAAACAGGCAAAGTTAGCAACTAGCTAGTGGAACTCAAAGCGATCAAGCTAATTTTACTTAGACAAAAATAGTGCCTAATGTTGATTGTATATTGGATTTGCATTCACCAAGTGGGTAAAATATGACACCAAATGCTTAAAAGGTGATGATATGTCAGTGTTGGTGTTCACAACTTGTTTCCACTGCCCTCAAGTGGCCAAAAAACAGTCAATGCAGGATTAAGGTGTTATATTTAAGAAAAAAATAAATAAATATTATTGTGCAAAGTTGATATCATTACCAGGAATGATCTGTAAGAAGCTGCAATTGAAATAGTTACGGTCATGTCAGGTTATTTACGCACGGTGCTCAGTTCCGGTATGACAAGAAGCCAAGTTGTTGAACTGGTCTTAACACTCTTCCCTTCATCTTTTAACAGCAACAATGATAGATGGGAAGGATATGAAGGCGTTCTCTTTTCTTTGCGGCAATGTCAAAATCTTTGAGAACACTCACGTTTGTGATGTCAAGTCCTTGTGCAAATGAGCTGCGTCCGTCTCGACATTTTTAGCAACATTAATTTCAATCAGGCTGCTGAGGAGGTACTTCTGTTTGGCGGGGAGCTAATGAAGAGAAACAGACACACATATGGGACTTTTTGTTTCGTCTCATCCTTCGATCCGCACCCGGATCCATATGCCATATGGGAAAGTGTGGATGTGAAGATCCGGGGAGCTCGACGCACGTTCAGTCTCTCTCCGAAATGCGGCGGAAAGAATCAAAAAGTCCCCCCGCTCTTGTCTTGCTCTCTCCCATGGGCACATGGGACTCAAGGTTACACATGCAGCCCTTTTAATGACGGCCCTTTTTTGCGGGGTTTTGTTTCATTTAGAGGAAATCATTGTTAATCCGTTGCCTATCTCCAGGTTTGAACGCACAGTGCCATATGTTGTATACTGCCTCGCTACCTTACTTCTAAACCAAAGGATTTCAAAAATGCGTTGGATATGCTTCACAACCAGAGAGCCTGTTTCAGGTGAGCTGATGGATCATTAATGTTAAGCTACTAACATATATAATATCATTTTAAACCAGAACACTTAATCCTGAAGGGGGAAAAGCCCTTTTTCAACGGTCTAACTTCCCAGCCAAGTGGGTTCATGGAGTCAGTCCTGGCTATAAACTGTTCACAGTGTCTGTAAGCAGCGACGTTGCCGAGTATCAGTCTTACTCGAGTAGAAGTGGAGCCGGAGAGGAGAAAACTCTCGCTCGATCACGACGCCGCGCCTCAGCCAAGACCGGGTCTGGAAGCCATTAACGGAGGGTATAGCGGGGGCTTCAACAGAAAGTACAGTAAATGTTAAGCAGGTGAGGGATTCGAGAGCCATAATGATGTGAATTTTACTCATCAATCCTGTACAGGGGAAAAACAAGCTGGGAGATTTTGTAAAGGTCTGCAACTTTATTTTCAGGCCTGGCGCATGTTTTTCTTTAATCTCACGAACTGGAAAATTTATTTTGTCACTCTTAAGATGTGAACTGAAACGTGCTGCAGGAATTATATCTCATGCAGCAGCAGCAGAGTGTAGCAATATGTGTGTGTGTTTGGGAGGGGAGGGGGGGGGGTTACATAAGGCAGATGTTTATGGATACCATACTTAAGATGCTAACACGACACTGCCTGCATTATATAAATAAAGTAGCCTTCCCCCAACATAAACAATTATTCCAGCTAGTATTTTCACAGGTGTGAGAGCAATATTACCGTGCCAGAGTCTATACGTTGCACCATTCATCACATAATTAGATTTACATGAAGTGGATTGCCTCCTTATTGGCTGTCACTTCGGCTCTAAGCTGTCGATGAGAGAAGCCCCTCCTGTGGTCTGCTCCAACAGCCCATCTTTACTTTGCATACCTGCCAACACAGCTATAAAGAAATTACCCTAATCATCATGGTAATTAACATCAATAATTATTGACAGTGCCACAGATGGGCAGGAATGATGGACAAAAGAGTTTGTTTCTTTGTTGAGGGCTTTGAAACCAATTTCCTGGAAGAAGCGTCGCTTCCGCTGTTAAAAAGTGGAGTGAACCTGTTGTATAGAGCGAGGTATAGGGGCCAGGCTGACATCATGTACGGGCTAATATAGAATGGCAACAGCAGGTGACCCCCTCAACACACACACACACACACACACTCCAACAATGCCACCCCCCTCCGTCTAGTCCCTGTTTGCCAGGAGTGCACCTGCAGCTTATTATCCAAGCCTTTAGGTTTATAATGTAGCGCAGGTGCCAAAGTGCCACAGCACCATTATAACACACACACACACACACACACACACATGAGTCAACAAACATAACAGGCACCAAAATGGGCATACACACTTACAGATGTGCAATGATTAATTAATACTGTGGTGGATAAATTCCAAAACATTGTTCCCTCCAAGTGTTGGAAAACATAGGGAGCACATGTGGCGAGAGTCAAATTAAAGGGGAATACCGCTGATTTTTATAGCTCTTGCTCTCGGAAATAAAATGTATGTAATATTCTGAAATTTAGAGGTTTATGTCTTAGACGTAATGGTTTAGTCATTAAATGTGTAGATTTGCTTCCAAACGACCAGATGAGGTTTTTTTTAATTCTTTTTTTTTTATTTTGCATTGTGTAGTATGAAACTTTGCACCACAAAAGGGAATCCTACACAATATAATATGTTGAATACTGCAGAAAGTTAGATTATAAAGGATTTTGATAATAAGAAGGTTGAGATAAATACCGATCCATCAAACTGAGCCTGTATACAGAAACTGTGCTTTAAAATAAGCCATTCAAGTTGTGATGCCACAAATATACAGTCACCACCCCCACAGATGTTTGAAGAGGAGATTTAATTCTTAATACATATTGAAATAGATGAGCGTCCTCCTTGTTGAAAATCAGAATGCAACAATGAGAACTATTGAGTCCAGAACACATGCCAGAAGACACTCGCAACAAAATGGCTGCACCACCGACTGTATAGAGGCCCCACCCTGGATCTGTCTATGTCTCAGCTGACCAGGGAGGTTCCTTTTCTTGATATCCACTCCTCACCATATCTGGTAGAGTCCTTGGGTGTTTTTTCATCACACTAAAAACTAAACTATACAATACTAGCAAAACTTTACCTTCTCCAACAAATTAACAGACTTTACTACAATGTTTTTCACGATAGATCTTCATAGGACAGTCTTTAGCCTGTGTATACTAATATTGTATACATTCAGAGAAACAGACACGTACAGTCATTTAAAAAGAAACTGTATTTGTGCCCACTTTGGCGACGATTCCTTGTGCTGAATTGACGGGAAACCACAGGGAGCCACAGGCGGGCTGAGATACTGACCACAGGCACCCCGATCCAGACTCAGTGACAGACCTTGTGGTGACATCTGCTTTTACTCAGGGAGAGCACTTCAGCACTTAATAAAGCATGTAATCACACTGTTGTAACTTGGGAGCAGACAAAGCAATGCAGGCGCACAGTGAACGCTTCGTACGCTGACTTTTTTTTTTTCTTCCCTTTTTCAGAAATGTCTGTTTCTGCTTATCTGATTTGAGTTTATCAGCAAATTGTGTACTGAGGCCCAAATGGAGACAAACAGCCAATTGAAAGCCTTTATGATTGATTACAGGACTTTGCTGCCGACACGAGAGAGACGTTTGCAACGGAACGCGCGCTGTACGTGCGTAACACCGCACGGTACATACTGTAAAGGTGTTTGTCCCTTTTCCTACACACACCTGCATGCCATTTCCTACATGTGAGTGGACAGGAAAATGGAAGGGGATGAAGTTCAAATTTTTTAAAAACATTTTTTTTCGAAAGCTCCATGTCACGACGAACAAAAGGAGGCTCTGTGGGCTTCATGACAGCTGGGTTACAGTTCTTTTTTTTTTTTTTTTTCCTTTTGTTATCACCCACCATGACATGCTGATGAGGCAGACAGACAGTGCCACATTGCTGAAATATCTCGCCATCTAAAGATGAAATGCTCCCAGGTCGTCTCGTGTTTTTTATTTTTTTTTATTTTGCACAAACCAAATTTTAAGGCTGCACCAGCTTTGCAGGCTAAACTGAAATGCACTTTGAGTGTGTTCTCTGCATCTCTTCTCATATTTCAGCTAAACTGCCTCCTCGCCAGGGCCAAGGAATGCATCAAGCGCCATAAATCAGGGGCTTGATAGGAACTTGGCGGCTGGACAGCAGTGCAGAGAGCTGTGTTATGTAGCTACAGTACAGTAAAGATGTTTTAAGGTGAACATTACCATCTTGGAGGAAGAGAAAAACGAGGGGGGAGGATGCTTTGATTCAGGGGAGTTTTGTCCAAATGACAGAGCAATGAAAGCCCTTCTCACCTCCTTCAGCCCTTAACATTCCTTTACTTGTGAATCACTATGATCACCAGGAGGACTACAGGCCCCAAAACTTCGGTCTGGCCCTGTCTTTAATTTTATTTATAACGTACAGTTTGGGCTCAAGAAACAGATTATTTATGGTGAAAAGTGTGCGCAGGTGCTTGAGCTCGATCTTCTTTCTTGTCATGGCGAGAAAGAGGGAAAGAGTTCATGTAAAGGAGGCAGCCGGCGCTGTGTGTGCCAGGTTTGTTTGTCACATCTCCGCCTGTCTGCGCCTTATGCAAATGGGCAGGGGGCTGGGAGGGACGGCTCCATGGGAAACTGCTGGTGCTAATCCAGCATGTTGAACAGGGGAGGAGAGGAGTACTTTTCAATAAAGCGCCCCCACCCCTCTGTCATGTCATACACACACAAACACACACATGTACACACACACACACACAGATGAACAGCGTGTTCTCATCCCATGTGCGCGTATGCCTGTGCACAAACATCACAGGCCGAATCAGGGAAAAACACAAAGATGCACACACGAGTTCTCTCCCTCTCTCACGCACAAACACTGAACACCTGTTTCTTTTCTGCACATCCAAACAGACATGCTTTAATATGTGAATAAATCCCACGATCTTAAGACCCACTCTCAGTCCGCCGGGTGTAATACCAGGGTGCTTTCAATGAGATAACAACAAGCCTCAGTGTGATCGGCCTATACTACCACCTAAAGATAGACTAATAACACGCTCCAGCCACAGTCCATCACTTAGACTATGAAATTTATGCAAATTTGTGTGGGAATACGCGGAGCTGAGGGTGCTCTTTAAGACTAGTACATTTCAGACAATCCTCTTTTATTCCCCGAGCTCTCTTCAACTACATTTTTGCAAACAAACAGAGGCTGTTGTCTGAGGTCTAAATTTCTTCTTAGAAAGAAAGGGAGCCTCTTGAGAGTATTTTGCCCGAGGAATCTCCAAAATGCAAATATTCAATGCAAATTGCGATGATTCAACAGTAAGAGGAATAGTTTGCCATTTAGGGAAATATGTTTCTTTGCAGAGATTAGAAGATACACATGTCTGTACACTAAATCGTGTACAACATAAAAATTAGTAATAAGTAATAAGTATTAATAAGTAATTAACCTCATCGTGCCAAAGTGCAAAATCATATTATATGTTGGGAGCTGAGTTGTAGCTTGTTTATAGCCGTTAGCTTTTTACTTCTGCCATTTGCATTTATGCTTCAAAAACCACAAGCACAGTGTTCCACCATCAAGATTATCTTGTTGAACAAAAGTATCATGAACTCCTGTTGGCCACAAATCTTTTTTGTACTAATCTAAAATCCCATCGGCTTTTTGATGTGAGAACAAGGGTGATGTTAACTTCTGGGTTAGCTTACAAAAATTCTTGCAGCAGTTTAGTTTAGTCTGTTTAATTTGTACAAAACCAAAATGTAAGTTGTGGTTTTACACCCAGCCAAGAAGTAGTTTGGAGGTCACAGTTTGTCTTTTTTACACTTTGTTTTTGTTTTTGTGCATATTAAACAAAGGACAATTGCATAGCCAGGCTAGGTGTTTACCGTCTTTATGCTAAGCTAAGCTAAGCTAACATCTCCTGATGCTGGCTCCATACTTAAACAGTGTGGTATCGATCTTCTCATCCAGTCCTCACCAAGAACACAAACGACTGCACAACCAAAAATATCAAACTATTCCTTTAAGTGTCTATTGAAACCTCTTTCCTTGTGGATTTATTTCAAAGATAGAAAAACAACCTATTTCCACAGGGCTATTAAAGGTTAATGTTTTGTTTCCTTTTTCTATTGAAATCAGGAGTCCTGTATTATCTGTTTATAACACTGATCGTTTAGTCAGACACCAATGAAAAATCTCTCCAAATCCTGCCTTATGACTTCCGTCTAGATAAACTGCATTACGCTCACACTTTGATGCCAAAAGAGAAAGGATCAGATTAATTCATTACCTGATTCCAACAGCACACAAGATGAATATTATATTCCTCCCATAAAACTTGGGGATGTGACAGAGTTCTTTGTGCTGGCATTGGCCCGTGTCCAACAGCCCAGTCCAGCCCCTGCACTCACAGGTTTGTGTGAGAGAACTCGCTGTGCTTTCCCTCCGCCATCCTCTCTTCGGTACACAGGCGGACGCGCGTCGGAGAGCCGCGAGGCGCCGTCGCCTCTCCTGGATCCATAGGGGTGGAAGGAAGAAGGGGGAAAACTGGACGAACACAAAGGCAATCAACAAATCCCCTTTGCTTGAGCTCCGCGAAACATAATAGGGCCAAATCATCATCTATTTAGCTTCGTCAAATCACTGACAGCAGGCCTTGATAAAAGAGAGTGGAAAATATGTAGGGTACAAGACGCTGCCAAGACCCTCACCGACTCGAGCCCCCTATTGAAGCCAGATGTTGACTCAACTGGCCAATTTTGATAAATGGCATAATGATTACCATTATAGATCGGGTAATTTTATATCAGCGTGCCACATTGTTGGTCCTCTTTAATGATAGCCAAATGAACTCTGGTTTATGCCCAAGGCCAGGTGGGCTTTTCTTGCGATCCATGCAGTGCCGTGTGTGGCCATTAGGAGGGCGCCCCTGCTGCAGACAGGGCGCCCGGTCTTGTGGGCGCAGCTGACGGTCACCCTTGTTGTCATCAAGTGTCCAGCTGAGCCCTGAGCCCATCACGAAGGCCCGTAATGAGACTTAATTGGTAGTTTAGCCTGACTTTTGCCTCCTTCAATGTCCTCAATCCCATTAGGAAGGCTTACTAGATCAGAGCTTCACGTACTTGACACAGTGACCCAGATGGATGTTACCTCGCATGACCCTCCCGAAGGTCTCAGCGGATTGATTCGACTGCGGCCCAAACACCGTGGTCCGTCTCCCATTCCCCGAGGATTGGGGTATTACAGTAGATTAGCCGGAGTAATACCACCGCGGAGCATGGGTATGCGGGGTCATGGGATCGCTCCAGGACACGAAAACTAATGTTTGCTCTCAGGGAAAACTGTGACAGGCACACTTCTGAGAATCAATGAAATCCAATTAGTTTAATACTTAAGTCAAATAGTCGTCTTTCCTCTGAACTGACACTGTCCTTATTCCACCCCTGCACAAATTACTGAACTGGTTTATTCTCTTAGTTTTACAGAGGTGATGGTGAGCTATTTTGTTTCCCTCATCTATACAAAGTCTTGTAAGTAAATTATTACGGTGGTGAGAGGAGTTGAATCTTATATAGTTTCTTTCAAAGCAAGTGTTTTTCCAGTATTCCAGACTTGGAAAAAATGCAATTCAATGGATAATACATATATAGGTCTGCTGATGCTACAGCCTGATATGTATGAGAACATATAGCTTTTTTGTCAAATCAATTAATGATGGTGAAGTCACATGGCTCGTCTTAGATTTAAATTAAAGCCATTGCTGTTTCTTTTTTAGAAAAGACTCCGACAATCGACTGCCCCACTTCCCTTCAGCGAAAAGAAACTCTGTATAACCATTCACCTTCTCTGACCCCTTTTCCTCCCTAATAATTTTCATGCAGTCCTTAAATAACAAGGGACAATTCAGAGCTTTTTGTGTTTCCCCGCGGTGTCCAGCCAACTGGCGCATGCACAGGAATCAGTCAGATGCAGTAATTTAGCTGTCCATCAGTTAACCAACATGGACTGAGTCTGATGTCAGACCTCAAACAGGAACATTTATATTTAGGTCTCGAACTGCAATCACTCAAAACCAAATCTAATAAAATAAACACCAGAGAAAAAAAAAAGGCAGAACACAGAAGTCTTTTTTGTAGCATAGCTCATTTTATTGTTTAAACAGTTTTGCATAGGAAATATATCCACTTCCAGTAATTGACTGCAGTAAAAACAGCTGCTAGCAGTATAGGCTGGATATAACAGTAACAATCACAAAAAGTTGAGCCTTTATTTACACTGATTTTAATCTTGTGGCAATTTTAGCCCCTGCACCAAATGTAACCAGCTTGAAGGCATCGCCTAATGCTCGGCGTTTCTAAAATCAATAAAAGAAGGGATATCAAGGCCTTCGCTATACAGTTCACAATGGACACCTGTGGCTCCTAAACTGTAAATGAAAAGATTTAAAAAAAAAAAAAAAAAAAAAAGTCCTCTAAAACGTACATTCAGATACATACATAGACCTTTGCACACACTTGCAGTGTAACTACGATCACTACTGGAGACTGTTTACATATTGTTTTGTTGGTGTTGTTGTTGTTGTTTGTTTTGTATGATTCCACCATGATTCATAAAATAGAAATGTGTGCGCAGAGGGAAGTAAAAGTGCCACAAGACCCAAAAAGAAATCAGCCCTGCAGAGAAAAAACTGGTGACTAATCTCAAGAAAAAGACATTATTTCATTCTTTCACTGCGCTTAATGTAGCACTGACCCCCCCCGAACCCCACCCCTCCCACCCAGAAAAAAAAAATAAAGAAAAAAAAAGAAGAATGAACATTTCCTATCAAATTGTGAGCAAGCTTGATGTGGGCATTGTGTGCAGACATAATTAGAAAATTAATCAAAAAAAACATCAAAGAAGTAATAAAGAGCATATTTCCAGATGAGTGAGCCACATTCTGTTCTGTGTGATGCTGTTTTCCTTGTCACATATGAAAGTAAGTCTATCACATTTTACAATTATATACAACAGACACTTGGACAGCTTGAACAGGCACTGCATTGCTATCTTTTTTTTTGTCTTCTTTTGGTGAATGTTACATCCTGTGAAAATGCTGGTTTTTCATGTTTGGAACAACCTGATGCCAAGTGACTAGCAGCTAGCCAACGTATGGAAGGTGAGTATTGCTCATGTGGGATGAAAAGTAAGTCTTGGATGTTGCCTCAGTCTGCACGTATATGCTCTCAGTCCCTACAGGATGCGTGACCTTCAGCGTAAAAGAAAAAAAAAAAAAGAAAAAAAAAAAAAAGGGAAAATCGCACACGTTGCACAGGTCCTCCTTGCATAAAAGTTGCCTTGTTCTCGATGATCGATGCAATAATACTTTCTAAAAATAAGGTCGTCGTGAGTGTCAAAAATCGGCCTCGGGTAAGGCTCTCGATGCTGCTGATGGGTGGAACACTGATTCAATTTTATATAAAGTTTCAAGAGCTTTTTTTGACAGGCTACATTCACACCCTGCGTAGCAAAAGACACACGGAACCACGCCCCAAAATACATTTAGTCTACCTAGTATCAGCTGGAAGGTCTAGTACCTTATCTTGAAGCACCTGCAATCAATGTAGTTTTTGCTTTTTTTCTTGTAGTGTGAATGAAGGGTTTCCTACATCACATCAGGCATAGACATCATGTGGAAAGTGCAAAATGAGTGATGCCTTGATGCTTTTTTTACGGATCTTTTAGAGAAATTTGTTGGCCAGCCGAATCAGAAAAAAAAAAAAAACAAAAAAAAAAAAACGGCGAGACGTAGCACCAGTCGTCCTGCAACATTTTAACATTAAAAAAAACAAGAAACAAAACTATCTGATAGATTCATCGAGGACGTTTTGTCAGATTTTACCCTGCTTTTCACGTTAGGTCAGGTGCCTTTACTTGGGGCCTTTTCTACTGGTTAAGTGACATCACCTCCCAGCTGCTACAAGAACACACTCACACCCATCACGATCTTGTTGGACAAGAATTCACACCCATTTCCAAAAAAAAAAAAAATAATAATAAAGGAGATAAATCACACTCGCTATGGCCACACTAATGATAGAACGACAATTCATATATTTATGAAGTGTTTCCGAAATGGAAATATCTAAGCACTAGCCAAGTTCAGAAATAATATTAATAATAAAAAAAAACGCCTTCATTGTTGTTGTTTTTTTTTCTTTTTTTAAATATGTGTGGATCTGTATAGAATATTTCCCCCCGTTTTTTTTTTTTTTGACTTTACATACAGGAATACAACAACCGATGAAACACTTTAGATTCTATTGATCCGGGGGAACCTGGAGAGTTCTAACTCAAATCCAGCCACCGAAAACAAATTCATTTTTTTTTTTTTTTCCTAAAATGGAATTGACTTATTTTCCCCAGAAGTGAAGATTTACAAATAAGGGCTTTAGAGAATAACTCTCGAGAAAGTTTACAGTGTACAAACTCCTGTCGTATGGCAGGCTTTTATCGATAGAAAGACCCTCATTTTCTCTCATTGTGTAGTGTCAGAGGCACTCTATCACACACACACACACAAACGCACGCACACACACATGCACGCGAACACTCAAGCTGCCAAAGCAGAGTTCAACCCCACAGACTACTGCTATCGACGCAATCAGGATATTTACCTTTATGTACAGTCTCCTATTCAAATAAACACCAACAGCACAGTGACCCTGACACATTTCCACACACACATTCACACACACACACACACACACACACACACGCTTGGGGACAATGCACTTCAGTGGGGTCTCCAATGGCCAAAGGCTGCAAAGCACTTGTAGTTTTTTTCTTTTAAAAGAAAAAAAAAAAAAAAAGAAAATGAACAAAAGACAGAACAGTGCACATAGAACGGGGTGACTTTTCAATTCGTTTTTTTCTGCATTAAAAAATCCGGGTGAAGACGGAGAGGTTGAGCTTGACTTGAGAATTATATCTCTTTTAAAAAAAAAACAAAAAACGCCGTCCGCTTCTTAGCCCCCCGTTGCGCTTTTTTTTTTTTTTTTTTTTTACAGCGGAGAGCTAGCGCCGCTTCAGGCTTCAGGATTCTTTCGCGATTGTAGGGGAAAGAGTGCAAAAAAAAGGGGTCCGAGCGGCATCCGGGATGCCCCTCTCTGATATAATGACAATGATTGCTATAAATAATGCCCTGTAATACGCCTGAGAGGTTTAGTTTGAGACTAGATTCATAAACACTGCAAAGGAGAGAAGACGATTGCCTATGTGCTATTTAAGTGCTATATTTTTCTTCTAGTGGACTCTATTTAAGCATCTACTGGGCCTCTGAACATTTCAGGATCACCGGTTTTGTTCAGTTTTTTTTTTTTATTTCAAACATACTCTACTGGGGGGGAGTATCTCAGTAATTGACATATGTGCATATCGTATTTACATTTATACAAATCTACTACTTATAAAAGACTTTCTAAAGGCTTGCTTGAGCCTGTCGGAAACTGATTTGGACAGGTCTCACTAGCATTAGTCGGTGTGTGATTGTTGCGCAGGTCACAGGCCACTTCACTGATGTGTTTTAAGGCATCTACTCGGGAAAACTTGCATTCGGAGATGTCGGGAATAGCACGGCACATTCGACGAGCGAGCGATTTGCCGTCGATACGCGTGGGCGGGGAGGGGTGGTTCGGCCCCGGAAAAATCCCAAAAATAACGTCCTCGGGTTGCGGCTTTTTTTTTTTTTGTCTACGACAGAACGGGATTCAAAAATGATTTCTTAAAATGATTGTCATACTCAAGTCAAGCCGTCTCTCCTGTGAAAAAAAAAATGTTAAAAATAAAAAATAAAATGAGCTCCTTCAAGGTCACATGCTAGCACCCCAGGTGGAAAGTTAAAAGTAAGAGTCACAGTAGACCAATCAGTGACTTTGCAGCCGTGAATAAAGACCAAGGGTGCATTATTATTTATATATATATATATATATATATATATATATATATATATATATATATATATATATATATATGTGTGTGTATATATATATAACATATATATATATAGTACTTCTAGAAAAATACCAGCCCGCCCCATAAAACTCACTAATTCAAAATACACTGGAACATGTCTCACCGTCATTCGGTCGCTATATGCTAAAGAAAGAAAAAACAAAAAAAAAAGAAAAAACAAAAAAAAAAAGACCTTGTCATACACTGCATAGAAAGCAGTCCCCACTTTGGTCTATAAAAAAGGAAAACACCCACAACAACAACAACATCATCAACAACAACAACGACAAACAACGATATCAACAAAATAAATGCATTACAATATTGTCTATCTCCAAACTAGCCTCTAATAATTGACGCATCTATAAGCACTACCTACATAGGCAAAACTTGGTATTGCATAATTTTCATAATTCTGAATTTCCACCCTCCACAATAGTAACTGGAAGATGAACACAATGAGCATTGAAAAAAAAATAAGGAAAAAAAAAAAAAAACGAAAGATGACAGGTTATTAGAAAAACCACCGAAATACTGAGAAAACAAAAAGAAAGAAAGAAAGAAAAAAAAAAGAAAAAAAAACGCTGGTTGATTACAAACTTTAAAACGGCAACTATACACAGCCTTGATATGCAATGTAACTGTGAGATAGAGTAGTACATGAAGTTAAAAATCAACAATTTCATTCAGAGTACAAAACAATTCTTATCATAAAAATGTTAATTTTTTTTCCTATAATGATAAATGCAGCAAAAACAAGTGTAGTGATGTCTCTATATTTCAAAGGCAAGGCACGTAATGTGGACTATATGTCATCGTGCAAATTAAGAGTATCGGAGAGATTTTTCCTTGTATAAATATGTCTGGACTGGAGAGGCAATGGCTGTGAACATGCCGTGCACAATTCTAGATTTCAGGGATTTGCCACCACCTGGATTCATAATTTCAGTTTTCAAACTCTTCCACTGCAGAGTTAACCTTGCACAGACTGTAGCTTTACACATAAGCCTACTGTACATTTGCATGAATTGTACATTTCCATGAATTAACACTTTGCATTCCTTTTTTTTCTTCTTTTTTTTTTTTTTTGTAAACATAAGCTTTAGAAGCCGATGGCCAAACGCTCCTGATCTTATCGTGAGCATTTTGAACTGAAATGCCATTTTTTTTTACACACTAAGTGCGTCTCATTTCTTTACTTATGTTCGGTTCTTTTCGTCCCCCTCCCCCCCCGGAAAATAAATTAAAAAAAAAAAAAAAAAAAAAAATCTCCCCATAAAGGTGGGAAGGGCTCAAAAGAAGTGCTGGTTTGTTTTGCTCAGCGCTGCACAGGTAGCTTAGTGCTTTTCTTCAACTGCCTTTTTCATGCTCGGTGTTTTTTGTGTTTTGTTTTTTTTTTCTCTCATGTGAGGAGACGGAAATGTGGCTGAAATCAAATTCAAATGTTTTCTTAAACATTTTTACCCATAAAACCATTTAATATTTATCCCCCTTCCTTTAGAGTCTTAGGGCTGACAGACTGATAGCTTCCCTTCAAAAATTAAATTGCACTTGCCTCTTTCGAGATTTTCTTATTCTCCGTCTTTTTTTCTTTTTGTTTAAAAAAATAAAATAAGAAAAAAATCCTTTTGTAAAGGAGTCGCGAATTCTTTAATGAGGGGTCCGATCTCAAGCGTTTTTAGTGTTTTTCGAAAAAACCGAGAGTTCCCAACTCTCGCCGTTAAGTGTTGTTTTTTTAACATTAATTTCTTGAAGTAAGTAAGCAGTAAAGAATAAACAAAGTCAACACGTTTTTCTGAACAAAAGAGTCGTATCACAGTAAACTGAAATCAAACGGAAGAAGAAACACTCTGAATTCACAATTTTTTTTTTTGTTCCTATGGTGTACACAGTGAATCGTTTGACGTGGGGGGGGGGAGGGGGCGGAGCCTCTTTTCAAGAGGTCGGAGAGCTTTAGAGTCTCGGAGCCGTCCACCAGGCAGAGGTTGTCGGTAGCAGACCTCTTCACTCGTGTGTGTGTGTGTGTGTGTGTAAATGTATCTGTGTGTGTGTGTAAATCAATATTTTTTTTTACATCTTTCCCCTGGTTTGGGGAAAAAAAGATTAGGAATTGCGGCTAAGAGACTAGAGTGTCATGCAATAAAACATTAAGGCATCTATACATCACAGTATTTGAATGGATCGAGAAGTTCTGCAAGCACGACCACTGACTGGTGGCTGGCGGGTGTGGGTGTGGGAGCGAGGACACAGCAGACCTGAAGCTTCTTCTTCTTGTTTTTCTTTCCAACCCTCGTCTTCATGGCTAGTGTCCATCATGGTGGGGGTGAGACAGAGGAGGAGGAGTTGGAGGAGGGGGGATGAGTGGAGACTGTGCAGCTCGTGCTGCTTTTGCTGGTTTCATCCATGGCTGCGGACACCTGTAGTGCTAGCGCTGCACCAACAACACCCATCCACCCAGGGGGGAGGGGTAGGGACAGAGGGGTGGTGGGTGGGTGTGTGTGTGGTGGTGAGGGTGTGTGTGTATGGGGGGGGGGCGTCATCCGGTCCTCTCTGGGTTCAGTTCCCTGTCTCAGCGGGGACCAGGGGCTCACCAATGATGTTTATGCTGTAGTTCTGGTGGACATTTGTTGGCAGAATCGGAGTCCCGTTCGACACTTGGAATGGAACTAAGCTCGCCCAGGTACCAGGACTGTGGAGAGAGGAGGAGGAGGAGGAGGAGGAGGAGGAGGAGGAGAAGTAGGGAAAAAAAGAAAGACACAAGGAGACGGAGAGATTAGTCACATGCCATTAACTTGTTCGTGCAGCATGCAGTCAAAATCTGATTCTTTCTTTCAATTATCCTGAACACTGCTTCGCTAATGACCAGCGTCACTGCTCTGCTGACAGTCATCAAAGTTCAAGGTCTTCTTTTTTTTTTTTCTCCCCCCCACCCCCCCTCTTCCTTTTGTTTTGTTCGGACAGAGAGAGAGAGAGAGAGAGAGAGAGAGAGAGAGAGAGAGAGCGAGAGAGAGAGAGGGGAAAAAAAAGAGAGAAGCCGGCAGCACCAGCTCGTTAATCTAAGCTGAGGTGATTCCACTTGATTCCCAGAGAAGGACATCATGTGAGAGCGCCGTGACGCAGCCCCTCAGCTCTGCATTGACGGCGGTATAGAAAAGCATGAGGGGGGGAGGAGTGCGATTGGTGGTGGTTGTTGGGAGGTGGAGGAGGGGGGGGTTGTGGGTATAAGTGGAGGGGGGGGCTACACAAAGCTGTCCCATCCCTATTCATCTCACGCTAATGGCAAAACAACACAGTGATTGTTCCTGGGGAGCAACGGTGCTAACTGAAAACGCGAGTGGGAACAAACAGCATGTTGTTCCCGAGGGGTGCTGCGCTACGTAGATGTCAGATAATTAGCCCCCTCCTCCTCCTCCGTCACCCCCCCTCCCCCCTCCCCTACCCTTCTCCCCCACAGGTCCCCAGTGTGTACTCATCTAACACCACCACCACCCCCCTCGGCTAAAGCCTGAGAATACCTGTGTCGCGTGTTCGCGACCCAACGAGCAGAAGTTTGACGACGTGCTAAAACTAAAAAAAAAGTACCACGGAACCGAAGCAGGAGAGAATCGGCAAAGTAGGACGGACAAATAAAGTGCAGCGGAAAAAAAGTAATGCGGTTATGTGTGTGTTGTGGAGGGGGGGGACAAGTAGACGAGAACAAATGATCGGGGCCGAGAAAAAGGAGAAGATGGATGAGAAGGAGGAGAGTGGCTCAACTCTGAAGATGCTGGTTCACCGGGGTGGAACACACACTCGAGTCTTTGTGAAGCTTCGCCGCTGTCTGCGTCCATGAAAGCTACCGATCGCCCCAGTCTGCATTTTATACAAATCGCCCGCTGACATTCATTTAAAACAATGGAGGTGCAAATTCAGTTCAGCCCTAAAAGGCCTAAAAGACTCTAATGAAAGAAAGACAGACATGTATTCAGTAAAAAAAAAAAAAAAAAACATCTCTAGAGATTGCGTTTCAGCGTGCAAAGAGTTAAAAAAAGAAACCTCAAGGCTAATCCTCTCTAGCAGTTTTTTTCCTGTCCAACCCGTCCTCATGTTATCCTCTCTCCTGCTTTCTTCCCTCCCTCCTTCTCTCTTTCGCCCTGCCAAAAATCATCGGACAGGAAACGGGGGATTAAGTTTTTCCTACCTTGCTGAACAAAGAGCGCACAGAGCGGCCGAGGGCCGCGGCGTTCTCTTTTCCTCTTTCTTCCTCCCTCCCTCCCTCCTTCCATCTCTGTTTCTCTTTTCCTTATGAAACTCCTCTCAGGTAATGACTTACATTAGTTGGGTGGGAGGATGGTGGGGGGAAGGGGGGGGGGGACCACACAGCGTACAAAAGCGTACTCGCGGGGGCCTTTTGTGCGCACTAAACCCGGCAGATCGCTTTTAATCTTGTTAGAAATCGATGGCTGTCAGTCCGTATCTGCCTCCCATAACCTAAAGCTGAGCCGGGCCTTTTTTTTATGTAAAGAAAACCTCTCGTCTCGGTCTGGAATCACAAACAGGGGCCTGGAATCATCCCATCACTGCTGATTGAGACTTGCAGACTTGCCTTATTAGTATGAGGGAACTTTAAATGCGGGCAACCAGAGCGGGGCGAGATCAGAACCTGCGTTTTTGGGGTTTTTGGCGCCGTGTTACAGGAATGCTGGTGTCGCTGGTCATATCAAACATTTCCCATTTGCTCTGCAGTTTGGCTGCAATGACTTAAACCTTTTTCTTCATGTTCCCCCCGTTGGACGTGGAGTAAAAGCTGACCTCCGCCGCTGCATCTCCTTAGGTAACCTTCAAGATGGCTTCCCTTTTCGCCCCTGTCCAGCTCCCAAACCTCACTAATTCTACTCCCTGCTAGCACAGCCCGGGCATACTGCGTGCTTCGTTTAAGGATTAGCTCCCTAAATTAGATTATCTAATGGCATCTTAATGGATTGCTGACCCATTTCCTGCACAATGGCAACATGCGAGTCTGGCAGCGTTTTAATTTGGGGGCTAGCACTGGAGAGAGGCATGGCGGCGCGCTCCGTTAAAGGGCAAGCGAGATAAAAGAGGAAAAAAAAAAAAATCCCACTGATCCCATCTATACGTTGAAGCGTGTTTTTTTTTTTTGCGTGTTTTTTTTTCTCGCGCTTGAATAATCCATCAAAGAGAAAGAGAGAGGGGAGGGGGGAAAAAAATAAATAAATAATAGAATTAGCATCCTGTCCTCTAAACAGAATAAAACAAATTCAGTTGGGATCTATGTGATCTGGGCTCATTACTGTACACTCACATGGAGGGGAAAAAAAAAGAGGTGGAGTTGGCTGGTGTGTTAGAGTGCTGCAGGGGACATTTTACTCCTGCTACCTCCACCGGCCTATTAGGAGGCCTGTTGAAGGGGGTTCTGCTGCGTGCATGTGTGTTTGTAACTTCAGCGGGTGCAAAAATGAACTGTACACACACTCACACTCGCGCACACGCACGCACACACACAGATGCACGCTACACTTCCAGGGGAAAAAAGTGGAAAAGGGAGACGTAACAGGAAAAGGCTTAGCTCAGCTTGCTCGCTCTGCCATGGTGGAATGGTTCAGGTTTTTCCCCCCAGAGAGGGAGAGATACAGGGGGGGGTGAAGGTTGGCTTTTCTTTTCCTTTAAGTTAAAGGGAGTTAAAGCATGACTTCAGCATAAAGTCAAACAAAGCCAGGCTTGTTAAAATGTGGAAAGTAAAACATGCGCCGCGCGGCTTAAAAAGAAAAAGAAAAAAAAAAGGTGACCTGAAATGACTCCTTTCATTCTGCACAGTTTTGACTTCATTTGTCCTAATTAGCTCATAACTTCTGCGTTATGAGATGTTGTTTTCGTTGGGTGTGAGTCCGAAAGGACGGCTGCGTTTCGGGAAAAGCGTTTGTCAAATTACTGTCACAGCGAATCTGTGAGAAGCCGAGAGAAATATCCTCAAATGTGCGAGGGCGGGATGAGGAGTTTCTACTCCTTTGAGACACTTTTTAAAAAATATTTTCATTTGAAAGTGCATTTAAAGAAAATGCAGTTCAGGAAGTCTTCTTTCTAAAGGAGAATTCCAGATTGTTTGCTCAGAAACTGGACAAAAAGGAGATAGGCAAAGCAATACTGAGATATTCCTCAGCCCGTTCAAGCTTCCCTGGAAGCTCGGCAGCATTTATTTAGAAAAAGAAAAGCTAGTCAGTACTGGAACAAGTGGAAAATAATGCACTGAAAAACAGTTGGAGGAACAGAAAGGAAAGGAAAAAAAACACGAGAGACACAAGGAAATATGTGTTGTGTTTATCAAAGTAAAGCATGACCTTATTCCAAAAGTCCAAAGGGTGACAGACTATCCTACTGCAGGAACAGTAACAGCTACTGACTCAATCTTAAAAATCAAGAAAATCATACATATATGTCATTAATTCTAAGTGTGTGTGTGTGTGTGTGGTGTGTGAGAGAGACAAAGAGACGGCATGAAAGAATGAAAAGGTTACCTTTGCCAAGTAATCCCCAAAGTGTCGTCAGTGGCACTGGGGCCATAATGCCTGCCGTTTTGAGTCACGCTCCAGTCACACTTCCTCAGCTGTCAATTGAAACCTAGCAGTCAGATCACTGGGCCAAGACAACTTCCACTTCAGATTACACTACAACTCAACACTGTATATACAGAATGCATGCAGAAGAGCCTAAAGCAAGAGCAGCAGAAATAAATTTAAAAAATAATAATAATAATAATTAATTAAAAGAGGATTCCTAAATGAGTCCTAATCCTAAAACTGGCAATATGAACACAAAATAGAATCAGTGTATTCATTATTTATTGGGGAGTGGGGGACAGTTTAAATCAAAGCTATGGAAAAGAAAAAAAAATGCATGCAATCACAGTTAGTGGTGAGAGCTAATCCTGAAAGTAAAAACACTGAGTTAGTTACAAAATGTGAGTGGCATCATATTGTTTTTTTTTTCTCCTTCTAATCTGTGAGGTGGCTACTGTTTTATTTATTTATTTATTTTTCCAGCTGGTTAGTCAATGAAGCCGTGCCAATCCACTGGATGCATGCACCCTGTCGATAATCATTGCTTCACTTGTAAGTGCACTTCCTGATCCGGGATGCATGCCCTCGAGCATGCAGAGGTTTGTTTTTTTTTGTTTTTTTTTTCATTAGCTAACTGTTTTTATTGATTAGGGGTCAAAATTACAATGAAGTTAAACAAGCACACGCACGCACACGCATCCACGCACGCAAACAAAACCCCTTTCTCCCCCCACCACCACCCGCTCTCAAGACATGCCAACCTCACATACAGATTACAAATTACTGCGAGAGGAGAAAAGCCACACACAAACCGTGTCTCCTTTGCATGCATTATGCGAGCGCACATGTCTGCAATCCAGCTGAGAGCTATCTCTGCCAATACCAACCTAACCTTGCCCCGTGGTCAACGCATTCATTTAGTAATGCATCGGGGTAAAAACTGCACTGTTAGCACTCTGCGTGCGGTGGCAGACGTTTTGCCGAGGCTCTTAAGAGGGATTTAATCAGATAGACGCGCACGCTTGAATATTCAAAGCCATTTGCGGGCGGTCAAGAAATGTGTTCTTTTTTTTTTTTTTTACCCCCTCTGAGCACCTGGACGAAGACATCGGGAGACGATGGTTTCCTACTTAAGCCGTACTTAAATTCACTCGTGTGTGTGTGTGTTTTTTGGAAGAATTCAACCGGAGACTTGAATTTCTACGGCTAATCTTGAAAGCTTTACGATGACGTCACCCCCCCTCCATTATACTACAATTTGAACCGATTAGGTGGAGTTGATCAATTGCTTTGAATGGCTGCTGAATGAAAATGAACAGACAATGCGCCGTGTGTGTTTTCTTTCTGTGTTTATCGCATGTTGGGGAGACTGAACCCCACCACCCGCACCCCACCCACCCCCCCCCGCGGCGCTCCCGCACTCTCCAGCATGACAAAAGCTTGGAGAGAATGCGCGGGCTGGGCCAGACGCTCGGTGCCACCGCTCCTCGAGGGGCTCGCCATCTGTCCGCTGGCATCGGCACATCAGAGTGGCACGGGCAGCGGGGGAATGGGGGGGGGGGAGCCGGGGAACGTTAGCAAACAGATGCAGGCAGATTGTGGATTAGGATCCTTCCTTAGATAATACCAAATGACATCTGATCACGGATCTTTCCCTGCGGAATGCTAGATGGTGGCATTCCCTCGAGGGGTTAACCAAGGCGAGAGATGAATGGAGGGTTTTCACACATTCGCTGCCTGGGAATCGTAGAGCAGGTGTGGGAGCGTGTGGTGGTGGTGTTGTTGTTGTGTTTCTTTTTTTTCCCATTTTTTCTCCCTTTTTTTCTCCATTTTTTTTTTTTTTTGAAACCTACTGCGTGCGTGTGTTTGTGTGACTTCTATTTTAGTGGTGTCACGTTTTAAAATAGGCGCTCCTCTGCAAAAACGTTGCTTTAACCTTTACTACCAAGTTATCAGATGACAAGTTATTTTATAGTAATGAAATTACCGAATTATCACTCATAGTTTCGAATTAACACTGTAGTGGCAATTTAAACAAAGATCTATAGTATGCCCATGGTATATTATTAAAGCAAAGATTTTAATTTGGGATAATTGCAAATTATCAACAAAAAAATGTTTTATTACAGCCTCACTCTGTATTTCTGTTTATTAAAAGAATTCTGAATATCTGGCTGATTTACACTTCAAAATCTGGAACAAAAAGGGCTTATAGCCTCTCGGGGGCAAAGGCTTTTGGACAAAATTCAGCAGATCAAGCAGCTACGCTCTGACTGCCGCTGTCTTGTGTAGTCACTTTGTGCCCCACTGAAAGAAGTAGCAGGGCTACTAGAAAATGTGGAAGACAAACTGCGCAACATCAGCCAAGTGAATCCTCCTCCTTCTCCTCCCAAGTGAAATAAAAGCGACTGCTGACAAACTCGACGTCTTTTTTTTTTCTCCCCCTTCTCCTTCTCGCCTACCCCGATTTTTATGGAAAAAAAAAAAACTGGGGAGAAAGAAGAGGCAGAATGAACGAAAAAGAGACAGAAATGCGAAGACAGAGAGGAGCGAGGAAACAGAGGCCAGCTTTGTCATTTTTACTGAACTTTTAAAAAAAAAAAAGAGAGAAAAAAAAAGAAGCGAGCTGAGGAGAAACCCAGCGATCATTATGTAGCCACGTGCAGATGCATTCAATTAGTTGTGGTTGGAAAAGCCTTGGCCTCAGACCAGCACTTTCAATAAGACGGGGTGGGGAGAGCACTCTCTCCCGTCCGACAACACCGCAACACTCCTAACATCGCAGACGCACAAACACACACGCACAGACACACACCGGGTCGCCACATCTGTCCTAGGACCGCTGCTGTGGCAACCGCGTGACGCCAACGCTAAATATTCGGCTTGTGTACTGTAAATGAGGGAGTGTTCTGATTACATCTGGTATGTGTGTATATGTGTGTGTGTGTATGTGTGTGTGTGAGCTCACGCAGTAATGTCTGAAGGAAATAGAGTTGAGCGTATTACACTCTAAAAGACACCCACATGTCCCATCCATCTTCAGAGTAGTGGCCACACAATGGCAGTGAATTTCCTGACATTTCTCGCTTTAAAATGACCTAAGGAAATAGGTGTGTTTTTCTCTATTCTAGACTGAGGGATTTAAACTCAAACTAACTCACCTTTAACATCAATTACTTAGTAGAAATGCAGTCAATGCTGACATAATGTTAATTTTTCTGCTACTAAAATTAGAAATCCTGTTTCATATATCAAATAGATATAATGCGCTCAAATTAGGGATAATGCATAATTGTAGGTCATTCAAGGAGCTTTAGAGGCTATTTCATAGTTCATAATGCAAAAATAAAAGCTCTTTTTTCCAAATTGAATTAAAACACTTAACACTAAACTGTTTGCTAAGATTAACACAGCGGTAATTGGAAAATCGCATGGTGTAATTTAAAGCAAAAACATTTGACTATAAGTAGGACCTGCTATTTTTAGTTGTGTTAAGCCTCAATTCCTTTGAGGTCTTAAAAAAACTTGATTTGCTGCTAATTCTTTATGCCAACAGTGACTGCTATGCCTGACCCCATCCTACATGTGCTCTGATCAGATCAAGAAGCACTGTGATCTGACAAGACAATTTAATGCTTCCTACAAATCAAACTCAAGACTGTGAGGGTGAGGGATTTTCACATCTGATGTGTGGGGGGGAGACGTGGGACAGAAAATGAAAGGATAAAGAGGAGCAGGTGAGCTGACTGCTGAAGAGGGGGGAGATCTCACCTGTTGCTGGTGAAGGAAGGCGGGATCTCTGGGGCTCAGGCCTACAAAGCGATTAGCCGTCGGGGTGCCAGGGGCTGAGTAGCCTGGGTAATACGCCATCACAAAAATACAAATACATGCTTGCATTACAATCAGCATTTCAAGAAGTTGTATTGCTTTCATCCACAGTGATTTACTTTGTGCGCTATACATTTAAAGCAGGTCAGCAACATTACAAACACACAATAGTAAAAAAACTGCTGGTGGTGTTCCACAGGGTTCAATTTTGGGTCCCCTCTGATTTTGACATAAATGTTCAATTCAAAGAAGTACAATTTCACTATTGACAATGTTTTTTTAGATACTTTAGTTTGAGAATTGATAATAATAACTTATCACCAGCTGGAAAATAATGTTATGTTGAGTTTAGCAAAGCACACTTTTGACCAGCCAGATAGATGCAAACAAAATTACAACAAACTTAAAACCTTTAACCAGCAACTGACATTCAGCTTTTCAGCTAATACTTTGATGATACTGCTACTGAATAGATGGTAGAGTGTCAGCACTAGGAATTACCTTCTGATGTGGTGATGGGCTTGGTGTCGGGCATGGAGAGCGAGACAGGTCGCACAGCGCCGTGGTGTGGGGAGGGAGCCAGGACTGGGGTGAAGTGGCCTGGGACCTTTCCTACCACCTGACCACTGCTGTTGGGCTGCAATTTAATTACACACATTTTAAGGATTCATTCATATTGTTCAGGTTTGAAGAAGAGAAAAAGACGGGTGGAGTGATTTACACCATTTCTGGATTTGATCACGTATTGCAAGCTGTGATTTGTTTCGTCTACCACCAAAACCTCTTCATTTAACGAGGGAACAGAAAAAACTGTGTCCAGTGACTTATGTTTACAAGCTTGTGTTCGCTTGTAAATGTGCAGTTGGGCAGATCTCAATAAACCAATGCAAGCATGTAACAAACTGCGCTTTTCCAAGAGGGTTCGTGTCAAATAAGATGAATGTCGTATCACACCCTTACGTGCCTCCGTTTTCCGGAGGATTTAACTCCTCTTAACTGCTCTGTTTGCACTCACAGACCTAAAATCAACAACACAAGGTGAATGGACTGCTCACATTTAAAAGCTCCGCCTGAAGAAAAGATTTTAGTACTTTCAGTCGCTGTGGTGTCACAGTTATTACTAATACTCTGGGGGGCATGAGCAACAATGGATCCTCAGACACTGAGGATGGATTTCCTACATGATTTTACACAATGATTTTAATGGAGCTCATAAATGGAATTTAGGAGGACACGGGCGAGAAAAGAAAGCTGCGTACTGACCTGTTACAATGGTGTGAATGTGCGAGTATAGTGAGCGAGGCAGAGATACTATATATAGAGAGGAGGAAATAAAAGAAGCTAGTGGGAGCTACTCTTTCAGACTGCTGGAGACTGTCTGGGGCGTTCATTTCAGGGCCGCCCTAAGTTCAAAACTCAAATAGGCCTTTTTGGAAAAGAATTGTGTCCACAGGGTTCCTCTCCGATGTGAATAGAATGTTTAATTAGAGTGTAATATAATCTGCGTTAAAGCAAGCATAAAAACATTCTGGCACTCGTCCATGGGATTATAAGCGCTGTGTTATTTGCTGAGGCTCCCTCCCTCCCTTCCTCCACCCAACTGGTCTTCTAGCACTCTCTCTTCCCTACCGGACCCCGCCTAGCCCCCCCCCCTACCCTTCTTTCTCTCCTTTCTCCGGCACCCCAGCAGAGGGCCAGTTAATTCTGCACAAGAGCCGGGCCCCGGCAACGGCAAATATTTACAACCTTTATCATTCCCCGCGGTTTTTCTCTAGAGTAACAGTGCCCCCCCCCACTCCCCACTCACCAACCCGCTCCCTGCTCTGGAGATGGAGCCGTCTACGAGGCCTTTGTTTACAGTGAGAACAGCGGGGATATAAAACTCACATAAATATCACACAGCTCTCTCATCTATAGAGACGCCTGCGCTCTCTCTCTCTCAAACACACTGGCTATAGTGTGTACCCTGAATGTATAAAAGCCCTAAGCTATTTGATTTACTACAATGTCCTGATACAGTTTTGTCACGTGTGAGCACAGTCGCAATAGTTCACTTGACTTTTTTATGGAGTTGTGTTGGGTGTTTTTTTTTTTTGTTTTAAGCATGATTACAAATGTGAGGCTGCAAGTGCACTATAAACTTTTCCATAAGTATTATATCAAACAGAAAATATACACACTTCTTTGTCACAAGAAGTGGTCCGTAAAGTTCAGTCTGGGGGTTGAAAAGTGGTTTGATTTCACTATGATTTAAATCCCTGTAAAATATCACATTTAACTCTCTAGGATTGTAATTACAGGTTTGTCTCGGACCGATATCATGTTTCCACAGCAGGGCAGGCGGCCAGGTTCTGAACGGAGAACGATGTGTCCATTTAGGGGTTCCCAGGACAAAAATCATATCAGTAGTGGTCAGCTTAAGGGCTTAATTTGTGGTCTAATTTGGGGTTTGTAGGATGATTTTTTTAAGACTCCCCGGACAGCACTAAGCGAGCCGTTTAATAAAAATATCTATATATTCTCCCCATAAATAAAGAGCATGACCAGGAGCTGTATTTGTACAAAAGACAAAACAAGAAATACAGGGTAATATTTATCTATTTGCAGGAATGGAATAATAACAAATGCATGCTATAATTGATCTTATCTTTAATCTGTTGAGGTCAGACGGGAATAGAGCCAAATGAGATCAAAAAAAAAAGAAAAAGAACTACTCCAGGCCATGAACGTCGTGCCAAACCAGCCTCCTACTTCTGGCTTGTTATCTTTTGTTTTAAAAAAAAAAGAATAAAAAAGAACAAAAGACTGACCTGGCTGCTCTGCGGGCTGGACGGGTCGTATGACGGCACGTAGCTCTTGAGGGGATCAGCAGGGTTGAGGTGGGGCGGGTAGCGGATGGTGGTGTGCGAGAAGTAGGGTGACGGCGTCGGGGGCAAGATGGCCGAGGCTGAGAACTGCAAGGGCGAGTGTGGAGGGGGGCTCCTCGTCGATATAACTGTAAGACAACGCGGGAAGAGAAGGGGATGGAGGATGAGCGTTATAGGGTTCAGATAAAGTGATCGACATTGACCGGCGAGGGAGAATCGCCATCAATGCCCATTTTTCAACTGTGTTTACGAGGAGGCGGCCGGTCGGATCAGAGCTCCGGGACTCACCACTGTGTCCTACACCTGTTAGGCCTGGGTGATGAGGCTGAGGGAAAGTGCTGAGTCGTGGTGAGGAGTCCTGCGGGGAGGTGGGGCTGAACAGCGGCTTCTCTGGCTTCTTCATGGTAGGAGAGGACATGTCTGCTGGTAGGAAAAAACACACAAATGCACACAAACACACATGGTCAGAACATTAAGTGAAAAAAAAAACAGATTCTTACAGGAAAATTATGTCATTGCTGCACAAGAATAAACATGGCAAAGAAACAAACAAGCATGAATTGTTGCTGAAAAAATGTATTAAAACATTCCCCTATTGCTTTAAGGAAACAAGTGTCAAAATGAAGTATGGTTCAAATTAACTAGAATTTGATCTGTATGGGATTAGTATCCTCATGTGCATGGGTCAAAGCCTCTGGAATCATTACTGATCACTGGACATCCCCAAGAAATATGAGTCCTGTGAAAATTCTTTTTGCCGTGTCTGAGCGGACAATTTAATCCAGTGAACTCGGCTCCGTGTAAATATCCCTCAAATAGGATTTAGGAATCTCAAGACCATCACATAATCTTAAATAGAATATTACACTGCAACATCTGCTATCCTCCGCCTTACATGGTGCCTCGACTAGCTACTGTAATTCCCCATTGATGACGGAAATCGCACACCGACAGACTTGCCAGTGACTATCCCATTGTTAACCTTAATCAAGTCTTAATCAAGCTAATGAAACCCCTGCAGCAAACTTTTAACTGGAATGGAATGATTTCCTTTTGACAAATGGTGCCATGACCCTGATGGCAACGCACTTCCACAGAGCCTCCTTGAGGGACTAGTGAAAAATAGACCTCTGCAGGATAGGTAGGAAAACATTGGGATGATTTTCTCACCAAGGTATGATTGGTTCTCACAAAATTTAGGGATATATTTAGTACCTTAGGTACCAGGAGTATAAAATTGGTTGCAACATAAAACTAGAAAGAACATAAAAATATATTTAGGCACACAACTTAAAGCCTAGTTTATTTATGTTTTCCTTTTTCTCTCCAAGCCTTCGAGGGCTACTTCAATAAATGATGTGGTGATCTGAGATTATAGCATGAAACACAAGATGTTTATGGATCAAAATGCCAAATGGTCCCCAAGTGTCTCGCTGCACAGGCGAAGCAAAAAGGAGGAAAATGGCAAAGGAGCCTTGTGGGATTAGAGGTCATTCACACCTTGGAGAAAGCCATACCTCACCATCCTGGAACGAAATCACTGGGAATTCCTTCCATTGTGGTGAGCCAAACCATTGGCTGAGAATTGTACAACAACCAAATTTAAACAAACCCCGTCAGTACATGTGTTTCCATTGAAGTGTCAAGAGAATGTGAAACAAGCTTTTGAAATCTTGCAAAAACAATAAGAAAAGCTAAATTAGTTGTGCTTCCATTGACGGTTCTGTTACTTTTCTCGTGAACTTCATTTTTTTTTTTTTTTATTTTGCTGTTTCCATGAACGATGGTGCCATCAAACCTCAAATGTGACCAAAGCTCTGGTAATTAAATTTAATAAGAACCTCAGTTACTGATAGATGTAAATGAATTGGAGGAATTCCTATTTGTCTACCTGTATCACAGCCTAATATACTATAGTCTCTAAAGACCATGTCAAATTTTACGACTTCACACTCCTTTCTCCCGTCAGACACCGCACCTGTAAATCTATTAGGTCAACATTTGTAAAGTAAACTGCACCATCTATTGCAGCCAGACATCAGCCTTTTGCAGACTAGCCAGGATGGCACAACAGCTGCACAAGCAGCCCTGGTAGGTCAAAATCCAACCATGTGTTTAGAAAAAGGGGTGATAAGTGCATGATTTAATAGTGTCAGGTGTGCCGCTGTCTGCTGAGCCACTAAAGATATGCCTAAAACAGAATGTCTCCTCCTTGCCAATGATTTCACAAATCTTCTTTCTCTGGAAAACAGAGAAGGCTTATGACCTGTAATTCAATCGCTGCTAAACCAAGGTGTAATAGTGCCATGCAGCACTCATATACTTCCTGTTATAAATCCAGACAAACCACGGCACAGATTTGATGATCCCATGTTCCCCTTGAGTTCCAAATCCTACCACTATCTGGACTCTGATACCTGCCATCTCGAGTGACTACACTGTAAATGACCTCTCTGGTGCATTCTTGTCTGCTCCTCTACATAAAGACGCTCTGTATTTGTTTGCGTTTGCCTATGACGGGTAACAATATAAATTCACAAGATTGCCCCGGGGGTATCACTGAGTCACATAAAATCTTTTCTTGTGCCTTAACCGGTGATCTCAGACATCTTTAATTTCCAGGCGGTTCTACCCCGATACACTATGCAGATGACTTAATTTCAGCCTCTCCCTCCGCTGGTGGGACCGACACAGTGGACCTTCTCAAGGCTTTGCCTGTGAAGGGACACAAAGAGGCTTTTCACGCTGCATATTCTTAGCCCGGGGCTATCCTTGACCCTGAGATAACTTCGCCCCCTTTTTCACACACACATTGTTAACCCGGGGTTAACGTAAGCCCAGGGCTACACAATTCACACCGCACTGCTGCTAACCCTGCAGTAAACATCCATGGGAGCATCTGACTAATGTATATATTGAAGATTTACTTTAGCACTGTTCCACGCAGACACCTTTTAGCTAGAAACTCTGGGCTAGCTCTGCTACGTTTGTTTGTTTGGAATATGCCTGGATTGTTCAAGTATGAAAGCTCAATTAGCCTTGGGCTAACAGCTCCTTTAGCCGTGGGCTAACCGCTCCTTTAGCCTGGGGCTAATAATTCCCTTAGCCTGGGGCTAAGTGCAGTGTGTTTGAAAAGCATAAAAGCTTAATTAAAGGAGGTTCAACTGTGTCAAAATATGGTCCCTGTGTTCTGTTTCTACAAGGGTTCCTCCCTCCAGAGTAAAAGCCAAGTGCCTAAACCTGTATTTGTACATACTGTATATTACCAAATAATAGCAGGCTTTCAATTAACCACAGTGTGCAGGTGTATATTTTGATAAAAAAAAAAATTAAGGAAGAAGATGTGACCACTGATGCTGCACGTTTTTCTTCTTCGCCTTTTATTTCGCAAGATCCTCAGTCCTGATGCATCACTGTATCGCTCAAATGACGTTAAAGAACACCTTTGGGGTTATGTTACTTAATTGTCAATCGCCATGGCTCTTTAAGAAGTACACCATTAAATTCAAACTTTCTGAAGTAGAATATGCAGGAAAACTCTGGAGAAGTAGCCAGTCATAATTACAGTACTGTAATCTTACTTTTGAAAAATGGTTTAACAAAAGAATTTGAGTAAATTACCATATTTTTCCAGTTTTGCTGAGTGAGAATTTTGTCAGGAAAGAATTAATGGCCTGTCCCAAACTGCCGCCTGGTTTCAAATAAACACCTGATCTATTAAGTGACTGAAACAAATAAACGCCCCGTCTTTTGGTTATGATCACAAACACAATGCTTTCAGCTGGAGTAGCAGAGGAAGAAACAGAACTTTGACCCAGACTTTCTTTACCGCCATTAATAATCCCAAAGGCTCAGCGCAAAACACGTTTGTTAGAAACCTCTAGAAGCTATAATATGTTTTAAAAACGTGTACCATTTGCCCGTTATCGCCGCTCGAAACATTTGTGAGCAACATTTTGGCGCTGCGGTTTTTCAATTTTCCATGGTAAGACAGCGTCTGAAGGGAACGTGATAACAAATAGATGCGGGCGGCAATGGCCTATGTTTGCTCCTTCTGTGAAGATTAATCAAGTGCTTTTCTGGTCTGTCAACAGATTCTTGGGGTGTATAACTTCTCAAATCATCCATCTCTTGCCCTCCGAAAATAAGCTGCGTAAACCCTGCCGCTGAGGCATTTCTGCAGTATCGCTGCCTTCCTCCCTTTTCCTACAACAGGGAAGGATCCACCCGAGCTACGGGAAGAATCACTCATCTCCAGAGAAGAGAGCGACAAAGGTGGCTGGAATTCAGGGGGATTTCCCAGTCTGAGGTTGCAAGAGGATACAGGCTTAAGTGCTTTCATTTTTGTGTCAGAGGCAGAAATACCTTAGAAAAGATTGATATCGTTGCTTAAACTTTCCATGTGAAGGGGAAAAAAAATAGGAACTATTTTCTGCGGTGGAGGTATTCATCTTTTCCGCTGCTCCGCTAATTAAATCCTTCAGAGAACCGAGTGGACTGCCTCGGGAAATTAATCTGGTCAATTAATTACAAGTAATTAAACACATTAAATAGTTTAAATGAAATAGTCCTAGATCAGTTGTCTCTTCTGTATCTGATATCTGTTCTATTTAATGGTTAAGGGTGTATTTGCGCATAAAAAAAAAAAATCAAATTCTTTAAGTGTACAGTACTTTCCCAGAGGAAAAATGAGAAACAATTGCTCCCCGCTACATGGTGAGGTTTTGTCGAACGACAACCATGTGCGAGAAATGACCGCTTGGCACTTAAGAGGCCTCATATGGGTTTAATATCACCCCACTTCTCATTTATTCTCTCCTGACAGAATAATGGCTGTCTTTGGATAGTTTCCTACCCACTGCTTTCCCTTTCTCCTCGCCCTAAGTGTCTAAATTTACGCAGAGCAATACTCTCAGGCCTTGTGCACAAGGACGGTCTGAAATTTCATGTACCCACATTGGGCTGCGGTTAAATCCCACCAGTGCTGTGTCTCTGGCGTATCGTCCTGAAGATTTTCCTCTCAGCCTTCCTGCTTATTATGTTAGAATTTGAAACAAAATGCAGTGGTGGGAAGTAACTAAGTACATCGACTCTAGTCGTGTACTTAAGTACTAATTTTGAGGTACTTTACTCGAGTATTACTGTTTGATGCTACTTTATAGTTCCTCTCCACTATATTATACAGGCAAATATTGTGTTTTCTACTCCACTACACCACATTCAAAGCTTTAGTTATTTTAAAGAATCCAAATTTTGTATTTTTACCACTGGGTCCAAATATATATTTTGATAAATCTAAAATAAATGCTTTATAATAAATGCTTTATGCTTTAAATAAATGCAATTTATAAAAAAAAAACAACAAGGAAGAAAATGCTGCACGTAAAATATGCAGAGGAAAACTCAGGAGAAACAGCCGCAATACGTTTATCTACATACTGTAATCTTACTTTACAAAAATGCAAGTTATACAAAACATAAAACCAGTGGTTTCTAAACTGTTTGTGGCCCCTCATAAAAAACATCAGTGTGTATTTGTGTCTCTTGAGTTTTTCACATTTCCACCAAAATGATGTTTCCCCTCACATGGTTTCAAATATCAAATCATCTTTGATTTGTCACATAAACTTGGTTTCTTCGATTGTGCAGTAAAAAAATACTAATGATAATTTATTTAAAAAAGAAAATGATAAATAACTGCTAGAGGCCCAAAGAGGTAAAATTTTCCTCTAATTCACAAAACACTATGTAAAGAAAGGCTCTGGAGCAGAAGAGATAAATTTAGCTGATAATACTTTTACTTCGGTAGCATGCTAATTGCAGGACATTTACTCGTAATGAAATATTTTTATATTGACACTTTTATTTAAGCGGAACGATCTGAGTGCCTGAGAAGACGTAATAAAGCTGGAAACGCATTTGGCCTCGCTGAGGAAAAGGTGGGACATTTCATTCCCAATCACTCTGTCTGTGTGTCAAACTGTTTCCTATGACCTCTGCGAGTTAAATCCAGAGGCGGCGCGGGCGCCAGAGTGTGGAAAGGAGTCAGCGGAGAGCGAGAATGATCCGGAAACACGGGACAGAGAGGCCTTAATTAAAAGGGGCGACGGGCTCTGCTCTGCACCAGGAGACAACGTAATGAGACGTGCAAGCTGTCCCGCGAGGGCTTCGCTTTCTCTCCCGCCGCAGACACGCGCTCCTTTCTCCGATACACATCTCTTTTTTTTCCAATAGTGTAAGATTATTAGGCCGTTATTTCTTAATTCCCTCCGAAACAGTCCAGCCGAGATGTACGGCCTGAATTCCTGATGCATGAGGGTTACAAACAGGATTTCTGCTGTGTGTATGTGTAGAAAATTAGATTTCTACCATTTAAACATCATGTGCTACTGTAATTTCATCCAAAACTTTCTTTAAAAGTCATTATGAATCTCAGTCAATAACCAGGCTGTCATTGTTTTTAGGAGCCGTGCCGTGAATTTCATCTGGAACAGTTTGTTCCCGTGGCCGACGGTACGGCATTATGGAATCCAATGTTTCCTTTATGTCGGCAACAGGTGTGAGAGGATACAGATTTACATTCAGACAGCGGTTCAAACGGGTTTAAACATTTATATAGCCCCCGATGCCTGCGGCTATGTCTGTCATGGTATGTATTTTAAGAGGGTTGAACAGGTTCACGGTCGGAGAAGCCACATGTGGTTCGGCGACGGGACATGTGGGCGGCATTGAAGCACTTAGCGGTTTACGACGAGCCGGACAGTTCGGCTGCTTTCGGAGGTGTTCGCTTTAATGAAATGTGTTTGCATGCGGCGAGGAAAGAACTCTGCACAGACGGACAGGGGACATAAAGGAAAAACAGGAAAATCACCTCCGTCTCTATCGTGCCAGTTTGCCCGACTGCTGGCTGGTGAGCTGGGTGACGAGTAGAAGTCAGGTCCGGTCGGGCTGGTGTCCATGTTCTCCTCCATGCTGACAGTTTTGGGCCTTTTGCTTTGGGAGACGGAGAAGTGTAAGTTAGTTTCATGACTTACAAGATGGCGAGATGTTGTTAATGTTTTTAATTCATATCAGTATTTGTTCATGCGCGATATAGGATTATGTCATATCGTTGTGCTCTCTGTATATAACGTGTATTTTTTTTCCCTTTCTCAGTATCTACTCTTTGAGACGAGGGTTGTTAGGCAGTCGTCAAGCCTGTCAATCACCCCGGCAACAGGTCAGAGAGTCAGAGGAGTGTAAAGCAGCGACCGACCGGAGAAAAGGTTAAAGACTTAAGTTATGAGCTTGACATAACTCCACATAGATTTTACAAGTTTTTCAAACAGATGTTCACAATATACTGATACCCGCTTATGTTACGTAACATATCGGTAGCTTAAGTTAATTTGGCTGGGAGCCAACTTTGTGTCGCGAAAGTGAGTAAGCTAATTGGTAGCATTAAGCTAAAGATAATACCCGCACACTATTATATAACGGCCGACTGCATTGTTAACTAGATTTGTTGTAAAAGTAAAGTCAGAAAGTAAAGTTTCAGATGCAGAGCAAAAAAATGTGATCTTAAAGAGTGCTGGAAAAAAAGAAATACAAGCCAGCCTGCTATTTTTGCTCTGTGCGTAATAAAAATAACCTTCATTTTTATTTATTTTATTCAAGAAGTTTCTGTATTTAATTTATGTTGCTATTTTTGATGTTTTGATGTTGATGCTGTACTGCCGAATGTTAATAGAAGTGCCAATGTGAGATTTGGCACATGTGGCTTCAAACTAGGACTGTATGTTCTGTTATTACTTTAGGAAAAAATACTATCACCGAAAAAATAAAATAGCAAGATATGACTTTTAGGCCATATGGCCCATCCCTACTAGATATAGTTAGATAGATTCTGACTTTTTCTGAAATTGTGGATAAAATCTCCTAAAAATATATATATAAGCAAATACTCACTGGGAAACTTTTGTAGCAACTATAATATTCCAAAAGAAAACTACGTGACGGCTCTGATGTTAGAACATAAGCACTTTTCCCTCCAAATAGATCCTGTTTTCCTGCTGCAACTTACACCAACCTGCCGGGAGGGGAGGACAGGGAGCGGTGCAGCCCCACGCTGGAGTTCAGGTCGTGGTAGTAGGGTTGGCTGGGCATGTCTGCCATGGAGAAGTTTACCGCTGCACCGTGGGTGATGGGCACTGTGGAGGGGGAAAAAAAAAAACACAAAGAGAGGCGGGTTAAGTGATGTAATCATGCTAAGTTGTCAGATAGTGCGCTGCGTCTTTTTTCCCTTTCATCCGGAGATGCACAATTAATTGTACGACTGCCTGACTGCCTGTTATTGGCGCGGCGCTTTGAGAGGCCCCCGTGCATCAAATTAAGTGCTCCCTACTCACAGGTTAACTGTCTGACCATCACGGGCTTTTTCTGCTGAGCACTCTGATTAACAAATCACCGCTTCCCACGCGGCTGCAGGCGGCAACCTTCTCAACCAACCTGCCACTCCGCTCTAATACGCGTAATGACTCTTTTCTTGCTTGCTTGTATGCTTAAGTGATATTATAATTATTTTCATCAGCGGCGGTTAGGGCTGTCAACGGTAACGCGAGGATAAGGAAAACATTCTCTGAGCCTGTGTTTTCCCCGCGTGCGAGGCACCCAGTCGTCTTTAATCAGTACCGAAGTAACGGTGAATTTATTCGCCCGTCTGCTGCCTGTTGAGCTTGAGTTTTGCCATAAGTTATGATTTGTGCATTTTTTTTTTTTTTTTCTTTTCAAGAAGCTAAATGATGCACCTGTGAGTGTTTCTGGCAATCTCTCTTCTTGTACCGTGCTGCTAATTGATTTCCAACAATGAATCCACAGCATTTGCATAAGACGAGCATATCTCGTCCGCTCCCGGCGTTATATGTTCCTTTACGGTAAATTTTAACAGATAAAAAAAAAAAGCGCAATTAATTTGCGATTAACTACGGACGGTGGTTAAATATTTAAAGCGAACCGGCAGCCCCGGTTGTTAAAGGGCTTCAATTCGCCGCCTTTTGGTGCGGGGTAAGACCCGTTTATGACGTTTTAAAAATGTTTATCTGAGGGGAAGCTCTGTAAACTGTTAATTAAATCCAGGAGCATCTCCATTCTCTTCCCCTGCTCTGCGGTACGGCTGCAGCTACGGTTTCCTAACCGAGTGATTTACAGTGGAAAAGGTGTTGTTTTCCTCGCTGCGGTCAAGGTGATGGATATTGTTTCATGGGAGGACGGGCCGGTGTTTACAGAACAAAAGGAGTTCACCACCCATCCTCTCTCTCTCTCTCTCTCTCTCTCTCTCCAACACTCCCTTCTGTCTGCGTGTCTCTCTCCCGTCAGTGTGTGGCCCCGCGAGGCAGCCTGCAGCTCGAGCGGTTGGTTGGTTTGGAGTCGATGAGAGGATGGAGTGTGTGGCGCCGTCTGTTGTGGTCTGAGGTTCACCACTGGCACGATCCCTCCGCCAGCCTCTGCCCTGGCAGCCCGCTGTAGCCCTGGCAAAGGCCCCTACCCGCTGCTACCCATACCGAGCTGTCTGTGGAGGAATGCATCCGGCCCGAGGAAGCTGAATACAAGTCCATTGTTTTTTTTTTTTTTTATTTCATTCATGGCTGAGGATACCCCCCGCCGCCGCCCCCCCCACACACACACACACCCCGACCATCTCCCTTTCTCTCCCTTCTTGGCTCGGCGCAGTTATTCTGCGATGCCACTTGGCCGCCCTGCCAATCATCTCCTTTAACCCGTTGAAGCCGATGAGCCTTTAAGTTTGTGACTGTCATTTGATAGTTAAAACAAAAAAATCTTTTTTTCTCCCTAATGCCTCTCCCTAGGTGACTTAGACAACAGGTTTTAAGCAAAGAAATTAAGTTCCAGAGTGTTTCCTGTCACAAACTCTCCCAGAAAGAGTCATTTTATTTAGATCATTATGATTTTCCAACCTGATGTGTATATATCTATTTAAGCATTTGAGTCTCTAGAATAATCCACCACAAATGGATTTTGTACATGGGATAAACTGATTTTTGTTTATGGGCAAATTTGTGCCAGCATCAACTATAAGAGCCATTAAAATGCTATTTTCTGCAAAGAAAATTGTACAAAAAGGAAAAAATAGATGCACAAGATTGTTAGTGACTCGACTGATATAATTATACGCATGAAATCTTTGGAAAAAATCTGGGCTTATAAAATGACAGTCAGAGACTTAGCAGCTTTTAGGCTTAAATGGGTTAATAATCTGGGCTTTGACTTTAAGTTGAGAAAAAAAAAAAAACTGCAAAATATATAATCAGCACATTGCTTCTTCCAGCAGCAGCAGCAGCAGCTCAGAATGGCTTTGACCTGTTTTTACTGTATTTTTTTGGAATTACTGAAAACACACGCTGTCTTCACAAATTCACGTCCGCGGTTTCGCTCGCCCACGCTTTCCTGTTGACAAAATATCTTCACACCGGCGGCCGAGGCTCCTGTTGCATTAATGAGAGTCCGCGTTGGAAACGGCGGATCGCGAGTGGGCCTTGAACTGCGGAGCTCCCTTTGATGGACTTCAAAGAATGTCTGGACAGCCCCGGAGAGCCCGGGGAGAGGAGCGCGATGACGGACGAGCGGCTGCTTAGATATCTTCCCAGGGAGTGAACGGCTGAGTGAGTGACAATTCCTGCGCGTTCTGTCGACCTTTTTAAAATTCCAGCTCGACTTCGGCGGGGCTTTAGTGGGAACCGGGGCTCTGTCACATGAGAGCAAACACGCCAGCGTGGCGGCCATCTGGTCGGGAGGCAAATTAAACGCTAAACAAAGCAAAAAAAAACACAGTCTTTCAAAAGGACGTCGGGGTCTCTGAGCGGCGGCCCGGACGCGTTCGGCCTTTCAAAGAGCAGCGTACGAGGAGGGAAGACGGCGTCGATGTCGTGAGACGCAACACAAGGAGTTAAATGCTATTTGTTGTCCTGACACATTGGCATTAAATCAGTGCCAAAACAAGTTGACAATTTAGCTAATGTTTATTTTCATTATCAATTAATCTGTGGATTGTATGAGATGTTTTGTCAATTTCATAAAATGTCAGAAAAGCCCAGCATGCAACAGTCCACAACCCAAAGATAGTAACTGAAAGGTCAAAATTAAACATTCCATCATAGTGGAGCTGTTGTTGATTTGTGTTTGTCTCATTAATATTAACAATCCCCTCCTCTGATTGGCCGATTTGAGCGGCTGTGGAGGTGGATGCCGACTGTACAGCATTGAGCACTTCAAACCACGGGGCAGTGCTTTTCAACACCTACATCTTCTTCTAATCAAAGAACAACTGCAATCTCATTTTCTACAATATTGGGAGTGTATTGGATAGAAGTTTACTCTTAGAAAACTAGCAGAGAAAATAGTCAAGTTTAGCATTTTTGCACCCTTTAAAAACATGACTGATTATAAAAATTGTTTTAAACAAAAGAATTAGAATTCTCTGATTCAGCTTTGTGGAACAGTGATCGACATTTTACAACATTTTATGAAGCAAACAACTAATCAATTAACTGTTTCAATAATCAATATATTAATCACAATAATTATTGCAGTTGCAGCCCTAGATGCATTTGCTGTCGAATGTCTCATTGATTGACTAATCACTGCAGCTCTAAATCAAGACACATGTTTTGCAATGTGTTCATTTTAGCCTTGTTTGAATTGCGTTCCCATTAAACGCTGTATGGACCTAGTTTTGACTCTGAATCAACTACTTGTGGACTAAACGTTCCCTCCCTGAGCTCCTGCCTCCTGGAGCCTGGAGAGCCTCCTTTATCGGGACCAGAGGAGCTGCTGGGAGATCGGCGGCTTTGTGGAGGACAGACATGTCTATACAAAATGCACACAGGCTCGTACAGACATCTGCGCAGCCGAGTGCTCTCTCCTGCTGCAAAAGCAGGACTGGTTAAACCGGACTTACCGCACTCCAGCCGTACAGTGGGGTTTTATTAAATATACAGAGTTCTGAGGATTAACTGCACGTATAAATCAATAGAACCTGTCGTTGAACCTGTTGCTTCGACATTGTTTTACATAAACAGGCTTTTCCATACATGGACTTTGGTGTCCTCGTGTGTCCCCCCTCCCCCCTCCCAACCTGAGCAGAGCTGTAACCAGCCGTAGGTGAAAGAGTAACTGAAAACACCTGCGAGCAATCAGATTAGATAAGGATAAAGCAGCCGTGTACTCACTTCTGGACACTCGCACCAGTTCTGTAACACTGAAGACTCCTGATTTGATGAAGCTGTCTTCCAAGTAGACTGCAGAGACAAGAACAGAAAGACGCTTGTTAGCATTGTGATTGTGATTTTCGTCTCGGAATGGATTCAATCAAATAAACGCAAACTTTTCAATATCACTTTTAAAGCTCCCGTAACGTACAAAGGTGAGAATTTATTAACGTTTTAATCATATTTTGAAGATAAGGAGGTAATCAAAACTCTGTGTTATATAAACACTGTCCCATGTGTCGAAGATCTCAGTCTGCAGAGAAATGTACGCAGCCAGAAAATATTCAGAAACTGTACCTGAAAACGGTATGTCAGTTTGTGATGTCATAACAATAGTGTAAATGAGAAATGTGCGAAAAAAAAATATCTTTTTCACTTCTTTTAAGTTGAAGTGTCTAAAAATCATCTGTATTTTGCCCTATTTCCATGTGATTTAAACGGCGGGCTGTCACATGTTCACTACTGTTCAAAAGTTTGGGGTCACCCACACAATTTAATGTTTCCCATGAAGAGTCACACTTTTATTTATGAGTTGTTAGCTTCTGACGCAATGAGCAAACACATTGTTCCATTAGAACACTCGACTGATAGTTGCTGGAAATGGGCCTCTATACACCTATGTAGCATTTGCAGCTAGAATAGTCATTTACCACATTAGTAATGTATAGAGTGTATTTCTGATTGGTTTTAAGTTATCTTCATTGAAAAAAACAGTGCTTTTCTTTCAAAAATAAGGACATTTCTAAGTGACCACAAACTTTTGAGCGGTAGTATATCATGTGAAACAAAGTTTTCAGATGACGTGTTAAAACTAGCAGGTTTTGGTGCTGGACAGTAGAGAGTACAGGTGTGTGAGGAGGAGGCGGAGGAGGCTCAAACTCCTGCCAGTGCTGAGCTGCCTGCTCTACCGAAAAACACCAGTACAACTTCCAAACTGTCATTATCGACAGTGTTATGCTAATATCGAAGATTATTTTGGAACTGTGGGACTCGTTCACCCGTTCCAATCTAAATAAACCGCTCGGAGCCTTGTTTGGAATCATGAAGCCGCTCTGAGAACAGCCAGGTTTTTTTCCCCCTTTTTCTTTCGCCTTAATAAAAAAAAACACTTTTAGACTAACAACAGGTGATTTGTTACGCTGTATGTTTTCGCCGCGAGGGTCGAAGCATCCGGCGCGTTGTGTACGTACGCGGCCGGGCCCGGGCGACGCTGATCAGATGCCGTCACTCGAGTAAAAAAGCCGGGCGAGTTACCGACACCCAAACAGCTCTGGCTCCGCTTTGATACCGTGCCAGGGGCACTCGGGCCGTGCCAGAAAGATAGTCGACTGGCACCTTCCGAGAGCCTCGTGCCTTCCAGCGAGCCAACGGCGTTTTTTTCTTTTCACGGGGGGGGGCGGGGGACCGTGCCACCGCCGCGGGCCTCGCGGGCCTGAGTCATTGGCTCGCCCGTGTGTTTTCCTTGGCACCCGGAATCGGCAGAACCTGCTCTTGAGGTAGAAAACTAATTATACATTCCCAAACTATTTTCATTCCGGCATTGTGACGACACACAGCGCGGGTCAGTGCGATCCGCCGTAACGTTTTCACTCAAGAGGCCTTCTTCGAGTATCTCTGATGTCACCGCGGGGGGAGATGATGACAATTCAGATTTTATGAACTAATCAATTTTTATTCCTGCTCAGTCCATGCAAAAACAAAAAAAAAACTACAACTAGTCAATAGAGTAATAAACTCCTCAGGTTTATTATTCCATTCTTTTTTTATTGACAGTCTCTTTCTTTTATGCAGCGCAACTACTGGAGAATTCACTTTTTATCTATTCTAATATAAACCTAATCTAAATCTAATTAAGATCAACATCCCCTGTTTTTTATGTTAACATATTTGACCACATAGGGACAAAAAGCTCGAGTTTTATTTCTCTCTCTCTCTCTTTCTCTCTCTCTCTCGCAATGAAAGGTTTACAATGCAGCCTGCATGTCACAGGGTTCACCGCAGATCAACAGCGTTTTAAAAGGAGGTAAATTATGTTGGTTATAAGCCGCCGTGCAGTTGGCCGAGCTGCAGAGGAACAATAGAGCGATGACAGGAGGGAGGAGGAGGGAGGATGACTGGTACTGTACATACCTGGAAGAGGGTTCTTGCCTTGCTCATTGTTACTGGGACTTCCTGACTGCTGCGAGTCTGCGAACACACAGAGAGAGGAGGGGAGGGGAAGGGGGGTGTTGGGCTTTAGTACAGAATGAGGACAACAGCATACCATCTTACTGAAAACGCTGTTTTCTTCCATTTCCTTAATCAAGAAATAAGTCAAATCAATACTTTTTTTTTTACTTATTTACTGGTTATTTGCCTGGGGTTAACTTTAAACTTCTGTCAAAGACGCTCGAAGGAGACAAAGTGCATTTCAGGACTTCAGGACTAAATGTTTTCCTTATCTACCGGTCGAAGGAGAGCGGCGTACGTTATGTTTTTTGTTTGAACGGCATTATCATTAATGGGAGAGCTAAATCGGAGGAGAAAAAAAAAAAAGCTGCATCTGACACAGGATAGCCTAAAAGTTTTCTTTTTTTTTTTGTACCGGCAGACCTCTGGGTAATTTTTCAAAAGGGGGCTGGGGGAGTGTTGAGGGGTATGGAGGAGGAGGAGGAGGGGTACAGAATGTGTTCGGTCCTGCTGTGCAAGGTACGAGCGCAGAACAAAAAAAAAAAAAAAAAACGTGGAGAGAGGAGAGGAGGGGCGGGGAAAACACAAGGAAACATGAGTGGAATTCTTTCCACCGGCCACGGTGCGCAGGGCTCTGGTATGAGGCGGCCCAGGGCTGACGTCTTTTTACCTCCGAGCCTTCGCTCTCAGGGGGCGAGGAAGGATCTGTCGTCCCCCCGGCTTTGGGCTTTGGTCGATCACTTTTCTTAGCGGGGGGAAAAGTCGTGAAACGTTCAAATTAACGGCGTCGTTCGCTGTTCTAGTGTCAACCTTTAGTTAGTTAGAGAAGGGGGGGGGAAGGCCTCGTCGTGACCAGACCCCCATAATGACTCAGAACGGGCCCGAGCCCACACATGCCCTGAGACAGAAAGAGAGAGAGAGAGCCCAATGAGAACCAGCAGGGAGATTATCATCTACGCCTTTAACAGGAGAGCCGAGACAAGGAGCGAGAGACAGTGAACTCAGATACCCTCGCCTTGCAACAACACCCCTTTTCCTGCCGCAGCTCTCATGAGCTGCGTTACAGAGAGGGAAAGAGAAGGAAGGAGGGGTGGGGGGGGGGGCGGAGAGAGAGAGGGGGGAGAGAGAGAGGAGAAAAAAAAAAGTTGAAAGATTTATCCCTTTCTTGTTCTCTCTCTGTCTCTCTCCTTCTCTCTCTTGTTCCCCCTCTCCTAAATTTGACTATTAAACAGGACTGCAAAAACAGAATGTTCTTGGCCGAAGCTCAACAATGACAAAGTAGGGAGGGAAAAGGACCATACGTTAAAGCCGAAAAAAAAAAAAAAAAAAACTCCCCTCATTTCGGTATGCTCGGCCCCAAAAAGCATACGAGGGAACGCGGCGCGCAAGTTATGGCCTTTACAATATATCTCTGTTTGCTTCCTAAAAATGTAAAACGCTTGACTTATGCTTTCTCAACAAGTAGCCGCCGTGCGTGGCTTTATTTTAGAGGATCTGTTAAATCCCCCCCCCCACCCCGTGCTCACAGTTTGAAGACGTTTAAAGCGGTTTGCGGCTGCAGCCCCGACCATTGTTTTCTTTGCTGATTACTTCCGACCGACTGGACTGCCAAAAAAAATTATAGGAACAAAAAAAGAAAAAATAAAGCCAATTACAGCTATGCGGACGTCAAGAATGACATTTTCTGATTCAATTTAGGGGCAAATGGTAAATTATTATCACTTGCCTTGTGAAATCTGAACAAATAAATCAATTATCAAAACTGATGCAAAGTTAAGTCTATATTAATGATTTTAATACTAAAATCTGCATGACGTTCCCTTTGCCTTGCAACAAATGGCAGTGAGTCCCTTTAGTTGCCCCCTACACACACACACACACACACACACACACACACACACACACAGAGTGTGTTAAGCAGCTTTTGTGGGCGAGCGGAGGTTTCTGTGGATTTGGCACGGCGCATGTCCATAAAGTGATTGCGGGGAGCTCAGTGGCCTTGTCTCCCTGCCCCCCCCCCCCCCCACCCCCTCACCCCCCAATGCCACTTTCAGAGTCATCCATCAGTCTAGTTAGTTACAACTGCCAAGTCTACGCTCGCTGCCTGAGAACTGCTGAGCGGGGGAAAGGACGGGCGGGGTGGAGGGTGGAGGGGGAGTGAAAAGAGCACCAGACAGTAGAGAGGAGGTAAATGTTGAAAAAACAAATGAGGGGGGGGGGAGACAACACAACTGGGTGTGGGGGGGGTGGGATCGGGGGATGTAGGTGGGAGAGGTGTGCCGATTCATTTAGATCGGATCAGAGTTTCGTGCGTTTGTGTGTGCGTGTGTGTTTTTTCTTCCCCTCCCGTCCCCTTCTTCGTCTTCGAAGGCTGAACAGGCAACCATGACAAAAAAGAGCAGATGGCCGTGGCAATTAGAGATCCCAGGCAGCATCTTCCAGCATGAGGCCTCGCTGTAGCACCAGGAGAGACCACCTGGATGACTCAAGGTGGGATGCGAGCATATGGCGCATCTGCCAGGCCTGCGCCGGAGCTGGATACACCTCCCCTATTGCATTACATTCTACCTTTGACCCGAGGAGGGCAGCTCCGTGCTCCTTCTTCCTCCTCCTTCCTCCTCCTCCCATTGGGTAGAACAGCACAAGACTGTCAGGATGGAGGTTTGCTGTGTTTTTTTGTTTTTTTATAGGCTGTTATTTGAAACCCAATCTGTTTTGTAACTCAACAGGTATCTGAATTTTTATTCTGATCGTTCAAGATTATTCTGGGTTATAAATTGTTGGTATTTTTTTTTTTTTTTTTTTTTTTTACAGCGGATTAGCAGAAAATAGCTGTTTAGATCCAGATACCGGTATCTGGATCTAAAAAGGTGTCCTGTGCAGAGGCCCGGCCAATCCGATAGTCTTCAAATAAACAGTAGTGTAACCTGTAAATAAACAGTTGCGGTCGAGGAGGCTGGGCTTTGCCCTGGGAGCTTGGCAGGGCTCGATCACAGGGCCAGACACCGCGCACACACACGCACACACACGCACACACACACACACAAATACGCACGCGGCCCTTTTCCAAAAACAACATTTCTTGGCACCCTCCGTCACTGCCACTTGTTTAAATAAACAAACTGGTTCATGAAGGAAGTGAAGAAAAAAAAAATCTGTACCACGTATGAATCAGATTATCTACTGTTACTCAGCAAAAAAAAAAAAAAAGAGGGAAAAAGTAAAAGCAAAGGGGGGGAAAAAAAGTAGCAGAGGGGGCTTGTGGGTATTTTGGATGTGTCCATGAGTTCTTACACCTTCTTGTCCGGTGGGATATTTATCATACCACTGTAACGATTAGGGCAATTAGGGGTAATGGCAACAGAACTCTGGCTCTGCAAGAAAGTTTCTCAGTGCTTGTGAGGTTTCTCCACGCCCAAGCGTGTTACTCGCCTGGATTTTATAATCACTAAAACACTCGCACACACACTCTCCCTAACCCACCCTCTCATTTTTTGGCACGATACCCACTCTCTTCCCACTAAATTGCGGCGTGCACACACACACACACATGCAGTGTGGATTAAATTAGCCACATAGTTTTGGGAAACTTTCTCTTTCTTTCAATCCTGTTTTTTTTTTTTTTTTTTTTTTTTGGACAGCACCGGCGCACGTTTACTAGCCCGCAAACACTTGCAGACACGTACAGATATCCTCCGCAAAAAAAAAAAAAAAAAAAAAAAAAGTGCGCACGCGCGACACACACGCACACCACCCCTGCAGATGCATACCGCTGTCGACATTTCAGGAGGAGAAGCCTGTCTGGCAGCCATTTTATGCCGAGCGGGGTTCTGTGCACATGTATAGCACTCTGGCTGCCAGAGGCATGGGTCCCGAGCCAAGACGCATTTCAGCAGCCTGGGGAGGCGAGGGGGGGTGTGTGTGTGTGTGTGTGTGTGTGTGTGTGTGGAGGAGAGGTGGAGAGGGGTGGACTCCCGGAGAAGTAGGGAAACAGAGAGAGAGAGAGAGAGGGGAGAGAGGGGCAGAAAATATCGACCTAATTACGGAGCAGCTCCGATGTGTAATGTTTCGACAATACAGCTGCTCCTGAGTAAATATTTGATGTGGCCGAGCGGCAGACTTTCTGCTCAGTGTCCTCTTGCTTTTCTTTCCTGTTCCGCTTGCGGGAGACTCCAGTTGGTCCTTTCCTTGGAAACGCACAGCTGAAACCTGTGCGTGTGTGTGTTTGTGTGAGCAGCACGGGGTCATGCAAGTCTTGACAGTATACATAAATGACTGTACATGCGTCGGTATGTGATGTGCTGTGTGTGTGTGTGTGTCCTCCTCTGCTCCTGGTTTCTATCATTCGCAGCTTTCGGGGATGACCTCACACTCCTCGGGCCGGCTTCCAGCAGCCAGCAGAACCTGCTCCCTTCTTCTCCAAATCTCTCTCTCTCTCTCTTTCTCTTTCCCTCTTCCTTTCTTCTCCTCCTCCCTATCTGTCTATCGCTGTCCCCGCGCCTGCAACAGTATCCGTCCTCTATTGTATCTTTTCATACCCGCCCCTGTGAATATCTGCTATTCGGCGTATCCATGGCGATATTGTCTTATCCAGTGAAAAGTGCATGCTGTATCTTCTTTTTTGTTGTTGTTGTTGTTCGCAAATTTCCTGATTTATTTATTTAGTTGTTTTTCGCCCGTATCTGTCACTTTTCTCCTTTTTTTGTAATGTTTCCATCTGCGTTGGCGCTAACCCCCCCCTCCCCCCCACACACACCCTCCATTTTTTTTTTTTTGCCGCCTATTTTAATGCCCTCTCTTGCTCTTTATCTCTTTGTCTCTCTATCTCTCTCCTCTCTCCCCCCCCCCCTCGCGCTTTGTTGTCTAAACAAAGTGGCCTTTATCAGGATGAGCTGCAACCCAAACAAGCCAAACAAAAGATATGGGCGAGGAAATCTGCCCGCAGAAGAGGGAGGATCTTATCGTGCCAGCCATTGTGTGCCAGCCTGCCAACTGGCGATGCCCCCCGCCGCCGACCCCCTCCTCTCACACACACACACACACACAGAGCAGATTCTAGCATCTCAGCCCCCCCTAACCTCCCCTCCCACCCGGACCCATGCATGGCATTCTGCAAAGGGCTGGCACCTGACCTGGCCTTAAGGAGAGTGATATTGAGTGAAAGGGAGACAAACGCTGCAGCCAAATGAGGCACCGTCTTGCGGCGGCATTGTCTCCCAGGGAAGACGAGCTCCGAAAGAAGCGCTGGATCAAAAATATGATAATAATTAAAAAACTCTTTGCCTGAATATATGCGGTAGACCTATATCTTTACCGTCCGGTTTATTGGGTCTTTGATTCACCATTTTCGCATATTCTCATCAGAATCCTGCTCATTCTGAGCTGGATTCATTAGGTAGAGTTGTTGAACAGCTGTGTTGTATTGAGACAAAATGAAATATGTGAATTTGTAAAAATAAAAAAAGAGACTTTCCTAGTTATTGATACCAAAAGCTCATCACTCGTGTATTTGTACTGGCATCGATACTTCGAAGAACCACAACGTTGTGTCTTGTGACTCTTATCAAGATTTAATTTTTCCAATATCTTACCAACAATAACATTCAGCCTGCTTTCAAATAACGTGATATTGTTGGATTTATAATCAGCAATATTGTCTTCTCTTTGACCAACTGTGACTATGGTTCCCCCGAGTGTGTGACACTGTAATGATTATCTCATAATTGGAACAAGGAAAGTATTTCTTATTGGCTCAAAGGGGCACCTGGTAATCCAGATAGCTACCCGATCAAATAACTGACTCTGACGGGGAATGCAGGTACAGTAGGATGAGTTACACACACACACACACACACACACACACACACACACGAAAGAGAGAGAAAGGCACAGAGAGAAAGTGAGAGGGGCAAAGTTGAAACGTCTGTGAGAACAATGACATTTTGCCTTCTTTTCTCCAAGACAGACACCACAGACTTGTTCAATAGAGCAGAAGGAGACACAGACACACACACACACACACACACACACACACAGTAGGATTGTCAGGGTTTTGAGACTTATGGAATCAAGTGGGATCCGAGCCCAGACAAGAACAATGAGAAGCCATATAGTGTATGTGTGTGTGTGAGACCCAGCTCGATTGTGTCTCTCCATGTAAGAGCGCGTCTCTCGACGTGCGTGGATCATCGGTGCATGTGTGTGTGTGTGTGTGTGTGTTTGTTTCTAATCGGTGCATACTAATGCCGGCGAAGAGCAGTCCCTCTTTCTCTCCGCCGAGTCTCTGTGCCTTCTCCTCCGTAAACTCTCACGGCGGTGAAAAGAGGAGAGCGTTTTAACCGAGCCGGGAGGACAACAGGCTCCTCATTGAGGTCACCAAACAGCGCGGACGGGGAGGGAGCGCATTCAGTGGCGAGTGGGCCTTGAACAAGGGGCTGAATGGCCTGACGGATCATTAGCCGCACCGGCCCGGGGAGGAGGAGAAGGAAGAACCTGGCCGGCACAAAGGGATACTCGCACAGCCACGGGAAAAAAACCCCCAAAGGACAGCAGTCGAGGGGGTTAACCCGATCCCAGTTCGACTTCCGCACCTTTTTAAATTCTCCTCCGCAGATGCACGCATCGCACGCAGCCGGCTTCATGCAAGCACACAGCCGCCTCCATTCATGCAGTCATGCTACACACGCATATTGAGTTCACACACACGCTGACGTGCATGCGTGCGCAAACAAGGGGGGGCGCGCACACACACCCGGCGTCCCGCGGCGAGCTGATCTGTGCCGTACATGTGCGATGCAGTCAGCGGCCCGGGCTGCAGACAAACTACACGACACGACGTGACACAGTGGCTCATCTGTCCCATGAAAAATGAGCAAGCTGGCCTCCAGTCAGCACACTGCGCCCCACTTAATGTTTCCACCTCCTCCCACTCGAGCTGTTTGTCCTTTTTTTTTTTTTTTTTTTTTCTCACAATGTGCCCTTTTTCCCTTTTCCATCTTTCTCTATTCCCTTTGATACTTTCTACTTTCTCAGAACAAACTTCTTCTTCTTTTTTTTAAAAATATATATCACTTATCAGGCACCTGGAAATGTCCATAAGTGAAGAACACAGATTTATCCATGGCACATATTGTGTTTGGTGGTGAAATTAAGGAATTATTATGTTATTTGGTGGATTTAAATCATTTTGACCATTTTATTTATAGTTTGATTCATTTATTATGCAAAAAAAATAGATGCATGCAGTCAGCTTCTCAAATGTGAAGTTTTGGAATATCTTTGGCTTTGGGAGATTTAAAAGCCTCACTTTAGGGGGAGGCTTTTTTTTTTTTTTTTTTTTCTTTACTATTTTCTGACATTTGATAAGCTATTATATATTATATATATATATAATTAACAGTTAATAACCTAGTCCAAAAACATGAATTGATAATGGAAATGATCGGCGGCTGCAGACTGAAAAAAAAAACATTCACAGAGTCTTATGATTTTTTTTTTTTTTTCCAAAAGTGTGGTCTCATCATTCACACGTTTAATCAGCGTCAAGTCTAGCCTGTGAGAAAAAGAACTCTGCATCTGTGTCGAAACAATGGGCCCATCAATGGCCAACCTTGGCATCTTTTTGGTATGCACCAAACAAACAATTAGCTTTGTTGCGGCGTAATTGACTGGCAGGACCGGGTGGCATTTACATTCGCCCGCTGTTGCCACCCTGCCATTCACTGGGCCCGGCTAAAAAAGAATAGGTCCATACAAGGGTGGAAGGTTGGCCACATCTCTGTGGTTTCGAAGACACCGCTTTTTTTTTTCCTCCTCCACCGTGGCAAACTTCCAAGCAGGGGCATTTTTTTTTTTAATGCACGGCTGTGGAGGAAGGAGGGAAGGGAGGGTGGAGTGAGGACGAGACTATAGATTTAATTATGCATGCGTGTTTTCTCATTCATTGTAGTGGTGGGAAGGGAGGGGGGGGGTAAGGGGGTGTGTGGTGGGAGGGTTGGGGGGGGTGGCGGGGGGACAGACCAATGACATTCCGTCGTTGTAGTCCTCCTCCTACACACACACACACACACACACACACACACACACACACAAGGAGCAGTCTGGGAGCGAGCCGCTATAGGCTAATGAGGTGACACTCACCGTCTGGAGACTAGCCAAAACAGTCCATTAACTCCTAGCCAGTAGTTAAGAGGAGAAGAAGGAGAAAGGTGGTGGTGGGGAGGGTGGAGAGGAGAAAAGAGGAGGCGGATGAGGGATGTGAAGGGGGTGGGCGAGTGGGTGAGGTGGGGGGCTAGCCGATGGGTTGGTGGGTGGGTGGAGCATGCGGGGTGGGAGGGGGGAAAAAAAGGAGTCTGAAGTCTTTCAGGATGTGAGGGTGGGGGGTATTTCTGCAGTTTTGTAGTTGTGAATGAACCAGCGGGGCGGCTGGTCGAGGGGGGGGGGGCCATGCACGAGCGTTCACTGTCGGCGATTATGCTCTGTGGAGGAGGCAGCTCTTGAGGAAAAGTAAAACTGTGCGTGCGTGTGTGTGTGTGTGTGATGGAGGTGGCGGGGTGGGCAGTGGATGCGGCGAAAGAGAAGGGGACAAGGGAGATAGATCCAAAACCCCCCAGTCAGGCAGACAGACCTTTGACAGAGGAGCTCTGTGATTCGCCTCTTTCATCTTCAGAACCCCCCTATCCAGTCGGATAATTATGAGACAAATGCACCGGACCCCTGCTGCTTGAGTGGCAATGGGCATGGGAGGCCAGAAACACAGAGAGAGGGTTCAAACCTGCACGTCTCGACTGGTCCGGCGGGGAGGGGGTGGGGGGGCAGAGGGAATGAGAGATGGGGGGGTGGTGGGAGTGGTGGGGGGGTGTTAAGGGGTCTGGGAAATTCCCCGCTCTCCCAAGAGAGGCAAGTTGGCCCAAGGACCGTATAGTTCAGGGACAGCCCGGTTGTGATACTAGCGGAGGCTTAACCGGTTTTAGCCACCAACTTTCTTTCACACACACACACACATACACACACACAAGTGCGTGAGTGCCAAGTTCAGCAATCGTGCGTTGTGTGGTTTTCAAACATACCTTTCTATTTTTCTCTTTTGTTTTGAACATCTGAAACGCTCTCTCCCTCCTTTCTGATTTGCAGCTGGTGGATTTTTTTTTTTTTTGGCGTCCAAACTGCTTGTTTTATTAACACAGTTGATGGTGCTCTGGTTTGCGCTGATAAGGCGACGCAGTTAGAGCGGCTGCAGTGATACCTACGTCTTTATCTTGCACCGACCGCGCTTGTACCCAACCCGCGGCTCTACCCTTGAAGCACGCGTGCAAAATCCAATGCAAATTCCAATGAAGCAGAATTCGCAAAACTGCTTTGAATTTATGTGTAAAAGAATGCGCAATTGAGAAAAAGGAACAAAGTAAAGCTCTTATTCATGTCAATAGTTGACCCGATACACATGAGAATAACTCGTTTTCTCTTCCTTTCGCATGACAATTTCAGAAGCAAAGCAATTTTGACTCCAGCCTGTGTTGATGTGCGTCTGTGAGGTCCGTGCCAGTGATGTGTCAGTGATTGTCAGCGGCGGCGTCAGGCCTCAGCCAAGAGGAGTTTCCCACTGGCGAGAGCGGCGGGCCGAGCCAGGGCGACTGGGTGCTCCCTCGCAGGGCAAAATGGCTCTCCTCCAGCTGGGCGAGAGGCCACCGAGGATCCCTGCCACCCATTGCCACTGTTTGCACTCCCCCGAGCTCTGCCAAGCAAGCAGCGGCAAGCACACACAAACACACGCACACACACAAACACGCGTACACACACACCTTAAACTGGGGGGACGTGAAAGGAATTATCCGATCATAGAATGCCACCACATCTAAGACCAGATCTTGGCCCGAAACAGACAAAGAACACAAAGCGCACACTCAGTCAGACGATTTTGCTGGCACTGCTCCTCTGGAACGGGACAGGGTGGAGAAGAAGGGGGGGGGAATCAACCACAGAGTTTAATGTGTCATTACAAGCATAAAAACAGACTACTGACATTGCCAACAGATGTCGAGCCAGTTTATTTTTGCCATTACAGCTCCAGTAGGGAATGAAGCGGCAGGTGCAAATGAACACAGCCTTATAGCTTTGGTGTTTACTATCCAGGCTACTGTTGCTGCTGCATCATCATTCCTCCTGATCTGTTATTCAGACATGCATCATGGGGATAAGGCTGGGTATCGAACCTCAATGCGCTTTTGTTGCTGACTAAAACGTTTCTGAGTCAGCCGAGTGACGGGGATGCGAGCTGGTGGCGAAATTTATGTTCAGATTTGTAACTTTCTTGGATCCGGGTTCAAGGTCCCAATCGTGTTAGAAAAAGGTACGCTTCTGGTGTTGCTGCTGCTGTTTAGACAACGCTTAACATTTGAGAACTTTGCCTTCTTTTGTTGAATTTTTAAAAGCTTCTAAATGACACCCCGGCCTACATGTTGATTAGTGCAACACGTGTAAAAATACAACCTCCGGGCAAGGCGCAGGCCAATTCTTTTTAAGAGTGGTAGTTGTAATAATGCCCACACCTTTCTAGACTTGGCACTTCCAATGGCGTGGTAATGACTTCAGGTAACTCTCTAGGTCGGCGTTTGTCGGCGGTTCAAAAGGCGGCCGCCTGCCGGATGGCCGTTAAAACTCCTCCGTTCACTGTTAATGAGCCCGGAGACGGCGACTTTCGGAGGCCCCCCGAGTCAGAGCTGGTCTGAATCAAAGCATCCATGGGGATCGAGGCTCGGGGGCGAAAGGTTTTTTTTTTTTTGGGAGAGAGCGGGGGGTTCGGGTGTCTTCAACCTGGCGCGAGACCAAGGGAGCGAAAGCTACAGGGCAACAAGGGAAAATTACAGGCGTAATTAGCCCCAAAACCGCCGGTCTTATAAAGAAAAGTGTTGGTGGAACCACTGCGTCAGGTAAGTGCTCGTTTGGTGAGCCGCAGTCACAATCGAGACCAGCGGTTTCGAGAAGAAGAAAAAAAAAAAACAGCATCATAAAACAGGTTCTCACATAACTCAGGAGGGAGTGACAGCGGCTGTGCCCGCCACAAGGTCAGAGCGTTGGCAGCCGTCCAGAAACGGCGGAGCTCCTCCGCTCCTCACGGACGCTCCCAACTGTCTGGAGATACCCGGCGGACGGCAGTTAAGGTGCGGGGCCCCGTCTTCGGCTCTTTTGTGGTTGTCGGTCCCAGATGCGCAATTCCGGAGATCCAGAGACTCAATGCAGTCAACAGCCCGTCACTTACCACAACAAAGCACCACATAATCATGACAAAACATCTCGGGTCTTACAGGAGATCAAAATGCAAATCTAATCTCCCAAGGTTTTAACAGAGTATTCCCTTTGCCACACCGCAAGCGTATGATTTATAAATCATACTTAAGTGCATACTAAGCGAGATATTCACAGCCAGAGAGAGAGAACGAGCGAGAGGGAGAGAGAGAGAACTCTATTCCACATTCCTGGCAAAAAAACAGAGAGCAAATCTGTTCTGTGCTACTAAGGCCTGCTGGGGCAGCCCCCTCTGCCACTGCAGCAATAACAACATGTGGTTTTGGCTGCACAGCGCCGGTTTACAGTGGGAAGAGAGAGAGAGAGGCGCTAAATTAATTTCAGATTCTGTTGTTTGAGAGTCGTAAACAATGTCAGGGAGAAGCAGGGGCAGTGAGCGGAGAGGGCCACGCTGTTTGGTCACGTGGCTCCGACGCGTTACATCAGGAGCCTCTCACGGTCCCGGAGAATATGTTGTTATGTGCGGCGCGTCGGAAAGGCCGTCCCCGTGCCGGGATCTTGCAAATCGGATTTGCCGAGGCCGGCGACTTGTACAAGACAAGAGGTGTGTAGCCAAACGCGCAGGCATGCGCGCCGTGTCCTCAGGCTCGGCAAGCCCGATCGAGAATGTTGTTGCTTTTAAAATGACTCCTGGGCCGCTGCCAACGCGCGAGGATGAGATGCATAACGGACACGTCGTCGGGCCTCATCTGGCAGGTTCCCGTCTGTTCGCAAGGCATTTTCGATGATTGCCGTTCCTGCGGTTACGTTCTCGCTGCTGTTAAAATGAAGGAGGGGAGACGCTCTGTTTTAAGTCGCTGCTCCAGCCTTTCCCACGAGGCTCCCGGACCATAATCTCTTGAAATATTTGCACAGATGACGGCAGCGCTCGGGCTGTTTTGACACAGAGCGGCATGGGTGAGATGGAGCAGTCACTTTTTCCATCGCTTTTCACTTCAGGAACAGGAATTCCCCTTTTGCCGCTATTCCCTGCGACCCCCGCCCCGTACGCCCCCCCCCCCACCCCCACCCCCCGGTAACCCTCCCAGCGCCGCTTCCTCTGCTTCCTCAGCCTGCTACGATTTGTCCACTCAGGGCCACACCGCAGGGGCCTTTACACCCGCCTCACAGCCAGCTCCCACAGCCTTTTGCTTTCCACTCGTCCAAGCATGTTGTTTTCACTATATCTGGGATGCCAAAAGTTCATTCACTCTGATCGGGGGGGCGGGTCGGAGGGCAAACGGGGTTGGTGTAAATGCTGTAGGAGGAGGGAGGTAAAAATAAAAAAAAGAGGTAAGCAACGCTGTGTCCAGGCGAAGGCTTTTGCAGGGCTGTTATGTTTGTGTTTCATGTTCCCGGCAGGACTGTCACTGAGCGATCATCACAACTGCTCAGCCCCCACCCCCCCCAGCGCCAACCGATATAAGTTCAAGCTGCATGCTGCACCAAAATATATCGTACATTCTCACACTGGCGCACAGATTTTTTCCATTTTTATCTCCCTTCAACCCTCAGTGATGCCTCCCAGGCAATCAACTGTTAATAGAAACATAATGCTGCTGTCAAATGCATTAATTAACTTTCCCTCCAGGAGTTTTTCTGTTGTCTAAAGACCTCAAAACTCTAACATATATATATATATATATATATATATATATATATATATATACACTGCTGCCATTTCTTGACAACTGATCACATACAACACTATTATATATATTATGCTTATGCTGATTTTGCAACCTGCAATATTCCTGCAAGGTTCTCAGTTGTTTTGCAATATACTCCTATCTGTGCACTTAATTTGCTGTGGAATCTTTCCAAAGATATATATATATATAAAGATCTAATGATACTAGCCACAGAATTGCATCATGGGAACTGGAAGAAATATCAAAGGGCCACCAATGGAGTGAACTCTATAATCCCGCCCTTGGCAAGCATGTACATATATACATCTCTCCCTGCCTACGGTTTTGTCTTTTGTCTTTTTTTTTCCTTTCTCTTGCTTCCTGCTTGATTGTGCATGTACAACACTGTATCTCGACAGGCTTGCAGCAGCCGCGGCTCTCGCAGCGGTTGGCAGCCCTGCAGAAACACTTCCCATTTGCGGTGCGGGGCTTGGTCCAAGCCACTTGAACTTGGCAGGGCTTACCTGGAACAGCCTACCCGTAGGACTGCCACAGACTCTCCCTCTCAGCCAAGGCGGGAGGCCTCGCTGTAAAGCCACAACAGCTGATGTCAGCCACACCTCCAGAGAACTGGTTACAACTGACTTCCAGGTATTTATCAAGGAACAAGGAAGCAATACGTCTTTTTAATCAGAATTTCACTGTTGAGCTGATCAAACGACCTGTTTTGGGTATTTTTTTCCCAGATGTGCAGTATGATGTATAATAAACTGCAAGGAAATCAGTTTGTAACAAATTGTAAAAAGAAAAAAGTTGATTAAATCTTATAGGGCAGTGCATACAGCACAGAGGCTACAGTCTTTTTACAAAGGACAGAATTGTGCATACAGGGTGCCTTTTTTTTTATCAATCGAGAGAGAATTACACAGATCGTATGACACCATATGGAATTTTTTTTACACATAATGTATTTCCTTTGCAGGCGCTGTGAAAGGCGAGGCCTACAGGGGGTCCTCTTTAGGAGGAGGGGGGAAAAAAAAGCTGTATGTATGGTGAGGAGGGAGGGGGGGGTGGGGGTGGGTGGGGGGTTTAGTGGGGCGGTCCAAGCACGCTCAGCGAAAATATGCCTCATGCACTCGTTGAACTTGGGGCCTGCGTGGGCTTCTCTCAAGGTTACAGGAGAGGCCTGTGCGGAGAGGAGCAGGAGAAAGAAACCATGCAGCAGCAGTCCACACGCAACAGCGTTTCCACTGCAGGTTTTTTTTCCTCTTTCTCTCTTTTAGCTTTTTCTTTTTGTTTATTTCCAGTCCCCCCCCTAGTTTGTGCAACTTTGTGCCCTAGTTAAAAAAAAAAAAAATCAGACATAACATTTGATAAATGTCATTAGCTACCATCCACAACCGCGTGTTTTCAGTCTCTGGCATATCACCGAGTCTTACTGTGAGTGTCTGTTGCTCAGATAACAGGAGCAGCGAGCAATCGCCTTTGACACCAGGTTTCCTTCCCTCCTCGGAGCCTGCCGGGACTCGGGCCGCGTATCCGCTGCCGCACCCCTGAGCCCTCGACCACACAAAGGTAGGAAGCGGGCCGCCGGAGCAGGGGCGCATTGTGACGAGGCCACTAAATCACCTCTTGTTTTATCCGCCGCAGTTTCTTTTCTTTTTTTTTTTTTTTTTCGAAAACGCACGTTCCAACCGGAGGAAACCATAAACACAACAAGGCCTAGTAAATACATCTGAAGAGGCTGGCTGGAAAGAAGGGAGGACAGGCTATTAGCTAATTGAATGATATGGATAGTCGAGGCTTTTGATGCGACACACAAAGTTTGAGAAAAGCGATACACACGCACGCACACACACGACACCTTCATTGCACTAATGTGATCTAGCTCAATAGCACTGCAATAAATACCTAGTAAACATTAACTTTTTGTCATTGAAATGTGTCACAAAGGTGCTGATTCATCCATATAACAGCTGAGGTCATGGATTGAAGTGAGTATTACATCATGACAAAAGAAAACGACCTCGAAATGTCAAATGTGTCTGACGCTGTCTCACAAAAGTACGTCCTCTTCGTGATACGGATGTTTTACAATCATCGGGTTGCACAGAAATTGCCTACATGCATTCAGGGCTGTAAAAGCAGGAGACGTCAACGAAGAATGCAAACATGGCGCTGGTGCTTCGTGTTTGACTTCACCCTGACAGAGAGGGGTCAAAGGGCAATAGGTAGTAAACACTCAGCTGAATGAATTGGTCACTTTGCCTTTCCCCAAGAATTAGCAGGCCATTAGCACCTCGTAAAAAGGGCCACTTCTCCGCTTTACAACAGATTAGGCCTGCTTTCATACAAACAGCCGAGCAAAGTGATTCAATGCCATCACATAACAGTGAGGAGAACAGAGTTTATGTGCGAGCAGAAAAACGCCACAGAGGAATTATGGCTACTACTTCAATGCACAGATATCACTTTGATTGTATTAAAACGGGACCTACAAACATTTCTTCAGAGTCAATCCCAGTTAATTTTTTTTTTTTTTCCGAAAGAACAAATTAGCATAAGATGAAGTGGGTCATTCTCTTGTCGTGATTAAAGTAGGCCTCGGCTTTGCCCAAGTGGCCGAGCAGCAGACTGCAAGTTTATCTTTGCACACTGAAGGCCTTATTGGGGCTTTTTTTTCCCTTTTTTTTCTGTAAACAAGAGGAGGAGGGGAATAAAGTAGCCCCATCGAACATAATAAAGAGGAGCATCAAAGCAGCTATGGAGGGAGAATCAGTCGGAGTATTAGAAAGCCACTTGGGGTTGTCAACGTGATGGCTTAGATGTCGCTGGAGAACATCTCCGTGGATGTAAAGCGGGCAAACAAATTAAGAGGGATGAGCCTGCACTTGGTGGATTAGTTTTAGATTTATGGAGGCAACTTAGCGCTAAGGCAGGGCGGCGAGAAAACAAGTCTGTCAGAGCTGAAAAGACATAGTCTCGGTGACTCGAGCACCTTTTTTCCATACGTATCGATCCGTTGCTGGAGTTTAAGCATGTAACATTATATATCTTGTTGCAGGGTTATTTGACTGCGGAGTTGCATCAGAAAAAAAGAAGAAGAAAAAAAAATCCTCAACATGACGGAGTGCTTCTCATTAATGAAGATTACAACCTCATTTCCCTTAGTTAACCTTGGCAACTGTAGTACAGTCTGTTCTGTAAACTCAACTGTAACAAAATGTGTGTGTGTGTGTGTATGTGTGTGTGTGTGTGTGCACTGATAGCAGGTTATGTATACTGAGCCCTGTGGCAAATGTTTGCTCTTATCAGCGCTCTGTAAAATGTGGGTGTGGTGTTGGTGCTGGTGCTATGTGAGGTGTGCAGAAATCCACTGCAAAGGCCACGTAGTAAATTTGTATATGTGTATATGTGAGACAATTTACAAACTTCGCCCAGCCTCATGCCATTTGATAATAAAGATTATAACCTAATTTTCGCTTCAGTAAACATTGGCAACTGTAGTACAGTTTGTTCTGTCAACTGTAACAGAACGTGTATAGTGTGTCCTGATCTCTGGTTATGTATACTAGGCCCTGCGGCACTCCATATAATGTGGGTGTGGTGCAGGTGCTGGGAGAACAGTGTGCAGCTGTGGAGTTAATATATCCACGGATGTTTAAAGGTGTTTCTTGTCAAACCCTTTCTGAGAAAAGACAATCTTGGAAGCCTTTCTGATGATTTCACCGGTTGGACTGGGTCCCCGGCTGCCGGGAGCTAACGCGGTGCTGGCGCTGGGATGTTCGGCAGCTCAAAAGTGAGACGATGGGAACCGCACGTTTGCGAGGGGGTATTTTTAGGCCGGGGCGCGATTCTTCCTCATGACACATTTACTGCTGAGGACCTCGAGAGTGATAACATGCGCAAACCGCACGGCGTGCTGGGGGAGACTGACAGCAAATACTCCGCAGCCACGGGAGAGACGGGCCAATTAATGCCAAGAAGCCCTCTGCAGCCCTGTGTTGTATAATCCCACAACCTACTTTACGGGATTCGCTGATTTGCAGATCATTAATCACATTTCGTATCAAAAAAAACGCCCATCCCTCGCCACAGCGTTCATTTCCCAAAACTCCAAAAGCCATGTGTGTCAAATACTCCTTTTCGACAGCGACGGCACGCCAACCCCAACTTTCCACAATCAATTATCAGGAGAGGGAGCCGGGTAAAGCGTGTGAATTTAAGGTGTAATACTTTTCAGCTGAAGTACCTCAATGCTATTACTCCCATGTGAAACGGCTGAAAAAACACTTATTAAAAGAGCTCGCCAGCGTCATTAAAAATAGAAGAAAAAAAAGAACAAGTATGATGGTTTTTAACTTCAATTTAACCAATGCCATTTAAAGAGCGAGCTCTCAAAATTCTCGCTCAGCACGCAGAACTGGCACTTGAGACATGAAAGGGCAGCTGCGACGTTTGGTTTACATTATACTGTATCTTAGTGGTTTCCACATTGTGGCCAGGGGATAAGCATCAGGGGAGGTTTATCTCTGTCACAGTGCTCTATGGAATATGTAAACACTATGTGTAATCAGTGCTGCAGTGAAATGGAGTGCAGGGGGGTGGGGGGTGTGGGAAAGTGAAGTGCTTTAGGAATAAGCCGCCATCTTACTCCTTCAGCCCCTGAGGAAAGATAAGACATTGGAGGCAAAGCTGCACAACCTCTAAACTAAATGGGTTTTATGGTACACGCTGTTTTCTTCTCCGAAATTTGTACATTTATTTCATAATTAAGAAATTAAGCAAAGTGTAGCAACTAAGGTGTTAACTTTCACCCTGCTAAAGTCCTTCACTCTCATCTCTCTTGGCTTAAACCCTGTCAGCGTGTCTTTGTGCCCCCCCGCCATCCGTTTTTTTGTGGAGGACGGGTACTCGCTTTAACCGAGGAGCCTCTCTTCCCCGTCTCCAGCCCAAGTTTTTAATATGGTGTCCAATCAAAAGTGATTAAGCATCGCGGAGCACAAACAATGCTGGCCCTTAAATCTCTGTGAACCCTCTTTCACTGGAGCGAATGAAAGAGCACTCTGTCTGCAGCAGCAGATGACAGACGCGCGCTTGAAGATAAGTCTTCGCCATGAGCCCTTATCCCGTAAACGCCCACCGTCCCGCTCCCGAATAAAGAAATAGATTACAAAATGGCTACATGCGAGAGAATAGGGATCCCACCTTTGCTGTTGGGGGGGGTTAGGACTCACAAAAGGCGTCAATGGGGACATGAAGGGTGTATTTTGCCAGGAAATGTTCCCTTTTTACAGCAAAGTACCCCAAGATGATTCCTAAAAACCAGTGTGGCACCAGACGGGCCGGTTTGAGAGAGCGAGCCATTGTTGGTAACTCAGCTGAAAGGAATTAAGTTAAGAACAGAAGACAAACACACGGTTAAAACTCTCAAAGACGACGGCACGGCGAGCAAAAGCCGGTTAACGTACAGGCAACAACTCGACCTAAGGCAATAAATCATTTATAAAATCAACCAGCTGCCTTGTGCACAGTATCTTTCACATGAGGAGGAATTATTCCAAAAAAACTTGTTGAAATTTACCACAAATCATCGTCAACTCCCACATGAATCACAATCACAATGCACGATGTATGCTGCATGTAACGGAATACGCCTGAACTAATGCATTCGATGCAAGCCGTCCCTACGAGACGCGCGGTGGCGGAAATACTTCAGGAAAGATGAATACTGGGGGCAGCGGACCAATGCCAAGAAGATACTGTTCTTACTGCGCCTTTTAAAATGCCAAGGCCAGGAGTAGTGTTGTATGACTGACAATGACACAGTGGTTGGACAAATGTTTCATCATTAATATAATATGAACACGAGACAGGGTTTCCTAAATACATGTTTTCAGCACATGTAATGCAATCTTACATCTGGTGAGCTTCCATTGGTAATTGGACCGACTGCAGATCCAATCGCTCAAAGAAGAAAACAGTTCACAACGAGATACTTAATAAAATGTAGCTGTTTTGCAACTTTTGCTGCCAAACGATTGAAATCGTGACAGCGTCCAAAAGAGGAAGTGTCGGCATGGGTCTATTAGTCTATATGAGGCCTTCGATAACCGCAGACACATGCTGACACGCTTGCAAACTTGAAGCAGAGAGAGAGAAAGAGAGAGAGGCGTCGTCGCCGGGGAGGTCATGAAAGGGAGGAGCTGGCGCTATGACAACAAGACATCAGCCGTCTTGCAGCCTGCTGCCGTCAACAACTCAGCGTGAGCACTACCATCTGACCGGGCTTTCCCTAACACTGCACCCATGCGCTCAGCCAAAACTAGCTATTGCTGCTGCTGTTACTGGCTCCTGCTTTCAATTTCGCTAGAGTGGGCCGAGTAATGGCTTCAGCATTTTGTGGTCTGCCGACATATGGTCCGTGTAGCGATCTAGTCCTGTGTCCCTAACCCCCCCCCCAAACCACCACCACCAACACAACCACCACCATCGATCGCTTTGGGACGTGCATGGAGATGTGGGAAGAGGGAGACAGACAGACACACAGCTCCAGGGGTTGGCCACAGTTATGGAGGGGGAGGTAGGTAGCGGTGGTGGGTGGGTGTTGGGGGGTGCGTGCATGGGTCTTGTTATGACTGCCATGAGAATTGGGCTCTCGTCAGGCCAGCACTGCAATCAGAATGTGGAATGGACCACATAGTACTTGTTCATATGTACCAACAATGTTCAGGCCTTTTGGAAATAGAAATAATGTCGTAAAAGTCCTGTTATCTTCCAAAAAAAAGGCCTTTCCAACTTTCATTTGATGTGAAATCTCTTGTGATACAACTATTCCCCCTCCCTCCCCGCCACTGCTAGGGTGCAGAGTGAAAAGGATTAAGCGTCTTTCCGAAGGATACGTCGGCAGGGCTTGATCTCAGGACTTCCAAGTAATGGAGGGAAGCTCATTCATAATCGGCGCAGCCTCACATTCACCCTGACAGCCCCTGAGAAACAATGTTTACATTAAAAACAAAAGGATACTTTCTCAACTGGTCCTAGGAATGACCACATTAACCTTCTCTTTATCGCTTACGTCACCGCCACCGCTGGTAGTTGGGCTACCGCTGCAGCTGCCCCTATCTGGCTGCATGACCTAGATTAAAGGTTATTTGCTCAAGTCGCGGAGGCAGCTCCTTCGGCTCGCCCTTGTTGGGTTTCCTTATCTGGGTTTGTCTGGACAAATCTCACACAAAGCGCCCATTTTGTGCTCCTCTCTGGAGATCCTGTTACAGTGTTCCAGACACGACGCGCTCCACCAGCGGGGCCTCTGGGAGCGCGCTGTTTGGCGGACCGATTAGCTGCTTCCTTACTTTTACGCATATGATACACGGTTGCTCGTCTTACGTCTCAGAGCGTGATTTTGGGGCAGCGATTAGGGCGGGGTCCTCCTATGTCGATAATTATTGTGACAAATTTTGAGGTTTTTGATTTTTTTGTCCTCTGGAGTGAAATCCGAAGGAACCAGATGGTTAATTGTGGTTTTTAAACTCTTCTTTATGGTCAGAACATGACAAACATTCGCCAAACAGCGGGACATTTCACAGATCTGTGGATATGGATGTGCAGAACATTAACAAATATAATGATAATAGATTTTTTCAACATTAAACTATGCATAAGTAGAACAAAGCAACAAAAAAGCATATCTTAAAGATACAGTGTGTAAGACACCAATCTATTACCCTTTTTATATCGGACATTTTTTTGATATTTCTATTGATGATTATTTAAAGATCATTATCATTTATTGCCCAGCCTGAGCTGTGATGGGGTAAAGTGATGTCATGTCAGGAGAATTCAGATATAGCAAACTCCCCATCCCCATTACCAGCCAAAGTAAATATACAAAGGAATCCAACAGCGTCAGGGCTCCCCAAAGTGCACATTCTGATTGTTTCAATAATTGCTTTATCGCTCAAGGACCATCTGCCTTTTACTGCTGGTAAGTAATTTTCATGTCGTTTTCCTGGACAGTCCGAAATTATGCAGAAATAACAATCAAAACTTCAAAAAAAAAAAAAGATGGCTGTTGGACTTTACTGTACGATAAGACACTTTTATAAACCGCAAAGACAATAAAAAAAAAGTTGTTGCCTCTCAGTGGTAGCAAAGGAAATAAACCTTCACCCAACCACACACATGTGCGGCAAGCGTGGATGCAGATGTAGCCTTGAGGTTGATCCCGTGGCTTTTATCCCACAGAAGTACAGCGACGGAGTGGACGCGGGACACAGAGAGAGACGGGAGGGGAAAAATGAGAGAGTGAGAGAGAAAAAGAGTAGTGTTTGCTGACCTCATTCTGACAACAAGCCCGTGAAGAGCCATTCCCTGGAACCGTTTCGCAATAGCGCCGTTGTTTATTCAGGTGGTGGGTGAGTCGAGCGAGATATGCAGAGAGCATGCATTTTGCAACACCTCATTATGAATACTAAACACATGCGGCATGTCAAATCACAGCGACACGCACACCGACGCAGGCACTTCATCCCGGGGCCCGACGTGCGGCTCGAGTTTCGTTTTAGCTGTGACATTTGCGGGGGGAATGCGTCATTTTCGCGGGCCGCAGCCAATTCATCCCTCTCTGTTTGAGTTACGAAGTCGAGTTCCCCGGCGCGGTCCAAGGGCTGTCAAACACTACTATCCTCGGGTGTCGTCCAGTGAGTGCTCGCCTCCTGGAACGGAGGCCTCTGGTTGGCTCGCGTGTTTGGCTTGCGGGGCCGTCTCCTGCAACAACATCCACTTGGCCAGAGTTCAGCCCTGTGGAAGGCTACAACAGCCCAAAGGTGGCTGCCCAGACCATTGTTTATGCAACAGCACACTACTGCCAGGTTCAAGAAAAAAACAGCGAGACAGCGGAGGAACGACGAGGGCTCCCGCTTCTCCCCTGTAGAAATGTGGCTTCGTCATACTTTTATTTCTAAAACTTCACATGCTTAGATAGTTTTACCATCGCAGCATTTAATTTATAGCCCTCAAAATTCTTCTGATTGCAGTTTAAACATGTTACAGGGCTCCCACTCCTAACCTGAAATTATTTCCCAGGACTTTTCCAGGGCATTTTCAGCCGCTAGAGAGACAAGTTATCATGTCATACACTAATAAATTCCCCTTTAATGTGTGCCTTAAAATGCAATACTTTTTATTTATTGACATTCATTCTATTTATTATTATGTTTTCTATAAGGCGCAGGTCCAACAAATATGTCTTCATTCAGGATAATGACACTAAACATTTAATGTTAATTTAGCATTAAATCTAGGTTAAATTATGTTCATTTATACTGACATCAATGGACATAAAAAATGCCGGCGGTTCAAATGAACATGTAATAGGGAACTTTAAATTTTCACTGCCATCATTTTCCAGGATAGCTTAATCATTTCCAGGACATTTGACCTTTTTTCTCTTTTCCATATGTTTTCCATAACTGTAAAATTGGTCAATTATTTTCCAGATTTTTTGAGACGTGTGGGAACCCTGATGTTATAATAATGCTAATAATAAATATTGTAATATTTAAGGCTATGATTTCATATTTCATAACGCTCTATAATAAAAATCATGTATAAACGATAAATAGTTCATTTAGCTTCAGTTAACATTTGTTAATGGTTAATAATTAATGTGTAAACCATTATTTGTATTCTTAAAATTATAACTGATGATTATATAAACCTTGTAAAATGGTTAGTAAATATGTTGTAATATGTATGTAAGTATTGAAAAGCACTATTTAGATTCGTACTTGTATCCATATATAGATTTAAACAATATTTATAAATGCTTTTCAAAGTATTCACTAAGCATTTAACAAGGTATTATAAACAGTTGTAACTTTCTAATAGTCATGCAACTAAAGTTTATAGATGGTTTACAAGCCAGTTACACAAAACAGTAACATTTGTAAAATAAAGTCAAACTTTAGTACAACAAGTAAAATATCTATCAACCATTTATAGATGATGGTTATTATAAAGTGTGAGCCATATTTTTTTTTATAGAGGCAGCGTTACCAAATAAAAATCTGGTACCGGAGCCATTTAACTGTAATGAAATCTCAGCCAAACCAAACTGTTTTTACAATGTTATTTTTGCAGCAGTTGAAGCCTGCATGCAAACCCATGCATAAGTTAATGTAGCGCCTATCTTATTTCCCCACTAACCAGCGAGGTGAACCAAATCCATTACATCTTCCAGAGATGCGAATAGGGAGAAAGAAAAAAAAAGCATCCACATAACAGCTGTTTGGTAAACATACCAAAGTAATTGTTCCAAATGCCTTACTTTAACGCAGATTAAATGCAATTAGAGGCTGTTTATCTAACCACAACAAGTCTCTCAGCCAAAAGAAAAAACTCTGTCATTGTTTCTAGCGGTTCTGCTCAGAGGGATTACAGCTGGGAATAGGATGGCTTTTTTAAAAACGCAGCTTCCTTATGTACTGTACAGGAAGGAACTTTAATACACGAACAAAGCGCACGTTCCTCGCATAGGAAGGACTATAGGGATAGGGGAGAAGAAAAAAAAAAAAAAAAGAGGGTTGGTTGGCTAAGGCAAGGGTCTTCTGAGGTGAATATGAAGAATTTAGGTCAGTGCAGCCGAGACGTTTAACCAGCTCAAGCCGCTGCAGCCGGGGTGGAAATAGCACGGGAGGCCAGGGAGAGGGAAACCAGTGCGTCACAGCACCCGGCCTGATTCCAGGCTCCCCCCGACGCAAACAAGAGCCATAACTTCCCTAATGATCCCGGATCATGTACGCCTCGCGCCCGCTCCACCAATGGGGGAGCGCTTCCTCTTCACCTCTGACCTCCAAGTGGGTGCGCCCACCTTTGACTCGGCGTGAAGATCATAACATGTAGGCACGGGGATGAATAGTTTGAGGACAAAAAAACAAAACAAAACAAAGCAAAAAAAATCTAAATGTCCCCATTGTGGAGAAAACTTTGTGGAAAAGTTTGGGACACACCTTCCCCGCTCGCTCCGACGAGAAAGCGCGTCCAAACCTTTTCGAAATGAAATCTTCTTTTAAGACTTAACAAATCCGCAAATCCCTTAATATCTTTCATATTTGCCAAAACATGATAGTCTGACGCTCTCCTACTTTCGTTTTCAGTCTCTGTGTCACACACACTTGCGCCCGTGGTTCAGAAGTCCAACACACACACACACGCACGCACACACACACATTGTAAACAGTCTTTATTGAGACGTGAGTGCTTGTATAAACATAGACAAGCCCTATTGAGGGTCCAGGGCTGGGCTGAACAATAAGGGGGGAAAGTTGCTGGACGTTCCTCACAGACGGTGTGTACAAAATCCAATTATCAGAGCCACGGCATTAACATTCCAGCAGTCTGGCAGGTGACGGCTTCGTCTTTTCAGCCCCCCCTTCACCCCCCCGACACCCCCCCCCCCCCCCCCCCCGCACCACCAGCATGGGATAGAGTCTCCCGGCAGCACCTCGACAATACACACACACACATGCAAGCCCTCTCCAGCCACCCCCTTTTAAGATCCCCCAAAGTATTGAGACATATATAGAGGGAAGAAGGCAAAGAGTGGGGAGGCGGGCGGTTTGTGTGGGTGGGTGGGGGAGGAGGCGAGCGAGGGTCCACCGGTGACACTGGTCTTTTCTTCGGGAGATCAGCGCGAGGCAGTATCAGTCAATGGGGCATTCTTCTCCTCTCTGTCTCCGGGTGAGAATATGTTGATTGCTGATAACGTCGCTTTGATTGCTATAATAGGGAAAAAACACTTCTTTTTTTTTCTTTTTAGCATTAGCCTCCCCGGGGGAGGTGATGTTCGCAGCGCACAAAGATACCGATTGAGAAAAAGGTTTAACGGTAAAACAAAAAAAACATTTCCTTGGCAACGAGGCGGGTTGATAACGGATTAAAATAAAGTCCCCTCCGGGACGAAAAAGAAACGCAACTCGCCCGGCGAGTTTAACCCCCCCCCCCCCCCCCCCACCCCATCCACTTCAAAACTCACAAATACTAAAAATACTTATTCGGAATTTTGGTCTGTTTTGTTTAATTATACGCCCTAACTCCTGTAATTATGTGATAGGGCGCATGTGATACACAACGCCTCTGCTTGGTGTGCTGCCCTGTACCCTTGTCACGTCCTATATATAAACCTACATCTGGCCCCCATTCTGCTCTATCCATCCTATCTCACTTTGCCTGCATAAGACAAGGCTCTGAGAAACACACACACACACACACACACACACAATACAGTACAGTACAGTATGTGACAGTACAGTAATGAAGGGCTGCAACCAACTGATTATTTGCCTTACTGATTCATCTCTTGATTCTTTTTTTTTTGGCTAATTTGTCATGAAGTCTATAGGATGGAATAAGGAAATAGTGAACTTATGTCATTTTTTTCATGCACCAATTCTAAATCTAAAGAATTTTAATTCAAAAATGCATAAAAAGGCAGCATATCCTAACATTTGAAAAGCTGAAACCACCAAATCTTGGTTCAATAATCATTTGATTTTAAAAACAGAACTGATATAATTCTGTTAATTGGCTAATAGACTGTGTCTATTGTGTAGACTGTAAAAGAATGGAAATGTTATGATCAGTCAATGAACTTTTAACATTAAAAGCATTTTTGAGTCCATTTTATTCAAATTTGAAAATAAGTAAAATAATAATAATAATAAATAATAAAATGTCTCTTAACATTATAACATTTGAACTACTATTAAATTCACCTGCCCTCTCTTGTAACCCCCCCTCAGACACACACACACACACACTCCCTTCTCTGTCTGTCACTGTCCTCTGCGGTGAGATGTTAGTCAAGTGTCTTGTGGCTTTCTCCACCCTCACCAGAAGGCCTGCGCGCGGTTAATTATACTTGGATGGCGGCTGAAGAAAAAAAAAAGAGTTTTTTTTCTTCCTTTTTTTTTTCATTAGCTCAGCAGCGATTTCCCATTCATAATAGTTGGCACTGGTTTCACGCGGCCTGCCAGAGATCACACCCCGACCATTTTCATTTTCCTTCATCCATTTGTTTCATTCATGTCACAGATTTGGCAGGGGCCCGCATCGTTTTCCTGATGGCCGCCGACCCTTCAACACCCTCCTTTAAAGTCTCAGACTCCCGTTTGTGGCTTTGTTTTGCGATTTGAGCGAGGAGAATAAAAAAGAAAAAAATGTGGAAACAACAATTCACGTTGGTTCGCGTCCAAGTGACGTAATCATGAAAATTACGGTATTTTCGGCTTCGGGAATTATTAATTGTAATTTAAAACCCAGCACCGCTGACATGCCCTTGGACAAAAAGAGAAGGACTTTGCGAATTGAAAGTTTTCCCGGGAAAGTAGATGGATATTGTTTTGTGTATGCGAGTGGCTGTGCTGGGATAAATCCACTGAAGGAACCATTAAACACAAAGTGTGGGCTTTTATATAGTATATTATCCAATAAGATTGCGGAGGTAGTGTATGCACTCTGCCTCCACACTTTAAGTGCATTACACAGTGCATACAACTATCTGAGGCCCCAAGAAACAGCAGTTTATCACCATACAGCTAGTGAAAATATGCCCACTGACAGGAAAGCTATATCACACACACACACACACACATACATTGAACCACGCTTCTCCCACCCACCGGTTCAGCAACCACTTCGCTAAATCTATCAACCGCAGCTGCGTGCATGTGTTTTAATGCAAGCGCCCACAAGCAGAATACACGTGACTTCATATGTAGCGTGTGAGTCCAAACTCATACGTAGTCTGCAGATGCAACGTGTTCTCCCCCCTGAGTTGAAACCCAATCCCAGAAAACTCCAAACTGACAAATAAAACCCAGGCTCCCCGGCGTTGGAGAGCGGGATTCCCGACGCGGAAAACAAACAAGATGGCTACTGTACCGCCAACCCCGATCGGGCTGTGTGGCGTTCTCCCACCTCCATCTGAATGGAGTTAGAGACTGGCTAGCAGGAGCGCTGTGGAGGAGAGTCTCCTGGGGCAGTTGGCTCGGCGAGCGGGACCAGAGGATGGCTGCACCGTGGATTAGGGCCCCACAGTGGTCCATTGTTAATTGGGCGCCATGTGTGAAAGCTACAGAGAGATTAGTTTGTACAGCTGCTGCCATTTGTCATAACTGCCCTTAACAAGATACACATGGCAACCCAAGTTACAGCCAGAGGTTTTACAGAAAAAAAAAAGGGAGAGAGAAAAAAAAAATGTCTGGTGAGCGTCTAATAGTTTGAGAAACAGACCTGCATTTAAGCAGATGAAGATGTTCCCTGGGAAACACCATGCAGACTCAGCTGGGAACCCGTAAGAGATGATGGGTTTGAGCATTACTCATTTAGCCATGTGCGGATCAACTGGGGTCATCATCCGAACTGTTCAAAACGCTGCATTAAGCCGGTAGAAACCACAGGGAACAGGTCGCAAATGATTCTGTGAAAACGAGGGGGATCAACCTCTGAATTGTCGCCCCTTCCAGGCAGAGCTCGACTTTAGGCAAGGGTGGGATGCCGCAGAGAAAACGAGAGATGCGAGTGACTATTATGGCCCGGTGACCTCCTGTTACCTAGACTCCCTTAGTAACGTCGGCTACACCATGAGAATTTCGAGAGAGGGATGATGAAGCAGTTATTTCTTTTGGTGAAAATCCACAGCGTAATTGTGGGTTGTAGGTCTGCACATATGTTGGAGGCCTAATTACAATTTTGCCTTGGTAAATCTGGAACAAGTTTTTCAGGCACTCACTTTCATTTTTTTTTTTTTTTTTTGCCCGGGCACAGTTGTTGACCCGCGGTTCACTGGATCTAAAAGCAGGTCTTTTGAGCTGTAGTGCAGGTGTGGCGTAAATAAGTCAATGCTTGGTTACTTGTGTGCATTTATGTGTTTGCATATAGACATTTTGGAAAGGGTTTTTTAAAAGCCAGTACAGTCTAACTACCAGCAGGAGTCTTGTGCCAGTAGGGAGTGAGCGGGCCAATTTGAGATCCAGAGCCAGATCATATAGGCTTTCATAAGGCACCGTCCTAACAAGCTTCATTCCTTCCCGGTTAAAATAATGGGCTTCATTAACCATTCTGTTAGTGCTGCAGGGGGGCACTGATCACAGGCTCCACACAGGACTGGACTCCTAAGACAAGTAGTAGTTGCACAGCCAAACAATTTCAGAATTACGAAGCTAAAGACTCAGAATCTCCTACCATTTGAGAGATGATCCTCATATCTAATCAAATTTTGCAAAAGTCGTGACAAGGGGGAATACTTTGGAAAAACAAAATTGTGATTGATGGTTACATTTCATTGTTTAGCTTTGAAGCCTAAAATTTTCCTTTCCATAAATCAGCAATGGCAAAGATTTGTTTTGGAGTCCCTGATTAAAGTTGCAAGTTGTGGATGCGGTACTTATGCCATGTCTGAATTTAATTCCAACATAGTTATGTGGACATCCTTTGAAGAAAATGTGCAGGAAATGAGCATTTATCTATGTTTTTTCATTCACTTCATCAGTTTGTTGTTTTATTGCCTTGATGTAAAGAGGCAATATGAAAAACCTACAAACAAGGTGTCCATATTTCCTCCCCTCCTGTCATTACTTCTATAGGGCTTACTTTAATCACATACAGCCCACTGCTCAAAGATGCTGTCTTTCACAAAGTCAGCATGTTTATGCAAGTGCTAAAAATGCAAATGACTTATTTTACTTGTCTCCTCGCCTTTTCTGCTGTTCCGTAACTTTTCTAGCTGCAGCGGTCAATAAAAAAATACCAAAACGATATTAAGGGTTCGGGTTGTGTACTGCATCGACTATATGGCGTCTTCTGATGGGAGTTGATTTCTAAATTTGGGAGCTTTTTTGAAACGAACCTGCCATATGTGAGGGAGGAGTTGGGAGCTTTTGGCTAGCTTTGACAACTCAATGGGGCGCTGATGAATCCGTCCCAAGCAGGCCATTCCCAAGCCCCAGTCACCATATCCCCTCTTTGACCCGCTGCACTGACATTAGAAAGAAATCCTCTAGGGATTCGCCCCCCCCCCCCCCCAACCCCAAACAGCAACATGCCCACCCAAAAACTACATTTTGCACGGCGCTGCATTGGCAACCCTTTCTCTTTCTGTCCCGCTCAGGTCTTGTCGAGCCGTCGCGGTGATGGGCCGCACTGTACCGCCAGACAAAAGAGGAGACAACCATCACTCTGGGCCACTGATCGGCCCTGTCTGAACTGAAAAGACTTTGATGGGGCAAAGCAGGGCGGGGAGGGGGCTGCGCGGAGAAGTAAGTGTCTCCTGGGCAACCACTCTGATTGTCTGTCCCTGCCCAAAGTTCCCCATCGCACCCCACCTACTACCCCTTCCCATTTTTTTTTCTTCCCTTCATTGGTTGTTCACAAGGCTCCTTCCTGGGTGAAAGGGATTGGCTTTTTTTGCAAGAAAGTCTCAGTCTGGTACTTGAAGGGGTTCTTTTCTCTTTGCTGACTTAGGGAGGGAAAAAAAAAAAAAACAACAAAAACGCGAGGTCAAAAAAACATCTTCGCATGCATTCTCCGAGACTTTTGTTTCGCTCCCTCTACCTTCTTACCCCTCTTTCCACTTCAGACCCGGCTGTCTCACATGAGCGGTCCAGCGGGCAGATGGGACGATAGCAGGGTTTTTTTTTCTAGCAGTTATGATGGCGAAGAAGAGGAGAGGGCCGCCATTGGACGGAGAAGCTCCGGCAGCAGGGAGGGCCTTTGTGAGCCAGGACAGTGAGGTACAGTGTAGTGCCTGGGATAGGGGGTGAATGTACCCATTTGTCTTCATTTGGGAGGACCGGCAGACAGGGTGGGGGTGGGGAATCTGTCCGGGGAGGAGTGGGAGGTGCCGGTCCTCCAGTCAAGTGGCCTCGGGGGGATTTGAAATGCATTTGGGGTCCTCCCCGAAAGCCTGGGAAAGTGTGGTGAGGCTGAGATCTTAACCATAGACTAATGACACAAACTGCGGTCCTTAACCAAGTGTAGCCACGAAGGCAAACCTCGGTCTCCTGCTGGAGCAGACAAGAAAAGCCCTTTCAACACAATGGCCGTGCTTTAGCGGGCCGGAGAAAGCCCCTTGCCCCATTTTCTGACGGATGCGGCGGCGCAAACTGTGACATAAACAAATTAAACACACTGTTGCGGAGCAAAAGAAGGAGTTGTAAATTTTGTCGAGAAAGAAGGCGTCCACATTTCTCCGTGGCCCTGCGCTCAAAGTTGCCTCGTTTCCATGGAGATTTATGTACACATGGCACACAAAAGAGGGCTAAGGAGGTAACACGGCCTGTTTAAGCCTTGAGGTATTTGCTCGAGCAAAACCCTGCTGCTAATAACACAAGCTTCATACTGAGCCAGGCAACCTGGCTGCACTGCACTCAGGTTAGTGTTGACAAAGAGCAGGAAGGGGAAAGGAGGCCGAGGGAAAAAGTCAGATGAAGATCACAAACAACCGAGGATCCCGGAGAGGCATCGGAGTCATTAGGAACGGAGGAAAGAAAGTAACCGAGAGAGAAGGAGAAATAAAGAAAGCGAGAGGCGAGAAAAGGAAAGAAAAAAAAACACAAAGAAAGCAAGCAAACATACGCAACGCTGCAAAACATAAATAGCTCCCGGGTTAAGAGAAAAAGGATCGGGAAGACATTTAGTGGGAAGCGGAAATCAATAAGGCAAGCAGTGAAGCTGGGAGGGAGTTCTAAGTGGATTAAATTGAGAGAATGTGTTCGATAGGTTATGGCTCTGAGAGAGAGGTAGCCAGACACCGCAGGCTCTATTGCATACTAATAAGGAAGTCAGAATAGAAGCTAAGCGCAGGGTTGTGCAGTTCACTCGGAAGAGTTTTTTTTCTATACGGCTCTGGAGTCATCGGTTAAGGTTTTTCCCAGGTTTCGTATTTTTACTGTCTTGCTGATTTCACTTTGAATGTTCACCATTAGGATTTATGTCCAAGAATAAAATTCCACTCAACTTCCTAAACACCCACTTCTGAGACTTTTTTTTTCCCTTCTTCCCCCAATATCATCTCACCAGACTTGATAATGAAAGGGAGCTGAATAACTTGACTTAACCCAAAATAGGGAAGAAAAACAGTAGTGTACTTAATGCTGTCTGCAGTTTTGTTTCACACTTCTGGCATAAACCCAGCCACCCTTTCCCTGGCCAAGCGCCTGGGCCCGGGACAGCTGTCATGGTCAGAGTCTCTGACTTGAGGGAAAGCCAGGGAGTGAGGAAATAAAAAGAGACTGGGAGAGTGCGGAGTGAGAGAGTCATTTGGCCCGGGCAGTGTGCCGCAGGGGTGATTCCTGATGGTAGAGGAGGATAAGGGGACGCGGGGAGGGAGGGAGAGAGGGAGGGAGGGAGGGATAGATGTCGTGCTTAGTCACAGACCTCCACTGTGACCCAGAAGGTCAGGCCTCCGCTCTGGCTGCCTGACCGAAGCCTCCGAGGCAGCTGGGTGGAAAAACAAGATGCAAACAGCTACCCCACGCGGCGTGGTGAGCGGGCGATGGCCAGTCTCGGAGACAAGAGGCCGGGCCCCGGCTACCCGGACGAACTCGGCGAAGTGTGAAATACGCCGGCACCTCCCGTTCTCTTGAATGGGGGCAGCGGGCATACTCTGTGGGAGCAGGGGGACTCGGGGGGCTGGGGAGGGGTGGGGGGGGGGGGGTGATGTAGTGTCCGTCCGGCGAGAAGTCCAACTGAGTCAACTTCTGCCCGAAACGCAACCCGGCTTCACGCTGCGGCGGCCGGTCCCGTTCACACAGGCTCGCATTCCTGGCGGATTACTCTGTAACGTGAACGCGTCGCGACGAAAAGCTGGAACAGTTGCTGCCGTGAAAACTTTCCAGGGTTGTAAAAATCCCGTCTGTGAGGTTTTACAAACCGCTGTGCGGTGTTTTGGCTTCTGATAAATCCCTAAATGCGTTCATCTGTAACCCCGACTCCACTTCCTGGATTGGATTTCTTTGTCTCACGGTACCGCTGAAGCACCCCCCCACCCCCCCGAGCCGTAGTGCCGGATTGCCGGATTTGGTCTGAATGCAGCCAAAGGGGAGGGGGGGTTGGGGTTGGGGGAGTCAGTGGTGCCTACTCCCCCTCACTTAGGCCAGTGAACCAAGGGACCACCAGCCAGACCAGAAAGAGTGGCGGGGGAGTGGAGACAAACAGTTGCCAAGAGACCACCGGTGATCCTGCGACCGCCGCGGTTTGACCCCGATTGAGGAGGTCAACAAGGGGGGCTTACGAGCAGCTCCCCTACATCCTCCCCCTGACCACCACCCACCCCCCCAGGCAAAAAAAAAAAAGTCTTCCTCCTCCACGTGCCCCCGGGCCTACAACAGGCGCGTTTGCACTGATCTGTTTTGCTCAATTAAACTTCAGAGGACACCCTGCCACATCTCTTTGCGAAGGTCGCGACCCCGGGGGGCAGAGGTTAAGTCTGCCGCTCGTAAAACAGGGTCTCCATTAACATGGCAGCATGTATTCGGAGGTAATCCATCCATTCCCGCAAACTATCATGACGGTGTGAAAAAAAAAAAAAAAAAAAAGTTACATTACTAGAAGCGGATGGGGGGAAAAAAAAGTCAAGGTAATGATGTTTTATGGTCGTGTTAACTTTCAGTGGCAGAGTAATGGGAAAGCTGCTTGACCTTGACTTCTTTAGTCTCCCGTTGGCCCCCTTCAGCCATCCTGAGGAAATCCACTGATAACTTTAAAAAAAAAAGGTTCAGAATCCTTTGCAGTAATTTCTGTTTTCTACTGCCATCCCTATTTTATTTAACTCAATGCCAAATTCTATTATAATCATGGGAAGATTAAAGGCAGATTCCAAAATTTCCAAGATTCTTCTCAAAGTCGTCATTTGGATTGCTTGTGCATTTTACACCCCTTTGGAAAAGGTTTAATTTACTTATTTCCTTAATCACATGTGTTTAAAGGACGATACGGTTCGCATTTCAGTGAATAAAATGACTACTTTTCCAAACTTTTCGTGGAGGAAGTGGCGACGGGCGCCTCGACAGAACCAAATACAAACGAGCACTGCAGTATTCTAACGTGTCCTAACAGGACGATTATCTGCATGCCCTGTTACAACTATTCCATCAACCTGTCAAACTGGATATGCAAAATATGAATCCAGGTGGGGAGAGGCGATGATTTGAAGAAGGAGAAGGAAAAAAAAAAAGAAGAAGAAGAATCACGCTTATCTGTTTTATCAGATTAAGATAAAAACCGTGCATTGGAGTACAACTGCACTGTGTGTGTGTGTGTGTGTGTGAAAAGCCAGGGCCCTGTATTGAACACGGCCTGCCAGTTGGCACAATGGATGCCACAACCCCCACTCCCAGCCCCCCAGCCTACTTCCCAGCGGGCATTCATCTGGGCATGCACATGGGTGCTACAGCCCTGCCTGGCTAAACGCGTCTGTGCCCCAGAACAAGGGGGCTGAGTGCCCTCTCTAAATTCAACCAGCGCGCTCACTGCCAACCCCGCCGACCTTTCTCAGGCAGCGAACCGCCGCAATCAGACGACAAACACGGGCTAAACTTATTGGTTTTCGGCATAAAAAAAAAATATATCAAGGAAAAAGAAAATTACACATGAGCCGAAATAAACCGCTGCCACATAGCAGCAAGGAGGACGATGTTAAAAAAGCAATGGATGGACCCCCTTTTTTTTTTTTCTCCCCCCTTTAGCAGTTCGCACAAATGACAAGAGCCGTTCGCTAGCTTCTTTGTATTTGATTGTATGTTTGTTTGTTTCGTGCAGTTGCAGCAGAACAAAGGCGGCGGCTTCCATTCTGCCACTGTCAAAAAAAAAAAAAAAAAAAAACTTTCCAACGTGCCCCGCTGCATTGCGGATGCCAACCAACGAATCAAAGGCATGCTGCAAGCAGACAAAGAGGGTTTGATGCCAACCTCCAAACCTCTAACAACCATTACTGGTGATTTGCCTGCCTCCCTGGCACCGTGCAAAACAAAATGGCGCCGCGCCGCACACTGCCACAATATGGCTGCATTGTCTGGAGATGGGCACTGCTTGGTAACTTGAAGGGAAAGGGGGGAAAAAAGACGATTTAGCTCACGTACATATAAAAAGAGGCAAAAAAAAAACAGGCGTCTCTGTGATCCCGGTAAAAAGAATGTTATTTTGTATTTGCCAAAAAGTTTCACAGAAAATAATCGCATCTGATCCGCAAGGCGAATCAGAGGGAACTTCACCGGCAAAAGGGGAAAATATCTACACAGTTTAAACCTAAAACGAATCTTCCCTCGCTCTTTTTGCAAAAGAAAAAAAATCAAATAAATTTTAAAAAATCTCGCGAATCTCTAATGTACACGAGCGCTTATTTAGAATTCAAATGTTGCGCATTGTGGGAAAAAAAAGAAGCAGCGCTATGGAGCTGCGTCGGAGTTGGTGCTGAACAGTTAAAAAATGCAGCAGATGCAAACGGGAGAAGCGGTGGCATCCTACAAAAGACACAAAAGAGGGTCTGATGCCAACTCCGGTGCCAGTGGCAACCATTATTGTCTGTGTGCAGTGCCTTCTGCTTTCCCTGGCACTTATCAAACACAAAATGGTGCTCAGGGTTTGATGATAATGAGCTAGCTATACAAGCAGCTCTCTCTCAATGGCAAAGCATCGGTGGGTATTTGGTGCTGCTGCAATAGATTGTGTCGAACGCAGGCAAATTTCACCAGGGGAAGCTATAGGGGGGATTCCTATGATGGAAGGACTGAAATGTTCTTATATAGTCTAAGGTGGTATTTTATTTTGAAAGAGTCGGCAAAGGTCTTAGCTTTAAATTTAGCAAATAAATAAATGGATCAGGAGACCAAATAGGGATAATATTTAAAAGAGCAATCTAACCAGGTTCTATTCTTAGCTTCTCTTCCTCTGTTAAAACTATCGGATGCAAAAATGCTGTTTTTGTCACTAAATATTAGGTGAAAATTCACAGATTTGTTTTCATCCAATTTACAATTTCGAAGATGCTTCAAAACTGACTTTCAAAATAAATGAATGTGTAAAACGAGAGCATCTCAAACCTTTCAGCAAATGATGTCCTTCGTATTACAGTGTGACATTCTTTTTTGTTGTTTTTCTGAGAAAAAAAAAACTACGGTTTTGACACATTTAAAAATGTCAATGTCTAAACCTATTCCAGTAGCAGGCAGCGAACATTTTCAACCTCTGGGAAAAAAAACAACAACAAAAAAAAAACACGATTCACATCCCCGCAATGAGAACATCACTGTGGTTTTCATCTGAAAGATGAACTTTGATGAGGTTTTTAGGAAACAAGATCACACATTGATCACACACTTGATTTATATCAGACAAAATATGTTATATATATATTAAGAACTGAAATTTACTGTCAAATATTTAAAAAGTCTAAAGTTTACGTCATATCTCCAATGCCAAGATGAGGTGTGACTTACTGTCAGCAAATAGTTTTTATAGGTTTTACCTTTATTTAACAGTGGAAATCTCATTTAAAAACAAAAAAAATGTTCAAATAGGATTTTTTTTTTATGTAGTTGTACATTTACATTAAAGGATGTCGTGGGGATGAAGGCTATGATTTTGAACACAGAAAGAACAACCTGTTTTTAATCATTTGACGTTAAATAACACATAACTGGAGGGGGTGTTACAAGAATCCAGTTGCTGTAATAGACTCTGGTGGGTTTGTTTTAATTTAACCAGGCTTTACTAAAACTTTCCACAAATCTTATTAAGATCTGAACAAATAGAAGAGGTGTGCAGCGTGTGTGTGTGTGTGTGTGTACTTACACGTGGCTGTGTGTGTGTGTGTGTGTGAGATAATACAGAGTCTGTCCAAATTATAGTAACTGAATACTCATTGAACATGAGTAAGAGCTGCTGTTGGATGCAAAAATACATTTAAAACATGTCACATTAGATTAGAGAGTGTGTTTTTGCGTAATAATCCGCTAAATAAGTGATCTGCCTATTGACGGTGTTGAACTCTCCTGTTTATTTGTCTGGCCCGTCGTAGCGGCGATCTCGGCCAAAAAATCTCGGCAGGGGCTGCCAAAAAGTAACACATGTGACCCCTGACCTCGCCGAACCGTCGCCCGCACATGCGCGCGCCGGCCTAGCACAAACACACGCGGGGCATGAGCGTGGAAACCTACCTTGGTCCTGGACATAGTACGCTAGAAACAAGTCCAGCTCCTTGACCGATACTGTTATGTGGTGTGGCTGGACACAAAGTGCTGGGTTGGTGCAATGCTGAGACTTGACGAGGCGCTCGCCGTCTGTACTTTCCAGAGGGATGCCTTTGAAGAGGATGACCATCACCAGGTCCAGACGCCAGACTTTGTCGGCCTGCCGCAAGCAGTCGATCCGGCGGATCTTGCCCTTCTGGTCCGGGTTGGACAGCACGCAGCACGGGTGCTTCTTGCCCGTCACGCTGAGGACGAAGTCCTCCCGGTACTCCTGCCGAATGTCCTTGCGGAGCTTGGCGAGCAGCCGCGACGCCCACTTCTGCTTGACCTCGGGCTTCTCGCCCAGGAGCTCGTCCTTGACCGCCCGCTCCTCGTCCTTGGACATCCGCTTCTCGTGCTTCTTGAAGTACTTGCGCTTCCGGGCCTGCAGGTTGAACCACGTGTAGGCGATGGCACGGACGTGGGGGAGAAGCGCCTCGATGAAGGGATGAAATTCATCCTGGAGCGTTCCAAGGGGACACAGTGAGAAGACGAGAGAGAGAGAGAGAAAGAGAGAAAGGGAGAGAAATCATCAGAAACTCATAAAACACGGTACAAGGAACATCAGCGGGTCACCTCCAGGAGAAGGGAAGTTAAAACACCACATAAACCGCTCCTCATAATCACTCAAATCGTATCTTATTGGTGGTCAATCAAGGCGTTTTCTCTTCACACAACAACACTGGTTTTACCATCCTAGACGTATCTGGATGTACCGCAGGTGTGACAAGGAAATTCCACTGTTTATACCAACTGCCAGCGCTACAATAGCAGCGAGCCTGAATGCACCGGTGTCTCCGCTCCCCTTCCCCGAGCATGCTCTGAGCGGGACTCCTGCTGCTGCTGCTGCTGCTGCTGCTGCAGAGAGCATGCGCCCCTCTCGCAGTTGCATTTTCTCTTATCAAATTATCCACATTCCAGTGCGAACTTACGTTCGTGCAGGATGAAGGCAAAGCTGGAAAAGGGGCATAGGGATGTAGTTACGAAACAGAAAGTTTAAAGAGGTTCTCCTCTTTTTTTTCCCCCACTCCAACACTGTTTTTCAATGCAGGGTTTTTTTCTTGTTTTTTTCCAAAAATAAAAATACTTTAAAACACGCAGAAGGAGGGGATCTTAAATGAAGCAACCGCATGAAAGACGTTTGCAAAGGTTGCGTTAGGACTCGACGAGGAGCTGTGGAGATTAACACACGGCGTGGGACTTGCTCGTCTTCATTCTAAAAACCTGAGCTTAGTCGGTGCTAATAAAACTGAACCGAGGCCTACTTTGTTAATCGCTTGCAAAAACTAAATTGCACAACGTTCTTTTTCTAAAAAAAAACTTTTCTTAATTTCAGTCGAATAATTCTGAAAACATTTTCCTCAAATTTTACTTTTCCATATGCTCCTGTCCAGCATTGTGCCATGGTCTTTTATGCCGTAAAACCTTTAAATGCTTGAAAAATATCGCAGAAAATGGGTCAAAAAGAGAAAATACATTTGCGACCTGTTATTCGACATAATTTATCCTGATTGTGCACCTTACAATTAAAAAATAATAATTCTCTCTCTGAATTCTCACATTTCCAGAGCAGCCCGACACTTTACTGGCCTACAGGCTTTCTCCACCACCACTACTCGGGTAATTCTTAAACAAATTATAACAATCTCTTAATGTTTGTTATGTGTAGGTGTAGGAATGTACAGGATGGGGTGCGTGGTTTAGGAGTAATCAGAAATTACAGCAGCGGAGGGTAAGAAGTGGAAAACAGCGACTTATCTTTGTTTTAGGTCATTAAAATGTCAGATTTAATAAGTACACACGGCTCCTTTTGAGCATTTTTTTTTTTTGAAGAGTTTCGTCCATTTAGCAGCCTGGCGGGCTGCAGCAAGCCACAGAAATAGACTCCTTATCTGTGCCGCTGCTCCTCTGAGAAGCCACATTTCTGCTGTGCACTTTCAGGCCAATAAAACTCCGCTCCAGTTTAATGTCACATTATAACCGAATCACACTCTGTAAATAAATCTTTTTATTCTCCACTGATTCCCCTTTTCTATTGCAGTCTATTTAGCGTGGACGCAACACCCATCTGCGGTCAGTTAGAGAGGCGAAATATTAAGTAATATTTCTCGACTCCCTTTAATGTCGTCCCATTACTATAAAGTTGTCAATTAAACTGACAAAGGAAGAAAAGAAATGAAAAAAGGTAAGCAGCGGACGCTTGTAAATTTGCCCAGAAGCAACTGTCCCTGAAATCCTCCTCGCTTCGGCTTTTCCTGTTTAAAAAACACTTTAAATATTGCGTTAATTTTTTCATCCAGCCTAAAGCCAAATGCTGTAAAGATAAATGACTTGGCCAGGGCCTACGCGGTGCACTTCAGCTGGGGCCATAAAAGCACAATCCTCTTAAGTACAAACTAAACCACATCTCAGTCAATCACTTACTTATGCCAAGTAAAATATAAACAGTAAAACTGAGTCAGCCAAAACAGTCAGCTACTCTGTCCAACCGCTGAATCAACCTTATCATGCATTTGATCTTCCTACAGTGAAAGTGGCTTTATCTTCTTCCAGTGCACTTCACTAAAGTATAGGGGTTTTGCTCTAAATACAAAATATACACGTGGGAAAAAAAAATATAAACACGGCTCTAGCGAGGCTGGGAAGTGTGTGTGTGTGTGTGTGTGTGTGTGTGTGTGTGTGTGTGTGTGTGTGTGTGTGTGTGTGAAAGAGAGAGAGAGAGAGTGTGTGTGTGTGTGTGAGGTTATTGGAGGACGCAAATAACCTAATTAAACCTGAGAGAAAATAAGAATACCTGTGCCAACTATACGGGTTTATCAAGATGACAGTCTATCTTAAGAAAGCATCTTTACGCACAACTTTACGCACACAAAGACGCAGAAAGATTGGCACAGTGGCGACTTTTTAAGTCCTATCAGAACTGTTAAAATGATTTTTTGTGTTAGTTTTAGTAGAAGCCAGGATATTTGAAGTAAAAAATCACAATAAATGTGGCGAAAACTGGTAAAATTTGAGAACAAAATCTTACATTTCGGTTACTTTTACGCTGCGTTAAGGAGGAAAAACGCATTATTGGTAAGAATAAGGAAACTGCATAAATTCTGACGCGTGCACATAACTTTCTATTACCTGACCTGAAATATATGAAAAGCATTTTTTTTTTAAATAAAAGCATGTGTAATTTAAAAAAAAGACACAAATACCTGAGTAAGACAAATCGGAGAATACATGACGAGACGGCTACACAGAAAAAAAGTGAATGTACTTGGAGGGGGGACTGATTCCTCTAGATCACTTTATCGCGCCATTCCCCGGACCGATGTGCACCGTGCGAGACTGTGGAGCAGCTATCCGCGTAAAAAAATAAAAAGAAAAAAAGAAACAACCACAAAAAAAACAAAAAATACAGGAGGTTATCCAAGAACATCCATGAATGTCCGCGATCCAAAGATTGTCGTCTCCGCAGAGAGAAGAAGCGATAGGCAGGAGATTTTTTTTGTTCTTTTTTTGCTGTTAAGTTGACATGCACGGCGAGCACTTGATGTACTTGTACTCGCAGAGCCGGTGCTGCGTACTCCTCCGCTACACGGGCTCTTTTGCGCGTGTCGGTGCAGTGATATCTCGTTCATAAAAGCGTCGCGGGGGGAGCTTCAGAGGGCGCCGAGCGTGTGATGTTCACCCCTGCTTTAACCAAACTTGATATGAAATCGACCGGTGCACCTTCGCCGCTGCGCGATTCCAGCAAATCAGACCCAACTTTTTTTTTTTTTCCTTTTTTTTTTCACCCACGTAATTACACAGTCACACTCCTCCTCCTCCTCCTCCTCCTCCTCCTGCAAAACGCACAACCCCTATCCACCATCCAGCGCCTTCTCCTTCCTCGGTAAACACAGCGGACAATTCATTTACCCCCTTTCAACTCCATCAGAATTATTTTATGAGCCGCTTCGGGGGGACTTTGGACCACAGCTTCAGTCACATAGGAAAAAAAAAACAAAAACGGAAGAGGAGCGTTTCCCTCCGCGGCACTTTTTTTTTCCTTTTTACGCCGAGTTCTGCTTCAACAACAAGCGCTTTAACCGCTTTTTTTCCTCCCCCAATTTAGATAATTCAACTCGGTGTTTGCGGTCCGCTGTGAAAACAAACTTTTGTGCTGTTTGTTTGTCAGAACTCGTGTTTATTTATGGTCCCTTTCTAAAATAAAAACTCGATAAACAGACAATAAAACGGCTCATAATCAATATTCCCTCCCCCCCGCACACAGCAGGGATTTTTATCTTATTATCATTAATAATTATATTGTCCGATGCGTAATAACACTGTTATAATCTAATAACAGGTGAAAAGAAAGAATAGTTTGAAACTTTTTTTTAATTTTTTTAATGTCAGATTATATTAACAGGGACAAATACTAATATTTTACCTGATTCATTTTTTTATGAAGTTAATAAAAATGCTTACAAGTAGGTTTTTATAGACATATGGTAAAATAAGTAGCTTTACTAGTGAAATGAGTGGAAGTTAGTGTTTCTGTAGTGTGTGTGTGTGTGTTTGTGTGTGTGTTTGTGTCCTACAGAGCTGTCAACAGTCCACATAGAGTTCATTTGCCAATAGAAGGGGAATGAGATGTTAACATAGGCTGCTCGGAGAGATCCGTGCCAAGTTTAGTACGGTTCTGGCCCGACCCGTGCCAGTGTTTGTGGTCCGTGTTAGAAGTTAAAGCGCGACTTTTGCAGGACAGCATCAACAATATCACACAGAAGCGTCATCACAACACATGAAAGCAGTAATAATCCATGTTCACGTACCATTGCACTGTACTGCATGGATTAATAGGGAATCCTGGAGCCTGGTTGGAGAAAAAAAAGCCGGTAGCTTCACATTTCTCACGTTCAACTTTGTGCTTTGGAGGGTTTTTTTTCTCTCTTGCAGTGTTCGCAAAAAAAAAAAAAAAAAAAAAAAAAGTCAACACCGGAAGACAATTCTTGGCAGATAGCGGTGAAAAGAAGTTAGGAGCACCTCGCGTTTTTTTCTCTTTTTTTTCTTGTCTTCCTTCCTCTTCAAGACTTACTTTTTTGGATCGTTTTTTGGGTTGTTCAGTGAAGTTGAACGTGATCCAGAAGAGGCTGAGTTTTCGGCACTGGGTTGGTCTCCGCCTTCACTTTCACTGTCTGACTGACTGCCGCCCTCCGGCTCTCAGCGGTAGCTGTTAAGTCTGATGGCGTTTGAGCGAGACTGCTTCCGGTCCGGCTTTTCAAATTAAAAACTTTATTGACAAAAACAAAAAACATTTTTTTAAGCTTCGTACTATCAATATGACATTATTAAAAAAATACTGCCCGTTGAAAAGTAGTGTAGTAATAATATTAAAATCTTCTATACAATTTAGAACAATCTTTTTTTTATTTTTCTCTTTCATTTTGTCCCTTTTTACATATTTGGATTGAAATTGTAATAGCATTGTATCTGCATTACGTTTTCGACCAATATACATGATAACTCATCTGTAAAACACTTTATTTTATTTTTACTTTTCATGTCTATCTATCAAATCTAATTTTATATTGTTTTTTGTTTTTAACTGCATGATTCCCATTGATAAAATTTATTATTATTTTTTTTTACAAAACAAGAGCATGTACATAATATAAATAAAAAATACATATTTAAATAATAATAATAAAATAAAACGTTTGATAGCAAAATTAAACAATAAGTGAATTAAAAGCCCATAATTGATTGAAGATACATTTATTATTAAAATGTGTTTTTATAGCTGGCTTCCTCTGAAGTGAGTGAGTAACCTGGCTGAACACAATCTAGTTAGTAACGGCTCCTGTTGTGATGTCACAACAGGAATGGAAGCTAATTTTATCTGTCCCTATATCCATGTAGCTGCCCCCTCCTTTCTGAGAACTTGGACTTGACTTCTGTTTCTTCTGGGGGTCATGACATTTCCAACAGTGGCCATATACTTTTAATGAATTTAGATATGAGAGAAATAGCCCCAGTGTTTTTTGGTTGGCTACATAAATGTTATTTTTAATCTGATTTTAACCCATAAAAGGGTGTTTAATCCTCTATTTTATCTGAAACCTAAACAATATAGCTATATTTGTAGCTAACAATTGCGTACACGTTAAAACTTGGGTTGACTCTTAAAACGTGACTCTTATTTTGAAAAGATGACTTCCTGTGCCCTTGGTGTCATGTGTCCGTTTCCCGGCAGCTTGACGCAGCTGAGTTTTGTAACAGTGGTGGTATTCTTGCCTCTCATTGGCCAGAAGCAGTGGCCCCGGGACTCTGTACCCTGGGCCCCTCACTTCCGCTCCTCTGACGTGCTGCGTGGGGCTTGACGAGAGCCGCAGCCGCACGTTCATCCCGAACAAGCGATGTCGCTCGTGAAGGTGGACATCAGCGCACGAGCGCACTAATTACTGCTCCACCACATGCAGGAAAGGAAATTAAGTTATTATTATTAGTGTATTATTATAATTGTCAGGTTTATTCGCGCTGGATACTGTAATTACAGTTTTTAAACCCACAAAATTGGCATCTAACTATGATCAATCTAATAGTAGCTGCATGAATCACTACTTTCATATACTAATATAATGTCATTGTTTTCTATATTTGCATCATATTTATATTATATTCATTTTTGTTCTTCTGATCATATTCTAATAGTCATATCACATACTCACTGCTTATATCGTGTATATCATAACCACACGACTATTATTGTCCCTCTCCATTATAGTTACTGACAAATCATATAGCTATATTCATTCATAATGTATTAATTTGATTACCTTTTCTATCCCCACTGGTTTATTGATCGTTCTTTATATTCTTTATGTTTTACAGCTCATAAACTGTACATTTATATGCAGGTTTTCTACTGTTTTGTAGTGTTTTATATAATGAAATTTTATTATTGTGTCATGCATGCAGTTGTATGTCCAGCCTGCAGGGCTGATTAAACACCATAAATCAAACCAGCCAGGACCAGTGCAGCATATCGGCCTCTACCCTTAACCAGCAAAGAAATAAATGTAGGAAACACAAATGTAAACGTGTTTTAGTTAAACAGCCCATCTTGCCTTCTTTTTCAAGCTTTTGAAGTTTAAACTAATAGACATATTAGCTGCATATCCAATATTTATCCTTTTTTGACCAGCAGAATATTTCAGAGTTAACTCTTGAAAAATCATTAGAAAAGAAAATGTTGTAATTTGTCAGTATTCTAATGTATTGGTGCATTTATGGTGGCAGTTCAATAATATAAGTAGCAGTAGTGTAATAGCAGTAACAATAGTAAGCTGTGTTTTATTAGTCATACTGAATGATCACCCACTGGATACCCATTGCTGTGCGCCAGCATAACAACAGCAGGAAGTGTGATAGTATGACTTGAATGGGTCGCCTGACAATCGATTTTACTGCTCTCTCTCTCTCTCTCTCTCTCTCTCTCTCTTTCTCTCAACACACTGTTCACATTATCTAAAAATGTCTCTGTTGTCATGCTGGTGCAGGATCTGCATCACACGTGCTCAGTCATGGTTTGTGATTCACCGGGATCCAAAATAATTACGCTGAGAGCATTCAGTCGGAGTGGAGAAACGGCCATAAACTGCTGAGCAATGATTGTTTCAAGGATAAGTTCAATCTGATACTTGCTGTTGCGTCGATTCGCTGCACAGCAGCCTTGAAGCAGAAACTGGCCGGGCTGAATGGGTTTTGTCCTTGTGAATATTAAGCCCATAAAAAAAAAACCTTTGACTAAACAGGAATAGCAAACGCGCCCTCTGAGCATGCACGATGCAGTCATCTTGACACGATTTTTTCCTTAATTACCGTTAAAGGAAGTGCTACCAAGGAAAACTAGATCATATCTCACTCTGTATACTCTTTCTGCATCCATCTATCCAGCATCAGTCTATTGGAGCACATGGCAGGAGTTCTTTCAGATTTGCTCCTGCTGAATGTGGACCTACCACCCCCATGTGGCTGCAAACACAACTGCTGTCTTTTTTTTTTTTGGGACCCACTGGAGTCTTCAAACTGAGCTCCAGTGAGCCCTGTAATATTGAAAACTAGAGAGGGTTAGTGGCATCCCTCCCATTTACAACAGAAAAAGTCACATACACGCCAATAATAATAAAAACAACCTTTTGACACAGATGTTGGTAATAACATAGAGGATGGCTTGGTTATATAATAAACACACATGACTGGAGTTCAGCCATCATTAACTGAATTATTCACATGTGGTTTTCCTACTGGGACACGTCAAAATACCCTGAATGGAAAACACACACAGGAATCATGTGTTTTCCTCCATTATAGATGACTCATTTATAGTTATATGTTTAACACAGTGGTCTGACAAGGACTGGGCTCACTGTAAAGTATTATTATCATTATTATTTAGAGCAAACTCATCATCTTTATACCATTAGGGGGCAACATTGCAGTACGGCTGCTGTTTAAGCACCGAATAAAGAATAAAGGCTGAAAATAAAGCAAGTTGGATCCTCAGAATTTAAGTGTGGGTTTGGTGTGTGATCTAAATGAGCTGAATGGGAAGCAAAAACAATGAAAATAGTTTGAAATTGATATAAATGATAATCATGTTCATGTTCTTCTACCTTTTCTTATAGGCATTTCATAACGGCTGTAAGCAACTTAATGACAAGACAGCAGGTCAGCTGGTTTAAATCTGGCTATATTTCAACCTTTAACCCATTAAAGCCTATGAACCACTAAGTCTATGACTGTCATTCTATACATTAAATAAAAAGAAAAGGTTACTCAATACAGTTTTAATGACATGACAGTAGAGAACTTATATAAAGGTTTTAAACAAAAAAATAAATAAGTTCCCAAGTGCTTCCTGTCACATGACGCCATCAACTTCCTCCTGAGAACATGGAGAAGACAAAACCTCACTTTATTTAGATTATTATGATTATCAACCCTGACATGTATATATCTATTTAATCATTCAAGTCTCTAGAATAATCCCCCACAAAATAGTTTTGGGGGGATATAATTATGATATAATTATATGCATGAAATATCTGGGTTTAAATGGGTTAAGTATAAAACGACAGTCATAGATTTAGCGGCTCTTAGGCTTAAATGGATTAATATGAATTTTTCATTAATGATGCTAAAAAAAAACTCTAGGTTCTCACAAATTGTAGATATAAGAATTGAAGCTGATTTCTTTCTACTTTTCCCTTTTTTTTTTTGGGAGATACAAGCAGAATGTCATCAATAAAAGCGCATTTATTGCACGTAAATGTGAAACAAAAAGCCGCTCGTTATGCACCGACACAGACAAACAAGCCTTCAATTAAACCCTGGCGATGGAACACAATAAAAGGCTGCCTGTAGTCGGACGAGTAAATAAATATTCAGAAAGAAATGTCAGCCTGCGTTGCCTCTTCAGCATGGGAAAGGCGCGGGCTGGACAAGGGCTCTTTGTCTGACACTATTAAATTAACACTGCAGAGGGTGCACAGAGAGGTGCACTTGAGGAGCGCTCTAACACTGAAGGCAGCCTCGCTACTTCCTTTAGTTATTCTTCCCAACAAAAAAAGAAAAAAATAACAGGATTATGTTTTTAACCTGATAAAATCCAAGGAATCCAAATATATACGTTTTGTGCATTAAATCACAGGCCTGCATGTATCAAATCATTACATCTAATACATACGGTGCATGAGAAAAGTCTCAGCTACAACAATAAATAAAGTATTTTTCTATCTGTAGTAAGCACAATTCTGTCTGGGACATGAAAGGTCAAATGGCAAAGGTCAGACTGGTTACAACAGTTCTAAATAACCCACTAAAATCACACTGGTTCATTTTATATGTATCAATCTGAGCATACTTTGGACTACTGATTCCTGGGTTAGTTTTCCAGGATGACATTCGCTGTAAAACATTAGGTTAGATTTTTCTTAGGTGGAGATTGAATTTTGAAGCTTTATTTGCTCTGAAGTGATTCTGCCACTCCTGTGATCACCTCATGTTGTAGCTTTATTTTAATACCAGATTTATGTACAAAGCCCTTGTGGTCGTAGAGTCTTTTCATATTTATTGTGGTTATGTCTTTTCCAGCATGAAACCTAAGAAAAAACAGGTCTGGCTTAATGGGTTTCAATCATATTGTCTGCAGTCAAAATGAAGTATAGTTGTGTGAAATTACACACTATTCATTTTTATAGTTCTTAAATAAATGCTTAAGCAGGCACATAGCACATGACATACTTTTTAGAAATGAAAATAAAGGTGATCTATCGATCCTGCAAATATGCTCAATCCTGATGCTTAGGTGAATCATTATATATGAGTGAAATACAGTGATGTTTGTAACAAATGTCACCGAAAACAGGGAAAAAAAATCAAGACAACGTAGCTTCACTCACCATCCACCAGGTCCTGGCTGACATGTCATAGCAAAGCTGCCATTTAACAGACCTCTCTGTCACTTCCACGGCCATCACGCTGCTCCCGGCTCTCATCAGACACAGCCCCGGTGGAAGATAACACACCTAATCAAAGGGGCATCAGCAGTGCCCCATGTAGGCCAGTCCTTTGACGTGTTGCATTGTGGGAAAAAAAACAACAACAACAAAAAAAACAGCCACAGCTTGACCGGTGACTTGAACCTGACTGTGTGGTAATTACAAGAGCCGTGACCCTGTAACCCTGAACGCCCCCCTCCTACACTAACCACTAACCCCCCCCCCCCCCCCCCCCCCTCCACTTCTCTCTTTCCCCTTTCTCTCTTATGCACTTGGTCTACACTGAGATTAGAAACAACTACCTGGACATAGATTTGCTGCAGAAACGGCAACAAGTTTGCAAAAAAGTGATCCTTGTCAAAAATAACATTCACTTTGAGATGGTGGAGGACAGGAGGAGTATTCTTTGTCCACTATTTGCAAGCTGATTGTGAGTCAGTGGTGACATTTAGCCTGAAGTTGTCTCTCTGTTTCAACCTCATCAACACTTTTTGAGGGTGGAAAAGAAAAAGCCTGCCAGTGCTGGGGAATTTATCTAATAAAGAGCCACGGGGCAGCTTGGTATCACTGTGTGGCACTGAAGTAAAGGTTATTCAAAATACTGAGATAGACTTGTAAGGATAATCTATTACCATTAAAGGAGCCCTGAAGGTCGAGTATTCGTCAGGAGACCTGTTGCATTAAAGTCCCCCCTCAGCACCGGGGCTCCTGCGGCGTGTACTTTGGAGCCGGCTGTATTTTGATACACGAATTAAGACGTTTAGCATGTCCGTGTAAATGTTATCTGAACGCCAGCTGAAAAGACCTTTTCTCCCCTGCCGAATTCCGATCCTCCTCGCTGAGGCGGCTCAGTGGCAGCTGGATTTCCCCACGGGGGACGGTGGGTGGACTTAGCAACAGTTATTTAGCATTAGTTATCAAATAGATGAAGTGGGAGGGGGGTGGGGGGGGGGGGGGGGGGGGGGGGCAAGAAAAAGAAATAAAGACAAGCATTTTACTTGATTGTATTGTAGCTTTTTGCTCAAAAGAAGCTCTAAATTTCTCTAAAAATCTCACGATTCATTGTAAATAGACTGAAATGAAATGAGCTGCTTTTAATAAGTACCCGCTCAGGGTCGACCTTTCGCACCTGACTTTAATAAAGCACTAATTAGGGGCCTAACGAGGAGTGGGCCAATCAGCAGTCGTCATGGGAGGCAAATGTCAGCTCATGGAAGAGAAAAGGCAAACAAATATCACTCCGAGGGGATGGAAGACTACGTAATGTAATGAGCATTATGGCTCATAATTTCAAAAGGATATGGAAGCTGACATATAAAGCATTTGGAGTAAGCGTATAATCGTTTTCCTGATCTGAAAAATACATTTATTATATTTATTATGCATAAGTGGCTTATTTATAATTTATAACATAATGCTTATTTATAATATATAATTTTTTTAATCATAAAAAGAGTTTTTTTTATTCTTTTTTATTGTATTTTTTTCTCTTTATTGCAAAAGCAGTATACAATTGCAAAAGGCGTTTCTTTGCTATAACAAAACATCACTTCTTCCAGAACTGAATGAGCACAATAGAAAAAAAAATAAATAACAATATTACACAACAGTAACAAAATAACTAATAAAAATTGCATTTAAGGGGATCAATCAAAAGACAGTTTTGCTATCATGAGATTCATTTCATTAATCTCAGTGAAGCACAATAAAGGTGATCTACAGGAGGAATTGGCCGGCGGCTAAAGTTCAGCCCATGTTCCATTTTGGAGGACTGCTTGCCTTGATTGGCAGGTGGATGTATTGATACGATTGATCAAAATTGCTCTGGGAAAGATGACGGATGTCACAGGAAATGAAGCCACAATTGTAAATTATGATGCCTTAAATCTTTTCTGAAAAATATGGTTCAATACACATCTGGTATTTGAGAGAGTGGTGTTGATAGTGTTTGTTATCATTTCCATTTCCCTGAGTAGTCATAGTAAGTAGTGTAATATGACAGGGAGTCAAACAAGTTGTGGCAAAGGAGAGGGCTGCCACTTTTATACATATTGGGTTTTATTAAGATCAAGAGCAAATGTGAACAGAAAACAGAGTTTAACTGAAACGGTTTGCTTCATGTTTCCGGAGAAAGGAAAAACGTTCACGGTGGAGCTCATACACATGTGCACCTTATTGATTTTGAGTGTGAAATTAATACTTTTCATCGTCTTGATTGGATTAACAGTTTCAAGTTCAACTTTTAATTGGATTTCTACTTCATAGAATGACAACCTATTTGAAAGTCAATACTCCGGTCAATACTTCCACGTTCAGAAAGTTTAGCTGAGGGGCTAAAAACGAAAAGGACATGAAGGAACTATAGCAGACACCTGCCACCGCCAACCCACATACATGAATCACTGAGGTCTAACAACTGTAATTAGACCATTATCTTTAGTGAAAGTAAATGAAAACTAATTCTTGTTGAGTCAAAATAGAATCAGATAGTTAGTGGGTCTTTTGAAAGGATACAGAATACCCCTGAAAGGTATAACTGGTGTTCATTATATAATATAGAATACTGGTCCCATATGGACTGTGGTCATACACCAAAATTGTATGTTCCCAGACTTAATCCTTGTCTGAGCTTGGCAAAATGGCAGAAAACACCAGTCCTAGCCAGACAGCTTTGTATCTGCAAGATAACTGTTGCAAGCATAGTTTATGTTTATCAAGCATGTGGCTAATTATTTCTTTTGTTCGGCCAGATGTCACTGTAGACTGTAAAACTAGCAGGTGGTCATTTATTTAATTAGTCCAGTTGAGGAACCATTACAGCAGATCAGGAGCACATTTAACACAGGCCGCCTCTATTATCTAGACTGGACTCAACTTTATCATCCCAAAGCCTACTGACCAATTCAATTTCACCCAAAGTAGAGGCTCAATAAAACTGATGGCTGCGTTCTCCAGAGGAAATGTGACTGATATCAAAAAGGTTCATTTAAAGAATAAATTGCATACAGACATGATTCTGTGTGTCAAAAAGAAGAACTGACTGTGTGTGTGTGTGGAAATTACATTACTTTACTGTATGTAGCCTTTAAAATCAGAAAAAGGTCACACTTATGCCATATCATGATATAACAATAATCCATATCTAATAGGATATTTAGACTCATATCATAATATGTATATGATATTTATATATCCAAAGCTACCATACTATGCCCTTGTACCTAATTTGGCGTAAAATGAGACTTGCCAAAAACGAGCACTGAACTAATATACAATTTGTGTTCACTATGAACTTCAGTAGCTTCCCAAACGTATCACCATGTTAAAAAAGTTGAAAAGAATCAGCTCAGTCTAATTTATTAGAATATGAATACCTTTATGATCATTTCAATAATCACTATTACAGCTTTTTAAGATGATTAATAGACAATTTACCATAGGCTTGACGTAAGAGAACGGATAACATATACACTATGTATTAACTTAAGTCACAAAACTGTTCCAGTGTTTGAGTTTTCCATGTAAATCAAGAATTTGACAAAGTAAAGCTTAAGAACACATTCCAAAATAATCAAAGTGAAACAGAGTAACAGCAGAGTTCCAAACCGGGAGCCCTGAGGGACACCAGGTAATGTCAGTGAGAAGTGAGCGAGCACAGCCTCTCTGAAACACACTCAAGCCTCAACTCTTTTAAAACATGAGGTGTCAAGGCTGAGATGTTGATTGAACATACACACACCGGCTAACAGTAGCGTCAGTCTTGGCTGAGGTTACAGAAGATATCACATGTTCAAGTCTAAGTATCACTAACCCATACATTCCATTTATATACTTCAAAATATGTTTCCACTTACATCACGAGGATGGTGTTACTGATACACAATGCTTATTGCTTTCAAAAATTAAAATAAAAAACTCTTAACAGCATTTTTAACCCCACCCCCCGCCCCCATCTTTTAATATCAATCACACACATGCGCATAAGCAACCAAAAAACAAAAAAAAAATCATGTAAACATCCCAGAACCTGAATCAGTTATAAAAACACTTGGCAAAGTTATTAATGAACGCAATCTGATATAAAATATGAAAAGAAACAAAAGTTACACACTGAATAAAACATCAAACTTCAAGTGGAGACTTTTCTTTGAGTATTATTGGTGCAGTAAAACAGGCCATGTGCTAATGTGAAAATCAGTGCATAATATTGAACGGCTACCTTCAGAAATTCGGTGAAACATGCATTTATTAAGTGCTCGCTGACTATTGCAACATTTCCCCAGGTCTTTGGCTTGTATGGAGACTAATATGATGACAATGTGTGAGAATTGGCAGCAAACTTAAGACCTGAACAGGCACTTAAAACTACTTAGATACAGTTATATTTCCCCCACATGGCAAGCATTGTTTACGCACACACTTAGCTAAGAGATTGCCAAATATTACAGACAATGACAACCACGCTATGCTAATAATGATATTCACTGAGTCACTTTCTCCTTAAAGGTCCTGTTATAGAATTGAATAAAATATATAAATAGTACCAAAGTGTTACAACAAAACCTGCATAAATATTCAGTGGTGTGTCCAGTTTGAACTAGCTAAACTGGTAGCTTCTGTATTACTGGTAATAATCATAAAGCCACTTGTTCAGACACATATAAGACCTGCCTAAAACAGCTACAGGACTACAAATAGTATTAAATAATATTGCTAGGAGTGTAAAAAAAAAGGTAATTGTTCAAAAGTCATTTGCACAAACATACTGTAAGTGCTATAGTTGATCCAGCAGACCTATTTAAACCAACAGTTCAACATTTTGGGACATACTACTTATTAGCACTCTAGAGTTAGCTGATGAGATCAATACCACTCTGATTTGCCGTAGCTTAGCATTTAGCATACCTTAGTGTAAAAACTGGAAATGGAGTGAAACTGCTAGCCTGGCTTTGTCTGAAGGTATTAAAATGACCCACCAGCATCTCTGAGACTCTAACTAACATATTAGTTGTATACTTGTACTTGTAAAAAAGATGAGTTGCCATATTTTGGAGAATGAGAGGGGCTGTAGCTTTGTATTAAAGTTACAGTGTGTATTTTCTGGTGCCATCTAATAGTGATTTGGTTCACTGCGACTGATTGAGTACCAAAAGTGGGTATGAGAAACTTAAAAAAAAAAGCGAGCCATTGTTTTGTTTGTCCATTCTGGGCTACGGTAGTAACATGACACTGCAAAATGGCGGGCTTCAGAGGGAGACCCGCTCCCCATGTAGATAAAAACAGTTCAATCTATACGGTAATATAAAGAAAAAATATTATTTTGATGGAATTAAATAAGAATGAATATTATACTCTATTTCTACCCTTAATGCTACTGAATCTTACACACTGTACCTTTAAGGAGAGAGTGGTATTTTCACATCTTTGGCAAAAAAAAGCTAATAAGAGTTTTTCCCAATATGCCAAACTATTCCTTTACATTAAACTCTGAGGACAGTAATCACTAATTTAATTCCTTCAGTACGGATTTCACTATAATTTTGAAGACAGACATGTAAATGCATGAGGATATTACTAGTAATTATTGTTACTAATTGGCTGTGTTATACTCAGAGAAACAACTTGATTATACAGCAGATAACTACTACATTTATAACCTACAGATGATTGTATGAGCTTGTCTCTATTTGTTTTTACTACTTTTTTATCATGGCGCAGTATAATGTTAACTGTTTGCTTGCTATTACAAATCTTCATACCCAGCTGGTCCTTTGTCAGACGTGTGAGTATTATCAGTGTTGTTCGGTGGGCTTCCTTAATAAAACATCAATTCACAGATACAAGAAAACATTCATGAATCATCATATGATTACCTCTGTCTTTCATAGGAAATTTCTGAACTAGTCACCAACCAGAAAAAAAATGTCTCATGCTTGACAAATAAGGACATAGATGAAAGAAACAAGGCACGGACTTTATACAAAAAAAAAAAACTGCCTTTCTAATAGACACACTGAATTTAGTCTAGTTTTGTCTGCTGTTGATTAAAGGTCAATAGTAAAGGCTCTTTATTAAAGTAACCTGAGAGGGTCCCTTTTACCAGCTGCTTTCAGATAAAAACTTCCATCCTTCTGATGCCATCAGCCATTAAAAATGGTTTCCGAATGCCGAGAGTAGCAGTCACAGTGAGTAAAAAAATGCAATGTCTTCCCATCGATCACCAAGGCATTTCTTGACCCTGTTCACTGCCAGTCTGGGTCTTGTAGGGAAGGCAAAAAGAAAAAAAAGAAAAAAAAAAAGCTTTGACTGTCCACTGACAAACCAGGACTGCTGTCCGGCTCCCATAGCACAGAGGAGGATGGCGTGTCGCAGATGGATTCTTTAAGTGTGTATACAGTGTTTCATCTGGTTGAACATAGCAGCTCCTACCATCTAGTGCGGGTAGGAGGTGCTACACATGGGTGCGGAAGTGGTGGCTGGATTGCAGCGCCTGCCTGCTTCGGAGCGGGATCAACCAAAGGAGTTTCCAGCGAGTGCCGCAGACCTCCGCGAGCGCCCACTGCCAGGATCTCTTCACGCCATAGCTGGAAATAATAATAAACAAAAAAAGGAAATTACCGGTTCATTCATTCATGTATTATGAGAGCGTTTTAAAGGAATAGATCGACATTACTTTGGCTTAGCTTGACCACTCTCACGTGTGTCCGCTCAGTTTGAAGCTGGAGACAAACTTCTGGCTTTAAACTTTTGGTATGGATATCAAAGATATAAGATATTAGAGGTTGGCCAGAGCCAGGCTAGTTGGCGGTTCAGCTCTCTGCTTGTCAACTGTGTCAAACAAACTCTGTATTTCTGTTACAAGATCACCACATTTGCCATTGATTTTATTCCCCATGTGATAAATTCCCTGTCTCGGATCAAATTTTAACTCCTTTTATTGCCCTATTTATGTCTTCTGATTCTGTGCTTGGACAGATATAAGAGTGGTATCGATCGTCTCCTCTAATACTTTGCCCAAGTACGAACAAGTGTATCTCCCGAAATGTCGAACTGTTCCTTTAATGCATCTATTTTCGTCAGTATAAGAACACGCTAAATGAAGCAGACTCACATTTCGTTTGAGAACTGAGCCATTTTCTCAATGGTGGTAGTATCCTGTTAGTGGGGAGAGGGTAAAGGCAGCATGAATGGGGTTATTTCACAAGACAGACTCCGAGGATGATTCAGGACCTTGGCAGAAGCATCACATGATGGCGTAAGCAGCGTTTATCTGTTTCCCTTTTCTCAAGTAATCTTTTGCTCCTGTTGACGGCTCCATCTTCGGGGCTATTTATAGACTCGACTGACATTACCGACCTGCCAAACATTCTGATGAAAGCTTCTAATAAAAATCATTTGTGAATAATGTATTTGGTGTTAAGACTATTTTCTGGAGCATGTTAAGAAGAGATCTGGCAAGTACAACCACTCTCTCTCACACAGAGTCTGACCTTAGACCCGCTCTCTTGTTTCTTTCCCATTGATCACTGCATTACTGGCATTGATTGTTTTATTTTTGTGTACTATGTCGTGTTGGTTTCTCTGAAGCTTCGTGTTTGCTACAGAAGATCCCCCTTAAAAAGACTTCTGACGGCACTGTCAACAAGGCAAACGAGGTAAAGTCTTGATCGTTATATTAGCCTGCATGTATTCGCTGCACTTTCAAAGAGTCAATATAATCACACGGCTGTAATTGCAGCAGTGAAAGTGATTTGAAACAGGATCACAAGTCTTGTAGTCATTAGTGGTGTACTCACAGAGAGGATGCCCGTCATCTGAGTATAAAACAGGCTGCTCATGCCGCCAAACATGACCAGACCCATGAGTGCCGACACACGCAGCAAAGCCAGTTCATGGCGTGTTGTAAACTTCTCCTGGCACCGGGAAAAAGAATGGAAAAAAAAAAAAGATTAGCGCATCGCTATCATTCTCTAAACTTAAAAACTTAAAGCTCTATGGAATCAATTCCTTCTTCTAAGTTTCTTGTTTTTATTTACAAGTGTTGTAGGTCAGTGGTTCTCAAACGTTTTCACATCAAGGAGCCTTTAACTCTACTAAACTAAACCATGGAACCCATCTCATAAGATGTTTTATAAAAGAAAGTGTCAGAAGCCTGAGGCCAAAATTATGAGGAGGACTGAAACTGCCATAATCAAGAATAAATAAATGAATAATGACCCGGTACATAAATAAATATTAATTCATTAATTCAATTAATATATTTTTGTATTATTTTCACATTAATTTGATTTTCCCTTTCATTTATTATTATTTAGTATTATTTTTAATCTATTTTTTGCTAACTATTAATGTTCATCTCAATATATAAAATAATAAATAAATAAAATTAAAAATTAAATAAATTTAGGTGCAAAGGGAAAATAATACACAAATAATAGGAAATAAATGCTACTAAATATAGATATTTTTTTATTTATTTTAAATTATGGCAGTCCTCTATACAAATAGCTCTGCATTCTGTCATTATGAAATTATAGTGAAAATAAATTACTCTTCTTTTTTACTGGGGACCCGCTGGCACCTCCTCGAGGACCCCTGGGGGTCCCTGGACCACCACTGTTGTAGGTGACTGTAAAGTTTATACCTTGCCAACTGAAATGCACTAATGTGACATCATTTTAACGTGATTTTCCTGCAGAGAGTACCTGGTCTAGTCCCATCAGTGGCTGGAAGTAATAGTACTGGCAGAAGTCCAGCACCAGAGTGAATAAACTGAGGACCTGAGCGTAGAAGCAGAGCTGCAGGAAGAGCCAGTGGTTGTCTTCGCCCACACAGTTATTGATCCTGGAAGGAAATGAACAGGATCTAGCGAATCATCTCATAGTTTTGTTTTTCCTGTGTGTTGGACTAATAGGACCTGGACCGAAGCTGCAGAGAGGCGCTCTGTTGTGCAAAAAAAAAAAAAAAAATCGATTTTATTTCAGCACTTTTAAGAAAGGGCTGTGACCGGAAGGTCGTCGGTTCGATCCCAGGATACGTCTGTGTGTGGGGAAAGTAAAAGAGCAGTGGTTGCTCCTCCCTCGTTACTACCGCTGAGGTGCCCTCGAGCAAGGCCCTTAACCCCAACTGCTGCAGTGGAGCTGCCCCAGTGGCCAGAACATCAGACTGCGGTTATGCTGGGTGCGAATGTGTGAAATTGGGCGAATGTGATCCTGCAAAAAGGGAAGCTCTGTATCTGTAACATTTTCCTGAATAAATGAAGGTTATAAATAAATAAATATAAATAAAAAATACAGGATTTATACTATTATTCATGCATAATTAATAACAATGCAGGTCAATATATCTCTGACATACAGCTCAAACTTTATAGCCATGAATAATGTGCCTGAATACAAGCATCATATTGACTGTATAAACTCAGACTGGGTTCAAGATCAAGAAGTACAAAAGACTTTATAGAATTTAGTAAGATTTCAAGGCACAAACAAGAGTCTCAGTAAGAGTCTCCCACTTTGGTGAGACGTGGAAAGAAGTGTAACATCTACATAGTATTGCACATGTCCTGTGTGGTTTTGCACATGTCAGTCCATGATATTGCACCAGACAAAAATGATTTTGCACCAAGTTAGAAAGGTTATTGCACAAGGATAACTGAAGTAAAATACAATAAGCAACGTCAGAGCTAAATACCTGGATAGAATAAGAGGATAAAAACAAGATAAAATGATAACAGTGATAACTGTTCTTCAGGAAACTAAAAAAAGACTAAGAAAATTAAATAATAAATAAATAATACATAAAAAAATCAGACAATAGAGGGCACTTAGTGGAAAGGGTTGAATTCTCATTTTGGTTTTCTTCTGTAATACACATGTCTAGGAGTCATCAGCACTTGAAAATAAACATATAGCGTTTTATAAAATGCACAAGAAAAAATATGGGATGTGTTTTATGATCTGTAAAGTGTAGGTTTTAGTCCTGGCTGTCCTCCTCTGAAACGTGGGTGTGGCCCATAATAAACAACAGACAGCTGATAGAAAAAAATCAATTATAGCCATCTCTGTTTATAAAAACTAAACAAAAGCAATTCATCATTCAAGCCTCTAGAATACTAAAGTCTGTAAATAATGGATCCACAAGATTCCTCTCCCTGTCTCCTCCCTATACACAAAGCTATACACATCTCACGTGTGTGTGTGTGTGTGTGTGTGTGTGTGTGTGTGTGTGTGTGTGTGTGTGTGTGTGTGTGTGTACACTTACCAGGGACAGTGGTGGTCCATTCTGCGTACACAATGGCCACAACGACTGCAGTGATGGGACCTTTTGGGTCTCATTAGGTTGCACTTGTTGCACAACTCCCAGTGCTCTCGCTCTGCAACACAAAGATAACAGTCAGTAGATTCATCCTGAGTATTACTGGGAGAACTGGTTTCCAGCAAATGTGTTTACATTGTGATATCGCCTTCAAGGGCGTGCTCTTATGACAGACTCATAAGTGGTAGTTAGCGATCGGATCCCCATGATCACAGTGATATGCCTCACTGTAATAAATGTGCTTCCATTATGTCATTTCATGAACATGCCCTACACACGTGGAAATGGTGGATGGAGGAGTTAAGTAGTGATGTTTCCATACCAGAGTGAGGTATGTGGGGATCCACAGGAAGACGACCAGGATCTGCTGTGGAAGCTCTGAACAGGGCTGCTATGCAGAGAGCTGATGCTATGTAATAACCTGAAGGAACACAAGGTTTCATTCTGTAGTCAGAAATACAAGTGACTTTATTTTTCCCCCTACCTTTGTTAACAAAGAAATTCCTATATAATCAACGGATACTCACAAACAACTATGGCCCAGGGGATGTGTCCTTCGTTGTAATGTGGAATCAGAACCAGCTTTGGAATAAAGAAAGTGTTATAGAGCCAGATACCAAATACCAGGCTGATGCACAGCCAGCCCATGGGATCCACCACGAAGTGCAGTCGAAGCTTCATGGCTGCTGGGGAGACCTACAAACACAGACAAATCTCGATGGAAGTTTGGACAGTAAAATGGTATTTGTGCAGAGGCTCACACTCTAAGGTTGTTCTCACACTCAGCTGCTTAAAGAGGAACATTCTTCTGTGCTCATTGTAAGTCCAATTATAAGGGGTGGGTCCATTTTTATTAATGAGGGAGAATGGTCGTTGCTCATGAGCCACTTCCCTCCTATATGCATTTGCTTTAACATTGATTTTATTCTGACTGTATATTTTTCATGCTGTAATATATATATATATATATATGTATTTTATGTTGTGATGTTCCTTGACATCATTGTAAATGAGGGAAACCTCAATGACCTTTGAGGATTAAAAAAGGTAGGTTTGATTGAATAAATGAATGAATGAATGAATGAGTAGATGTCATTTTAAGGGTTTCAACAATGTATATATATATATATATATATATATATATATATATATATATATATATATATAATATATAAGAAAAAACACTTCAAACACTAATTATTATGCTTTAAAGCATATCTGCAGAGGATCTTTTATAAACTTATAAACTCAACATACATGATATTTATCTGATAAAATATCTTTCACTCAGTAATATAAAACACACAACACACACAGGCAAATTCACTCTCAGACCATAAACTACACATATAATGCTTTCTCAATAATCAATTTACTTAATAATTATATTCTCTTTCTACCCTTTCTTACTTATTATATTACTATTAATATTATTACCACTTCATTTATTTTCTTATTGCTTATTTCTTATTCGTCTTACTTATTTCAAGGAATTATTTTGTTCAGACACACGTTACATGTCCTGTGTATGAGTTATATCTTTCATAATTGTATCATCTGCCTTGCACCTGAATGAAACAAAAGAAGAAAAGCACATTAAGTGGACATGCAGGTTTTATAGTGGTTGTTGTCATACCTGTGTGTCAGCCTATGACAGCACCATCATCATCTGAGTAATCATTAGGTTCCAGTTACAGAAGTGTTATTTCTAATCAATTATTAATAACAGAATAATAATAATCCCCCCAGTAACTGCTACGTGACAGTGAATGTATCGATACATTAGAGACGGCTCTAATGCAGGAATAGCACGATCCAACAATTAATTAATCATGAAATGAAACCTAATCACAGGCCTGGTGTACTGGAGCAGGTGTCTGACAGCAAGGTTCAAACACATTTTTAATATCAGCATTATCTATCTAATAAAACAGTTTAAATCAACATAAACAGCCTCCGTTACTACTGTAGCGTGCACTGAAAACCAACCATGCTATTACAACGATACCTCACCTTCCTCCTTCTGAGACCACTGACAGCGTGATGGGCTTGGCTCTCTAGCCTTTATATTGCTGTTAGCTAGCGTCAGCGGCTAATCAACATCCACGGCTAAAATACTCCCGCGTCATGATTTAATAACCCCAAATAAAAACATACATACTTTGTTTTATGAGCTGCTGTCCAATCCAGTACACATATCAGTGAAGCTACTTCCTCATCCGAGCCTCTGTGGGCCGGACAGGACCAGCGGGATGCCACCTGCGAATCAAACCGCGGTTTCCGGTTTATTTGTTTCCTTCAAAATAAAACAGTGAGAAAATATTCAACAGTAATTTCATTTATCTAGGTTTGTGAAAGGAGCGCATTTATCGCGTTTCGTTTTCATTTGAGATATTTTTTTAAAACTAAAGCTAAAATTGTTGGATTATAACAGTGTTACAATTCACCCAATATACTTTCAGGTCTAGTATCTTTCATTTCAGCACCATGCAATGTTCAAATATTAACCTATGTTTTGGTTGCATTGCAATAATCAGGATTTACAGGAGTCTTGTGATTTACTTGTTAGATGCATGAGCAAAATGTGTAAACGTTTTGATTTAAACTCCAAAGGTAAAAAAATGTCTAATGAGGCTCACATATATAATTTTACAACAATGAAATGCTTGAGTTATAGAAAAAAACGTGTTTGAGGGAGACTTAGGAGACATATGGTGGATGCTGCAACCTTAAGGGACAAACTAGGCTTTCATTAAAAAAAAAAAAAAAACATTTACAGTTTCCTGTTGATTCGTGTGTGTTGAGGGTAACTTGATGATCTTCTAGTGTGTAGCAGTGCACCAGCAATAACAGAGAAAACAGTCTGCTACCCCCTAGTGGTCAAACATGGTTACCACAGGTTTAACAAATAAATATTTCTCTGCCTCTTTTGTGTCTTCTTTTTTTTATTTTCATTATTATTATTTAAATAAATTCCATTTATAATCGATATTCACACATCTTGAGACAGATTTGTTAGTGGGATACGTATTATGCACATTTATTAATTAATTCATTTTATTTTAATTATATAAAGTCGAAAAAACACATGACATAAATACATTGTTATTTTGTCATATTGTCATTAATATTGTCATTAATAAAATAGATATTTTTAAATGCAATAAGGAAAGATAATGAAAAAAGTAAATAAATAAAATACACAAAGACACATTCCTAAATAAATATCGTTTACTGACTATGCTTTTCTTATTTGTTACAAGATTCAAATATTCAAAATAATACTCAACTTTTATCAAAAATATTTAAAAAATAAATGGTGGATTTCAGGACTATGACTTTATGGATATTTCTGTACAATTCTCTAACGAGCACAAATTACGTAATTCCACTTCCGCTAGCATTAGCGGCCGGTGTTTGTTGACAGCAACGCCACTTCACAGGACACTGCTGCATCAGTTTAATCCAGTTGTCGGGCAGAATGGCATCGTCTAACTCATATAAACTCAGGTGCTCCATTCCGGGCCACGAAATGGACGTTAGAGGACTCACTACTGCTGTTTTTCCGGATGGAGCTTTCGTGTCTGTGTCTCGAGACCGAACCGGAAGGATCTGGGTACCAAACTCAAGGTAGCTAGCATTAGCCTGCTACTCACTTAATAACTGCGATAGTTAGCCACCATATGGTTCAGTTTTTTAAGAAACTATGATTGTAGACAAGTCGTCCAGATTAATAAAAGTAACGGGCTGGATAACTAGTTGCCCCCTGACCTTAGTTACCGGGTTTAAATTCGTATTAGCGTTGCTAGCTGGCTAGTGAGCTAGCTGCTACTCAAATTAGCTTTGTCATTCATTCAGCTGCAACTCCTAAGTAAACACAACGCGAATATTTGAGGAAGTTCTAAAGTCCACCAGAATAAATGTGTTATTAAATCATCTGCCTGTTGATTTATTGAGCCTTTTTTAATATCATGACCCACATAGCTGCCAATTACTTTCTCCTACATATGCACCTAACAGTATTGAGTTATGGTGTCTTATATTTTCTCTCTCTCTTCTTGACAGCCCAGACAAAGGCTTCATAGAGATGCATTGTATGTCAGGCCACTCCAACTTCGTGTCCTGTGTTTGCATAATTGCTCCGAGTGACACGTATCCACGAGGACTTATTGCCACTGGGGGAAACGATAATAACATTTGTGTTTTCACCATGGACAAACCACAACCCCTGTTCACTCTCACCGGTCACAAAAATACAGGTGAGTCTTGTTCTGCAATACATGCACAGGAAAGGCTGGGTGATGTATTGATATTGTATGAATATTATGATATGAAAATAGTTATCATGTTAGATTTTGAAGGCTGCATTACGGTAAAGTGATGATCGTTTCTGAACTTATCAGACTGGTCTAGCTGGTAAAGCTTAGGATAGAATAACTGAATTGGCAGGGCTGCAAAATACTAATACAAGAATGAAGGCAAGCTCTTCATATAAAATTAAGTATAGTACAATTTGTATATAAAAAGTTGATATTCAGCTATATTATTTATACTGTTCTACCCACTTAATCTGTATTTTTTATGTTTCTGATGATTTTTTTTTCTTAAAAATCTAATTTTTTAAACATTTTGTGAAAACACCACTCATCCCAACAGTATTTTCACCAGATCAATATCAAGTAATTTGGTCAAAGATATTGCCACCCAGTCCGACTCTGAGGACATTGTATCTGGCAGTATTGTTATGTGACATTAATGTCAAGCATTTTACTGGCACAACCTTAATTAATTAATAAATTTTTTTACAGTTTGCGCTCTGTCCTCTGGGAAGTTTGGGACACTATTGAGCGGCTCCTGGGACACTACAGCCAAAGTCTGGCTCAGTGAAAAGTGCATGATGACGTTGCAGGTGAGCCGAAGCACTGAACCTTCACACGGTTTCAAAAGGAGGCAACTCCAAATCAGTGCCCTTTCTGGAAAGGAACTGATCTGAACGTTACTAAACGTGTAAAATCTATAATATTACTTATTGTAATAACAATTACAAGTAATACAATGACTGGGCAGTGTGAATGAGCAAAATCTCTGCCTATTGATATTGTTGTAGGGCCACTCTGCAGCAGTGTGGGCAGTGGCCATCTTACCTGAACAAGGCCTTATGCTGTCTGGGTCAGCAGATAAGACCATAAAGCTTTGGAAAGCGGGCAAATGCGAGAAGACGTTTACAGGTGAGTTTTTGTGGTTGGTTGACAATTGTAGAAAATATTGTCATCAAAAAGAACATAGTAAAACACACTTTATTTAAATGTGTTTGCACAAAAATCAACATAATTGGTAACTGAAAACTGAATTAATTGGAAATGGATGTGGATAATAAGCCTAAAAAAAAAAAATCTATATTCACTTTCCTTTCCATGTTAAAGCTATAAATCCAACAAAACCTTTTTTTTCTCTTGTGTTTAAGGCCATGAGGACTGTGTAAGGGGACTAGCAGTGATCAGCAACACTGAGTTCTTCTCTTGCAGCAATGACACCAGTATCAGAAGGTGGCTGGTCACCGGTGAATGTGTACAGGTCTATTACAGCCACACCAGCTACATCTACGACATGGCCGTCTTCCCCAATAGTCAAGGTGTGCTTATTAAACATGTGTTCAGAAAACTGATTGAAAGACAAATTTGTAACAAAATTGCTTTAAGATGCTCCAAAAATGACATTTATTTATAGACTTTTCCATCACTTTGCTTTTTTTTTTTTCAGATTTTGTAAGCACAGGAGAGGACAGGACTTTGAGGATATGGAGGCAGGGAGAGTGTTCTCAGACCATCCGCTTGCCTGCCCAGACTGTCTGGTGCTGCTGTATTCTACCTAATGGCGATATCGCTGTAGGAGCCAGGTAACAGAACTGCATGCTAATATGCGGCCCATCCATTTTCATTATCCTCATCATAAAATATTTAAGAACCTTGCTTATGGCATTCATTTCCAACATCACTCTTTCAAATCGCTCAGGCTTTTTTTTTACTGTTGCATTCACACAACATGAGAATAATCAGTCGTCTTGTGGCTAACTCTGCTGCTCCTGTGGCTACAGTGACGGCATTATCCGTGTGTTTACGGAAGCTGCCGACCGCATGGCCAGTGCAGAGGACATACAGGCCTTTGAGGACGAGCTCTCCAAAGCCACCATCGACCCCAAGACGGGCGACCTCGGAGAAGTCAAAATGGAGGACCTTCCTGGAAGGGAACACCTTAATGAGCCTGGTATTAAGTAGTTTCTTATTCATCTTATAATATGAATTTATATTATTTCCTAATAATGAGAAAATACCATGCTCTGTTTCATTTGCTTATTTCCTCCAGGGAATCGTGACGGACAGACACGGCTGATCAAAGAGGACCAGAAGGTGGAGGCGTACCAGTGGAGCGTCAGTGACGGCCGGTGGATAAAAATCGGAGATGTGGTCGGAGGCTCAAACCAACAAGTCTCCAAGAGTGTGGTATACGAAGGAAAGGTAAGACCACACACTTAGCAATGACTAAAGGAATACTGTTTGCATGATGAAAAAGTCATTTGTGACTGCTGGTCTCCCCTCAGGAGTATGACTACGTCTTCACCATCGACGTGAATGAGGGAGGGCCGTCCATGAAGCTGCCTTATAACGTGTCAGATGACCCCTGGCTGACAGCACACAACTTTTTGCAGAAGAATGACCTCAGCCCCATGTTCCTTGACCAGGTTGCCAATTTTATCATAGAGAACACCAAAGGACACGTGGTGGGGCCAGAGCAGCCTGCTGGTGGTGACCCATTCACTGGTGAGGCCAAAACAAACACACTTTAGCAACAACAACTTTTATTGTTGTCAATATTTTCCTGCTATATTATTGTCGTCTTGTGATTTTTGTCTTTTCGCCTGGCAGGAGGAGCACGTTACATCCCCGGGGCCTCTGATAGTAGGTCAGGTGTCGCAGCAGATCCCTTCACAGGTACAGTATGTTTATGTGGTTCATCTAAATATGTTTCTCAATTGGAAGACGCTACTTCAGCTGCTCCCCCACTGCCCCTCTCTCTACAGGCGCTGGGCGTTACATCCCAGGGTCAGGTCCAAATCCAAGTGGTCCTGTAGGTGTGACAGATCCTTTTACAGGTGAGCCATAAAACCAACACACTGAGATTATAAGGTCCAGGACCAGGTTTCACTCAGACTCGCAGTACCACGAATGGGTCAAGGGAAGCTTGAATGTTCAGTGGTTGACCAATCTTTGAATTTCTCCTGTATGAAAATGTTATTTTGAACCATTTTAACTAGACGATACTTCTTCCTACTCTGCAGGCGGAGGCGCCTACTCCTCTGCAGCCCTCAGACAGACAACAACCAACATCTACTTCCCTAAGAGGGACGGTGTGACATTTGATCAAGCCAATACCTCACAGATTCTTGGTAAGCCTTTTAAGTATGGGTTTCGATGAGGTAAAGCCATGCTGCTGGTCAAGGAATTGGTTATAACTACATGAAGTGAATCAAATTGAACAAAACGTTGTTATTCAGTAAGTTTGATAATTTATCTGAATGGCTTATTAAGTTCTGATTTCAGATGTAGCAACACTTTTATGTGAATAAACTGGTCATGTTTTAATCTGAAGATTTAATGTTGTGATATTTTTTGTTATTCATTAGTTATTACATTACTATTCCCATTGCTATAACTTAATGGTAGAACTTTTACACTATAAAATGGTGATGCACACCTGTATGACAGTTTATATGTATTGTAGAACTGTGTAATAGTGGCACAGTGGTAATTGGTTTTGAGAGCCTTATAAACCCTATACATTTAGTCGTAAAAGTAAATACTCTATATCACGTTATATCAATATCTTTTCTTGCAATTTCCTGAAATTCCCTCAGTGTGTCTCTTGATTTGTTCCTTTACCACCAGCCAAGCTGAAGGAGCTGAATGGAGGTGCCCCTCAGGAGCACAAGCTCTCTGAAGAAATTCTGGAAGGCCTTGAAAGGCTGTTGGCATCTGTGTGTGGGCCCAACACCTCCGGGCCTCCTCTGACCATCCAAGAGATCAACCTGCTCTGGAAGGCCTCTCACTGGCCTGAAGGTACAACAACAGCATTCCAACTCAATTCATGAGCTTTTTTGCCATTTGTTTTAATTGCTGATTTATTTCTTCTTTTCATTTCTCAGAAACATAAAGATAAATATGTTATTACTGGTCACCATCAAAGCTCCTCTTTCCTTCCTTCTGTACTAGACATTGTGTTTCCAGTCCTGGACATTATGAGACTGGCGGTGCGCCACCCACAGGTTAACGAGACCCTCTGTGGAGAGGCAGAGGGAGTCCAGCTGTGCAACCACCTGCTGAACCTGATGCGGCCTGAGGGACGTCCTGCTAATCAGATGCTGGCGCTGCGAACTCTGTGCAACTGCTTTAGTGGCAGGCACGGCCGAGCTCTCCTCATGGCACAGCGTGAAACGGTGCTATCACATTCCGCTGACCTGGTCACTGTGTGCAATAAAAACATCCACATTGCCCTGGCCACCCTGGTGCTTAACTACGCCGGCTGCCTTCACAGCCAGTCTGATCTCGAGGCAAAGGCCCAGTGCCTGTCTGTGGCCAGTAGAGCTCTGGAGACAGTTCAAGACAAGGAGGCTGTGTTTAGGCTGCTGGTGGCCTTGGGAACCACTGTGGCCTCAGACCAGACAGCCCAGGACCTGGCTCGCTCCCTGGGGGTCAACTCTCAGATTTCCAAATACTCATCAGTATCTGATCCTTCAAAGGTGGGAGAGTGTTGCCAGCTGGTTTTAAAAGAACTACAATGATGAGAATGATTAGAAAAAAAAATGGAGCACTTCTTTCTTACTATTACTCTGTTCTGCTTGATCAGTTGTGGTGGACACTAAAAAAATAATTGTATGTTCTGCAATAAAAAAGGATGAACAAATTCTCTAAATATGCATAACCTGTGTTTTATTTTAATTCCACCCCTTTACAAAGCCCTTCTACTAATATGTAGGGTGAATGCATGTAATAATGCCTTGGGAATGTGCATGGAACATCACAGAAGTTCAACCTATGTCTAGCCTTTTACAATGTTTTATATCTACTGTCACGCTATAGTGCAGCTCAGAGAAAGAGTACTTCAGTGAAGTAAATTATTAAAGTGACTACTAGTGAATTGTATCAATGTAACTGGGGGAACCACTCAACTGCGCTTGTGAATATTGTGATTGCTGAACTTTCTAGAGCACAGTAGCAGCGCTTGAATTCATCCATGTCTAACCTGTAAATGGATAAAAAAAACTCCATACACTATTTTTCTTGGTAACGCTGGTCTTCAGTTATTTATTTATGTTTATGGGAGAAGCTGACCAACACATTAATTTGCTTGTACTTGAGCATCTAACATCCAATAAAACGAGTCACTTTGTACCTAACGTTATGCAAGATTAGCTCTGTTAAGAGGTGCCTATTTATAATTCTGAAATATACACTTATCTTATGGAATAACATATAAAACTCACCATATAAACAAATAGATGCCTTTTGTACCGTAAGTAACGTTTCTAAATCATTGATAGGCTGCTTCGATGAACTCAAACTGCGCGGCTTCACCGACAAAATATGGCGCTTGCGTTGACGCATAGTTCCAATAGACAGAAGTAGCCAACGCGACATTTACGCATAAACCTTTTTGCAAGCAACAACCGTAGCATATTGTTGAAGGTGTAATAAAGAAATCCGGTTAAAAAGCATTTAGGGACAAAAAGTCACCACCGGAAGAACTTGTTAACAACATCCGGGTTACTATTGGAAAATTTGGCGGTTGGTGAACTTAACTGCGGTTGCCCCTCCGGACTATGAAATACGTACAATTTATTTTACCAATTGGAAACTTAAACGTAATCGTAACTGGATCTGATCTTATAAGATGTATAACTGAATCATAGGTAGTACTTAATATGTCGAGAGTGGTTTGCTAAATGTATATTGGCAAGTTCAAAACTAGTTCGGAAGTTATAGCTAATAGTAAAGTTTGTAGCTAGCCACTCAAGCTAGCAGGCTAGCTTGTTTAATATTAGCCAGGCTTCCTTTTTGGGAGCAGTCACCACTGGACATCTATTCGCTGCCGCTGCTTCTTAACTCGGAATAATGTCGAACCCAGCAGCAATGCTACAGAAGAAGAATGGGAGATATCTGTGGCTGTGTCTTCTCGGGCTGGGATTTCAACCAGACACAGCTATAGCGTTAAACTGCAAAACCAACTCAAAACATATCAACCTGGGCCCGTGAGTCTGTTCATCGATTACATTGTTATATTGTTATATGAACTTGACAAACCTTGTCTAACGTTTAATTCAGAACAATCTATCATTAGTGAGTTATTTTTCTTATTTTTAACCCTAAACTAAATGTCATTTTGTGGCCAATAGGAATATGTTTGACAAACCAAACAAAGATGCCTTCTACATAGTAACTCATTTTCTTCTGGAGAAACTCAACCCGACGCGATTTCATGAAGCATTCAGGTAAAGAGATAATCAGTAATCACTGTTCATGTTAAAATATGCCTTGGATTAATCGTTTAAAGAATGAAATATTTCTGTTTTGGTAGACATTGCTGGCCTGTTTTGACTCCTAAAGTGGACGCTGAGTTCCGGAAAGTTGCCTGCGCTTGGCTGCGAGAAATAATGGTAAGAATGGGCTTTTGTCATGTTAGCTGCCACGTACTGTGCCACACATTTGGGAAATTACGTCCTTTTGTTATTCCTTCTTTGTTCCTTCCTGCTTTCCTTTCGTCCTTATCTACATCCTCCTTACTCTCCTCACACACCGCTTGTACACAAATTAAAGTTACATAAATATAAACACTTTTTGTCTTGTAATTCTTAGGGTTGTTATATATACTGTAAAGCCCCCAGAAGCAAATTTATGATCTTTGATACAAATAAAATTGGAATGACATAATTAGCAAATTCAGATTTTGGTTTGCTATACTGTATTTATCAAATTAATAGTGTCATTTGTTACTGTGTGCAGGGTTCCAGTGGATCCTTAAAGCACCTTTAACCAGACTTAAATAGCATTTTCAGATGCACAGTCTTTTTTGTTAAGATCTTATAAATGTCTTAAAAGCATTACATGTGATTTCGAAAAGTGTGCAGCCAACCCTGTGTGTGTCTTTAAGGATGAAACTGGAAATGCAGGCTCCAAAGTAGTAGCATCCTTGTTCCTCTCACCTGGAGGCCACAAGTTTATCAGCTTGATGGTTCATTTGGCCACTCACGTCATGCTGCAGGACATGAAGACATTCACCACAGGTAGGTCTTGATAGGAAATCCTATCTCTTTTTACACTACAAATATCCTGTTATTGCAATCAACAGGGATTGACGATAAAATGTCGAGTGACACAGCAATGCCCATGCATTAGTATGCAAAAAACAACTGATCAAGAAAATTTAAGTTAAAAGCAAGATCAATAGGTAATTTGAATCTAAGTTTGTTTTACAAAGTAGAAACCCATTGTCAGCACAAAATGAAATGCTTGAAGTAAAGAGAGGGACTATATGGAACTTTTAAATACTGAGGGGATGCTATGAAGTGTTTTGTTTTTTTTTTGTTATTTTTATTCTATTTTGTTTCTCAGAGGTTGTGGTGTCACATCGCCATATTATTGTGTGCTGTATGTATTATTTGACTGTACTAAATAAATAAGAAAATCTTGAACATTGTCATTGCCAGATGACAGCTGGGTCCCTGAGGTTGCAGCAATGCCGGCTTCCTCTCTGGACATGGCAGAGAAGAGACTGTACCGGATCAATGGCAGGTTTTTGAAAGCTGCAGTGGAGCAGGATCGTTTCCTCCATGAGTACCACAGACGAGCCCAGTGAGTCCTCTGTGGTCTATTTTAGCGGCTGGACAAGAGCTTCCATAGAGGCAGGCTGGAAATATGAGCTCTCCTACCCCCCAAAGAGTACTGTGCAATAGCAGCTCAGGTTTTAGCAGTGAAATTTCCCTTCTGAAGTGTGAATCTGACACCAGGAATCAATATTCCTATTAAATAAAACAAACACAATTATATGAACTGATTTTTTTTTATACTTAGACATAAGAGCTCCATTAAAAAGAAGCTGTAGTCCATCTAAGATAACACTTGAAATAATTTCCTGTGATGCATTGCAAAACACGCTTTTTATGTTGCATTTTACAGGTTGTTTGTTTCAATTTTGTGTGAACTATTAGACCTTTTTCATGGCAGCCATCTTGACATGAGGTAGTAGATAAACACAGGTGTTACCAATGATACTAATTAATGTCAAACAGAGTCAGGGTGCTTGTGGCTCACTGCTCTGCTCCACTAAATGGAATGCAGCCTTAATTAGTGTCTCTGGGAACACCTGTGGTTTACCTACTATTTAGTGTCAACATGGCTTAAAAAGGTCTAATAGTTAACGCAGCTTCTGGAGGTGTTTGCAATCAGCGTAATTAAAACCACATGTGCAAACAACTGCATAATCTTGGGGTGTCTTGGGTCTCGCATTTTTAATCCTGCCCTTGCTGGCTGTACGATGGGATTTTCCCTTCGCACAGGTAAGTCATTTTCTTCATGGCCATTTTTTAAGTGTTTTCTTTTTTTATTTTCCTCTTAAAGGGCCCTGGGGAAGTCTGTGAGAGACATCAGAGCAGACAGCGCCAAGTATGATGAGCTCCTCAAGTATGTGCTCCCTTTCCCCTCCCTCTTTATTTCTGATGAATGTTCTTAACCCAGTTCGTTTGTTGAATCATTTTGTCTAATTTTTTAGGCGTCAAAGTAGTGATTCTGCTCAGGAGGGAGCTTCTCTTGCTGAGAAGACCAAGAAGGTGTGTGAGCAACTTACTGCATAACGCTTATTTTGAATATTGATGTTTTAATTTTTTTTAAAGTGAGGATTTTAGTTTCAAAGAGCTCACAACTTACTTTTCTTGTCTTAAGGTGCGCTCCTTGTGGTCGGCTATTGATGGAATGCTGTCCTCTATCAAAGAGGAGCAGCAAGCAATGGAAAGTGTTCTGAAAGGAGAAGTAGACCAACATGCCCTTGATGGGACAGACCGGGTCCTCAAAATTCCCCGCTGCCTGCTGGAGAGAATAGAACAGCTCCCACATCAGGTGAGAGTGAGGATTTTCACTTGCTCATTTTGGAGATCACAAATCATTAGTTTCACCCATCTCACCGTATCCTGTGTTTGCGCCTGCATGTTTTTTCCAGCTGAGTTCAGGGAACATGTATGAAGCCGGCCAGCTGAACCTGCTGTGTGTATTGGAGCTGGTGAACCACTCGCTGCAGCTCCTGAAGGAGGAGCGCCATGGAGTATCTCATGCCCCAAAGCCCCAAATCAGTCCTCAGCACCTGCAGGAGAAATGTCAGCAGATGGCCAGTGTGCTGCAAGATCTCAACCTCATCAGGTAGATGCTTCTGCCAGGGTTTTTGATCAGGAAGATAATGTATAGTGATGCATAATGTCTGGTGAAAATGATTTGCTCTAAGCATAATTCCCATCCCACCTCCTACTGAAATCTTCAGGACGGAAACCCTGGCTCTTCAAGTGCATATACGCATTTCCCTAAACTCCAGCTATTTGTGGTTTATAATCCGCCTGCTCGCTGAAATGCAAAAGACTTAATACCAGTGTATTAACTTGACATGTTCTACATTTTTCTCCCCCCAGACAGAAGATTTCCAAGGAAGAAATTCCTGAGGTCAGCAGTGGCATCAGAGCTTTGGAGACAGAGTGGGACAGGAAGTGGCTGGAGACACTGAAAGACACGCCCCTCGTCTCTTTTCTGAATGAGGATCCTGTGAGTGGCCCTTCAGAGTATATAGTTACAACTCTAAACAAAAAAAAGTATCTGAACTCCCTGTAATATTTCACAATGTGAATTTTTTTTTTTTTTTTTTTTTAAAAGGCTCTTGGCTTCCTGTCACCCATGGTTCGACTGTCATTTGAACCAGCAGATGAAGCTACTTATGGAAGTAGCGTCTTCTCTCAGTATCCTGCAAAACTTCTTGGTGAGCAGAATTGGATTATGTCGTGTCATGTATTGAGATGAAAATGTGCTTTTTGTTACTGTCCTGTTATTGTTGTACGCTTTTTCAGAGGAGAAGCCTGCAGAGAGTAAACCACAGGAAGGCATCAGCTGTAGATATTCTAACCCCAAAAGGTATCAACAGTCTTTTGTTTGAGCAACTATGAATGGAAATGGAAGCCAAATGGTATTTTTTTATAATGTGCTGTTTGAAGTGTGTTGGGCTTCTGATTGGGGAGGCCGATACCTGGGCAGTACTGAGCAGTGCTCTGTCCACCACTAGTCCTCCCGACAGCATCCGTGCTCTCTGATGACCGCGGCGAATTGAGAGAAATCGCCACGGACAGATACGGAGCAGACACTTTATTTTAATCCAACAGATTTTCGTTATAGAGAATGTGTTTAAAACCACAGAGAAAAATCTTTAGGTAAAACTACAAAATGTGTACTTGGCTACAGTAAATGGTTCTTACTGCTTTCTCTGTGACTGAGATTTACTGCATTATGAGTTAAGAATACAATGGAGAGGAAATGCACTTTACTATGCACTGGTACAGTGAAAAATATATATATTAAAATGAAAACTAAATATTGGTGTTTTTGAAACAGCTCCTGTCCTGCAGCAGATGAGGGAACTGAAGATCCTGTTACCAGTGAATCATCATCACAAGCAAATACTTCTCTTGATTTCCTTTTGAACACACCACCATCGCCTCCTGTGGGACCTCCATCAGTACCACCTCCGGTGAGAATTGAAAATGTTCAGCATCAGTTTGTCTTTTCCTTTTTTGAAGTGTCAGAAGTCCTATTAATTGATTTTGCTTCACCTAACGTGTTTGGCCAACTCCTTTTGTGCCTGTTCTTAGGCCAGTGTGAGGAAGACGGCCCGTGTTCACCCGAAGGCGGCTCCCAGGAAAGCCAAGACTCCGATATCAGATATGGAATGTGATAACGTGGCTGATCAGGTATAGTGAGTAGTCTCATACCACTGGAGTATCAGTACCCCTACTTCAGGCTGCCATTGTATTTTAATTTTTTTTTTTTTTTTTTAGTTTAAGTCTTGTTAATTGGATTTCCTACACTTTCTCAGTTGTGATCAACACTTTTTGATGAAGCATATTTAACAAATCCGTGCTTGTTTTTAGGCCAGTGTGAGGAAGACTGCCTGTGTAGCTCCCACAAGGACCAAGAATCTGATATTAGACATGGAATATGATAACTTGGCTGATCAGGTAAGCGACGGATCTCAAACTTCCTGAATCACACAAACTATCCTGAGGATTTCGTAAGAGACTCAGCCCATTTGTGTTTGTTAGTTTGCAGATGCGGTGACTACAGCCAGTCCCACAGAAGGCCGGTTCAGAGGTATGGACCTGGAGGGTCTCCTCAACACTCTACAGGGAGATCCCTTCTCTACGAGGAAGCAACTGCCTCGTACACCAGAGAGTCTGAGTAAGTCAAGAGCTCTTATATTCACCAGTCTTAATGTGATTTTTAAAATTGTTTAAATTCTGAGCCTGAAGACTGAGCTTCATGGAATATATCATGATTGTTCTTTCAGTTAGTAACTTGTTTTTATTTACCTGCCATCTTTCTCTTTAAGTTCTGGATGTGAAGAGCTCCTGGCGAAAAGCAGTTGAGGAAGATAAAGCCGAGAAAATGCGGCGGTCAACCAAGTTGAACAGCAGCATCATAGGACGGGCCACTCCCCTCCAAGAGATTCGTAACGTGTTGCTGAGTCCCTCTACTCCCCCTCAGAGCGTCTCCTGTAATCTCAGCCGAGAAGAAGACCACAGCAGCCCACCTGTCAGCCAGCGGGGGGCCTTACTCAAGTCCACTATGTTGTGGGACTCCTTAAACCAGAAGGCCTTAGACAGCCCCAGTGTCCCAGGCAGCAGAACCACCCTGTACAGCATAGACTACGAAACTCTCCCTGAGCTGCCGAGCTGCGACAGCCTGCTGAGCCTCGACGACGAAGCTGTGGACGTGAGTGAGGATGGCGACGAGTTCCTCCTCCCGCCCTTGAGGAGCAAGGAAAAGCCATCACCATTAACCACGCGCCGTTATCAGATCCAGCTGGGGTCTGACGCCGGCTCCTTCATGGAAAACGTGAAAAGGACACCCGAGTGCCTTTTATCAGATCACACTGCTCCAGGTTTGGACAGAGACTGCATAATGGAGCCTGTAAAGTCAGTTGAAGCTGCTGAAAATGAATTCTCACTGGATCTAGAAACATTGGAGACCCCGTCACCTCCAAAGATGCAGGAATACAGCCTCCCCCAACTCATCACATTCTCCCCGATTGATGACAGGAAGTGCTAGCTAAATGGCAAAGACTTCTTTTTTTTTTTTTTTATATATATATAAAGCCTGCGCCTGTGTTAATTTTGGCTTAGAGTTTTAATTTTATATATTAAAACATGAACTGCTTTTGATAAACTTGTAAGATATAGCTTGTGTTTGTGATTAACATTACTAACTTGAAAGATCTAAACCTGTGTAGCAGAGCAACATGGATTTAACTGATTCTTTAATCTGCTCATTGAATTCACTGCATTCATGGAAATGACAGTGCCCCATTGCACTATTAGATGGGTTCTGTAATAAAACACTCAATGTTTTAACTTTTTTTTGTATTAAAAATAAAATATTGCATTCAGTGTTTATTGAAAATTAACGACAGCTTGTTTTCACGCATTGATAAGTGAGACTTGGCCAGAGGTCTGTGTTCTCACACCTGTTGCCTTGTTACGTCAGTGTAACTTCTCCCTGTTTAAGATGGGGGGCGTCAGAACTTGAGAAAATAACAAGAGTCAAGGCAGCTCAGGAACTCAGGAAAAGTGGGAAGTGCAATCAATACTTCACAATAAAAACGCCTTGATCAATAAGTGAGAACAGAAAAAAAACGCCAGCTTATATTATAGGTAAAAGATATAAACATGTATTGTTCCTTTGTAAGGAGTAAATAGAGTCAAAGTATTGCACTATTTTACCTTATATATACAATTAAATTGTCTGCATTTATGAATGTTAGACTAATTTTGACAAGGAATGTTAATTTTAATTTAAGTAAAAGTCTGCTAGTTTTTGAGATTTAGCCAAAAGAATTGTCACAATTTTGTAGTTTGGTTTCAGTTCTATAATTAAAGTCATGGAATTGAATGATTTGATGAACTCATTAACACTGATATGAAATTGTAGCCAATACAATTTAAATATATATAACTCCAGTAACAAATAATTATATGCAGTCTAAAATTATGCATGAATTGCTTCACTCTATAAACGTCTGTTTACTATAAAGTGTCAGGGCGGACTTTTACTTTGAAAAGTCGCGCCGGAAGCCGCTGCTTCTATACCGGAGTGCTTGACAGCGCCCCCTCCGTCAGCCGCAGGCAGCGCGGACTGTAGCCTCTCCTCTTCTCTGGGCGGTTCCAGTCTGGGAGAGAGAGAGAGAGAGACGTTTCGGAAGAAAAGCTCAGCAACAAAACTATCAGCTCACACACAAACATGGCGCCTGCCTCCGCCGACAACTTCAGGTGAAAGTGTGGGCGAAGAAAGTGTCCGGCGAAACTTTGCGACGGAGTGCTTCTATCTGCGTCCGCCGTTTCGCACGTTTCCGCTCGCGCGCATTAAGAAACAAGGAATATATCCAGCGGGTAAAAACAGCAAGTTGCCTACATGTCAACATTGTCTCTCGCTGCAGCGTAAACAGCTGGTAAGTGCTCTTATTTTCGGGGTGTGGGATTAGCTAGAGACCCAACCGAGTGAGTTGGGAGAGTTAAACAAGTGCCGTTTTAACTGTTTTAACTTTAAGCGACATGAACGTGGAGAGACGTTTTCCTGCCGCCGCGGCGCCAATGCACTTTTCCACCGTGTGTGTTTGTTATCCGACCGCGGAAAGAGACGGGGAGAGCCACGTATCACATACACAGGGACGTTTACTTTGTAATGTCCGCGGCGTATGTGTGTTTCCTGCTGCAGAGTTGACCTAGTTATGGGTCGGATGCAACAGTTGGGAATATAACACCCCCTCCACCCCCTTCTCCTCCTCCTTCTCCTCCTCCTCCCCTCACGGGCCCTTCCTTGAAGCCAGATACCGGGGCTGTGCTCTCCCTCCCGGAGCCTGTGTAACCTTGCAGGTGTCTGCTGCTGCTGCTGCTGCTCTCGGCCACACTTGTTGCTGTATTTCCTGCGTAATAATCAAAGAGAAACAACTTCAGCAACGGTTTTTTTTCCCCTTTTCAGTTTTTGCAATTCACGAGAGTCAGAGCTGCGTCCGAGATAAGTGGAGGAACTGTTAACCTGACTTCCTGCTGGTCATGGTGCTGTTTTTTTATACAGGCAGCACCGATTCTCCCCCTTCACTAATGCGTATGGGAGTTGTGCAAGATTCCCTCTGTTGGTTTGTGTGTGTTGGAGGAAGCACAGATGCCTTTGAATGCAGTGCTAAGATGCTCACATATCTGTGGCTCAGCACTTGACTGTTGGCCAGCCAGCAGCAGCAGTCTATCTCCCCTAAAGGCAGCTTCCCATCAGCGTTTTGGGTGATTAATGGCACGCATGTGATGTTCTTGTTATGAATGCCAGGATGGCAAAAGTCCCAGCACAGCAGAGGGTGGCACTTCCTTCTGAGCCGTCTGCATTTCCCCCCCTTTTTGTGTTTTTTCTTCCATTTAGGCGTTAAACCACCTGAGATATACAGCTCTGGGAAAAATTAGAGATCACTGCATTTTTTTTTCTGAAAGCAGCATCTCTACATGTATTCCAGCCATTCCATTCCAGCGCCTGTTGAATTCTAACACATGCACACCCCATTCTGCTTAAAGAGGTACCAGGAGTGGAATAAAGTCACCCAAGAACAATGGTAAAGACTTGTGGAGAGATGCATGAAAGCTGTGATTAAAAATAAGGGTTATTGCACCAAATGCTGATGTATGACCTCATCTTATACATATTGGTATTATGTTGTTTTAAAAGGAATTTGATCTTGTTTCTTTGCATTGTTTCAGGTATGAAAATATTGAATCTTTTTTGCTGTTTTGTCATTTTCTGCAAATCAATGCTCTAAACGTTAATATTTTATTTGGAATTTGGGGGAAATGTTGTCGGTAGTTTATAGACTCAAACAAAAATGTTCCGGTTGCCTAAACGAATACTTATAAGTAGTAAAATCAGAAAAAAATGATAATTTTGCAGTGGTCTCTTTTTTATTTTCTAGAGCTGTATATAACAGAATAATCAAAAGATTCTAGAGGGAGAAAATGACTCTGAATTGCATCAGCGAGCCCAGACGTTTGCTATTAGAAGCACTGACACATGGAAAAAAAACACAGCGGAATAATCTCTTTCTTGACCTTGGTTTGGCCTGCCGGCCTCTTTTGAAAAGGAGGAGTGGAGTGAACGTTGCCTCCTCCCACAGGCAGCAGGTAGAAAGTTGGTCACGGCCGTGCGGCTGCTCCTGTGTGTGCATTGATCTTGCACTTTGCCACCGACGCCGGTCATTCAGAAGCCCCGTCAGGTGACCGCGGGAAGGAAGCGGATTGGCCAAGGTGGCGGTGGCAGCAGCAGCAGGCGGATGAAGGACTCAGCCGTTGCCTAGGCAAAAAGTCAAATAGGATTTTTGACGAGTGTGGCTGCTTATTTCTGCCAGAGGAGTGTTTCTTGAAAAGCGACTTGAATGATCTGTAGCCATTAGGCAATTAATCAGTTAGTCAATTCACTGAAGTTACATTAATATTTTGAGAACAGATTAACTGTATTTGAGTCATTTTTGACATTTGAGTTGCATTAAAAACTATTTGCCAGGATAAGACATTTTAAAACAACCTTTTTTGTCTGTCTTAATCCTTCAATGTGACATTTTATAGATCAAACGAATTATGAATTCATCAATAAAATAATCTAAAGCGTTATCAATAATTAATATAATGGGTAGTTGCACCCCTAGTGTTTTATTCTCCTAAACCAATACAACAATAAGGAGCTTGTAAAAAAAAAAATAAATCCTTGGGTAACCTATTGCCTTCCTTTGACCTTTGCACTTTAGTGTGATGTGACTGCAGGTCAGGTTGGTTTCTCAGCACTGGGTCTGAGGTGGTAATGGCCGGCTAGTTAGTGAGGCCAACAAGTTGCCCTCTGTCCTTTCACTTCAGTGGAAAGAATGCCGTCCATCGGCCGGGTTGTCACGCTCCAGGAGGGAGGCAGTCTTGTGACGTTTTCTGCTGAGCCCAGATTCTGCAACTCTGATCCTCACATCTACTCGTCACCCAACCGCTAGTAGCTTTAGAATTGTCGGAAGCCGTGACTAGATTTCAAGTCCTTGTCGCGGCTTTTATCGGACCTTCTTTGTCATGTGGTTGGAAAGTGCGGCCTAGCTGCTCCTTGTTTTTGAGTTCATCAAACACTTGGAAGTCACTTTCTCTTATAAAAACACACCTGCCCCTTTCATCACATGCTCCGCTCTCTGCAGAGTTACTGCAGGACTAAAGTGGAAAGCTGCAGGTGCTTTGACATTATCTTGGCAAAACATGACGAGAAACCACTGCTGTTGGATTGACGAAGATTTCCAGGAGCACTGTCGAGAAGAATCCTCTTTAGTGCACATCAAAAACATTTGTCTGTTTCAGATCTTTATAAATGAATGACTTTTATTTCTTTTGGCATATTTACTAGTATTATTTATATATATATATATATATATATATATATATATATATATATATATATATATATATATATATATATATATATATATATAGACTGATTATAATTGGTTAAACCACATTTGTTTCAGCCATACATTATTCCAGTACATGAATATAATGTTGTATTAAGTAAAATTAAACCATGCAAATAGGCCAGACTTTAAGTCAAGTAATAGATGTCTCTTTTAGTTCTTCAGTTGTAATAAGTGCTGTTGCTCAAGCACTTGATGTATAGCATGTTTCTTGTTAATAAATAGGACTTTTAAAATCTTTAAAATCTGTTTTCTTAATGTCTTTTTTACTAGAGTAGTTTTATTCAAATGATAAATGAGATGCTGGTTAATTTTCTGTAGCTGGACAGAAGCTTCACTATGATTGAACCTACACTGCCAGCAATTGTAGCACCTTGTTCAACTTCCTTAAATTAAAGGGATGTGGTGCAGGCAGCTATGTCAGTGACATGACACGAATGCTACGCTCAATTAAGAAAATCCACCAAAACAGCTTGTTGCCAAAGCAACAAAATAAAGCAGCGTGGATCGGGGCCGTCCGTTATCAGTGTGATCTGGCAGCCAGGTAGCTATTCTGAGAAGTTTGTTGCTCCCAGAGTGAAAACTGCATGTCGCTGCCAGGACTAAACAAACACGAGTGAGGAACAGAGTTTCTTTCGTTGGCCTTTTGCTTTGTTGGGGCCGTGCGGAGCGGAGCAGATGCTGTTAGCATATGGATGTGATAATGCCAGGCTATCACACACACAGGCACACACATACTTATCTGGAGCTCCAACACAGATACACTGTGAATACTCCACCTCTCACATGCTCCCAACTGCAAATATTTAACAGTTAGTCAATAGAACTCCTGCCTCTGTCAAGTAGACTTCTGCAGATTTTTTTTTTTTTTGCCACAATAAACTCCAAAGTGACCCGCTTTCTGTATCGTGACCTGAAAATCAGGTATTTACAGAGCCACGGTTTTACTAGTTTATTACACCATGTGATTTCAATCAGACGGCGACTGGACCGGCTTCAATCAAGACTTCTGTCCCTACAAAGCCCAACGTTTTTTGTTTTTTTTTTACCTCAGGAAGAGCACAGACTGGGTTTTTCTGTTGCCGCCGCCACCTTGTGAAAGGGGTCGTCACCTCGTCGGCACCTTGTACTTGGCCTGCGCTCAGCAGCGGCAGCACGCTGCGTTGACAGGTGGCGGCGAGGGCCACTTTGCTCTTAAGATCCGCCCGAAGCCAAGAGAGAAGAGGACCACTTGACGCCAGACGCCGTTCCAAGCGGCTGCTGCTGCTGCTGTTGGAGCAGAAAGGGCTGACATGTCGTAGCCAATTACAAATAATCGCCTTTACCAATTTCAGCCGTGACTATTTCTGTGTGATGGGCAGAGCTGAGGATGATTTTCAGAGCGTTTCACAGCCCACTGTCAAAAAAAGCTCAATAAGTATCACTTCAAGTGTCACTTTCTCAAGCATGCATGCACGCACGCTTTCATCACATGCGGCTGGTGTGAAGAAGCATCACCTCTGCCCCACCCGTTGCAGCCAATCGGCAGCCGGCTCCTTATAATCGCTGCATCTGCACACATTCTGGCTCAGGATATCGATTTTTCGTTCCCGTTTGTGGTGCGTAAGGTACAGTACGTGACGTGTTGTGAGCGTCATGCTCAGCTGCTGTTTTCAGGCTCCTGCTGGAATAACTGAGACAGACACAGCACTGTCTGTTCTCCAACATTACACACACACACACAGTCGCGTACACACATGCAGGCAGGCTCTTTCACCTCTGGGGAGCAAGCCTCCAGGCTCTTTTGTGTGAAAGAGATGAGATCATTGCGGGGCAGACCATGGGGGGATGGAGTAAGGGGCTTCCACTATGTATACTTAAATAGAGAAATCTCTGTTTCCATGCCTGTCACTTTCTCCTCATCTTTTTTGTGTCCCCTTTTTGCTCCGCTCGAATCGACTCAGTCGGGCACCTTAAGAGAGTAAAGGGCGGGTGGACAAACACAGGGTTTGGTGGACGTTTGAAGAGCCGGGACCTCCCCGGTTTATTTATGGCAGTTGGAGTTTTCCTCTGGCCTCAGGGGTTGTTGGGCTGCGTAGCCAGCATTTGGCACGTTTGCAAGCAAGTTAAGACCAGTGCCACCGCCGAGGAACAAAACTTTCCAGTGCAGGAAAATCTGAGGCTCGGAGGAACGGTCCCCGTCAGGGTTTTTAGGTCTAAGAGTAATCATGGATTGAATTTTGATGGCTTTCTGTTTTTTTCTTTTTTTTTTTTTTTTTTAATTCATTTATCTTTTGCAAATGTTACATTTTAAATCACCCACAAAGACCTTAAAAGCAACATATTTTCTTCATGTCATCACTCTGAAATGTAAATATATTCCCCTGTACGGCAGTTTCTAAAAGAAAAGGCTATTGTGCTGCAGGCGAGGCTGTGATTTGATTGACATCTTTATTCCATTACACCTTGCAAAACTGTTGCCATATCTCCAAAAATTGATATTTTTCTCCCCCTGCACGCCTCCATGAACAATCAGAGTGGCTGGAAAGATCAGATAATCCTCCAAATGATAGTTTTTGCATCCCATTCCCTTATCTGCTGTAACTACCTAATGAGCGATGACATCGTAGCTTCCATCGTCGCTGCCAAATCCGATCTGGAAACCTCTTTTGTCTGTTTTCACTCCCTTAAGGCTGATGGCTCCGTCCCTACATGTTACCTAAGCTTGCCACATTACCATTTTAAGAATATGTCAGGCTACTCAGAAATGACATATCTGGCATGACAGAGATGTTTTAGATTCCTCTATCAGGGGATAGAGTTTGTGTGCACTGACAGGGTTTGACTTTGAGTTATGGCTTTGAGAAGAAGGTGTGCGGGTCATGAAGCAACTTGTCAGTCAGATACAAAACTCAGGTTGTGGCCTAGTTTGGAGTATGGGCACTATGGGGAGGGGGAGTTTCCCTTCACAATATGTGTTATAGGGGAGCAGTTAACAACTATTTTCATCATTTATTAATCTGTTGGGTGTTTTCTATTCATTGCTTGGTCTATAAAATATCCAGAAGTGGATGGGGGGAAAAGGGATGTCCTCAAATGCTTTATCTAGAAGCCAAAGGCATTTAGTTTATTATCATAGAAGACTAACCAGAAAGCTGGAATTTGAGATTTTTTTTTATTGTTTTATCACACAAGGGATAAAAGTAGTTGAATTATTTGGGTAAAATGAGTCCGTAAATGAGCCAGATTGAAATCCAGCAAATGAAATCCCCTCATGGATCAGGACACCCCATTACAGTGATGTAAAAATCCAGTTCTCACAAGCTTTATCACTCTAATTCTAGTAGTGATATTCAGACCGAAAGTGTCCCAGAGACTCTCGGTATACTCTTTCAGGTGCCAGCTCAAAGATTTCACAGACACGAGAAAGCCAGGAACCAGTTTCATAACTGGTCACAGTAAGTGTCCAGTAAAGTGGCGTAGTATTTTTCCGTCATGGTCCGTCTCTGCCCGAGTGACACTCGGACAAAGAGACACTCGATCGAGTAACAGAGGAACAGGTTTTCACGTGGGAAGGGAAGGGCACCGCACGACCTTTAGAGGCAGGGGCTCAGGTTACAACACAAGACTTATTACAGTGGAAATTTAATAGACCAGTTTGACTCGAGAAGTCTCACCTTTTTTTCCCACTTAAATGTTCAAAAGTCTTGTGCCTTGCATGTTGTTACAATATAAGAACACGAAGGGCAGAAAATGTTATGTTTGCTTCTATTTACAATAGATTTAAGCCTTTTAATCTAATCTACTCTCAACACATTGCCGTTTATGGCCATTACTCTTTTATTTGCTGGCCAGACATGAAAGAGGACAATAAAACTGTCCTTTATTTTCTCCACAATTTTATACACAGTGTATGTATAAATTTGAGTGAGTGAACTTTCTTTCAGCGTCCTCTCAGTCTGCAGGGAACGTGTCAGCTATACTAAATGTGCTCTTGAAAGACTTGGATATCATTTTCCTCAGCCGGAGTAACACTACTCGCCGCTCAGGGTCGCGCAGCCTGGTATTGTTGGTGGCTCGGTTGCCATGGCGGCATCAATGTTTGTCTATCATGGGCCGTCACAAAGAGATATTTGTATGGTTGTGGTGGGGTGTGTGTGTATGGTGGGGACACAGTCCTGTCAGTGGATTTTTGGCCTTGCACGGAAACAGTTACTCACTTGAGTAACAGTTAGAATACGTTTCCCTCCAGTCTCATAGCAGCATTGAGTATGGTCATAGATATCAGAAGTGATATTGCAAAAAAAAAAAAACGATTTGTGTTGTGTACTATTCTTCTTGTTTGTGCATGAGAACAGAATACTGTAGAATATTAAATAATTTTTGGGGAATACCCTGAAATATTAATAGATGTTTAAAAAAACAGAAGTCATCTTTCTGCTGTATAAGGATAAGGACAATCCTCGCATTGAGAGCACGGAAGTAAGAAAAATGTGCCTTTAACTGCTGATTATTTTTTTTTCTATGAAACTGTTGTTTATGTCATCGTGTGATCAGGTTTTTACAAGAAAGCAGGAAAGCGTGTGGTCCTGTATGTTTGGGGACACGCGTGTAGCCTAGTTTCTCATCCAGTGCATGATGTTAAGTGTAAAGGACGTGTTTATTCATCAGGTTGGTCGTTCCTGCAGCAGCGTTTGAAAGCTCAGTCAGGAGGACCCGACACATCTACTAGTCCCCCAGGATAGGGTTTGCCTTTCATTTTCTTTTCTATTAGCGTTGCTTTGTTACCTGCTGTGACATTTTGTGCTAATCTGTGCCCATGCTGTCAGGTCACTGTATGACTCACAGGCTTGGTGTTTTTTATTTAGTTTTTTTTCGTACCAGCAGTGCCATTTCAGGGAACTGTAGAGGCTAAAGTGTTTTACAAAGGTTAAAAAAAGGCTCCGTTACTCAGCAGAGGAAACTACTGCAAAGAAGAGATGTTCCCCCATAGCAGCACGGAGAGTTTCACAGGAACCATGTATGCACCGTATGCAATTCAGCATTAGAGAATGTCCCAATATAATGTACTATGTACTAATATTTTTTTTCTATTTTCCCTATTATTTTGCACTCTACATCATCCAGTACAAAATTCTTTTTCAGTGTTATTCTACAGACTTGAACTATTAAATTTCTACATACATCTCAGGGTTGAAAATCGTTATAATTTAACAAAAGTAACTTCTTTCTGGGAGGATTTGCCTTTGTTATTATGTTATCAAAAAAAACCTGTCTGAGTTACCTTTAATATTTTTTTGTTTTATTTTGAGTAGAAAATAAGAGATGTAGATGTCAGTAACTATAGTTACTAGTGGGCTTAAATGGGTTAATATAAACCCTAGTATAATTTCAAAGCAATATAATATATTTAGCTTTTTTTTTCCTGCCTCTGTTAATTTTTGTTTTTAATTTCATTCCTTTTAGCCTATACCTTTTGTTATATATGTATTTGATGCAACATGTATATTAAGTTATTAGCTAGGTCGGTATTTGTGAGACTCTTTAGGGGAAAAAACATGTATCAGTACCAGGTATAATTCAGATAGCTGCCTATTTGTTATGCACTGTCTAATCCACACCTGTTGGAACAACTAGACATGGAGATATCACAGGTCATTGGGTTTATCATAAGACTACACACAAAGCTCCAAAATTCATAATTCACATGTAGCCTATGCAGTAAATCATTTACTGGTTTCATTAAGGGTGTACCTGATTCCTACCGTGGTGCAGTCCTGTGGCCCAACAGGTGTGTTCAGTTTAGTTTCAACTATAAACAGACATTAATTCACCCACACACAGGGAGGCTGCTCAGTCACTGGTCAAACCGCCAGAGTGTATTTACCACTCAGCCTTTGGTGAAAACACGTTTTACGGCGTGCTTTGTAATAAAGCAAATATAGGTCTCTGAAAACATCATTCTGCTGTTGAACAGTGTTATGACCGGTGAGATGTAACCATGGATACAGTGCAGTAAATCTCTTCAGAGCAGTAGTCTTAACACAGCTACAGTATGGCTCCTAGATCGCTGACGTGCATCATCATAAACTAAGAACTGGATCCAGACAGAATCGGTCAGTCCTTCACTGTGTTGCAAAAAGCCACATCTGGAACTATTTGGGCTCATGGAGGAAAAAAATGGTATTTACAGTTACAAATAAAAGCTCTTAGTGAAATTCTTCAGAAGGGGCAAATATTCTACATTGTAAAGCAAATTGTGACATAAAGCGAATTTGTAAGGAGTCTAATCTAAGTACTCACTGACCTGGGGAAAAAAAACTCCAAGCAGATCCAGCAGGATCAGGGGGAAGAGGGAACACTTCCCTTGATGTTTTTTTTTCCATTTCCATATGTCTGATATGTACTTTACTATCACGGCTGAGCTTTTTCCAAAGTGCCACACTGCAACAGCTGCCCCCCCCTTTTTTTAAATAATAGAAATGTGACCTGTTAATCCATTTCCACTGCATTTTTGTTTGTGGAAAGTTGAAGTCATTTAGCCTCTTGGATAAAGGCCGCTTGGGTCTTATGTAGATTCAGTTACACTCATTTATGCGCTTTGATGCAAGTAGTTTCCCGTCATTGTATTTAACGAGTAATGAAGAAAAGGGCCTTATTCCTGGCAAATTCCAACAAACTGGTCTTTAAGGCTGGCAGTAGACTTCAAACAAATCACATTTGGCATGTTCACAAAGGCAAGGTGCCAGGTTTATGACCAAAAAGGCAGCACCTCATTTAATGTGCAATCTGATAAGGGTTCTCTAGGTGCTCAACTAGAATGCAACACTAATTGAATTGCTTTTCACATAAATCATGCAATGGTTACAGCCTATATGATGATGGAGTAGTCAATGGAAATCTAAAAGCGTGCTCACTCATTTTCCTTTAGTTTTTATTTATTTATTTTTTGGGGAAAATGCTTGGAAAGTGTGTCTGCTGTCCTGGGCCGTTTGCTGTCGTGCCGCAGCTGAATAATTTTTCCTCTGAGGCACGTCGGTCTCCCTTCCACAGCTCCGGCCAGCGGGCGTCTCAGCCAGCAGACGGTGACACCCCCATGCGCTGCTCCTGCACACGTATGCACCGCTGGGACTTACTGAACAGCTTCAAAACCTTCACCTTTTGTCTTTCGCAGAGCAGCATTTTAAAACCTTGTGGTGGAGCTGAAGTTGTTTTAAAAAAATATCTTGTATAACAGCAGTCTTTTTTTTTTTTTTTTTTGTCAGTTACATTGTTGCAGTTTTTATCAAGAAAGAAACCAACTGTGTTTTATCACTGTCACCTTTCAATTAAAGTAGAATTGGAAAAAAAAACTACAATGGACATTATGTGCGTCATGAAGCCCAGAGCTGGCTGTCCGTGCTGTGACCGGTTCAGAGAGGCTGCTTTTTTTTTTCCTGCCTCCTGCCACAGCTGACTCACCACTGGAAAAATTTTAACTTCCTGTGTACGTTGTCCCAACAGCCCTTTGAAAGGGATGTGGACGTGTTCGCTTTAACTTCTTCTTTCTTAGACTAGCCGTTCGCTCTATGTCAATCGAGACAGTGCGTTCCTTTGGCTCAGGAACAGGATTCCTCTGCACCATAATTGAGACAGTAGTTTTAAAATATTCTATTGTTCCCTTTTTACATACCACTATATCCCCCCATAAGCAAACCACTTTCTAGAAACTGGGCATTTTTTTCGCCCAAAGGCTCCCAATTCTTTCTCTTTCAAATTTTTCTCATTATTTCCATTATCCCCTTGACTTTTTCCTCCTGTGGTCGGTGATTTCTCAACACGGTTTGAGCAATCCTCGCTGAGAGATGTGTAAACAGAGGGCATAAAGACAACAGTGTGTGGCTGCAGTGCTTTTTTCATTGTTAACTGATGACTCATAAACTGCTAATGAGCTCTAAATGTGGCGACAAGTCTCCAACAGAAACCCAGACAGACATTTTGATTTAAAAAAAAAAAAGGGGTATGATTTAAAATTATTAAAGGTGTGTTTCAGCAGCTCCAACCATGAAATTAAATGTCATTGTTTTTTTTTGTTTTGTTATCTTCAGCGTCTGGGCTCATATTTCAAGTGTTTTATAGACTTTGGTGTCTGCTTGATATATGCTCCCAGTGGCATTTCTGAGCATTCCTCCCTGGGCTCAGCGGCTCTCCCTTGGCTCTCCGTATCCACCCGAGCTTTAACTCTCTCCCAACATGTTTGAAGCAGTGCGGCGATATACAATGACACGAGTGTTTGTGAATGTCAAACAGACCCAGTCCCTTCATTTACCCCTCACGTTCCCCCCCCTAGTTTGTTTGCTTTGTTGCGGTGCAGCAGTCTTAAAGGATCTTTTTATTGGCTTGGCCACAGTATTATTTAGCATTCTGTGTATGCTTGCATGTGTAGTCCATCCCACAATCCCGAGTGGGATGTGCAGGCCTTTTGCTTTTGTAGCACAGTTGTCGAGCTAAAATAAAACGTCTTCTACAAATGAGGTACAGAAGGGTTTTATTGTCCAAATTGATATATATATATATATATCCCTATTGCTTTGCTTCCCAGGTACGTCCAGCCATGATTGAGGACAAGGGTCACCGCGTGACCGACTACTTTGTGGTGGCCGGGCTGACGGACAAGTCCACGCCGTTGGAGCAGGACCTGTCGGAGACTAAGTCCAGCGGGCCCAAAGCGCCCATCACTGACCTGGCCGTCATTAACAGGTCGGCGGGCGAATCGGTCCCCGAGGGCTTCACCTGCATCGACAGCACCTACAGCGGCCAGCCGGCAAATCTTAATCATGGCAGCCTGAAGAGCCCCGAGCTCTTCCTGTGTTACAGGAGGGCTCGAGGAAAGCCTCCTCTCATTGACATCGGGTGAGTCAGTGATTTTTGCGTTTTGGGATGACTGATGTGTGTGCCCTTGCAGCAGCACAATGTTGAAAACCAGTTTTTACATGTCGGCGTGAATCGTTACGTTGGTTGGTCATCCATGTACAAGGGAGAGCCCAAATTTCCTGGAAGTGTTTATGAACTGATGACATTAGTTCATGAATAAGTCACTGAGTTAATTTTAGATGATTTTTGTCAGCTTACTCTTGCCTGGCTAACATCAGTCCTCATCTCAATGTAGACTGACATTCAGTCTGGGAACCATCCGTTCATTTGTTCCTATTGGAGCTGTGCTTTATGAAAGCCCAGAGACGTTTATAATGCATCTGTACTGTATCGATTTGGGTTGTTTTTTAAGAAGAAATATGTCCAAATTCTCTGATTCCAGCTTCTTAGATCTGATTATTTTCTGGTTTCTTTAGTCTTCTATAGTGGACTGTTGGTCTGGACAAAAAATGTAATTTTAGGTTAAAGTTTCAGCTTTGGGAAACGGTGATCAACATTTCACACTATTTTATGAACCAAACATTTTGATAATCAATAGTTCAATTGACTTCTCAAAAGTTGTTACTTGCTGCCCTAATAATATCACAGCAATTACAGAGCATAAAACGAAAATGGATTAAAAGGGAAAGAAAGAGCAATACAATAAAATAATATTAAATACATAAGAAAATTAAATATATGAATATATATTTACTAGATAAGAAAAGTGGGGTAATTCAATTGAAATGTTTCCTAATGAAGCTATCACCATGATAGAAGCTTATTGAAATATAATTAAAGAAATCTGGTCCAGCTGACATGTGTCTCTGTTGCTTCATTAAATACACAATTTTTACAAATTCAGCTGACGGGTCATTTTTACTTAGCGATGGAAGGAAGTAGGTGTCTTTCATTCACTCGCCCTTATTTCATCAGAGTTCTCTCTGTCAGCCACGCCTCTTGGCTCACATCTGTTAATACAAATATACTCCTTCCCTCTGTTTTCTTACTAGTTGAGCATCAGGAGGGAACTCGTTCACATTTGACCTCAGCCAGTTGACTATAAATGTAACAGCTAAGGCTCTACTTACTCACCCACAGAGAAGTCCCAAATCTATCCCACGTTTGACTTTTTATACTAGTGATTGAATAAAACGCTCACATCCGGTGATGTTTTGGAGTGCTGATGCAATTGCCTGAGGTATTCCTAACTCCCTGCACACCTTTGTCTTTGTCGAACTGGAGTTTCCAGTTACCAGAGCCTGCCGTCTCGCTGAAGGCTCCCCCTTCCCTCAGCATAGTCCAACCTTTGCAGTTTGTACACGGCAGCACGTCGGGCTGTGTTTCGTTTTGAATCGGGTTCACTTCATGTGTTGTTAATGTCGCTTTGTGCTGCAGAACAACACAGAAAGCCACATGAAACGCTGCAGCCCTCAGCGCGCAGAGCATAAACAGAAGATCAGATGTCATCGTGTTACATTTTTAAGACAACGTGAAATCCTGCCAAGCATGAGGACAGGCGTATGAGCTGAGGAAACTGACATTCAGAGATCCACAACTGCTATCACTAGTTTGAAAGCACCACATCAATGATTTAATTTAATGAGACTGAAAAGCAGATTTCCGCTTGTCTCTTTATTGCTGCAAAAACTAATGTTAAGACACTCGCCATGTATAATTCATGACTGTGTCGTCTATTATTAATATGAGCTATGATAGGTTGATTGTCCCAGAAGTAGATGCATTATAGCATTTGTTTGCCTTCTAATGGTTGTGTGTTGTTTAAACAGAAACACGAGCAGGCGATAAACATCAGCTGATACCTGTTCCACCTGCTAGTCGTCATCGTTTTTGTTAATTTTTGTCCTTTGTTGCTAAAGGAATACACAGGAAAAACTATGAACCTGTAAATCATTCATTCCTCCTTCTGCCACCTCTGCCGTCAGCGAGGCCAGCGTTCCCAGCCCGGGGCTTCCACGCCGTGCCCATTAGGACTTTGGTTTTGTTGCTGAAATGAGGAATTGCTGGCAACCGTCCTCCTGGCCTCTTTAGGTCCGTGCGGCGTGCTCTGTTCAGAATAGACGGAATGTTTCTGGGCTAATATATCGTCCGTGGTGAACGCCACGCACCCTGCACAAGATTAGAAGATGCGTTTTGGGGGTGCTGTCTTACCGTAAAGAGGGCAGCCATGGAAGCTTTTTTGGCCTCCCGCATGGCATTGTCCAGATGGAAAAGAGAGGACATGGAGCCTGCTGCCACAGAAGCCCTGCAGTCATGCAAAAAAAAAAAAAAAAGAAAAGAAAAAAGTCCAACACAGTGGGGCCCTGATTGCCTTCCTCGCTGGCACTTTTAGCTGTGTGACATTCCACAGCGGGACTGATGAGGAAGCAGGCATGAAAACAAAATTCTTACATTATTGTATTGTTATGTACAAAGTTGAATATGAGAGAGGTGAGTTTCCTTTTACTGCCTGGAATCTGAATGAGTCAGCTGGTAAAAATGTCTGAATCACATCACCCATTGATGACCGGCCTTTGTGTGTGTGTGTGTGCGTGCACATGCGTGCGTGTGTGTGTGTGTATCCACGTTCTAAAACAGGAGAAGCAGACATCATCTTTGCTGCAGAGTCACAGTCCAGCCGCTTGCTTTTTGTTTTGTCTGTCACACAGCATTTTATTGCAGAGCACACTTCTGCAGGTTTGTGTTTTCCTTCACCCTTTAATAACCCAGGTTCAGAGTTCTATGAACATAATGTACGTCTGTTTTTTGAGCAAAGCATATTCTAGCAATTTGGGAAATTTCAAGCTGCTGTAAAGCAGTTTTTATATTGACAATGGATCAAAGTGCTCTGTAATATGAAAGACGTTATTGTAACAAGCCCTACGGAGAACTATTGCCTCACTCAGCAGTAAATTATGTAAATGTTATGTTAACAGCTTGTTGTGTTAACCCCAAGAGGCCAAAACAATCTGCTAAAGTAGATGGAAAGTGCACTGTCATGTTGCAAAGTGAATATAAAGCAGTAAGGCCCTCTCGCTTTGTGTGGTTTAACTAAAAAAAAAGTTGTTCCTTTTCTTTCTCCTGGGCTTCATATTTTAGCCGTAAGATGAAAAAACAAATAGATTTTGTTTCATTCCTGGTGGTGAGGGCTAATTTTTTCATTTGTCGGACAAACAGTTTGTTGCCATTCATTGTTCTACTGTGTGAGAAAAAACATCAACAACTTCAACAGATGTGAAAACTGTCAGAGCCAGATAATCCATCACTGTCAACGTGCGTCCTTTTGTGTTTCCCAGCGCGTCTGTAGCATTGTGTTGGTAACAGTGGCTGAATATTCTGCTGTCTGCATGCTGTCAGGATGAGGATGATGCAGTGAATAGCTGCTCAGAAGTGTGGAAGAAAGAGTTGTTTTGGGTATACATATTTAGTTATTGATGTCTTCATGTTGTTGCAGTGTAAACCGTTAGCATGTATCATTAGCATGTAATGCAGCAGAGCTTGTTTGAAGAAACGAAACCCAAACCCAACTGATTCCAGGACAGCACTCTCTCTGAGCCAATTAATCAAGTGTCTTTAGAGTGCTTTGTGGTGGGCATGAGTCATTCCACTGCCAGCTCTTAGCGCTGCTCTATCAGCCATCTTAATGTCTTCACCATTTTGAACACTCTGAATTCAACCCCTAAAGTTCTCCACACACTCTCTGCGTGAATCTTTATTCCCCCGCATGCCCTCGTCCGTGTAAAATCTCATCTTCGTTCTTCAAGGAAGTTTTTAAAAACATCAAAACGCCAGGCTAACGGTGTCACTTGTCCGTGTTTGTCAGCGTGCTGTACGAGGGCAAGGAGCGTCTGATCCAGGGCTGCGAGGTCATCCAGGCCACGCCGTACGGCCGCTGCGCCAACGTCAACAACAGCTCGGCCACCTCGCAGCGCATCTTCATCACCTTCCGCCGCGCGTCACCCGTCCAGCCCCAGAACTCCCTGGCCGTGACGGACATCTGCGTCATCGTCACCAGCAAGGGCGAGACGCCGCCACACACCTTTTGCAAGGTGGACAAGAATCTCAACTGCGGCATGGTGAGTCCGCCTCCTTCGCTTTCGCACGGTGAAACCCAAGTAAAATAAAAAAACCTGATGCGTTAATCTTGTTCTGAATCCTGCAGTGGGGCTCCAGCGTGTTTCTGTGTTATAAGAAGTCAGTATCTGCGTCCAATTCTATCAGTTACAAAGCTGGTGAGTACAAGTCTGATATTGTTCTGAATTTTTCTTCTAGATTTTCTGCTTTATTTATAATATTCTTGGGATGGACTCTGCCTTACGAGCAGGGTTTTCTCTTTCTTTCTTAGTCTCCCTATAATATTATCTAAAATATGTCAAAATATTGGAAAAGCCCCTAACTTCCAACAGGATTAAGGATTCTATCCTTTTACATTTATTACAAGTAGAGGTATCTGGGCCTCCAGAGTTCTGCTGGTGTCAAAAGCTCCTGTAAATTATCACATGTGGCTCAATAAACCTGAACAGACCCAACCAGGTCAAGTCTAAAGTATGTTAGTAAGTTATTTACACTGCTAGGGTGCACAAATATGTAAAGATAATAGATAAATTCCCTGCAGTTAACTTGAATTTACTGGTGCACATTGGACGTTAGAGTAATCATCAGTTTGTAGGGCCCAATTAAGATATCGAAAAGGCCACCGGGTAGACCAAATCAGCAATGAGTTAAGTGAAAATGTGTGACAAAAAAAACAAGATATCCCGATTATGCAAACCTAGGAACATAAAAAAAGCAATCGTAAGAAAAATAAAAAATGTCAAAGCTACATTTTTCAAGTCAAAGTTAAGAGATTTTATGTCTGAATAAAATTCTGACCTCTGAAAGGAAGCAAGACGGTAGGAATTTTCACCGATGGCATCATTTAGTCTCGTCTTGTTTTATTTGTTGAAATTCTCTCATTCGTAGCGTTTAATCTTCCGTGCACAATGAATAATAGCGGTTTTTCAGTTGTTTAGATGAATAATAAATCCAGATTCCAATTCTCACCATGACGGCACAGCCCTTTTGAGAGATAAAATAAAGGTTGATGCAGCTTTATGTGCCGTGGCAGTCGGCCTGGTTTGTGCTGTTGCGTGTCTGTGATCATGCTGCAGATAGTCGCTGCGTATTAAAGCCTGCGCGCTTGTGTGACATTTTCACTGACTGAATGCTTCCTTAATAGCTTGGCCTTTGGAACGACGCATTGTGTAACACACATTTAATCAGTGTTCACATGAATATGTACACACACACACACACCCAATGCGGACACACATGTCCGCTTTATCTTATGGCCGGCCTTTTTCCTGTGAGGCCGCTATTTATTCATCTCAGACAACGCCACTTCCTGCCACGCCTATTATTTGTGTGTCTGCAGGCTTGTTTGTGTATCCTTGTGTTCACATTAAAAAAGAAAGTGACTAACGGGTTTAATGTAACACCGATGAGAACAGCGTGTTTGCTGGAAATGAAACCAGATAGTCCAGTCTAACGATTATGTAATGATTCTGACTATAGAAATATTGACCTTCCTTTTCTTAGATACTTTTTTAAAACTAGCAAATAAATTTCTATAATACAATTGTTTTTGCACTTAAAGATTATTCCAAATTCTAATATTTTATAGATCATCTTCACTTATTTCTGAAATCATTTCTTCATACTCAATAGTTGTTATTTCTCTCTCCAGGTCTCATCTTTCGTTACCCAGAGGAAGACTATGAGTCGTTCCCTCTGTCGGAGTCTGTGCCTCTGTTTTGTTTGCCCATGGGTGCCAAGATCGAATGTTGGGCTCCAAACACACGTGACCCTCTGCCTGTCTTCTCCACATTTGTCTTGACCATCTCTAGTGGTGAAAAAGTGAGTCAAACCGTCATTGGAAGCGCATGCTAGTTTAGCACCATCCTCTTATCGTTACTTACTTGTGCAGTGCCCTCGGGCAAAATAATCTGAGGAGTAACAAAAATAGGAAAAAACTATTTTCGGTTTGGTCCAGAGATGCTCTGTAATAAATTTGGTGACAGTTGCTCAAAATTTGAAGGAAGGAGGGAGGAAGAAATCCATTTGGGCAAAATTCAACAGCTACAAATCGATCTTCATGCAAATGGATGTGCATAGATCTGTGTGGAGTGACAGCATCCAGGAACAAAATGATTGATAGTCTTGTTTCTGAGACCTACAGTTGAAACACTGCAGGCCAAAATGTAATGTTAGCTGTTATAGCACCGCCATCTGGACAAATGGCACCAATCAGGACTTACTCAGTGCAAAGAAGCTCGGATGAATGGATCTCAAGATACACACAGACAGCGGTTACAAACTTTATACTGTGTATATATACATATATTTGTCAAACGTATATATATATATCGATGGCCATATGAAGTTTTCTTTGAAGGGACAAGTTAATTTTTGATGATTATCTGTGTTAATCTATGATATGAGTCAGGCAGAATCAGCATTTAAGATCAACTCACGTGCATATGTCCGTGTCTGGTGCCAGGTGTATGGATCCGCCATCCAGTTCTACGAATCCTATCCAGTAGATCTGTTGAATGAGAAGCAGAAGATCCAGCTGGGCCTGCTCACCACGGTGGAGAAGAAGATGATCCCGAACCGGCCCGTGAACACCAACAAATGCATCTGCCTGCTCTCCCGCTGGCCTTTCTTCGAGTCCTTCCGCAAGTTCTTAATGTTCCTGTACAAGCTCTCCGTCTCAGGTCCTCACCCGCTGCCTATTGAAAAGTAAGAATCGCAAACCGTTGACCCTTTTCACACCACACATTGTCACGGCTTGTTCATGCAGAATTCAAAACTCACAAGTTGTGTTTGAATATGTTTCTCAACAGGCACATCTCTCACTTCATGCACAATGTGTCATTTCCTTCCCCTCAAAGGCCTAGAATCTTGGTCCAGGTGAGATATTTCACACTTTTTTATTGTTAGAATCATTCTTTCCTCTTCTGTCGTTAATATAAATGTATTGTTTTCTTCCAGCTCTCAGCACATGACACACTGATCCTCTCCCAGCCTGTGTGTACGCCTTTACCCCTCAGGTACAGTGGGGCTTAATTATAATCAAATGATTTCTCCACAAAAAATAGATTCAGTTACTTAATTTTGGGGGAAAAAAATAAACATGGATTGGAAATTTTGGTGTACTTTTCATACTTTGACAGTCATGTGTAGAAACGCCATTGTATTGTTCCAGAAAAAACATAGTAGTGATCCGTTTCATTTTCCTGGCTCACCTACATAAATCACATTCATCTCACATTTGTTTTCCCAGGTCAAACTCTAACATTGAAAACGGCCTTGGGCATCATGATTGTCGAGACTTTGTCCGCTGCCACATTGCATAATTTCGCAGTGTTTGCACCTGATCTGTGCAGTTCAGACTAACGACTGCAGTATCTGTCCTCTTTTGTGCCTCTGAAGGCTCACCTTATGTTACATTGAAAACTCACGAAAGCGTCGATTGTCAGGCTTTTGTTAAGTCACTGATCTTACAACACCCCTGAGGATATTCAGTTCTATGAATATATGAACAGGGACACAAAAGAAGAGTGTTTCTAGTTTTGGATACACAAAAACAGTTGGTTCTGTAGATTCTTTCTTTTTTATTTGAATGTAAGTAATTTTCATTCAAAATGCTTTTGCTTTTATTACATTAGTCATTCATAAAATCAGCTAAATGACACAACAGCAGAGTCCAACACAGGAAAACCAAAACCAGTGGATCAGAGAAGATTCTTGGCCACACTGACAAAATGACATAAGAAACTTCTGTACATCCTCAGAAATAACTGTCAAATTGACTTAATGCAACATCGTCTCAAAAACATCATTAAAAATGACAACTTTATAATGGTTAAACACATACTACACACTGTTATATTCTAGGATCAGTATATTCCATATTATTTCTCATACATGTCTGATTCCAGTTACAACCTCCCTTATAATTTTGTTTTCCATCCTGTCCCTGAGCTCATCGACTCATCCGTGGTTTCTCTGCTCCTTTTCCTCCCCGGCAGCGGGGCGGACTACGGCAGTCTGCTGATGAATCTGGGCTCGGAGAACTGCGCCACGGTGCTGCACTTCGTCCTGCTGGAGAGCAAGATCCTGCTGCACTCGCTGCGGCCCGCGGTGCTCACTGGAGTGGCCGAGGCAGTGGTCGCTGTGAGTAAAACCCAACACCTCAAACAGTCCTCCTCTATTAAAGATACAGAGGTGTTACCCAGCAACACTGAATTTGAGCATTGTTTTCTTTATTTCAAGAAATTGCTCATAAAATTAAAAGATAAGACTCATGAAATATAAATGTATAAATATTGTTACGTTGTCCTTGTTGGGATTAACCGGCATAGTAGGCAGGAAAATAGAACCAATTTGTATGTATAGATAAATAAAAGCATTAATTATGAGCGTACTAAAACAGTCTGTTTTTATAATCCTCAAACTGCCCAGACAAGTCATCTTTATGTTGGCAATATTTCACTGTCTGGAGTTGACAACTTCAACATTTTACACCTTTTTATTGAACTTTTCCATCATTTGCTTTTGATTAGAAGCATTTCCGAGAACACACAAACAGGGCAAGATCACGCAGGACTATATTTATCACTTCTATTGATTTTATCGCCTCTTTTCAGACGACGACTCACAGCCTTGAGCCTGGGAGAAAGCTATAAAGTAGAAACACTGTCAAACTAGCAGTGGAAAAAGGAACATGTTTTAGATGTTGTTAAATGTTGCTTGGATCAGTTGTTGATTCTCTGGCTCCATGAGCATTTATTGAACATTACTCCCTGGGATGCACAGGATGTCATAATCACCCAAAACTGTCACAGCTGTCATGTAACTGGCAAGAACGGAACAATTTTGTCTGAAATAGAAATTCTCTTTAGCAAGGGAGTCTTTAAAAACATATTGGGGTGGTTTTATTTATTGCCCTTTTGAAGTTTTCTAGCTCCCGACGGTAACATTTTTTATTGTTGTCTTCCTGGTTGTAATCCTGCCTCTCTCTGTCCTCCCCTCAGATGATCTTCCCCTTCCAGTGGCAGTGTCCCTACATCCCCCTGTGCCCGCTCTCTCTCGCAGGCGTCCTCAACGCTCCATGTCCGTTCATAGTCGGCGTGGACTCCCGCTACTTTGACCTTTACGACCCCCCGCCAGATGTTGTCTGTGTGGACCTGGACACCAACACTATCTACCTGTAATGCTGCACTTTATTACTTGCAACTGTGGCACCACCTGTATATGATTTACAGATCTCATCTGATGAAAACTCTCGGCAACACTTTTTGGCAGCCCTCCTGTTACTTCCAGCTGAATAACTCTGTGGTATTGTGCGTTTATAACAGATCTGATGAGAAGAGACATGGCAACTGGAAGAACCTCCCAAAGAAACCCTGCAAGAGCCTCATTAACTCACTAAGCAACTTGCACCACCAGCTGGCCACAGGTACAAATAACACCTCACTTCATCTATTCTATACATCATACATCTATAGCATTATTCTATACATTTATTCAAAAGACTTTAAAGTGAATTGATAAAACTCTTTAGTAAATACATAAAGCATTTCAGCCAAGCTAACACTAACACGGCTAATTATGCTCCCAGCATATTAATATTACTTACACCTTCTTCAAATGTGTCTCATGCCTCTCGATGAAGCTAAATAACGAATATCAGATTGTATTGATTTTGCTCAAATTGGCCTTTTCTACGTTTTAGTTTCAGTGCGTCAAACAACGCAGGAAGACTCTGCGGTGGACATGACCCCCATCGAGGCGGACTTCACGTGGCACAAGAAGAAGACGGCCCTGGAGATGGAGATCCAGGAAGCGTTCCTCCGCTTCATGGCGTCCATCCTGAAGGGCTACCGCTCCTACCTCAAACCCATCACCCAGGCACCGTCTGAGAAGGCCACGGCCGCAGACTCCCTCTATGACCTGCAAGGTAAAACGCCGGCCACCCTCTGCTCGCTTTGTCAAATGCGTGTGAACCTGGAGGAAATGAATCCTCTTCAGAGTAGATAATGATGTGTAAAAACATAGGAATCAATATGATGGTTTTGTTTATGGCCTAATGCTATAGAACCTGCCCTTGCAAAATTTATAGGCCGACATCACCAATGCTTCATTTTATTGACACCTCTATTTTAAGGACTGTCTCAACTATCAATTAACCAAAGTGTTTTTAGAAATCCATCACCCATCTTATCCACTATAATAACAATTTGCTAATGCTTTTTGCTGGGAAATTGGTTCCATTTCAATTCATTCTTACATATTATTTTTAGATCTGGATTGAAAAAGCTTTTAATTTAGCATATTTTAACACCTCAGTCCATTAGTGTTCAAGGAGGGTCGTTCAAAAATAAATCAAAGATACATTAGAATCTGAAGGGAGAATACTCACACTCACCTGTTATTTTTATATTTAGATCTTGTTGAAGTGAATTCACATGATCAAATGCTTATTTGGTCAAACTGAAATCAACAGTAACGTCTGTGAAGCTTTTGATGATGCTACCATGCCTTCCTGCAGGGTTTCTAAAAAGCAGAGATCGTGCCCACCAGAAGTTCTACTCCCAGCTCACCAAGACCCAGATATTCATCCGCTTCATCGAGGAGTGCACCTTTGTCAGTGACAAGGACACGGGTCTGGCCTTTTTTGACGACTGCGTTGAGAAGGTAATTATCGACCCGGCGTCTTCGATATATACACGTCGCATTCTGTTTTTGTTTTTTATTTGGGGGGTGTTGTTCACCTTTGGTTTCCTTCCATGATCAAGCCTTTGTTTCACTTTTTTTTATTGACAAAATAACATTCATCCGCTGGGAGACTAAGGAAGCCAAAATTTCCTCCGATTCATTCTCTTCCCTTTGCTCTCTTTCCTCTCCTTGCAGCTTTTTCCCTCTGATAAAATCACCGACAAGGGCACCAAGGTAATTGCGTACGCTGTAATTAGTTTTCCTCGCACCTAGTTTTTTTTTTTTTTGCGTGGCGTTACCTTTAAAGGAAAACAAATGAACCTTCTCTCCCCTTTTTTATATACGTTTTCATCAGGATTTATTAACATTTCTGCTTTTCTTCCATCCTTAAATCCTAATTAAATGAGCATGTTTCACTCCCTAATTAGAAAACTGTATTATAGATTGTGATGTGCTTGTTGTTCTTTACTTTCTGCCATCAGACAGGAAACGACCCACACGATACATGCATGCAGGCGTATGCTCTTTGTAAATCTCAAGGCATCAATTTAATTTTCCGGATTTGATCCTCTTCGCAGGTTGAAGGAGAGTCATCCGAGGACACCAGACTGTTGGAGCTGGACGAGTCCCAGAAGAGTGAGCACACCGTGTTCGTCATGCCCGCTGAACCTCCAGCTGAAGACGGACCTGAACCTTCGCCAAAATACACGCAAGTCTTTTTTTCGAAAGCTCTTAATGTTATTTCGTCTTAAATTGTGTGACCACGCTGACAATTATCCCTGTGAATTAGTTTGTGACAACATATGTCTCATCTACAGCTATAAAGCTTTCCCCGGGCTGCGGATGGAGCTCTTTGACCGACCCAGGGAGTTGCGGCCAGCAATTAGCAGCCGAGCAGCAGGGGCCAGTCTGTCCAGCAGCCCTGCACTGCTGGCCAAACGGACAAAGCAGGCGAGTACATACACACTCCCATTCCATTAGCAGCGTTGCCCTGCTGCTGGTGCTGCAGTAAACCAAACTGATTGAACTTATCACTCTCTTCGTCTTTTGTAAAATGGCTTAATTTGACAGGAAATCAAGCTAGCGTACAAGATGGCGAAGCGTTTCCACTCCAACCCTCCGCTGTGGGCCCGTTGCCTGTTCAGCCACTGCTACAGCATATGGTTCATCTGCCTGCCAGCAGCTGTGCGACTCGCCAAGTCGAAAAGCCGAGCCATGCAACAGGCGTACAACGTCCTCTTAAAGATGAGGACCACTGAGGTGGAGATGCTGGATGAGGTACGGTCACAATATTTTTCACTAATGCATAGCTGGATAGCGCTGTGATATACAAGTCTAGGGGATTTTAACGGTTAATAATAATAATAATGATGTTTTGAATATCAATCTAAAAAAAATCTACAAAAAGGATCACACATAGACATACATCATCGTGCCATGCGTAAGTAATATCTGAAAGCTGAGTTTGATTTGGCAAACACTCGTTTGTAAGCCACAGACACTCCTTGCTTTCATAGATAGATTCCTTTCTCTGGCTTTTAGGTGTGTTACAGAGTGGTGATGCAGCTCTGTGGTGTTTGGGGTCTTCCTGTTATGGCCGTGCGAGTCCTGGTTGAGATGAAGAAAGCTGGAGTTCATCCCAACGCCATCACATATGGATACTACAACAAGGTCATAACCGAATACCTTGATATCTTGAAATATCTTGCAAAGAGATACTGAGAAGCTAAAAAACACACACACACACATGCACTAGCATTTTCTTAGGTATTTCATTGTATAAGCCACAACAACAACAATTTGAATGCTGACAGTTTAATCTTTCCTCTGTGCAGGCAGTCTTAGAAAGCCCGTGGCCGAGCCGGAACCGCAGTGGCCTCTTTATGTGGACCAAGCTTCGTAACGTGGTGCGTGGCGTGGCCCAGTTCAAGCACACTCTGAACCGTACATCTTCCAAGAAGAAACCTGCAATTTCTACCACAGGTGGGAATGACAATTAAGTACAGACGTGTGTTTGCATTACACTGGACTACTTTGCACCAGATATGACTCATTTTGTGTTTCTCTCATTGTTTTTTCCTTGTTTGTCCCTCTAACTGTATTCTTTCTTTCGTGTCTTTAGCAGCATCAATAGGTGGCTCATCAGCCACTGACCATGACCGTTTGAGTCATGGAAGCGCAGACAGCTCAAGTGAAGTCAACGGAGAGGATCACAACCTGTTTGTCCACAGCCACGACAGGGGAGACACAACAGACAACCACTGTAGTACAGGTACTGACTCCCAAAATGTTCCACAGGGTTAAAACTTTAATTCTAGAGTCAGAAATTACACTTTTGTATGTTTCTGGGGACATTTGGGATAAGGCTGCTTAATTATGAAAAAAATCATTATCATGATTATTTTGGTCAATATTGAAATTACAATTATTTTTTAGTCAAACAATACATTTATTCAGCATGATTGACTTTGTGCTTTTGTTTAAGATGGTTAAACCCATTGTTTTTCAAGAGTCATAGATATTACCTTGTAGCAAATCTTGCATGTTAAGTGCTTCTGCTTCTGCTCGCTACTCGCTCATGCTGTGTAAATGTGTTGTGAAAAATGGCAAATCAATCATTTCAACTCAATTATGAGTTTGGAGATCCTTTGACACACAAATCAAAATTTCAATCAATTCAATTAAATGCACAACCTTAATTGGGGAGATCTGCAAAAGTTGAAGCTGGAAAAAGTCTAGCAAAGTCACTGCATCCCTATGTCTCACCAATCAAGCTGGTGAATTAATGTTGAAGAAGCAAAATTAAACAAACTTATGAAAATGGGACCCACACTGAAAATTCAGCAAGCACATCCTCTTTAAAAATAAAATCATTTTTTTTATGTCATTGTCTGTTTTATATAATCCGCAGGCAGACAGTTGGATCAAGGCTACGGCTCCAAGGATGAGTTACATCAGGAGGTGCCTGAGCCTTTGCACACAACTGTCCTTTCTACTGAAGACCGAAACAATGCCAAAGCTCAGCATAATGGTAAGACAAACAGCTTCCATCTGATGTTCACCTTATGGTAAGTAGGATAGTAAATGTGCCACAAACCAGATCGGAATGTTGATTGTGTGCTATTGTTTTTATCCAGGAGGTGACATTGCCAGCTCAGTGGACAGCGCGGTAGCAGTAGCAGAGCCCCCGAGTCCTGTTGATGTGCCCTCGTCTGTTCCTAGTATTGTGAAGCTGTCCACAGGAAGCTTTGATGCTGGTAGGGAAACGGGTGAGGAGGAAGACTTACAACAGTTTTGTCACTTTTGTCACATGAAATCAGGCAGTTCTAATTATATCTGTACATGTCGCGCAGGTGCAGGAACACTGTTCAGGAGGCACAGCAAGAACGATAACGTGTCTCTACCTGACGACGATGCCCCGGTGGCTTCTGCAGACATAGCTAACCAGCCGCAGCAGCAGCGGCAGAAAGCCTTCGCTGAACGCAGCTGCAGCTTCAGCGCCGAAACCCGCGCCGGAATGCTCCTGGAGAAAGGCGTGGACCACATGGCCAGCCAGATGGGCGCCGACGCCCGTATCCTGACCGCAGCGCTCTCTGCAGGTCAAAGCCCACCACCTCACAGCGTGTCCAAAGCACTTTTTAAAGACCTGGAGGAAGAGCCCGAGGACGACCGGGGCTTGACGCTGGGGAAGCTGCCGGAGGAAGCGTTGGAAGAAGGAAAGGGCGACACGGGGACGGAGGGGAAGGAGGTAAAAATAGAGCCGCGAGAGAGGAAGCACACTGAGACGCAGGACGACGAGTCTGGAACGCGGGGCGTGGCCCTGGAGAGGGAAGACGTGGAGGCGGGAGCCGACCCGCTTTCCCTCCTGGTCTCGGAGAACGAAGAGTCGACGTCGGTCAGCAGCCAGGAGCCGCCGCGCTCCGTGCCCACCGTGGTGTCCCGAAAGCTGGCAGATGAAATTGAAATGTACATGAGCCTGCGGAGCCCCCTGGGATCCAAGGCCTCCAGCATGGAGCTCCAGCAGGCGCAGGGAGACTCCACCGACGCCCCGCAGCCCAAACAGCCCGTGGAGCGCAGGTCCAGCCTTCCTGTACGTCCTGTTAAAACTCCAACCGGCTCACCAGGGGATACGCCCAAACGCAGCCCCAACACCGTCACCCGCTCCAAGACGTTCGCCGCAAAGACAAAGACACCTGGCAGCACGATGGCGAGTCCGGGTCCTAGATCCTCCTCACTGACGGCGTTGGTCAAGTCCTCCCAGGGAGGGTCGTTGGGCTCAGTGATTAACTCCATTTCAGGCATCAAGATGGACACCTTGTTGTCGGGGCCTAAAATCGATGTGCTTAAGTCGAGCATGAAGCAGGCGGCGAATGTAGCCAGTAAAGTGTGGGGGGCAGTAGCTTCAGCGTACGCCTACTCGGATGATGAGGTGAGCCTCCCTTAAAGGATCATTCCTTATGTTTTAAACCTGTTTTTCCATTTTTGCTGATCAATACAACCACAATATTCAACCGCAATCTTTATTCACAGGATGAGGGTCAGGGAGGCGGTGGCTTCCCAGCTCATCTGGATGAACACATGCTGGCAGCGCACGACGTAGACGAGAGTCCCGAGAGGGGGGTCATCCCAGGTTTGGTCGCCAACGGTCTGAACCGGAGCTCCACCAGCCTGGGCAGCAGCAGTGGCAGCAGCGACACAGGCCGAGGGACGCATCACACACGTAAGCACACACACTCTAGTAGAGCTGGGCAGTTTGACCAAAATTGATATCACTGTATTTTTTAAAATTATATCTGTGTCCCCGGTATTTGCTGGTAATTATTTTTTAACCCCATTTTCTAATAATTTGGAGAGTAAGTACTTCAGTAAATTGTCTTAAGATTGCTCTTCTTGTCGTAGGCAGTCCCCTTAGAAAATATGTCTGAGAGTGATGTCTGACTCATGTTTTGTGTTGCCGTGCCAACGTTGAAGTTACCTGTAGATGTGGAAGATGACTCGCAACTTAGTTTCATGCTTTCCTGATATTCTAGAAAGGACATGTTTGTGGTGGAGGTGGTGAATCAAATTGCTTGTGTTGTCTCCAGTGTCAGATTTTTTTAAAGCCAAAGTACTTCCACACAACCGACAGGAGGCTTCTTGTTTTGGTAGAAGTTCCGCTGCACCTGTGGTATTTTCTCCGTCCATGTTGATCGCGGCTCGACACACAAAGGCTGTGCTGTCACATGCAGCCGGATGCAGCTTGTTTGGTACAACTGCAAAACAGTCCCCTTCTCAATGTCACAGTGCAACATTGCGTGGCCCTGTGTTCCCAATGTTTCCCACGCTATACACTCACCAGTATTGGATATGTAATAAAAAAATGAAAAATGTGTATCATTAAAAATAACACACACATACCACCCAGCCCTACTCTCTAGTATAAATGTGTAAGGTGGATCAGATGTTAGTTTTTGCCTCTGTTCACAGATCCAACTCCAGGGCGAGCGGGAAGGGGTCCTGACTCTGAGCAAGGCTCCTCCCATCACGCCTCCTCCTCCAGCATCTACCAGAACTGTGCACTAGAGGTCAGACATAGACACACAAACGGCCACTTTGAGTCCGCTGGGCTCACACTTCCAACACCAACATGCAGTTGAATAACCGTTGCTTGTGTTTTCCTGTGGTCAGGTGCTGATGTCCAGCTGCTCACAGTGCAACTCCTGTGAAGCGCTGGTGTACGACGAGGAGATCATGGCGGGCTGGACGGCCGATGACTCCAATCTCAATACCAACTGTCCCTTCTGTCGCATAGCCTTCCTCCCCTTGCTGCACGTCGAGTTTCATGACCTGCGCACCATGACCGGGTGGGTTTTAAACACACCTGATCATTCTAACCTGTATCCTTGTTTGATATAAGATAAGATGTATAAGATATGTCCTAAAGATTCATTGGAGAACTGATTTATATATTTTTAGTTAAGATACTATGATTCATATTCTGTCCTTTTTTTCCTTTCAGCTTTTATATGAATCCCAGTGCCTCAGGAGACAGCATCCACAGCACCAGCACACAGCCCACTGCTAGTAGTACAGCTGACATTAAGACGCCAGACCTGATCACTTTCCCTGAGGAGGAACCAAGGGAGGCTGCAGAAAACTGTGCTGGAACACACAAAAGGTATAAATGACTTCATGTAAAACACCTAAAGCACTTCCTGTACCTGTAGAAGCAGTTTGACATTAGATCTGAAAAGCAACAGCCAGGATGATCTTATCATTGAATATATGCCAACTCCAGAAATTTAGATATTTAGTTTCCTCCAGCACCACAGTTTTTCCTGACTGCGTCTTTGCCCGTTGTGTTTCCAGTCTGATACCAGAGCCAGCACAGTCGGACCCTCTGGGTCTGCTGGAGCACCAGGCGACTGGGAAGCAACAGAAATGCAGTGGGACGTCATTAACACGCAGCAACAGCGTCGGTGGCCCGCTGCAGAACCTGGACTCCTCCCAGAGACCCGGTCATGGCGTCTCCACCAGCAGTCTGCCATGCAGCCTGCAGGAGGTGTCGGTCAGTTCTGTCCCAAAATATTACCGTTAAAGGCCCCATATTCTCTCTCTCTTTATTTGAAGTTTAATTTTATGTGTGATATTTTTGGTTTTAAGAAGCGAAAATAATCTCAACATAGTTTTACATCCCCTCATTTTTTGTCTGTCTAAATAATATTGAGCCTCTAGTCTGATTGATTTGAATGGCTTACATCATAAATTCACATAAATCCTGACAGCTTATTTTGAATAATTAGAAGTGTCTGAATACCAGTGTGTGCATTTTTCTGTGAGTTGAGTGTTTTGAAAGTATTTATATAACACCAAGACCTTATAATGAAAAGCAAATTCTCACTAAAGTATGGGGCCTTTAAATAATCAAGAAAATATTTTTCTTGCAGTTTACTTACAATGATACACCATCTCTAAACTTAGCTTGTTATTAATTGATTTTTGTCAGGATGGAATTGGGACCAAGCGCCCCAACCCCAAGCCTGTGTCCGTTCCGTATCTGAGCCCCTTGGTGCTACGCAAGGAGCTGGAGACCCTACTGGAGAATGAGGGAGATCAGGTATTTTAATACAGACACACACATAATCTCATAGTCAGCTTCATAGAGAGCTAGTGCACATTATACATCACCCTGACATGTTTACTTCTCCGCCTTGTCCGACCAGGTGATCTACACCCACAAGTTCCTCAGCCAGCACCCCATCATTTTCTGGAACCTGGTGTGGTATTTCCGACGCCTCGACCTGCCGTCCCACCTGCCCGGACTCATCCTCACCTCTGAACACTGCAACAACGGAGTCCAGGTGAGACGCTAAACATGCAATCTGTTGCTCTTCTTTAATACCACATCAGCAGCGATATAGCTAATACCTTTATCTCTGCAGCTGCCGCTGACGTCACTGTCCCAGGACAGTAAGCAGGTTTTTGTCCAGCTCCTGTGGGACAACATCAACCTGCACAAGGAACCTGGAGATCCGCTCTACCTACTCTGGAGGACCTTGTGTGAGTGATTTTAATATAGTAATACTGTATTATTCAAGGGTTGCATTGTTGAAGTAAAATTCTGCTTAATTTTGCTGCCTGTGCTTTGAAATGTAGAAAATGAGTTGGATAATACAGGTATTATAAAAGGATACATCTTTTTGGTTGCAATACCAATGTTGGCCAGAAGAGGTCAGTCACTACAAAGAGAGGAATAAAAGGCTCTCCGATGGTGCATGTGTTGTTTTCTAGTGGAAAAGAAGGGGACATTGGCTCCAACAGACCACCAGGAGATCCGGACGCTCCTGAACACGATCGTCCGCAACATCCAGACAAACGACGTCTACGGGCCGATTAACCTGCTGATCCGAGAGATCAAACGGCGTCCGGAGGGGGTCAAACGACAGAGGTGAACCCAGTTGGTCTCACTTGGAGTGCTTTTTTTTGCTTCTCATTATTAGTTCTAACAAGTTTACATCTCATTTGTGTGTTCCTTATTTCTCTCAGGAGTATTTATAGAGAAATAATGTTTCTCTCACTGGTGGCCTTGGGTCGAGAGAACATCGATGTAGGTGAGTGAATGCGAGAGCCTGAAGACTATGAATGGGGCTGAAATTATTCTCAATCACATCCTAGATAAATCATTCAGTGATTGTCTCAGAAACATCTTAGAGTTTGTAAATCTCTCTATCTGCAGAGGCGTTTGACAGAGAGTACCGCTTGGCCTATGATGAACTCAGCACAGAGCAGCTCAAGTCTCTTCACCGCATCGACCGCCCACCCAGCCCCAGCGTCCAATGGTGCCTTAAATGCTTTGGATACCCGTTCATCTGACCACCGCCGAGATGCAAAGTCTCATCATTCAAGTGCGACAGCGGGATCGGAGGGGGGGGCTAGCGAAATATGATTTTAAACACCTCCAAACACCCAAACATGGTACTTTTCCCCCTTATCTTGAAGATGCCCTTTGTCTTTATTTTTTTTTACAACCTTATTATGCTCATCATAGATTTCCCAAGCAGCACCTGCAAGTGGAACCGGTCTGTGAATAGAAAGCTGTAGTAAATCTTTGCAGACTAGCGGAGGTGTGTTTCTTGACAGATGGTGTATAGAATGATTCTTCACTGTACAGAATGTATTGACTCCCCCTAAAGTGTAGACATACAGTATGCGTGTGTGTGTGTGTGTGTGTGGGTGCGCGCGTGTGTGTGTAATAATCCAGTCAGTTCCCAGTCTTGTAGCCTTTTGCCACTTTGCTTAAATCTGTCCTAACTATCCTTAGATTAGATCAGTCTGAGTGGGTTGAGTAGTGGACCGTGTACAGACCCTGACTGCTCTTTGTGCACTTTCTAAAAAAAAAAAACAGTAACTCAAGTCCACCTGTCTTTTTGTACATATTTTTTACTTAGCGAGGGGAAATCTGAAACCAGGGTTGCCTAATTTTTGAGGCGACAAGTCTCTGCGCCTTTCGTCTTAATGAATGTTCAAGTCTTGTTTGTTTTTTTCATTGTAATTGTGCAAGTACAGCGTGGGGGCCCTCTGTTTTTGTGTAAATATGTGTTGGCAGCACACGTGTGAATGGGAGAGGACCGCAGTCATGGACAATCACTAATTATCACAACATTCCAGACGCCCCGCAATCAGAACCGGTCATGATCTCAAGTATTGATCTCAACATCAACACTCAAATGCATATGTTTAAAACCAGCCATTTGGAGGGAGAGATTTTTTTTTCCTTTTCTTTTTTTTTAAATCGATTGGAAGTGAAAATGTGTGCCACACTACTGAATAGCAGCCATTCCCACCTTAAAACATGACACCTTTTCTTGCAGGGAAAGACACACCACAGTCCAACATGTGTTTTTAATATCTGCATTATTTTAACAGTAGCATGCTGCACATGTTCAGCTAAATATGCCTTCATAGATAAATTAATCTCTATTTCACATTACTCACAGAATATCATAGTGGATTTATGGCATAGAATAAACCATTAAGGTTTTATTTTTAATCGGGTGAAATATTTGCCGACTGGTTTACACAGAGTAGCTTTAAATAATAGTGGTAGTATTTAGAGCTTTATACTATAAAGGGCTTTTTTCGAAACTGCTGATCAATGTCAAGGAAAGAATTTGAAAAAAATGTGACATTCCACTTAACAATGAAGCAGACGAAAGTGCTGTAATGAACTGTTGGGAAATGAGCGGCGATGGTCACATTGTAAACTGGGGGAAAGTGACTTGTACAGATGAGATAATGTAAAATATTCAATTTGCACTGCTTAGAATACAACCTGACCTTAACCCAGGGTGAGGATGAGAGAAGACCACCTTAAGAATATTAACAAATAGTAGTTTTCCCTCCAAAACAAGAAATTCTGAATTATTTATTTTTTGTATTATTGACATTTGGATTGCAGACAGCGTAGTGACATAGCGCTGACGTTTTTTCATCACTAACAACCCTTTTAATGTGTCTTAAGGGATTCCACCCTGTACTGACTTTGTAAATTTGATCTCCTTGAGACAGAGGATGTACAGAAGAGACTGTCCTTTAACAAATACCTTAAGTGATCTCTTAACCGTCCTGTGGAATGGAATTGAATGTCTACACATAAGTGCGCTGCAATAAATGAGTTTGTGACCTGATTGAAAACTAAACGTGTCTGAACTTTTTTTTTTTTTGTTGCCTTTGTTACTCACATTATAATTATACTATACTACACTATAATTCCATTTTCATCACTTTGTACAGCACCTCTCTTCCTGTTGCTTTTAAAGTTACTATAAAGTCATCTTTTTAGAATTTTTTTTTCCAGTTCATTCATGCACATTTAGAATTTTTGGATTCTAAATGGACTGGATTTTGGATCCCATCACTTAATGCATTTTTTGCATTTACATTTACATCTGATATTAAATCTACAAAAACCTTTGTTTGGCTTGCTTATTTTTTGGTCTATTTTTGTATGTATTTTATTTTTATTTATTCTTATTTTTTTAATTTTTTTATTATATACATTCAATAAATATTAAAGGAAATAAACATAAAGGTTTTCGTCTACAATGAAAATTATCCACATGTTGCTTTACATGGAAAAAACTGAACAGGCCTGATTTTGATATGAAAATGCCCTTCCGCCACGCGACATAGTTCTTGGAGAACCTGATTACTTGCGTTAAGGTAGGCGCCTGGATATCCTAATTAAAAGCTGTGCTGTCGCAGGTGCGTTTATTGAAAGAACAAAACGAGTCGTCGCGCCGAAGCAGGCCGAACACCGAGAGGAAGATGCCGCGGATGAAAAAGAAGGAGCAGCTGAACCGAGAGATGCGCAGGAGCCGCCTGGCTCTGTTCATGCAGCAGTTTGAAGAAGAAGGTATCGCCGCAAACCTTTAGCCGAAACTACTTTAAAATGTCGCAGGTTCGCGTCTTTTGTGCTGAAATGCGCCATTTTCCTCTCGTAGCGGAGGGTCGTCTGAAGGAGCTGGAGGGCAAAATGGAGAACATGTTGGCGACAATAGAAAAGGTCTTCAAAGTGGAGCTGATGAAGATGCCACCTGCGCTTCAGAACATGCGCGTGGCAGATTTAATAAGCGGTGAGAGCCTCCCGTCTGTTAAACAGGGATTCACCTTGATTTTAAAGGTACAGTGTGTAGCTTCTGGCGACATCTAGTGGTGATGTTGCAAATTGCAATCAAGCTTAAAGTGACAAGAACTCAACTTTTATTTTGACTTAAATATATAGTAATTAAACCACTTATATTCCGTTCCATTCTTCCCCTAGACGCTATAGAATTTCGCTAAATCTTACACACGTTGCCTTTTTAAGGTGATTTAAGTCATTATTGTTGTCAGGAACACACTCATTTGTCGATTTCATCTTGTCCGTCTGTCAGAGGAGGAAATCTCAGCAAGTGAGGTGTCAATTGCCCTGAAGGTGAGTCTGAGTCAGCAGCTGAATTTGCATCTGCTACAAGCTACAGTGGAGGTCAAAAGTTTACATACACCTGTAAAGAAAATGATGTCACGGCTGTTTAGCGTTTCCAGTTATTTCTACAACTCAGATTTTTCTCTGATACTTTGTTGCAAAAAAATCTTCATGAAGTTTGGTTCTTTTATGACTTTATTATGGGTGAACTGAAACAATTTTGGTGGCCTGTTGTGCAAGAAGGAGCCCCTGCTCCAATAGCAGTTTACTGCTGATCACATGGACAAAAATAAGAGCTTCTAAAGGAAAGTTCTGTGGTCAGACGAAACCAAAATCAAACTGTTTGGCCACGATGCCCAGCAATATGTTTGAAGGAGAAAAGGTGAGGCCTTTAACCCTAAGAATAGCATGCCTACCCTCAAGTATGGTGGTGGTAGTATTATGCTGTGAGCCTGTTTTGTTGCCAGTGGAACTGGTGCTTTACAGAAAGTAAATGGAATAATGAAGAAGGATGATTACCTTTAAATTCTTCAAGGTAACCTAAAATCATCAGCCCGAAGGCTGGGTCTTAGCGCAGTCGGGTGTTCCAACAGAACAATGACCCCAAACACATCAAAAGTGGTAATGTAATGGCTAAATCAGGCTAGAATTGAGGTTGTAGAGTGGCCAGATTCAGCCAGAAGCTAGTGGATGGCTACCAAAAGCGCCTAATTAAAGTGAAAATGGCCAAGGGACATGTGACCAAATATTAGCATTGCTGTATGTATATTTTTGGTCACAATTTCAGTTGACCCAATATTAAAGTCATAAAACAAACTTCACAAATGTTTTTTGTGACTAAGTGTCTTTTCCAATCACTCTATCAGAGAAAAATCATAGTTGTAGAAATACCTAGAAACTCTAGACAGCCGTGACATTATGTTCTTTACAAATGTATATAAATTTTTTACCTCCACTATGTAAAGATGTTTTATTTTGAAATGGCGGCTATAATTGTTTTGCAGAACGAATCCCTAGAGATGCAGAAGCCCCTCACAAGGAATAAGAGAGGTGATATTAATTCCAACAGTTCACCTTCACCATTAGTTGGTTAAATATTGCATGAACTAATTGTTATAAAATTGTTTTCTATGCGTTTTGATGTTTGTAGTGAAATCAACTGACAGTCCAACAGTTCAATCCAACTCCAAGTCCTCAGCCAAGACTTCTAAAGTAGGTGATGTAGAAGCTGTTGGTTTGATGTTGCTGTTTTTCATTTGTGATTTTTGAGTGAGGCTGTTTTTAAGCTTTTCAATATGGGGGGAAAAACGCTTGCATGTGTGATATTTACTCTCCAATAGCATTTTAAGTGCTGGATAGATGCAGCATGTGAGTGAATCTAGTGTGTTTGTTCTCCTTCTAGATGTCTAATAAGATGATTTTGAACAGAACATGACTGACTTTTCTTTTAAATGATTAATACTATAAATGACATTGGCCTACTTTGTACTATGCATTTGCAAATGTGTTATGTTCTTTTTTTAATCCCTCTCATCTGTGAGTTTTTAATTTGACAGGTTGTTGACAAATGGAGAAAATTACTGGCTCCACAATTCATAAAATATTTAAGCATCACTAGTCATCACATCAATCATGCATGCTGGCTGGAACATGTGGGCCATCATATCTTCATTAGATCAGCCTAAGATACATTATTTATAGGCAGAGCAACTCATTCTGGTGTGTGAATTTTTGGAGAACTGATGTTTGTTTGCTTTTTGTTTTTTTTTAGGGAGGAAAAGGAACAAAAAAGACCAGAACATTAGTTGGTAGCAACAGCACTGGAAACCTCCGGTAGGATTTAGTATTATTTATACTGAGCTTCATGCCGGCCTTCACATTGCTGTTGATTCCCTGCAGGAGTTCTTCAGTCACTGCCAAGAGAACTCAAAGCTGCTTGACCAAGAACATGGACGAAGCCGTACCAACCCAACGGAAACTCAGGTTTGTTGCTGCCATCATAACAGCAGAACATTCACTGACTTTGCAGATGCAGCTGTTATCAAGAAAAAAGGTTTGATGCATTGGATTGTAATGTTGCTGTTATTTTAAAACAACGCTGACCGGTGATGGTTTTCTAGACGCTCTAAACAAAGCACATTGACCTGTGGAACTCCTGTTTCCCAGGTCTGTGGTCTCTGCTGGTGATCTCCAGTGTTCAATGGCAAGATCTGCACACGTCACTGTAACCACAGCACAAGGGCAGGTACTATATATTTTTGTCCTTGTCACCAGCTCTTGAGAAAGATGAGGTTTTCTGTGAAGTATGTGGGGATTTACGTGGAGGACCTGCACGGTTTAATGAAGTGTTTAAGACCCAAAGAGACAGTTTACCATGCTTCTTTCATCCTAGACGGTCTGTTTTTCTGAAGAGACCAAGGATGAGATAAACTTTGACTTGCTGGATGATGTGGCGCTGTGCCAAATTCAGAAGCTCACGGTAATGCAAAGTTTTTTTTTTTTTTTTTTTAATGTGACTGTAGAATGCATAGTCTCTTTTTTTAAAGTAACTTTTGAACTGCAGAATTGTTAAACTCTGTTCCACAAATTTCATTTTTTTCCCCAGCGGCTGATGGAACATCTGTCAGGGCAGAGCCGCTGCCACCGATGACTAACAATGGCCAAATATCCAATGTGACCAGCACTTTTGTTTTGTTCACAATGGTTCTTTTATTTATTTTTTAAAAATATAATAAAGCTTATTGTCTTACATGACTGTCAATGTCAAAATGTCTTACTTACTTTATTTTGTAGTGTTTTGAATTTAGAAAGTCAGGCAAGCCAATCAATGATCAGTGTAGCATTACTAATGTGTACATGCAAAATTGGGTTTTCTCCGAATGCAATTCAATAGAAGATGATTCAATTTACTGTGGTGTAGCATAATGTGATTTAATTCTGCTTGTGGAACAAAAACCTAGAATAGGATTGTGCCATATTTGTGTTATGACTCTAAAACAAGCATTCTCAAAATTAATGGTGACTTGTAAGGATATCAAAGATGTTCCTTCAAGAGAAACTCCAAGTTGGAGGGATAAAAGACCAGGAACTGCACAAAATTTGTTCAGTACATTTTATGTAGCGATTAAAACAGGATTATGTTTTACTACATTCAGCTTTCTATCTGCACATGGAATTAACGTGATTGCAGCACGAATTGGAAAAGTATGAAAAATTGTGTTAAATGTCCTTATGACTAAAAGTAGATGAAGTGAAAAGTATTGCTACAGGACATAGTGATTTAAAACAAAAGCTTTCATGAATCCCTTTGCTGGTGGGACTCCATTGAGTCCATCTCAACCTCCATGGGAGCCTCCTGGCATGGCTGGCTGGCGTGAGGGCAACAGGGCGTGGTCTGCGTTTCCCTGGGAAACAGACGGGGGTAGAAGGGACCCACCAGCCAGTTGAGCGGCGTGTTATTGATCAGATAATCCAAGATGTTGTCCAGGGAATCTTTCATTTTGCCCAGATGGACTTTGCTGTTGGACAGTACGCTGTCTGGCAGGTCTTTCAGTACTTTAGCCCTGCTGAAGTTGGTGTAGACCTGTGTAGCAGAGCGGCCCAAAGATAGCGCCTCCTGCTGGATGTGGTTGGGGAGGCCCTGCAGGCTGGAGACCAGGACCAGGCAGGTGGTCTGGAGCTGCTGAGTGAGGGAACGTGCCAGGGCCAAGGTGCGAGACTCGATTACCTAGATAAAGGGAATAACCAGATTTATTTGTGTGCTATACTTTACTGTTATCTAATTGCATAATTAATTTGTCCACTGTCTTACCTCTGCCTCATGACTGTTCTCTTGGTTTGGACCAGTGGACTTCCACACCACCAAAGAATTCAGCTTGTCGTTCACCATCTGGTTGGCCCCATTAATATTCTTTCTGCCATATTCGATCTGGAAAAGTAAACACTTTAAAGGTGATTTGCTGCCCACGAGCAGCGTAAGAAGTGATCTGCTTAACGTGACGTTTTAAGGCAGCCATTAAATGAATATAAAGTAATGGGATGTACCATTTCAGCCACTTTCTCCTGTTTCACTTATGAGAAAGCACTTTCCCGTTTCATGTTATGATCAAATGTCTAATTTGTTTTTATTATTTTTACTACTAATGGATGATGACACCCACCAGGTCAACAGTGGAGTTCAGCTCAGAAATGAATTCCAGGCTCCGCTGCTTGCCATCTTTTATTTTGGCCAGGGCCCTGGTGGAGGCCCTCTTTCGGAGCTTGGTGGAGAGGGAACCCAGGCGAACGTAGTAGCTCGGCTCCTTCTTGTCAAAGCCTTTCACAGTTTTCACCTCCAGTTCTGTCACATATGAAGGAAAACATAAAATATTCAGCCTCTTTTTTTTTTTCTTTTTTTAAATAACAGAACAAAATATGTTTTTTATTTTGCCAAGGATGCTTTCAATTATGACAAGTAGTGAAAAAAGGCTTGCGTAACAATCTATCATCTGATTTGATCCCTTCTTGCCTGCTGTGAATTTCTACAGCATCTTGGATGATTGCTTTAAACCCATGAAGAATGCGGCTGTTCGTAACAAACCACAGTTCACTCTAAACAACGACTCCTTTAACGACGGAGAAAAACAGACCACCAATGCAAATTAGGATTCTCAGAACATAATCCGATAAGTCTTGTTTTCCTGGAAACTGGACCAACTCCATGGTCAACAACATACTCCAGCTGCGTCTTAATAACTGACCCTTAATACAGTTTGTTATAGAAGCCTAATCTTAGGAGCCTTTCCTAAAAACTGTGGCGCATTAAGTCATACGGGATCGTTTTTCCTCCTCCTGACCCTGGAAAGAAATCTATTGAATCAATCTGAAATGGAAGTAGGAAAGCTCAATCATTGGTTGACCTTCTAAAAAAGGGGTCACGGGTACATTTCTGCGTTTTCAGGTGTCACGCCAGCGTCTGGCTCCGAGCCCACTCACCCAGCTCATCCTCGGTCAGAGGCAGGTACTGCTCCACCAGGCTCTCGGACGTCGTGAGAGCCGTGTCCACGCCGCTGCTGACCAGCTGGACCACGCGGCTCTCCAGCACGCTGCTGACAGTCCCGCTGACCACAGCCTTGGTCTTCTCCATCCTGTCTTGAACCGCTCCCCGAGTCTGTTCCACCATGCTGGTCAGCACATCCGACACTGTGCCCTTGGCACCGGACACGGCGTCCTTCGCGTTGGTTACCACATCCTTGGCACTGGAAACAATCTGGGCAAGGACAAATAACATGGACAAATAAAGTGATGCAAGGATTGCAGCAATAAATAATGAGTTCAATGGGGACAGTAGTTGAGAAAGACAGGACATAGGTCACCAGCCATCTGGAGATTAGCTCACAGTACTGTCTGCGAGGATATTGCACAATTGAGCATAGTCCTTAAAACCCACGCATACCTGCTCGGAGGGCTGATGAAGGATCGGCATTTTTTTCTCAATCTTATCCAGACCTTTACAAGCCAGGTCATTGGCTAGAGCAACTGAGGACACAACATAAAGACACAAAAAATTTATATTTTCTCTGAAAACTATTAGAGGAAAAAAGCGAATAAATATCCCTATAATAGAAATAAAAATCACAGATGTTTGGCTTATTTCAGGGTGATTATGAGATGAAAGTGGGTGAAGGGTCACGATGATTAACAGTCAGGAGCTAGAAGTTCCTGTTTTGAGCTCTGCCTGTGTGACTCTTAACAGAAGTATCCTCAGAGTATTGTTTTGACTATAGCCTATAAACCTCAAAAGTCCTGTATTGTACAGATTCCAGACTTTTATTTGAAGTTTTGATATCCCTAACAAGATATATTTGAGATGTTAAGTACTAAAAAAATCATCTAAATATAGTTTTACATCTCCCTCCTGCTTCTCTTTGGCTTTACTAATTTGAACGGGGGATGGAGTGACTGTTTAGTTCTGAGATCACAACTTCACATAAGTCCTGACTGCTTATTTTAAAGCACAGTTATCGGATAAGGGCATTTCTCTGTGGATTGAGTGTGTTAGAGACATAGGACAGTATTTATAGAACATCACTTAGAACATCTAAACCTCCTTATAATTAAAAATCAATTAAAATCTCATTTTCTACAATATTGGACTTTTAATAACAAGACAGCTGGCATTCACTTACTCTGAGGCTCCAGCTTGTCGATGATGGGTGAAGCGGTGGTGAGAGCCACAGAGGTGATGGTCATGACTCCCTGCTCCGCCGCCTCACACACACACCTGATGTAAGGGTGGGTGCTCTTGGTGGTGGAGTAGACGCTGGATACCAAGCCGTAGGTGGAGCTCACCAGAGGAAGGTTGGTCACCCTGTCCACCACATTCTGTGAGGAAACACAAAGGGAACAGTGAGCTTTAAACCTAATGTTACGACTGTCATATCCCAATAAAATAAATAAATAAATAAGCAATGTAAAGGAACATGTAAAAAAAAAATGAAAAAAGGGATAAACATAAAAAATGCCACATTAAACAAAGAAAACAGTCAAGTTTCCTTTTCCCCATAGCTTTATAAATTTAAAGGGAAAAAAACAAGCTAATAAAATATGAACTGAACAGAACTAGCTTACCTGCTGTGAGATAACATCTGTTGCTGCCATGTCTGAAAACACCTTTAGAGATGAGAGGGAAACTTATTATCTTTTGACCAGAAACACACGAAAAGACTGAGAAATATAGAAAAAAAAACACTACTTCCTTATCATAGTAGCACGTGACTATAATGAAATAAAACTGAACCACAGCCGTGAAGTCGCTGAAAAAAAAACTGCGTAGACTCACCGATTGTGATGAGAAGCTCGCGAGTCCTTAGTGAACCGAGTGATGATGACACGTGAAGTGACAGCAGCTGTATTTATACTCTATAATTATCGCGAGATGTAGCGCAGGGTTTTGACGTAAGCGACTGTAACGTTTTCTAGGGCAAAGGTAAAAGGGGTAAAAGTTTGGTCGGGGAATTCCTATGAAATCATTTGTAGTCTAAACATTTCTTAACATTTCATCAACCAACTTTTGTTCGTGCGCTCAGGCTGTCAGTAACAGTAGAGCTGAAGTCTATTTTAAAGAAACAACATAGTATATTAGGTGCAGCTAAGCGTCTTCATGTAATAACGAAACTGAAAATAAAGCCATATGGGTCATTAGTACAAGGTACAGGGGGCTTTGGGGGCGAACATGAATTTGAAGGCCCCTAAAGTACAGAGATGTAAAAAAAAATACTCTATTACAAGAAATTGAAAAGTAAAATCAGCTAAAAAACAGCTAAATATAGGTAGAGTATTAAAGTAAAAGTGTTCGTCCAGCTGACTCAGATAATATGACTCATACATTAATATATATGACATCATTAGATTATTAATAATCACTGCATAAGCACTGTTGTAGCTGTTATATAACTACTTTATATACAGTTTAGTCCAATTGTTTACAACCTAGGGGTCGGGCCCCTCCAAAGGGTCACCAGACAAATCTGAGTGGTCGTGAGATAATTAATGGGACAGAAAATAAGTAAAAACAAAGTTCTGATACATGTATCTGTTTTGCTCTTTTTCATGTTTTTTTTTTGTTTTGTTTTTTTAAATATTGGATCATTTGAATATTTATTGAAATGAAAACCATGCAAAGGCACAGAGGGAAAAATCACTATTTGTTAGAGCTGTTAACAACTCATAGACATTTGAAATGTGACCCGACTACACACTGCGATTTTGTAAGACTTCAAGTCACAAAACGTCTGTATCCACCGATTAAATGTACTTAGTGACTTTCCTCCACTGCCATTACACACATAGCATTGTAATTATATTTTGCATAGAGTCCAGAGACTGACCAACATCCTGGAATACTACCTGGCCCATGGTTTGTTGTGGCAATTAAATTAAACCCTAATATATTGGTAATTAAATGCACAACTGCAACAGTATCACCTGAAAATAACAAGAGTTCTTAAACTTATCGTGCCCTCTTTACACGTGACCTACATTGAGGTCCTCATTATTTCAGATATGCCTCCTTTAGGGCTGCTTATATCCAAACAAATTCTCTCTTAATAAAATAATCACTAACCAAGACTTCGTATGGCTCCTGGGGAGAGTTGCCCTCTTTGCCCTTTGAAATTCAACCCTGAGTGTATAGATATTCATGTGGGCACTGACTCGGATAGTGCTCAATATATCTCACAGGGTTTACATGCTCTCTTAAAGGGTTCATCCTGGTGTAAAGGTCATAAATTGGATGATTGATAGATGATTGTTAACAACCCCTGACCTTTATTAATTTGCATGCACAGATTAACTTTCTTCTTCAATGCAAGGGTAATAACCTCTGCCTCAAAATGAGCTGTAGTCTGTGCATTGCATTACCCATCCGGATCACATATGCATGCAGCTAAGCCAAAAATATGAAATGGATAAGACTTGGATTATCATTTATTTTCTGCAGGATTCCAATAAAGAGAATGATAACACTGCCTTCATGAATTAAGTGGTAGATAATCTGCAGTAAAGCAGCTCCCCGAGTAAAAATATTGTGTTATAGATATTAATGTTTGGGGCTTTGATTGGCACATCATTTTCTGAATAATATCTTTAAAATGTTTCCAGTATAAACTTATTGTGGGCTCTCGGTTTTAACCACATGTTTGAGTCGAGGAAAATGCTGAACATAAAAACTGTCCAGTTCAGTTTGAATTCACTGTCAAACTATTCACTCGCTCCTCAGGGAAGGGAGCCATGTGTCGCTGTGTTCTTGCTCTCACGCTATTTATGAGAAATATTATGTGATTTCTGGAAATTAATAAACAAAATTAGACCAGACTAACACCTCTTTTAATACATTTCTGATTACTGCCTTTAATGGCCTGAATAGTACCACATGTCAGTGTTTCACCCACAGATGAACAGGTCTGTGTTTGCCAGTAGCTCATCAGAGCCAGATGTGTAGCCCTGTTTCTAATTTGAGAGCACTCCACTATTGTGCTTTCGGTAAAGAATTTCTGTATGTGTTATTTGAAAAAGAAAAGAAAGAAAATTCACTGAACCAATATGGATAACACATTTTGGGTTCTGAATCCCACAGATGAACCCCTTGGGGCCCATTTATCAACCTTTGTGTAACTCAAACACATCACAATTACAGTTTGATAAGATTCTGTCTAAAGGAAATCCCTGTATATATATATATATATATATATATATATATATATATATATATATATATATATATATATATATATATATATATATATATATATATATATACACATTCATTGGGTGGTCCTCAAGCTATATATAGATAGAGATATATATGAAGAAATTAAGAAATACATAATGAAGGGAGTGACAATGTGCTGACATACTGTATATAGGCCTACTTTCACATACCCACACTTATGCCACGTTGTACTGGACATTGATCTAATCTTATTTTATGGCCCACGTCATACTCCTTTAATTGCCTCGATCAGCCTTATGTGATTTGATGACAAGCAAAGTACAACAAGCTGATCAGGACCGATGACGGAATCTCTAGTAATATCTGTGGTGGGTTTTAAGACGTGTAACGTTTGGCCTATAGTTTTTCTGTGATCTAATAGCTTCTAATATGTTATGGACTTAAAGGATTACCGCAGCTTCTGCAGTTTTTACACACGAAAAAATATAGTGTTTATAGGTCCAGTTAGAGCGTGAAGGGGATGTTGAACATTGTGTTAAATCATCAGTATCAGTACAAACGCACTGTTTACAAGAGTACAATTTATACTGACAGAATTGGCAAGGTAATGAATCTTTTTACATTTATTTTACTGCATAGTGTTTGAACACTGGGTTCCAGAACTGATTAGAACATGAACCCACTACAGAGCAATATGTCCATGTGTGTGACTGAGCAGTATTACTCGTCTTGTATAAATAATATACATTCTGTATTTAAAGTGACATAATCAAAATTACTTTGATTCTCTTCCTCTTCAATCACTACAAAACCTAAACGACCTGACAAAATGAAATAGTAGAATGACAATATTGTTAAAAGACAGCAAATACACTGTCCATGAAGAACATTCATATTGATGTATATAACTCTAAAATACCTCAATCCCGTCATCTGGGCAGATGTTTAAATCAAATATATGGGATAACAATGTACGTTTTTTGATAGTAATACCCTTAATCTGTCATCATGTACTGTATATGTACTAGTGGTCATCATAGACTGTTTAAGGCTGATGTATAATGACCATCCTCTAACATTTACTGATTTGTGTCACTAGATGGCATCAAAGTAGACAGAGTTTATACTTTTAAGCAGTTTCAAGGCTGTGCAGCTCCAAATCTTTCTGTCTTTGCAACCTCTTATAATACAGTGTCAATGTTTAAGTCTGCAACTGTGGCCAATATAAAGATACCTATAATATACCCAGTTACTGATAATGTTTCCAGTGAGATTCATTTTTATATGATTACATGTGTCACATGCTGTGTTTTATGCAAAAAATATGAGCATGCAAAACACAGTGGCCAGTTTATTTAAGTAAAACAAATAGGGTTAAGCCCACCACACTATGTCTAGAGTTACCTGTTATTAAAGCAAAGTACCACATCATTTGGGGAGAATGATACATGTACAAGTGGAAATAGGATGGAGTGAAGCAGTAAAGAAACATGCATGCATACAGGATATAGAGGTTTAGGAGGATCATTTAAAAGAGTATATGATCTGAACCAAGACTCTACTGTTTTTCTCATTCTACATGCAGTCAAGATGAAAAGAGGGCTCAATCATGGAAGCTCTGCCCTCTTGTTTCCCCGCGGGGTCTGCCGGTGTGCAGGTGGCAGTGGGGGGCAGGGTGGGGGGTGTTGCGCATTTCTGGCAGGACTCCAGAGGAGATCCTCACACAGCATCCCTCTATTGTGCCCTTCGGAGACAGGTAGGGCCATGGGCAGCGTGCCAAGGCTCCTGGCTGGGTAACGGATACCTGTGGGCTACTGGGAAAGTGTCACACCTCCGGATCACACACAGTCAGAGGCACTGCGTGAAGAAAGAGCGCAGACAGCAGGAAAAAGAGAGCGGGAGAGTGGACGTCCTTTCATGCTCTTTAGATCATGAGGAGGAAAAAAAGGGAGAGATGCAAGGGAGAAGGATAGTGACATGTCTTTGGTGCAGAGGTATGCTTTGGTTAACTCTACACTGCTGCTGCCCTAAATCCACCTGCAGTCAGAGTGACTACTAGAGGACCACTAGACTCTCGGCTGTCCATCAAACCTTTTAAAGCAGTGCCTGTTCAAAACTGGATCAGGATACCCAGAGAGCTTATTGGGAGAAGCTACAGCTTTGAGCTGAAGTCAACTGGATAAATTCATAAACAATTCATGGCCTACATCATCGATAATGTGATTGCACCTGTTTGCTGAAAGGAACCCATTCTTTGCTTTTTTTCCCTCTACTGCATGTGTTGAATCAGGTCAAATGAAACCTGCTTTGGCTCAGATTAGAACAAAACACAATTTATTAAATGAGTTAATAACAAACTGAGCACTTGGAAAACATAATGCGGTATAATTGTTGTAGGGCTTACTGGAAATCTAAAGAGGACATTAAATGAACAGTGCTGCCATTGTGGAGCTGTTGCATTTTGATCAAGTAGGGGTTGACTAACTGTTGGCTATATTCTTGTTGTGGAATTTGCACCAGAGTTTTCAACATCTGGTACCAAAATCGCTATTAAAAAAAAATTAAAAAAATAAGCGCGTAGCCCCCGCTGTGAAATTTGGCTCCCTCATTGTTCCCGGCATCAAATCGACCGTGGAGCTGGAGAGATGAAGAAATGTATTACATCTTAACAAGATGACAGCCATCCTCTGGAAATAAGCATTGCTTCAGCGTCTAATAAAACGACAGATCCACGCAGACACAGTGCGTGTTTAGCAGCGCAGGAGCCGCAGATTTATAGCAACAATATAGACAAAAGTCTTGTTAAGCGGGGCTCTGTGCACCTGTTGGATGTAATCCTCAAATAATGACTCCGGCTCATTAGCTAAGACATCCAAGTTAACCGTCCACATTTCCCACTGAGAGGATCAACTCAGAAAATGAGTCTGCAGCTATACAAAGGTTAAAAGTGTGAGAAAAGGTCAGTATGTGACACGTTTCAGCGTGAAAACGAGATCCTCTGCGTTTCTTAGGGACCGCGCCGCAGCCTCACTTCCACCCTGATGTTGATTTTCATTAATGATTTTCTCAGGGAGGGGGGAAAAAAAAAGGTCTCGTGTTGCGTTATTGGAAAAGCCCTGGGAACTGGACGCTGACCTGTGAGGCAGGCGCAGATAAAATCGCTAATCCGGTCACTGAGCACATATTTAGGATTTGATCCGTCGGGAGGTGAGGCAACGACCGCAGAGGGCTTTCCTCCGTGTGCCCCGGACACCGTCCCGCATGACCCTGCCATGTTTCGACAATATCCCGTCACAAGCCATTTCCACAGAGCGGCGCTGGGATTACCAGGCGGCCTGTTTGTGCTGGCAGAGGGGCAGCAATTCACAGCTCTATTCTCCGGGTGATGTTGCTGACAACCAGACCAAGTCCTAGCAATTATGATATAATTGAGAATGATCTAAAACCAAATGTCCGGGCTCTGCTGTCCGAGCCAGTGTTTACAGAAAACAGCTGCTTAAATAGGCACTTAGAAGGAATTAGAATAACATTTTTTATGTCCCAGCGTGTGAGTGTGTCTCTGTCTGTGTGCAAGTGTGCATATATGCGTGGGTTGGCTATTTGGGCACCTACACAGACAATCTCTTTGTTTTGGAAGTGTTCGCTTAAGTCTTCGGGGGCAGACGGGAGCCAAGAACAACGTGGGAAATGGGCCCTTGCTTCATTTCTGCTTTCTCTCCGGGCTTTTCCTTTGCAGTCTCTCTGTCAGATGGACATTCAGCTGGCCTCGGAAACGGTACCTGAGGCGTGTAGAAGTTTGGAGAAACCGAGGGAACGGGGCTTGGACATGAGAGGAGTCGTAATGGGAACCGAGTGGCAGCTGACAGCCCAGCCAAGCTGTCTGTCATTACCCTCTCCTTCTCCCGTCTTTCTCCTTCCTTCACACACATGCGTAGTCAACAGAAAACATGCACCCAACAGGACCTCCGTCCAGGTGGTCTCTCTGGGCAGCCAGGAGTCTGCAGTGCGCTACGAGATGCCGAAATTCAAAGCGACCACACTGGCTGCAGCTGAGTTTACTGTGAGGTCTGGGCCTGTGATGCTTGAATATTGCATGACCCTCAGTGCTTGCCATCATCCGCATTCAACAATTACTTTTTCTTACATATTCCAGGAAATAAAGGCGATGACTCATGTGAATTGTGGTGTGCCGACACAATAGCAGACGCACATGTTTGTCGGCCTCATGGAACACCTGACATATTACAATGAGATTCACACGGTAAAGGAAGAAGCTGAGCAAATGAGGGATGAACATAAAAGCATATAGCATTCAAAATCCCATATTGTAGAAAATTAGATTTTGATTATAAGAAGGTCTCCCATGTTTCAAGCGTTCAATCTACAGAGAAATGCACACAGCACCTATTCAGAAACTATGCCTTTAAGCCACCAGTCGGGGCTTCCATGTAGTTGTGATGTCACATCTATACAGCTAATTAGAGGAGAGGCTGATTAATATTAATGAGACAGACACAGAAAGAGCCGGCCTTTCTACAGCTCCAGCTTGAGAGAGGAGATGTGAACCCATATTGAGATGATTTTTGGGACTTAAAACCACAAATATATCTTGTTAGGAATATCAAAACTGCAAATAAATCCCAGGAAACCTGTAAAATATGGGACCTTTAAGACAGGAAGTGAAAGGGAAGGTGAAGAACGTCCTCAGGCATGTATTTGCCCCATCCCAGACGAAACTGATCCCAGGGGATGTTCAGTCCTCTTTGCCTTAAATAAGGCTTCTCCACTCTCCTGCCAGCTACCATCCTGGAGCAGATTTACTGAAACAATAGACACACTCATCTACAAAATTAGAACATTCTTTTATGATGCTCCCTCTCTTTTTGTTACTAGCGACTTCAATATTTTCTCCCAAATTCTGCTGAGCTGTAATATCCATGGAAAATCTGCCGCGCGTACATCAGATGCTGTATCTCAGGAAATCCTGGATTTGTGTAGTATGATGCCTTAATCTTCTTGCGTGGAACTCAATGCCAAAGTTATTCATCACTAAATATTTCAGGCAAATTTATGAATATTCGGCCAGAAGCATATTTGGTTTTCTCCGTGAGCTCGGATTTGTATGTAATTAGATACTTCCCTTAAAAAAAAAAAAAAAAAAAATTAAAAAAAGAAAGATTAAATTATACTCTTGGGTTCTCAGACAAGCTGAGTGATCATTGGCAACAGTGTGAAGAGTGTCTACATTTTTTTGACTGGTGGTTTGTGGCACGCTGCCCTCAGACAGCATGCAGGGGATGTGACGTGCCCGGTGGAACACGATGCCTGCAGCTGAAGCAGATCTGTGCTGACAGACAGACAGGTTACTGTACCTTTAGCGGGCCTGGCATTCCCTTGACACCATGGCCCAGTAAAGGCAAGAGCTCTAACTTTCCTCCGGCGTGGGCACACACACACACATACACACAAACGCAGATAAAGTGCCAAATTCCACATAATCGTAAAGGCAATCAGGGACGGATGAGAAAATCTACCAAACGGGGATACGCTGCATGCCGAGGGATCTTAATAAATAGTTTGACATTTCGTTAAATACACTTGGTTTTGCTTTCTTGCCGAGAGTTATATGAGAAGATTGATACCAAATGTCATATTTGTCCGTTAAATATGAAGCTACAGCCATCAGACCTGAAACAACATCTTTTCCATCATTTTCGCTCCATTCGAATGAATGGGAAAAAAAACAAAACAAAATTTCACAAAGATCAAACCCGCCCCCTCTCTGGAGCCACACCACTTTGTCGCAGAAAAGTGATTAGAAGTTTAAAGGGTCACAAGACCTCAAACTCTGTTGGTCTAAATTCACTTTTTGATAGCAATGCAATTATGATAGCAATTTTTCAGAAAATCACAGGTTATGTTTTATGAAGTTTATTGACACTTTCAGATTTTACCATGGGTGTGTACTGCATAGGCTCAGACAGAGATGACCCATTCACTCTAGGTTTGTCCATCCTTCTATTTTCTATACCTGCTTATTCCTCGCTAGGGTCACAGGGTTCTGCTGGAGCCAATCTTCAGGGGAAAGGCGGGGATATACCCCAGACAGGTCGCCACACATGCCATTCACTTACACACTCATACCTATAGGCAATTTAGAGTCTCCAATTAATCTCAGCATTTTTTGGACCGTGGGAGGAAGGAGGAGAACCGGGACAAAACCCACACAGACACAAGGAGGAAGTTTAACTCCACACAGAAAGTTGAACAGCAGATCAGAAATCTTCCATCTTCACATTATCATCGTACTCCCACAGTTCCTACTCTACCTGATCAATATATACATCATGAAAGTAGACAACTGTGTCCTCTTTCCTCCAATGTTACTTCCATTGAAATAGGACTCATCATTTTCATCACAAAATCTGCTTTTACCAGCACCATTTGTTTAATCTGTTGTCTCATTCTCCTTGTGTAACTCTCTGTAAGAAAGTGAACAAGTGTGCACTACTGTTCAAAAGTTGGAGTCACTTCGAAATTTCCTTATTTTTGAAAGAAAAGCACTGTTTTTTTCAGTCAGTCAGTCATTTTCTATACCTGCTTATTCCTCATTAGGGTCACATGGGTCTGCTGGAGCCTATCCCAGCGCATTACGGCGAGAGACAGGGATACACCCCAGATGGTCGCCAGCCTATCGTAGGGCGCACACACCATTCACTCACACAATCACACCTACGGGCAATTTAGAATCGCCAATTAACCTCAGCATGTTGTTGGACTGTGGGAGGAAGCCGGAGTAATGTGTAATGAGTAAATGAGTAGAGGTTCATTTCCAGCAACTATCACTCCAGTGTTCTAATTGTACAATGTGTTTACTCATTGCATCAGAAGGCTAATGTAATCAAATTTTCTATTCATTTGACTCATGGTGGTAAATAAATAAAAGTGTGAATTCTCATGGAAAACCCTAGATTGTCTGGGTGAACCATAGTATACCTTTTAAAAATGTCAAACTATCCCTTTAATATCCACGTTTCAGCTCTGGGGACGAAACCTGCATTTTGCAAAAAGTGGTAACGGCCTCTTTAATGCAAGAACAAGCTTGCTGGTGTCCTGTGAAGGGCATTTTTCGCTAGCTGGTATCTGGCAAATTCCTGCCCTCTCTTTGAACACATGTGACAAGCAGCGCTTTGACTCTCAGGCCAAATATCACTGATCAAACAGTTATGTTTGGTGTTAGCTAAAGGGAGACAACTAGGTTAGTCATATGGGGGGCACTGATATCCGAGAAGTATGTTTAGCTAGGAAACCAACACATGCGCTGTACATACTGCAGCCCTATTGCACTTGTAAAGTCATACTTGTATGCGCGTGTGTTTACATATAACCTGCAGAGTAAGTAGGCGGTAGCCGCCTCCAGAGAGGCCTGGAAGTTTAAATCAGTGTCTTTGAGCAACCAGCATCCAGCCCATCATTGCGTTCAAACAAAAGATCCCAGCTAAAAGACTGTCATTAGCTGCTGTCTCAACCCCTCACTTCTCCTCCCACGCAGAAAAGTCCCCTGTAAGATCTGTTGAGCAAACAACTGACAGATGGCACGTCGAAGCCCCTAAAAATACATTAGTGCCGGGGGCGATGATTTTGCAACTCGGCTGATGGGAGCTTTGAGGGGAGCGATCCCGCTGAACACGTCCATCAATAAGAGCAACAGCATTTGTAACATGAGGACGTGGCTTAGCTGTGCACCGGCAGCCAGGGTGAATGTAAACTATTCATGTCTGGAAGCATTATCTGCTGCTTTCTCCGTCTTTGTGGGGTGTCCGCGGCGCTCTCAGGGCGCCGGGGTTGGTCAGAGTTCAACAAGAAAGACGCTGGGCTCTTCTTGATGAGCAGGTAGGTATGGTGGAAACGATCCCAACCCCCACCTCCATCTTCAGGTAAAGATTTTTTTTCTCCTCCTGGGGGAAATAAACATTTACATTCCTGTGCGCCGTGTGTTAATAGAGATTAACCGAATTCAAGACTGCGTGTCAGGCAGCAATTCAGGTAGCTCATACCACACATACCTGTTCTATTGTATGGCCCTCAAAGGGCATCTTCCCCAGCTCTTTGAGCTCGGCTGAGGACAGATGACATTTCTTAGAAACATTATTATGGTGGCCCTGGAAGGCTTCAAAAAGTCCTAATGCCCTACCACTGTGGGCTTAAAAACTTCAATGTCTCTTAGTTTTATGGAGGTATGCGATCAAAATGAAGAAGAGTTCTTGTCTCCAGCCATTAATTATTACACAAAATTCCTTCCTGTGGTGGAAATCCTCACCAGTAGTGGAAAGTAACTATGTGTATTTACTCAAGTGCTGAACTTAAGAACAACTTTTAAATATTTGTGCTTTACTAAAGTATGTCCATGTGATATTATTTCTACTCTATTTCTTTTATTTGACAGCTTTTTCAGATGAAGATATGACACAATAGATACGTACTTTTAGAATACAATAACACATTGTTAAAGATTAAACCAGTGGTCTCCAACCATTTTGTCTTTTGAAATCTTGCATAAAAGCAGCGTGTCTTCGGACTCATGTTTCACATGTCTATGAGTTGTTAACGGCTCCACCAAATAGCGATTTTCCATTCTAAACTTCTCACATGGTTTCATTTCGATGAATCTTCAAATGATCCAATATTTCACCAAACATCAAAGATTAGAGAGAAAAAAAAATGCAAAAACTGAAAACAGATTTGTGTATCAGAACGTTGTTTTAACTTCTTTCCTTTCCCATTAATCATCTCACAACCTCTCAGATTTATCTGGTAACCCTTTGGAGGGGCCCGACCCCTAGGTTGGGAACCACAGCTACAAAGTCATTGTTTTATGCAAGACATTTACTTGCAATGGGGTATTTTTACATTGCTGTATGGGTTCTGTTATTAAAGGACCTGAAAAGTTCTTGCACCACTAGTAATTCCTTTTGTTTGAGTAGAGTTCTTTTACTTTTCTCACACGGTTAAAAACTTGTCAGGTCAGGTCGGCATTTGACCTTGTTTTGGACCAGCATTCGGTGTGGGAAGGCATTCATGTCAAAGGATATAATACAGACCTTCACTAAAATGCATAAAAAATATGATCTGCTCGAAAAACAGAGGGAAGTGCTATTTTCATTGGAGCCGGACAGGAACGACATGGGTCTCATCAAGGTAAATCAGAAACAACAGTGGATTCACATGCCAATGAAGGCCCAGAGTATGAAAGTTTCATTCCATCCAGTTGATCTCAGTTAACAAGCAGTCAGGGCTCGATTCAGATAAAACTCCCCTTGACCTTAAATGGCACAAGGTTGGCAGTGCCGGGCTCCCAACTTGAAAAGGGTAACGCATTTCATACTTGTGACTGAATCTAAAGCTGTGAAAACGTAGGCACACTCTTCATCTGCACGCCACACAATCCATTTGTGTCTACGTGGGTCACAAGGTTCGACTCCAGTATACCTGAGGGCAGACAAAAATATGGCCTTTCAACCCATTTATCTGTCTGTTTGAGGCTGACTGTTGCACTGGTTCACCTTCATAAATCAGGATAATTCAGTTCTGTGAGTAAGTTACAAAACTCTATTGGTATTCCATATTTTTTTCTAGTTAAAATTCGTCATAAGTCTGAATTGTCTGGGATTAGAAGCCATATAGAATAAAAGGGGTAACATTTTCAATGAGGGACACGACATTTTCCATTTTCATTATCTCTAAGTCTGTTCTCAAGTAATTCATCATTGTCAATTATACAGTCCTCTAGGGATTATAAAGCAAGTACTTATTACAATTCAGTTACTTCATTCTTCAATCATTCTAAATGAACTAATCAATAATTAATTAGCTACTCTATACTCTATGTGGTACTTATTAAAGGTACAATGTGCATCGAGTGGAATGTATTTCTTTTGTATTTTTATGTTTTTTGTGGCCACCTTAGGTTCTTCTTACATATTTGGGGTATTCAGTTGGATGCAATCTGCAACCTTACTGCTAAATGCCACCGGAAACTACACACTGTACCTTTAAATAATGTTTTACTAGTTAGTTCCCCATTCATTCCCTGGTAACTACTCAAAATTGTGTGTCCCTTATTGTAAATTGTTACCAAAAAAAGGTCACAAAAGCTTTATATGCTCCTGTATAATAACGTTCATGGGTCTAAACTTCTTTGTGGGTTCAAACACTTGCATCTGACCTGAGAAGACTCTGTTTTTTTCTTCCCCAAAACCCAATGTTGGACATCGATACACCTGAGCTCAAATGGACCTTAGAAAAACGGGACCAAATTTGAAAAGAACCTGCGGTTAGACTTGACTTTCCCAGCATGTGTGCCCCGATGCGTTGCCAACAATTTGTTTCAAGCCCCCGCAGAATGCTTTTTGTCGAAAACCACAATCTTCATAATATAAATACGAGTTCTGCTGATGTGTGCATGTCTTGTTTACATGCGTCCTGATCTAAACGTTGCGGAGAGGTCCAATGAAAACTGAGCGGAGACAAGCAGCAGCAGAACCAGACTCTGAACAAAGGTAGGCTATAAAAGTCTGGAACCATTATGTCAAGTGGGAACAGATTAAACGCAGACCCTTTCTCTGCAGAACACAACTTCTACTAACTACAAAAAAAAGAAGAAGAAGGAAAAAACTTCACCCAGATAATGGCACCCAATGTCTAGTAACTACTCTCTGGCTAAACCTAAGGTGTTCTCCTGCTGTAACGCAGCCACGTGCAGCCTTTGATCATTTAAGCCTCCACCATCGCACAGGAGCACTAAGCATCACTTGCCCTGTTCCTGCACCGAGCTGCATATCAACGCGTAACGGCCCTGGAGTGTGTTTCTTTAAGAATGTAAGGTGGGTGAGCCCCTTTTTTTCCTGACGCACGCCTGGTATGCAAACATAAATTTAGCAGCAACGTGTTTGCCGGGGGAACAAAATATCTGGAAGCGGCCGCGAAGTGTCATGTCGTCTCCAGCACTTTTTTGGCTCACTCGGTCTCGTTTGTAGTCTGTGTAAAAGAGCCGGAGCCGGAGCGCAGCGCGGAGACCGGAGCACGGCGCACTCTTTCTGTCTCTGAGTGACTGGAGCCGAGAGACCGGGACAGACGGGCGGTGAGCGAGCAAATCAGAGCTGTCTCTCTCTCTCTCTCTCTCTCTTTCCCCCCTCCCTCTCCCTCTCTCTCTCTCTCTACAAGTTTGCAATCACTTTGAATTTTTGTCAGCGTCAGAGATGACAGGCGGCTGTTTGTGGACGAGCGGACTGGTTCTCCTCGCCGTCTGCGTGAAGGTAAGCTGCAGCGGGCTCTACGCGTTAATACGAGCAGTGATCCAATAACATCAATAACATGTGAGGGGCTTGGTGGAGGCAAGGCGCGTCTCTTCTGTCTCTGATGCATTTGTGAAGCCGAGCTGGTATAATTCAACTCCAAAAAAAAAATAAAAAAAATGCTTGCCTGTTCATTTTTTTTTCTTTTTGCTCTCATAGGAAAAGACAAGATCCAAGTTTCTAAAACCCAACAATGATTTATATTTGCTCGAACTGATAATGCTAGAATAATATATTTGGGATTTAAATATGGCACCAGAATCTGAAAAATCAAAATTAAAATGAAATTATTTTTAAACAATTTTCTCAGAATCAATCATTTGTGTTTTGATCTGCAAGAAGAGTTCATCATCCTCCAGTGATGCTGCATAGAAGCCAAAGGATGAGGGAATGGTGTTGGGCTATACTCTAGGATTAAATACCTGGTAACCACGTTTCAATAATAAGAAAAACATGGATTTTAATCCTATTATGTAATAATTTTCAAAAGCATCTTATGAAAGCTTAAACCTTATCAGCACCAGCGGTGAACATACTTTTTATCAGGGCGCTCGGCACGCACTAATCACCCCTGGAATAGTTTAACATGTTATCTCCCATGTGGGCCTGAAGACAGGCGCATGCTGACCCAACGCCACAAAGCAGTTGTTTGGCCTGCGGGCAGATTTTTAGGACCTGAACAGAGGGGTGGGATGTCGGCTAAATGACCACGACAGGTGCTAATAGCACTTCAAGGTGATTTGGACTTCAGACGCCCTGGCTGCCATGTAGCCCAGCTGAGCACGTCCGCACCATAATCAGCGAATGTCAGTGACAGAGCAGCGCCCCGGGGCTTTGCAACTCTTTCCAGGCAACTGTCCAGTGCTATCCTGATTATGTTACACTTCAAAAATATTGAGATGAAAAATCACGAAATGCCACATTAATCGTCTCTGTGTGGGCACGAGCGTCCGTGTGTGCGAGAAACAACACTTTTCAGATGTTTGGAACACGTCGCCGGTGCCGTTGATTTGCCTACATACGCAGCGAATTGCCTGTGATGAAAGTGCCTTTTAAAAAAGGATCAAATTCGACCCGATGAGCTGTTCAGTTCGGCGTCCAATTTGTCTGAAGCGATACACCCTCACGCCGACTCCTGTGTTACAGCTAGTGGCAGCGGTTTTGCTTGTTTTGTGTTTCTGTCATAGCGCAAGACTGAAATTACTCAGTAAGGTTTTTTGCTCAAGTGGTGCAAAAGGATCCACTGCCAGCACATGACAAGCTTTTCCATCTGTGCAAGGAGTGACTGTGCAGCATGAGTCAGCATTGGACATTTATCTCTACACACACACACACACACACATACACACATGAGTGACCCGGTGCTCTGCTTCAGAGACCGGGGATCAACAAGTGCTGCCTCCCGGGGTCTCTGCTATGCAGTGGCCTTTTCTTTTCATCTCCCCTCTTGGGTCAGCGTCTCCGCATTACTGTTTGACAAAAGAATGAGACTCTATATTTGCGTGTTGGAAGTTGTGCTGTGTGTGATTTGTGTGTGTGGGCCAAATGGCCTGTGGCTCCGACCCTAAATGGAATAGACCTTCCTTTGTGGGTGACATAATGACATACCGAGTGATTCTTGGAGGGTCTTGTTGCTCTCACGCCATTCCCTTGATTTGCGCAGCAATGTGGAACCGTCCACTTTTTCCATTTTGCTGGATGAGGATTTGAAGGCGTCTGTGTGTACAGTAGGCCGTGCCTTAAAAAGACACCCAAGCACCTCTCATGGGCACCAAGGTTAGTGCTTGTAAATAATGATTTGGCACCTGGCAGGCCCATGGAGTAAAGTAAAGTCTCTTTTTCTTATGCTTTAATTAATGTTATATTTGGCACATATCATTGCTTTTGCACTTTTTAATGGAAAATGTCAAATATTGCTCCTGTGTTAAATATTAATTTTGTATTTGTCACTTTCCTGATCCAATACAAGTGCCCTCTTGGTTGCAAAATGTACTGTCTGCAACTGGTTAAGATGTAGCTCCTCTGCTCTGGTTTATAACTTTAAAATGCTAAATGTTCATTGTGAATAAGATGTAATGTCAGTCATTGTTTCCCAAGCCCCTCCTCTATCAAGCTTTGTTAAACATGTAATAAAAATGTCTGAGCATTTTAAAAAGCTGCTATGGATCAGATTGCTGCCTACTTACAATGACATTAAATGACAGATAAGACATTTCAAAAGGCAAACTTGGCATAATTGTTTTTCCAACACGGATCAACGCAGATATTCTGGTGAATACATTACATTAACAATCAAACACACTGACATTCATTTTTTTATGTAGATGACATTACTGTTCCTCTGGGAATTATTGGTGAACCACATGGTCTAGCGTTTTCAACCTGTCAGCTGTGAGACAGTTTCACTGCTTCAGTCTTCATCAGAGTGTATGGCTCGCACACTTCGGCGCATGCCTTTCTTCTAATTATTCAGCTGGAATTCAAGAGGAAATTAGCCACAAAAGCAACAGATTCTGCTGTTTATTCAAGGAAATGGTCCCTCTCAGATTCTGAATGCAGCGCGCGGAGCGTTTTGAAGTCCTCCGGACAGGGAGGCTTTGGGGTCTGATGGCAGGATTATGTGGGGTCACGTCGTGCAAACGGTCCCAACGGAATGTCCGTCAACAACAACATTTTTTGCTCTCCGAGACACGCTCCTTGGCTTGATCGCTTGATCATAAAAACCGCAAACTATCCAATTAGTTTTCATGAGTGCCTTTGTTGTGGACACAAGTGGAATGGAAAGTGAATTAATTTTGAGAGGGATTGGTCCCACTCGAGGAGTAAAGAAAGGGCTTCAGAGAACATCTGGCCTGTGATGGATGGATGGACCAAGTTTTTGGAGTGCGTTAACAAGACCGAGTGTTTTCAGTTACACTGCAAAAGCCTTCATACTCATCTCATTGTTCCCATCTGGCCTTAATCTGTGGAATGAGACTGAGGGTTGCTTGGTGCGGAAGTGCGGAAGTGTGTGTGTATGTGTCTCAGGCCTAGGCCAGAATTCACTGGTACTCGTGTTTGTTACTGTTAAATTGCCAAGGTACCCACGAAGCGTTTCACTTTTCATGGAGTGCTCTTAGTGTTCCTGGCATGTTTCCTGTGTGTCCTACTCAGGTGTGCCTGGATGCTGCCCTTCTATTACTTGAAATCTGGAGAGCAGGCATTCATCCCTATAGAGCCAGGCCAAAAGGAAGTGGCCTCACACTGTTCTCAGTAGGCCAATGAAGGAAAATAGTGCTGAACAGAACAAGAGATGGCATCTCTCAAAGAAAGTTCATTTTCAAAAGAACTTGCAATAAATATTGACCTCGATGTAGTTAGCACTCATCTGTAATATATGTTATTTCTCTTACTTGAATATAAAACCTGATGCCACCATTTTATTCACTACAAAATAAATGGAATTTAAAAAATACCTAACCAGTGATGACAAATGTATCTGAGAAAGAAATTGACTAACTAGCCCTCCATAGCGGTTTATTGGGATACAAGTATCTCTGGTCATTTTTTTAAAGATTGTTTCACCATTTTGACAATGCAGTGATTACTGTCATTTGCTCCTTGTGATGGAGCAGATATATACTGTTGTGTAACACAGCTAGTTAGCTTGGCTTAGCATACTAAGCTACATGCTTAACATATTAAGGGGAAACAGCTGGCCTGGCTCTGTGAAAAACTACAAAGGCAACACTTAAAGCTGTAGTGGTGCAAATTTGTGGACAGAGCCAGGCTAGCTGCTTCCTCTTGCTTCCAGTCTTTATGCTAGGCTGAGCTAACAGCTCCCTGATCCTAGCTTCATATTTAGCAGACAAACATATAAAGTGGTATCAATCCTCACTTCTCTGTAAATAAGAGAATAATTGTATTTCCCGAAATACCAAACTATTACTCTAAAGAAAGCTTTTTAGCACTCTGGTAAAGATTTAGACCCAATTAGCTTTGCTTAGCCTATAGACTGCAAACAAAGGGAAACAGCTAGTCTGGCCCTGTCCAAAGGTAATAAAATCCCCCCACTAGCATTTCTAAAGCTCACTAACTAACATGTGAAAAATACATCACATTACAATTGGTGTGTACTAAGCAAAGCTTACTTTAGCTAACTTTTTCTGTCACTAGTTTTCAGTGTTGAGCTGATATCAGCAAAGAAAGAGTGAGTATTTCTCAAAATGCAAAACTACATTAACATCAGGAGTTGATGAGCAAACTAGGCCATGTGAATATTGAAATGATGTGGAATGGAGAACATGGCTTTGCCGTTTCCATGACAGTCTTGTGGAACTTGATATTGTTGTTTGCCTTTCAATCACTTGATGCTGAGTTCTAATAACATGCTTTGACTGAGTGCCCAAAGCATCCTGTGCCAGTAGATGGCATAGCTTACTGGAATCATGTTGCAGTGCTGTGCCAGAGGGCTTGCAAGAGGGCATGTTGTTCAGACTGCAATATCAAAATGCATAATGAGTTTTTGTGGTTTCATGTGGTTATTAAGAAATGGAATATGTCTTTTTGTGCCACGCACACATCAGGCTGAAGTCACGCATTGATAAAGAGCTGCCAGCAGATGGCAACATTACAGCAGAAGGACTTTTTTTGTGTCCAGTTCCCATGTGACGGTTTCTGTAGCTCCCACGGCCACCATAGATAGTTGGCTCTATTGTGATTTTGCAGGTGGCTGCCCTCCGTCCCGTCTACGTTTCCTCTGAAGCCCCTTGTGAGTATATTTGTTCCTTCATCAGAAGGTTTATTTGTCATTGCCGAACATGAAAGACGAGCCTTTGGCATCCTCTTCCTCTGATGAAATATCTTGGGCTTGATTTGCATAGCGAGCCCACGTCCCCTCCATCAGCGTGATTGAGCATTGTTGTTTTATCCTGTTGTGTGTTCCTGGACGACAGCTCAAACTTCATTTGCAGCAGCCAGGGCTCGCCTACATCATCTGGCCTCCACATTTTTCACACTGCCGATCTCAAAGCTATAGAACCCTGCAGTTGAGCAGCTCTGCCTTGGCTTGAGTACATGCGTCTTGTTCTGTCCATTCCATTCTGCCCCGGCCTTGACCTCAGATCCCTCCCAGGTTGGGATTGCAGCAGGAGTGCCGGGGAGTGGTGCTATAACGAGAGGGGAGAAGCAGCACTCGGGGGCCCCCCTCATGATGCATAATTAGAGGGGAGGGCAGGTAGGAGGTGTGTGTCTGAGTGTTGAAACAGTACTGGGGAGGATTGTCAGGAGAGAGGAAGGAGCCAAATTGGACACTGCAAAGGGAACGAGAGGAGGAGGATAATAGAGGCAAAAAGGTCAAGAGAGGCAAAAAGAACAGGAACAGGACAGAAGAAAGCAAGTCATAAGTATTTAAGTGCTAATGTGAGAAATAAAGTGACATACAGGTTGAAGCCAACTCCTTCATCAGATGTAGCATGTGAAATGAAATCATTGTCAATGACCAGGTTTATATAAACTGTAGTAGAATACAACAAAAACCATCAGTGACTTGGAGAGGAAAAGTTGAAGATGGGTGCTACAGTAGAGGACACAAAGGAATATTAATGTAGTCTGAGTAAGATTTTAGAAAAACTTGATTTAAACAGCTGAATGATTTCTTCTGACAACACTGTTTGAAAAAATACAGTCTGGTTTCAGGGTGTTTCCAGCGCAGTATAAAGCGGCTCTAGTCAAAGTAGGGAATGACCTAAGAATGAACATGAGAATGATGAGAAAAAGCTCTCTGTGCAAGTCCTGTTAGATCAGAGTGCTGCATTTGTAGATCACAGTATCCTGCTGGACATACTTCAACACTGGGTTGGTCTCTCTGGCCCATTGTTACTTGGTTCAGTCGTAGCGTGGCAGAATATTCTTTGTGGCAGTGGATGACCTCCTTTCAGATACAATAGACCTGACATGTGGCGTCCCACAGGACTCTATTCTAGGCCCAGTTGTTTTTGGTCTGTGTATGCTATCACTATATCATTAGAAATCGCTACATACATTTCCATAGCTATGCAGATGTACATCTCTCTAACATCAAACAACTTCAGTTCTATCAATAACTTATTAGCATGCATCGCTGATATAAATCTGTCCCAGAATTTCTTCTAACTGAATCAAATGTGACTAAAGTTTCTTTTACATCTGATAAATATTACTGAAGAGACAGACACAGAAAAGATAATTCATGCTTTTATCTCCAGCAGGATGGACTGTGATCACCAGCAGCACGTGTTCTGACCAAAACCAGACACACATAAGTCCAATTTAAAAATCTTTTATATTGGTTACCACTTTCTCATAGGATTGATATTTAAATTCTTTTACTGTTTTTTAAATCACTGAATGCTTTGCTTCATCTTATCTATTAGATATGGTTAAAGCATATGTGCCTGCTAGGGCCCTCAGATCATCTGACTCATCTGACCTCTTGACTGTTCAGGAGGTCAGAACCAAAAAGCATGGACAGACAACCTTTATCAACTATGCTCTTTGCATCTTTTTTCTTCTTTCTGAAGTTGTTTCATCATGCCTTACCTTGTTGTTTGAGTGTTTCATTTTGTTTATGTTCTATCATAAAGAATCACGACTATCTGCCTTTCAGTTAAGCATTTTGTGTTGCATTTTATACATTAATTGTGCTATAAAGCTCAGTGTTATTATTTCTGCAGACACAAGGATGTCTGCAGAAAGGACAGAAAAAAGAGCAATACTTGATGGGGTGAGAGGGGAAGAGTTGCATGAAACATGTACAGAGAGCAAAAAGCCAAGAGGAGGACATGTAGAAGAAAGCCACTTGCAGAAATTGGGAAACGGATCCAAATGTTGGATCTTTGCTTTGTGGAGCAAGAAAATGGCGACGCAGTAATTCCAGAAACACTGACTTGTTGACAGGCATGAAAAACAAATATAGGACGAGCTATCACCCGCCAATCTCACTCCTTTGGGAAAGCGGAAAAAAGGAGATTGCATGTGAGTGTGAGAAAGGTTAGGGCCAGAGGGAAAATAAAGGATGGATAGCTAAAGCCAGAGGAAACATGATTGACTGAGGGTCTGCGCTGCTGGTGTCTGACAGGGTCTCCATGGCCGGCTGCGGTGAATGTTTGCGAGGCTAATGATGCTTCCTAGGGTTCTCACATCTGCTTCCCTCCAGTGGCCACATGTGCTTTGAGTAAACTCCATTACAAATGACCTGCTATTAGAATTACAGCGGATGTGCATACAGGAGCAGGTTCATAAGCATGTAATCTCGCACACTTACAAAGTAGGTTCATGTCTGGAGGTGTGAATGTGCATGCTTCTGCATCCCATGTAGACCTTTCCCATGTCTGACAATTCACAGGTTTTTAGCTTGTTGGAATTCCTCAGCAAGCACTGTATAAATAAACAACTCTCCATGTCCAGGACTTCCACGTTTCTTTTGTCGCTGCCCGTGTAATTTGTTCAGGAAGGGTTATATAAATGTGGAATTCACTGAAATTCTTTCTTCTCCGTGGACAATTTCCCACAGCTTCATGGTCCACAATCAAGCCAATTAGTGCTGGGTAGCCATGCCTCATAGCAAGAAGGTTACAGTTTCAAGACCTTGGACTGGGACCTTTCTGTGTGGAGTTTGCATGTTCTCCAGGTTCTCCTGTTTCCTCCCACAGTCCAAAAACATGCTTAGGTTAATTGGAGACTTTAAATTTCCCGTAGGTGTGAGTGAATGGTGTGTGTGCCCCATTATCGGCTGGCAACCTGTCTGGGGTGTATCCCTGCCTCTTGCCTGAAGTATGTTAGGATTGGCTCCAGCAGACCCCTGTGACCCAACGTATAGAAAATTACTTACTGACTCAATTTTCTTTTCTTTGTGCTTAAATTCAAGCTGCAGTGAGAACCTTTTGTCCATCTTCTGGAAAACTACACAGAAATGCTTACATCATAGGTAGGCTGCAGTATTTACTGAAAAAGCTTCGATAAACCCATTGTATACTCTACTTCCAGTGTTAAACTGGAGTGGAGAGACAAAGTTAACAGCTAGCTAGTGAGCATAGTGGAGCACTCAATTGCTCAAGAGCCAGGTATTTCCCTCAGGAGCTGGACTTTATATGGTATTATACTTTATATGGTATAACGTCAGTTCTTAGTTACTTTCCACCCCTGCAAAAGTGTATTTGTGTCTTGTGGCTGTGTGGTGTGACCAGGGGAGCCAAAGTTTCATCCGCCTTCCCCCGTTCCCAGGCCTGCTCACAGGGATTACCTAGGCCACAGTGCCCTTCCTGAAATGCACTTATACACACTCACTCACACGCACTGGGGTGAGCAGTGACACACCGCAGATGTATCAGCAGCAGGACAGACTTTCTGGCCCCTGTAAAGAGGCCCGCAGCCTCTCCTTTGAGGGAGCATCTGCCTGGTAAGTCTGTGTGGTCTCGGAGCAGGTGTGTGTTAATTATATCTGAAGTGTGTGTCCGGTATTATTGCGTGAGAGCGAGGGGGGTGAGGTGGCGCGTGGGTGGGGTTTGTGGGACACCACCCACGCACTTAAAAATACCCAGCGTAGCGCAATGGCACCATTTGTTTAAAGGTTTTTAAAACCAACAAAACGTATTTCTGCTCCCTCTAGAGACAGTTATGAACTGAGAATGAACTTGACTGTGAACTCTAAAGTACCCTCTTTGAATTTTTGTGTTTCCAAGGAGCCTGCGCAGTCTTGTTGTTTCTGTGTTGTGCGGTGATTGACGTTCGGCCTCGGAAAATGGCCCTGCAACAAAAATGCGCCGTTGCGTTACTGTTGTTATGGGTCATTGGCTCACCGGCGGCCTTTGTCTCACCTTTTCTGTAACGTTTGAAGTGGAATTCTGTCCCAGCATACCTCTGTGCAGTGACATCATCCACACTGCAGCCCTGCTCTGATCTCAGTGGGGGGATGCGCTACATCGCTGTCTCTCATGCGCTCAGCTTGTTGGAATCTCTTGTCCACCGGTCTTTTGCCTCCTTGAATCCTCTCAGCAGCCCCCTCTTCCCCTGCCGATGACAGGTATGCGGCTCGAAGAGTATTTAGTAATCATGACCCGGAAAAGTGCACGTTTGACATCGAAGATCACTCGCCCTTCATTTTCCCCACCCCTTCCCTCACTGTAGCGAGACGTAAAGCTCTCTTAAATAAGGTCTTTTGTCTTATCGGTTTCTTCTCTCATCTCTACATGATTGGCTTCATAGCTGGAATAGTTGGGATTGTGGTGACCAGGTGGCCTGTGGAGCCACCTAGATGCTATGACAGATACCGGAGTCAGCTCAGTATGAGAAAGATCTTAAGCTAATGTGTTCAGATCATTTAAGATGAGTGTTGAGAGACAGCTGGACGGAACTAACTGAGAGCAGGGCAGGTGTTGGCTCCATGTTCCCAGTAGATTATTGAAGGATATCTAAACAAATCCAGAATATATTTATATATATATATATATCAGAATGTCATACACACTTAAATGCTTGTTTGAAGAAATATATCCTCTTTCTAAAGGCCCAATAAGGAATTTTCAAAGCAGTAGCAGCAGATAAAGTTAATGATGCCATGAAGATCATGGACCATGGAATCATGGCTACTTCTGTAGGTTTTTTACCAGGATCCGAATTCTTCTTAGCGGTCGTACTCTCCAAAACAATTGGTGATTTGAACCAATAAAACGCTGAATGAAATAGTTCCACGTTAAAAAGCAGTTTTGTCCGACGCCATTCGGCAGACACAGGATGTCCGGATGGGCCTGCGAGCCGAGCTTCTGCAATTATTAGCACAGCTTGTTAACATCCAGATGGTCAGGAGACTTTTTTTTTCCCCCAAGGCCGAATTGTCTGCAGATGTCTCCTCTCCAAAACAAATATATCCGGTGATTAAAGGTGAAAACATTGAATGAAGCGGTGTCACGTTAGGAATCCGTGTTTGTCCGATGCTGCTCGGCACTCCTACCTGAGCTAATGCTAACATTTGCTCAGCTTCTGGCTTCTGATAACTTGAGATCCAGATGTCTGACGACAAAAATCTTTCATCCGGTTAAAAGAGGATATTAAGAGGCAGACATATACTATCCCTTGATTAGATTCCAACATACAGTAGGTTTAGTCATTTCTTTAATAGCGATTATTTTTCTATTTAATACGATAATTAATTATAGCTTGATCAACCAATTGATCAGTGTCTTGAACATACAGTTCACACACAACTGCACAAAACCACGAGTTTTTACCCCATAAATAAAAATTCTTATTTTTCTATTATAATCCAACCGAAGAACTCTACAGATATAGATTGACGCCATCATGTGTATATCAAGTGCTTTGTGCCATCCACTGTTTGATATGATTTTAAAGGTCTCACATAATAGAATGGATGTTTTACTAGATTGTTGAGTTTAAGGTCTGTCCCATGATTCAAAACATTCCGTTTCCAGAGAAATGCACACAGCAGGTTTTCACAAAATGTGCCTTAAAATGAGCCATAGGACGCTTGTGAAGCTGTGATGTCACCAGTAACTTTCATGTGATTTGGGTAGTCACTTATTGTCTTTAGATATCTTTATTTTGCTTAAATTAAACAGTGTAAAGAATGAAAGAAATAGAACCCCTGACTCCCTCAAAAATGACATTTTATTTTATAAACCTGCTGACATTTTAAGTTACTGCAGGGGAAATGTGGATCTCTTCGTCTGTCTCGCTCAATATTTCATCTGATGCTTCATCCCGTTGACTGAGTGGATTCTATCTAACATTAGCGGATAAATCTGAAGGAAATCTCATTGTTCGAAGGTAGAAACGAAGCGATTCACACGCCATTCGTCAAAGAAATGGACTTGTTAATGCAGGAGGAAGGAGTGAACGAATTTTCGAGAGAGGCAGAAAGAAAAACAGGGATGTTTTCGCTGACGAAAATGGCGGGCTGTGTGTGGAGCAGCACAAAGAGCGAGCAAGAGCCATTTTACGTGTCGTCTCAGTGCATCAGCAACGGAGCGAGCTGGCGAAAGATGTGTGTGTGTGTTTCAGTGTGAGACCAGCGCGTTAGCTGATGTTGATTGGCAGGAGGGTGCAGCAGGAATGCGACTGGTTGCAGCTCTCTCTGCAGGACACATTCAAACCGCTCTGTCATCACATGAGAGGGAAATCGTTACAGGCAAATCATTACATGATCAGAGGGAACCAAGTCTGCGGCAAACGCTGTACCCACAGCAACGGAGAATTTTGGGAGCGGGAGGAGGAAATCAACAAAAGTGGGGGACTGATGAAGCGGGACATGGATCATAAACAGAGAGAAGAATGTATGATGGAGGAGGGAGGGTGACTTAGTGCTCTGGCGACAGACTAGCACCATCAATCTAATCTAGACCAGAGTAAATAGAGCTGCAGGATGATGTGTCTTTGCAGGCCAACCCGGAAGACAACATCGCCCTGGTTCCCTCGTCAAAAAGGCAGGGTTTTTTTTCCCCATTGGATTTTGGATTCTTGAAGAAAATAAGTTCTGTGGTAAACTACAAGTGTATGATGCTTGTTTTTTCAGCAAGATAATCTTCACAACAGCGTATGAGATTTGTGATTTTTTTTTTTTTCAAAATTGGCCACGTATACTGAGGATTCAGCTCAATTTCAGATCTACTTTAACAAAGAAGTAGTGCTGCACCTGTTATGCTGTCCCTCTCGAGAGATGTGTACCTATTATTTAGTGAATATCCTAACTGACTGTGTCCTGATTCTATCGGATCACTCACTTTATTAAAGGAGCAGAATCAGCATGTTATAGTCTACTGAGCAGAGGTTCTGGCCCATTGATCTGTGTCTCTCAGACCTCCTGCATATCTGATAACCTTGATGGTGGTCAAGCAGGAGTAATCCCTGTGGTGTTATTCACTAAATAAAAGCCTCTCCATTTTCACCCAGAACTAAGCAATTTACGGATGTACAACCAAACTCTGTACACTTGCAACAAGAAGGACGCCATTTTGCACACTCCAGCTTTGGTCTTGGTCATCATGAGTATATGAATGACTCAGTAAACGTCCTTCACAGCTTGACATTTTCCTACATTTGTTGTATGAATTAGGTGGCATAAAAACTTTCATAAAGCAAACTGGAATAAATCCTCAAAAATGTTAATCAGCAGCCAGATTCCCGACAGTTGGTCGATCAATCAGCTCAGCGTTCTGTCAGAACGCATTATCGTTATGTTTAAATACATCTGGCAGGGAGCCCCCTTTTTTTTTTTTTTGCAGCTTAAGAATTTATTGCACTTGCCCAAAGCTAACAAAATGCCAGTCTCTCACCTAAAACGGAGCACTGCTTGCTCTCCCAGTTCCAGTATTACAATGTGTAGCCGTAATTGCAGCGGCTAATCGAGGCTGACAACAAAATATTTTTTGCAGGGGGAATATTTTCCCTAAAACCAGACTGAGCTCGCAGACTAATTTATACAACAGATGTGCAGTTGGGTAATACTAACAAAACATTTAGGTTTACAGACTACTACTGAAAGACCGATCGCTTCTCCTAAACCTCTGTGACGCGTTTAATGAACCAAACGCATGGCGGAGGCGTTCAGGTGTTCGCGTGTAGTGTGCTGCTGCTGCTGCCGCTGCCACGGTGCAGGTGTGCAGAGCAGACGCAATCGCCTCGAGGTGCAGCGGAGGATGTAGGTTCATGTTCAACAATGTGTGCCAAATCTGTCTCGTTCGTCCTAACGTTTTCTTTCTTTTTCCTCTCTCTCTCGTTTATCTGTGCAACCATCTGTGTCTGTAATGCAACCTTTAGGAGATGCCTGCTCCGACACGCCGCTATCTTTTAGGTCTCTCCTGAAAGTAAATATGCAAGTGTGAGCTTACTTGTCTACCGTTTCGATATATATATTGTCTGTCTTTTAACCGCTTGACGCGTTTGATTTATGTTCTGCCTTTGTTGGCACTTATCTAGAAAGCTCAGCATGCGGCTACAGACATATTTGCATCATAAATCCCGGTTTTTATTGCCTCCTGTTAGACTCATAGCAGTTTAGACTGTGCTCCGGAGTTCTTGCCATCTTAGTGCCCACTGGCTGACTCACTTCTCTCCCGCTGAGCTCTGCTCCCGGGACTCGGGGGTTCATCTACAGCCGCTCCCTTTTCCTGGCTCGAAACCCGCTCCATCTCCCAGGCTTCCTGCTCCTCGCTGGTTGAACTCTCGGAGTGTGTAACAGAGAAAAAAGGGGGTAGACGGATGACCAATGCGTGCACATGCACAGGGCATAGGTGCACGTGTACGCCCCGCGGGGGGACTCCACCCAGTGCGTTGCAACGCTTCCTCTGCAATGCTGTGCTGGGCGATGGCTGTGAGCTTCGCTTGCTGAGGGCAAGATGATTTCCTCTGCCACAGAGGGAGAGAGAGAGAGAGAAAAAGTCAGAGAAAAAGAATTATGGTAGTCGTTTGCCCAGAGGTAAGCACATTCTCATGTCAAGATTTTTTGTTCCAAGGAGGGTGGGGAAAAGGGTGTAAGCATTCATGCTTATTTTACACCTGGCAACACAATCGGGTGCGTGTGCAATGATTTCTGTACACTTCAACAAACTTTACAGTTTAATGTCATAAATGGTATCTGATTGGAGCGGCGCCTTGAACTAGTTATTGACAGTTTCCAACTGTTTGGATACATTTGGAAGGACATTTCCCCCCGCTTTAATGTTATGATCCAGGGCAAAAGATGGATTGTTTTTCTTTCCGCTGTTCTAATCCAGGTTGTTGCAGAGGCTCGGCCAGTTAGTTCCCTGATTTAGCAGCGCAAATGAACCCCCTAATCACTTGCACACATGCACAAGACAGCAAAAACTCCCCTGTAGGTAGGACTTCCAATCACTGCTTGACTGTGGGATCCTGCAGTTCTTATTGTGCAAAGAAGCCTATTTGGCTCTTGGACCCTCAGTGAACTTGCATGCCCCAGTTATCTGGATGACGTAAGTGAATCAGGGCAGATCCACCACTTGTGTCTCACTGATTTCAGGCACACCCAGCTGTTGTCATAATGCTGCTGTTTGCACAGCCTTTTGTGCTTCCATCCTCTCCTACTTCATCAGTAACACTTGGTCAACTGCTTAGTGGCAGTAATGGCCTGTTTCTGTCCGACGGGCCCTGTCCTCCACTCTGTGAGGCTCACGGTCATCATACTGCAGCACTCATATTGTAACGAAGCTCTGAAATAAAAACAGGCTTCCCAGAGTAATAACAATTTAAATTTAGTCAAACACCAGAACCATAAAATATCACAGCGTGCGGTGTCAAACTCACCCAGAGTTTATTACTGTTTTTTAATCAAATGGAAAACATGTTTTTACTCTCAAATTTATTGAGCTCCCGAGTCCCGAGAGAACGTAACTACTCAATATGAGTTTTAAATGAGTTTTCGAACCATAATGTGTTTATTTCCATTTCTGTTGTTGATAGAAGTAGACACGGGATACTTAATTTGAAAGAAAAATACATTTTTTTCTTTTTTTTTTAATGTAAATAGAAAACTCAGGCCAGGTCTTTGTGAGCATCTCTGATGAATGTTGTGTTTGTGTTTCTGCAGATACCAAAGGTGACACCAGTTAACACCAAGCACAGATACTAAAGAGGCGTTTTGTGACCGATGTCATCTGGCGACGGGATAACAAAAATAAACATGCGGTGAACACAATGAGTTTGACTTAGTGTCGGTCTCTTGATTGAAATGTACTGTAGTTTTATTTTAGTAATTAAGTAAGTTGGCGCTGTCTCGGTCTAGTTTTTATCTGTGAAATGTTTTCATTGTGTTAACATTTTTGTGTACAGTTACCATAGCTACAGCCATCATCATCATATAACATCATTCCCAAATTCTGGCTGTTTGCGCTGAGCCACTTAAGCCAAAATTATACTTTCCACTCCCTCGTGTATGTGAGGGTTCACTAGGGTCTATGTGATGTAAACTTCATCATCAAAGGGTGTAATCACAGGTTCTGTGCAGACATCTGTGTATTGCCAATTTTTTTGTTTGTGATCTTGCAGACAACATATCATCTGCAGGTGCTGATCATGTGTGGAACATGTCCTCTAAGTGGAAAGGACATAGAACTACCACATGTCGTCCACAGCTTTCCGCGTATGAAAATTTTCAGGCCTTTACTTGCAATCAATGTCGTTCACTCGGTTTTATTGGTGCAATCTGTTGAGTAGAAGTTGAAATCACTCGTCCACAAAAATGCTGCTCGCTGTCTGGTTTCGAATTGAGATAAGCTACATCAATCCATCTGCACTCAATCCCACTGATAGCCATTAATCACCAAAGGCAACCAACTGAAAGTAACACTAGTATTATTCACTTCATAATGTTCATCTATTTATAGATGGCAGTGTCCTGCCTTGTATGTGGTTTGTCCCAGCTGTTTTGTTGTTGTTTATTGTTTAATTGTCATTGGGATTGTGGAATCTTTTAGGCCATAAATCTGTTTACATCTGGTAACGTTGGCTAATAAACTGTATAGCAGGGACTGAAATGTGAGATCCTGTTCGTATTGCAACAGGAAAAGTACTTATTTCTTCCAACAAACAGACACTTACTATTCTACCTATCAGCTGCAAAAAACGGTATATTTTCTCATAGTTTTCATCATGGTTTGCTTGTCATAGGTCTTGTTGTAGACTGTAGCACTACTATTCACAGTTGTGATTTGTTATAATTAGAATTTACACAATAAAAAGTCAGGAATTGTAAAGCTAATGGAACAGATTCCCCTTTTATCATCTCTATAGCTGGTGTCGGTCCTGTCACCCACAACACACCCACTGGCCCGACACATGTCTTTAGTTCTTTGTCCTTTCCATGACCCATAATTCCCTTCTTCCTGCCCACCTAACTCTCAAAGATTAACAGAGTGCTCACTACCTGTCCACCTGCTAGAGGCATCACATTTACAGGCATCACGGTAATCTCAGGGGTCCAGTTGGTTTTCTAATCCTTGGAAACAGAAATAGAGAACCGGGCCAAGGGCAGGCCATTCAATTTCCAAGGGGCTCTGTTATTGGAACTGCCATTGTTCAGCTTGGGAGGCCACCTGTATCAATATCATAATTTTCAGTGCCAAATGCAACTTATTTGGATATTGTGTTGTCTTGGCATTGCTAAGAAGTTAGTATTGATTTTACCTTGATTATAGACTTTTTTTTCAAGCTGAAAGACTAAGAAATGAAACAAATAAAAAGGCCTGGCTTGTGCTCTGATTTGTGTCAATGAAGGTTTTTGTCGAGGTCGTGCCTCGTTCCAGAGCGCACAGGGGTGTTTGGTAGCGGCACCAGATTGCTATAGAGCTGTTTTTGAAGCTTTCATTGGCTTCATCCCCTCCCCCTTGACTCGAGATATACCCCAGGATCTCTCAGTGTCACCTACAGATATCTGTAGCCAATGTGAAACACGCAGAAAGCCATCTCTGTACGCCAGCAACAATGGAAGGCTGCTTGGACCACATTTTGAAGGTTTTGGTTGCAGAAGCAATTTTGGAGCTATCAGATTGAAACTCAAGATGCCAGCGCAAGTCAATTCTGTCAGGAATTTCAAAGAGGGGTGTGTGCCTTTTTTAATGCGAGAAAAAAAAAGAAGAAACTCTTTCACGGACAGAGAATCTCTACCACAATGAAGCTGAAGATGCCACTATTAGGTTTTACAAGTCTCAAATGTCTCCCAGTATTTAAAGAAGTATGTCTTTAGAAGGTTGTCCTTAACAAAGCTACTCAGGTATTTAGGTGGCCTGAATGTCTTTGATAAGAAGCATCGTATTATATTTCCATAAGTAGATGAGTTGTTTTGTGTTTGGGTGTAATACTATTCCGTTCATTTTAGAGGAACCGTTATCTGTTCTGTCACCGTGTACAGTCCAAAACTCAATGGACCTTTAGAGTTTCAGCTTTTAGGATCTGGTAGCTACATCTCCCCCATGTGCTTTTATACTGTACTGTATTAACTTACTCAATATAAGTAACACAGGCTAAACCAAATGATTTATGTGATATCCTCCTGCCTTTGTATGTGTTAGCACTGTAAGTTGAGCATTATGTATCCCTCCAAAAATGGAGGGTGCAAAGTGTGCAGATGCACTGAAAACATAATGACATACCTGTTATTCCTGACAATAAACCTTGATTCAGTGCCTCGACATGTGTAGATTTTAACACTGCTGAGAGACAGCTTCCAACCACTTGGCTGCTCTTAGGTTTCATGCCACCAGGGGTTTGCTCTTCACTTTGAAAGAATAACATATATTATACGAACTGAAGCCACAGCCAACAAAGTTTGAAGAGACAGAGCCCACATCTCATGGAGTGAATTACATGCCACAGCCAGCCAACATGTCAAGTTTGTCCTATTTAAAATGGAAGTGTAGTCACTCTTTGGGAAAGGCGTCAGTGCTGTAATACTATCAGTCTGTCTGCACGACTAGCTCAAAAGAAAAGCATCTGTAATATCAAGTCTTGAGTTCCTATCAGCTCAAGATACAATGCAAAAACCCCCATTCATATCTAACATTTTCTTTCTACAATCACTTCTGGTGAACTCCTCAAGAGTTTGTCAGGTCTGTCTGCACCAGAGTTGAGGTGTGAGGGATTAGGGGGTAGAAACTGGTTAGTAAGGAGGAAGACCAATGATTTAAAGGGTCTTCTCTTGGTTCCTAGTAATCAAGACCTAGATGAGGTGAATTTGTACTTGGTTTTAGTGGGTGATGCTAGGGTCCCTTTCTGTTGCAGTGGGTCTCAGATCAGTTCAGATCAATAGACTAATACATGTAATAATTCCAAGTAGGACTTTCTATTAACATTGACTAAGTAGTCTGAGAACTTGGCCGCTCTTTATTGATAGCCATTGCTACTTCACCCACACTTGCCCACACTGTCAAGAAATGAAGAAATCTTAATCAAACTTATGGAAAAAGAGAAAAGTGATTTCAGAGAGAAGCTGACAGAATAATACAGTATTTGTTTAAGGGATATATATCTAGGATGTAAAACTGACTCAGCAGTGAAAACAGCTTAAACTATAAAACTCTGACAGCACAGATCTTTACCAAGCATATTGGGACTCCTATACTATGCAGGTACAAGATATTACAACCAGGTTCCCTCAAATGATGGTACCTGTTTTAAGGTCCATTTACTGCAATTTTTTCAAACTACCAAAATCTAAAAGTGATCCAGAGACCAAGATTTCTTCCAGATCATCACTAAAATTTAAACATCTGTCCATGGTACCATTACCATCATTCGCTGAAAATTTGACAAAAATCCGGCCAAAACTTTGGCAAAGGTAAAAAGATAAACATGGGGGATTGGATGGGAATTGTTTAAAGGCAGAATTCCGCTTAGAAGTGCTACTTAATGTTATTTTATAATGTGACAATGCTGGGGTTAATGACTGAATAGGTTTAGACATAAAAGCTCTTGCTTAGGAAAAGATGCTATGCTATAATTGGCCAGTCTGCATTCAGGGGCAGGACAGTTGTCTCATTTATAGTCAGGCTTGAGAGTTTTGTATTTTATGCCCTTACTTGATGGTGAAAGTGGAGAGAAAGACAGGAAATATGGGAATAAAGAGGAGGGGAGTGACATGCAGCAAACTGTTGGCTATCGGGTCTCCCTGAGAAAACAACATTACCACTTTATCCACAGTCTCTCATCTACTGCATGTTTTACATAACCACAGCACGCTAGTGAGGCTAACAGCTAATTGTTAGGTACAAGCTGTCCGCTTCATGTAGCCTTATTATTATTTTTTTTTATCTTAGTTTGTCACAAATCTTAACATTTTGCAAATTCTTGTAAACTTAGCTACTACCTGGGACAAACCCAGCCCCTCCTCTACCAGTGGCACCTGCAGGCAGTGAATCACATCAGCAGCAGAGGGAGTAGGACAGAGGACAGGAGGAATGTCCTTCATTCTTTCTCAGTATTTTGATGTCAGGAATATCACTTATTTATCTGACATTTTAGATTTCCTACCAGGATGTTATTGGGCGTATATAGCGGTAAACATTACTTTTGCCGCTCTAAGAACGATAGATAGACATGTTTAAAATAAAAATCAATTCTAATCTTGTTCTGAATGCGTTCTTAAAACAAATCATTAGTAAGATACAGATTAAAATCCTGCAGCTGGCTAGTGGCTACACCCTGACAGTGGGAGGATGAGAAAACCACAGTTCTCAAATCCCTTCACTATAAGCCTTCAGTTTTTTCTAATGTTATTTTGAGATTGTTATTTTGTATGGAGCGCTCACAAAAATGTAACGATTTGTTAATTTTTCTCCATTGTTTTTCTGAAAAAACACAACCTGTATCACAACCAAAGCACCTAAGCCCTCTATAAACATATGGAAAATGCATGCCCACCCTGCAACAACACAAGTAGTTTTTGGGGGTCTCACATAAAAAAAAAAAAAAAAAAAAAGTGGTGAAACACTCAAGTTGATCTATTTTGGACCAAGTCTCCATATTCTTAGGTGTCTTCTTCTTGTCCAGTAGGATTTCCACTGGATGTTTATGGATGGGATCTATGATGACCACATGAACTTCTTGGCTGAGGTTGAACCTTCTATACAAATATACAAGTGCAATGAATCTGCAATAGCTGTGGTCTCTTTCGAGCCTGAATTTAGGGTTGGTTCATGTGTATTTTAAGAAAACAATTAACATAAGAGGAAGATTGAGTAAGCCGTGATAGACTCATACTGTAATTAGCTGTGCTGTTGTCGTCCTCTGTCTTGTTTTGCAGTAGACTCTTCTGTGTGAGCCTTTTGTGAGCTTTGACTCGCCTGTTTCTGAAAAAGGAAGGACAGGGAGAGGGAGGTGTCCAGTGATTCTTCAGCGGGCCTGTACTGTAGCTGTGCCCGGCAGTGCCAAACCCTGCTCCCCACTGAGATGTCCCTGGCACACGTTCCAGCTGTGCAAACAAAGCCGCATTGCTGAACACACACTCACGTTCAAGCCCAGCCAAATCCAATTATTTGCCTTGCCTTGAGACTCTGTTTTTTATGTTCCGTTTCAGTAGCACATATTCAGCCACCTTCCCCCGGTACGTACGAGCTGCGCAGCCAGGCCGAGCGAGGCTGACAAACGCGCCACTGTGGGTTCTCTTGCTTCTATGTTTCGCTCGCGCGAACATTCCGCAGCTTCTCAGTTTAATTTCTGACCCTTTTGCTCACTTTTCTTCCCAAAAGAACTCCAAGCATGACACTAGGTATCCATTTTGTTTGAAGGAGAACCACCAAAGTCAACAGGGAGGGGATATGAGACACTCGACTGTCAGCCAGTCGACACAGTGGGCCACAACAGTTTTTTTTTTTTTTTTTTGTCAGGAGATCCAGCCCATACGAACATAAGCAACCAGCCAGTTATGTTATCTTCATTGATCTTTGGTGCTTCAGGTCATCCAGACCCTTAATAATAATTATAATAATAATAACAATATGTTTTATTTGTAAAGCAGTTCATGGGTGGAGTGCTGAGCTTGAAAAACTAAAGGAGGATACAAATAAAGAAAATATAACTATTGAAAAAGAAAAAAAAAAGTTAATGAGAATCAGACAAAGGGCTTTTTATTTGAAAAGCTTAGATTATATTTCCATAGTTTCTGGCCATTGTTCATATAGCTATTAACATAATCAGATGGGACAGACAGGCTGCTTCGTGAGCTACACTAATTTATATGAGAAAACAAAGTTGAATGTTTAAACTATTATTTCTTGTAATCATCATCACAGTTTACAGATTGGCTTCCTAGTCCAACCTTGACATAGCAAACTGGCCTTATATGTTCACACACACACACATGCACAACCTTTGTGCAATAACTGACATTTCAGGTGTCTGACTTTTATTTTAATATCCCCTCCAAGAAAGTGTTTTTGAATCCTACGTTAACACATTTTTGGCCACTCGGAGCCAGTGGCATTTTTTGGATTATGCAAACATGTTAGCAAACATCTGCTTGGATAAATATCCAGCAGGCACAGCATTAGCATTCATTCTGGGGCCGTGTTTCGCCTCAAGTTTTGCGAGGCCAGAAGTTCCTCTCCTTCCAACTCTGGTGTGGTCTCTGTCAACTCCTCTAAGAAATATCTGCTCCTTTAGCCGTTAAATGCTCCGCAGAGTTAACCAGCTTGTCCGGATCTCCGCAAATACTTAGTGAGAACAATGTCATCCTGACTGATAAAAATCATGGCTGAAAGTATAAAATAAGACCTTTATCCCTGATATGTTGCCTTGTGCATTGACAGCTTCACTCTCAGTCATGATTTAATAAAGTTGGAAGCTGCAGCATCTCGCTGTGTGTAGCTGATGTTCATTTGATCTGTTTACCTGTACCTGCAGACTAAAGGCTGCTCTCTGTCTCTTTCTAGACGAACAAAGGCAGCAGAAAAAGGAAAAGTGCCGACTATCACGTTGCTGTCAGCTGGAGGAGACATGAGCTGACATCTTAATGGCTATAACCTTGAATCTCAGTCCGACTTTGTATCCTCTGTTTCTTTTCCTCTTTCTCAGATTGTTGAGTGGAGATGATTACCACAAGTATCTGATTCCAGCTACAAAGGAAAAGATTAAATACTACTTAAATACTACTTAAATAGTACAAATGTACTGAATGTGTCCTGATCCCTCCATTGCACCAGATTAGGAACAAATTTGGAGTTAAAACTTTTTTTGCAAACTTAACACAAGACAAATATTTTGAAGATGGAGTGTTCTACATTGTTGTGAGTTCTTAGAAAGCAGAAATAAGTCTGGAAGGAAACACCTTTTGCACTGTATGGAGACTATTTATCCACTGGTGTATAAATCACATTGCAGTAGGTCTGCGTTCAAGGCCAGACACTTACAATTAGTCAAACACACAGAAGTTGTGTACACAGCGGTGCAGCACTTACTTGAAGAATGCCGAGCAATTCTCCCCACATATTTGGAAACTGTCACTCTGACTGCACTGCTGTTAGAACAAGTTAAGTGTTATCTTAACTGACAATAGTTTGTTTGGGAAAGCATTTCTTCAACAGTTTGGGTTGAGATCAGTAACAGTAACAACCCAACGACTGGATCTTTCCATTTCCGATGAACCGGCGTGACCCCTTATTATATATAAACTGACCGGAGGAGACGAGGAGAGGAGCTACTTTTGGCTCTGCTGTTGCTTTGGAGCTAAATGATTTCCCTGAGATAACCAAGGCCCTGGCGCTAATGCAAAAACAAACATACGTTATGCCGTCGCTCACTGTCACCGGGCCGATGTGGGAACAACCGGCCATGTTTCATGTACAGTAAACAATCAAACTTGCTTGTAAGTGATGCACATGTTCGCATGCGATCTGAGGGAAATGTAGCCTCAAAGGGTCATGCACAAACATTGCAGCAGTAAACTCTTCATAATTTCACAGTCACAGTCACACATACAGTATATAAAGTTAGACAAACAGGGGCCCCTGTAGTGGACTCACACATGGTGTCAGATAAATCTCCCATGGCGTGTTTAAGAGTTCAAATGGCGCCGCTGATCTGTCTCTTTAATACAAAGGGAATGTCGAGGGGTGAAATGTGCCAAGCTCCCCTCACCCTCTCTCCCGCCCATCCACTCTGCTCTCTCTCTCTCTCTCTTTCTCTCTCTGTCTCCTTCAAACGCCACTTTGCCTGTGTCCCAGATGTCAGGGACATCATTCGTCAAACCACTCCCTCTCGCCGGCAATTACCCAAGAATGGCAGGGATGTCTGAATAATTCTTCTTGATGTGCTTTCATTGTCACAAGTCTCAGCAATCATCCGCCCCATTATCGCCATCAAGCACCGGGGCTCAAAACTTTAGCGTTATCTAGTTAGTCAGGTTATTCTCGATGGCAGATTGACCCGCCGTGGAGATATCTTTCTCCACTCTCCCCGTTCCGAGCGCATCTCTCAGGGTTTTCTTCTGTCAAACTTCGGGGATAATTGCACCCTCTGGAATCTCTGCGTATTGACGAGACAATGGACGGAGCACATTAAGCTGTCACATCATGTTGTCTGTGTCATCGTAGACCGGCAGGGAACACGTTGTTGTCTGTGATCTTTTGTGTGTCTCCGATATAGTTCCCCGGGGTGATTTCATATTTGGAGGGCCCTTGACAAATCACCGGGTTTCCCCCCCGCTTGTCCGTCAAAGGGATGATGATGTTGTGGTTAGTTTGGCTGCAGGAGAATGTCGAGTCAAGCGGGGATGTGTGGGAGCGTCTGCCAGACGGAGACGAGGGCCCTTTTCAGAAGTGAATCATGTTACTGACAGTGTTTGTTCTGGTACCGTAGGATTATCCCAACCTGAGTGTTCACGGAAATGTGGCAGTTTCTTGGCCTGGAGTTGTCTTGTGTTTGAAAAATGTTGCTCTAAAATGCCTCTCTAAATACAGACAACATCCAAGATTGACACATTAACATTAATGATGGTGAAAACGCTCTACAATGGATAGCTACTCTAAGAATATTTTACAAATCGATGATACAACTGTGTAAAGAACTCCACTGAGTTCCAAAGTTAACCATAAATGGACGTAGATGTGCTTTTAATTGGCAGTTTGCACATCAATATGTTTGGCTCGTTCGCTCAATGAAAAGACCATAAATATGGATCAGTTTTAGATTTATCACGATATGTAATGGCAAAGACATATTTAACTGCAGGTCTAAGTAAAAGGTGGAAAACTTCCTGGTAAACTTCCAAAATTCTTTCCACTTCGTGCCCAGTGTGCAGCTGGCGTACAATAATGCAGAACACATTTGGAGATTGTGAATTATGAAGCGGAGGGCTGGACAGTTAGAGATGCCACACTACAGGCAGGGCAGCATTTCATTATTTGCCCCACTGCCAACCGAGTGAGATCAGGGCTGGAGAATGCCACAGAATATGGAAATTAAGATTGTTCGATGGTCAGGCAACTCCACAAATGAGGGGCTTAATTTGGGAGCAGGCATGCAACAGCGATTGGGCAGTAACCGCAGACGGCTTTCATGGCGCATGTTGCTGTCGACGAAAACAGTTTAGGAAACTCTGCGGAACAAATTTGTTGGCCCTCGCCGTGGTGCGAGAACGGGGTCTACGCATGTTGCAATTTCTCCGTCACACTCGCTTTTCACTGTTAAAGAAATCCTTTTGCAGTAGGCTACCTTGTTTTACACCACCAGGGTTTAATTTGTTTGGCCTTCAGTTTTGTGTGGCCGTGATTCAGGCCAACTGCTTGCCAGGTTTGTTCTTTGTCTATTTCAAAGAAAACAGCGATTACTGGATTGGTCTACTGGGAGGTCTGGCATGGGTGTTTTGCATGCATTTCACGGAGGGATCCGTGTTTGGGGCACTGCCACTGTCAATCCTGCACAGGTTTACAACTTAATGATATACTGTACTGAGTAAATGGATAAAAATAAAGGCAAATTAACTCGTCTGCTTGTCAATTGTTGACCAACTCCGCCAATATATCTGAAAATACCTACACACAGAGTAAGACTCGTGTCATACTGGCACTAGGCATTATTTTATTGACCCTTATTGAATGTGTATATGTATGTACATAAATTGTGGAATTTCCCAGAGAGTTAGAAATGCAAGAAGTGAAAAGTGAAGTCAAAGATATTTTATTAAAGATAACATTTCTGTTCTGATACAGTATGATGGAAGTTTTACCTCCAAGGTCAGTATGAACTTGAGTGGTCTCAAAGTGCTACTCTTTTCTTGGTGAGATGTTTGTTCTTGTGCATTGCAAAGGATAATATGTGCAGTTTATTTAAAAAATATATGTTATCTTGCTATTGATCCATTGGTAATTTACTATATGTTAAACTGTAACATTTAAGATGCACACTGTGTCCTCATAAGGCTTTTTTTTTTTTCAGGGAAAACAATGGCAAATATTTAACTTCACCTCCCAAACGAAGGGGATCCTTCAAGAATTTCTCAGGCACCGCTACAAAAATCCATATAAACTGTTATCATAAATCATCCAGTGACAGTCACCTTTATGTGTGAAATTACCCTGGTGTTTTGAATCAGTCGTGCAGCAGCACACATGCACTGAACAGTGAACTCGTTGGCTTGCTATGTGTGGAACATTGTGCTGTAATTGTGCTGCCCAGCTGTCAATTTTAATCCTTCTATGAACTGATATGATGAAGGAGGACAGATGTGTGTGTGTCTGCGGTTCTGGAACTCTCAATTGAAATCCACTGCTTACAGTAGTTATTGCTCCCTCCAACACACCACTACACCATCCGTCTTTGTAGCCGCTTTTGTCAAGGCGGGCGGTCTTGTGTTGACACACTCGCCATCACACACTGTTTCATTACTGATAGAAGTCAGCGGTCACGGTTACTTAACACCACTGGACGGAGCTGTAGATGGACCAATGAATCGATCGGACTAATGAAAAGCTGTGAGGGAGAGATGTCACACAGCTGCTGCAGACTCCACTCTGTCCATGTCTGATGGCTTGGACTGATGCCAGTGTTGTGTTAATGTGATAGTATGCAGTGTTCACTCCCTCACTATGCAACAGAGATGGTTTTCAGTGATGCTCTCATGGTTGGTTACTGTGTGTGTGTTTTCAGATTTGATTATGGTCATATCTACATGAAATATACAATATTTTAGACAAGAAAGTCTCTATAGCCCGCTCTGTTGGGCTGTTTTCCACATTCCATGTAATTTGAGCCAAATATCAACATGCTAACATGCACAATATGACATGGCTGTGTCCGAAATCATTTGCTGCTTCTGTAATTTGAATGGGAGCAAACCCTTAGGTCCTATGTTCCCCCAGTTCAATATTCTGACACATTAACCCTCCTATTGTGTTTTGGGTCAAATATAACCCATTTCCATATTTTCATACATATTATAAATTTTTTTTATTGAAACAAGGCTTTAAAAACCGCTGAATAAACACAACAAAACCAATGGTGATCATTTTATTTGATTTTGAAGGTCTCTAATAAAATTGTTTATGTCTGTGGTGTTCCAGATCCAGAGAATATTAAAGAGCCTGGGTGGCTCTGTGATTTTTGCTCAAACTTGACTCAAACACTTGTTTTGGTTTGGTTCGATCCACAAAAGTGGCCAGAATGTTTTATTGCTGCATGTCAGACCATTAAAAACCAATGTTCTCTGTGGGTCAGAGTTTACCATATATTTTGACGAATTGATGATGTGGTTTGATGAGATTTTCAACAACCCCCTAACCCTCTAAACCAACCCTGACCCTGAACTGGATTAAATTAGATACTCAAGTCATGATATCATATTTTATATCAGTCAGAGCACAGATGTATAATGCAGCATTTGGATTCAAAGACATATACTAGGCTAGTTTTTCAACTAAGGAAGCATTGAGCTACATTTTGCTCTTGGATTCCTGCCCAGATGGTTTCTTGATCACCTATCCCTGCCCCCAAGTTGTAATTAAAAACCTGGAAGCTGCTCTTGTTGGGAATCATGGATTTAGTCAATCTGCTTTTGAATCTGAGGTCACATAGAAAGACAGCGATGGGGAAGATGGATAGTTTTGCGGAACTAACTCTGTCTCATCCAATGAAAACGTGATTTGGTCATGATGTCCACCCCTGCTTGCTTGAGTTTCACACACTTGCATAACCTCCCCGCCTGCGTTACATGCTGGAATCGGCTATAACAAAGGGCCAAGACCATCCGTCATGGGCAGAGGCAGTAGTCGAGAAAACAAGTGGCTTTTTTGTCTTTAAGTGGGTGTGATGGACGATGCAAACTGGGTGGATGTCTTAAAGCGGGGCTATTATGTCAAAGCGGAGTCCAGCTGAGGCCTCCCAGCTGTTGCTTCTTGTTTCACTCATTGGAAGGAGAGCTTGGACCAACAAAGCTAGACGACAGCAGACTATTTTAGAAGAATTAGATGATTTAGGACCCAAATCCATGTCAGTGCTTTTTCAGTTCTTTTATTTAATCACGGACTACTACATCTACTTACATTTGACATCATTCTGTTGATTTAATTTGAAAGTTTAAGCAATAAACCTCACGGACGTCCAAATGCGCTCTCAGCTCTGGCTCGTTGCAGCTTTTGGTTCAAAGCTTCAAATCATGCTATTACATCCTGTCTTTGCTTTGTATAGAAACTTCAGCAGGAACATGTTTCAGGAAATGACATGTGATGTGACCGGATGAGGTCTTCCCACTGACATCACCGTGGGAATCCTTGCGGGCCTGTCAGTATTTCCTGCTGTTGGTGTGCACTGTAAGACCCAAAGGGTCAGGCGCATCAACTCTGCTCTCAGACACTTGTAAGGTATGACATTACTTTTAGAAATCCAGCTTTAAAGGTCTCATATCATATAAACTGCAACTTTAATTGCTATATAAGGAAGATCTAAGTGTTATATAAATACTGTCCCATGAATTTTCTAGTCTGCCAACTTTCTGTAGCAGATCTTTCCCTAAAGAAGGATCTTTTTAACTCTCCAATCGCAAATTTCTGTCACATATCTCCCACAGAGGGAGAAGCATGGAGAATCAATGGAGCACAGTGGCTGTGGTATATGTATTGTATTAAGAAAGAAACACTTTGATTTTGTGGTCTCGCAGTATGTTCTGGTACTGGCATTGTCACAGTGCTCCATGCTGTTCTCCGAGCTGTCAGAACTCTTTTGAAGGCCTCATTAAAAACCTCCACATTAAATATAATAGCAGTCGTTACCTGAGCGAGAAAACCGCACCACGTCTGGTGCAGAGATTAATGGTAGCAGTGAGACTATTCTTATATGTAGATGTCTCCCTGCTGGCTAATGGGATACAAAGGCCTCAGCGCTGGAATTCATTGCTCCATCTGTTTGTGTTGTAAGCCAGGAGATGTCAGCTTTTTGGGGGTGACCAGCCACATCATTAGAATGACGAATCTTGTGGCCCCACACATGTTCAGCAGGTGTACCAACCTGTCTACTTAGCAGGTAATATGCTACTTGTTAATATCGCACACTCGGATCAGTCTAGTGCTCAAGTTGCAGCAGGTTTGTCGTCAGCTCAGGTCTGCCAAACTGTGATTTATTGTAAGGGCACAGCCGGTGTGAGCATTACAGCATTTGGTCTCTGTTTGTATTGCAGGCTGATATTTTGCGGTCAGAAAGGATTCTCGTAAAAGCCAGAGGATAGTTGAAGAAAAATGGCTGGTGACAACTATGGTATAAAATGATCAATGATAACCTCTTAAGATGAGTTATGCTCTTGCTTTCTACAGAGAAACCATTTGACACAGTCCGTATGGCAAGACAGTAGACTCTAAAACCCAATAATTCCTTCTCTCTTTTGTATTTGTTGCTTTTCTAAAGCTGCTCTCATTAATAATTTTATAGGATTAATGGATCTCTGGCTTCCTCTTACGGTCTAAAACATGCTGAGGTTAATTGGAGACTCTAAATTGCCCATAAGTATGTGAGTGATGGTGTGTGCTCTCTGATAGGCTGGAGACTTCTCTGCGGTGTATTCCAGCCTCTCACCCTAAGTATGCTGGCATTGGCTCCAGCAGACCCCCGTGACCCTAGTGAGGAATAAATGGGTATAGAAAATGGATGGATGGATTAATGGATTAAATGACTGCGTGTAATGTGAAGAGAAATATTATCCAACTCTGCTGTTCCCCAGAGCATTTTAGTGTCCCACAGGTCAATATTTCTTTTTGGAACCTGCAACTTTCCTGCTTTTATTCACTCTCACCGCCCTCATCAAGCTGGTTTCCCACCCTCAGTGTTAGTGACTAGGTGGTGAACATAACAGAGCCTTTAGCAGAAAAAGAGCCAGATATTACCCTCAGAAGTTGGTGGAAACCATACGGTATAAAAAAAGGACCGCAGAGCCCTGCAGAGAGTAGTATGTTCAGCTGAATAAGCAAAAGAAAGAGCTCTACCCTGCCTTAAGGACATTTACATCAGGCTCTGCAGGAATAAGGCAAAGAGATTCATTAGGGATTCCAACTACCCAGATAACAGCCCTTTTTTCCCTGCTGCGGTCAGGTCACTGTTTAAAACTGCCCCCCACCTCAATCACACTTAGCAATTTACTAATTATTACAAATTATTACTTATTTTAAACAATTTTTTTTGCACAAATTGAATAAAATGATGATTGATTCCTTGATTAAGTAGATGTTCAAAAAATAGTTACAATCAATGTGTTTGGTCCTTATTCTTTTCATGCTGTGTTATGTTCATAAACGGATGTCAATGAAAAAACACCCACAAATGCAGACAACATATTTATGAAATATGGTCAAACAAAACATATTATACATATTTACAAAGCCTTAAAAAGTGGTCTCATGTACATTTTACATTTCAGTGATGTGGTTACATTGCCAGTATTAATAACAGACAGTAACAGTAACTGAGGTGATGATATCTTGATGACTGCTTCCTTTCAGATGATGAACAGAACACCTAAAGGAAGATAAACATAAACAGTCAGAACACATACACCAGTCTGCAATTGAGGGTGTTGTCGATTTGATGTTACAGTATATGGCAGGCTGAAGTCCAGCCATGAGTGACTCTACAATGTACGTCACTTGTTTACATCAGAGCTTGGACTTTCTTGCGTCTTGAAGTAAATTTACTTACACAGCACTGATGATGCTGTATAGTATATTGTACTACACCTGCCTACATTTGTGGTCTGCAAATAACTGCTTTGTTTGAATTTTACAGGTTACAGTTAAATGCTTTTTACAGTCTTTTGAATTTGACATTTTTGTCCAACCCAAGAAGAGTTAATAAGCAGTACATACTAAGTTGTCAGTAATTCAACAAACAGACATCATTAACACAAGTATTATCCAGTATATATGTATATTTTACAAAGTCCCTTAAGGTATTATAAGAATTCGCAGCCATATATGTTACAAACAGAAATCTATGTGAACTAGTCCCTCTCACCTCTTTCTTCTCATTTGCTGTCTTGAAGACCATCAAGACAAAACCATTCTCTATAAGTTGTAAGTGGCCTGCAGGTTCCTAGCAGGTGTCTGTATCCGGGTGTAGTCCATTGAGTTTTTGTGTCCATTATCCTCCTAGCGTGCAACCTGCTCCTCACAAAGGCCATCTCTGGAGGGTACCAGTCTTTGGAGCTCCTCTTCCCCACACTTTGATATTTGTGGCCTCTGTCAGCTTGTCTGCATCTGTACTGAAGAGACGGGAGGCTGTGATGTTCAGCTGAAATGGTTGGCTCCACTGCCATTGCGACTGATGTTCATCAGTAAACCCGTCACATCTAAATCTGCTCTTGCCTGCGTCTGCTGTTTAAACACTATCGCACAGACTGTCATACAGTGAGTGAAGAAATGAATGAAGAAACAGTCCTGCCGCTAGCCAAGTGGCTGACGTTCAAAGTCTTGTTTTTATTGAGGATATTGACGCCATCCAACCTCTTATCCTCTCTGTCTCAAGTTTACAAGACGTCAAGGGCCAATTGAATCGTCTTCTATCACATTATCCTTCAGGACGTCTGTATGATCCTCTTCTTTTGCTGATAATGATATAATGACTAAATGTCCATGAGGTAGGTCTACTGAACAATAATATAAACCCATATAAGGCAGTTTTAGCTAGATGCTTAACCTTTTATGCACTCTTATGAAGCTGAGTGACACAGTTTGCAGACATGTTGCAATATGAAGCATCAGACTGCACAATAGGTACTGGTAAACAGAGGAAAACCATTATGCATTGGATTATGGGAGAGGTTCTCTTTGACTGCCTTGCCTCACTTGTTGAAATGAGGCAGCATAACCTAAAGAGGTTTATCATCTTGTGTTGTCTCCTTGATTCTCTGATGCCATAAGAAACATCTAATATAAGGTTTTCTGCACAGGGTTCATTTAGATGCTCTGATTTCCTCCCACCGTCTAAAGGAAATATGTTTATGTCATATCTGTGTTAAGTCTGTGATAGACTGAACCAATTCGAGGTGAATCCAAAGCTCAGATAGGCCAGTAAAACCTACCTTATTACATTTTTGGAGACTTTTGATTGCACCTCAACAAGCTATAAACAAAACTGACATATAACCTTTTGTAGAAAATGTTTATAGTGAATAGTGTTTAGCAAAAAGTTGCATATTTACGCACCCAGAAAACAGAGTTTTTGCTCACCTCATCAATTTAAGGCCAATCCTCCATCCTCCATTGCTAGTTGCTAGCTTCATCTTTATCTGTCTGGTTCTATTAGTCTATGTAATGAACTATATCAAGGAGAAAAAACACACTAAAGCCCCTTTTAGGTCCCTAGTGATGCATAGGCTAAGAATTAAAAACAATATGTAGCAAAGGTTAGCTCATCATTTCAGTATCAGTGTTCTGCATAATAATATATAAAGTCCCTAGTCAATAATCAAGTTAATAACCCATGAAATATTTTTGAATGACTCTCCTCCCATCTGTTGGAGCTGCTTTTTTCTGCCATTTGGTTTCATGCATTGTGTCCTGCACCAGAATCCAGTTTCAATGGGAAATACATCAAATTAAACAAGCTGAATGCCGTAAAAATGCTGTTTTGCGAGGACATTGAAGGGCTGTGTCAAAGAAGTGCTCATGCATCATTAGGAAGACATTAAAACATGGGAGTAACGGAGCGTGAAAGCAAATGGATGTGATGACAGTGCCAGGAAAATCTTTCATTTTCATCATCAAAGGTAGACTTTTTTTTTCCTTCCTCCCCCAGAGGCTTCTCACTCCCCGTGCTCTTCGAGATGAGAAGTGGTGGGGGTTGAAAAGGGCAGCAATGGAGACAAGTTGAGCTCCTTGCTGCTCCTCTCCTCATGCTCGCAGGACAGCCTGCGCTTGGGAGATGGAGATCAGTAAATCAAGTTGAGCGAAACCTGGCAGAGGAGCCGGGAAGAAGGTAGGCTACGTCTTCAAAGGCTGTTTGAGGAAGAACGTAAAGATAACTAAACAATCCATCAGGAATCAGAGAATGTGATGAAAATGGTGTTGGAGTTTAGAGGGTTTAGTCATGAGCTGTTGCAGTGCAGGTGTCCTGCGTGAGTGGGTGAGGTGAAAATTGTAACCAGGGTGTCTTTTTGCCTTTAGAACGCGAGCCAAAACTCTGACATGGCCTTCATGAGTCTTACCTTGATCGGCCACAATATCCCAGAGTAGCTGATGGCTTTGGTCTGTAATGAGCAAATAATTAAACCAAACGCATCATAATCCCGTGGTTCCTTCATGGAACCCTCTCACGGATCGATATGTGGGGGCCAGCAACGGATACGGCGAAAGCCCCCAGATAAGAAAATGGCCCCCTTTTTCCGTGCTTATGAAAAGAGAAATGGAGAGTAAAAGGACGCCACAATGTTTCCTCTTCCAAAATGTGTTAAGTGAAAGCTCACATAAATCCCCTTGAAAGTGGATTAGCAAAAATATCTTTTCCTCTTAGGTTTCATTCAGACAGGAGCCAGTCTTGAAAAGGGGGCGTCCTTATTTAAACATTGGACGGAATCTTATTAATCAAAGGCAGCAGTGGACGAAATATAAGTCTCGGTTTTGGTCTACTGTAGAATGGTAGAAGTCACTCGCTTTTCACAGTTTCCACCCAAACAGTGGAAGCTGGCACCACGTTATAGGAAAGCTCAATTATAATATCAGGTTGGTGTTATTACTGTTGATTATGTGCTTTTGAAGACCCGACTTGCCCCTGAGTTCACTTCCTCTCCTCTTCCCTGGTTCAGATGTGCTCTTTGAAATCGAACTCGCCTCGGAGGTTAATGAATCACCGGCCGGGTTCCCTGTTTTACTTTCACCCGTGCCCTTTGTCACATTGACACACAAACACACGCGCATGCACACACTCACACACATGATTTGAGCCTCGCATGTGTAGTTTCGGAGTCTGGGATGCCTGTTGGAGTTGGTTCTTCCAATTACAGGGCTCTGTCGAACCATGAGCGTGTGTTTTCTTAACCTCTGTCATGTTCTTTTCAAATAAACTCAAGCATTGCCTGAGTTAGTGCATGCTTGTTCAAAATCGAACACACTCATTACTATGGAGGCAAGAGACTTCATGGTGTGAAAGGGGGGCTGCCACCCTCCGATAGTTTAAATGGGTTCCAAGTAACAACCATGCTCTCTTTGGATCATTTTCTTCATATCATATAAATTAGTAAGTGTAGTAACTGTTATTGCACCTAATATTTTTGACTAAACCTTTGAATGGATTTGATGAATGAACCTTTATGATTATATTTAGGCATTTTCTGGATAACGTCTTAACATATCATAGCCCATTTACATCCGGCTCTTTAGATGTCAAACAAAGCAGCAGATGAATCAGTGCTGTTAGTAAAAGTCCATTGAAGACGCAAGCAATTCAAACCTCTGACGTGGGAAAGTGACGTACACGGTAGAGCCACTAATGGCTGGACTTCAGCCTGCCATATACTGCATGGTTTATCAGTGCTTTTTCATTGAAAGCAGCTACCTACCCTTCTTCCCTCATGTGATAGCATGACCTATGGGCTCTCTTTGGAAACATCGAGCCCTCTTCCAGTTTCTAATCCAGTGGAAGTATGCTGGATGCGTTGGCACTGATCAACCAGCTTGTTTTCTTAGGGAGTTTGATGTAGTCCTCATTTAAGACTCCAGGAAGGTCTGTAGCTCTGTCTGGTTCCAGCATATCCCACGTCTTCAGGGAAGATGGATGCAAACTCCAAAATGACAAGAAAATGGTTGTCAGATTTGTCTGGTGTTAAGACGCTGAAAGTGTGTGAGAAAATGATTTGGGAGGACGGGGCGGCGAAAAATCTCTCGAGAAGGACGCAATCAGCATTTTCATCTCAGCTGGGCCCCTATTTAGCCTTGAGCAAGGACATCTGGTCACTTAAGTGGTTGTCAGCACATCTTAGCTGACACACACACACACACACACACACACACACACATATCAGTAAAGCTTCTATTAATGTTCGTATGCTTGACTTGCGTTCTCTTTACCCCTGGGTTTGTGGTTTGTGCAACATTTTATTTTGCAGCATTGGTGGCAACATCAGGCACATCAGTGGAGATCTTATGTTGTATTCAGACATACAGCAGTAAGCTGTGTTTTGATAAAGACTTCTCATATCAGTCATTTGCTTTCCCACACTCAATGCATTGATTATATGGGCTTATATTGTTTAGAGGTCTTTAAACTGTTGAGAAACTTCAAATTGCTCTCAGTATCGTATTTTGACCAGGTGTCTTTTTGCATACATTCGTCTCTGACTCCTACAAGGAGCCACTTTGGCAGCTATTAATAACATGAAACTCAGATTGGTAAAATCCTTATCTTTTGTTCGTCTTTATGAAAAAAAAAAAACAACTCCAAAAATGTTCTGTTGTTGCTTCAACAGCTGCCCCGTGTGAAGATCCATATCCAGCGAAAAAATGCGTCTGCACGTTTTACCGCTGGTCATCCGAGGAGGAATGCCCACATTTTACTGCAGTGATTTATTTGTTGTTACAGATGCCTCCACAGTCTAAGTGACTGCAGCTCAGCAGTGCTGAGTGCGGGGCTTTAGACCAGATATGATTTGTTTCATTCAGGAGTCCACAGCTATCTGTGGCTCTTTCCCACAGAAAGCTGATGGACGTTTTGCTGCAGTTGCTAAGCAGCGTTTTTTTTCCCCCTCCCCCTTTAACCCCACACCTAAAGATCTACAACCCCCTACAATACGTAGAACCTCAACTATCCCAAACCCACATCCCCTCTTCTCTGCTTGGCTCTGCCTTGGCACAGGCCTGAGAGGCAGGCAGTAGACCCGGGTCATTATGGGGTGTTTATGACCCACGGAGAGCAGCTGAGGGGCCCGCGCTCCGTGCATCCCTGAGAATGTGGGTCCTACTGTGTCGCTAATGGGCCTTATCCAGGATGCCCGTCACCGCCCAGCCATCTACACGAGGATGGGCTATTACGTCTTCCGATACCAGATCCCTCGCACTCTGGAATTCCAGATCTCTCATCAAAAGAGGGCATGTGGTTGAGAACACAAACCGAAAAACGCAATATGGTGAACAGAGAAAAAAAACAGTTTTTACTACAATTTCTTCAGCGTAAAGTCATAAATCGATTAAACTGTTGCAAACCCAATAAAAAGCTTGTTTCACCACTGTGTGCTGGTTTAGCGGTTCATTCCTACTTTATTTTTATTTAAGTCCATACAAAAGAATGGTTAGAAAACCATTTTTGACTCACAGCAGTAATTCCTAACATCATAATATGATGCAAATTTTACCTGGGACCCTTGCATTGTTTACTGATTATTTTTGTCAAACGTTTTGTCAGAAAATAGTAAGAAATATCCATTAAGTTCCCCACAGACTAGGCCTGAACGATCCATCGATCGAAAACTGTGATTTTAGGCGACCAAAAATCTTAAGATTTAGGCGACCTTCACCTAGTGTTTACTTTTGTCATCTATTTTACATGCAGCCTCCCTAACCTTGCACTACTTTCAATGTTGTTTGCGCCTGAAACTATACGTTGACTAACCTTGCAGCTCTAGAAATGATATTAGTTTTATTTGAATACCAAATTTAAAATCCCAGGGTGGGACCGGCTGATCTCCTGGATCTTTGTTTCTCAGGTCACTGTGTGGGCCAACGATGGGGACGCGGTGTTCATCAGAGAGTTCACTCTGATCCGCCGAGACCACCTTGCCGAGGAGCCGCTCCACGACAGCAGCCAAAAGCCGGAGGACCCGGTAAGTGCCGCGTTCCGGGAAAACGCTCGCTCACTCGCCTCGTTGATTATCGCAGCGGTTGAATCCCACCAGTCTGCTTTACGGTCTCGGCCCTAAACATCGTATTCCAACTTTTTGTTACTTTCTAACTGTAAAATAAATGGAGATGTCAGATAAAAAACTAAATCAGCCAATAAATCTGTTGCGGCGTGTTTACATAACACACCACACCAGAGGAGTGAGAACTCAGCCACATTACACCTCAGTAATGAATACGAGTGAATGATGATCGTGGGACATGGGGAGTGGAGGTGTAATCTGAATGTGGGTTGATGTGAAACAGGGCAACAGACACACACACGCACACGTGTTTCATGTTCTAGGGTGGGGTATTTTTTTGCATCACATTACTCCCATTCTGTCATCACCTTTGATGAGACATTTGTCCCGGCCGCAGCAGTTTTCTTAAGCTGATCTCTCACCCAGATGTTTTATCTAATTGGTGGGAGGGTCGAGCTGCTGTTGTCACAGGAATTGACGTCCAGCTCGCCCCTCTCTCATCATCCCTTTTGTAATGGTATTGCTCCCGGTGCAATTTGAGAGGAATCTGTTTCAAACGGATCAAAGGTTTTTTGGGGGCGGTATTGCGTTATCGCCGAGAGGAATGCGATCTTTGAGGTGGATGTTAATATCGCACTTTTCTGTTTGCCGCGAGGACATAATGCAGTCGATGTGTTTATACTCAGGGTTTTTTTTTCTCATTTGCGTGCACTTATGTGACCTCCTCACTCAGGCAAAAGGTGAAAAGTCCTTTTTACGCACGTTTCACAAGTTTCCACACTTGAGTAAATTCAGCAGCCTTTCACACCCTTTGACCACTGATCAAATATAGTGACATTTCTTTTCTCTGCTTGAACTCACCTTCACACTTTACAACAGGATCATGATGGCTTGTTTGAACATTCACATGATAGCCATAGATCAGTGACATGCACAGGTTATTTTGAGTTTGAAGAAGGGGGTCAGTGATAATTCTGTTCATACTTTTTCTTATTTAGAGTGTTATTTATGTTACTTTTACCCTGCTTATATTTTTTATGTTCTCAGGAGGTTAAAAATCTAATTAATTACAGGTGTTGTAATTAATTAATCTTTATTAATTCCCCCAAATTAATTCCTCCAACAGCAATACTTATTTTATGGAAATAAATTTTAGCCGCTATCTGTAGCTACATTTTCTAATCCCTTATCTTCAACCAGTGAGAGTAGTCCACAGTCCTGGGAAATTTGTCGTTACCCGATGTTGATTTACTCATTTTCTTCTTTATTAAGCCAGTCAATTGTTCGGCTTTGGGCCGCTTGTTTGTACTCAGACCAGAACCAGAATGGCCAACATCTCCAGATTTTCTGTGTTCTCTGTGACATGTCTTTTAAATGGTATTGTACGGTTGTTGCTTCTGTGAAATGCAAACTCCTTTCTGCAGTTTGCAATAAATCACACCGTTCAAATCAAACCAACCCTTCCATCAGGTCATCTTTTGAAGCGAAATTTCCATCCAGCAGAGCGCTTTCATTGTTGTAGTCAGGGCTGTGTGCGTCGGTATAATTGACGCATTGTTTGGCATGCAAACTGTAATAAAATGAGTTAATACTTTTAATGCGTTATTTTCTTTGTATTTAATTAATCGTAATTAACGCATCAATGTCCCAGACCTGGTTTTTAGTCTATATACCAAAAGCAGACTTAATGGAAAAAACAATAGAAAACTCCATCATAAATGAGAACCTTAAATGCCATGGTACATACTCCCAGTACTGTAGTTAGAAACCACAAACAGCTATCTTTACAACATTTGGTTTTCATATTGTAACCAAACAGCGGTGTGATTTATAATGCACTGACCTCAACACATTTTTGATTTTGCATCAGCAAGTGATTTTTAAACCAAACGTCACAGAAAGGGTATTTATATACCCTCTCCCACGTACTGTATGCCATCCAAGCCTCAGTTGCTCTTTTGAGGTTTTATTAGAATGAATTTGGTTACATTATTCTTGCCATCAACATGCAGGTGCAAGTAGTGTTCCTTGGTAGTGTTACAACTTAGTCATTAAACAAATACAGTAGATTAAAAATCTCAGTATTCTATATGTGTCTCTTGAGGCTGGAGGCAGCTATTTAATTTTATTTTGGTATAAATCGGATCGCATCCAATGGCTGCAATCGAATTGCTGTGGAAAGCCACCACCGCATCAAAGTGTATGATGACCAAAGAGTCTTTTTCTCCCTTATCCTCCTTTTCCACTCTTTTCTGCTCGACTATTTATTGTTTTCTTTAATTTGGTATTGTCCTGTTTTTATCCTAGAGCACAAAGGGATGTTTTTGAGAGTCTTTATTTTTCCCATGTGAGGTTGGACACAACTTTTTTTGTTTAGTTTTTTTTTGCTTTTGAAATGAGGGATCCATCCATCTTTAATTAGTACTGAAGTAATGGAACATTTAGCTGCCAACGTGTCCATCTGTTGTCTGTTGAGCCTGAGTTTGCCCTCAGTTATGATTTGACCATATTAAAAAAAAAACAACAAAACTGAGGGTTTCTGAAATTAATTGTGAAGTGTCGTTAATTGATTCCCAGAGATACATCAACACATGCATACAGTCCAGCAAACTTATCTTGTTCACTCCCATGTTGATGACATTTGGTTTGTATTATATAAACAGTTAAAAAATGCGTAATTAGTTTCTGATTGACTAACGACAGTTATGCAATTAAAGTACTTAAATATTTGAATTGATTGATAGCCCTAATTTATTTATGAAGCTGTTACTTTATGCTAAGCCAGACTAATCGCCTCCTGGCTCTATCTCTAATTAACAGACATGAGAGGAGTATCAATCTTCTCATTGGGTTGTTAAAAAGAAAAAAAAAATGTATTTTTTTTTTTATATTGAACAAAACCTCTTTTACTAGCTGAAAAACTGACCTTTTCTAAAGCAGAATACAACTCCATTTCAACTTGGATATTGTTGTCATCACTTCTGTAATTTTTATTTCTGTGTTGGACAGAAGCATGAGAAAAAGCCATTCGCTGACCTTTTTTGTAAAAAATGCGGTGCCATGAGAATACCGGAAAGATGACAGACACTTGCAGTAGTGGGGATGATTTCGTGAGATATTCAGGGTTAGAACTGAATTATTGCCATTATATCACATTAATTTGAATGACAGGCCTGTTTTTTTTCCTTTTTTCTTTTTTTTTTTTTCATTTGAATATCACCAGAGCCTTCCATAGCTACATGCATCATTCTAACATGTCCTCAAATGAGGAGCCTTCAGACTCACAGGAGCCACACTTGTGATTCCTTTCAGCACTCAAGTCGATTTCGGTCTCTACTCGCCTGTAGTGCTGTTCTATGTTGGATCTTGGTTCAATATTAAGCTTGAATCCGGGCCAAGACAAACGCGGCTTAATTAGCATGCGACCCAGGAGGCGGATCTCAGACTCCAAAGTGTATTCGCTTTCTCTTGTTTAACTTTCATGAGTATGTGCCAGGGTCGGTTGGTGGGCAATAAGACTGACCTCCCCAGGACCCTTTACCCCGTCCCCCAAGAGGGGCACAGATGAATTGTTCTCTCCGAAGGAAAGTGTTATTCCTGGCAGCCTCGCTACGAGCTACTTCGATGGAATAGAGCTGTCTTATACAGCTAAGGCCTAACATACCTTTGTAAATTAACCAATATTTATTATGTGATGGCAAGCATGCACCGTAGAGCTTAAACAATGTCAGCATTCATAACACTATGTGAGTCTATTGGGTTCCTACATCAAAGTGTGCGGGGGGTCTGATGCCTAAAATGTTGGCTGCCGAGTCTGAGAAAGTCTTTTTTTTTTTCTTCTTCTCTGTAACATGACTGAATGAGTAAGACTGTGAAGATAAACAGAAAAGCTGCTCATAAATCCAGCCACGCACCACTATTCCCATTCATTGTTTGGCCATGAATGAGTTTTTCCAGCATGTTAGTTTGATTTGCTGCAGTTTTGAGCTGCAACCTGTAAAATAGTTTACAGTTCATAAACAGTGGCATGCTCTCTGTAAAGCGTTGTTCCGAGTGTCAGGTTTACTGTATTTAAGAAAATTATGAAAACTATTTTAAAATCTATCCTCTGCAGGTGGAGTTTCTGAGGGCGTGTGTCCATATGGTATTTGTCTTAAAAAGGCACTGGCAGGGTGCTGGGGATTCGCTGTGATGAAGCGACTGTGTGGTGAGAAAAAAACACTTGTGCGTGGGTTTTTGTTTCTATGACAACAATATCTCGACTATTTCAAGTCCAGCTGGCTGATCTGCTCCCACAAATGGGCTTTTCTGTCTTTGTTATGATAGTTTCGGTCTTCCATATTATAAAACTCAGGACAGACAAACACGGCCAGTACAAGCTTCGCCTCCATTTACTTGGTTACCAGGGGGACAAGTATAGCCCCATCTGTTATATGATTGGTCGCTTGAAAAGTCAACACCGGGTGACACCAGTGCCTTACTGAAAAATGCAGAGATTTTCATTTAGAAGTGCTCAGAGCATTCAGAGTGCTCTGAAAAATGATGCTGGGTACAGTGCTTTTTTCTCATGCTGCTGCATATGCCTTCGCCTCAGTGGGAGTTATTTTAAAAACAAGATTGCAGTCAGAAAAAAAGGATGAAAACTCTAAGTTTGTACAGCGATATATATATATATATATATATATATATATATATATAGGTGGCATCTGCTACTCAACCTTGGGTTGATTGACAGAAATGTGATAACATTTACATGTGTCTGTGATAAATAAGGGTGGGTGAATGTTCCTCAGAAAGTCCTTTCCCCCTGTGGAGTTAGAGTTCTATAAAATCATTAAAAAGGACCTGAAAGAAGGAGAAAAATGGGTCAGTTGCAATGGGTCAGTGCAACTTTGATTTAGCATTTTCTCAACTACTTGGTTGCATCCAAGAACTTCAGTCATTCAATCATCTTCTATACCTGCTTATTCCTCATTAGGGTCACATGGGTCTGCTGGAGCCAATGCCAGCGCATTAGTTACAAATTAGTTATAAATCGTAGTTGCAACCCCAAAATCAATCAAGCAGGCGGGTTGCCAGGTTTGTTCAAGTGATGAATCATACAGGTTAACTACACATTTCGGTTTATCAATATGTTATATAATGAAAACAAGTAATGTTGTTGAAGGGCAATTTGTTCTAACTAACCACTCGAGTGGTAACTCGAGTGGTTAGTTAGGTTAGCAAGCGAGTTAGCTTAACTTACAGATGAGGAGAAATGTTGCCATCTTTGCATGCATTTTGATGTATATCCTTTACATGGATCCATCTAGCATATGCTTCACCAGTATTCACTTTGGTTTTTGCTCTTCTCTGGTCATTCTGATTCGTAACGCATTCTTTACCGCGGCTTTGAAACTGCTGTAGGACTTGCAGACTCCACCATTTTTACCCAGTAGCCTTGCTGTGCCCAGCATAGAGACCGTATCTGGCAACTTGCAATGCCCGCGTCGCTATTGGCCACTACATGTAAACATAAGATCATTGTCAAATCTTTTAAATAATTAATTCACCCCACATCCTTTTTTCTTTCTGAAAAGCTATACTTTTATTCCGTGTCCCTCTAAATGTACTGTGGACATATTATTTTTTTTTAAATATTGCTTTTAATAAAAACTCAAGCTTTAATCACTACCTATATTTCTAAAAATGAATATGCTATAAATGCTATATATCATATAGGAAAGGAGGTGGATGCATACTTATTAACAATTCATGTCAAAGTCTAACAGTAGCGACTTCCAGGAGGATCAGAGTGTTTTCTCATTTATTTCCTCTGTGGGGATTCACTAATTGCTGCTCTGGGTCACATGTTATGTTGTCCACACTGAGAATGGCCAGAATATGATGGGTTGTGACAGTGGTTGTTAATGACAATTAATAAAGCTCCATTCTACAGCAGTGACTTGAGGCCCAGTGTGAGGACACTTCACTTCTTCTATGTCCTCTTCCACTTTTATTTTGTTACTTGTCGCACCCAATCACACGCCTTAATGTTTTTACTGTACATGCTCAATTGCACTTGAGGCAGCAATAGTTAGGGGGACGTTCCATTTTAAGAACCTTCAGGATACCGAGACGGTTCCACCTTTTGGCAGGGTGTCATGGTTTGTAGTAATTAGGGTTGGGGCAAGTGGGGCAAAGGTCCAGTCTGGGGTGGCAAGCAGAGCGCACACCCAGTGGCCCAGGCAGCAGCAACAGCACTTTGCAGAGAAGAGGCCCATTGCTCAGCGGCAAGCTGCCTTGGCAGCTGTGTTTTGCGTGCAGCGCCAGGTGGAAAGGGCAACGGTTTTGCACAATTAAACACTTAATTTGTCTTCATTAAAAGGATGGGTATGTTAGTTTTTGCAGTGGACAAGGATGTTTTTTTTCCACTATGTGCCATGACTCCCTGTGTTACACTGTGCCATGTTAAAGCTTCATGGACTTTTCATTTTGTGATACTAGCTCACTTTTAATCAATGTATATACCCATTGTAGATGCAAAGGTGCATGCATTTTAGGTCTAATAAATATGTTGGGTGAATTTCCTTCCACATATAGAACATATACAAAGAAAATGTATTTCAAGTTGCAGTTTGTCTATGTTCATGTTTGCATGCCAAGCTCTTCACTGCCTTTGTTTGTGCATTGCTACACACCTCACCACCACCAACTGTAGATCAATATAATAGCATAAAACCATTGGCAGGATGTGAAGTGTATTGTCTGCAGCCTTGTGTGCTTGCACAATACATACAAAACTGTTTCAAACCCCTAAAGACACATCTCCATAGCTCTAATAGTGCCCCCCAAAAACCCACTGGGGTGTCTTTGACTTACAAATAGAAAAAAGAGAAAATATTCCAATGAGGAAAACAATGCACAGATATTAATGAGATGCTCTTTTTTAAAAATAATTTTATGATAATTTCAATACACCACTGTACATGCAATGAAAACTAAATACATGTAGTGGAGCAGAAAAATGTATACTATTGTTTAAACATTTGGGGTCACCCAGGCAATTTAGTGTTTTCCATGAAAAGTCACACTTTTATTTACCACCAGTAAATAAAATGTAATTTTATTACATTAACCTTCTGATGCAATGAACACATTGTACCATCAGAACACTGGAGTGATAGTTGCTGGAAATGGGCCTCTATACACCTACGTAGATATTGCACCAAAAACCAGACATTTGCAGCTAGAATAGTCATTTACCACATTAGCAATATGTAGAGTGTATTTCTGATTAGTTTAAAGTTATCTTCATTGAAAAAAAACAGTGCTTTTCTTTCAAAAATAAGTTTTCTAAGTGACCCCAAACTTTTGAACAGTACACTCTTCTGCTGTAATGGACATACTTAAAGCCTATTTGTCCACTCGGCTCTACTCACTGTTAAAGTAAAAAAAAAAGTGCCTATCAATGTGTGATATATTTGTTTTTTTCTATTCATTATCACAGTTGTTTTCTTGAGAAGAATCAGTGGCCCTGGATCCGTCCACGTTGCATGCGATTGACTCAGCTGTTTTATTAGAACCTGCCTCTGTGTGAAGCCAACCCTGCTGTAGCTGGATTGGAAGAAAAAAAAAATCCTGGGTTGAAATGACAAGTTAATATCTGCTTTTGTGCTTTTTGTGACCAGTTAGCCATGAGCGCCAGTGTTTGCCAAGACACCCCGACACCACTGAAAGCTATTCGCAAGACGACTGACGTGTATGGTACTTTAAAAAAAAAAAACAAAACAAAAAAAAACAAGAAAACGGAGAGGAAAGGAAGGCAGGCGTGAGTTAGGAGACATTTGCCTTCCTGACTTGTGCGCTTTGGCTCGCTGACTGGTGTTTGGCACGCGCGAGCGCTGTTTTGGAGGCTCGGTCCCAGCGCTCTTGAGGAAAAGTGCTGAGTGCTGGTGAACGCGGTGCGAAGCCACGTGGCTTTGGACTGAGGAGCTTTCTCTCGCCCCCTGTGTTTGTTCCATCAACACGCCGTATGTGTTCAGCGAAGCCTTGGCCCTCGCCATGCCACAGCCAACATCTCCCACCCCCACCCTCCTGCTTGATGTGGTCTCACACAGTGCACTGTGGGCACGGGAGTGGTGCTACTGAGGTAATACCGTCAGAGACGGGACCTCACCACAACACCCACATAGCAAACGTGGGTGTGTGTGAGTGTAAGCAGCGAGTAGTGGTGTGTTGCCGGCTACTGCTGCACGCACACTGGATTTCTGCAGAGTCTCTTGTAATCCCTGTAGTTATTTGTGTTTGCGTGCTGACACGTGCATATACTGTGCTGTGAGATACGGGAATACACGTGTTTGTGATTTCTACAGCTTTGCATTCAACACTACCACATGTCACCTGAGTCCAAAGCTATGCCTTTTGATTAATGGGTAAACCCCCCTCCTCCTCGACCCTCCTGCTCCCTCATCATCCTCACACTCCTCTCTCCTCACCTTCCGCGGTGTCTGCTCCTCCTCGGCATGTGAAGGCACGCACCGCGCTTTTTTTTTTTTTTCTGGGGCGGGTGATTGATTCCTAATTGTTTACATTTCAGGTCGCACTCCTTGCTGCAGATGTTTGTGTTCTGCTCGCCGTTCGGCATGTGTTTGCACAGGCATGCACAGGCACAAACAGACACACTCATACAATAGGGATGTGTTGACGCCAGAAAGTTTCATCCAGGAATCTTTTTGGATGTCTCAGCTCTGTTTTTTTGGCACCGCGCGCGCTAATTGGCTCCAAGTGGAGGCGATTGTTACTATTAAGCCTCTTATTGTTTGGTTCCGCACGTGTGTTTGTGTGTGCGTGCGTGCGTGCGTGTGCTCGTCGGCCAGGGCTCCTGCCATGAAATGTTGTTTAATTCTAGTCGAATCAAAATGGTAATGAGAGAAATTAAATTAGCAGTTTTCAAAAAAAAAGAAAAAAAAAGAAAAGAGGAAAAAAAAACAAAGAAATTGCAGCCAAACAATAACATCTCTATCTAACAAATAACAAGTTGTTCTGGATGGGAATCCCCCCACCCAAACTCTTGGACTCTCGCAGTTAGACATGTTTGCTCTGAAATACAAAATGTGTCGAGTTATTTTTTCAAGTTGTTTTCCACCTTGTGGTTCTTGACTTAAAAAAACAGTCTTAACTGTAGGGTGGCAGTAAATAATTTTAATAACCTCAGCAGCCCTCCAATGAAAGCTTCTGTATGAGTTGTTCACAGTTGCGCACTTGGCTCGTGCAGCCTGAAGTATATGTAGCCAATCTCCAGTGTAAGCAGCAGTGTTATCCAGAGGTACGGCGATAATTACCTGCTGCTGAAGGATCCCTGCCACCCATGCGGAGCAGAGTTTAGGTTAACCAGTGGGCAAGGTGCAACCCAAAACGGATCCCTGACTTTAATGTGGGCTCTAATGGCTGTGTGGTGGTCGGCCGGGCTTGTACCGTACAGCGGTAGAGCAAACATGTACGTTTTTCATCAGGGAAAGCCACGTCTCTGGCTCTATCCAGCGCCGCTGGGTGGTTTACTGGAAGGAGGAGCGGCAATTTAGAGATCACAGATCTTGTTGATTCAGCGAGCCTCTGTTACGAAACATGTGCGTGACACCCCAAGCGAAATGAATGAAAACTCAACAAAAATGTGCCTAATGTAGCACTGCAGCAAGTTAGACAACACTAACAACAACCTTATCTACAAGCTTTAGCCCTCTGTTTTCTTTGCCTCAGGTTTGCACATAAGGTAGCCTGTGAATTTCCTTCCACAGCAAACATATACAAAGAAAATGTATTTCAAATTGCATTTTGTCTATGTCATGTTTGCTTGCCGAGCTCTTCACTGCCTTTGTTTGTGTGCTGCTACACATCTCAGCACCTCCAACAACTATAGATCAATATAATAGCGTGAAACCATTGGCAGTTAGCTGGAAATTCACTCAACACATTAGACCTATAATGCATTTTGCTCAGAAACACTGACTGCGCATTTAATAGTTTGGTTTACAGGAAAACTGGCGACCTTTATGCAAACCACAATGCGGCACAGGGCTAAACTTATTGTAGATGTTATTAGCGTTACAGCACTGTATAACTGGCTGCAGTGCTACATTCGGCACATTTCTGTTTTCTTTGCCTCATTCTGGTTTGCACAGAACTGCCACCTGAGTCCTGAGAGCAGAAAACACCCACTGCATTATGAAAGCTGCATTTGTATTGGCCTGTTTGTTTTAGACATAAGGGACAACAATAAGTCAAATTATACACTTAAAACGGCACAAAGGTGGGATGTACGCTTCATCTGAGATGTTTTGGAGGGTTTTTATGAAAGAATAGACCTCGAGGCTGTCTGTTCTCACAAATGCACGTCTGGTTGACTTTACCATCTTTTTTTAAAGAGCAAAACACAGCCACTTCCCCTGAGCTCCTCTATGGGAAGCATCTGGAACCGTCTCCCACGCAGGGGGATGAAGAAGTCCCAAACAGGGGTGCAGTAAACTCAGAAATGCTGCAGTAAGCCTCTCGCGGAACAAATGACAGCATTGTTATTATTCTATTAATGATTAAATACATACATTTCTGTTGCAATTGACATTTCATCGTCTACATTTTCAACATTTGTCTAATAGGACATTTTTTAACAATAACACGGTTTGGGCTCGTCTGTGTGTAAGTTGTATATTCTTGAGGGATTTTAAGGTCCTTACAGACCGGTGCTTAACTCAACATCTCTGGTTCCACAGGACTTAAAGCATATTGAAAGGAGGTTTTGGTCTCCACAGTGAGAACGTGGTGGTCTCCCTCTGGTGCATGCTGAGAGCCCATCACTGCGAACTGGTGTAAGCACTCTGAGCGTAAACATGAGAAAATCAAGACCATGAAGTGGTATGTGCGCAGACCTACAGCAGGGGCCACAAACACACACACACACACACACACACACGCGTACATACACACACAAATAGACGCACGCAAGCTCACACCCTCCTGCACACATTCACAAAGAGTTTTTTTTTTTTTTTGCTCTCAGGGAGCCCTGGGAGAGAATGTAATCTGTTCACAAACCACAAAATTGAAAAATAACCCTGACACTCTTCCAAGCTGAAAAGTGAACAGCGCTTGCAACACAAGAAGGCATACTTAGAGCAAATCTTTATACAACACCGAGGTGAGCCTTTGACTTCAAATTAGCATAATTTAAGGATCTCTTAGGCCGTAGCTGAAGTTTCATTCTCTCACACGCTCACGCTGTAATCCTCTGCAGGGCATGGAGCAGCTACACTTGCCATATCTGCCAATTCTGCATTCTTGAGCATTTTTTAAGGAGAATTTTTTTTAATTTTAATTTTTTTTTTTATCTCTGTGTGGTTTTATAAACAGCATATAGACAGGCAGATACAGTATAATATACGTTATTAAAATATAAAGTACAGCACCAAATAACGATCAGCTATCATGTCGTCACAATTGGGCGTCTGCAATAACCTGTATCACTGATGCATATCTGTGGTTCATTTATCGCATTTTCCCATCATGGCAAAGTGTCAGAGGTCAGTCAAAGATAAACTGATGCCAGCAGTGTTGCAGTTCTCCTGCTTGCCTGTTGACATGGGAGAATTTGATGAATGACAGCCAGCTGCAGACGAATCACTGCTTTTTTTTTTTTTTTTTTTTTTTTTTTACATCTGTTCCTAATCTTATCATTTTTTGATTCAAATATTTTGTGGACCTGACAGTTTTGCTGAATATCGGTTCGTTTTTTTTTTTTTGTTTTTTTTTACCACAAGAGTAGATGAAGGCCTGTATGTGTGATGCTAACTAACACGAGTTTGTGTACTTTAGATGTGTTGGCATAAGATGTCTGGCAAACAATCCGTGTTTAAAGGAGATTCAGTGTCTCCTAATCAGCAATATGCCCCTATTATAAACTTTTTCCCCCCTCCATAGAAACGACTCATATAAACGGAGACGGTTCATTTCTCTGAGTCTTGTTTTATATGACACGGCCTTGTGGTCTTCCACAGATCAGACCCTCTCCATTGTACGAGTCGAGTGTGGTCGTGGCTTAATTGGTCTCGCTTCTGACGCGTTAGATTCTGATTGTGAGCGCGGCCCCTGTTCTGTGATTTGAACGTGAGCGCAGAAACCACCAAAAGGCTTGTAGAAACGGGCGGGCGGGGGGGGGCTTTCATATCCATCCAGCGGTGTGGTATTAATTCCAATGATGCTTCCCAGATGCATGTACCGGACACTGAATTTGGAGAAGCTGATATGTTAAGCACAGAGAAAGTAGTCAGATATGCACTGCCAGAGAGATCTTAAAGGATCAGGATTTAAATGTAGAGCCTGTGTGTGTGTGTGTGTTACCTTTTTGTTCTGTGCTGATAAAACTCTGGGCCTCGGGCTTAGGTTCACTGTGATTTTGCTTGTTTTTCTTTTTTATTGTACCTAGTTCAAACAATAGGAATTTGAGGTATATTCAGAAGTCACTGAGCAGTAGAAACTGATATGGATTTTTTTTTTTCCACAAAATAACACCTATGCTTGAGGCCTATGTCAGACATGTGTTGCTTGAGGGGAAATGCATCTTCCCACAACAAACTTCCTGGATCATATTTCCTCAGGCTTTTTAACCCGTATCCTGACCCAAATCACAATAAAAGGTGACCCGGCGGCGCATTGAGGCTCCCAGATTTATGTGCCTGTGGCGCACGGTGCTGGTCTCCCCTGATGAAAACACTGTCTGGAGGTCTCGGGCCCGGGGCCAGGGTGTTAGTTGACTAAAGACAACTCAGGTTGGTGTTACACTGTCCCTGATGAAACGTCTTCGCTGTGTTGTTACACGGTGTGCCTGCGAAGATCGTCTGTCTGTGATTTATGATATTAATCTCTGCATCACAGCGGAGCCAAAGTGAATATCTGTAGTAACAATATAAGGCCATCAATCACTTGATCATTGAGGAAATCATTAATATTGTGCAGAAAGCGTCTCTATAGACGTGAAAAAGAGACATAGGAAAAGAATTAAGAACAGCAGTAATCTTTTTTTTTTGTTTTTTTCCCAGCAAATTCCTTCTGACCCGTCTGATATTAAGCAAATTTTTATTTCCTCAAAGTTTAAAACTGCCGGGGCTTCTGATTCCTGGCGCCTTTGGGTTTTACAGGTTGAACCGCAAGCAAATGAGCGGCATTTCTCACAATCAGCTTCGGGACCAGAGGAACCGCCAACGAGTTGGAATGACCTCACCGGTAATGATAGGGGGGATGAGGAGCTTCTCCTTTGCTCCGTCTCTCAATGGGATGCCACGGATGATGGAGTGATGGTCGGGGGTCGGGGCGGGGGGCTGGGGGGGTGGGGAGAGCTTTTAAAGGCCTGGCGCTGCTCTACCCTCAATTGCACGGCGGCACGCGGCAATAGACGGGGCCAATTAGAGGGAGGCGCGGAGTGAAGCCCGACTAGATGAGCTCACCCTGCGGCTCCTGTCTGGCACTTACAAACGCACACAGCCACTCAAACGGGGGGCCCCCGCGAGCCGCTCCCCTTCTCAGATCTCGCTCGTCTGTGTTTGCGAGAAATTGACGGCGAGGGCAAAGTGGGAGAGAAGTGTTTCGTCTATACCTGCTAGTGATTTAAAATGTGTATATACTCGGCCTGAGGATGGGAGCGAGGATTTAGCACCCTCTTATTTGGCGTCTGATGCCAGAAGTTATGGGTTTATGTAAACCAACGCCACACTTGAGAGGGCTTAGACCACCCCGACACACAGACGAGCCTTGTCGGTGATTACCCTGCTGCTGCTGCTGCATCTCTGTGGACTGTATACGTGTGTGAATGTACATTATGTGTGTGTGTGTGTCTGAGGGAAAGGGAAAGGGAGGGAAGATCTCAGAGAAGTGCGCTCTGTTCGTAACATTTTGCAGCAATCCATCAATGAATAGCTCGTAGATCACCAAAAGACTTGGTAATCTTTGTAATCTTTCTGTAAAGGTCAGAGGTCAAAGTCAGCAACAGACTTGCTTAATCAGTCTGGATGCTGAAAAGGCTTGAGCCTGTGTGTTCCTTAGCTGTGTGTTACTCGGTGATGATTAATATAATGAACAGAAACTTCTTTATTCTGATCCCCTCTAAAACCTGTTGAATATCTTTCTGGTTGAGCCTCAAAATGAGCTGTAGTTCTGTATCTCACACACAAGATGCCACTCTTGAGCTACGAAGGCTGTGACACCTTGAAGGTGAAAAAGATATGTGATCAAAACCCTGAAGTATGTTTAGTTTTGTCAGTGATGTCAGTGCTTTCTCTTCTTTCATATTACAGATTGATTTCTGCCTGCTTTTCACCTTTTCCGGCTTTGTTGCCGCCCATGTATGGTGCATAGGTGCAGGCACTGGAACTTGTGCAGGCGTGTGCAAATGCCATGACATTTTCCTCTTGCTTATTTATTAACGTGTAATGTTGTTGGATGAAGTCACATTTCATGTCCAGATATCAGCGAGACGATTTAGCAGCTTGAAAATAGTTTCCAATTATTGGTCAAGATAGAAAGAAGTATTTGTTTTTCCTTTCTTTCCTTTCCTTCCCTCCCTTCTTCTCCATGCCTCCTGTTCACTTTTACTGCCTGAGCTGTTGCCTGTAACTGGTGCAAACACCTCACTACTGGGGAGTTCACTACAGTAGCATATTTAGACAGCTGTAAGCCCAAAAGCTCCTGGGAAAACATGGTAGAGGGGTTTTTATGTGGGAGCGGGATGGGATGGGGGTGCACTGATCCATTGCAGCTCTTTTCCTGTGTGGTTACTCTTCAGTCATGCATACAAATGTTTCCTCTCCCCCTCCATCACCTGGGCACACTTTGACTTGACACTAACCTTAGAAGGGGGGCACATGAGGCTTCCGTTCGTGAGCGAGTCTGGTGATTTTGTTTGGTAAACTTAATGCAATTTCCACATTGGACCGGCGCTACATAGGAACCTGCCCCAAGGCGTCAGTTCTGCAATATAAACTGGCTTTTCTCGTATTGTATTTAATGATATGATGTATTACTTGGCCTGCAAACATGCAGTCTTGGTGTTACACACACACACACACACAGACACAGTTTCTCATCTCCTTCTCATTAGTTTTCTCCCTCTCTGTCTCTGGCTAACTCTCATCCTTACACACACATACCCACAATACACTCAGATGCACAGATACTGCCGTCCGTGGCTAGCAGCAACCTGTCATCATTGCACAAATCCTGTAACCTCATATGATAGATAATTTGACATTTCCCCATGCAATCACTGCCCACAGACTTCAAGACGTGGAAAAAAGATTTCTAGTTTTGTTTTATGTCCTGTTCAGGAACATGACGTGACTGTAGTAAGTAGCACTATTAAACCTGCTATAAGTAATATATTGTTTTGTGCGGATTGCGATAATTTGTACTGCTTTTCTACCATTTGGCTGCTTTTTGCTGATGAAAGTTAGTAGAAATAGTGAATGAGGTTGACAGTGGTCTGAGTTCAGCATTATACCACCTGATGAATTGAAATCAATTATTCACTCTCCTCCAGAAAACACTAGAAAATATCTGGTGTTTTAATGCCTATTCATATCCCATATGTGTCAATTATGTCAGTATTTCTGTCTGTACCTTCTAAACTTTAATACCATTTAATACCACACAATATTCCCTCTAGGTGGCAGTGCTGGGCACCAATAACCAGCATTAAAAATAATGGTGACTGTCCAGGAGACAAAATTATTCTATGTACTTCTGAAAAGAAGAATTTTTTTTTAAAATAACCAGCAGTGGAACGTGAGGCCATTAAACCTCGCTTAACCCTTTAATGGGGACTTTTCGAAGTTTGCTTTTTATTACATCCTTGCTTATCCATGTGCCCAGGACATGCATCGTAAATATAAGGATAATTGCAGAATCGCTCCTCACATCCCACCATTGTTTAAAGCCCAGATAGATAATCTTCTTGTTGTGCATTTCAGACTATAAACTCAATCCCGATCACACTATTTCCAGTGATGAACTCCCCATTTTCGTGTCAAAATATGGACAAAATTGACGGATAGGATGTGTGAAAGGCTCCACACATATCCTTATCCGTCTTTTACGTAGGGTATGAGTGGGTCTTTAGTCGTCTAAATGCTCCACTCTGTCCAAATCTGTCTGCTAGGCTTGCCCGTTGTTTGGTACTGAACAGGTCAGTTGCGTTTTAGAGCCTTTTCTTTCTTCCTTTTTCTTTTTTTTTTTTGCAATTGTTGCTGAAAATAGTTGAGAACAACAGCCAGCTGCGAGACTACGTTAAACACCAGCGGAGCAAATTCACCCCGTGGCCATCGTTGAATCACAATCTGCGCATCAGTTTTGGAATATCTCAGCCTCAACCAACAGACTCGACGTTGGCACCAACAGAGCCGCTCAAACATGGCTTGGTTTTAACTGGTGGCTCAGATTCTAATTTGTTGGTGTGATGCTAGTACTCTCTGAAGCCGATGTTATAAAGCTTTTTGCCACGCAGCTCTCAGTAAACGATCATTAGGCCTGCTGCTTTTTTTTTTTTAATGCGCACCAGTGATGTCAGCTATTTTCATCTTGTGGTCATATTTCTTGGATTCTTGGAGTTTCCTGAAACTTGGGATTGCGGTGCTACAACGGCCTCCTGTCCTATTTTCTTCCACCTCAAAGAAGAGCCTTAAAGCTCCTCTTCACTGTCGGGCAGCAGTCTGAGGGGAATTTCGGAGGGAACTGTGGACATTTCTTTTTTTCAATTTTTTGTTGTTTTTCTTTAGTCGTGTTTATCTTGAGGCTTTGGTGAAACACCAACGCGTGTCCCATGGGTCATATTTCCTTGTTGACCTACTAGTGAGCGCTCTATTCGATACGCCGGTGGTTTTGGAAAAGGAGGAGCTGGATGGCAAGCGCCTGACTGCTCTTTTCCATATAGATCTCCGATCCCCTCAATGGGTCTAGACGGGCCGAAACGCTACCCAGTGAATTTCACACAGAAGGGATGGAAAGAGAAAAGCGACTTGATGGAGTGACAGTTAAAAAAAGAGAGAGGGGGGGCTTGTAGAGAGAAAACGCTGGGAAATACAGACAAAATGGAATTGCGTATGGTTCATTTTAGTCACTCTTTTTTTCCACTATTCCACTATTCCATCTCTGCTGTTCTTCAGGTTCAGTATCTGCCCGTGTCATCATCTCCCCAGTGCATCTTCTGTGTGTTTCTCAGCTGATTACAGAAGCATATGTGTGAGGAATGCTTGATTTGGCGAGCTGAACTGTGGCAGGCTGATGGATTGTTTCCTCTTTCTAACTGTGGGTGCTGCAAGACAAAGCCCAGTTGATGTGTTGAAGTGTGACTGCTTGAAAGAGCTGTCAGCACTTCCGGCACCATGACGAGTTACGGACAGAGAGGCGTGTTGCAAGAAAGAGCATCGTATGGAATCAAATTGGGGTCAATTCGATTTTTGAGCGTGCGGAAAGATTTTCAGAGGACGAACTCCAAGTCTGTGGCTTCTTCGTAAGTTTGTAAATGCGTAAAAAAAAAGATTTGTAGCTGCATCAAATCCAAAAAACCTGCGCGAGTAGGTCAGAATCTACATTCAGATGTTCACAAAAGAATTTTCTTGAAACCGCTCCATTGATTTTTCCTGCATTTTTTCTTCACATCCGCAAACCTGTTTTTAATAGGTTTACAAGTCTTTAAAATGATAAATTAAAGTAACGTTTCACAAGAATATAAATAAAACAAATATAAATCCTGACACTTGCGATATCAGCTTTTATAGAAACGGGGCAGATTCTCCTTCTTGTGATCATTTTCCACAAAATCTCCATCTCAGTTTGGACATTTTTGCCTCGAACCCTCCCAACGAGCAGCCAGTAGTCTGAAAGATCAGCTGCGTTGCATGAGTAGCAGGAAGGTCTCGGAGATCCAAGCGTTTTTTCTCGAATTTTAAACTGGCTAGTTCATATTCGAAGGATAATAAAAGCCAAGATGTTTTGGCCGTACACAAGCCCTCATCAGGGATTGAGTAATTGTTTGAGAAGTGTTTTGCTGAAAACGTAATTGCGTGCGCACAGTGTAAGAGATTCTGTGAATTTCTGTGTTTCTCAAAGGGAATTAGAACAATGTGCTTGAGGTGTCATCCCATTTTTTCCCTCTAATCAGTTCCATATATGTAGGTCAGCTACGGGTCATAACAAGGAACTGAAGTACACGCGGCCCTGTGCTCTCCTCGTTATTGCATCATTATTTAACCAAGTGAACAATGTCAGATTTCAGAGGACGCTCCAATGGTTAAAGCCTCCTTTGACCACCTTTATCATATTACTATCGCTTTCTCTGATCGTCTCCGAGCCAAAGACAACACACAATACGTTTTCTAACAATGAAAAACACATGTTACTGATGTGACTCAATTTTGGGGTTAAAGAATGAAACCTTAGCTGTATGTAGCACATACAGGAGATCAGACACTTCTTTTTTTCTTTGCGACTAGAGAATCTTCGGTAGTGTAAACACTCCACACTCTCACATCATGAATAATACGCCGCTGAGGCAAACCAGGTGCCCTTTTTTTTATTTGGAGTCGCCGCTTGGTGTCTCCGCTTGAAAAATTGCTGGTGAACTGTTGTGTCTCCTTCTGCAATTATGAAAGAGGTTAACTAGAGAGCCTGCTTCTTGTCTACGGTTCAAGAAGAACTGCTTCACAGCCCCGAACATTGCTCCTCTTTAATCTCACGTCCTGAACGCAGCAATTAGTCCGAGCGTCGGCTCGTGCTGTTGACTTTAATAAACAGTTTGCTCCATTCAGAAAAAAAAATCCATGTTTGTAAGTATTTATTTAGATTTTCCATTCAGTGCCCTTTTTTTGTTTTTAATACGTTCGTGTTCTTTCCTCTCTCTTCGTTCTCCCACTAACTGGAGTTTCTTTATAGCTGCTCTGGCTCCTGACATGATCGTAGATGTCATATTTACAGTTCTGCAATCCTGATGGAGGCCCTTGCAGCCAAAATTCTGCGGTTTCACAGTGTTGATTACTGCGAACGGCTGCTGCAAATGGCTGCAATATTTTTTCATTATAACGCCAGATTCCCCAGACGGCCTCCTGAACAAGCTGTCCAGGGTTTGTCTTCGTCGGGCGTCGCACAGATTGGTTCTAGCTTCCTCGGAGCGGAGTAAAATGTGGTTCTTCTTTTTAAGCAGGAGGATTAAGCTATCAAACTTCTTAACAAAGGAAAACATCCAGTGATGTTCAGAAGAGCCTGAGAGCTGTCTTAACCCACAGTTAAGAGAATGGATTTGGTCATAATCCAGACTTTGATTGCCTTTATAGTGGCTCTGCTTTTCATTAATTTCCCCACCGCTCAAAAGCCCAATCCAAGCTGTGACAAGTTTTAGTCCATGTCAAACTCTAACATGATTCTTCGAGCGATTGTGACAGGTTCACATGCTCTGCACTCCTGTATTTGCACATCAGACATATCCATTGTGTTCAATGAAAAGGAAGAAGAGAACGTGTGTCAACAAGTAACAAATGACGCACTCTAAGACAAATAAGTAAGCTGTTTTTTACTTAGCGTAATCATTATAATTATAATACAACTCCCAGATGTTAAAACTGCAACAGCCATCTGACCTGTGGCATTATGTCACCCGATAGAAACCCCTGTCTTCCTTCAAATTAGCGCAATGGCATACTTTATACTAATTTAGTATGAAACGCATCAGGAAACAAAAATAAATTTGGTCACACAGACAGGAAGGAGTTTAAGGGGGAAAAAGGATGTGTGAACAGCCCCAGATGGAGCAGAGATGTCTTCTGTTCAGTTTCACATGACTGGCACAGAGACGGATGTACAGACACTGTCGCCAGACGTGTTGTCAAGATACGGAAAAGAGTCTTTTTTTTTTTTTTTCCCTTGGACTAACTTCGTGTGCATATGAGCTTTTGAATGTCGTCTGTTTCCTTGTCATTTTAATGGCCAAATAATCAGCGTCTGGCAGAGATAAAAAAATTTGATAATGAATCACCGTGTTCCCAGTGTGTATAAATAGGTGCTGAATCCTCAAAGGCAATGCGTGGGAGTTGTTGTCTTTATTGCGCTGCAGGCATCTGCAACAAAGATCCCTGTACTGTTCATCGTTCTGGTTTTTTTTTTACTGCGAGCTGAATTTTCCTCAGAGGTCTCTGTGTCCAAAACAAATGGACCTGGTGATTAAAACCAGTAAAAACACGAAAAAAAAAAATCAGTTTTACGTTAAAAATCTTTTTTTTTCTCACGGGGCTGTTTGGCGGACACAGGATGTCCGGTGTGGCTGTGTGAGCCGAGCTGCTCCAAAGACGTTAGCTCAGCTTGTGTCGCTAATAACTTAAAGCTGTAGTGCAGGAGTTCAGTTTCCATCTGCTGGTGGTGAGAGTGTATTACACACGCTGAGAATAAAAAAAAAAAAAAACAGCACACAACCCCTGCTTTGGGCTTAATGAGCATTTTGGGAACTCATTTGGCGAGCGCTTGGATGTTACAGATATTGTTTATATTTAAAAGTTCCGCACTGAAGCTCAAAGGTTCAGATGTTCAGGAGGTTTTCACTAGGAGCCGAATTATATGCAGATGTCTCCTCTTCAAAACAAAAGGACCCGCTGATTAAAGCTAAAAACACAGAATGAATATGTTTCATGTTAAAAATCTGTGTTTCTCAGAGGCTGTTCACAACAGACCAGAAGCAAAAAAAACATCATCATATGAAGTTAACCATGTATAGCATGAGAACTTTAATGTCTTAGAATTAAACAAAACCAAAGCTATTTTAAAGGTGTACAGCTTTTACAGGTTTTACCCTGTATGTTCTTTTTAGATTTACAAACTTATAAAGTAGTTGTGGCTAATGTATTATCAATATTTAAACATCCCAAAGACTCAATATCAACATTAGCATTTATTTGGAGTGGTGTTGCCATGACACATTTTTCGAAAATGCTGTAGAGCCTCCGAAAAAGTGTGTAAAATGTTATGAAAAGCTATAATATCCAGATGATATGGCAATATGCTCTCTATTTTGAAGCACAGGGGATCAGCCAAGCTTGATTCTGGCTAGGAGACCATAAATAAGCCGTGGTGCTTAACGGCTGCCCAGATCTGAATGCGGGTCCCACGCTCCCCATTTCCTCCAGCCCACCTTGGCGGGCCTGTTTAGCCGATTCCAGGGACTTTACACCACTAATTTATGCCCGTCCCCTCCTGTCATACCCTCTTTAAAACGCTGCAGTGGCCGTGGTTGGGATAAGGAGGGAGGCGTGTGGGGGTGTCGGGGTAGTGGGACCCTGGCGGTGAACCTGTGCATTCACCAGAAAGCTGCTAAAAAGCTCTCCTGGATGTGCTAATGGGTGGAAAAAAAAATCCCAATGCTGAGAACATATGAATGCAGTTTGAGGAAACAATAAATGTCACTGCTGATTCTTAATTACGTGCTCCATCCCTCCTCTGAGCTGTGGGCTGCATGTGGAGTTTTACAGGCGTTCTCAAGTGGGATCAGATCGTGGTTACTCAAAACATCACCATAAAAAGCAGGCCTACAGTAAATTATCATAACATATTTTGTCTCAGGTATATTTTCGGCCTCTGCTCATACAAACCACCTCCTTATCAAGAAGTATTACTCCTGTAGAAACAAGTAGAACAATTTAATTGATTTACAGTGTACTGATGTCATTATTAATCGAGTTGTTGCCAAGACATTTTTCTGCAAACGTTCATGTTTCCCATACTGGATTGGAGCTGTAGTTTCAGGCTTTTCATCTGGTGGCATCATCAGGTCAAAAGGTCAGGTCTTGTATTTTGGTGAGTGGTGTTTATAGTGCTAATTAGCAAATGTTAATATCCTAACATGTCAAACTAGTATAGTGTAGATGGTAATCCTTTGTGCCAAACTACAGCTCACTGAGATTCTTAGTCTTGTCAGAGCAAATGAAACGTATATTAAATATAGTGAAACAGCCATTGTGAAGCCCTCCAACGCAACTTTGCCGGATGTCCCAGGCCATTCAAACTGACAAGACCTTAATATGCGACTGCTATTCTGAGAAACAAATCATTTTGTTTTCATTGATGCCATAAAACGTTCTGGACCAATACCCAGCCAGAACATATGTCTTCCTCTGCTGGGAGTTTGCGGTCAGGCCTGTTTGACTGTATGCAGGCAGAGATGGGTCCTTTAAAGGCCAAGTTGGCGTTTTTTCTTTCCCATGAGTGCATTACATATCCCTAAAATGGCCTTGCATGCAACACTGTTCTTCCTCTCACCTCAGCCATGATACAGTACCCTCAGAAGGCATGTTTATGGCTCTCTAAATCTGTCATCTTTAGATTACCACCAAATACTGAGGCCAAATATTGCTCTTATTTGAAAGACCCAACAATGCAGTTGAGCACCCGTCAATGCCACATATCAAGTATATAGTCATGAGCAAGTGGTGGAAGAGGAGAAAAATACAAATGTTGATCAGTGATCACCAGAGATGATAAAGAATCAATAAAATATCTTCAATATCTCAAAGCATGACAACATGATCCTGGTTAAAGCATGACAATATGAACCTGGACCACCACCAGGCTCTGCAGCGGGCCAGTGCCTTTACCCATACTTAAATCTAAATATTTGAAAAAAACTTTCCGATACACTTCTATTCTGTCATGGAATAGTCTCCGAAGTAAGACACTTTCCATCCAAGGAAAATTATATTTTAAAAAGAGATCTCATTTATGCTTATATTCACTTCTTTAAGGTTTTCGGTGTGTTTCTTGCTCTCAGTACTCTCTTTATCAATTTATTTTTTTGTTTAATTTTGGGTTGCAGCTGCAGTCCTGAGGGTGTATTGTTGGCTCGTCTCAGTTTTAGATTAATATCTGTTTGTTTTGTGGTTTCTTCCATTTTTTTTCCTGGTATTTGTTAATTCATCTATTTTTTTGGATTTGAGTGACTTTCTTTCCTTGTGTCAGGTAATGTTATTATGTTGTCTCGGACCCCAGGGAGTCTAGCTAGGCGCCAGCTAATGCGGATCCTTATAATAAACAAATAAAACTGCTTAATTATGCTTTACTTCATGTCTTTGGATTCACGTTTTGCAGTTTACCTTCCATCTGGCCTAAATTGTATTTAGCCGATTGTCGAAGAAATGCATCTTCATTTTAATCCTCTGGTTTTGGGTGGATAGGGAGAAGTGTGGTTGATTTTCAGCTGCGGGTCATAAAATTCCTGTCCTTCTAAAGCATTTTATACTGTGGCCCAGAAAGCTTTTTAAACAATGGCTTTGGTGTAAATCAACCCTGGCGTACATATGTCATTCGTGGGGGTAGTGGGAGGCTTCCATTTATCCCGCTTGAACCTTTTAAGTCTCCTTTTGGGAGCAAAGGGTTTGGGCTCTTGAGTATAACTTAATGTTAGTCCCTGGTAACTTTAGCTTCATTTGTCTCGATCTCTGAGAACTCTGAGCCTGTTAACATGGGTCATCACCCCATAATATGGAAATCCTTTAATGTGGCTCTATTCCACCACATAGAGGAGTAGAGCGAAAGGTAAAACCTAAACATAAGTGCTAACAGTAAAGATGTAGAGAAATATGTAAGATACTAATGAATCCTTTATCATTAGAATTTACATTTTTGTAAGAATGGAAACACCACTGGTAATGAGATTCTTGTGAATTGTAGAACACCTTACATCATCATCTCAATCTCGAAGTTAATGCCTGTAAAAGATTATTTATTTGAGAGTTAGCATGTGGGAGACAGTACAGTATGTGTGCAAGTCTGTTTATTTATATCAATAATAATAATGACATTATACCAACCATTTTTTATTATTAAGATCTCAGAAGGTGAGGTAACGAACAGCTTCACTTGAACTTGAACAGACAATCAAACAGAGAGACATTCAGAGAGAAATCTCGGAATAAGGCTTTAAAAGCAGAGAAAACTAAAGTGTCCACTTTAAACACAGTTCACAGACGCCCTGGTTCAAATTTAATTGACTGTGCTTATCATATTTCAGTGAGAGAATTTTACCATTTATAGGAAATGGTTCACTTCAAGGGAGTACACAAAGAATTTGTGTAGTAACTCTGTTGGCAGAACCAATCTCCTCTCAACAAATGCCAATATAATATTAGAAAGGTGCTCAGAGAGCGCATACCTTCCCCAAGGCCAATACTCGGTCTATCTGACAAGTAAATGTGCAGCACAACCAAATAATCGTTGTGCAAATTTTGTGAGTGGGATCAACCCCAAAAATTGAATGGGTTTGTCCTTGGACAGTTCTACACCCTTACCACCAAGTTCTACAAAATTTGGACCAGAAGTTTTTTTCTGTAAACAGATAAACAAACAGACTGACAAACAGCAATAAAACAATACCTCCTTGTCAAGGTAACAATACCAAGAACATAGCATTGAGGGAGTTATAATGGTTGGGCTTTACACCTGCACCCGCTGAGTCAGCTGGTCAGTGAACCAGTGAATGCAAAGCACAATTGACATAGGTGATTCCAATCAGCTCTGCCTGGCCTCCATTTGTGCTCTCATTTGGGTTTTCCAGAACAATAATGAACTGTTAGATTTCAGGTGTGCAATAAAGTCCTTGTAAACCACAGTTTTCCTTGAAACGACTTGAATTTCTGTCCGTGGACAATCAGCTCTGCTAATCTTGTGAACCTCTCGCATGCTTTCCTCATGCAACCTAATACCCCAGCCTGCCCTTGTGTAAAATAACAATGCACTATATCGCTTTTTTCTCACCTCGTCATCTTCATGGATTATTGTTTAAACTGTCAGGAGACACCTCCAGTGATGTTGTGGTAGAGAGCTGGCTCCAATCGAGTGTCAATCAAGCGCATTAATTTCCTCCTCGGGTGTTTGGTTTTTAAACTCTGGGCACACCATCGGTGCCACGGTTTATTTTCTGTAGTCATACGTTTGCAAATATGAGAAGGATTTCTTCTGAAAGCAAATATCAGAAGGTTATGGATTAAGGGTGCAAGGGGGTATGATTTCTGCGTAGGCCTGTGAAAACACGCACGGCCACGTCCCTCCCCGCTGGCACCGCAAAAATACACCGGTGTTAAGTGGATGGTTGGATGTGTGTTTTTTAGATAGCTCACCAAAATTCGCAGAATGTACACATATTCCCCGCTACCAAGTCAAACAAGCCAGGTCCCATACGGTCAGCGGCGAGTTCAGGCTTCAAGACGGCTTCTCAGCGTAGAACTGCAATATCCAAAGTGTGTGTCTGTGCATGTGTGTGTACTGGTTAAGTGTCGAGACATCCGCTCCGATGTTGTGATTAGGGTTGCTGACTATTTGCTCTGGAGTGCAGCGCATTCCTCAAGAGCCTTAATTGATAGCAATTATGTGGTTTTTGATTTGGTGTTTGATTGGGAGGCGGATTTGAAGACTTGATTCGAAGGGCACAGGGTTTTTATTGTCTTTGGAACGTCAGGGTTGAATGCCTGAATGATAGCCTGCTACCTTAGTGAGTCGCATGAAGGGGCACCCGTGGGCTGGCACGCCATTCGACCGCCGTGTTTTTTCATGCTATGTTTCAGTTTTGTTTTTGTTTCTTGCCATCGCAAAAGCTAAAACTGGAAAGTTACTCGGCGCAGTATATTCCGACCCGTGCCAAGAGCTGTCCATCTCACCGGTTGTTTTTCTCTATAACCAGAGGAACTGTCCCTCCAGGGGACACCTGGCTTGTTCCCCACCTCCACAGTGCAAATGTTCGCTGGCTTAAGCTGCCAGATGTTATGAAAGGCTCTATTGAAGCTCCTGTAGACTTTTTTTGCTCATAAAGGAATAGGAAAAAAAAAAAGTCACCCTGGCTGGCTGAGAAGTATATCCTGATAGCTTTAGTGACCAGACTATGTCATTGGATTTACACCGGGCTCCCATATGCAGCTTTATCGTGAAGACCAAAAAAACACAGTCCGGAGGCTGACATGGAGTCCATGCGCTTTCCCAAATACGTCTTGGTTTTGTTTGGACGTATGTTTGGAGTCAGCATATCCATGCATGGATGGAAATTTCAGGAGCCCGTCACTTAGTTTTTCTAAAGAGAATTTTTCGACATTTCCAAAATAGAGTGCTGGCAATGGACAGAAGAAAGCTGTCCAGAGCTAAAAGAAAAAAAAAAAGAGAGAGAGAGACCGAGAAACAGTGGCATGAGTGAGAGTAATAGAATGAGAGAAAGGCAAGAGGAATATGAGACAGAGATTTGACATATTAGGAGAAGAAATGGAAAGAATCAAAGAGGGGAGAAAATTGGTTTGCAGTTGCTGTCTGTCTGCCATTATTCCTGCTCTATGACTGTCTGACACACACACGCGCGCACACACCCACACACACACACACACACAAACGTGTGAAGCTGTGAAGTTGCAGCTGCTCCAACTTCTTGTTTGAACTAGCACGCTTGACTGAGGCCCATTTATTGATTGGCTCGAGTGCCAGACCTGAGAACTCGTGGTGCTCGAACCCCCCCCCTCTCGATTACTCCCTCTGATTACCCCTCCTCCCCCACACGTATCCATGCACCGCACATGCAAACACACAGAAGCACACACACACACACACGCACACACACACGCTCCCAGCCCTCCTCCCCTCCCCTCCTCTTCCCCAAGTTACTCCTGAGGAAGAAAGGGAGCGAGTACAGAGAGGAGACGGCAGGCAGACGGGACACAGGGTGACCCGGAGAGGAGGGCATCACACGCATAAAACTGACTGAAAGTCGGGAGGAGGGATCGGCTCACACACTCCGAGACGGCATGGAGCAAGTGTTTCCATCTCGCACGCTACTGGTGACAGCTCTTCTTATCCTGGTACTGTAATAATCTACTCTTCCCTTTCTCCTCAGTTCTATCCTGTTTATAAAAAAAAAGTGAGAAGTTTTTATCCTGTAATTGTCTTTGCTCATTTCATTTTCATTAACATCTTTTTGACATGTTATGCCAAGTGTTGCATTCAGACATGTCTTCTGATGGATTTATATACCCAACTGTATAATATGCAGTTTCAGTGACATGCCTGGTCTCGTTCATTTATTCATGAGAGGTTGCTTTTCTGAAGTCAAGAAAGGCGAGTTATGCACATGCAGGTCAGCAAGTTGTTTTGTCTGAGGTTAGGGCTCCCTGTTACATTACAGTGGCTGCGTGACGGCCAGTACAGCGCCGCGTGCCGCGCTGCAGACGACAAGAGTTTCAACAGATGTGCAAAGATCATATGTCTTGCCAACTGAAAAGGCCATCGTATGTATATTGACACAGTCTGCTAAAGAAGGCACCAGAGTTGGGTTTCTTTCCCCCGTCGAGGAGTTTTCCATCTTCGCGGAAAATGTCCTTAGTCTCGGCTGCTGACAGGTGACTTAAATAGAATCTGTCCATCAGAATAACGCATAATGTGGAGATCAGTTGCTCTTTTATCATACACTCATTTCCTCTTTTCCACTTGATGTGAAAACATGGGATGGGTGACAGCCAGGGGGCCTTTGTGGTCAAATGTTTGATCTGTTTTTCTCATCTTGCAGGCAGTAAAAGAGCAGGGATAAATTATACGTCTAAATATACATTACATGCTTTGTTGCTCACGTTTTTTTTTGTTTTTTTTCCGAGTTTAGAGAAGATCTGAGGCAGCATCGGGAGTGGGTTTGAAGGTGCACCCTGATACGAAAGAGTCCGCGAAACTGTCCAGTGCAAATACAGCTGGGATCGGGGCAGGAGAGGCAGGACGTGTAATGATGGAGGGTTAGGAAGCCTCCAAGTGGATATACGAGCCGTTTGATTATTGGATCCAAATCCCAGCAGGACGGCCGTCTGACTAGCGGAGCCTTGTGTTCCTCCGCCTTCGTTGAGAACAATAGCAGCACAGTCGGCCAAACAACCTATTACTCCTCATCTCCATCCCTCCGTCCTCCATCCCCCCTTCCCTCCCTCTCCTCACCAGCCTTGTTACGCCTCCGACTCTCTTGGCCTCGCAACACACGGCCCCGTAGCCGTAATTGAGTGCAAAATTCACTGATTGCCTTTCAAAGGAGAATTAAGGTGGTGTGCTAACCGGCTGCCCAGAGCACAGCCTGTGTTTATTTACTGTGGATCCAAACATTGAAATAGTTGGCCCGGGCAGAAAGTAGCGCCATCCGCCGATGTGTTTGGCCGTATGCTCGGCTGGCTGCATGTTTAGATCTCACCATTCCCCTCTGCTGTTCATCAGGCGTCATCAGCGCTGACAGCCATTTATATCAGTCCCCGCGCACTTTTAATAATGCCATCCCTCTGCAGCGGACGGCGCAGGCTGTTTTTGCCACCGCGACCCAAAGAAAATAATCGGCGCTGTGTTATTACCTTGTATCTGCTTTCCCTTGCGGGATCCATTCATCTTTGTAGACAAAGCACAATGCCATGCTGTTGGGAAAATGGGGCCAAGGAGGTCAGAATAGCTTGGCGTGCTGTGAGTTTTTCCGCTGAAGTCTCTAGGCATCATATCTCCACCACAAGGCTGGGCCTTCTCTGCAAACTGTTTGTCGGGCTCGCTGGGCGTAAATCTTTTTAAGTGCAGGTGTTACACATAAAGTTCACATGGTTCCTCCCTTTATTCGGTGTTCGGGATGAACGGGGCTTGTTGTGGCTCATCGGGCTTCAGGAGTTTTTAGGTCACTGTCAAAAACTCTGCTGGATGCACGAGCAAAACCGGCCAACTCACGGTGTAAAGATCCCCACGGTGGGAGGCCGCCTTAATGGCACAATAGCTGCAATCTTGCTGCTGATAGTTCTTTTTTTCTTTTTTTTTTCTATCCAACTTTTCATGGCAAAAGCTGCCAGTGAATAGCAGATTATTTTATTGAATATGTTTGCACCTCTATAATCTTTTGAGCCACATTCTGATTGCCGTAGGAGGTGGATGATTTGTCCCAGTTTTGCTTCCAATTCCTTGAGTTTTAATTTGCCGGGTTTTCATCCATTCAGCAGGTATAGAAGAAGGTTTTACTCTGCCTTGGTCTCAGAAAACCTCCACTGAGCTAAACCAGCAAAAGCTTTTTCACTGCATGGTCTGGTATTCAGAGAACAAAGCTCTCTAGCTTCATTCAGTGAGTTCTCTAAGGGGTTAATGTAGTTGATCCACATCACATGGCAGTGGCAGCCTTACAAATAAACACTTTTTTTAAGAGCAAGGTGAGTGAAGCTTGTTAAAGCTCCCTAAGGCTTTAAAAGGAAATGAAGATAAGAGTAAAGGAGAGTTAAAAGTGAGTGAGATAGACTGGTGAAGAGGATCTTCATTTTTTTCCCCCTTTCTTTTTGTCTGTCACTCTACATCTGAGATGCACATTGTCCTTGCAGTTGCAAAATTCATCTTCTCATAATATTGATTTTGGATGCCGTAGTAATATCCCTACCTCTGCTGCCAAATACAGCACGATGCAATTAACAGAGAGAGGCGCACAAGTGAGGCCCCGAGCTTAAGAGAGGACTAACATTTCATAATAAAGGATGACTCAGACATTAGAAATAGGCAAAGGGGCAAAAGTCGAGAGCTTTTGATTACTTCCCCTTGCAGTCTCTCTCATCCTGTCACATGCTCTCCTGTTTTGTTTTCAGCAGCTCCTGGAATTCAGTTCAGGCGTTTTAACAGCAGCGCTGCTTTTTTTTTTTTTTTTTTTGTGGTCTCTGATTAAACCATTTAAAGGTGATCCAGATTTAAAGGAACAAGACACAACCCCTGTGACTTAAGACGTTATAAATAACTTCAGTGTTATCAATGCCTGGTGCATTTTAGACTCATCGTCTCTTTTTTCTTGGTTTGCAGAGCTCGCGGACGGCCCGATCAGAAGAGGACAGAGACACACTGTGGGATGCCTGGGGCTCGTGGAGTGAATGCTCCCGTACCTGTGGAGGAGGAGCCTCGTATTCCCTGAGACGATGCCTCAGTTCCAAGTAAGTCTCTCTATATCGCAAAGTGTCACCTAAAAGCCAGTTATATACATGCAACAATGCAGTGGGCAACAATGGCAGTGCTCCTAATGATTGTATGTAGTGTAGCACCACTGGACCTTCACTGGATCTATTATTTTGCAAGTCAGCAATGGAATTTCTAACATGAGAACCGGAGAACGGTTACATTTTTGAGTATTTTGAGTATTTTTGAGGATATACAGTAATTAAATATGTGTAATTTCATGCTAGATCCTTCTTGACCTCCAGGTAAATGGAACCATCTCATGGCCAATTTGTAAGAGTATGCGCACACATTATCTGGGGGTAATCTCCTCTTTTAAGGTGTACAGGTTCACCGGAGGATGAACTGGTTTCAGACAACCAGTCGCTCAATTCTTGTAGGCTGTGATGGGAACGCTCCAAATATGACAGCAATAGCCTTGCAGGGTCAACTGAGATCACTCGCCCATCCACCTCCTAAAACCGTCTAGACGGCCGAGTCTGGAGCTTAAGTCCTGAATCCGTCAGTGACAACAGGCATCTGATTTTCGGTAATGGCCCGGACATGTTTCTTCACAAACCGGGGCATAACAATCAGCATTGCTTGCCAAAGTACGTGTCACTTTTAATAAGTCTTCCCTGCAACAAAGATTAGGCTCTGCAAGCAATGAGCCCGCATTGGGTTGGATCCCCACTGCTCATCATCACGGCTTAAGTCTCGGGAGGAACGAGATGTTGCACTTTGGACCCCGTGGTCCTTTCATCCTCTTGCCAAAGTCACCCGGTTGGTTAGGCTCCAAGCTAACCCAGTGGGCTTCTAAGATTAAAGCGTAGGGCCAAGTGCACTGGGCAAAGTGGCCAATTACAACTGGATTTGAAGAACACGAAAAAAAAAAGACAGACTGAGCGAGAGGGTATGTTTTCCATAGAAATGCTGTCACATTTATAGACTGGGAAATAGCTGCAGGGTGACTTCATTGCATTCCACTATTTTACAGTTCCCAGAATGTACTGCTCACTGGCTGCCAGAGTCACCTCTGGTTCATGGTTGGGGGCTACACGGGAAGCACCCGAGTGACAGGAATAGTCAGCGAGATCATAAAAGAATATGACTGTCCTGACAAAACAGGAAAGATCATACTTAAAGACACAACCGTGATGTATGAAAAGGTGCTCCTGAGTGCCGCCATAACCATGAATCTGTCTGCACTGGAACCGGGGGAACCAGGCTAAGAAGCATAAGACTGTCAAAACCTCAACCTCAAAGTGCCAGACCCCTGCTGTGCTCCACTGTAAACACTGAGGTCAATGGCTTTTTGAGGAGTTCATTTCATGATATCAGCAACAGCCATTTCCCTCCGCTCGCCCAGAATTCTTTTGGTCAGGCAAACCTCAGAATGCTACTGGCTGTAAAAGCAATTGACGTGTTAAGAGGTGTTTGGGGTTTGAGCTCGATGTGGGATGTAGCCAGCGTATGTGTAGACGTACACGTTCATGTGTATTTAAGCCCGGGCGGGTGTGTTTATGAACTCGTGTGTCTTTTGGCAGTAGCGGTAATGTATGGGGTTCTTGAGCAAATGGTCCCTCCGTCCCACCTCATCCCACCTCAGCCTGCTGTTGCGTGGGAACGAGGGAGCAGTATCCTGGCCCCGGGTGGCAGATCAAACAGCGTCATTAAAAAGCACAGCACAAGGCCCCTTGTGTGTGTGTGTGTGTGTGTGTGTGCACGTGTGTCACTCTTTGGAACGAGAGGTTGAAAACAGGCCCGCAACACCCACCGAACCAATACCACTCCAACTCTCTGACCTTTAAACACACACACACGTTGGACCCTACTGCTACTGCAAAATGCCCAAGAGTAAAGACTAAACACAGATCGCCTGGCGCTCATTAGTCCCACCTGTACAACACACTCCACTTAATCACAAGCACCGTTATTAACAGCAAAAGCAAGTACGAGCATATGGGTTGAATTTTATGGCAAAAGAAATCAGCGCTCGATTATTTATGAGGCTCATAGTTGACAAATGGCTCAAATATTGGTGTGTCAAATATTGGTGTGTCATTTCTTTCATATAAAAAGAGGCCAGTCTTGTACAGACATGTACCATTTATAGCCTTAAAGAATGTGCCTATGTTGTTACTTCTTGTTGGTGAAGGGGAGGTTTTTACTATCAATTTGGTTACTCACTTGCAGACGTTTCAGGCAGTATCATTAAATGACTTTCACCAAAGGCACACCACAGCTATGTTTAAGGGCTATAGTAGTTAAAAGTAAAATTTCTAATTAACTTGGCACCATGATTATGTCCCCCAACTTCACAGTATAAGGGACCACCCACTGTGTAGCTTGTGCAGTAGTAAAAACACCACTTCTCCTTTCTCTGCCGTCTCACTGAGCCCAATCAACAGATGAATCGACAAAATGAGCTACAGAGAATGCAAACCCATCTTACTTTGTGACTTTAAAGTGATAACATTCAGCAGCATGAGTCAGAAAAGAGAGTAATAAAACATTCAAGCAAGGCGGAAAGCCAAAGAGAAAATCTAAGTAGCCCTTTTACAGTAGCAATCACCATAAAACTCCTGGACGGAACAAATAACACTTATTTAATTTTTTTAAAGCCCTAAAAATTTTAAAGTCCCTCTCCTCTCAAAGAATGTTTTTCTTCTTGTTCCTACATTTGGATGTTTGAGTCTCACTGTGCAGAATTTGACACTAGAAGGCTGTTTTCACATGTCTGCTGAAAGTGGAAAATTTGAGCTCATTGAAAATCCAACTTTAAGAGGCAGGCCTTACAAGCATTAGATGTGACATCACAAATAGCTTGGAAGCCAGTCGTGGTCCAGGATTCAAGTTCAACCACATGTCCAGTAGTTAAACATTATAAATATATTCAATATATTTCCATAGAGTATTGTGCATACATCTTAAAACATGTCTGGAGGGATGAGCCAGACAAATTTAGCTGCTGATTCAATATTATAAGATGTTAAAGAAACGATTTTCTTCATGATTTTAAGAGATTTTAATTCAATTCCTTGTCTGAGCACGAGGGTATTGGCTTTCTACTGTATGTGCAGTCTTGTGTGTAGCGTGGTGAAAACAAGCTGTGTAGATCTGTCTTTTGTGTATATTTAGCAGGAAGCAGCAGGATCATAATCTATGAGTTATGGGTTTCGTGCTCTAGGAATTCTGATATTTCAACCAAGTTGTTTTTCCCTAACCTTTGATGACACCATGATGAATCCCAAGTCCCAGCCTCGCTTCTGCTTAGCCTCCAGTTTATACTATAGCTTCCAAAGTCAAGAGGAAATGAAAAGGGAAATTCATTTTATTCCTTTACGTCTTTTTTTTTGTTTTGTAACGTCTATATTATATATTGCTTGTCCCTGTGTGATTTTCCACACTGATCCAGATCTCTGCTACCTGTCTCTTCACTCTTAGTCTCTGAAACAGACTTGCTTTGGGTTCAAGCCCCATGACCTGCTGTTTTGCTTGGCAGAGGGGACTGTCTGGATTCGTCACAGGTTCTAATGCTCTTCCCATGCCACACACTCCATATCCACTCCCCCTGCTCTCTGAAATAATATTGTAAAAACCCTTAAAGCCCTTGTTCATCTGCGACTCCAAACTCTGCAACCTTGCCTCCGATCATGATTCCAGATTAGCTAAGGGCTGATGACACTGGAATTCCTCTTAAGTTTCCAAACTCAAAAGAATATCCTTTGATTAGTTTCCACTGGGGTCTTGGATAATTGGCCTATCATAGTCACCATCGATGGTTTATCATCACTCTGCATCAAAGCACAAAGGAATCCTAATTTTCAATAAGTGGTTAGCTCCATTATTTGGGCAGAGACATAGCAGACTGTCATGCAGAGAGCCGTGATCCAAACTGCTCCAATCTGTTCAGCAGACACTGCCTGTGTCTGCTATACTAGTGAATGTGCGGAAGTGGTTTATAAAGTCGGCCCGACGGTCCACCATTTTGGTCCAGTCATATATCAACAGCTATTGGATGGATTTCCATGAACTTTTGCACAGTACTGCATTGTTCTCCGAGGATGAAGCCCTCTGACTTTGGTGATTTCATGGTCTTTTCTGTTGTATCACCACCAGCAGGTTGTTTTGTAGTGATGGTACAAGACAAGATGATACAAATGAACATCACTCAACATGATACAGTAAAAGCTTCCAAGTGCTATTCTCAGATAGCATGATAACTTAATTTCATTATGTACATATGGGTTTTTAAAAAAAAAAAAAAAAAAAAAAACACAATGCAGAAACACAGACTTCTGAAAGCAAATATACACCCTTGTGTTTATGCATAGTCACGTTGTGTGGCTGTTAGGTCTTTGCGAATACACCACAGAACCCCTGTTTATGGGTTGCCACATCAACACTGTAGAATTCATCCCGCTCAAGTCAGTGGTTGAAGTACCAGCTGGCTCGGGTGCAGATGACTTGTGTGCATTGTGGTTTGTTTTATCATTCACCAACAAAGCCAGTTCTCAACACATGCCCGTTTCTTTCTCCTCCAGGACCTGCGAAGGGCAGAATATCAAATATCGCACATGCAGTAATGTGGTAAGCTCCGCAAACTCATCTTTCTGTAATGATGTCAACAGAGCAATTTTCTCTTGAATTGCTAACTGTGATCGAGAATACAATGTGGTCTGAAATTACTACCGGAGTTTACGGTTGAGGGATGTAACACAGTGATGAAGGATCCTGTTGTTTTTAGAGAAAGTGAGCGGTTGTAGAAGGGAGACATACGACCATCCTTTGATTTAATTTCATTTGTCATCCCATGCCACCCTCAGGACTGCCCTCCAGACGCTGGGGATTTCCGTGCCCAGCAGTGCTCAGCCCATGCAGACGTGCGTTACCAGGGTCAGTACCACGAGTGGCTGCCGGTGTACAATGACCCGGACAACCCCTGTGCTCTCAAGTGCAAAGCAAAGGGCTCGGGCCTTGTGGTGGAGCTGGCCCCCAAGGTGCTGGATGGGACGCGCTGTTACACCGAGTCCTTGGACATGTGCATCAGTGGAGCCTGCCAGGTGGGAGGAAGTGCTTAGAGAGCTGCATTGTTTGCTGGGGAAATTTATATTTGATTTATATATTGTTGAAATCACAACTGACAAAATATAGAAGTAACTTACACCGTGCACTTAATATCTAGCTCTCTACTGTAGTCTTTGGACATTTGAACAATGGTGGGATCCCACGAGACTTCTCAGAAACCCCCCAAATTTGATTTAGAACCATTTTTATTGAGAAAATATGAGTATCTTCCAGCGTACAGTCTCATACCAATGTGTTAACAGCCACAAGCTTAGTTTAAATTGAAGGACATGGACCAATATGCAATCCGTGTACAAGTTAAGTAATGAAACATAAAAACATCTGGCTTTGGCAGAACCACCCTTTGCGAATCTCAGACATCTTTCCTGAAATTGTCACACATTTAATAGTCAAAGATTTAAGGATTTTACAGACTTATGGGAGTAAATCAATAAAGAAAAGCCACTCACAGCAGATTGACCTATGCTAACCTCACGACATCTGCTATACAGATGAATACCCAATGAGAGCAATATTTGAGATTGGGCTTTTGACTGACAGTCCAGGAAATAGTTTACAATGCATTTTTTCATGGTTGAATGGAATTACATCCCAAGGCATTGTATGTGCACAGACACACAGGGATTTGAATACAACTCCGTACCATGCTTAGAATCACCCTGTGGTTTTGGTTTTGTCTTACCGACAAAAAATGCAAAAAACTCATCAATCAACCATGGATGGTTGCAGTTAATGTTTGATAGAAAACACAGGAAATGTCTTTTGGAAAAACCTATGATCTGCTCAAAGGGGGATGTTTCATGTTATCTTGGAAATACAAACAATAGATGTGGTATGAATGTGGAAGGAATCAGAAGGTCGTTTGGAACATTTGATTATACCATTTAAATGGTATGAAAAGAAGTCATTTTCTTTAATAAACTGAATGTTAAGGAAAGAGGCCAAAGTGATTTTACTGGCATTTGTACTTCTTATGTTTGCAGAACACCATATATTTGGTGAAAGATTAAGAAGAATAAATGGGTATTTGTTGTCTTCATTAGACTACAGCATGGATCATTCCTCATGTTGGCATATTCAGTGGACGACAATTAGTAGATATTACATTGTATTCTGGCATTAACCAGGTTGATGTGTATGTCCATTGTATTATTTCTATTATTTAGTTTTCCCTGTGTGTTACAGATTGTCGGTTGTGATCATGAGTTGGGGAGCACGTCGAAAGAGGACAACTGTGGCGTCTGCAACGGGGATGGCTCGTCCTGCAGACTGGTGCGAGGACACTACAAATCCCAGCATGCTTCAGGAAAAAGTAAACAATTTATACAGTTTTATTTTAAAGAGCATTTGCCTTTCAGGCAGTACCAGCTTGTTTAAACAATGCCGTCTCCTGTGGCTCTGTCGGAGCTGTGTCATGTGTGAGAAAATAACCCTGATGTCATAGTGATGTTATCTCAGCTTGGGCTTGGTTACATCAAAATTGAAACGGAGAGCTACTGAGAGTGCAAACTAGGGCCATGAGGGGCCAACAAGGTGTGATTTATCAAGCTGAAAATGTAGGATTCACTGTTTTGTCATGTTTTGTTACAATACAACAATACTACAATAATAATTGATGGAATGATCGTTTAAATGTGCATTTCTGTTTTAAATTACAACAACAATAGAATTGCATTGTTCAAGGTGAAATACAGGATTTATATTCAGCATGTGTCTATGCATTGCATGATGTGTATGATTACGTGCACCTACAGTTATATTATTGTATCGACTCTATACTTACTATTCCTCTCTCTCTCTCTCTCTCTCTCTCTCTCTCTCTCTCTCTCTCTCTTACTCAAGCTGAGGACACAGTTGTGGTCATCCCATATAAAAGTCGTCATGTACGTCTTGTCCTGAAAGGCCCGGATCACTTGTGTAAGTCTTGGTAGGTCCAGGGTGCCCTTCCATCCAAACCAGTTGATGTTTATATTTGGCAGTGTTTAGTTTTTTTTCCTTTTAGTCACCAAATACTGAATATTAAACACAAGTTAGGTCATGTTAAAGGCACAGTGTGTGTTTTTTAGTGGCATTTAGTGATGAGGTTGCAGACGGCGACCAACTAATCAACAAACCAACTCCGGTGGTCACGAATATTGCGAAAAAATGCTAAATGCTGACTGTAGAGCCAACGTTTGGTTTGTCCATTCAGGGCTACTGTAGAAACATGGTGGTGCAACATGGCAGGGTTAAGAGAAAGGGATAAAACAGCTCATACAAACATAAAAATGCTCACTTTGAATGAATTATATCCTAATTATTATCTTCCATTTCTGCCAACTCTGTTCCGCTAGATACTGCCAAATCTTACACACTAACCCTTTAAGATTTAATAACCTCTGATTCAAAACGAATATTACATTTTCATTATATACGTTGAGAAGTTTTAAACTTGGCAGCATGTACTGTAACTTAATATCATAAAGTATATACTATATATAAGGATTATTATACTTGCTAGACATTTCTTATAATCTGTCATTGCTTTTTTTCCCTCATAATATCCAAATATATTACGTTTTGGGCTCTCTCATAAAGACTGGCTTTTAAAAGTAGCTCGCAGCAGAATAACCAGAAGAGGTATTCATTTCTTTCCTCTGCTCGTGGCTCCACGGAGATGTAAAAGCTTCCAGCAAATATCACTGATGTCAAAGTATTGGCATCAAACTCCCCACAGGATCAGATCGATAACAAATATTCCATCTCTGTGCCTATCCTTTGCTCCACAGTTGGTTTACAGATTGTTTCCTAAGCTGTGCCAAAAGCACTTCTTTTTCTGAATGGACAGGTTTTTCATTAAATATTTCCCCCCCATTGTATTTGGCTGAGGGCACTTAAATTGTAACCATCTGTGGGCAGATCATGGCTGGTTACTGCGAGTTCCTGTGTTTCCCCGTTGTTTTTGTTTAAATGTCCACGCTGGAATCACACAGAACCCCGTTAGGCCAGGGCTGAAGTGTGGTCAAACAGTGCAAGAAGCTCACTGCAGTGCTGGGGTGCTCAGAGACCCACATGCAACTCCTGGCAGGGCCCAAGTGAGTCTCTTTGCCTCCAAACGCAACAGTCAGCGTGTGTTCTTAGTGTAACCAGATCTGATTAAAGGCGTATGTCAAAGGGTCAGTGATAAATGAATGAATTTGGAGAACCTGGACAATTACTATTGTTTTTATTTCTTTTGTTTAGAATGTGATAAAAAATGTAGAAAATAAATGAGGATTATTAAGTCTTGCTCTTTGCGATGGATTTTGGAGTACAATCTATAATTTTGGCATCATCAATGACTATCAGTTTCCATCTTCTGCTTGTATTGTGTCCGTGATGTGTTCATGTGCTCTAGTTCTGTTTCCCCGCCCCCTCTGCAGATGTGGAGAGTAAGACTCTACAAGGAGTAAAAGATGAACTGGTCCTGGATAAATCAGGGCAGTACCATCTGGAGAACACAACCTTGGACTACCAGAAACTTTCTGATAAGGAGGTCCTGAGAATCACTGGCCCTCTGGGAGCTGACTTCACAATCAAAGTAAGAGCTAAAATGAATATTGCATCAGTTCAAGAGACTTAAATCAATATTTTAATGTATCAACTGTGACTAATAAATTGTGACAATCCCATAATTATCACCCAACTGTACAAATCCTTTCAGCTTTATGAAGCATTTAGCATCTTTTGGCTCATTGACCCTTCCTAAGTCCTTTAGAAACTGTTGCTAGGTAGGACAAGCTTAACTAAAAGGAACACTTTTCCCCTTCCATTAATGTATATTACTCTATGACACTTTTGATTAAGTTAACTTTAGCCTTGATCTTTTCTGGCTAAATATCAAGATAATGTCATTTTAATCTCAGCAACTTAACTATCCTTTTCAAAAACTCTTTGCTAAAATTAGCTAACTTAAGATGTGGCTATGTATGTAATTTGTCTGTGAAGACTGTGACACTAATGTAATGTGACTTTACATAGTAATGTTACCTTCTTCATGTGGTTCAATGTGTTTTTCTTTTAAATATAGACAAGCTGCACATAGCATATCTCAGTATACAGGAAATGGGAAAGTTGTGGAGGTTGCTCAACTGTTATTGGAGCATGACGCAAAAAGGGGGAGGGGCTTATAAAGGGTGAATTGTTTAAACTGTTTTAGTTCAGTCTCTCTGCTCTCATGAACCTCATTTCCAGCCACAGCAGGCAGCTGTGGAAAAAAACAGCCAAGCACTAAACGACTGGCAGGCAAATTAGCGACCAGCTATTGCATTTAGTAGCTAAAGAGCGAAATATTTCCAAATTCACTCAAGTGGCGAAAAACAAATAATTTATAGTGCAATAAAATACATTTTGCGAAACATTTCAGGCAAGCAAAGTGGTTGCTGCAGTGACTTCTTTAACTTTCTCAACGAGCAGTGGGAGCCAAAAGCCTTCGGACAGGGATCATTTGAAAAGGACAAAGCGAGCAAAGCTTTTCTGAACCGAAGGGCTTCACTGCTACCTATAAAAAAAAAAAAAAAATGACATCACCGCAACATTTTGGTTGCGTTTTCCGCAGCTAAACTCAAAACTGGCAATGCAAAGCTCTGAAAATAGTGTACCCCGGCCAAACTGGCCTTAGATAAGATTCTTATTTCCATGAACTCCGCGTGAACTCCTTGTGTCATGGAGAGTTCAAAGCTGGTTTGATTTCGTATGTTTAGATATCAGAGAAGTGTGAGCCACTTAAATATGATATGCAAACAATTTTTGTTTCACTTGCTGCCTCCGAGGGGCAATACGTGTCATGCAATGAAAACAATAGCCTTTAACTCCTAAACCAATTTTCATGATTTCATGGCTTCAGCTGCTACATTCGGTATATACTCCACAGTGTAAATGCCCCTTAACAAAACTCATATTTGATGCATGGTGACCTTTGTGAAGTCAAGGCTTTGAGAATTGTAATACAGTCATCAAATGTAAAAAGTTAACTGTATCCCATGACACAGTGGCTACAACATCTTTTTCTGGTCCTTACACACACATCCACATTCTTTGACTAGGGCCAGCGTGTGGACAATAAAGATTATACAGCCCATGGACTGGGAGATTCCAGTGAAAACTTCCCCACTCATAAACGCGAGTCAGGAATCGTACAATAAATAGGAATTTAGGAGACGGAAACCTGAGAAGCTATAAATGCATAATTTTCTAATCTGTTACGAGGCAGACAGCCAATTCATATCGCAGTGCTGGAAAAAAGTTTGGGCGAACGGAAAATTATGTTAAAAAAGTTGCCAGACAGACTTTCCACTGTAAACACATGGAAGTGAATGAGTGGCAGCAGAGTCTTTGGGCATTTCTTCAATATGGTTGAGATGTAAGGTTAGAAGAAAAACTGTTTAAATGTTTATGAAATCTTACAAAAATATCTTTTACAAACACATGTACAAAGTGCACACATGCACGCTACATGTTTAACACATATGGCCTAATTTACATCTTCTTTCTTCTTCTTCTTTTACTATGAAAAGTGAAGCACTTCTCCTGCTGCTGTGCTCAACTTCTGAATGAACAATTCGACATTTCAGGTTACTCAGGGTCAAATTCCTCCACTGTCTGTGTTTTCTCATCAATGTTTCAGCTCACTTCCTCTTCGTCTGTCCAAATAAACAAGCAAAACCGTTAATTGGCAAATGTACAACTTCCGTCCCAGGCTTTTCCTTATATGACGAAGAAACAAAAAAATGAACATCTCAAAAGAGCTTGTCAGGTGTTTCAATTTCATCGATTGAATTTTATCTGCCTTGTTCTTCCAGTCTCATGTCTGAACGGTGTCCAGGTAATTGATCGTGGAATAACCAGCGGTGGTTGTTTGCTTGCACAAAAGGGAGGAACAAGAAGAAGATTGAACTAATTATCATTGTATTCCTAAATTCAATGGACAATTTAACATTAATTTGAAAACTCATTTCGACATGTCGATGGCACTTTGCAGTCAATGCCAATATTAAATTAGATATGGTCCTTATCATAGTCCGGCTCCTTTCGTTATCCCAGTTCCTCCACCCTTCGATATTAGCAATACATGACCAACACCCAGTCTACACTATATGGGCAGTGTCTCTCATGGGGTTCCACTTGGAAGGAGAAGTCATTTAATATCTACACTGGGAGGAGTGATGATGGTTCACTGAACCAGCCCGCAAAACCAAAGCAAATAGTTTTGTCAATCATGAATAACTTGAGGTAAACTTTGAATATATAAGCGTATATCGAGTAGTGCAGGCAAGGTCAGCTTTCTTACTGCAACTGGCCTGGCTAACCACTATTCTTTGTGAATGAAATAAGGAGAGTACAATTGAGTTATTAGGAAATGTTTAAATCTCCAAATTGTTCTCAGTGTTCAAGTTAAAGGTACAGTGTGTAGTTTCTGGTGGCATCTAGTGTTTAGGTTGTAGATTACAACTAACTGAGGACCCCGAACGAAACCCAACCCCCAAAACATGTCATTACATTATCACTCCAAATTAATATAAAATAACTGAACATAATTTGATAGTCACACCCTGATCGCTGCTTCTGTAGGTGGAGTTCGCCAGTGGAGTTGACAGTGTGGTCCAGTACATCTACTACCAGCCAATCATCCACCGATGGAGAGAGACCGACTTCTTCCCTTGCTCTGTCACATGTGGTGGAGGTAAATAAGCCTCAATAGACAAAGTCAACTGTTTCCCCATGTCATTTTCTTTGGGATATCTCTTTGACGTTAGTTTGCGTGCAGGCTACCAGCTGACCTCAGCAGAGTGCTTTGACCTCCGAAGCGGCCGGGTGGTTGTGGACCAGTACTGCAATTATTACCCAGAAAACATCAAGCCTAAACCTAAACTCCAGGAGTGCAACATGGATCCCTGCATGGCCAGGTTAGAATGCAGCCTTTTGGTGGGATTAAAATGAATAAATAGGATTAAATTGCATACTTCCATCGAGTAATACTTATGACTTCATGTCATAATCTTCCTTTCATCCCTGTTACTTTAAGACTCTTCACAAGGTTTCTTATGTGGTAGCTTATATCTGTCTAGCTGGCTGGTAGCTTTACAGGCTGTGCCTTATTTTATTTATTTATTTATTTGTTTTAGCAGTGATCAATTACAAGTTAAAGAGAGAGAATAGATTTCTAATGCTATTTCATAGTTTTGTCCCCAGAAACTGTATAATTTCACTGCATATCTTGTTTTTGGTAAAGAATTAATCCATTATAGAGTAGAATTATTTTATTTATCTTATATCTTATCTTTTTTTAAGAGAATGTTAGCCTTGCTTTCTTAAAACTAGACCAAATGAACCCAAATCAGGAAAAAAAAGACTTGAAATAAGCTGCGAGTGCAACCAGGTAATTCTACTCAATAATGGACTAATTGTACCAAAAAACTAAATATTTTCGCTTGTTAAGATTATGTTTGTGTATAGTTTGTAAGTGTATAGTTAGAAATATTAATTTCATTCAATGATTCTACCTTTTAGTGACGGCTATAAGCAAATTATGCCATACGACCTCTACCACCCCCTGCCTCGGTATGTCCACACAACTTCTACGAGATGAAATACGGACAAAAAGATATACCAATCTCCATACATCACACATCATCATTAATGTTTCTCTTTTTACAGATGGGAGAGTAGTCCCTGGACGGCCTGCTCTACATCCTGCGGTGGCGGCATCCAGAGTCGCTCAGTATCCTGTGTGGAGGAGGATATGCAGGGCACCATCACCCCTACCGAGGAGTGGAAGTGTCTCTACTCCCCCAAGACAGCAATCCTGCAGCCCTGCAACACCTTCGACTGCCCCACCTGGCTGGCACAGGAGTGGTCACCTGTAGGTTATTCTCTTTTTGAAGATCTTAATGTTTTGTATCCGTTTCTATAGAGTAAATAGAGTAAAACGGTGATATAAAGATATTATGTTCTGCAAGGCGTCGAAAGAATTGCAGGATAAAGAAAAGAGAAAATACATGATTCTTTGTGTTTCTGTAACTGCTACCACATGCGTGAGAAGTCAAATATTAGCAAATGGCTTGTTTGTCTTTGTAGTCTGTGAATCGCCACAGTGGGTCTTAATTAACCTGCGGAGCTGGAAGATATTAAAAAAACATGATTAATCCGCTCAGGGTGAAACCAAAACACGCTCACCAGACAGTGTGACCTGTGATGCTGTCAGCTCTTCAGACGTCAAGCTGCGTTTCCAACGTGACAGGAACACTTGCAACTGCTTATGTTAAAACACAACCTCCTTATGTGATTAAGAGTAGCTGCGAGTGTCTTTCACCACCCGTGCCCTTGGACACACCATCCAAAACATACAAAGATTTAATTAAAACTGTCAAATCAACAGCACACTGAGTTCTCTGAGGCATATATATATATATGCTATCTGGATGGTGCATCTAAATCAGTCTAACCCTCCTGGTAAGCTTACTTATTTGGCATTAATCAATCATAAAGGTCCCACACAACTTTCTCATGGGGATTTTTCAACCTCACCGGCCATACAAGCACATGCAGAGTCCAGATTTGTGGCCTCCTAAAAACCTGGGACGCTGTTTACCTTGCACATTCTTCCTTGTGAACTTGCCTTTAAATGCTTGTTTTGGCAGAGGATGCACAAAGTTCACCCCTGAGCGGAGAGCTGCAGGGATTTTCTCTTTTTGCCTTCACTTCTCTTGAGTCAAAGGCTAAGACTTTCTGTAAAACACGAGTGATCTTTGGGTAAAAGGCTCATCAGATGCGCTGCGTTGTCTGCACAACGGAAGCGGTCAATTGGATCGGAAATGAACGGGACTTGTCTTGTCACCACCAGTGCACGGTGACCTGCGGTCAGGGTCTGCGCTACAGGGTGGTGTTGTGCATCGACCACAGGGGACTTCATGCTGGAGGCTGCAACCCCACCACCAAACCCCACATCAAGGAGGAGTGCCTGGTGACCGTGCCCTGCTACAAATCCATAGGTGGGTTAACCCTTTGGAGACTTCATTTTACCCTCATATACTACTGTTCAAAAGTTTGGGGTCACTTAGAAATGTCCTTATTTTTGAAAGAAAAGCACCTGTTCTTTTTCCGATGGTGATAACTTTAAACTAATCAAAAATACACTCTATACATGGCTAATGTTGTAAATGACTGCAAAGTCCGGTGTTTGGTACAATAACTCCATAGGTGTTTAGAGGCCCATTTCCAGCAACTATCACTCCAGTGTTCTAATGGTACAATGTGTTTGCTCATTGCATCAGAAGACTAATGTAATAAAGTTTTCTATTCATTTTACAACTCATGGTGGTAAATAAAAAGTGTGACTTTTTATGGAAACCACTAAATTGCCTGTGTGACCCCAAATTTCTGAACGGTAGTGTATACCACATTGTTTTCAGTATATCATCGCCTACATGACCTGATAATTATTTTTTTTAGCTCAATAAGGTAAACAAGGGGGGCAGGTAAAACCACAAAATTGTTCCTAGATTCTGAATTATTCATCTTTTCAAACTTTTCATTGTCTGCCTCTTTTCACCGCAAAACCGGAATCTTAATAGGTGAAAATGGTACAATTAATCCAGTATTGAGTAGAATTATCTTATTCCACTGGCAGATAATTTCGCTTGTTTTAAGCTTTTGTTTTGATTCTAGTCAGTTTATTCTTTAAAAAAGAATGTTAGTCTTGTTTTATTAAAACAAGACCAAATTAACCCATATCAGGAAAAATATAACTTGAAATAATCTAATAAACTGCCAGTAGAATTAGATAATTCTACTCAATATTGGACTAATTGTACCAAAAACAAGATATCTATAGCTGATCTCCCATCCCCTCCCTGAAAGGTTCAGCCTTTTTAAACTGAATCAGTAGATTCAAACATATTTCCATTTAAAAATAAAGACAAAATATGATTAAGTTATCAAATAAAATGCAAAGTTTACATGCCATCATGCATTTTTTTCCAACACAATGGCCAAATATGTATAAAAACACATGTAAGAATATTTTTCTAAGAAAATTGAAAGCATTATATCCCTGGTTTTACTTGGTCTACCAACGCCAGACAGGAACTAGAATGAGTTTCGGGCCAGTGCCTTTTACAAAAGCTGTTGGCTGTTTCTCTCTTTTTGTGTCGCAACTTCCTAAAACACAAATTTGATTTAATCACAGTGTGATTGGTGAGTGTAGAGGGTTAATATGTTTGTGTTTGCCAGGATTTTATCGCCAAAGTTGAACATAGGTCTTTAATAAAAACAATAAAGTTTTTATTTCTCCCTGCTGTGCAAGGTTTATATCTTTTTCTTTTTCTGACCTTTTTTGAATCTCGGCCCTGACGAAGGCCTCGTGATCCCAAAAAAAAAATGTAATTAATTAAAACTGAAATTGAATACGAGAGTCACAAGGAAGTAAAAATACAAAACAATGCAGCATCCATCTCTGTTGTAACCTCGCTCCTGTGTCATTTCCTCCAGATACATTACCAGTGGAGGCGAAACCTCTGTGGCATAAACAGGCCATAGAGCTGGAGGAGGAGATCGTGGTGTCCGAGGAGCCGACGTGAGTAGGCGCCACACACACAATCAGGCGCGGATGCGAAACATTCGAAAGCAAATAAGAAGAAACTGCAGCCCGGGCCTGAATTATTTCATCCTACTATTCAGCCGTACTCCCACACCGCACTTTAATCATATCATTTAAGCCTTGAAGCCAAAAACATTTTTGGCACGCAGGCTTTCTACAAATCTCTGCAGAGTTTTTCAGAATCCTAATGCAGTCGTCACAAGAGATCGCATAGCTGTTTTGGAAGTGCAATTTATGGTCAGAGGTGAACGTTCTGTTGAAACCATCACAGGTGTTGGGTCCTCGCAGTAAATTAGTCGTGGGGAGGAAACTGCTAAAGATATAAAAGGCTCTCAAGGTTCACAACCCGGATAAAAAGGAAGGGGAAATTTACAGCGTTCAATTTAGCTCGAGGTGAAATTGAAGTCGACAGGGCCAGGTGTTGCCATGGAATCTCCACAGTATCGTGGCTACGTTCATGTCAATAGTCATTTTCATCAAGAAACGTGCACCTGTAGCCCCCATATTTTTCTGACACTCATCATAATACAGTATGCGTCACTCCGAGTGTGTGTCTCTTAATGCCTAACGTGTGCCAGACGTGGTGGCTGAACGGTTTTGTCATGTAAACGAGTAAAAAGAAGAATCGCCGCCTGCATCGTGTGCATCGCTCAGCCCTGATAAAACGTTTGCTTTAGTGAGCGTTGCACGGCGTCAGGTCCAAGTAATGAACATGGAGGTTATTTAAGGTAAAAGGGGAAGCAGAAGGTGAAAAGAGGAAGAAGAAAACATATTTTTGGAAACCATCGCCGCTGTTCAGTCACTGGCTACCAGCATTACCTCAGCAGGGCCTGCAGATGTTCCAGATGTTCTTGTCCCACATATCAATTGACTAATAAAGGCTGTCCTCTGAAGATGGACAATGTTTGGACTCTGCCCAGTGTCTTGCATAGCCAGTTCAAAACATCTGTTACTTTGACTTATCTTTGGAGGGAAGAGAGAACGGCAGAGAAATGCCAATACATATGATTATGCTCTATTGCAAAAAAAAAACATGCCTTTAATCCAAAAGCATATAAATATCTGTGTATAATATACCTTCAGCCACAAGCCAACAACAATATCTGCCTACCATATGGGGCCAGGTTACGGACGTGAGAGGACGCAGAAGGAAATTCTTGTGTTAGACTTATTGCACCTCCATTGCCAGGCCTTATGCCTGCACCAAACCACCGCTGTGCAACTGCTCGAAAAATTAAACCCGTATATGTTCCAGGACTCGGCCAAAATTGTTTTTCTTACAATACAATATTTCCACTGATGGCTATTTAATTGACATAATTAAGAAGGGGCTTTGGCGGATATCGCAAAAAAATGTGTTGTTTCCGTCCATGAATGAAATCAAGATTGTTTTTGAACTGACAGATGTACTCTAACTGTGCATGAAGATAAACATTTCTGTGGGTTCACTGCTTGACTCTGTTGTTCTTGTTCCAAGGTCTAACTGTCGGTGATTCATTTGTTTGTCCTAAACACGACGAGTCCTTGAGCACTCATAAAGAGCCAACTTTGCTGTAATTATGAGCTCTTTACCGAGGCATGTTATAAAACCCCAGGGCGCTTTTGTGCTGTGGTCAGACAGGCAGACAGCTGCACACTGGCGGAGGCTGCAAGCTCCGGATCTACCTCTGTGATATACATTCGGACTAAAGACATGCTTTAGGACACTCACAATATTAACTTGAGCTATAAGCTTCTGTAATGTAGTAGAATGTAGTTGATTCACTTATTTTCTAAGCTGGGAAACCACATAATAAAGTGACAGTCACTCACACACAGCCACCCCACCCCCACCCCACCCCATCTATTAGAGCAAATCACTATCTAATATATTAGTGATTTTATTGATGTCCCTTCCAGAAAATACTCAAGAGAAAGTGAAATGTTTACAACCTGTAATGAGATCTGTCCCTCCTTGAGTTCTGGTCAGTGTTCAGTTGTTTTCAACAAACCCATGACCTTTGACCTATACAACCATGTTTATCAGGTTAGAAGCTAAGTTAACCTTTATTTCAACTCTGCAGCATCTTAAAACAGTACTTACATGCCATTATTGGCTGCTGAGTGTTGTAAACATCTGAGCTGCTGTCCAACACGTTTTTATTCATGATCAGCTGCATAACTGGATGTAATGAGAACAGGAAAGACCATAAAACATCAACATTTGTGCAAAGGAAAAAAAGAGTAAAAGGGTCTGATGAACTGTCTTAAACTCTTTCACCCACGGTGTATTTCATGTGGTGCATTTTAATGGGTTCTCAGGGGGGAAAAAAGGGGATGGTTATATAAAGATAGAAAATGTGGGTATCAGGTGCACAGTGTGGTACGGATGAATGAATGTTTTCTGTATTTCAGTATGAGCGGTCAATGAACACAAGATACAACATCAAACAGCTTCTCAGTCACCAGATCTAAACATCATTGAATCATTATGGAAAAGTCTGGGAAACAGATCATGAACCAGAGTTCCCCTCCGCGATCCCTCAGAGGACGAAGGTTTTAATTTTAGTCGATGGGTTTTTATGTGCATTCCTTTGAAAGTTAGATTCACATCATTCAAAGGTGTCAATTAAATCTGAAGATCAAGTTGGATTCCATCACCTTTTTATCCCACGCTTTCAGGTTTTAGCATTTCATTTGCACTTTCCCCGAATCTATTAAAAGGGTGACAGTCCTGTCGCTGGAGCCAAACTCCCACTGAACCCTGACAGGCCTTCAGGCATTCATGAACACCGATGATCTTTGAGTATTTCCACCTCTGATCCGTTCTTTAAGATGAGGAAGGATGCGCATGAAAGCAGTTTATTAGGATGACGGATCCTAATGCTTCACAGCTGTCCAATTAACCACAGCAGGACTGGATTTCACAAATACTTACTGAGTTTATGAACTTAGCTGTAATGACTAAAATCTGTTGATGGGAAAATATAAAAAATGTATGACTTGCTAACAACTTTCCAGTCAGCTGGTTTTGGAGATAGTCCTTATCACATTATGGTATAACTATATTTCCAATCCTGTTTGTGTAGATACTTAATGTAATGTAAAGGATGGCATTTTTATCATCGTCTCATCTCCAGCTTCATCCCAGGTCCCTGGCAGCCCTGCAGCAGGACGTGTGGCGCCGGGATCCAGCACCGGAACGTCAAGTGCCAGGTGCTGCTGTCCTTCTCCCAGACTGTGGCTGATCTTCCCGACGACGAGTGCGAGGGTGTCAAACCTGCTGCAAGCCAGCCCTGCTACCGTACTCCCTGCTCTGAAGTGTCCGGCCAAAGAAGAGAAGGCGAAGAGGAGGCGGAGGAGGATGGCGAGCCACCTCAAAAGGAGGAACTGCACGACTGGGAGTATGACGGGTTTACGGAGTGCTCCGAGAGTTGTGGGGGAGGTATGGATCAGTATGGACTTTTCTGAAATGAGGCAGGGAAAGCATAGAGGTAGAAAGACGATATGACACCTAATCCATCCAATAATTGTATTGAATTGAATTGTGGAAATAGAAAAAAAGGTGGGATTCATCCTCTGGGGGGCATGAATATCATGACAATCCATCCTATAGTTGTTGAGCTGTGAGCTTAATCCAACAGTTTTTTATGTTATAAATACTACAAGGAAAAGCTAAAATGTGCGCATCAACTGGCGTCGAGTCCTCAAACACCATAAAATGGTGTTTCCTAATTCTATTCCTTTTTATAAAACTTTTCTAGAGTTTTGCTCTAGAAATCCACAAGGCAAACCTCACTCCATCCGTGTCAGAGTTGCAATATGAATACCAATGTGAGAAGTCACAGCAGTGAGCGGTGACCTCATGCGGATGACTAAAGCCATGCCAGCGCATTGGCTTTGAAGCAGGAGCATGTTATGTGATATTAGAAGATAATGGATGGAATACCAAGTTTGACCCCAAAGGTCATGCATTACCAGCTCTCCCGGCAGCAGCTAACTCTGCACCAGGCTGAGACAGCTTTCCCAAACATCCTGCCAACATGAGTTGAGGTCCACTTTAATCTCCCCACCTCCTCAGTCGAGCTCGTACGCCTGCGTTTTGTGTCTGTGCACTAATGTCTGCACTGAGTGTGCGTGTGTAACTGGATTTCTGCACATGGGCGTAGGCTTTTGTCAGTGTCTGTATGTAAGTGTGTGTGTGTGTGTGTGTGTGTGTGTGTGTGTGCGCATGTGTGCATGCGCACGAGCTCACGCAAACCCAACAAACTCTCATTCAGGGATGATTACAGGCCAGTATCAAATGTCGCATACACACCCCGAGGGCTGCGCTCCTGTGGACCATCACACCACTGTGGCGTTTGAAGTGCCTGCTTCGCTGTTATTGTCCCCAACATTAGAAGCAGACTCCGAGATTTATGTTACGTTGCTTTTAACATGGCCTGACATCACACCCTTAAAGTTTAGCCACAGTTCAGGCCAGATCTTTAAGCACGCAGTCGTCCTGTTTTGATGTTCATCATGCCCCATTAGATACAGTGACTGCTTGCTTTCATTTAGGAGCTTAGCTGATGTTGCTTCGTTCAACGTGGCGTCTGCTTGCAATATTCCATGCTCCATATATGTATGTGAGGGTGGTGATGTTTGAAAAATGACAATGTGTGTTTGCATTTTTTTGAGGATAAGGGGAATGCAGAGGCAGGGAAAGAAACATTTTAATAGTTCAAAGCAGTTATCAATGAGCAGCTTGTGGTTACGTGGTCGTCTGTCGTGACCGCTCGATACTGTGGATTCCCAGGTGTGCAGGAGGCTGTGGTGATCTGTCTGAACAAGCAGACCAGGGAAGCGGCAGACCAGAGTCTGTGCGTGAGCTCCCGTCGGCCCCCGCAGCTTCTCCAGGACTGCAGAACTCAGCCCTGCCCACCCAGGTAAAAGCCGCACGCCGGGCCTACATCGTTATCATCTAGAAAGTGTTTAAAATGGTTTATTGAGACAGACAATAAAAATGACTCGACCGGGGAAGAACAGGGGAGGAAATTTGTTTTCGGAAAAATGGCTTTGACTGCATTTAAGGAGGAAATATTAATTAAAAGCAGGACCTGAATCTGGCTGCGCTCTCTATTAGTTTGCCAAGACTGTAACCCGGCTAAATATGCAACATACAGAGCTGGGACGTAGACGTACAATTTCCTCCAGCTTTGATGCTTGCCTGGCCCTTACACCTGTAACTACTTAACTTTCAGACTATCAGAAAGCACACATCATACTCATCGAATCAATTAATATCTACTAATCACTGTTTGTGTTAAAAGGAGATTCTTCTAATCCATGACATTATCCCTCTCGACTTAAACCGCTTGGTCCAATTAAATCACCATTTAGGCCACTTGGGTCCAAGTGATACTGAGGCAGAGTGTCAGAGATGGATGGCTGTATCACTGAGGGCAGGAAATGAAGGCAGTGGGACAGCCTGTGGAACCTGGTCCAAATCAGACACAATAGGGATCAGATGTCTGTGGTAGCCATACCTGCTAGGCTCACATGTGAAGTTGTCCTTGAAAGAACTTTTCAACTTTTTTTTTTTATTGGTCGTGTCAGTGCAGAAACGTAGGAGGCCTACTGCTGCCGTAGATAGTGTTCCCTCTCGGTATGTTGGAGCAATAATGACAAAAAGGCCATTAGGGTCATTCAGAATTCCATTGTGAGCGGGAATTTCATCTCAAAAATGGTCACGGTAATCTGCACATTACATTATGAAATACCTTGTGTATAAAGTTATCATTTAGCCCAAGATGACTTATGAAGAAACCTCAAAAAAATGTCTAAAATAGAAAAGGTTTGTCCTCTGGGAAAACCTAAAACATTTAGATTGTGGGTATGTCCTTGGACAACAAAGATATCTTTGTTTTCTATATCTTGTGTAGAAAGTTGACCAGAGAGCAGCTCCAAAATGAAGCTTGTCGAGAGCTGAAAATGGAAAGAATTCATCCTCTGGGGTACAGGAATGTGCTCGATAAATTTAATGGCAGTCTCCCATTTAGATTTTGGTATTTCTTGTATACAAGGGAAGAGATCATGATTCATCTTCTTGGAACCAAAAGGTTTCATGGAAATCTGGCCATGAGTTTTTAAGATACCCTGTCATGGAAAATGGTGCTGGTCAAGAGGAAAGTCAGTCCTCATGTGGAGCTAGACAAAAAATCTTATAAATTATTAGTAGGATGCTGTTGCATCATTTTGGTTTAATAATTGCAGAAGAAATATATCCTATAATATTAAAGGTTTAGTCAAAGGATTTATATTTTATTTTTTTTTTATCCATTTATTATCCAACGCGCATCAATTTGGGATACAGTGAATGTGCAATGTTAAAAAGTAGAATAAGAGAGAAAGTAGAAAAACTGTTTTTCTTGACCCAGCACACACACGTTTTCAAATTAAATACCTGAATTGCTAAACAGCTTAATGGCATGTTGTTTAATAGAACTGAGCCATGGCTAAATGGTGAGTGGATTTTGCGGTAGGCCACACGTTTCAAGTTAACACCATGCACAGTGTCGGTGCTCCGCTGCTCACACTCTTGCCAGTAAACCCAGAGGCTTGCAGCCTGCCCTTGCCTGTTTTTCCAAGCCTTGAGTCTTGTTTTCAGGCACAACAAATGCTGTATTGGACTTGTTTCCTTTGGCCCTATAATCCCTCCCAGAGGCCTCCTCACCCTCCCATATTAAGCTGCACTCTTTGGATACTGTTCCCTCAGAAGAGAAACAGCCACAGGATTAGGCTTTGAGTAGAGTACCGCTGCAGCAACGAGTTTCATTCCCAATTCTCCTCAGTCCCTTGACCCTTGAGTAAATATGAATAGTTTTCAAATGGCATAATAACTTTATAACTTTATTTATATAACACTTTTTAAAAAAAACACACACAGTTAAAAAGTGATTTACATATAGGATAAAACACATACATAGAAATAATAACATGCCAATGTACATATACATATGCATAGATAAGAAATAAATTCACAAAATAAGCGCACAAACAAAATTATCAAAACTTAAAGTGAATAGAGAAACTATAAAAAGGCTTACCTGTAAAAATGAGTGTTCAGCAGCTGCTTTAAAATACACAGGTTTTGTTGGAATGGGGAAGGTTTTTCTATAGTTTAGAAGCATGAACCATAAAAGCCTGCTCACCTCTGGAATTAAAATAGGAACGGGAAACAGAAGAGGAGCAGATCAGTTGATTGGAGTGGCTGGAAGCTAGAAAAAAGACTCAACAACTCTGCTATATGTGCCTTTGCCAAACCATGCAAGGTATTGTACTTGCAAAGAAAGAATTATAAAGTCAATCGTATATTTTACTTGAAGCCAAAAAAAGGAATGCAAGAATTTGGGCAAAGTGGGACTAATCTTTCTGTTGTATTACAATCTATTAAGCTAATATTAGATTGTCTGTCGTCTTGGTCAAAGCCAAATGGTTAAACGTCTTTCGAGGTTAAGAGACTAGTTCGACACATGTCATGACAATTTCACGTTTTGAGTAACAGTGTCAAAATAACTTTGATGTTGGATTGATCACCCCGTATAAAACTGTATTGGACAACAAAATGAATATTGGGCCGTGTAGGTCATGCAAGTGAAAAATTGTTCAAGAGGGATTTCTCAAATATCACTAAATTCAGTGGGAGAGTTAGTGCAACTTTGCCAGGGCCCCATGAATCACTCTTTTCGTTTTCACTTGTATTAACTTTCATGAATTTCTCTTTCATGAGCTTGCACATTCATAGGACTGTGAGAGTGTCCTCTCGTGGGATCAAGAAAAAACAGTGAATACTGACTGAACTCCTCCTGACTGCACTTCTGTATAGATTGGATAACAGGCTGCGTAGATCTATACACAAAGAATACAGAATGGTGATTAATCAGAGGTGATCCAAAGAAATGAAAAACCGACCTACCAACTTAAATACAGGTGGAAATCAGAATGAGACAAACTGTAACACGATGGTCAAGCAAATCTTGTATTAATATCCTTAGCAATTAATTAATATGCATATATTCATCATATACTAGGATATAGTATAAAGTATATCCTATTTCACAGGTGGGAAACAGGGGAGTGGAGTTCATGCTCTGCTTCCTGCGGGGTTGGTCTGATGACCCGCAGTGTGGCTTGCATCCACCAGCCGTCTCGGGACAGCAACCAGACTGAAGTTTTAAGAGATGAAGACTGTCAGGTCCCGAAGCCTGGTCCCGTCCAGGCCTGCAACCGCTTTGATTGCCCCCCTATGTGGGACACGCGTGACTGGGGACAGGTAAAAAAGGACGTTCAACAACACGCATGCTTGATCCCGCAATTTGCCCCGCGCGAGCTCTCGCTGAAAGGAAATGACACCTCTTTATTTTTGTTGGTACAGTGCTCACATAGCTGTGGTGGTGGAGTTCAAGTGAGGCAGGTCTTGTGTAAACAGCGGTTGGCAGATGGCAGCATCCTGGAGCTGCCTGACACCTTTTGCCCTTCCAAGAGCCCTGCAAACCAGCAACCATGTGCCAAGCAGGAGTGTCCACCTCATTGGGTCACAACTGACTGGTCCCAGGCAGGTGTTTTCTCTACCTATTTACAGTAGTTTGCCGACATTCAAGAAATGTTAAACGATCCCTTCTGGTTCTCTTCATTTATCATGAAACGTCATTTATTTGACTAGTGTTCAGTGACCTGTGGAAGTGGCATTCAGAGAGTACAGGCGGTCTGCAGGAAACGAGAGAAGGACGGGCGACATCGGACTGTAGACCCTGAGAACTGCTTCTTTCTGGCCCGGCCCACCAGGACCCGGCCGTGCTCCCTCAGGCTTTGTGAAAGTGAGAAGCCCTTTGTTTCACTACTTGCTCTGCTAAGAGAGTGGACACTGATAGAAGCAGTTTATACTAAGCAGGGTTCCGTAGTGTAGTGTCAGTAAAAATTGGGATGACAATCGCAGATGTTTTCGTCTGACCTTCGACACAATAATCAAGCTGCTCAACTTTTATTTCCTTCACAGACTCTATCAAGCCTGATCCGACCATAATGGCCCAGAGGAAGGTTTATATTCAGTGGAGGAAGGGCAAAAAGGTCCAGTTGGTTGTGGGCGGCTACGCCTACCTGCTCCCCTGGTCAACCGTGGTCCTCCGCTGCCCGACCCGCCACTTCCGTAAGGGCCACATACGATGGTTGAAGGAAGGGAAGCCCCTGGTCGGCCTCCCGCATCTCTCTACAACATCAATAGGATATGTGAAGATTCAGCAGGTCCGCGCGTCTGACGCCGGGATATACACGTGCATGGCGGGCCAAGCTCGGGAGCATTTTGTCCTACAGGTCATTGGCAGCAAGAAGAAGCTGCCCGTACCCGCGGTGGCCGAGTCATGGCTCGTCACAGGTGGACAACGGAAGGTTACGCAGCCAGATGCGGCTGCAACAAGAGAACGATTTCAGGAGCTACCCGTTTCCGCCAACCGCTATGACGACATCGTCGAGCGTTTGCTTGAACTCAAAGGCTCAGTCCAAGAAGATGTCGTTGATAAACCACGCTCCAGCGAGAAGAACAAGCTGACGCCAGAAGACGAGAGAGCGAGCTCCGAGCTCCCCATCCCAGCCGTTCTCATCGCTGATACCCACAGGCTAGATGAGATCACTAACAATCTCTCCGAAGGCCTCGGAGGACCTCGAGGGGAGCAACTCATCACTCAGTTGCTCAGTGAGCTCACGATGACACAAGATGAAACCAATGAGTCTACTCTGCATCCTCCGGAAAGTGCAGAATCTTCCACGCAAGGGCCTCTTCTTTATAAGCCCAGCATCAAAGCCCACACAACCAGGCCAAGAAGCCCGGCAATAATCCAACGACCCAGGAAGGTTGGAGTGCTGCCGTCATCTGAAATTATAGTTCATGTGGGAGTACCAGTTTTGCTCCAGAAACCAGTTGCTAGTTTGGAGATGAAATGCGAGTCACTGGGGAACCCTGAACCATCTGTAACATGGACAAAGAATGGAAAAGATTTGCACTACAACAGCAGGTAAGAACAACCTCTTACTATGACTCTGTGCAAAAGGCATTAAGAAAACTGCAGACTTTGTTCTACAATAGTAGCTGATTCCTCTGTATATGGTAATTGTAGATTTCCTGGTTATTTTTTTGTCTTTGTGATGTCAGACTAGGCCTATTGCCCACTGGTTCGTTGAGAATCCAGTCTCCAATCAAGGCGGATGAGGGTCTGTACACCTGCATCGCCAGGAACCGTTTTGGATCTGTATCTCTTTCGTCTATGCTGCATATTATAGGTAAGAAACACAGACACAGAATTCTGTTGCAAATATTTTTGGGTAAATTGTAATTCTTGCTTGGTAACAGATAATTAATTGTTTCTGGAGTGGTTCCATCAAGTAATTCTTTGTGAACAATGATGCTTAGAGAAGATCAGAACTTCCAGCTGTTTTCTGATCTGTTTAAGTTATGTACAAGAAAAGAAGAACTTTGTGCTTGAGTTAAAAATGTCAATTAAACTGTGATATATCTAAACTTGATTGTGACTATTGAAAGGTTTTCGTAACCACACAAACAATGGCATCAGTATTACCCTAATGTCAAGTTGAGTTTGCCCTAATATAATTTCATGTAGTCCAGTTTGCTGTTACTTGTGTTGTTCTTTTGTGGTTCAAGCTTAGAGGTTCTGGGAAAGGATTATTTTCAAATGAGAAACACACGTGCGTGCGCGCGCACACACAACCGCAGATACAGTTATACAGTAAGCTTTTACTTTCAGGACCCCAGTGGCCCTGTCTGGCTGAGTCAGTGATGGGGAATGTCCGGAGCGTGCCACAGCTTGGGTCACCTCCAAGCTGCGCTGTCCTTCCTCTCCTCGGAGCAGTTGCAATCAGTTGCAACCTTTCTGCGTTCCCATCAAAGTGCCGCGCCACTGCGAGTTTCCTGATGCGCCGGCACTTTCCCTTCCCATACGACAACAATTAGAGGTTCCAGGCAACGTTTCATAGAAGATTAAATGGGTGCAGCCCATTCACCTAATCTAAATGGAAAAGATAAAGAGGCTTAGACATTCTGAGAAATGAAGTGAAGTGTAATTTCTTATATATTCAATTCAAACTCATTTAAAGGCGATGTCTAATGGCTGTACTTTTAAAACTGTATGCGTTTTGAGAATAAGGTGTCAGAGAAAAAAAAGGACTGCACTCCTACTTTCACTGAATGCCTTTGAATTGAAAAATATAAATCACTTCCAGGCTCTTGGAAGGTTCAGGCTCACATCTGAACAAGCATGGGCCACTTGCCACTTCCATATATACAAATCAGAGAAATACGAGTCTCTTGATAATGTCAAAGACAAAGTTTGGAGACGCAGAAGCGACAGTAACTGGAGACCGATTCGAGGGACACATTAATACACACTTCTGACTCCGGGACCTGTCTTATCTAATATATCTTTAGGTTTAAAATACTGATAAACAAAGACACTGACATGCCATGAAAAACAGTACACATTACTGCCTGTACCCAAAACCATTTTTATATTTGATTTACTTTATTTTTAGGTAACAAAGGAAGAAATTGTGTCCAAGGTAACAATATGGGAGTGAATGGCCCTCATTGCCCCGAGAGGACAAACAACAGCCATTCATCTGAGCTGTGCCATGGACAAGACTGCCCCTTCAGGTAACTTGCTGCTACTATATATTTGTGCTGGACTTTGAATACTCTGTCATATTATTTCAATATTCAGATACTCATTCCTGGGCCTCTATAATCATTATATTCATGCCAAACAATAAACTGAACTTTTATTATCAGCTTAGAAACTTTTAGTTTAGAAGATATCATTAATTTTTAGGTGGCGAGTGGATTCTTGGACACCGTGCTCAGCCACATGTGGAGGTGGATCCCAGACCAGGACCGTCCGCTGCGTTAAGGGTCCTGAGGGCAGGTTAAGAGAGATGGACAGCCAACATTGCTTTGGCACAGGGAGGAGACCCTCTGACACCCGGCTCTGCAACCATCTGCCCTGTGCTAGATGGGCCACCACCCACTGGGGCCCGGTAAGATATGTGTCTTTTATTTGTCTTTAAAATAATTTAAAGGGGAAAGCACCCCGGTAATAATTCATAAGATAAATATTTATCATGGTTAGGGAAGTCCCCTGTGTCATCCATTTTATAGATTTCCCAAGTGTATGATGAGAATTCCCCTGTCTAAAAGTTAAAGTAAAATCTTTTATATTTTCACATGAATGCATTATATTTGCAAAAAAGGAGCACATGTCATGCTGGGTGTGCTCAGAGTAGAAACAGTAAGTGAAACAGTAAAACCCTTTTTTTTCAACCTGGTTTTAAGTTACTCTTTATTCAAAAGAGGAAGGCTAGAAAAAGCCAAAACTCCAGGAGTAGCTGCTAACAAAAACATGTTTTTGTATTAAAAGTGGAACTTTCTTGTAATGTTGATGAAATCTCCGTTTTAGTGTCATGGTCAATGTGTGGGGCCCAGTTTGGCTGCACAGCACCGCCATGTTTACTGCCAGGACACAAACGGCACCAAAATACCCTACAGGATGTGCAGCGGACTCCATAGGTACATGTGGAAATCAATACATGGATTCACATCCTCTACTGTTGATTATTAATTATAATGATGTTTAAAAATAAACACACAGCGATACCTAATATTTCACTAAAAAAAGGCTGCGTGTTTGTATTTCAAGGCCCAGCTCCCTGAAGAATTGCTCCACAGAGTCCTGTGCAGTTCATTGGCGGGTAGGGCCGTGGACACAGTGCACCGCCACCTGTGGGCGACACGGTTTCCAGTCACGCCAGGTGACCTGCACACACCGCCAAACTGGCAAGGCCATGCGGGAACACCACTGCATGTGGAGGCCACGCCCTCCCAGCTGGCAGCGCTGCAATATTTTATCCTGCGGCCGAGGTGAGATAAAAATCTTTTTTTTTTTGTAGTCCTGATATTTTGGTCTTTAATACAATCATTAATACATGAAACCTCACTGAAATGTAATCCTTTTGAAAGAATTAAAGACTGCTATTTTACTATATGACATCATGTAGCTGCAGGAGTTGGAACTAGTTTCCCAACCTAGGTATCGGGCCCCTCCAAAGGGTCACCAGATAAATCTGAGGGGTCCGTGAGATGATTAATGGGAGCGGAAAGAAGCTTTTTGGCGAAATATTGCATCATCTGAACATTTATTGAAATGAAAAAAATCACTATTCTGTGGAGCTGTTAACGACACAGATGTCTATAGTGTAACATGCCAGAAGAAAAAAAAGGTGGAAACTACTGGTTTCTGAAAAGTAACTAAAGCAGTCAAATTGTGACGGATGAGAAAGTGCTATGTTTCACTCTGAAATGGAGCAGAAATAATGCAGCAGCAAATGGAGACACTCAGGTAAAGTAGGACCGACTTAGGTGAACTGACCCTCTAAGGCAGCAGGATTAAATAGAATTTCTGAACATTATTGTTAGCCACACACTATGATTTTCCCTGAAAGCTGCTCTATCCTGGGAAGAAGTGCTTGGGCTTTAAGTGAATTCATGCAAGTAAAGTGCATCCTCTGTGTATTCCAGCGGTAGACTGCCGAGACAGCACCAGGTACTGTGAGAAGGTTCGGCAGCTGGAGCTATGCCCGCTGCCTCAGTTTAAGAGTCGCTGCTGCTACTCCTGCCGGAACACCTGAAACAGGGACGCGCGACGAGGGCCACGGACAACCCTGGATAGGTCAGGGAGGGTGCTCAGAATGGCAACAGAGACTAGAAACCTCTCCACCCCACCCTAACACCCACAACTGTCTTCAGTGAACAGCCTTGGACGGGGATACTTGAGTGTGGAGGAGGGTTATACCTCGAGCGGCTGTGATCTACTTTCCTCTAAGATCACATGGGTGTTTTAAATTTCAAAGTATTGTTTGGGAGAGAAGTGACATGTCACTTAACGAAGGCTTCAGTTTTGCTCCTTTTCTTAAAATCTGAAGTTCTTTTCAACGGTTTTCCTAAATTATACAAAAGTGACTGATTCATTTCTGTTGTAATAGAAACTCGCGCTGACCACAGGGTGTCATATATGGGGGATCTCATAAAGAAGCAATATATCAGTGACTATTGATCTACACAAATGCATTTGGCTTTAGTTTCTTTAAAAAAAACAGTGCTGCACCTCCATATTCCATAATAGCAGCATTATTACACATCCAGAATAAGGTGTTAAAATGCATGTTATCATGCAATGTGGCAGACAATATGCAGAACATTGTACCCTGGAGATCTGACTTTGTGATAACCACTGGATAGTTGTGTGCTTTTATTGCAATTATCTTCAAACAGTGTTGTTAAACAGTTTTGACACTAAATGGGATTTTATTAATGAGGTGTGGCTATTTTGAAATAGAGCATAATGCTGCATATAAAGGGGAAGTCGCTAACATGAATACATATTTGATAAATGTTATTTATTGAAAATTCAGCCACCTGGAAAATAGATCCTGAATTGTGCTGCCATTTTGTTGACCTCAGTGATTGGTCAAGTCATTAATAGAGGAAATAAATTAAGGCTGGAGGTGTTTTAGCTGCGTTTTTATGAGAATGGAAAGTAGGACAGGATTAATTTTCTCTTGCATGGGTTGCACTAATGGAGGTGTTTGACTGAAGCAAATACAATTTTTGGGGAAAAAAATACACTTATTTTGCACTCAGAACTCATCCAAGTCTTTGTTAAGAACATGGCTTGTAGAGTTGTTTTATTTAGTTTGTTAAAGTTTCATTGTTTATATTTTGTTTTGTGATTTTGATATTGCTTGGGAAAGATTTTTGTCGAAATGTCCCTTTAACCACTTTGTGACGTTACAGCATGTAATGAATCCTAATTCATTCTGTCCACCAAATCCTATTTTTTGTTTTATTGTGACATTTCAGAAATAATCTGACTTAAATTTGAAACAATTTTTATGTTAATATTTGTGTTTGCCTTACAGCATTCAGTGTTAGCTGAACTAATCCTCTCTTGCAGCTTTAGTAAAATTGACCTCTTTTTCATATTTGTGGGTCAAAAGAGTAGGGAAGTTTTTTTTTTAAATAATAATTTATGTATAGCATGGTGTCTCATAGGCAGGGTTTGCACTCTTGACATTATGTACTCAGTTCCATAATGGTTAGAAGACATCATCTTTAAGTGCAACATTTACTTTAACAGCAGACTACTTGGCCTTTCATTGAGGTGTGAGCTTGATTTTATGAGAGAAATACATTGTCAACATATTGAGGACTTAGAACCAAAGGTGTGTAAGTGATATTTCACAGACTTTACAGGAGGACCAAAACAAAAAAAGGCAATAGGACCAATTGCATACACACATGGACGACAGTGTATGTAATTAAAATAAAAGTCACATGCATTAAAAAGCGTTAGAAGTCCACATAGGAGTGAAAGATACTAGTGTTCGTGCACAGTGAAAGCAAGTCTTTCTTTTTCACAGCAATGTTTAACTTTTTTTTTAGGTTCCATCGCATGAGAACCTCTGGCCTGTTTTCCAACTTCAAGCGTTTTAAATGCTTGGTCAGACAGTTCATATTTGAACCGAATACCTTTTGGATCCTCTATCGTGTAGCGCAGCCATTTGGTTTTCTGCCAACGAACTGTTTCTCCCTCTGTGTCTTTGGTTTTGTTTCAGACCATGTGTTGTGAAAAGGACTTTGAATCCAAAAAGTCACTGTGACTAAGCACAATCACCTTGTACGGCGTGCTCTTCAGCCCATCCGTATGAGAGTGTAGTGCCCCGCCGGCTCTACGCAGCCAACATCTTTTTGGACGCTCCTAATGGCTACATGGACACTGTCGTATTCCACGTGGCTGTGTCCAGCTTCCATGAACTTATAGTCAATAATCATGGAAATCAGCATGTTTTTTTTTTTACTCTATGGAGACACATGGCACTAAAACCACCAGTCCTGTATTGCCCTCCACGAGTTAAAGTACAGCACCACATGCTTATAGTCTGAAAGAGAACAGATATGTTATCAAGCTTGAGGTGTTCTCTGACAAGACACATGCAGTTTGCCTCATAACTGTCAGGTTTTAGGTGCTTAACGTCCTTGAGTAATAGAGACTGCTCACGTTACTCCATAGAGTTGTCAGCGCTTGCTCAAGATCAAAAGAGACTGCTTTGTATGAGGACTATACCGGCGCCCCTTCTCTTATCATGTCCTTAATATCGTCGGGCCTGTGTCTCATTGTATGGTTCATAGTGGATGTGTTTGTCACTGGCTATTAAAGCCTGTACCGCTCACAATACTGACATAGCCTAAACTGAATTCTGTTTCACTTAAGTTGTTGCTTTTCTTCAGATAAGGGTCACTTTTTTTGGTGGACGCCACCGTTCTCCGACCACCTGGCGCGCTATCTTAGATGCAGACCAGATGAAGCCATGTGTCTTTGTTACACTCAGATTTTCCTACATGGCATTTCCTTGTGCCTTTCCCGCAGCAGTGTGATTGAGCTGTGGGAAAAGTTAACCTAATGTGAGCAGCTCCGTGTTGCCTTCTGAGAATTAGTTCCCAGGTGAATGTTTTCCCTGCAGTCTTGTGGGAGACGTTCCCAAATTACTTGAATAATTGGTGCCTGCAAACCTTGCAAATTCATCTGAGGTATCAAGTGTTTTCATAGAGCTTTGCATTCTTGAATCTGCTTGTGCGGTGAGTTAACACTCAGTGGTAGCCTGCCGCTTTGACTCAGTATGAGTTGTCTCTCTTTTTTTCTGTTTTATCACTGTGCGGTTGATGATGAAGTCCTCCTGTCTTGGTGTTACACAGCATTAATCACCAACTGAGGGGAAATTTGGATGCATGTTTGATGACAGGAACTCCCAAGTCTTTTCCCCCTGACCTTTAGAGCTGAAACAGCAATGTTTTTTGAATTCATTTTCTATGGGTATTTTTGTCCCCTTTTGTTTTCCTTCCTCTTTGCTTAATCTCACTCTCACCCCTGATCCCTTCAACACTGTCAATAATATCAGAACAACATGCTGTTCCTCATTTCCCTGTGCCTTTCTGTACCTGCATTGCCTGTGTTCTGGGCCTGAGCCTCACCATTGTCTGTGTCCCCTGCCTGCTCCACTGCATTGTCTGTGTCCTGTGCCTGAGCCCTCGCATTGTCTGTGTCTGTAACCTGGCTCACTGCATTTCCTGTATCCTTTCCCTAGTTCTCTCTATTGTCTGTGACTGTCTGTCCCTCCTCTGCATTCCATCTCTTGTGGCCAAGCAGAAACCGAGTACCCACATGATAAATTGTACAAATTCTGGATGTTTTCATTTGTTCCATCATCATTTGGCAGTTTCTCATTTCAAAATAAGCATTATAACACTGTGGTTTTCTTTTGGTTTGTAGGTTTATACGTGATGCCAGCCATTTTGACTTATGTTATCCATAGGTTTTACCCATAATACATTTCTCAATGCCAAAAGGGCACAACTGTGCTGATGCCATTTTGGCACCAACTGGTTCAGTGGCCTTTGGTTTTGTGATAACAACTCTAGATGTATTGAGAATGAATTAGCATTGTTTGGCAGGGCTCATCAAGAGCCTGTATCTCCTTTTCACCCAAAATGTCACTTACACCCCTCTGGTTCTCACCCCTTGATATTATGTATGCTCTTAAGTTGTGTAGATATTTGTTTTGTCTTCAAACTATTTATTTTCATGTGTGATCTTGTGCATAGTTGTGTAAATAATTACAGGAGTGGGTTTTAAGTATTCATTTTCCCTACAACTGGTGGTATTTGATGTGCATGCAATGGGGACCCTCTGCTGGTGAATTGATGTGTTGCTCTCTGCTCATATCTGGTTATTCATGAAATAAAACCAAACACATTCCTTTTATAATCCCTTTGTTTTTGATTGTCTTCTTTTTTTTCTCCAATAAAAATCAGCCTGGTCAAAGTTTTCAAATGTGTTTCTTTAATGACGTGTGTACAAAAGCATGTGTCTTCACTTCTCCAACAAACCTGAAAAACTACATTTTGGTCATGATGACATAATCGGTAACTTCCTCATTTGTAGATACTGTTCACATTCACATACAGATCACTTTAAAACAAGCCTCTGATTCAGACCGTCACAATAAAACCGGACTTTTCTGATCTGTGCTGCTGATTTTGTTTTTTTCAGAAGCGTTATGGTTGAAAGGGATGGTTTTCAGTCTTCTCTAAGAGCAATACGCGTTTTGCGAGTTTCCCTTGTAGATGAACTGGAAGGACAGATTGACGGATTGTTAGAGAGCCTTGTAAGCCAGGATGTGTTCTCTCGTGATGACCGCGAGGATGTGTTGTGCCACTTGGGGCCCCGGGCAAGAGTAAGAAAAGTGCTGGATATCCTGGAGTGTAAGGGTGAGGAAGCAGCCAAGACTTTCCTCTCCATTAGCACTCATCACCAGCAAGAAACACAGCAGACACACTCCAAAGAAAGCAGCAGAGATCAGCATCAGTCCATAGGTATGTAAGTCTGACCACAGAGATACTATTGATACATTCATTTCATCATTTATTTTTGGAATACCAGTTATGCTTTGATTGAAACACCTGGAATAGCATTGCAACACTCGTTCAAACAGTATAAAGCCTTCTGTATAGTACTCTCAAATGATTTCATACTTAAGTTACAAGCTTTGAAAGAAAGAAGTGTAAAACACCAGCTTATTTTCTTTTTCCAGAGAATAACAAAGTCAAACAAAAGCATAAAGATGTCCTCAGGCGCAGGAGTGAGAGCATGCTCTTCTACAACACTCGACATGGAGAGAAAATTATTTTTTCTGACCATTACGTCAACCTCTTGTTGGTCGATGGCCACCAGGGCTTAGATATTAAAAGACATGAGGTGCTGACCTTTGGACAAAAGCGACTATCTTTGCAGCAGAAGTTGGTGGTGCATAGAAAAATCACACCAGCCGAAATATTCTCAAGCGCAGATGGGAACCGTCCTGTGAAGAAGGTTCTGGTGACAGGTGTAGCTGGCATTGGAAAGACCATCTTGGTACAGAAGATGTTATTCGATTTTGGGGGAAATAAGGATAATCTTGTGTTTGACTTTGTCATCCACATGACCTTCAGAGATCTGAATCTGATCGACAAGCCCATAAACTTCCGGGAGTTGGTGTTGCGCAAAAACAGGCACCTGGCTAAAGATCTGGATAACATCTTGGCAAATGACAACAAACTGTTGATCATCTTGGATGGCTTTGATGAGTTCAGATACTACAGGAGCTGCAACGTGGACATGTTTGTGACTGAGCCAGATGAAGATGCTGAGGTGGTGGAAGTGTTTGGGAGCCTGCTGCAGGGTGAGCTGCTACCCAACGCTTCCGTCATGCTCACAAGTAGACCTGCAGCTATTGACCACATCCCTGTGGGCTGCGTCGACCGTTTTGTGCTCATCACTGGCTTTTCCTTAGCTGAAGTTCAGGAATTCTTCTTACGTTACTTCCAGGAAAAGGCCCTTGCTGAACGGATGTTTGCGGTGGTATCCGCAAACGAGCTAATGCTGACGCTGTGCTACATACCTGCATTTTGCTATATTGTGTGTTGCATCCTAAAAGAGAGCAAAGATCCCGGCGGAAAAACCCCGAAGACCATGACGGACATTTACGTCCAATATCTGGTGGCCTTGCTTCGCTCTCACACCCAAGCTAGAGCAGAAACATTTCTTCAAGAGCAGAGATCAGAGGTTGTACAGCAGCTGTCTGACGTCATACTCAGGCTCGGTCGACTCGCTTTCAAAAAGCTGATGGAACATCAAACACTGTTCTACAGCAGTGACCACGATGTTGCAGCACTAGAGGGATGCAGTCTTGTAAGTACCTTCCTTGACAAGACGATTGTACAAGAACCTGGCTGCACCGAAGATGTTTACTCCTTTGTGCACCTTACCGTCCAAGAATTCTTTGCTGCAGTTTATTGTGCAGTGACAGATGACCCTTTACCTGATGTATTTCAGCACTCCTCCAGTCCTGGAGTGACATCAAAAGATGGACACTTGGATCTTTTCAACCGGTTCCTCTCTGGAGTCCTCTCTGAACGCAATGCCAGCCTTTTGTCCAGGCAGGCAGGGCTGAGATGTCAAAAAGAAAAAGTGGACACCTATTGTCAGAGGATGATCGGGGAACTTACAATGCTCTGCGAGAATGGGGCCGGTATCCTAAACCATTTACATTGCCTGTTTGAGCAACAGGACCCCTCCTTAGCCCTTTCCATACAACCACAGAAACTACGAATCAACGTGAGTGATGAAACACTCTCCCAAATGGATTATAATGCCATCAAGTTCTTCCTTAACCTTACAAAGGGCAATATATCAGAGCTGGATCTGACAGGGACAGGAGTAAACTCTGAGGCACTTAGAGATATTCAACCTTTACTGCTCAGATGTGAGAGTCTTTGGTAAGTTCCATGTAAAATGAAATTTGCATTGTCCCGTTCTCATTACCCAGGCAATTCTTTTGTATTCCCTATTTCCATGATAAGATATACTGCTCTGCATGCAATAAATACAAAACAGATTCTTCCAGTCTTCTGATAGTAAATGGATCATGCACTAATTCCACTATTTCACTTTTAAGGCTCGGTGAAAACAACCTTGATATGGACTCAGTTCAGGTGATTGCTGAAGTGCTGCAAGTGTCAGAATGTATAACCCACCTAGGGTAAGATGTCTTTTTATAATATGCTTTGGTTAAAAATTAGGAAAAATTACTCAAAGCGTAGGTGTGCCAACACTCATTTCATTTTACAAAGAAAAATCTCCCATATTATGTAAAATGTTTTCTCTTCTCCATTTTAGACTTGGCTGGTCAAACATTGGCAATGATGAACTACTAGTTATTTCTAGTGCCATACGGGTAAAAAAAAAACTTGAGGAATTGTGGTAAGAAACTCAAGACAATGACACAATACATTTTGAGGAAATGAAATCCTAAATGATATGGTGACTCACAAATAATCCAGAAGCTCAAAGGATGCAAGGATGTAGGATGTTTTAGAAAAGTCCCTCACTATTGTGTCAACTTGAAAGATTTTTTAGCTCAGTGCTAACTAGAAGGTTAAACACTAAGGTTGTCAGGATATCATCTAAATTATAAAATATTGATTAATTGAGCACCAAGTACAGACAATTAGATTGTATTTCTGAACTTCTTTTCATACTTGAATGAATTTACAGCTTGGTTAGGGTGTGGAATGTTTCAAACACTGTTCAGGATATATTACTAAGACCTATGTGGTCCCACAGGATGGAGGGAAACCATGTGAGCTACAGAGGTCTGCTGTCACTCTGTGACTTGACTCCAAATCCTCTGAAAAATGTTGTGTGAGTGGATGACTTTCTAAAATAAATAATTCTAATCCATTTTTCAATATTTATATTTTTCTGAAGCTTCTGTTTATGCCTTATCAACACAGAGCCATATGGAATGATTTGGCAGACACGGAGCCAGACTCCTTGTGTGCAGTCTCCACCCAAGAAAGCATTACTCTGAACTTCACGGATGATGAAATGTGGGAAGCGTGGGGGAAATGGGTCTTTGGAAGGTGTGAGGTCAGCAGCAATGAGAAACTGGTGACGGTACTCCATAAAGTGTGCAACATATCAGCCTGCTGCTTAGAGGTCCAGTGGGTGAAGACCTTCTACAAGAAACTCTCAAAACTTATCACAAGCAGGATCGAGTGGTGCACCGAGGACGGCATGTGCAGGAAACTCAAAAAGTTTGAAAGTATTTTCAACCTCAAATAGATTTAAGTCTGCTCTGACCTCATGTTATGATATAGATAGAATGCCTGTTTTGATCCAGGATATTTTGTGGGAAATAAAATGTTTTTTGGAAGATAAAAAGGAAATTTCATACTTTATCACTGACAAAAAAGGGAAATGCTCTCCAGTGTATTCATTCATATATTCTTGGTGTTTGTCATATACATTCCTTTGAAGGACAAACACTTACACACCTAGAATGTTGCTTTGAATTAATTACCATGTGGGACTCAGAAAAAATAACCCGTTATAGTTCAATAAAAACATTGTTGAATGTGCTTTTTATCCAGTATAAACTAATATATCTGAAAAGCACATAGTGTAAAACCAAAATTTGATGTTTCATAGCGAAAAACATTTATGGCCCGTACGGGGATCGAACCCGCGACCTTGGCGTTATTAGCACCACGCTCTAACCAACTGAGCTAACCGGCCATGCCATTGCTGCAAAATTACCACATAAACAACATCGAAAACTACACGTCACGTAGGACGTAGTCCGGATGTGGAGTTTCCTGTTTCACAATAAGAGCACAAACACCTTGTTAGACGCAAATTAAACTATTTTTTGTTAAAACAAAAATAATTACTCGACACTAGTAGCAAATTATAAGACTATTATTTTCATGATATATTCATTATGTTGATGTTTTCCATTTATTTTCATTTTCAATGTCAATGCATCTACTCATGTAAAGAGTATTGTAACCGTTATAATATATGTAACATATAATTACCCTTCTATTGTGTTCCATTAGTATTAATAATGTGTATCTCTACCAATAACGCGCTGTTGCATTTTACTGTGAAATAACTGACCGGATGTGATTGAATCTGATATGACGAATGTAGTCTGCGCCATCTCACTGAACGAATCGATGCCGTTTACATGTAGTTAGCCAGCTAGTTGCTGTTTTATGTAAGTTGTGTGTATGTTATGCAATAAATTGGACTGTTTCTTCATTTTCTACTGGGTAAGCTCTGAGAATAGCGATGTCAGTTCAGCGTTAATGTTGTTTGGACGGATTTATGAATGCAGTGGGCATGACTGTAGCATTTTAAAAATACTACGACCCGCGAACTGACTGTTTGCTAACGTTAGCTGTAGGTTAACATGCAATGATAACTTAGCTAAGAGTTGCTACATGTGAAGCTAATAGAGCTTTGTGATACATTTACTGAAAATTATGAATTAAATAAGGTCGAAGAAATGCATCTTAACATGATGTATGCCATTGTAGAATTTGAATATTTTAACTTAAGAATGTAGTTGCTGCATATTTTAATTAAATATCTTTACGAAAATCTATGTACTTATTGTCTTCTTTGAATACAAAACGTTCCTTGTTTGTTTGCACAATGACAATAAAATCTTTTTATACACGTCTGTTTCTGATCTGTGTTGCAGTGACAGGATGATTGACACAGAGAGGGGAGCGAGCGATGCTTGTGCTGCAGAACCCAGCAGCAAGAACCAGGAGACTGAGAAGAAGAAGAGGTCCCGTGTCAAACAGCTGCTGGGCGATGTGAAGAAGCAGGTGGAGTTCTGGTTTGGAGACGTCAACCTTCACAAGGACCGCTTCATGAAAAAGATGATCGAAGAGTCCGATGATGGATGTAAGGGGCTGTCAATAATGACTCTAAAGGATATATTTAAGTCTGTATTATTGAACACACAGTATTAGTAGTGATGTACAGAAGATGTGTAAATAGTCATTTCCAGTTATCTGTCTTAAACTTTGAACAACTTACCTTTATTTACAGTTTAAATAGTTTCTGATGTTCTTTCATAGTAAGAATTTAACAACGCTGCAGCATGCAGACACTGTTTAGTGAATAAAATCCACGACAATGATGGTGTGAAATCGTTTAACTGCATTTTAGCTCTAATAGTCGGCATAAAAACCTGATAATGGTCCAACACATCCCTTTTGACTATAAAGACAGAATTAAAAACAACAGAACATGTCCTTTTTATGCAAGTTTGAAATTAAGTTATTGGAATTTGCCTCTAACAGACTAATTGTTTTTTAATAGACGTTGACATATCCTTGTTGGCGAGCTTCAACAGAATGAAGTTGCTGACAACTGACACCAAGTTGATTGCCAGGGCGCTGAAAAACTCATCTGTGGTTGAGGTACTGTAGAGAGAATATTGTCATGAATATTGTTTTTTATTATCTTATAACATAGCTGTAACATTTTCACTGTGCTTGCATGATTTGGGAGCTAATATATCCAAACAAAGATCAAACAATAACACAAACGTCTTATTTCTTGTGTTTCAGGTTAATCTAGAGGGAAATAAAGTAAGGCGTCAACTTCCAATCGGAGACATACCAAATGATGTTGACAGTCGAACCGTCTATGTGGTAAATGGATTCATGTTCTTATCAGAAATGTGATTTTCAAAGTAATTAAATAAAATCAGGCAGTCATTTTATATATGTTGTGTATAAATGAAACCTTCAACTAAACTGAAAGAAATTAAAAATACATTTCTTTCATTCTTTAATAAGGAACTTTTGCCCAAGGATGTGACGCACAGCTGGATAGAGAGAGTCTTCACAAAATGTGGAAATGTGGTTTATGTCAGCATCCCAAGGTACAAATCCACCAATGACTCCAAAGGGTTCGCCTTTGTTGAGTTTGAGACGGTGGAACAAGCACAGAAAGCCATAGAGGTGACACTGATATTCCTGAGATGTCAAAAATTTGCTTTAGTCCAGTGTTTGTTTTTGTTCAGAAGAAAACTCATAGGAAAACTTAAAACATTTTTAAACAGATGCTGAATAACCCTCCCGAAGATGCTCCCAGGAAGCCGGGCATTTTCCCCAAGACAAAAAGCGGGAAGCCCCTTTCTCTGCCAACCGACATTGCTCCATCAGGTACAACTGATCCGTTTCTCCCTACAAACTAATCCCTGATTCCTTAGACAGTAAAAGGGATATCGATATGATATATTGTGTTGATTTTTCCACTTTTCGCATAGCAGGCGAGGAAGAAGAGAAGAAAAAGCGGAAAAAGAAGAAAAAGAAAGACTGCGCCATGTTGCAGACTTCTGCGGACGAGACCAAAGAGCAGGAGATGGAAGCAGAGCCGTCCGAGCAGAAGAGGAAGCGCTCGGCAGCAGGGGATTTGGAACACGAGGTACCCGGCAGCCAGAAGGCACCGGGGAAACTGTCCGAGAAAAAAAGGCGGCGGTCGCAGACAGCAGAGGGATCAGAAAGCGAACTCCCATCCAAGATAAGAAAGACCAGCGAAAGTGAAGCTCGAGACAAGGAGAGCGACGTCGAAAAGACCAACGGTATCAGCTGGTGGATTACTAACTTAAAAAACAAAAAGTATCACGTCACATGATTGTTACAGTGTAATCAGGAATTGTGTTATTCCCCTAGATGATCAGCCCACTGAAAGCGACAAGGACGGGGGTGTTGAGGACGGTAAAGAAAACAGGGATGACTCAGCAGTCAAAGCAAAGAGGAAGAGAAAAAAGAAACACAAGGAGAAGCTGAAAGTAGGAGAAGAGGTTATTCCACTCCGGGTCCTACCCAAGTAAGATCCCACATCCCCTTTTTTTTCACACATCAACAACAAAGAAGTAATCTTCAAAAGTAAAACATTATATTTCTACCTTTTTATGCACACAAAGGAAAGAGTGGCTTGAATTGAAGGAGGAGTATCTGACCTTGCAGAAGCGCAGCATGGCGTCCCTGAAGAAGTGCATTAGTAAGATTTCACCCAAGGATCACAAGAGGTTAATGGACATGGACAGCGAGCTTCAGGATAAGAACAGTGAGTCAGAGTTTTTTTTTGTAACTTTTACCAGGAATTCCAGCAAATGTTCCATTTCTTGTGAAAATACAGGGTTTCCTTTTATAAAATATTTCAGACAACCAGAGCATTTAAGTGCTTAATTGTTGTAGAGAAATGCCAAATTCAACAGGCAGTATGTGGGGTTTTCAGAGTTACATTATATGGGAAGGATTGGTAGGATTGTTCTGTGCGATGCAAGAATTATGATTTCTGTGGGGGTTTTTTTTTGCTTTTCTTTTAGATAAGAATGAAAAAGCGGCTAACCAGGGCCCTCAGTTTGTCAGCGGCGTCATCGTGAAGATTACAGACAGCAAGCCGCTGCCAGGGAGGAAGTTCATCAAAGTACAGTATTCCTCACATCACTCTCATCGACTTTAACACCAGTCACCTTCTTCTGTTGCTTTATCTATGACTGAACGAGAGACTTTTCACAATTATTCAACTTTTTGTTGAGCTGTTTCTAGTTTCTTATCTACAGTACTGTGTAAATATATTTCCTTCTGCCAGATGTCAGTGTTATTCGTTTGTGCTTTCCTGTAGGACGCTCTGTCCAAAGTCTCACCAGTGGTCTATATAGACATCATCGAGGGAGATGCCGAGGCACACGTTCGTTTTGGCACCCCGGAGGAAGCTAAAGCTGTCAGCGACGCCGGAGCACAGCTACAGAACGAGCACAGCTGGAAACTTGAGATTCTGTCAGGTATGAGTTACTAGACATGTAGTCTAGACAGGGATAGGGTGCAGGAGGACTGAGCTGCCAATGTGTTTTTTATAATTGATGATGTTAAAATAATTTATTGGGACAGTGCCTGTTCGCTTGTCTCAAATTCTGTGTTTTTGAAAAGATTTAATAGTTTTAATTTTATCACTTTAAACTGATTGACTGCTGAGTTACAAAAAAAACATATTCTAAACAGAAGAAATCTCTTTTCAAAGGTGACCATGAGCAAAGGTACTGGCAGAAGATCCTGGTGGACCGCCAAGTGAAGCTGAATCGTCCGAGAGAGAAGAAGCGGGGCACAGAGAAGGTGAAATCACCTTCAACTGTAAAAACACACTGCATGTGCATTGTTGGTTAGAAAAATCCAAATGTGATATTTGGGGTGTATAATCTTTAGCTGTGACAGTGTAATGCAGGCTGTATATAATCTGTTTTACATATTAAAACACATTATTTAGGCTGCATATTTTTAAAGCAGCTTTAGCTCATTTTTGTATATAGTATACTATCTTTATCCCCTCCATTTATCTGCTATCACATCTAATTTTTTTTTCTTGTTACATTTCAGCTCATATCCAAAGCAGAAAAAATCATCATCGCCCGGGCCAAGGAAGCTAATAAGCACATCCATTTCCAAGACGACTGACAGCCGCTGAAACTGATTTTTGACAAACCGACTGTGTAGCCTTTACATGATGTGACGAAAAAAGGGGACAGCACGCGTTAATGTGAACCAAACGGGGAGTGGAAACGTGATTAAAAAGGCTGCTGTCCCCATATTTTCACGTTTATTTGCACTGGAGTCCAGAAGACATGGTGGAACGCTGCTGTGCGTACAGGCCAATGGCAGCATTTTAAAAATTGATTCTGTACATGATGTAAATACGATTCAATTTGAAAGTTCTCTCAGTCGAGAAGTGGATGAATCGAGGCATTTCTTTTAGAAGACGCCTTTTCGTTTTTTTAATAAAATGTGATAATTTTCTGTTTGCAGTATTTTTCACTCCTTATTTATAACCCAAACCGCATTTGAATTGCTTACAGTTTAACATATATGATGCTCAAAACCTGCTTACTAGTATAAAAACAGTCACCGTTACATCAGTTTGGTGCATGCTTTTATTGTTCTGGAGACAGATATAATAACATGGCAGCACCACATCTCGTCAGCAGCTCGGTCTCTGGGAAACCTTGGTTTCTGCTAGACAACATGCGGCTGGTGAACCGCAGCCAGACCAGTACATCATGGACTCTTCGGTCCTTGTGGAGACGGGCTGGAATCCGGATACCGCCCCGTTCTCAGCAGGACTCTGAGGTTTTGTGGCGGCGCAGTTGGGAGCACAGGCTGTGGGATTCGTTTGGCTGGTCAGCTCTTTGTGGTCTGCCGGTGGACTGGCTTCTTTGTCTTCGGTGGGGAACTTGGTTTTAAGGGACCAGGCCTTGAATCGCTGAAGGAATTCGCCTGCTTCCTCAAAAAGATCCTGATCTCTGTCCCATGCCAGCATGGACACCTTAGGCGCCGCCGGTTTGGACCTGCGACTGGGTTTATACCTGCGGAACCTGGGCTGCACCGGATGGACCACGTAATCCGACCTGTACCTGGTGATGCTCTCAAAAGGTATCACTTTTGGAACCTGAGGGGAGCTTGCGGCGTCCGGGACAGAGTTTTCCTGGCAGTGACCATTAGAGGCAACTACTAATCCCTGGTTGACATTAAAGTTGCCGTGAGCCTTAAACGGCTGACGCATCTCTGCTTTCCGTCCTTGGAAATCTCCTGAAAATGAGAGAGTTTAAATCAGGATGTGTGTCATAGTTTCATATCCCTGCAACGTGCCGCGTCATGGGATTGGCTTACTGCTGTACGTGGAGATGTAGTCCTCCGCCTCTAATGAGTTCTTGTTCTCCACAAAGCGTACGCGGTTGGGTGCTGGGCTGTCATCGCTGCTCTGCTCTTTAGGTGCCACAGGTGCCTGTGGGACCTGTTTTTTCTGTGGCTTTTTTATCCAGACCGACCTGAAACATGCTAAGGGTGTGAGGTTTTCTTTTTGTTGCCTTAGAAATGTTGGATTTCAATACACTTCAAGACCAGTACAGGAAGTATTTAACGAGTAGGTCTTACCTTAAAGTGGTCATCTCAGTGAGGGGCGTGCCCTTCAGCTGATGGTAGGTGTGTAACTTGTTGGAGGTGGTGATGAGGGCCTTGTGGCAGCACGGTGGGACAAACTTCTCCTTGTACTCTGTGGCCTGTGGCCTCTGAGAGCCCGAAACGTTCCTGGACGACAAGGAAAGTTAATTTCAAATCTTTTACGTGAGAAACCCCCCTCTGTCTTAGGATCTTGTTATAATCTCACATTTTTAGATTTGTCTAAATATAAAGTACAATACAACTTATTATTAAAAGGAAATAAAATTATACCTATATGATTTCAGAAATATAGATGAGAAAACCTATAAAGCTGTCTTGTTAGGTAAAATTTCAAAGTTTTTGAGTTTCCCTCTATTCACATAGCATGTACTTTATAGTTGTTTATGCATATTTTTTTAAAATTCAGAACAAATTCTAATAGAATTTTACAACCTACAGCCCAATCATGAATCCCCTGCAGTAGATAGCCAGAGGGACATTTTTGTTTAACAACAGAATATTGCACAATAAACAATATGAGATTTAAATAAAAACAAACTGGTGGATTCACAGACTGTTACATTATTAGAGTGGATTATACTATTTGTTACTAACTTTCACACAAAGTGCACAAAAAGAAAGAATGTAGATAGTATAAAGTTGAATAACTGCATTAAAATATAAGAAATATTTATTTTAAAGGTAATGGAGTAGAAAGTACAATAACTCCCTGAAATGTAGTGGAGTGGCAGTATAAAGTGGCATTAGATAAAACAATACACAAGCACAAATACCTCAAATATGTACTTATGTAGAGAACTTTAGTAAATGAACTGTTTGCAGCAACATTAGAGATAAATGGCCTCACCTCATGTTGGCGGCTTGTTGATCTCCGTCCTGCTGCTGCTTTTGTTTTGTTTTGTTTTAGGAAGCACCGCGGACCTTCAAGGATCCTGAGGCGGGACGCCGTGCGTCCTGCGGGGCGTCCTGCGGGTGTCGGGGTTGCAGCAGGCTGCTCTCTGACTTCTTCCCTGCGCCGCACCGCCTACAACATATGAATTATTGACCGGAGGAACATGGGATGTGTGTTGAAGGAGGGAGGAAGCAGCGCAGCACGCAGAAGAGCTTTCTAAAAATAAACGGCGCGTGGATCGCTGCCGGATGCGGGATGCTGTTGTCAAGGTGAGGACGCTGCTGGTGATGATGCGCCTTTCGGCGGGCAAAGCGGATTCCAGGCCCCTCTGTAGCCATGGCAACTTTTTTTTTAAAAAAGGCACCGAGTGTTCCAACAGACCTCCGTGTGTCTTGTAGTCAAACTAAATGACTTTTTACGGCTCATCTTATGGGAGATTACGTCACGTTTTATATATATATAAATCATGCTGAATATGCAAAGTGCAATTCAGTCGCAGGACTCCCATCTGTCACTTTGTAACATGTCCAAAAAGGGAAAAAAAGAAGAAGAGGAGGAGGAGGATAGGCTGCAGGCCTGCACAGTGTGGCCTTGTTCTTACCCCAAGCAGAAGTGAAGCGAATAAATCCACTTTGTGCTACACATAGATGTTAAATTATAGATGATTTTAATCCATCTAGTCAAGGTTGGAGCTACTTTCGACCACTAGATGGCGTCCAAAGCTTTAAAAAGATGCATAGACTGTCTCCAAAAGACATGAGTCTCTTTTCCCTAACCTTTACATTGTAAGATGCTGTTCTAGCCAAACTGAATGCAAATGTAAATGCAAATAAATTCGATCTATATTTTATACATTAGACTTTTCAAAGCCGTATGACGTAAAACCGGTGCTATAAATTACTGACGCTGTTTGGCTCAAATTTCCAATTCCAGAAAGATGATATTCAATATTATTTGGTGGTATTTCACTATCATTAAGTTTAATAATCATTTTTTTTCTTCCAGAAATGTTTGGTTGGCAGTCAATGTCTCTTTAGGCCAATATCATAAGCCTCCACTGATTTACAATTGTAGGTTCATATTGACTATATTAGCCCTTGAATAAAATAGAAAAAACTGACTGCTTTTTTGCATGCAAAAGTCAAACATTTGTGTTTGGCTTGCTTGACATTTAAAAAAGACACGATTGCATAAAACACAATAGACATAGTAGTTGTTGATGGGGACTGAGTCAGAGTTAAATAATGAAGTGCTGAGGTAGCAGCCTGGCGTCTATACATGTTTTTCTTTGCACATTTAGCCTTTTCTCTGCAGAGCATTTACTGAAAATGGTGATTTAAAGGATAACTGTGGTTGCTACTTAACCGTTTGAATGGTGATATAACAGCGAATGTCTTATTTTCTTTATACAGAACATTAATAGACATTGGGAAACATGAATAAAAAAGTATTTAATGACAGTGTGTGAGTTTGAGCACCAACGTGCTGAAGGTGAGAAGGTGATGGATTTAAATACAGGCCCCTGCTGCACACCCACACAGGTGATTTGAATTATTCCAGCTGATAGACCTGAATTCTAACAGGAGCCTGCAGGAGATGTCAGTCAAACAGTCAGGGAGTAAATTCAAATAAAATATTTGTGGATTTAATGACCATGTGCGAAACACTGAAAACAATTCACGCATTATATTATTTCTCTTAAATGGATATGTTCACTTCTGTCTTCCACTGGATGTGGCATTTGGGAAAAAAAAACAATTCCCCAGTGGTGGTTGTAGTTTAATTTGCATCAAAATGCATTGCTAGAAAGAAAAAAAACTGCTTATATCGTACTCTAACCATGACTCATCTGAGGGGGTGGATATGCACTAGATGTGTAGAAATGTAGAGCTGCTAATAGATGTGAAAGGAATTATTTGGTCACATATAATGAAGACAGAATGAACCACATTGATGACTCCTTTATTCTCTCTCAGAGAAAATTATATATATATATATATATATACATATATATATATATATATAGCATATGGGAAATGGCGAAAAATCCGAAATGCGTTTTGACATCTTGGAAACGGCAGAACCTTGTAAAGAGATGGATTTGATTCTATTGATGTTTCGTAGCTTGCACACAATGATGTTGACATCACAGCTCAGCTTCCAGCATTTATGCACTAAGAGTGGTTATTGGTGCATATGTGAGCCAGGTGGTGGTGCCAAAGCCTTTAAAATATAACTGCACCACTCAAACTGCTCAGGAAATATTGATCACAGTTAATGCGAAGTGCAAGAATGTTTGAAACGACTCTTCACTTGTGCATTTAGTCTCTTTTTAGTGATGGAGCCCTGCTCTCAGGAATGAGCTCCTCCAACTCTCTGACGGAGGCAGAGCGACCCCACAGGCGCATCTCTGCCTCAGCGCTGCGGTTCTTCCTGCCTCTCTCCTCTCCCCCTGAGCTCCATAGTCCACTATTAATTCATGACAATATCCTCTCTTCAATAATATGTGTTAAGTTCAATGTCTTCCTTCATCTTTCCAATTCTATAACGACGGAGCGTTTCAGACGTCCGTGCGTATTTACGCAGCGCCTCAGCCAAAAGGAAACTGAATTGCTGCCATTTATCGGCTTGTGGAAACGCAATATGTCAATTGTTAACAGCATGAAAATGCCACGAACGATTTATTATCTTGCATGTGTTTTTTTATTGTTACATTCTACTGAACTCCACTTTTACGGAATGGGAATGTTATTGCTTCTTCGCGCGTTGTTCCATAAGTGGGATCCCAAAGGAATGCCAACTTTTATGTCAACCGCTGCACTAGAGTGGTTAAGTGTGCGGAAAAAAAAGGGAGCGGGTCAATACATTATGTTAATCAGTCAGGACAGATTGGAGGCGTGTTTGTTGCGGTGATGAGGGGGAGCACGCCTGCAGCCGTGGAAGATCTGCGAGTGGCACTGCTGCATGCGCGCTGCCTTCTATCTCCCCCGGTCTCTCCTTCCCACTTTATTGTGCATTAGAGCAATTTCCTCCCGCCGCACACTCCTGTGCAAAGCCTCGGTGCAACAAGTTTGCCCCCAACGCGCAGTCACGCAGGTTCACTCGCTTTGGCTGCGGCGGAGTGGGCTCCACTCACTCATCCATCTGTCACCGTCGCGGGCACACGCGCACTGGAACAGTGTGCCATAAATTCGTGACTCCGCGCCAGACGCAGTTTGCTCCCAACAGCGCGTAGTTGTAGTTTTAGATGGAGAACGCGGAGGCGAGAGGAGCATCCAAGTGCGTGGAAAAAATGGAGAAAGAAGTGGCGCCTCAGAAGCGACAGTACTGCCGCGCCACGGTGCTGAACATAATCTCGTCGTTATGCTCGGTGGCGTCCATCGCCTTCTGCATTCTCCTGAGCGTTAACGCAACTGATATCAAGAACCGGGTCGTGGATCTGGAGAGTGGGAAAGGCGAGCTCTCCTCCATCCGAGCCCCCGGCTATTCCGTGGATGATTTTAATTCATTGATTCAACAGAGAGTGAACGAGCTGCTGTCACAGGTAAGGAGACCGGATCTTGCACTTGCTCTGCTTTTTTTTTTTTTTTTTTTTTGGACTTCGTTTGTTTTTCCACAGAGTCAATAACCCACGAACTAACACTATTTCAGTTATGCAGAAATTCCACCAAGTACTTAACATTTTTTACGCGAGGCGTTTTGTGCAAATGAATGAAAGCTGCGTTCTTTTTTCCCCACATATTTCAGCGCTCCTATGAAAATTTAGCCAAGATTCGCATTGCCCGACAAGCATCACCTGAATGCAGTTGTCCTCCAGGTAAATGGAACTATTTTCATTCCCCTCTCTGTCTCTTCCTGTGTGTGTGTGTGCGTGCGTGCGCGTGCGTGTTTGGCACTGGATTTGAAGCCCGTTTGACTTTGAACTGAATTGCTGTAAGAATGAATTGGGGGGTGGGGATGGAGGGCCTGGACTGGTCCTTGGATAATTTCATTGAAACCGATGACACATGACAGTTTGCCTGGATAGTGTTTGCTGTGAAGGATGCAGACAGCTGACTGGCCATTAGCCCCAACAGAAAGAAAGGTATTTAACAGCGGCCTATACATAGAGGTGCTGAGTGCTTGTTTGACTTGCCTGATGTTGCCTGCTCACTTGTCCACTTGGAGGAAAAAAAATAATAAAGCCACGTGAAATTCACATTTCTCACCAGTAGATGGAAACGTTTATTCCTCCAGCGTGGGTCAGCATTCTGATCATTTTGGAATAGGAGTCGAGGTTGGGATGTAAGAGGGAATGCCGCAAAATCTCCTCCCCTGTCCTTTAAGCCATGCCACAGCATTCCCTATTGTCAATCAGTGTCAGACATAGTCAGGAGAAGAAAAAAAAACACGCTTATGCTGCTCCTGAATACGTGATTGACAGCTCCACTTTGAATACAAAGGGAAATTTTAACCTTGCGGGTTAAAATTCTGACAATACGAATCCACAATTGGCACCAAATATGCCATAAGCTGTAAAGTAAAACATTAAATAGGCCCATTGAGATTAAGGTCTTTTATCTTGATTTTCTTTATCCTTGTGGAATATTTTTTCCTTATACTGATGTTAGTGAATGGAATAAAATATCGTCACTGTTGCATGAAAGCTATTTATGATTTTAAATGAAAAGATAAGTCAAAGGATTGAATTTTCCCAAATGTGTTGTGAAAAGTCATTCTTCTTAAGCTTAAAACAAATGTAAATAACAGGTTTTCCTGGAGTTTTCATAGGACCGCAGTGATGTACAATTCATTTGTGAGTTTCTATTGGACTCCACCGCACATGTATGTTTTATGAACTCCTCGAATAATGCCTTTGCAAGGTCACTTGACAATCGGCAGTTTTCAGCGTCTTACAAAACAGGATCCTCAGCCCCTTTCAATTTGGATATAAAAAGAGTCCTTGAAATCAGAACGAAGTGTGCCCTCACCGCAGTAAATTACTTGTCACTGTACCTGACAGCCACATCTTCAAGGGCTCTCAGAGAGACACATGCGAATCTTTTTACTTGTTTATGGTGAACTGCTGCTGTCTGTGGAGCTGCACGGCTGAACCACTAGCTATGACTGCATGCTGCAGGAAATGTGGAGACATGGTTTCGCAAGTTTTTAAAGTTTGAGGAGGGGGGGGGGGCGGATCCCTCGCTCGCTCAACCTCCAGATGGGAATCGGATCCAGTAAGTGTGAACACGCCGCCGGCCACCTCTCCGGGAAAAAAAAAAAAGTCACGGTTGTGACATTGCACAGAGCACTTTTGGTCGGATCTTTTTAGATTTACGATCCAGGTGTCCACACCGCAAGCAGGACCGAGGTGTCCTTGCACTCGCTGCTGAGTCCTAATTGAAGCCAGGGAAACAGTTTTGTTTTTCACCCTGACCTGCGGCTTCCCCGTTGAAGGCCCATACTCATATATCATAATCAGGTGAAATAAGAAACGTGAGTGGTGAAAGTGATAATCCGCCCCGCTAAAAATGTCCCAAATTCTGTAATTTTCACAAGTGGTTTATCAATTGCCAATGCCTCTTGCGTTGAGTGGGAATGTCTGAATTAATGAGCGAGAAGTACTGGAAGTATTAACCATAATGAGAGTCTCACAATCATGCTGCTCTCTGTTCTAAATCCCTATCATATGTCTGCTATTTATTTTCTCCCACCACATTTCTGTTCAGGACAGAAATAAAACAATGAAAACATTTCACATCAAATGAAGCGCGACAATGCGAAAACCAAGGCGGCACCGGGCTTGATCTTTGAAACTGGCTACAAGTCAGGGTCTCAGATTTGATTATGTTTTTTCATGTCTACTACTCATTCTGCAGTTTTTGAACTATGGCTACAAATAAAACACATATATCATCGGTATCGGTATGAAGAATCTGAAGTACATTTAAATTTTTTAAGTGTATTACACATGCAACATCTACCACACATTGTTAATAATCAGGCTTTCGCCCAGCAAATGTCCTTATAGTGCTTATGAATGCTGAATGGGTTCACTCAATATTTATCCTCTCCTCTGTCTAGGAGACAGCCTGTGGCTATGATCTGGGGCTCTTTTTTTTTTTTCTTATAAGGGAGGACCGTAATGTGCTTTTCACAGTCTTCACTTTATTGCTGTCAAAGAAGATGGAGTGGTTGCATAGACAGAGCAATGGTGCATAGCTTCAGGATGTTTTATAGGTTGCTTCTGAATCTGAGGGAGTTTGTGGCATCTTTATTGAAGAAAGTCTGTTGTGAACATAAAGTATATTTTATTTATGTTAATGTAATACTTGCTTTATAAAGGCAAAGTTTTTCTGCTGTCATTTAGCCTTCCGTTATTACCTTCTGAGTGACTTGAATGTCATGTTCTTGGGCTGATAACGCCAGTCTGGATCTGAGATATTTTGAAGCTATGCTAGTTTTTTCTGTATTGCCCCATGAGTCTGAAAAAACAGTTTTATACAATATACATTTGGTGTTAATGGTCTTGGGTTTGGGGAAAAGCAAACTCGTCAAAGCAATATGGTGTGAAAATGTCTGAAGTCACACCCGCTCAGTCGCCACGCTTTGAAGCAAGTCTCCCTCTAGTAATTGCTTCAGCATTGGCGTGCTGTTTTCTTTTTCGTTTTTTTTTTTTTTTTGTGTACCTTCACTTCCCCTGGGATTGGCGTTCCTAGCAGGGCCTGTTGTTTAATGGGACTATAATAAAATAGGCAGCCAGCAAGCGTCGGTGCTTTGCTCCTTCCCTGTTTACTTACCCATATACTTCAAACCCCTCACCCATAGGTCCCCTGTTCCCACTCTACTGCATTTCTTGAAGTTAATGCTTCAAAAGGCCTAGCTGCTAAACCTCCACCAAAGTGCTCTTGATAAACAGCAACATGCAACTTTGTTTTTTTTTCCCATTAAACACCCAATACTAGTTGTCAAGCGTAAAGGGTCAGTGCTGGGTCATATCAGCAGTCTGTCATGTCTTCAGATTTCAAAATAAAATCATAAGCAGATGTAGTAATATCTTTTCCTGGTTTGTTTTTGTCATTTCCAGACTAGATTCACTTCCCCAAAAGCCAAACAGCACAGACACACCCAAAGCCTGCAACATTATCAACCTAATCACTGCTTTTCAACCCCTTGTGGCCAATTTGGGTTACTCTCCCCCTATCTGTCTCACTCTCTGTGTAGTCCCAGTGGCCTGTTATAGTTACAGTTGTGCCAATCCCCTCAGATATCCTCAACTCAGTGGGCAACTGGTAATTAATCACTGACAGCTTTTGAATTAAGCCCTCTGTGTGGTTTGGTGCTGGGAGGTGCCCTAATGGCCATGTAATTACTGAGTGCTAGGCAAAGCTAAGCAGACTTCCAGGTAGCCACTGTGGCCAGCTGCTTTTGGTTTGAGTTGGGTTAGGCTGCCTTTATGAGCAAGTGAGACCGGAGATGAAAGGTGGAGGCTGATAAACCTGGTTTAGAGTCTGTGGTAAATGGGCATTTCCAATTTGATTCCTGCCAGATTACTTGAAAAATGTATCTACATGTATATCATGGGCGGAAAGTACTGTACACCATTAAAAACATCTCGCAAGGATTGTTTTATGCATGAAAAGGTTGACTCTTCAGCTCAGGTTTTACAACTATCCCAATAAATGAACATGATGTATCTTGATGAATCATCAGAAGTGGTGCTAATTCCCAATTCGCACACAAGGTTTATTGTAAAGGGCAAGATGTTGGAAGTAGTACAGATGGTCTCTTTATACCTTTTGACACAGCGTTTTTTTATGGGGGATGATGAGGCATGCCAGCTGAAAGCACTCGTAATGCCTGTGGAGTTTGAAAGGGTGACACGCTTTTCTCTTTTCAACTATACATTAACCTGAGGGGACACTCTGAATGGAGGGGAAATGACATGATTTTTATATGAGCAATGTCACAACAGCACTAGAGACGGGAGTACCTCCGGCTAGGAGAGCGGCGACAAGGCCAAAAGGAGCGGAGGAGAATCGCTCGTGCCTAATGGTTCGTCTCATGTGTCCTTGAACATTTCCTGGCGGCGATCCTCAATCGTCATTTTGTGTGGAATAAAGTTAAGGAGATCCTGTCCTGGCTGCTTCTATGGTTACTACTTGGCCATGGATTAACGGGGTTTCCGTGACCACAACATAATGGCACACCCCGCGTTTGAATAAGAGAAATGTCCCTTTCTTTACATTTGACATGCATTTGTTAAAAAAAAGGCTGCGTGTGTAAGAAAATGTAAAATGTTTCCCCCTGAGATTTATTGCAGTGTCTGCATCAAAGTATAAGACAGACAATGTAAAACTATTAAAGTAGGAGCTAAATTATGACTTTAGGTTTAGGGCTTCAAAACCCTCTTAGTTATTGGATGTCACCCAAGTTCTTTGATTACAGTCCTCCTTTTGGTTTTAGTGCATTCAGGCTTTTCCTGGTCTTTTACTCAGGCGAGATGTTTGAGTCAAAGTCTGAGGCGATATTTTGTGGAGCATCTTATTTTTTCATTTTTGTATGAAAGTATAAAAACCATCACATTAGGAGATCTAGTGACAACTGTTGTAGTACACAAGATGGGTCTTGGTTTTGGGACCACCTTTTGAAGGTCTCAGAATCAACCACAGTTTTACTCTGTCTTGTCTCAGGACAAAGAGGACTCTGGTTTTCATTTCATTTTTAAAGACCCATCAAGACCCCAGCTGTGGGAATATCAGCATCATTACTGTGATTTGATTTAAAGCACTTTGCTTCAAATGCAATGAATGAAGTGACTCATTTCTAATTTGAAATCCTGTGAAGGGCTGCCACCTGTCCTCATGGCCCCTCTCCCCCTTCACATGCTCCTAAAAGTGCAACAGGAGACAGGTGAAACTGCGGTTGTCTGGGAATGGAGATGTTGTCCAAGTGTACTGCTATAAGATTTGGTTACCGAAACCACAAAGGCTTCATCTGCACTGGTCTGGTCTTGGCCTCACCCTACCTTGGTTTTTGCATCGACTTGGACTCAACCCCTCAAAATCTTAGTCATGTCTCAGTCTTGATACACTCTGGTATTTGTCATGACTTGGTCTCTCTTTAGGTGGTCCTGACTACATCACTATACAACAATCTATACATTCATGTGACACTCTGGTGGTGGTGATGGGACATTACCCTTCCTTCTATATGCCCTGTGACACCAATAGAGGAGGGAGATCATTGCTGTTGTTCCCCCTTGAGGCTCCATCTCTGTGGCCCCAGCAGCTCGCCCCCTTTTGCTTCTATGTCAGAGCTGGGTGGGCAAACCTTCCACAAAAGGCTGCTCACAAACTCTCTGCCTCATCCGTCAGTGCCCTCTGACACTGCAGTGAACTTTCCAGCCATCCTCCGACTGAAGTCCCCTTTGTGATGGCTAAAGTTCACCTCCCATCATGAGCCCACAGAGTTTAATGGATCAGGGGAACCTTTTTTCTGATGTGACACCCATCTAGGACAGCTGGTCTACTGTTGAGTATGGTGATTTTTTCCTGTGACTTCAGAAAGAAGATGTTAATGCCATGGTTATATTTGATGAAATCCTCCCATTGAACTCAAAATGAGCTAATCTGATTTTACTTAGTTGTATTTCTTTTACCAACCTGTCTCGTTGAAGGTTCCCTGGTGAAACTTTTGATATTTGGGCATGTTCTCCTGTTTATGGAGCTATTTATTGGCGCGATGTGAGCTAAATGTCAAATTTGAACTACATTATGCAGGCTCTGTTATTTAGAAAGCAAATGAGCTCCAATGTTTTTCTCCATGAATCCATTCTTATATTATTCATTCTGAATGTAAGAATGATTTTCCAGTGTCTGTCATCAATTTCAAATCACAAGTAAAGCACGACGATGCCAGCATATTTGCCCGTGTCATGGAAATTCTGGGCTCCAGACAAGCAAAGAAAACGAGGAACCCCTGAGGCGCTCCCCACACGCTCTGCTACCCCCTCCCTCCTCACAGCCTGTGGCTTTGTGCCCCAGGCCTCTCAGCCCTCGCAGGCATGGAGGATGGGGTGGGGTGAGGGGCACAGATGCTGCTGCTCTGTGCTCCATCAACCTAATAAGAACAGGCACTACAAATAAAACAGACTGGTGCGCAAAAAAAAAAAGAAAGTATAAGGACGTGCCACGACAGGAAGCTATAATTTTGCCAATGTGTGCATGACATGCAAACTATGCTTAATCTGGTCTTGCCACCGTTCATGGGCATCTCTAGAAACGACGCCTTTAATTCTGAAAACAATGCATTGATTGCTCATTTGCTCAGTCTGTTTATTTTATGTGTGTATCCATCATTTACAGCTAGACCACAGACTCTGTGCAGTTCAATGTTCTATTTGGTTGCTGAGTCCAAAAACAGCTTACCTTGACACCAAGTCATTTTTCATTTTGATACTAAACCTTTAAGGGACTGTAAAAAGATATAATTGTAGTGGGTAGGGAGGGGGGGGCTGAATCTTATGTGTCATCGTTTAAAAATTCAAGACCCATGACTCGAATCCCTTAATACCTCAAAGGGATTCTACAGTGTTGAATCAGGAGGATGTTAGTAACCGAAAGGGGAAAAAACATTTATTACATGTGTATGAACTTAATAATATAAACAATAAGTGGAAATTAGGAATTACCTAAAATGATGGTATCAGCTACTGATCTTTGAATTAAGAGCATACTAACTGAACAGACATTACTGCTCATCATTAATAACATCCGCATGTAAATCATCTGTATGAGTCAGCTCTGCATGTGTCTTAACTTATATGACCCGATGACGAACATTAAAGTCATCTTTCTATTATCTGATACTTTTTTCATGCATCATCTTGCAAGGGAAGGCTGAAATAAAGTATAAATATGGGGTAAGAACATTTTCTAAAAAGACTCTCCCCAGCTCTCCCAGAAGTCATATATCATTGCTTCAGCAAAATAAATAATAAATAAATAAAAGCCCCTCTTCCAGATCAATTTCCTTTGCAGTTTTTGAATTAAAACAGTGATTATTCCAATCTCATGTTTGATTTTCAGGGCCCAAACAAGACATGACAATGTACTCCTAATGCAGTAATCCTTTTGAGAACATTTATTTACAGTGGTTGCAAAAACATTTATTAGGTTTAACGCTTCGGAGTGCAGTCTTTTAAATTTTCAAGCCGTTTAAGCCCGAGCGAAAACAAGCAAGCCCTTCCTAAAGCTATCCAAAGACAGCGGGGATTCAGGCGATTTTTCTCAAAGTGGAAAAAGTGATGGAGGCAGGCAGCGCTTGCCCAGTGGCTGGCCAGATGATGTATGCCGCCAGACTCCCCTGGGACGCCACCAAGAGGACTCAGAGAAAAACAAACAGTCCAAATAGTCGGGATGGACTGTTGGTCCTTTCCTGTGTCCCAGTGTGTGTGTGTGTGTGTGTGTTTTTTTTTGTGTGTATATATGCACGCCACACATCATTTGATGTCCAGGGTGTTTGTCAGCGAAGGGGACCCTGTTGTTGCTCATAGTCGCCTCATATATTCAGTCTAAGATACAGGAATGTCTTGCTTGAGGTCTCATTGGCTTGGACTTTGCCCCCATTCCTTACCACCAGGCACCGGGGGACTTGTACTTCGCCTGCCGGCTCGTCCTCCTAGAAGCTGTGCTAAATGTGACATGAAATATGAGTCACGCTGTAGTTCTGAGAGGGTAATAAACACCCCGGGCAAAACATACGAGCCCATGTGCACTCACAAACACGCTGTTGGACACAACTGCATCGCGGATGAGCTCCCATGTACACGTAGAGACACCAGTGCCACAGAAGCGTGCAGCCATGCGTGACACCCCGCAGACCCTCGATGTAGCTTTTGTAACCGGATCTATTACCAGTGGCAATGGTTTTTGAAGTTATTGCGGTTTGGTTAATTTTCTTTCTTTCTTTTTTTTTTTCCCTAAATCAAGGCAGGGAGAAAGCATGAAATAGACAAACAGACTGAAGCCATTCATTCTCGATTTATTCACCAAGCTGTGATGCTGAAAATGGCGTGGAATGTGGTTTTGTAATTAAGGCTTATTGTGGCTGTATTTTCAATATTTATGTATACATTTCTTTCTTTCCCCCTGCAATTAATCAGCAACATCCAATGAAATAATTTGGCTCAGGCAACATAGGACCATGGGAAGTGGCAACCTACCCAATTGAACATACCTTGGAATATATATATATATATATAGGCATCTCCTGCATCATTGTCGGTGAGATGAATTGATATGGTGAACGTTGCCTCATGGTCTGGTCAAAGCACAGACAGCCTTGCTTTCAGGGGCCCCTCCTCTTGTATCTGATGAAGAAGAGGGTAGAAACAGCTGTGTAAGCCACAGTTAAGGCCTGGAAAACCCAGCGGTGAGACAGACAACCCTATGCACTTTAATTTAATTGGGCGGTCACTTGATATAGTCCGAGCAGGCTAGACTGCTGGTTAAATTGTTAAATTGTAATTTTCGACAGCTTGATAAATGGTGCCGATGTTTCGTGCGGCAGCTCTGAAAATAGGTTCGTCTAATTTCTCATCGAGGCACTCTTTCTGGACCGTGTGGCATTGGGTAGGCGATGTGAGCTGTGCTTGTCTGCATACATTTCTGTTCTAGTTATGATCACTATGAACTGTAAGAAGTTCTTCTGTCTTGACTTTAAAGGTTCCATATTGTAGAAATTGAGATTTTAATTGTTTGTTGATTAAAAGGAGTTATATAGGAATTATAGAAAAAAGTGTTGCATGTTTTAAAATTCTCAATGTAAGGAAAAAATGCACACAGGAAATATTAAAATGAGCAGTCTGTGAAGTTGTGATGTCACAACTATCAAGTGACTGCCCCTCTCCTCATTCATAGCTATTTGGATCTTGTTAATGTTATTGAAATGAACACAAAATGTTGGAACTGGGAAGCTAGAGAGGAGATGTAAAACTATTGTGAGATGATTTTTGATTCCTAAAACCACAATATATATCTTGTAAGAGACATCAAAACTTCAAATAAAACCCAGGAAAAGTGTACAATCTGGGACCATTCAATAATTGGAACTTAGCTTATGGTTGTAAATGGTATATGTGCAGTACTTGAGTGGAAAGCTTGATAGACATAGCATGAGTAACCCAGGCAGAGTTCAACAAATGTCAATCTAAAAAAAGGATGGATTAAAACATGTCTACTGTATATTATGCAGATAAAACCCACAATAACTAAATAAGAATTGAAATGCTTTTACCGGTATGTTCCCTGCACCAGTGAATACTGCAGGAGAAAGATGATCTCAGTTGATTAATTCCATTCATCTGGATTCATGCTGTTTTGAGGTTGATAATTTACTCATGTGCATTCATGCAGTAGTGTTTGTTAGCTTTTTAATGAGTCCGCCTAACTGGGTAGAAATGTTATGAGATTGTAAATGAAAATATCTCATGCATATTTTATCCTTTTTTTTCCGTACAAACATAAAAGTATAATGCTCATTTATGCCAACATCCAAATGATACACAGACACAAAAATGCATTCATTTCTGTTATATTTTTTTTTTAGGGAATGACCCCAATTCACTGCTGTGGCTATATCCAAATTGCTTTTTTTCTGTCTATATCGAGTCCTTTTTTTTTCCTGCTCCAGTGCCTCGCACACACTTTAGAAAAGTTTGGATTCGAGAAGTTCAGGAGGTTTCTGCCTGATGTTCTGTTGTGGCACCGATATGCTTATAATATAGGGACCTGACTCATTATAACAGACTTGTACCGAATGTGCTTCTAGCTCTTTTTTGACTTCCCCGCTCCCTTGCCACGACACATTGTGAGACTTTTGTTTGGATTCAGGTTAACGAGCCGCCTCCCATGAGCCCTGCTGCCATCTCAAGCAATTCCACGTCTGGTGTGAGGGTCCCGCGCCGCACTTGATATCGCAACACGGCCGGGGTTCTCAACGAGAACGGATCTGTCAGTCTGTCGGCTGGAAGTGCCATTCATGTCACAAAGAGTGGTGCCGTTTAGCCACCTGCTGTGGCAGCTGCGGGGGGGGGCGGCGGCGGCTGCACAGCTTTCTCCGGATAAATTCAACACATTCAAGAAAGCCTATTCATATACCTGACTGCAAGTGCTGAAATATATCATAATTGGATATTCCGTTTGTGACGTCTGAAGTTTGTGACGTTGCCAGTTTGCATTGTCTACTAGACGGACCATACTGCTTTCTGTGGCACCTGTTGATGGATAAACATGAGATAAATGGTGCAAAAAGCAAAGCCTCAATGAATTTAATTGGCGCCATCTCTGCTCTGTAAATCTTTTAGCGCACTGTTAATATTTATTGTGCTCATAAGTATGCCCACAAGTGTTATTTCCAGGGTCTCTGCGATGTGCAGTGAATGGCCGAAGTTGTACCCGTTACTTTAAATCTAAAGCAGAGTAAGACAGACAATGGAGAGGTTTGATGGGGAAAATCAATTGTTTGTCTTATTTATTTATTTATTTTTTTGCGAAGGCACTACCCAGCTGGCTGATTGTGACTTAATCTAGAAGAATGTTTGGTCAAGGTTATCCCTTGCGAATCTGGAAAAGAGAAAAAAAAAAAAAAGCAAATGATTGTTCCTTCTCGGCAGATATACCGGGTGTCGGCATGAATGATTTGAGGCGCCGCACGTAGAGATTATCTCTTTCTCAGTGCTAAACAGTAAAGGATGAGTAGGGATCCATCACTGTGCCCTTGACCTTGATAACAAATTACCTTTCCCAGCATCCCCTTTCTCTGCCTCTGCTGCCACTGCTGAACATTATTGGTGGTTTAATAGCCATAGGGAAAAAAATATGTAGAGGAGGAGCAACATGACTTTACATGAGGTACTTTTCACTTGATTAAATATGACATGACGTGCCAGTAGTTTGAACTTACTATATTTGGTGCCAAGGGTAAGATGGTGACCAGATTAGTTTATCTTTCCCGTGCTGCCAAATAAATGTGTAATATCAATTTAAGGAATACAGAACTGACGCCCAAATTGACTATTAGATTTCAGCTTCAGTGTGTGTTCACCATCAGTTTAAACATTCTTTTTCCTTTCATGTAACATAATAAATGAGAGGGAAACTGTTGCACACGTGTGGGTTTGCTGTCAGATCCCAAGTGTAACACAGACTCGACCGTGTTGTTATTCTTAAAGCGGTTATTCGTACGCTATTGGCTATCCCACCTCTGAACGTTGAGTCACTTTGAGGTGGAGGTCAGTTGGCAGGACCCGGCGAAGCATCTACGTTACCGCACATGTCAGGTCCCAATAATACGGGGGTGTAGGTTTCGTCTGGGCGAGAACAGGGAATAACATGACATAACTCTGTGGAACTCAAGATTTAAACCAAAGAAACACGGAGTCCCGCAGGAGTTGAGGCACTCTTGCTTGTGAATGTCATACCCATAAATCTACATTTTGCCCGCCCTGGCTCCAGTTGCATGTTTTTAAGATGCTGCTGCTGCTGCCGCTGAATTGAATGAAATTAATGAGATTTTTTTACTTCATAAGGTCAGTCCCTGCTGAAGTATACTGAGGGAAAAAAAGAGTATTGCGAAACGTCTGCGCAGCAAAATCATTTTTCTTTTCATCATCGTGTAAATACACAGAACTGGGAACGTTAGCGTCCTTTAAAATCTCCATCAGCGAGAAGTGCTGGGTATATGGGTATATGTGGTTGTGTTTGTTTTGGTGGTGGCAAAGTGAGACAAAAATCAGCAGGCCGGATATGAAGCTACCTCTGAGAGGTGCTGCCTGAGGGGGGGGGGGTGCAACGCTGACAGAGGTCAGAGCTGCAGAGTTTTAGGTTGCACATGTACCCTCCTGCATTGGGCATAATGTTTATTTTAGCAGGCTTCGCTGAATGAATTAGTTTCAAATAAGTTTGCACAGCTTGTGTATATTCAGGCATTACAGTAAATCGATACACTAATGGAGATTCAATGTCTTTTGGTTCGTGTGGATGAGTTTTTGTTTGTGGTTCCATGCTGACTTGCAGGAATAGCACACTGAGAGTGAGAGGGCAACTTTAACGGCCTTACTAGAAAAGAAAAAAAAAGAAAAGAAAGATACATCTTTTCTTTTTACTGGTTTACGGACACTCTGCTCCAGGTAGACTGCTCCCCTCCGGCCTGTTCTCGGATTAGCATGTGCCGGCCAAAGTCAACACGAGAGGAAGTGGAGAAACGGCTTCCCCCATTTGCACCAAGACTGCTAATGCCTCACCAGATCTGGTGTCAGACAAGTCAATTTGAGATGTATAACGTGCGTTCAATGCGGGACAAATTATAATCTGACAAATCGGAGGAAATCGTTTATGATTTTATTCGATGCGTCTGTGGGTTTTTGTGCATGTGAATGTGGTCATATTAAAAAAAAAAAAAAAAAAAAAATAGGCAAAAAAGATCCAACTTGTGCCAGAGGCAGCGTGATTTCACTGGATCCATCACACTTTTTAGTGTTTGTCCTTAGATTTTATCATATTGGCAAGACATCACTAAGGAGATGATGAAAAATATTTGGAATAAAAGATGATTGATTGCTCTTTTGTCACATTATACCGTGGCAAAACCCAAGACATGATGAATATCTCTTTCAAATACTACAGGCTGCTGCCAAGAAACCCATCTCACAGAGAAGGCCATATATACAGTATGTCAAATTAATACTTTTCATGCAGTATCTGACCTTTAAAGTACAGTAAGATTATGATATGAACAATAATAAAGGGGGAAAAAAACAACAGAAAAAGTTGGAATGCATCACTGTGCAGAAATTTGTATTCAGTTTTTACATCCGTTACAAAATGCGTAAAAGTCACCAAATCATCACCGAGGCACTGCTCGCCACGTCTTGATGTCAAAATTGGGTCATGTTCAAGGCCCTTCCCGACCATGTTTAATTGCCATGTGCTAAAGAATTTCCCATGTGCACACAAACCAGTCAAGTCTGGTGCGGCCTAATAATTGTTCACTCAAATCGCCTCTTTGTGCTGCTGTCTGCACTCAGGCTGCCAGGATTTTCCCCCCTTTCTGCACTCTTTAAATGAGAACTCACCACCCTCGCAATGATGGTACAAAACGGACCAGGGCAAGAATATTCTCTAATTGACAGAGGTTATCTGCTCAAATAACCCTTTGCTCTCCTTTACTGCTGTCTGCCACTACACGAAATAGCTTTTTTTTTTCTTTTTTAGCTATTTGATTTCAAACCAGTCTTTTATAAGCCATCTTTCACTCACAAGAGACATTTATCCCATCCGTGCCCCCGTCCTCTGCCTCTGTCCAATCGCCTCTTTATCCCACTCAAAGGGCCTCTCTTCAGTTTCAACGAGAGTAGCATGATGAAGCAAGCTCGTTGGGGTCTACAAGCTCGATTTATCGACTGGGCGTGACAAAGAAGTGACCGAAATAAGCTGCAGCGACAAACAGAAACAGACTGGTGAGCAATAAACGACAACCCCTCCATTGTTTTAAGCGAAGCAGCCTGTGTGTGCGCTGCTGATATGGATCCCCCATGAGGAAGGCTCAGGTCACTGAATCTCTCCGCAAACAAGCCTCATAAAACAAGATTTATTCTGATTTATATTTTTTCAAATTGTCTGGGAGGATGAAGGGGAAGGGGCGGGGCAGGAAACAAACAGGGATTTTAGCAGGCGCTCTGCAAAAGGCTTCTCTGTGATGCTTCGGAATGATAAATTATATACATGTCTTTGCAGCCCACATTAAGTGCCTCATGAAAATAGCGGAGCGTCTGAGAGTGTACTGTGCCTTCTCTGTATAGCACGCTTTGATGATGGTAAATGGTACACTGTTCCATCTGCTGTGACAAAATGTCAAAGTCCTGAAAGGTTTTACCCCACGTTTTTTCGGTGCCGTGCACACTGGACTTTAACGATTGCTGCCGGCTCCCTGATTACAGTGTTGTTGCGGGTACCTGGGATTTTATCCAGGACTTGCTTAAATTCATAGGAAGTTTGTGAAACTCTAAACGGGCCATGGAGATGAAGCAGGTCAGGTTTTGCCCAATGCTGATGTATCAAAATATTGAATATGTCAGTTAGGATTTGTAGCTTGTTTGGTTGTAAGGCGTGTAGGTGTGTGTGTGTAGAAATTGAAGCTCAGGTTAGGCATAATGTTGGCTTGGCTCCTACTGTATTTCTCACCAAGAAAGCAGCCCTTGTCAGGCTCCTGGAATTCCTGGGCTTGAGATGAAACAGAGAAGAATGTTTATAGGTGTGTGTATATGTATGTGCTGCGTATGTGTGTACCTATGAGCCCTGTGCATCTCTGGCTCGCCTGACATTTCCAACCGGTGCTGGTAAATACACCACCACAGCAGGTGTGGGGAGCAGGCATGGGAGCAGGGGAGGTCTGTGCCTCTTCAAGCCCCAGGCCGCAGTGAAATCGTCCTGGAGAAGTCAATATTTGCGCGCAGGTATCAAAGCCGGCCCTGTTTTTGTACGAAAAACCAGATGTACTACAGGAGAAAGCTTGTCTGTGCATCCAAGAGATGTCAGGACGCATCAGCGCATCATACACAACAGTTTCTCCTCAGCTCCGTGGAGATTTTAAGCATATTCCAAGTCATTGTTTCGGATTGGTGTCCAGCAAGTGGACTGTTGTGGTTCCCGCTACTCTCTAGCCATTATAAGCAGCTTTTTTTTCCCAGGAAAAAAAAAAAATGCGGCTACTGCCTTCCCAGCACCGAATGGCAGATGGACAAAGTTAGCATTCAGCAACAAATGAGCCAGATAGTTCTCTTAGGAGTTGGTGGAGACCAAAACATGGCCTGCTGATGTTGCATGTATAAATAACCAACCGTTTGCTAACTTTGGGTTCATTTTTTATAGTTTTGGTAAACCTTTTGCCATTTTATTGCTGAGTTCAGAGATTGTGGTGACGTTGCTTAAAAGAAGTCACGAAAGGCACGAAAGTGAAGTTAAACGAACTCCCAGGTTAGCCAAAGATGGAAGATGGAAAAGCAAACAATGGAAACAGTAAATTTATGACCCAAGGCTTTAACTTTGACTTCGTGCACTGGCTATACTTCTGTGCACAACAGTTGTGATACAAAAGTGTAGAATAGTTGACCCATCTGTAACCTGGCTCATTGTCTGACGGCCCACGTAGAGGTGATATCTCTTTTCCCCAAATCTTTGCAATTACCAGCTCATTTGATCACAATCTTTAGAAATGACAGCCAAAAATGGACTTCATTCATTGGCGTTAAAGGTAACTATACATCCACCGCCTAATCTGCATCAGCTTTATTACCAGTCTAATTTCATCCAAAATGTCTACAGAAAAACACATTTTCCTTGGTTTTTGACCAAAGAGCGCATGTTTTAATTTAAAGACATTCATAGGAGGCCAGACTGCCCTGGTGTCTGGACCCATCCCTCCCTGTCTCTTGAAAGTGTGTGTGGAAAAACACTTACATGGCTTTGCTTTGATTTGCAGTGTGTACCGAGGGGTTTCCATCACAGCTTCTCTCATGTGGTCCACAGCTCCTGCTCCCGTCTGCTCATTGAAACCATCCTCTCACACGGATCCTGGACAAGACAGTGTCTTGACTCTATCACAGACCATCGGAGTGGACGTTTTTTTTTTTTTCAAGTTTACACAACTTCAGCTGCAGGGAGGGCGTTTCTGCAAATTTGCTAAAGGAGGCACAGCTTGGTTAGTCATACGCCTGTTGGCAAGCAAAGAGACACCAGTTAGAAAGGTTTACACATTGGGGATAAAAGATTACACTATGTTAGAAAACATAGCAGTGTGCAGATTCTTAAAGTAAACAGGCTCTCATTACTCAATTGTGAGCAGACCACATGAGTCACAGGGAGACAAGCTTTGGTTAATACTTGGTTAAGATAGTGCAAGATTGGCAAGTGCAAGATTGCAAGAGTGTGCCACATTGGTTTTCACACACCTTCTTGCATGCGAAGCAGATCAGCCACACTCGAAGCATTAAGGTTTCACGTATGGTAAACAAGCCAAGCAGGGCACCGCCTGCTCCACTCTCCTGTGTTGCACTCGTCTTTTATAGCCTCCTTCCTTCCGACACTCCACAGTCGTGCAGGCACGCTGGGGAGCAAGGAAGTCAGCATGCTTCATTAAGTGAATGCAGCACACCACGCATGTCACTGGAAACAACAGAGGCTCTGTTAAGGAAAGAAATGACACTTAGGAATGAAAGTGAGCCAGAAGCCGCCTTTTCAGGGAACGGCTGACGGTTACGAGGCCTCCAGCTGTGGTTCAGGGATTTTAGTTTTATATTAGCAAGGTGGAAGTGTTGAAAAAGGCCTTTTCCTTTCATCGGCTTGAACAGGAAGACTTGATCAGTTAGTGGCTACAAGCACTTAATTGAATAAACCCATACATCATTTGCAGTAATGTTGTTGTCTTTGAATTAAGTCGTCATTTTATATGATCTTTGTTTAACATGCACTAAAACCTAAAACTAATGTTATTTCCTGATAGGGTCAAGATAAAGATACTAAAATTTTATCAGGCAGGTATTGTTTTATGGGCATGTACTTAATTTAAGTACCCTCTTCTGAATTTTGGTCCAATGGGTCAAGTATCAGCAAATATTTGAACAAGGATACGAGATCCTTCTAAAGAACGGGATAACTCCGGCAGTAAAATAGTAGATTAGTGTGGCACATGTCCATTGTATCCACGAGGATGCCAAGATGGAGGATTAACACCTTTTCCTTAAAATTAGGTGGTAGTGGGGATTGATGTCCACTAAGCTGACACAAGCCCCGGGCTCATACTTGGAATGCGGTCCAGCTGTAAAAAGTTGTCTTTAAGACTCCAGACACATATTGGATACTATAATTATCGTAGCTACAGAAAGTGGCCTGACTCTTTGAATTTGTGCTCTCGGACTGTGATTGCTCATATAACTGGATGTCAAAATGTATTTTTAATAATTGAGGGGAAAAATGACCACAATTTTGCTGACCCATAAATCTTTAAAATGTTCCCTGTGGAGTTTGATGTAAAATATATATATATATATATATATATATATATATATATATATATATATATATATATATATATATATATATATATATATTCACAAATCTGTCGAATGCATTTCCTACTTTGTAAATTTTGCAAAGTTGATTTCATCATGAAAATTCATCAGGGTGCCTACGTGCTTTTGCACAGTAAATACATCTCAAATATTCTCACTTTTACAAGATTTGTTACTTTTCTCTGTATTATAACTATTGGATATTTTGGAGGCTTTGGACTGTTTGTTTGTAACAATGTGGGAGCCATCTGAATGTGTGTTTTTTTTTAAAACAATGAATTTATTGACAATGAAAGTAATTGCTAGTTGCAGCCATAACTCATAGAACTATTAGAGTGATAAGCCTGAATTTCAATCACATATAATTTGTTCAGAGATGCTACCCACCCTGTGAGTCATGATGCATTATATGGACAGCACTGACTGAATTCCCACAGACAGGTGCTTGTCTGCTGCACCTCCGGAGTGACTCTACTGGGGGATTAGAGAAGGTGAGAGTGTTGGAGCTCTGCTGCGAGGCTCGTCCCGGCTGCTGCTGTTTAGCCAAAGCAGCTCCAGTGAAACAGAAAACAGATGACAGAAGAGAGGGGGGAGCTGAACTGGCTTGCGTTCCTTCTGTTCTGTGTCTGTGTTTACCCTTGAGGGGTGTCAATAGGATATGGCTACCATATTGTGCATGATATTACCCATATTGCTGCACACTGTGGTTGCTGCATTTGTCCTGCTTTGCTGGTTATTGTATCATCAGTCAAGCCTAATACACAGTGTAAAATCCAATAATGACTCATCATCTATTTGTGTCAAAGCATGCCTCTCTGGACCCCCTTCAACTGCAATACATTTAAACCCAACAACCCCGGGCTTGTGTAGCTCTTATTTATGCCCCTGTGAAACTGCAGATTTAAGTACAGACTGTATACCACCTTGGAGAATGTAAGCCTCGGTCTATGCTATATAGATATTCTAGTCCATCTTCCAATTGAACAATCATGTCTGAGCTCACTCAGGAAATTCTGACAGTCCACTCATCTAGCAGCTGTGCAGTGGGCCATGTTAAAGTAGCTTTGGCAAAGCCTGACAGCCTCAATTAGGGCTTCTGTGCCACCTCAATTTTTTTCTACAGGCTGAACAGGCTTTTGCTCTAATCTTGCAGGATCATGTTATGTTTTCGTTAAGGATTTTTCCAAATGATTTTATGTCCATGGTCATTTTTGATGCCTCAAAGACAACAACCCTGAGCTCCATATCCTTGGAGGTTCTCCTCCACTGGCTACATACTGATTGGATGTTTTCTTTCACCAACCTGAAATGGCATTGGGGGATTATTCAAGTGACTTGTGAGTACTGGCAGCTTTTGTAGACACCAGTGGGACACCAATGAGGTCTCAGTGTTACACCATGGTGTTTATTTGTTGGATACTCTGTGTACTATTTGTTTTAGTGATTGGGCCACATCATTTTTCAAGCTGAAATAAACCCTTTTGGATTAATTACATATACTGTTTTTTACTTGTGGTTTGAATTGGAGGTATTTACAATGACTCCAGGCTGATGGCCCAGCTCCAGTTTGCACTGACCTTAGGTCACCACACTTGGTGTACAGCACCATGCCATCACATCAGCCAGTCAGTGTTGACAAGTTTTGCCAAAGCTTGGATGTGCAGGCGGGTCCGCAGTCAGACAGGCAGACTCTGCTGTCTGGCATCAGCAGGGCTTAGAGACAGGCGGCTGAGCCATGTTTGATGACTCCCCGAGCTCATCTGTCAATCTGCACCTTTCCAAACCATCAAGGCTCTTTGGAGATGCCACAGATACCACACTCTGACGTCAGCGCTTACAAACCAAAGGGGAAGTTTGGAAATGGCCACTCACTTGTTTATGGTCTGGTGCCCTCAGAGTGGACAAGGCCTTTGACCTCAGAGAGCTCTTGTCAGAATTGTGAAGCAGGCAGCAGAACAACACTAACACGGCTAAAATAGTAACACAGAGGAAACATGAGATTTCTGCCCATCTGTTGCGATGCTTAACTCCCAGAGAGGTGGTGCTGAAAGATTTTTTAACTATACTATTTGCAGTATCTCTATTGTCCTACACAGAGAAGAAGCTGTCCTCATTGTAATTTGTCTTCAGTCAACAGAGTTTGCCTGATTTTAAAATAGAAAATGATATAGAAGCAGTTTCACAGTTCTTGTATATGTCTCCTGACACTGTAAAGGGGTCAAAGTTATTACAAGGAGCCCACACGCTATAGGCTTTGGGGAGTGACACGCATGCCTAACAATGCAACCTTTTCATTTCTTAGAGTGTTGGTAAGTTGGCAGTGTGAGTGAGGATTAGTCTCCAGCTGGCTTCAAATCCTGGAGACGACCCTGGTCAACCCAGCACACGAGGGCTTTGAAATATGCCAAAGTCAAATTTGTACCTTCATGGCTGAGTTGAATAAACTGACTTTCTCCATGTACATCTTGAATTGTTCTGGCCACACAATATATATAGTTTCTCCAAATGACCTTAAATAGGCAAACTAGCAAGAGATGCCAGTGTTTCTCTCTCTGTCAAGAAATGCCAAGAGACATAAGTGTCATTGGTCGTGTAGAAGATGAAGTGTTTAGGTTTTTGCCCAAACCAAAATAGAACGTTTGCCTTCTTTGAGTGTTTTTCTTTTGTGTGTGGTGGTACGAACCTTGGCCTGCAACACATTTTGTAAATCTTATGCAGCCAGTTCATGCACTGTGCCTTGTAGCTGCAGGAACATGAATTCTTTTCCTTCTCAGCAGTCAAACTAGTTCTCTCTCCATCCCTTTTCTCTCGTGCTGAAGTTACCAACACTGACAGGACAAAGCATGCCTTTTTACCATGGAATTGTTGGGTGCCAATTGCTGCCCTTCTTCTGGGAACCATTTCCTCAAGTGAAGGCTTATGGTGAAATGTTTACAATGTGGCAACTATTAGCAACCTTCAGGGAGAAACAACCCAGCATGGTATAATCAATACTTCTTTTGTTTGCTGAACCCACACACTAAAACCCCAGAGTCTTCAACTCCTTCGCTATATGGCTCATGGTGGATTTTGCTGTGAGGTTTGTGTATGTGAAGTGTAATACAAGAGTTTTAAGAACATGTAAATGGGCTAACTGATGGTTAGCTTAGCACTGAGAGTACAACTGTAACTGTAGGTTAACAAGAAAGACTAACAGGAAAGACAGTGCACATAAAAGCTTTGAGGTCTATAAATGATATTTTGATTGTAAGTATGATCCTCAAAGACTGACGTTGTACAAATCCATTTTTTCAATAGATGTCAGCAGGGACTATATTTGGTAATAGGAGAATTCAATAGAAAAACCTGTTGTGCAGTATGTGTCTGCATTAATACCCTAAGTTGAGCATTGGTTTTCTGTAGAAATCCCTGTTAGCAACAGCTGTAGATGTGTACAACATGCTTATTTCCGTATGAGGACACATGCATGTAAGTCATGTGGTAAAAGCCTGCAAAACCCTGGATACAATCAAGCGAACTGGGTCATTCAGCAACACCTGCTATTGGAATTTGAGGCTCAACACTCACGCTATACGTAGCAGCTGATTCCCCCTTTTCTCTCAAATCCCAAATGTATCGTGGTGATTGATGAGTCGAGCACATGCAGGGTAACTGTTTATCTCAGGCATGATCTCTCACCTCCTCGAAATTAGTCCCCCATATACCTTTGTTGTGTCCTCTCAATGGCGCACAGTCCAGTCGGCATCCACAGCAAAAATTACCGTGCACCTGTTCCTACTTTGGCTCCATCCAAAGTCCACAATAACTGGGCTCAATGCCGAAATCTTAGTGGCTGAACAAAGAACTGTTTGCCTATGAATCCCCTGTCGTTTTCTGTTGTCTCTCTTTAATAACCTTCAGTGAATTTTTGTGTTTTCATCTGCCTGTTAAAATAAGACAACTCCTAGAGCTCCACTTATTTTCACACATAAATTGAAAAGTGTCCTTTAATGCTGTTGGGATTAGGAATAATCTCAAAAGGTGTGGAAGAAGCAATATAAGCAATAATATAAAACAAATATAAAGATAAAGTGTACACACCTGCTGTTAGGTTTTCAGTTGCCTTCAAAGAGAGAACAAGGACAACGTTATTTCACTGATTTATTCTTGGCAGGAATGTCACTACCTAGTTGAAGTTGTACAATTACTAAGAATGAAAAATTCCATTATCCATCCAGTCTCTTACAATAAATTCATGGTGGCAGGTCATATAACCTTTATGTGTGTAATTGAACTTTGGTTTAGAAAACACTACATGACAGATTGGCTTTCAGCACTAGTTATCTAACATTCATAAGCATGCAGAGCATTCTTCTCACAGGTAGACCTCTACTGTGCAAACACCTTCCACATTTTCAAGGATGACACTATCCTTTGTAGTTAATTAATAACATCAGTCGTGTAGAGCTATAGCTTTCCTATATTATTAGTTTGAAACCTCAGAAAGACACCTGGAGAAGCAGTTATTAAGCTTTCAGAAGGGTGGGAGGACATAGTGATGTCTGCCAACTAGGCGTGGACAGCTGTGAACTTGAGAGCCATAACAGTAGCTGTGCACTTTTCCTTTTTTAGCAAACCTACTTTTTGATACTACAGTAACGTGTGATGGTGATTTACGGCCAGCCTTTCATAACATTTCACATGATCAGTGGGTCGTCCAAGTTAAGCTGCGATCTGATTATATTGGCTGTTAATTTGACAATCATGTCTATGGAAGGGTGTTTAATGAATGCATACATGGATTTAATTTAGAAAGAAATACAGATAGGGAACTTCATCTGAAACAATAGAACAGATTTTTGGCATCGATAAAGCCATTTAAATGGCTATTCAATAATAAATTTATATAAATAATATTATAGTGTAGTAAATATATTAAAAGGCAGAGGTTAAATCCACAGTTAACACTCCCTTTTTACATTGTGGTAATTATTTATTCTCATTGGAGAATGTTACTATTCTCCTGATATGGTCACCTCATAATAAGATTTCTCTGTAGCTGCTCATAATTGCCCACTGACATGGTTTTATTTAATCATTCTATGGACCTAACAGCTGTGCATTCCACGGCAGCAGTAGAACTTTCTGTCAGTTACTTAAAATTGTGCTCTAATAATTGAAAAGCTGGTTCTGTGTTTGAGGCTTTTACCGCAGCCAAATCAATCTGTTTACAACTGTTTACAGCACGTCGCAGCTGCTGACAGTTGGTTGACAGGTATATGAACCGTAGTTTAAGAGGATAATGCGCATGCGATTAATCTCCTAAATAAAAAAGGTATTTGCCTGTTTACTACTTTGCTGTAGACACAACAAACTTATATCAGTAATACAAGAGAATGTTGTCAACTGTGAGCCAGAGGCAGCCAACCTGCAAATCCTCCCATGAAACCCATGTTAAGCACGCCATGTTATGCAAATATTGATATTTCAGGAAAGGGGTTTTAAATTTTTCCTAAGGGAGCTCTAAGCACATTGTAAACAAGGTCAGATCGATTTGGCAGGTTCATTATAAACAAAGTCTCAGCCTTTCGTCATCATGACATAAGATCGACGCCAATGGTATTAGTCAGTCCTGTCTGTAAACACTGGCACTCCGAGAGTGGACAAAGCTGCGCTCTGACTCCTGAACCGGCTCGGTGTTGTGCTTGGATTTAAAGTTGTATACCAAGGGCAACTGGAGAGAAAGTGCCCGCTGTCTATGGTTGCACTGCACCTGAGAATACCACCCTTTCTCAGAACACTACCTCATACTGTACTTTGACAACCAGTACTGATTCTACACTCAGTATGTACTGTACAGTCTTTGATTTCATTTTCAGTTCATTCCATTTAAGAGACAATGTAAATTAATCAACATTCAAACAAATGTACCCTAGGTTTCATTGGCAGTTCCTTATGTTTGATGCTGTTAGACATTCTAGAATAATAAAAATAATACAATATGTTCAGTAGTTAAGAATACATACTACATTGTGATTAAAAGCAAAGACAAAATGTCATATAAAATATACAAATTCAGATTTTATTAAGTCTAAAATGGGTGGATGACATGACATGGCAGTTTGGCTGTCTTCAGCGTCAAATAGATATAAATGAAATTTGTCAAATCCCTTTCAATACTGTACAGAATGTTATGCTTTAACATACTGAACATTAAATCAGTTCATTACTCGTTTTCAACAAAACATAACAAACGGCTAAATATTTTTTGAGCTGCACCCCCAGCTGCACCCCTTGCAGCTCTGTTTGTGGTAGATTGAAAGTTGATGAAGCCAGACAGAGGAGGTGAAGCTATACCGTGCATAATCGTATAAACTAGGCAGACATTTTTGTATTTAAGGTGGTTCTCCCAGCTAAGCAGATTATACTTCACATTTTGGGAAATAGGTTTATTTTCTTTTTTTTTTTTGCCCAGAGTCAGATTAGAAGATGCCACTCTCGTATGTCTGTTAAATGCATAAAAACTGGAAACAGGTGCACCCAGCTTGTCTGGTTTTGCCCAAAGCATATCTAATACTTACTAATAAAGGTGGTCTTGTCTGTTTAATATTAAATTTATTTGTTCAAGTAGTCATTTGATTTGTCAAAATCACTGTTCCAAGCTGTTTCACCCTTTTATTTTAATGTTTATGCTAAGCTAAGATAACCACCTCCTGGGTCCAGACGGATACTGTATCAGGGGTTTTTCAAGAAACCTGCAACAAAGCAAATAAGTCTATTTCACAAAATGTTGAACTCTTGCATTAGGTTTACTAGCGTTTGTAACATCTGCCAATGTAGTTGTAGCAAATTTGATTGACTCACTTTCGAATACTGCATGTTGTTGAATAGTTTGCCATGTTGGTATAAGCATTGAACGAGTTCTTTCATCTGGAGCACAATAAAAGATCCTTGAGAAGCAGCCTATCAATGAGACTTCAGTGCTCAAACAAATAATACAATTCTATTTTCTGCACCTGAAGGAGACATGAGTGTGGGTGAGAGTCTTAACTGGTAATGACTAAGCCATGGGAGCTGGATCAGGGATGCCTCATACCTCACTTCTTTCACTCCTCTTTTGATTGTCATTTCATTGTTTCATCATGCAAGATCGATGGTGATGACATGCCTGTCCGTCTTTCTCAGCCAATCAAAGAGAGACCAAATGAAAACTACTCAGGTCACACTTGATTCCATGCTGGATATCTGCTTCATGAGCATCTAGGAAATTAATTTCCAATGGTCTATTTTTGCCACCAAAAGTCAGATGGCTATTACCCCTTTTAAGCAATTCCAATTTTATTTGGAAAGACCAGTAAAACAAAAAAAAATCCCCCAAGAACTTGTCTTTTCAATGTTGAGAGAAACAGATTCTAGTATCACATTTTCATTAAGTACTCATTGTGGTCTTTGTGTAGCATTTTAAAGTGTGGAGACAGTCGTGTTGAGATCGGGCACTAGGTTTGTAAGGTTAGAAACAGTGCCCCGGGGACTGTGCCGAGTTAGAACTTGGCGTTGCTCGGATGGAGCTCAGGTTACTACCAGCTGCCCACCCAGATTTGCTGGCAGGTTAAAGTGTCCAAAACCAAATCCCTGCCAATAGTGAGCTCAAACGCAAGCCCTGAGGAGTATTGTGTCTCTGGCATAACCCGATGTTCAGCTGCAGCAAAAGCCTTGAGTGAGGGGAGCTAAGTGTTGATACTATGCCTAGGTTAGAAAAGCCACAAATCAAAGATACTCCGCCCATGGAAAGAGATGCCCCATAAAATGCTGGAAAATATGTGCTTTCAAAATCAAATATGAACCATGATTTAGAGCGTTTTGACTGGAATACAGTTTTAAAGACGATCGTGATTTGGAACTAAGTAATTTCATAATATACATTATATAGTATGTGGTGTTTCATTGATCCTCTTGTGTATGTGCTTGTTGCTTTGTGTCTAAGTTACAGTAGCTTCTCTTTTCATAGAAAATGGGTAATAAGCTTTATTGTATATGGAGAGTAACCTATTGCCAAGCAAACAGACAGTCTGCCTGCACGCTGGCATATTGGTTTATGAAAAACGATAACCTTTGCAGGAAATAAACTTGGTGGACCAAGCAGCACACCTTTTTTGTGATTTTAAAATTCCAGGTTGAGACTTCCATTAGCCTGTAGTTAATAGAGCTTGAAATTAAACAGCAAAATTGCAAGTGAAGTGTTTTCTTCTTTCATGATCTCTCGTTCCTCTTCAGCTATCATTTCTTTCATTGCCTTACCCTCTGCAGAGCAATTCCTCCACAGCGCCTCCTCCCTCCTTCATCACATTAATTTTTAAACAATGTTCGTGAAGCGAATTTGATTTAATTTGATTTCTGGAGAGTGGACAGTTGCCTTATGATGGCACTCTTGTTGGGCATAGCTTGGTTTATATTTTTTGTGTCATGGCAACGAGTTGAGGCTTGGGGTGCAGTGAGGGGGTGTGTTCCGTTGTCTGCTGAAGCAACCATGCCTGATCAATGAAAGGCCAACATTGTCAGCATCCCAAAGATCCCTTTGTGTGTGGATGTGTTTGATGGGGGCCTCGTCATCTCCATGAGACAGCATGTTTGTTGATTCACGACGGGACGCCTTTGTGAGGGCCTGTGACTACAAACGGCGGTTTGCTCCACTGCCAGCTCCGTCTCTTACAGTATCTCAGTCGCCTCAAATGATGAGCCATTACCATTGTGATGTCTACAGCCATGGCTCTTTGATTGAGAATGCTGGTTGGTCAGTTCAACACTTTAGTTGAGAAGTAGGAGATTGGTTGAGATTGGTCATATTCCCTGAGAATGAAGCTTAATTAAAAGACTTTAGTCTAACATGTCAGACTTTTCAGCTATCTTGTGAAATATCTCAACATCTATGAGGTCAAATTTCATAAACCCAACCATGGTTCCCAGAGGATGAATAATGCTTGTGGTGATATCCTCTGCAGTCTTAAAGAAGCAGGTTGTACGTTAGTCTTTGGTTGGCTAAGTTTGAATTTGAGATTATATTTCTCTCAAGGCATACCGAAAGAAGACCTGACCCATAAAGAGGCGTCACAACCGTTGTGAGACAGTCTGTCTCAAATCCTGTCATCTGTAGATGCTGCTGAGAGTGAACAAGTGGCCTCTGTGGAGCTGTGGGTTTGCTGGTTATTTGTGTCTGCACTGATCCACCGTATTTGCAGCCTGTCGTATCAAGTGTTGTAAGTGTGTGCATGTGTGTGTGTAAAGGGTGGATTTGATAGGGAAGTTGAGATTTGGTGTATGTCTTTGCAGGGGGAGTTGTTCACCGCTGAGGTACGAGAGCAGCTGGTAACGTCACTCTGTTTGAAATGTCTGGCGCTCAACCCACAGTCAGGAGACCAGCCGTTCCCAGCGAGAGCAAGCATGGCAAGGATTTGCCACCGTGGCCACTACAGTACACTCTTTTGGCTCTTTAAAGAGGGCGTTTTTAAGTCTACTAGTCTACTTTGGCAGTCCAAGATTTCATGTTGAGTCTAAGGCTGTCCAAAGAAGGGCCTGTGGGCCAAATTTGGCTCTCCACAGTCATTTTTGTTGGCCCTTAAACAGATTTTTAAAAAAGTGATATGGTTTTCTTTATTTGGTCTAGTTAAATGTAATTTAGCAATATCTGAGGTGTGTTTTGATTTCCTCGGGTATATTAGGAAGTATTTTATAGACCAAGGAAAATATTTTTTCTTTTTAATTTTAAGAAATACCAGTGACCACAGAAGTTCTAGACTTAGGGTCCATTTAAAACATTAGATTTGAGTCCTCATCCAGAATGTCAAGCATGGACATCTTGAACGGTTGGACATAGGTGCTTTGCTTGGCATTGGTGTCAGAGAATTTTGGAGATTAGGTGTTTCACGTTGTTTTATGGTGTGTAAAAAGCAGAAAGTGTGAAGTATGTAAAGGAAAAATGAAAAAGTAAAACATAGATTGAGCAGGCTGCATCCACTGGAGAGCAGGACTTAATCTTTGAAATATGGAGGCAGTCACATCAATCTCCATGATCAGGAAGAGTCTCCCCATCTGTCAGAGTAAGGACTGCCCTGATTAATGGTGAGGAAATTAGCCCTGTTTGACTGAGTACAATGAAATTGCCAGATAGACTGAGGGCAGTGCACGAGGCCTTTAACCAGTTTGTCTTGTGTCACACAGTAAATGAGGCAATTAATAGAAAAGTCACATTACTTGTCCGGTTGAAATTTATCCAAATGGAGTTCCACTTAGTCTTTTCAGGGTATTTCTTGAGACTCTTTTGAAGCCAATATTGGATGATAGCATATATTCCATTTATGTCTAATAATAATAGGAATACTACACGTATGGTTACCATAGCACCTCTGGAAATGTGAGGCAGAAAACCTAATAGGAATTAACGAAACGTTTAAAAGAGCCTTACCTCTGAAATAGCCCTAACACACGCAAAGAGCTCCCGCTTTATGCTTGGGTCACTGCACACATTCAGGAAAAAGGGCTTTTTGAAAGGAAAATAAAGCAACAAGCCACCACCACTTCCCCTCATCACCCCTCAGGCAAAGTGCGGGATTGACTGACAAGGTTTTCAGTTTCAGACCCCTCAAACCTGTCAACGTCAGACCTCAACTGCCAGTCGCTTACCACATGGACTGTTCGTAACCATAGACCCATTTCTTCTTGTGACCACAAAAATTACCTTGCTGTTCTGACCCCTTTTTGCTGCCCAAACCACTGCTCATATGAGGCTCAGGGGGCTCATCTGAGAGCACATAGGAGCAGTCATTTAAGATGATCCATTCTCTGCTCAATTCTGTAGTACCAACACATGTGAAAGGCCATCAAAATCCTCCTCTCTGGTGCCTCATCCTGTACTAACCAGCTCACCATGGATTTGTAAAAATTACCCAAATGCACACGATAGCACTGTTACTTCCAAAGTGTCACAACTGAGCCTGGCATCGTCACAGTCGCTGCTGCTGACGGCTGTGAGTCGTGACGAGACCGGCGGTTTTGATGGCGAAGCGATTCTGTTACCCAGACAATGTTTACAGCATGTATTTACTCTTCAAGTGTTGTTACTGGATCTACATCAGAGGGCAGCGTATTGGAATAGATCAGGGGGGATACTTCACAGACTGAGTCAGCCAGGATCCACACCTGTTATTGACTGCCATAAAATAAATTCTTAATCTTATGTACCATCATTACACAACATACCAAATTAAATCCCCACGTAGTTTGTTGATCCCTGTTGCCCGAAGGACAAATACCAATACATATAGAATATATATATTTTTTTTACAACATGAGATCACCCAGATATCTCATCAGACATTTTTCTGGAGATTTATTAGTGAAGATAATATGTCTTTCTTGCACAATCGTAGTTGTTGGGGCTGTTACAAGTGACTTTCACTGCTGACATGTAGTGGACAGATGGTGAGAGGGAGTGCAGACGACGATCAGGGTTCCCATGTGCCAACCCAGACATCATTATGCCAGTGACGGAGAAGGGGATATCTTATATTTTATGGTTAGGAGTCATGTCTGAACCAACAGCTGACCCAGCCCTCTCCAGTTTAGTGTGTGTTGTAAACACACGGCTGGATCGCAGACAGCTTTAAGTATATATCTGTAAATGGAAGAAGGTTGTTATATCTCCGTGACGATTTGCATTTTCGCTCCACGAAGGACGTTTTTTAAGAGGCCATATTGTAAATAAGTGAGTTTTGAATTGCTTTTTTGATTATATGGAAGGTCTACTCTCCCTTGTTTCAAAGCATTCAATCCACAGAGAAGTGCACACAGACCGTTTTCAAACACTGTGCCCTAAAATGAGCATGGGTTGTGATGTCACAAATATACAGTCACCCACTCACCCTCCCATTTATAGCCATTTAGACCAGCCAATCAGAGGAAATACTCGTTAATATTAATGACAAAGACACAAGATGACGTTTTTCCTTCTGGAGCTCTAGAAAGAAGCTTGAGTAGGAGAGGAGTAAAACTATATTGAGATGCCTTTTGGTACTTAAAACAACTGATATATCTTTGGGATATAAAAAATGAAAAAAGAACCAGTAAATGTGTAAAATCTGAAACATTTAGGGGTTACTGCAATATAATGTTAGAGTAAATTTGTCACCACTTCATCTCCTGATCTTAAAACTTCAGTCGACTTTCCTGCTCCATAAAATATCCTCAAAGTCGAGTTAAAACAGTAATTTCAATATTATAATAATTATCTAAGTAGTTGATTATAAGAACTACAATCAGCAACTACTGTATTTGATTAGTGATAAATCCTAACTATTCCCGATAGCTATAGCTTCTTAAGTGTGTTTATTATCACGGTTAATAGGATATATCTGACAACATAAGGAAAATGAAAATGTCATCCCAGTCTCTGGGAAACTGTGAACCTTTGTAAAATTTCATAGACTACATGACGAATTGGGGAAATAACAAAATGAACCAAAATGAAAGTGAAACAGTTAATTGCAGCTATACATGCAGAACAGCTGTGGCTTTGCTTAGCTTCATCCTCAGTGATAAATTGTCTCATGCAATCTGTGACTCTGGCCCATAATAATTGTAATATTATGTAATTAGGGCTTGTTCTTCTTCACACTGACAATAGGCTGAGTTGTAAGGTGCTTGGAGACAAAAACTAACAAAAATCTATTTCTGTTTCACCTGCTCTCCAGATGCCAGAATACATCAGTGGATTGGAGAATTAAACTAAGCCAACGGCAGTGAAACAGAATAAATTGGAAACTATGTTATGTCCGTTCTTGACTAATTTGTAGAAATAAAGTTTAAAATCAGCTAAGAGACCCTATACATTTCTTAATATCATCTGCTCTACGTGACTTATTATATTTTGAGGTCTCGCGTGAGACTTAACTTTAATAAGTACTGCCTTGTGTGCCTAAGTAGACCAACTGATAAATCAAAAAAAAAAGGGGGAAATCATTTGCAATCCTTTCACAAACATACAGCATCCAATTTCCTTCCAGCCAGTGTAGCCACAGAGAGTGCAGTATTTCCTCTCCTTTTTCCTGTATTTACTGAAAAGCACAGTATGACTGCATTTAATTTTGTTTACAAACTGTCATGTTTGCAGCTGAGAGACTTTTCAGAAATAAATGGATAATGCTGGGCGACAAGAAGTTGAGTTTTACATCTCAGGAGTGCAAAAGACTTGTGTCAAGCCTGTGACTCCTCTTTGTAATTTGACCTTTTACTCACCATAAGTCATGCATCTTATTAGCAACCACCAGGTCTTAAGCAGCTATTGCCCTGTATGTAGATTCTAATGAAGCTGCTGGGTGCATTCCTGGCTACAAAAACGTTGGTGTCTTTCCTCCAGTGTTTTGACAAGATCATAACCGTATTTGTTTCATTTCCTTCCTTTTATACTGCCAGTTCTCTTGGTGGGATGATCCTCAGCCTCGAAAGCTGAAGAAGACCATATCATTCAAGCGTGTCCTCAAATGCCCTGTTCTCATGTAGCAGTTTTTCCACCGAAGTAGGTTGCAGCGTGTCTCCTGTGATAAATTGTGATGATTGTGACATCACCCTACAAAAAACCCCAATATCTGCTACCTAAGTGAAATATAATGGCACAATATGTTGGGTGTACCCTCTGGGAATGGCATCAGCAAAACATTAATGCCATTCATGAGGATGTAAGGCAAACTGAACTGAATTGTATATTCTTTTCAAATTTATTTCATTAATTTGAAAGTTTAAAATTCCATTTTCTTCAGAACAAGCTGTAAACACAACATCATCACCATCAAACAATAGTCGGGTATATAAATGAACACTGAAATCTTTTTTTTTTCTTGCCATAATCATTCCTTCTGTTTATAATAGCCATTAGAAGAATTCTGGGGCCAATATCCACAGCCCTCATTTTGTCCAAACATGTATTTAAAAGTTTATCTGAAGCTAATATAAAACTTCAGTTGTCCAAATGAATTAAATCTGGTAGATATCTATCAATGTTACAGTCATTTTAGTGCCAAAGTCCCTCTTTTTGTTTCTTCCACTGCAGCTCAACAGCGATACACTGTCCAAGGAAACACAAGGAGGGAATTTGATGCTAAAACGAGTAAATGTGGCAGATATCCACTTGATATGACCAACTCAGAATGCTGAAGCCATCATGGAAGCTCCAGATAAAATACTTTTAAATGCATTTTTGCACAAAAAGACTACGTGGACCCAATCACTTTTATTGAAAGCACATTGGAAGCAGATCTTTTAAAAGTCTGCATGAACAGAAGCGATTACAGAGAGGGGAAAGGAAACTTCAAAATCCTTTAAGAATTATTGCTATTTTCACACCCGCAGACAAGGAGCAACATAAGCATTAACACAGTCTGGAGTTTTTTTAAGTCCAATATTGTCCACATAATCTCTTTCCTGCTCTGCTTTTGGTCTCCACCAAATATCGAGAAGAAACATCTTCCTCTGCCAAACTGCCAACTTTATTCACCAGCTAGTTGCTAACTTCTAATGCTACCATTGCTGTTTGGCGCTGGGCAAGTTGTGTAAATGGGGTTTAGTGGCTTTTCACTTTTTCAATCATCCTGCTGTGGATGGAAATTATGATGTGTTTGGAGTTAGTTTTGGAGCCTAAAATGCTGAAGGAACGATCATTCTCTGTGGTTTTGTCAGTATGAGCACATTACACATCATTTCAGCCACCGTTAATCTAAAAATATTTATTAGTGCAGCTTTAATTCAATTCAGACCGTTGAACTAGCTTATTAGTTTATCCAAACCCTTTGTTTTTATATGTTAAATTTGAGCCCCTGCAGATGGATCCTCAATTTTATTAGGGTATTGCATGTTTGCATACCATTATCTAGAAACGAGTCTTGTGTCTAGTGCTGCAATCTTTTTCTGTTTAAAAGTTTAACCTGCAAAATTAGTGTGCTAAAAAAAAAAAAACATTCACCGCTCCGCTGGGAGCTCATTTGCGAGGAGGAAGAGACAGACTTGGAATGTTCACCATGTGAACGTTGGTTTCTCTCAAAACTGGGAAAAAAAAGTGTCAACATTCTGCAGTGCTCTTTATTTAGAAGATCAAGGAAGCCACTTGCCAAGGTTTCCTTATAAGACGTTTGGTTTATTTTGACGAAACAAGAAGGAACCAAGGGCCACACAAGTGGATGCTTGACAAGTGCAATAGAAAGATAATAAACAGTCATTCTTGGAGCGAGGGGTTTCTTGCGGAGGAAATCGGCTACTCAATTGTTACAACTGTTTTTCTAAACCTTGCAGGGAGTTATATTTATATTAGTACTTTGGAACATTTTTTTTTTAATGTTTCTTTCCCTTACTGAACGGTGCGTGTGTATAAGAATTGTTACAGTGCTATGCGAACATTTTAGAGGCCCCTTTATCATGGATTTGTTTTTTTTCCAGTCAGATTTAAACAGGAATACTATCGCCTGTCCTCCCATCTGTTTCTCACTTCAGCAACAAGGCACGAGGAGAAGACTCTTCCTCAACAACCATGCTGAAATCTGGCTGAGGGAAGGACTTTTAACCAAATACTACAAAAAGCTGGATGAAAGTAGCTTCAAGTTGTAATTATGTAAATTGTATTATTGTTAACAACTATCTACCACATAAACCGTTAATAATAACATATGATCCGTCCACATGATCATTTAAAAGTAAATTACAATGGAATAATGGAAAACTGATCGTCTTTTAGTCGGAAAAAAAATGTATAATGTTCCCGGTGCAATCATGCAACTACAACCCGCATTTTTAAAAAATTAATCATATCGTACGGTTCATAAAAGTTGCAGCAGTACCCTTCGGCATTTGCGGTCAAACAGTGATGTTTCCATTCAAACAGACAATAGATAGTACGCCTTTTTTTTTTTATCCAGAACACTGACATTGGTCAAGCGGGTAACTCTATCTGCACCAATGAGGCTTATGCATGAAGCAACAACAATATGGTCCCAACAATGCAGCTTCAAAATGTAATTCAATCTGTTTTTAGTGGCATTTTTTTTTTTTTGTTTCGTTTTGCTTTGATAGTTTCCTCCTCTGAGCTGCTCTCGACTTAATCGTGCTTTCATTTGATGAGGGGACTTTGAAGGAGATGAAAAAAAAATCCGAGGATGCTCGGCGACCACATACAGTAGATTGTTCTAGCTGCCCGTTGTGTTTTTTTAAGGGAGACCATCGTCCAGCAATGACATTACTTAAAACTATTCCGCTTGCCCTGTACATGCAGTTTCATTTCCTGGAACATGTTTATGCTTTCTCCCTCCCCGCTTATTACTTCTCCTGTGCATGCGCTTCCTGAGGTTTCTGCCTCATCCGAGATGCATGGGGCCTTTGTCTGCACCGTGCAGATGAAAGGTCCGCGGTGAAGCGGCAAAACCGCGCGGAAACAAAAGGATTCTTTCTCTTGCGCTCACACATTGGAGCAATCTCAAAGACAGCTGTTCCCCTCCCGGGTGTCCCAAACTCTCTGAATTGATCTTTCTCTCCCTTTCTATCCCATCTTTCCTGCTTGTTACTGATTTATGAAAATATCAAAAGGGGAACCAAATGGCCCACCATAGTAGTACAGAGAATGGGAGACATACTCCTGTTTACTCTGTCTTTAGCCGTTAAGGTCCCGGTCCGGTTCAGATAGCTGGGATTCTGCAGCGGTGGTGCTATCCTCCCCACCACGGACAGAAACTCCTGTCAGAAGTTACCTGAATGCTTTGAGCAGATGACTTTTCAGCACAAACTGAACCAACGCTGGGCAGGTCTGTGCCTAATGAAGGCAGCCTGGGATGTAAAGTTGTGTACTGTAGCTGCAGCATGTGGATTTGTGCTTAAAGGCAGAGGACACTCCAATTACTGGCTCTGTCGCCAAACTATAATGAAAGTGCTCTTAGCGTGGAGAGAGAGTTGCTCGAACATGAGGCTCAGGCATTTGAAACATTGTGTTACAAACTTTCTCCAAGGAGAGAACTGCGGATTTATTTGAAAAGAGTTGAACGGGATTTTCAGTCATCAGAAATGTTTCCTTTACTGCCACTTTTTCGGCGCCTGAAGATGAAAAGACGCACTGACAGCTCGGCGGCAGTCGCCTGCTGAAAAGTGTCATAATTAACTCCGGAGAGAGCAGGGTGTCGGGGCTAAATTGTAATAAGCTGAATTGCAATGAATTGTGTAGGAATGGATTTCCATATCAAAACCAGGTTGAGGTCTGATGGGATATTTGCATTTTCAGGAATTCCCATCGCACTTTAAACACTGTGCATTAAAAGAAATAGACTAGAATAGTGTAATAACGAAGCATTAAAAATCCTGCTTTGCTCAACTTTGGTTTTGCATTTAATCAGTGTTTTCAGCATCCGCTGGATTCCTGGATCCCACGGTTCACATGAGTTAGACAAAGAACCACGAAAAATTGGGTCAAAATCAGTTTTGACCTGGCAGATCACCACAAACCAGCTTTAAACTAATGGAGACGGAGTGCTGAGCCACTTGCACCTTGGAGCTTGGAAAAAAAACATCGGCCTGCTTAAGGAATCCAGAGCATGGCAGGTTTACCCGTCATAAACACACACAAAAAAAATTAAGGATCCAAATCGGGGTATTTATGGCACTTGTTTAAGGCATCTGGCAGAGTTGAAGTTTATGTGAAATGTGTAAACGCTTATGTAGAAGATAAGTACCTCTGCAGTGTACAAATTGAGAAAAGCGCATGGGTTTTCCTTTACTGCATCTTCCCACCGGGAGAATAACTCATTTGTTAGGTTAGAACAACCTGACATTTGATTTTACATTTAAAAAGTTACATGAAATACTTTTATAAAACATTCGTAGTTTTGTAAGTGCTCAAATTTTAGTGTTGGGAGCAGGTCGCGGGACTAATTTATACATAAATTTCAATCCGGCTGTGGACTGTCTGAGGGCCAGGGCCGGAAAAAAAATGTAAAAGGGCATCAGCTGTACGTGGTGGGGCACCCGCATGTAGAAAGATGCTGAAATATATATGATGGGAGAGCACCGGATTACGTTTTGTACACTTGAAGGGCACCATAGAGGGGGCATTATCACAGTTTGTCCACTAAAATGCCACCCAAGAGTGCTCTTTATTACTTAGTGCTGCACACTGGGCCACCCTGATGTCTTTTTGGCAACACTGCCACCCACTGACTTTTAATAATCTTGGGGACAGCTGGGTGAAGAACAGCGCTCTGAGGATCGATAATCTTGCTCAGCCCATTGGAAAACTGCAGGCGTCTGAGGAGATACTTTGTCGAATCCTATAGCACGTTTTTGCCTTGTAAGTTCAAACTTACAAAGACAAAATAATGAGGGCTCAATTAAGCATAAATGGACGGAATGAGCAAATGTTGAAGAAAAAGTGTTACATTTGGACAGGCAAAGAGCTTCCAGACACAGAACCTGTTTGAATAGCAAACACGTCTCACATACCCAGTGCGAGCCAGGTAATGACTGAGCAGTCTGGTACAGTATGTACCAACAGAAATCAGCTGACTGGCGAGCGTTGGATGAGAGCAATTTCCAATCTGGATGCCCGCTGTATGGCAATCGTCCGACGGGATAGCGGGATTGTTTGTGTTTAGTCAGTATCCGATGTGTTTATGCTCGCTGTCAACAGCACGGCTACAAGGGCTTGCCAGGAAGTTAAAATAAAAAAAGAAAAAAAAAGTGTCAACAAATCCATCTGGATAGTTTTTTCAGTCAGGTAATATATCCCGAAGTTGACACCCCTTCTAGCCCCCTCCCCTCCCTCTGTTTACATATGTATACTGTAGCAACGAGTGGAGCAGATATTTAACTTGGAAGAGTCACCGGTATACACAGCGCTTATCCCTTATGACGGTACTCAGAACATGTCAGAACGTGATAAATTAAAGGAAAGGGTTTTATTAAAAATAAAAAAATTTTAAAAAACAACAAAAAAAAGTCATGAAGTCATATTTCTTTCCGTTAGTTTTGGTGAATCCTCGTTCTCTTTTTGGAAATGCATCTGAGGAGATAAAGTTTTGACTCTTGAGTGTTTTTAGACCCGTCGCTTCTATTTTTCCTCCAGCGGGGAGGCCGATGTGTTCTTACGCGGTGCCGCTGAACTGTGTTGACAGCTGAAGAATGTTGAGTATATGTCCGACTCACAGTTTGCTGCGCGCCGATCCAAACTAGTCAAGTTTCAAGTGATGTCAAAATTCTTTTACATTGAAATAAAATGTTATATGAAAACCACTAATCTTGCTTTTCTTTCTCCGTTCTTTTTTTTTCTCTTCTATCTCTCCATCACCTTTTGGCTGGAAAATCTTCCGTGATTTCCTCGAATGACTCCAGGTATGTCAGATCGCTTCACACCACCACTACATCTTCTCTAGGCTCTTTCAAATAGAAGCTCAGCATATTTACTGTATGTAAAACAGTACTTAGCATGTGGAACCAACCTAATTTAGACATGACACAGTGCATAAGTTGTGGTTCAGTTGGTGCAATTACTCAAACTTTGCAGAAAGCTGAGCTAGCATCTCACAGCACATAGCTATTACTTGAATTAATATGTAATGCAAATAAACACATTACTTTAGATCAAAGGGCACAAAGTCTTCAGCGGCTCAGAATCCGGCTTTGTAGTGGCCGGAATACCACAGACCTTAATGTTTTTTCCCCTGTCACTCTTAAATACCAGCACTCTCCCGGTCCTTGTGTTTTCATGGCAGCAATGAAGAATCCTTAAGTCCCCTTAAGACCTTGTGTTCTATATCTCTGCATTGCATAACCCGGCAATTTGCACCCCCACTTTTCAACACTCCAGACCGTGTTTGTGCAGGAATGTTTTCTGAAATAAAACGCCCGATTTATGCAACAACAAAGACGTGGCAAACGGGCAGACTGTCTGTTATGTTGGATTCCCCTCACACTCCGTGCACATTTCCTATGCAGTGCTCTACAATGAAAGAAGGACCTGAATTTCGAATTTAGCTGTACAGGGAAGGGGCTGAAAAAGAAACTGGCTGCAAAGTCCAGTTGAGGAACAGTAAAATTGATAATGACAATATTTGGGAGCCAGGTTTACTTTAATCCTCACAAGAGAGACTAAGGGATCAATGGATAAGGATTTCTAATCCCTGGGACTTCATTGATGGGTGCTGGCGGCCGTCTGAGGCAGAGAACAGCACCAACTGGGGCAATCAGAATAAAATCTCATCAATCTGCTTGATATGGTCATTATAGTGAGGATTATAATAATAATAGATCCCTACTTACTTTCTTTTGCCCGTTTTTCTGTGTTTTGTCCTCATTTATGCAGACAGAGTGAGGGTATTCCAATGAACGGCCGCTCAGGAAATGATCACAAGGTTTATTGGTTCCAGTCAACCAATAAAATGTACAAAATAGAATGAGTTTGTGTGGCGCACATGTCAAAGCAATGACTAATTTGTGTTTGGTTAGGGTAATTAGCAGACTGAGCTACGGGCAGGGAGGAAGCTGCTCAGCGTGGCTCATAACAGTGAGGGACTGAGGTTATTGCAAAATCCTGCTGCATTCCTCTCCATCTTCCCTTCCCACATTTCGCCCCATAACGCTTCTTTATGTTGTTTACTCCTCAAAATGTCCCTTCTTTTCATGCAACCACATCCTCTCTCTCCTTGTCTGTCGGTTTTCCTAAAGTTTCCTCTCTGTTTGTGTATCTTACCTCTCCGGGTTTCTATCAAGAACCTCTCCCTGCTTCATTCCTGGCCCCCTTCCTCATCTAGGACTCAAGTTCACTATAAATAATGCCACCTGTTGGGCTGGCGCCCTCATTGCACTTATGTAATGCTAAATTAGTGATCAGGGCCAATGAGGATGCCCTATACAGGCGAGGCAAGTCATACCACTGGCACAGAAAGCTATGCCTGGCACTCACTGACTAATGCATTCGCTAGTGAGGCCAGAGGGAGAATAGCTGGAGCAATGAGGCCAAGGTTAAACCAACCTCTGTTTCTCTGCAAAGGGGAGATTTGAGATATAGACTTAAAAGGGTTCATGATGGTCTGCCTCTTTGACAGCGATTAGGACACAATCTTAGCATGTTTAAAATGCAGATATGTACACTGTTGTGCAACCCAATATCGCCTCCATTAAGAAGTCCGATGTGACGGCGATGCCCGCTGGAGGAATCAGGGGGTAATCGATACGCTTTTCGCACTTTAAAGTTGAGGGCACAGCACGCAGGTTAGAGGGTCGAGCACTTGGCATGCACAGTGGGACATGATCGGGGTGTGGGTGACGGGGTCAGAGGCCAACTCTCTCAAATAGCATCGGTGAGTACAACGGGCCATCGGCTCCTTTGGCTTTGAAATGAGAGGCGGCGCTGGCTGCTTCTTTTGCACGCCGGACCGGCTCTCGGCATACCACAGCCTGCCATCAGACACAGTTGTCGCGTCAGGTGTCTTCCTGGGAGAGGTTATTTTTGAGATGATGAAGGAGGGATTTATGGGCGTATTTGACGATCACATGCTGCATTTGATGTACAATCAGCAAATTAGCAGTATGCAGTAGAAGGCAAACTGAATTGAGCCTTGCTATAAACATACAGAACGCTGGCAGGCTTCCACTAACAAGCATGCATGCAAATGTGGCAGATGTGGGCCGGTAAATCATGTGAGTTACTAGCCGGAAGGGGGGGGGGGTACACGGCTGCTTAATTAGCTCCTGCAACCCACCCGTAAAGAGCAAAATGCCACACAGCTCCAAAGGACAGAAAATCTGTTTTCTCATGACGTCTGTCTTGAGGGCACTTTTGTTCATCTCTTAATTACTGTCTGGCAAGTCTGCAAGGAACAAAAAAAAATACTTCTGTTTCTCCTTCTTCTCCTTCAAAGGGACACACCATGTCAGTCTGTTCTGTATGCCAAATCAATTAGTCATCAAAAGTCCCACGGAGAAGAACAGTTAACCTTTATCTCCATCAATGTTTCATTAGCCACCACCATTGGCGGCGCTGAGTTTTTCGCCTGCGCTGGGAATGGAAGCGGGTCCCTGCGGCGGTTAATGTAAATAAAAGCGTAAATGCGGTCATTAGTATTCCCTCTGTCCTGTCACAGATTTAATGTGTCGGGAAGCGGTCGAGAGAGGAAAAGAAAAGGGCTTTAATGAACATCTCTGAGCCACTCGCTTTCATGGATTATTCAAATGGAGAGAGGTTACCGATGCTTGTTTATAACCCGGACGATCATGTACAGTAACACCCTGCCAGAATCCGCTGCTTCTGCCTCCCTCCCTCCCGCAGAGTCAGGTGCATGGATAAATCAATTCTCCAGCCTGTGCCCTGACAAGGCAATGAATAGTCCCCAAGAGGATCGTCTCATACTGATATAAATTCTCAGAGAGGATTGTTGTTTTTGCAGGTCTGCGATTCGTTTCATACATTTCCATTTTCCACGTTTCTTCACTGTTTTCCTGGTTCTATTAAAGTACTATACTACTACTCTACTAAAGTACTAAGTGCTATTCTGAAACTGTGCTTTAAAACAAACTGTCGGCCTCTAGAGAGGATATGTAAACTACATTCACATAATTTTTGGTGCTTATATATTGTCCGTGATCAAAACTCCGAATACAACGCAGGAAAAGGGAACAATAACAGGATTTTTAATCCATACATAGCATGAAAACAACAATATTTTATGCTTTGCTCACTGTTTCCTTTCTGTAATGTCGCATTTGACGAATGAGAGCGGTAGCGGTCTTCTCATCTGGCAAGGAAATGAATAAGCACATTTCCCAAATGGTCAATCCATCAAAAACGATATCATATATTTTTATTAACCTAAGTTATAGGAGCAGTAGAAAAGAAGGATTGGATTTGAGACAAATGGCTTAGTGCTGCCACTTGATGAATGAATAATCTTCATAATTGAAGTTTGCCTATAATTATTCAATCCTAAAACAGGAGAATTAGTGGAAACAGAGCTCAGTGTGACATAATGACGTCTCTTGTTTTGGCAAACCAATGGTCCAAAGCCCAAAGATACTCAGTTTATAATGATGTTTACAATGAGGAAAAAACAGTAAATCTTCACATCTGAGAAGTTGAAACCATAGCGTGCTTGGTCTTTGCCTTGATAAATGACTTCAATTAAATTATCAGTATTTTATTTTATCAAGCTGTCATCTCATGTTGCCAGAATGCTTTTTTTTCCCACTTCCTGATCTCTTAATTGGATCCTGAGAGGGGTGATGGCTAGGTGGGAACTCCTGCTGCTATATTTTCCCCCTGCTCACGTTGCCCAATCTGTAATGTCTTGAAAGCCGCTATGCCCCTGTCCCAGCCCATTAGAAAAGCACTGACGGCGGGCGTAGGCGACAGCTCCAAAGAGGAGGAACTGGAAGACTGTCTTCTTCTTCTTCTCTGTCTAGCACAGATTTGTTGGGATAGGTGGCAGCCAGACATACTGCAGCTGGCTGTGCCTCGGCTCATCTAATCACAGCCCTGCTCTCCCAACTTCGGCAAAAGGCATGTCCTTATTTCCTATAGGGGTTGCTTCATGCCTGAAATCACTTACAGTTGACATATGACAGGGTAAAACGGGTGAAGTTGGAGTCATTAATTCTGGCTTTGTCAGCACCCACATAACAAGCTAAGCCAATTGAAACCAGTGGAGCAACAGTCAGCTTTAGCAAATCAGATGAGTTAAGTTCTCTGTATGAGAGCTTTTAGAAGTGACTCTAAAAATAGAGTAGTGTTATGTCTACATTAAGAACCCTTAAGGAAATGTGTAACCCCTCTAATTAGTTTTTCTGAATAAAATACGGCAAAGTGAATACAGTATATATCCCCTAAACACATTACATATATACTGTTCTTACTAGAGGAATGAAAGTAGTGAATATACAACAGTATGGTCTCTAATATATGTTGGATTGCTTTCTTCAAAAGGCTTGGTTGTATAATGTGTTGTAATATAATTCTGAACTAGTAGATCATATCAGAAAACTCTCATGAATCATTTTCCGATCACTGATATGGGTGGTGTTGGATGAGGGATGTATTATGTAAAAAATTATACAAAATGTGCAGTCCAATGTCAAATTGTGACTCTGACAAAAGCACATGGTGACTTTATCGTGTGTGTGTGTTTTTTTTAAACCACTGCATTTTATATATTTACTGTATAGTACGAACATAGCCAGAACTAGGAAATGGAATTTGTCTTTATGCAAGAGCAGCCCCGAATTCCTTTGCAGTCAATGCCCTCTTTTCTCCACTGAACTCACACAATAGAACTAAATGAAATTACATTTCATACTGTTTCCAAAAGGAAACACATTTTATTCCAAAGGGAAGACCTTTGGGCAAAGTTAAAAAGAAAATAGTTGTGCCCATTGTGCCCCGTTTATCTTGGTTTTGGGCATGCTCTGTCTCATTAGTAGCAACACAATTTGCCAGGCGAAGGCAGTCATGCAGACGGGTAAAGGTTCAAACTGATGGGCTCTGTCACCTCACATTAATCCTGCTGGTGATGATTAAAAAGGATCCGCCGCCCCAAAAATTCCTAGCGATGGAATGCTCATCTTGATGAGAAAAGCCACTGTAGATGGAGCCTCCGTTCCCTTTTTGTTGCTATTGAAATGTCTTCCAAGAAAAACTGTCTACCATTAATGAAATATCCAAAGCAACAACATGTCAGACAGGAATATAACTCTGGTTCAATGCTGTAGAAGATTAATGAATAGGTCTTTACAGTGAATCCCCAGTGGTCACAAAGTACTGATACTGTAGCACTTTGTCAGTGCCAATAGTCTGGAGGGTGTATTTCAGATATTCTTTCTGTCACGATGGTCCTACGGTGTACCTTGCATTTGGAATGAGAAATCTTTAAACCATTAACCACATTCTACACAGAAAAAATGCAGACAATCTAAACAATTTCCTGTGACAGATGCACCCCTATATTTTTACGCCTATGCACAGGGGCACGGATTTCTTCCTGTCACAGACAGAACACACAGTGTTCCCATCTGTCCTGGCATTTCAAAATTTACCTACCCAAAATTGGAAGCATCTCCAGAACTTGGAAACACTACTGTACATGGGAGAGTTCATTTTTCACTGTCAGCAAATCAGCCACTTCCAGAACAAAGCCCATTAATTTTTAAAGACATTTTTATGTGGCATGCTTGCAAAAACAAGGTTTCGTTGGAGTCGAGATGAAAAAAAAAAGCCTTTCCCCGGATAGGAAGTTTTTTAGGCCGGGGTCTGTGCTGCCCTCAGATGGTTAGGAAGGCTGCTTCACAAGCGTGGAAGGCTCGATCCCTCATGGTGCGGAGCTTAGTACTGGGGGCCCCGGAGGAGCAAGATGCTGGCAGATCTAATTATGATGTAACCATAGCCAGGAGGGCAGGCCTCATTAAGCACAGAGTAGTCCCCTGGTTTATGCCAGGTTTCAGCGAGGCACATGAAATCAAGCCTCTTTTCCAAGATGGTCATGTATGACGAGGGATTTATCAGTGAGAGAGCATGTATTAAATAGTTCCATAGTGGCGAATAACAGAGCTGAGGATGGAAGTCTTTGCACACTCTGCAGGACACTGTGATCCGCTTCATTTTTTGCATCTTGCCAGGGTGGTCTCACTTGTTCGCTCTTGTTTTGCTTCGACGGAAGCTTCTAGAGACGTAATGAGGTCTGTTTTTTAAAATCCCCAACTCATGACAACTCATGTGGGTTAAAAAAATCCCTTGTGAGTTGTAATTAGGAAGCTGGGTAAATTCTGTAGCTGTGTGGCGGCATAGGAAGCACTGGCCCTCTGTAGAAGCTGAATTCACAAATGCATAGGACCCCAAGGAGAGATGAGGACACCATTGGTCAGACTAATAGTGCCACTTGCATCAGTTAGTTTGAAATTAAAAAGTTTCTTTCAAATTAAAAGCAGACTCTCATCTACCGTCTAGCCAGGTACTAGGATTTGAACTATTTTTTTTTTAAATAAAGACAGTTGTTGGGAGACCTAGATGCTGCAGTAATTGTCCCATCAGTTATTATTGATATTGGCCTTGACAGGCTGGCACCTCCAGAACACAAGTATTCCTGTGGTGCTGCTGAAAGAGTATTGAAAATAACACAGACAGAGGGCAGAAGTCAGGATTCAGGTAGAGAGGGTGTAGGACTTTATAATTAAAGCTGCTGCTGCTTTTATTTAGGCGAATGGCAGTATTGGTAACAAATCTCAACAAATCTTGAACTTTTGGTCCATGTTTCCAGCAGAGGCCTGTGAACAATTTTTTTTTAATTTATTTTGACGCTGACTGATACTGATACTGTGATTATTATTCGAGTCAATATTTATGTATTTTATTAATGTGAGGTTGTTGTCAACCCTTGTGGTCCAGTGATAGCATTTTGAATAAACTGCTCATTAGGAGGAGCTGTCACGCTTCTGTTGGCAGCGGGCACTCTGGCCTTAATTGTCTAAAGAATATTGTTTTGGTGGAACGTCCCCTTCTAATTAACTTGTGTAATTTATTTACACAGTGTAATGAAGCACAACACATGTTCATCTTGTGGAGCTGTTACATGGATTATCACATGTAGTCCATTTGGGCCCTACACGCCGCAACTACACGGTTGTCACAACAAAACACTTGTCAGAACATATAAGAGAAGTGGTTTCTGTTTCTTTATTTATCTGAGCAAATGAGTACATTTTTATTGCAGTGTTTATGCTGATAAGAGAAAACCACAGAGATAGATAGATAAGGAGTCAAATGCAGAGTGAGAAGTGGTTCCTTTATTTATCAGTTACTGGAAGAACAGGAATTACTGACAGCCATTAGTGTATGATCAGTGGTGGGGAGCCATGTCAATGGGGTGCCATGAAAGATTTTTCTGCTTTTATTTGAAGCCCCCGCCCCCCCAAGTGATTCATTAAATGATATTGGTGACCCAAGGTCAGGTCAACAACCAAAACAGGCATCCCCACCATCCGCTCCCACCAACCATCCACCTTTTTGCAGATGAGAAAGATATGCTGCGTTGGCTTTCCCAACTTCATCTCTGTGTGCTGAAATCATGGCATAATCCATTGTGAAAGGTAACAGCTTCTCACAGACATACATCTAACCAACTCCAAAGCCAGAGGTAATAAGACGGTGAAAAATTATGCAAACATTTAATCAAATTTGCCTCTTATCCTGGGATCGTTTTGTGTTCCGTGTGCACCTTTAGAAACAAATGCTGCAACAGACCATGAAAAATCCCACCAGAAAAAAAAGGCAGAGCTGCTACCAGTCCCAGACTGTAATCTTGCCGTAACCCAATCCCTGCACCACGCTTTTTGTGTACAAACGAGCCCTCTCAGCCACTTCAGCCCTCCAGCTTGTGGTCTGCATTCCGCCTGTCGTAGACACAAGCTGTCTAAATAAATGCTCGCCGTTGCCTCTTTATTCTGGTGGCAGCTCGCGCTCGGGGGGCCTCTGGCGCTTATATGCCAGCATCTATGCTGCGCACATGCTCGTGAACATCCGCAGACCAAAACAGTGGCATGCTAACACATACAGCACACACCAGACACCAGCTGGGGGCCTGTTAACAACCAGTAGGATCGGTCTGTCAGAGCACAGCTTGACACGAGTGCTGCCTGTTCATTCTTGTGACAATTCAGGGCTTTCAGTTGGCACTCATGGCTGGTATCAGATGTGCTGAGTGTCTTTTTGCCAGACACGATACAAGTAGCCCAGAGGCCCCTCTCCTGCAAGGCTGCAGACAACATCTGCTGGGCTCCACAGGGGCTAAAAAAGACACCATACAGTCATAACGAAGCATCGCTGTTCAGTTCGTTGAACAGTACTTATTGTAAGTTAAACAAATAAACCCGCTCACTCTTCAATAAGACTATGAGATGCCGTATGGCTGCATCTCAAACCCACACTGTTGTCCCGAGCCTGCATGTTAATATTTTGCATCTATTCAATGAACGCTAATCGTTTGCCTGCAAATCAGTTCCCTCCCCGCTTTGCCAAATAACCTCGCTCTTCACACTGTCCTGTGTGGTCCTCACCAGTAACATCCCAGAGACTCCACCCATCTTCCAAATGCCAAAACATGTCAGAGATGTAAAAGGCTTGTGACGGGAAAGCATTTCATTTCATCAGCAATAATTACACTGTATTCAAGAAGAGAGGAGAACATCATCCCTTCCATAATGAAATAATGACGGGAAAAAAACAGGCCAACTGAGCCATGATTTTTTGCAGATGTTCAGGTTTAAAAGTGGAGTTGATGATAATTTTCTTAAAATTTATCTTGAAGAGTCCCAGGAAACAATTATTGCTTGGTAAAAGCACTTGCTGCAATTGCAGGATGCGAATGGTCTATTCCTGATAAGGTCAGGGGCGAATCTACCTAGAGACGTGACAAATATAAGATGATAAAAAGCAATGCACGGTTGTTGTTTTTTCCCTCCAGCCATTGATGTTCATGCATGAAATATAATTTCTTTTTTGAAGATATGTTGAATAGAACGCTCCTCTAGCAGTGACATCAAAGTGACAATATGATTTAACGTTTTCTGTTGGTGGGATATTATTTCTCTCTGAACCTTTTTTGACTTTTATCCCTCGATACTACAGTTAGCTTTGCGGCGGTCCGTGAAATGTTCAACATCTCTTCCTGAAAATGTCAAAAAATAATGAGCCTCTTGTGTTTGGCTACGACTTCACTGTTTGTAATGATCTAATGATGTGGATGTATCTGTGACAAGTAAGGCTTACGCTGCTTAAATTAACAGCGGACGTTTAGTGTCTTGGACGTTCTTGATCAGCGCAGCTGCAGTATGGGACTTTCATTGGAACATTAAGAGTGTATAATTCTTTGGGGAAAAAAAAGGCAGCAAAAAGAGCCCCGAAAAAAGTTTGTTTCATTGGATTTATCCCATCCCCCCTCCCCTTGTGTCAAACCACAGAGAGAGCCAAAGCTTTGGTGAATCAAAAGCATAAATTGACCTTGTTCCATCTCTTGTCATCCAGTCTCATTAAAGGCTTGGTTTCTGAGGCCACAAGCATCTGGATTTAAAAATAGGATGCTAAATTGCCTTGTTGCATCCCCATTTGCTTTGTTTATTTATTTCATGTAGGCATCATGCAAAAGGGGCTCCTTTTGTTCATTATGCTTGTTTGCACATTGTTGCACTTCGACGCAAATACCTTGATGAATCAAGCCCAGATGTTGGCATTGGAATGCCAGAGGTGGGCCTTGGCAAACATTACATTGGCCACCCCTCAGCTCAAATAAATACAGTCAGTCAACGCCGCGCATGTCAATTATTTCTCCCTTTGTGGCCAGAGTCAACAGCCAGGCAGCGCAGTGTCCAGCAATTACACATCTCAAAATTAATTTTATTATAAATCCTGACAGGGTAAATAAAACTCTAATGGTGTTGAGTTTTAAATGTGGCCTCTAATGACTTGTACCAGCAGCCGCTTCAAAAACCGCCACCCCCCCCCCCCCCAGAGACGGCAACGATTCAACAAGCCGCTCCAGAAGGCGCCAATTAAAATTCAGCAAATATCTTGACAATCATCGCTATGAAGTCACCACATGGTCCAGCTAGCTCCAGTGATACTGTCAAGTAGGAGATGGAAACTTGGATCCGTCGTTCTCTTTTTCTCACTCTCTCTCACACAGACACATAAATGTGTAATATCTTTGGCTTGCATCGCACAACACAACGGGTGACAATGTGGGAGTGTTGGGTAATAATGTTGAATGCAAGGCTGACATTTTTTTTTTTTCAGCTATGAGTTGTTACTTATTTCACTTTGCGGTACTAAAATGTTGGCCAGTGTGGTTTGTTATACCCAGTATTGTGATACATGATAAATATTGTTCATGGATGGGGAATCAAAGCTGATTGCAGTTTGACACACGGATTCAAACATTTATTAGTAATTCCTGGAAATTTGGACAATATCTTGGAGCGTGAGCCAATCAGAAAATAGCCCTTCCATTTACCGTTGCATCCATGAAAATTACTGGAAACATCAATTGTCTTTTTTTTTCAGCCATTACTTTCCTTTTTTTCACAATTTACAATAGAGAAGTCATACAGTTACAGTACAGAAAAGCCACAAATTGTGACTCTTTGTTTTTCCTCCATCATTATTTTCCATCCAGTCCCAATGCCGATAATTTTTGCTGCACTCTCTCTCTCCCTCTGCCACTTTCTCAAGCAAAGCTGTTTTTGTGGATGGTTTTGTGTTTTCCATCCGCTTTCAATGCACTGCACTTAAAGGCTTTAAATTCATGAGTTGGAAGTTGTCACCCCCAACAAGAACCTGCTTTGCAAAACAGCTTTGGAGCAGTCCTGAGTTTGATGTTTTTGGTTCTTGCTGCCACCTCCCAGTGCATATCTTTTTTTTGCGTCAGCAGTCTGATTTTAAAAGGGTCAGAGCTTCGCTTGCCACTTATACCCGTCTACTCCTGTGCATTTTATCCAACGCAGCATTTCTTCTTTGAGAAAACATAAAGAAAATGCTCAAATGTTTCCACACATATTCAACTAGAGTGCACACTGAAATTGCACTCTCCTACTGACATGAATGCAGCTGACTCATCATGCACACAACAAATAACCTCCTGTAAGATGAAGAACATTCAGATGTTTAACCTCACCACCTCTGTATCAACTTTCCTGTTTGGCACATGAGCAGCATTGAGTGAATGTAAGAATAATTGCTGCGGCCTGTCCAGAGGTCACAAGGGTCACCACAGAGGGATTTGAGGGTTACGCACCCAACCTGGCTCCATGCTGAGAATGTCAATCAGGTTAACAATAGCCCATTTATTTCGTAATTGTTGAAAGTACCTCGAACACAAGGTCAAAGTCCATTGTGTTGAGATGGCTACTTGGTACTATGTGCTTGCAGCACATATATGGAAGTATGTGCGCCGTGTTTCCCATAGTACACTTCATTTTTGTGTCTGCTTTGCATTTGGTTAGTTTTGTCTGGGACAGGAGGGAGAACGTTAAAACAGGAAGAAGGTTCTGAAGACGGTCCTCAGGCCAAATATCAAGAATGAAATGTGCCAGGTCCAGTTAGGCTTTCAACTACCTCTGACTACCTGCTAGGAACTGTTGCCAGTATTCAAAGCACACCTGGCTACAGGATCATACTTACAGCATGCCTTTTTAATTGAGTTAGATCAAGGTCTGATGCTCCAGAAATTCTTTGGGACTGTACCAAGACCCTTAGTCTGGTTCTGCACCAATTGCTGATGTTTGATTGCTGTGGATCGCTACCAGTGTTCAAATCAACTGTACTAAAAATGCAGGTTTTATTTAGAAAAGACATAGATCTGAGCTAAGCTTTAACCAACACACAACAAATCTTTACCAAATCTTATAATATACTGATAAAGGAGACAGGAAAACCTCTCAAACTTGGAAATCCGAAATTAAATTATTTTCTACATGCACATATTTGATCCTATTTACCATTTGGACAGAAAAAAACATATTCTTGCACCACTTCATGGTTATTCGAGACTATTACCTTAATGATCTGCAAACTACCTTGAATTTAAAGTAGACATTCATGCTGTCCGCGGGCCAGTGACCGAGTGCTCAAGGGCAATCTGCACTCCGGCAGAACCTGCCTGTCGATAATTTCCCAAACCCCTTTCTCACTTTGCAAAGTAAACACACGTCTGCTCTCCAATTAACTACCACAATTCCTTGAGTGTTATTGGTGTGAGTAAGCGGTGCCTACAATTACTCGGTGCACTTCGCCATACGCTCACAGCCTCACATTACAATAACATTTTTCTTTGCCGCAATTATCACGTTGGAGCTGTGAGCAAATTAAAGACCCCTCTGCATTGTAGGGTAATTAACCTCGTCTGGGTTGACCTGTCCAATTCCAAATGTGTTTGCAGAACAATAATATACTTTTTTTGGAGGAAAGTTTTCGAATCCAAAAATCCCTGCTCAGTGCAGAACATTTCGTGCGAGTTCAATAGATATGTGGTCACATATTCTTTTTATTATTAATATTCTGCTCTTGTGGTGTCCAGACAATCAACTGCTCCATAGCAAGCTACATTACGTGTAACAATGGTTTGTGTTGAATTGGACAAATTGTTTGTCTTCCAATGGCCCTAAAATGTAACTCTTTTAAACTGATTCAAGGAATAACATTGTGGGGATTTTGTTAGATTCTAAAAATATGCCTATTTCTATGTGGAAACAGGCTACATTTTCTTCTTTTCCTCTTTTACCGCATGCCTCTGTGCAATAGTTTGACAAGGACGTAGTAGTGGTTCAGTCTGTTTAAAGGGAGGTGAAGGGCAATCAATGGAGTCGCTTCACAGGGAAAGGGAACGAAAGAGGCAACAGGAGGTTGTAATTAGCAAATTAGGTTGGTTTTCATGAGGGAATGGTCATTAATGTGATGCTTTATCAGACCTGTTTCCTCTGCATGCTGTCTCTTTAGTGCTCTATCCAGATTTATGGTTTCACTAATTTTTTTTTCTTTCACTCCGCCTTTGCCTCTCTTTGTACTTGCCTGTCAGGCACAAAAACAAAAAGTTGGCTGCATCATTGCACTGTCAGCAACATCACTATGGTAAAGTGTTGTAATTCAACTTGTAGAATAAACGGAAAAAAGTTCTATTGGTGCATAAATGTAAATGTTCTCTTGATTTTTCTGGTATATATAGGACTGTCTTTGCTGTATATGACCAATGGGGCAGCAAATAACCCTCAGTTGTTCCTCTCTTTTTTTTGTCCTCATCACTCCCTCCTCCTTCATGTGATCAGTATGAAATATCGTCCTGGCCGCAGAAGGCCCTCGTTATCCCCCTAAATAATCAGCATCCACTCTGACCCTCTTGTTTACCTGTCTCTTCTTCCTGGAGGCTGAGGCTGTTTGGTAATGATTTTTCCCCTCTTGAGGCTCTCAAATCCCTCATCTCCCGCTTGTTGTGGGCAGCACTCAGGGAGCACTCAAGCTTTTCTATCACATATGGTAAACAAACAAACAATTACTGCCCCATTGACCATTTATATAACAGTAATACCGGTTTTGGGGATTTACTGCACTCTTGACATGTCTCTCCCCCTTTTTTGTGAAGCATCTGGTTCATGAAATGTCTCAATGAAAAAGTGCACCTCTAAATGCCAAGTTAGAACTTTCTCTTTTTTTTGGTGCAAAATCTGTAATTTGAAGCATACGTGTGGCTATGAACAAAGAAAACTATGTTCTCTTCTACTGCCGACTTCCCAATCACCACTGTTCAAGACGCCGCCTCACTTCCTCTTATATTTCTGTATTAGTAATGTTGATGAAAGGCAAGGGTTTCTACCCCAAATGTGCGAGGACGTCTTTGGTGGTTTTCCTCACTGTAATCGATACACATCCACGTGCCTGGATTTAATCAAGTTTGCAACATCACTGTTAACACTAATTGGCTTCCTGTACAGTAGAGAGCATGCTCCTAATCTTTGCTGGCAATCAAACTTTGCCAGACATTATTTAAGTGTTGTCTATTCTAATATACTGTGGCCTATACATTTAAGAGCAACTGACAAAGGTGTCTGTCTGGTTTCTGTACAGCGCCTACACACTGAAATCACTATTAATCATCCCTCCTTGCAGTCCGAATTAATGTCAACATGTTTTAAATGTATTGGTAATAGCTTAACCTTAGCTGGCAGGCTAGTGGTGGACAGAGTAAAGGAACAAACTGCTGTAGCTACAAGTCATGGGTGGATATGATGCCAAAGAGAGAACACCACACTATGCTAAGATTTAATTTGCTGCATCAAAATAAAAGACTCTAGCTCATATAAACAGATGACAGAATGGTATTTGATTGACATAATGTAAGCATGAAGTCAAAGAATCAAGAATATAAGTTCCTCCCTTTTAGGGTTCAGATTATGGACTGCTGTAGTGAGGTATGACGTCACCCATTGGCTTGCATTGGAAAAATAAATACATCATCACTGTATGTGTTCTGTATTCACTCAGACATATCCAAAATATCCACACAGGTCCATGTTAAAGGACCCATAAGACACTTTACCTGGGTTTTATTTTAAGTTTTGATATCCCAAACAGATATAGTTATGCTTTTAAGTACCAAAAATCATCCGAATATATAATATAATATCTCTAAAACTTCTCTCTGGACTTCTTGAAAGAACGGATCGTTTGTGTCTGCAGAAGCAATTAAAATCTCACTTTCTGCAATATGGGACCTTTAATATGACTTTCCCCTAATGTGCTGTTCAGCTAAAGAAGACACTTCAGTCAGTGGGAAATTGGGAGAATGGAATACCTAATCTTTTATTGTGCTCTAGAGAGGCCATTCGGAGCTGCTTCATCTTACAATTCATTGCTGTCAACGGTATAATGTACAACCTTAATATAATGCCATTTTAAGTTTCGGTCCTTTTTATTGCAGTGGAAAGGATGGATTTGGCATGTTATTACCTCGGCCAGGACAGATCATACCTTATCTCTGCAAAAAGCTAAGACAAAATACAGCAATTACCCTGGAGAATTGAATGGAAAGGTAGCAATCTCCCATGATAGAAATGGTATTTCAGAAATACTTCCAAACTTTGATGAACTAAGATATTGAAGCCTATTCTGCTGCATGTGGTTAGACAACTACTTACAATATAAATAATTAAGTTCTCAACCATCTGCGGTTGAACCCAAACATTGTGGCTTAGTATACTCCAGTATATGCAGTTTATTCAGCGTGCCTCTGAATGAACTGATGAAACTTAAATGACCTAGGCTGTCAGTCAAATGTTGTAGATCAACTTCATTTTTAATTGGTAATCAAACCTTTGGTTACGGTGAGTGAAAGGGGCCAAGAGAATGGGGATTAATTAATTTCTAAGGGCTTTGATTTTAACAGAACACTTTTCGTTGCTTCTTTATTAAGACGGCTATAATTACCTCAGTAGCCGCGGCAAGCAATTCCATTAACTTTTTCCATGGTTCAGGAACTGGAGATAAAGATACTCTTAAAAGTCAGGAAAACAAAAGGAAACACCATTTTTTGTGTAGATATATTTAAGGTTTTGGTGGTAAAAATGCTAAATTAAAGTAGGGCAAGCCATATATGTCAATAATAAAATTAAATAATTATTCCTCTCTGTATTCTACAAGAAAAACAGGTGAAGGTTGTTATTACGTGTGCACCTGGTCAGTCTAAGTTTGTGTTAAGAATCCACCCTCTGCTTCTGAGTGATTTGAAACCAAGTAGAAAAGCCCTTTTGCTTACACACAGCTGTCACCACCTGCCAGAGAATTCTGAAAAACAGAGTGGCGAAGTCAAAACAGCTCATGACCTTGTCTGAAGCATCTAACCTCACCCCAGGTTCTGTGGTGTTCTGCATTTGCCCCATCGGAAACACTTGTCTCTTTGGCTTCCCCTAAATACACCCAGGACATCACCCACTGCCGTTCAATTACCCTTAAAGGAGCATGTAAAAGTATTCCAGGAGCAGGGAGCTTAGAGAGGTTTATATTTATCCATGCAGCATATGCTGAATCATTAGTGGACATGCAGGAACAAAGCATGTTCAGGGAGGAAAATTCAGAAGGGGAAAGGAAGTGTCTCCGGTATGGGAAATGTCAGCTGTCTGACATCTGCCTTCATGAATTCTTCATTAGAAGTCTTGATGACTGAAAAAGGCACATTATTCTGAAATATGATGAGGCAAAATGTCTCAATTTGGATTAATATCTGAACATTGGCCGATGAATTCATTTTCTATTTGTGTCAGAGATTTTAAAAAGTTATAATTCATATTTTGTCTGATAGAGTGGCCTTCAAAGAACAACAAGATCCATCCCAAGGGGGTGCTACTCTGCAGTGATAGAAGACAGAACCACTTACATTCTCTTCCGTCTCGGCACAACCCCACTGTCTGTCACTGGGGTTTGGGGTGAACGTTGAGCAAAGACAGGTTGGAGTCTCGTGTAGGATTCCCACACCCTTCTTCTGCCCCTGCTTCTTTTTTTCCTTTGCATCATATGCCTGGCACCGGCACAACCTAAGCAAGGGCCCATGATCTAACTCCAACTACCCACTCCACAAATCACACAACAACAACGGGTGAAGGGGCTTTTCATGCCGGGGTGTACTCTTACCCTCTGCAGGGAAAGTTTCACATGCGTAATGTCTTCTGGCAACGTCATGCTCATGTCCTATGTCTCGTTATGTGACAGGATAACAACTGAGCTGTTTACTGATTGTACAGCAACATGGAACAATTGCACTATTGTCTGCTTTGACGGAGCTTTTACAGTGCCAATGCTGTAAAGGGAGCTACAGGCAAACATTGAGGAGTTTTTGGTAAATTTATATCCATGTTGGAGAAATCTTAGGGCTAAAAGATTTCAGTGTCTGTGTTGAGTCTCTTTGTGTTATCCATCACTGTCAGACACTTTGGGAACAGAGCCATTGATTCAAAGCAATTTTGAAGCAATAGTTTGACATTTTTGGAAATACATTTCTTTTTTTACCAATAGAAATGATAACATTGTCTTATTTGCCCAGTAAATTTTAAGCTATAGCCAGCATTTGATTAGATTAGCTTCGCCTAAAGACTGGAAACAGGTGGAAACAGCTATTCAAATATAGATATACTGTAAAATCCCATAAAACGGCAAATACTGCTTTGTATATTTTGTGTGAATTGAACAAAGTAGATACTTACTTACTTGGGTCTTTAAATTCCCTGAGCATAAAGGCAATCCATTCCTCCATCCTCTTTGGTCGTGTAGCTTTTGATCCAGTTGTTGTCATGACTTCCCTTGACCCTTATCTCCTGTTCTGTGGTTCTTCTCCAGGTAGTTCTAGGCCTTCCTTGTTTGCTCCTTCCTTACAGGATCTATGTTAGAGCATGTTTCGTAATCAATTTGTTTGTTCTTCTCAGTGTGTGGCCTATTCAGTTCCATTTTCTATGGATTCTATGGGTTCTTGAATGATGAGTTACCATAGGCTTTCATTTAAGATGGAGTTGGTCCAGTCGATTCCTAGGAGGCTGTCGCACACTGCTGGTATGAAACGCTCGCATTAGGCTTTCTGTGCCGAGATAGCTTGTACACGATCCAAAACCTGTCTGACCTTATGTTGTATGAGACTGTAACCCATTACCTAGAAGACAATAGGTTAGGGGAGGGGACTAACAAATCAACTCCAAAAAACAGCAGAAACCAGAAATGGTGGAAGGTTGGGCTTGGGGCTAACAACCTCATCCTGTAGGAAAATAAATACTTTAGAAACGATGATGAGAACCTCTGAACAAGGAAGCTATAATGTGTTAATTAGTGATCTTTCAGGGTGGCTGAACAAAGATTTTGTTACCAGGCTAACTGTTCCCTCTTTGCAGTCTTCATGCTAAGTTAAAGCTGCTTACTTTAGCCTAACTGCACAGACATAAGAGTTGTATTGATCTTCTTGTCTAAATATCCCCTTTTCCCTATCCCATTTACGATTGCACAAAACATATAACTTAATATTGAAAGGCATGGTAATGTCAGTAAATTTTTACTTTAAAGTTGGCTGCTCGTGTAGAATTTGAAGACATGCATTTTGTCATATTCAAAATCGTTTAAGTACATGCAGTCAGACACACAGCAGTGAGGTAAACTTTGGCAAACCTTACCAAGGGCCACTTATTAGCCTGGTCCAAGCCTGGTCCTGCCCATAAAGGCCCTATTCAATCAAAAGTTATGTGGAAACCATTGTTGCAGGATTATTGTAGTGTGGCTGTAAATTGTGTGTAAGGCTCATTATCAAAGGGGCCTCCCTGGCAGAGCTTTGGCACCGGGGAACCCGACAAGTCGGGGTCTCACCATCTGTAACTGGGTTATGAGGGGAAAGGGAAAAAAAAGTTGTTCTTCCACTGTGTACATGCATTAGAGAACTTTCTTGGACCAAGGCCAAAGCTCGACTAAGTTTCCCAAGCTTTATTGGAACCGGTGAAACCATTGAATACGGTGGATGGAGCTGCAGGGAGAAGTGAAACTAGCAGTTATGGAGCAGAACAAGGCATATGGTGGATCAGTGAGAATTCAAGACAAGTTTCCCCACAGGATCAGTAGCATAAGTGTGCCGCATTTATTCGATCCAGCAGAATTCTTTAAAACAAAACCAAAAAAAAAAAAAAAAAAAAAAAGATTTGATAATTCAAAACAGAATAGTCTTGCAGCAACAGACAGTTTGAGTTTTAATCTACTAGTTTTAACAGCGGTGGCAAGTTTTGTACAGTGATACACTTTCAAGTATCTCTTCCATGTTTAAATGAGCATACCACCAAAAGAAACAAATTCCAGTTCACAAGAATTCCTTTAAAAAGGCTGTTTTTTATCAACAATTCCTTGTTGCTATGTTTATATAGTGCAGCGGTTTCAGTAATGGCTTCTGGCAACAGCTGCAGCACGAAAGAACATTTACCCAACTCCTCATGTTTGCTAATGCTAACTTCAGGTGAAATCTTGCAGCAGGGACTCCATTCGAGTGCTTCGATCTGGATATTTCGCTGCACACAGTTGGCGTACTTTCACTTGCAATATCTGTCTTTGTGTTGTGGTTGATAGAAACAATGGTTAAATTGTACTTTGTGCATTTATTCTTCGATTTAAGTGGTGTGTTGACAACCTGCAGAAAATGTCATGATGAGGTACTAAGAAAAAAAACAAGATAGGCCTGTCATATTTAGATTTACCCTCATTTAGCTCTGAGATTTTTTTTTTCTATTCAAGCTGCCTGAATCAATACAGCTGTTTATCGGGCTTCGAGCCAGCAACATCAGTTTGATTTGGTGGATTGTTGCACTTTTAGTAATCATGCTGAAGTTATTAAGATGTCTGTCTTCCTTCTAGGTCATAAAAAACAAGCTACTCCGATCATTGTTTCATCAAATTACAACATCGGGATTTCAAATCAGAGCTAATAGAATTTCAAGAACCAGCCCCAAAGATATTTTTGAATAACAACCTGAATGAACATATAGAGCCCCTAGTGAATTTTACGCACGATTTCCCCTTATTGTCCGCTGTTAGATGCCAAGAAGCTGCATTTCATTTTGTCCAAACATAAATGAAATTCAGGAAGCAAATGCTTTTGATATGTCTCCTCGCCTGCCATGAGAAACTATTCATCAAAGTAATAATCCTGAAAGTACAATCAATCAAGGCATACTGATCCAATCCTATTAGCATCAAGGTGGGAATCGAAAACGTTTGACTCCAATACATAATGATCTGAATTTCCTTAAGGATTCAAAATCCAGTTGAGCTTATAAAGAAAGTATATATATTTTTTACGCAATTTGTTTGCCAGAAAGTTCATCCGCATTAACATATTTTCATCACCTGTTTTTAATAACACCCATCTGCAAATGTTTTGTGTTTACGTAAATCACAGCCGCCTTTGCACGCACAAAGTGATCCACCAAAATTACTGCCAAGGGCCTCTGTTCGGGCACTTTTCCAGCAATGATTGATAAAGTGGGGCTTGTGGAAAATGCAGGGCTGCCAGGGTAGGTGTTAGATGTGTAACATCACAGGCAGTTAACCAAGCAGCACACACACATGACAACGCCGCTCAATGCATAAGCGCTTATACAGTGCATGACAAGCGCTGTGAGAACTGGGCGTGTTGGAAGGCAGATTGATGCAGCATCGCATCACTTCAGAGGCTGATAGATTTCCGAGAGGATTGTCAGGGATGGGTTGGTGTGGAATTTGGACCAGAGCATCTTCACATGCAGCCTCCAAATGATTGAACCTCTCTTTAGGAGTACTGTAACACTTTCATCTGCTTCCCACAAGTTCAAGGCAGTGACAAGTTCTCATGGAACATACGCGGCAATAAACATCGTAACATGGCAATTGTAATGTGAACAGTATGCTGCCACTCGAACGAGTAATTGACTTCAGCAGACCTACAATCAGTGCCCTGTTTTCAGGGATAAAACCCACTGCTTTCCCGTGAGAGCGTCCAATATTAGGATTGAATTTGGCTTCTCTGTCTCTTTGCAAAATCTACTTAAAGGTAGAGCGAATCGATTAAAGTCCAACAGCGCTAAATGTCTTTGTGCTTTCTAAATGGGGGGATGTTTTCAGAAAGAACACAATTAAAGCACTCAACACTAACACATCACAGAGTAAGACATTGAAGAGCATCTGCTGTCACAGAATCGTTCAGGTTGTCCCTCTCTATTAAAACGCTCCCAGCAAATGGCCTTTTATTTTCTGTGAATGGAAATGCGAGCATGTCACGTGTGTGGTCTTGTTGATGTTCCAGTCTTCCTCAACTGTAAATAAGGAAACATGCATATGCTACCGTCTAATCCCATTTTCATTAGTGTTTGGAAATTGGAACTGCGGGAGACTCTAAAGAGATGCCAGTGCCAGCGCTTGTCACTTTATTTGGTCAGAAAACCAAATCTGATCTCCACCCAAAAGTTTTCTTTTTAAAGCCCAAAGTTTCCTCAATGTCATCATCTCTGGCCTAGTTCTGTCTTTTAATGAACCAACCAGAGGCTTTGTAGTTTGATTAAACAGCGACTTGGTGAAAGGTGACAGCAACATACATGTTCAGTGCTCTGGAGACATGAAAGATTTATTTGGAGGAAAATAATGAACCCGAGCATTAAAAATGCAGAGCATGTGCTGCTTAAGGAGAAGAGTTGCTTTCGTGTTTCTTCATATTCTGTTTGTGTGATGGGGTCGTCATGCCATGAGTGTAATCCAATGCAGAGCGTGTTCTTGGATCCTTGTGGACACACACAAGCTCTAAATAAGAATAGATTTTATCACCGCCCCATCCAGGAACTCAATAGCCGCATTGTATGCTGAAGGATTTATACTTTGGCTTGGACTGTAACAAATGGGTGGCCTGAAATAGCATCCAGGTTCCTCTCATAAGCCATTTAACCAAAAGATCCTCTGCCTGCACTGCTGGTTCTGTTCACTGTTTATCTAATAATGATCTTGATTCCTTTCTTTTCGGTTATGGTTATTAGTTTGTTTGCCATTTTACTGGTGCAGTCTGCCTTTCCTAAATCTCTTCTGTAAATACCTCTTATACTGAGCTCAGGGTATTTGGTTCAGTGTGCAATTTCCGTGCCGCTAAGGTTAAGCGAGCAGGACTAATTGAATCTTGCATGTCTTCGTATGATTTATGGAGGAGCAGGATAGATTCGGAGGCTTGATCAGCTATAATCTCTCTCATTACAGGAGATGTAAGAAGAGATGATTGTCCACCTTAATTTAAAACTGCTGCAAATTCCTCGTAACCTCTTTGATATCGCACCGGCTCCCACTTTGGGAACGGCCGATTGCAGGGTATGGCTGCCAGCTGGACCAATGCGCCAAATAAGGTGCCCCTTATCCCAAATTTGAAAATCTATTTAATTCACAAGCTCATTAAAATGCTGCAGTTTAGCACAGCAGTTGTTTAAGGGTAAACCACAACCATAAGGGAAGCCACATGGGAAAACTTGTTAGCTTTTGTTTCAGAGTACTCCTAACTCAATGAAGATCAAATGATGTGAAAATGCACTTTGTCATATTTGCGGACTTTCCATCTCCTCATGTAAGTAAAGTGAAGTGTATTGCTGCAGCACATTTAAACAGCTTAAGCTGACCAAACTGCTGCACAGAGGGACGTGTGCAACTATTGCATAATACAAAGAGGCGACTCTTCATCATCCTGCTACATCCTGCACTGTAATGGTTCTGTCCGCTTCCTACAGAAGGAACTACACCATTTAAGAATCACATGCGAGTCGTCTTCTAAATTACCATGCAGGCTCATTTCCAGGACGTCTGACTCACTTTCCATGTTTTCTATGGTTCACCTTTCCCTTCCGATTCATTCCCAAACATCCCATTTTACTGGAAATGTGTAGAAGACCACATTTCGGAATGCACGTTGTCTTGAACCGTTTAACTAACAATGCATTAGTCTGTGTTGGAGAGCCACGCAGGAGGGTAGGTGACTATCACTGACACAGGGAGGAGGGTGTTACATATAAATGTGTATTATCCAGGGAGAAATCGGCGGAGCTTTCTTGCTCTTTTGTCAGCAACAGTCTGCTCACCTGAGAATGGCCCAGTATAACCACAGACATTTATCGGCTGCTGAGAAGCTCCGTGGAGCAGCTGGGAGTTAAGTACTTCGCTCTGGGGAACTGAAATTAGATGAGGGAGGGGGGAGAGTGGTACTTTTTTACTTTCCCCACACATACTGGACTTTCACAGACAGCCTGGGCAACCAAACCTCATAGGAAATCCTACTTAAATATTCATAAAACATACTCTCAGGAAAAGGATATATAACATATAATAATAATAATTTTTATGCCACATATAAAAAGGGGGAGATTCGTTATACCAAGTCTACCAATACCATGGCTCAGGGCTGAGGAGTTAGCCAGTTGTTGGCATGGTGGTATTTGTGGCTTCTTTGCGAAAAAACCCTCCGGGAAGAAAGCCGTAATAAGAACAACGTGTAGTGATGAAGAGCCGGGCCTCCAACCACCTGAAACTACAGGTCAGGATTACCAATCGTCCCCAGAGGATGAGCACCCCTCTCCTTCCTCCTACGACCTTTGACTTGGTCAGTTTGACTGACAGGTAGGGAGGAAACATGATGCAGGGTTACTTTTCGCCCCAACGCTTTCAAAACACTCTTTGTTGCCTTTTCTGTGAAACTTCAATGGATCTGGAAGAATCTCCTCCGGTAAATTCTCATGTGGCGTTGTGTTACCGTCTCTGGCATTTCTTTGTTAATCACAGGAAAAAAAAAAAGTCCTCCGGCCCCCGGGGCATAACACATGATTCGCTTTATGACATCATGCCGGTATCTAGCGATCTTATTTAGAAACAAATATTTGGGTTAATATGATTACGCTAATGCTTTTCCTCTTATAACAGTGAGCTTTCCAACTGTTTTGATTATATTTGAATGATGGCGTGTGCCCTGCGTTTGATGTGTCCCGGAGCATGAAAGCGGCGGACGTCGCGGTTCACGGTCCTCGCCGTTGGTTTTAGTTACAGCAGCGTTTGGGCGGGTGGCGGAGCGCTGGTGATGTCAAACCCGCAGCTGGGATATAAAAGAGTCTCATGCCATGTTTCTGAAAGCCCTTTATTGTTTTCCCCATGTGGGGAAAGATGAATGCCTGATTTGCTCTCATCTTGTTGGCCAGGAAAGATACACCGCTTGTGGATAAAGATCTTGTTAAACACTGGTAATGATGGTATAGTTGTTTTCCTTTCTTTTTGTTGTGGACTTAATTTAAGGTTTAATTTGCACCTAAAATAAATGCTCTGACATATGTATGCATGTATGGAGAACACCAGGGAGTGGATGTAGTGATTTCACCCCATGCGAGGAAAAACAGCATAAAGTAACAGCTTAACGCAGGAGATCAGAGGGACCTGAATTTCTTGGTGGTCTCATATTAAGACAATTTTGAGTGTAAATGCTTCCATAGTTGACTTATGTGCAGGGTTTCATACAGTTACCGTATAACAATTTGCTGTAAAAATGTTTCGTTTAAAACAAGGCAAGAGTGAATTGAGTTTTATTCCTGTTTATAAGGCTCCCCTGACTGAATGCAGTAAAAAATTTCTTTTATACCATGTACAGCAGTAAAAACGAACAAGGTGTATATAAAGCTTGTTGTTCACAGCAATGACTCGACTCCGCAGGAAGGTCCTGCAACGGACTGTGATTGCTTTGTGAAAAAAATAGCCCTCATTAAGGGGAATTAATGGCTCACAAAAAGTAACCAAAGGAGCAGCCGTTCACGTGTTTTTAAAGGGAAAGATTGAGAGAGGTTAGAAAAACGGGAGCCTTGTTCATTTGCAGGGAGTTTTTGGCTTTTCCTGCCGATTCATTCCCACTCCTACTTGCAGTTAAGCTGTTTTGTGTTTTCGACTCATCTACTTTCTTGACGCCATCCATCATCGCAAATCCGTAGCGGCAAGATCACAACATATTTCAGTCGCGGATAATGTCCACTACCGGTGCTTCTTTTGATTCTGTTGTTCTGGAGTTGAAAGAAGAGGCGAGATGCACATCCCTCGGAGCCTGGCGGAGGGGTTTCCTGGGATGGGAAAATAAACTCTGGAGCTGGCTGACTTACAGTGAGTCCAGGGCCCGATGATGACACTTTATTTTCATTTCCACTCAGGATGCATGGAAGGCTCAGAGACACTTACAGTATTCAGCGTTCACACAGAGCCCTTTCCCAAATAAATGAAATGCACCAAAATTTAGGGGCATTCAGGGAAGCTCTAACAACATGCAATAAATCTTTATATGTCTCCATTTTTGATATGATAGCACAAACAATGTCTGTCTGTGTTTAGACGTGTGTGCAAATACTCACAGGAGTGCTCCTGTATATCCTGCCTGCGTTTTGTCAGACTGCATGGTGTACAGGGTGACGAGAGACAGACAAGTAGTAGCTTTGATATCCAGATGCTACCTCTGGGAAATGTACCTGTCTTACTGGAGCAGCAACTTCCTATCTTTGTTCTGCCCTGTGTTTTCTCTGCTTTCTCCCCACCATCAAAAGACGTATGTTAGAAGTTAATACTCCTGTCAGTGCCCTGGACCAAGGCACTAGTAAAATAACTGGAGTTGGTCCCCTGCCCACTGCTCCTAGAATGTGTGTGTGTGTGTGTAGGATGGCTTAAAGGAAGAGGATCAATTTCCCCACGGGGATCAATAAAATACTACTTCTTCTGCTTCATCTTCTTCCTCTTCTCAGTCTGTCAGCACCCACAGGTCTGGTCTGATGACGTCTCCCTGGAAGCAGGACTTACAGATAATACCTCAGTTGATTTGACATACTGCACCATTATTTTATGATTTGCTGGAGTGCTGAAGGGAAAAATGGGATTGTATTTTTTGCAGTCTGTGCCCAGCAGAGGGCTAAATTGGCACTAGTCTTTAATGCGGGCAGTTCGGAGAGTCCAGTGGAGCATCGTCATTTTGATGAAATTCTACTTTCAGACTTTAAAGTCACTCTCACTCATTCTTTCATCCGAAATGATAAAAAGATCTGTCATTGCTGACGTTTTATGCCCGACGTGCATTGCTGGAGTGTAACAGCCGTAACGTCTTGCCGTGGGTTTTTATATGAACAGTGAATTCAACAACTTCACGCAACAGACTCGAAACACTGCAGACTCTAGACTTTCCGTTTTGCTCTTAAATCTTTCATCCCTCTGTGCTACTAAAAGATCTCCTCCCTGGCTTCTCCTCGGCCCCCTCCTCCTCATCGCAGTCTCTCTATCAAACATTTTCCTTTGCTGTTGACAAGATAGGGTATCTATGACACAAGAGCCTGTACCCGTCACGCTTGCGTGCCCAAACCATTGCAAGAATAATCCCACATGGGTCAAGTAAACACCGGCCTCAGACCACCAGCGCTGGCTGATAAGTTGAAAGATAGTGAAAGTGAAGCCTTTGGGAGCTATGGGGATAAAATACCATAGCGAGAGGGAAAAAAAACAATATTATACTCAAAACCATAGAGGGCGGATCAAAGTGGATGGAAACTTCCCACATAATGGGGCAATGGTAAGTTAGTTGACCAATTTAAAAGAATATATTTGTTTAGAGAAAAGGGTTAGTGCACCCAAATCATAGGACATATTTTCCTACTCACCTCTGTCGATATCTTGCCATCTAGCCATTTTTTTCCTTTTGTCTCGGTTTCAAGGTATTTGCTTCTATCCCAGTACAATAGAGGCATTTGGCGTTTTGTCTGTGGTGTTTCACAGCAATAAAAAAACACTCCAAATCTTCAACAGCAATGTTACTGTTACTCCTTTCTACTCAGAAACTACTTTTTCTTGACAAAATAGTCCCCAGCTTTAATTGGTAATTTCTAGAGTTAACAACAGATCAACAAAATCTCTTTTTTTTCAATAAGAAACATTTCTTTCTTTAGCTTTTATTGTCTCTTCATGATTTGTCATTGGGATGGTTTTTTTTTAATCGAATAATTGAGAATAATGGATATAATTGTTAGTTGCAGCCTTATTCCATTTCCATACATTCCATTTACCTCAACTAAAGAGAGACAGTGCAGGTATACATGTTATTTGGTCAGTCTAATCCCAAAGATGTGCCATGAATATTGAATAATTGGAGCTCAAATGTGTTGTCAGTGGATCGGCATTCAGGCGCTGGCTCTGTAAAGTATGCCAGTTTATTAAAATAGCTAAGGATTCTAATAACATTTTTGACTTTTTGCATTGAGGCAAGCACAGTTGGCTTTTCTCCATCGACTCCTGGTTAAGGAACTGTGAAGAACTGTCCTTGAGCAGCTCGGGGCCCTGTGATCCATGTTATATAGCACAGTGAGTCTAAATGCATCTACACATACTCATACACACAACACGGACACATACGCACACTGGCTCACACATCTCTAGTGTTGATAAGGTCAGCCAGCAGTCAGGTCATCTGTTAAAAGCAGGTATAGGGTTGCACATGATTTCAATGTGACATCCAATAGCCATGGATGTCTTAAACACAGATAAAGTATTTCATTGGAACCTGAACAAGAGAGGGATCATTTGATGCTAATCATGCACTGTATGTCCCATTTGTCTCCTGGCATCCCGGTCTTCCATTGACCAGACATGCTCCTGCTACTATTTTTTGTGACTCGAGCCTCACGGAAGAAGCCAGAGATACACACTTGCAGGTCCATGTGATACTACGCATGTCACCATCAGTATGCTTGGTCAATATTCGCCAAACACACCCTTGATGAGCTTCAAAAGCATCTGCTGGCTGATCCCCAGGAAGGAATCGTTTTGCCCCGCGTTCTTTCTTTAGTGTTGATCTGGATGCCGCGGAGTCACATGTCAAATGGATAAATCGGGATTCGACCCGACTGAAATCAGTTCATCTCCCACTAAGTACTGTAGTAAAGGTGTAGTACACTGTAGGTTAATGAGCTGCCATGCATCTCAGTATTTCAAGGTCTAATTAGGGCTATTGATTGACTACCGGAGTATTCTGGTCTGGAGTTTAAATCAAACAATGAACAATGAAAATTTTTCTAGCTAATCAATGGTTAGGCTGACGTTGCTTTCCCCTCAACATGCATATGCTGAGTGGTTTAATTAACTCTCAGTCAGCGTTGTCCCTTCCTCAGTGTTTAAAACCATTGCTTGTGCAAATTAGATCCCATAAATCACACTAATATTGAGACCTTAAGTCCTCCAGTGTTCCAGTTACTCATGTTTCTGTTCCCGGTCTCTGCTGACATGACTCCAACACCTAGCGGCACATAGGTGGAAGACGATACAGTTCAGCGCAAGGTGACCAGACTTTTGGCCTTTTAAGACCACTTTTGTCATGAGAATTTATTAGGCTTTATTTATCTGGTGGATTCCTAAACCGCTGTGCATGCGAGGATTGTTTGCCAAAATCTAAGTTGGTTAACACACAAAATAAACCATTAATTTCCATTGTGGCTTACACTTAAGTCTGGCCAAGCCAAGCTGGGCTCATCCTAATGTTTCCCTTTTTCATTTTCAAGACACGAGTTTGTTGTATTTTTCTCTATTTAATAGAGAAAAGAACATAAATTTGACCAAAATGAATACTTCCTCGCATGCAAGCGTAGGCTGCGTTACGAGAACTGTCCTCAGCCTACAGCGAAGTCTTCTGATGAAGCCGTCATGATGGCCGCCTCTGCCAATTAAACTTGCAGCATAAAGTGATGGGACTCGGCCAATCGATTGGCTTATTACTGACCTCCCCTCATCAGGGAGTGTGTTCTGCTTCCATCGTGACCGCAGTCAGTACTGCGGGGAAGATAATTGCAGTGTGCAGTGCGCGGGGTGGGTCTCAAGTATCCCAGCACTCAGGCTGTTGCCAGAGGAAAACACATTGATCTCTGAAGGTGATGAAAAGGCTCTCTCACAAGGCCCTGCTTCCTCCTCAGGAGCGTTCCAGCCTTGACACTGAACCGGAGCAGAAGCGTAGATGATCCATGCATGCCTGCCAGCCAGTGGTATTCATGTAATTTGTCTTCTGCAAGTGTGTGTGTGTGTGTTTGACTATGAACGGGAGAAGAGCTGCTTGTTCTCTAATGATTTTCTGTCCCTGAAAATGTGCGTTTAGTGTGTATGAGTGAGTGTGTGTCTTTATTAGAGATTATGTGTAGAAGACTACATCAGGATTGTATTTGTCGTTAGCATTCAATCAATGTAGAGACTCTCGAGTGCTCTGTCTGCAATTAGTGTAACACTGGGCAAGTCTATTTGATTCTGGTCATGCATAGAAAGAAAGATGCCTTTTTAATACTAGTTTCAATCTGCTTGATGCGGTGTTAATGGAGCCTGCAGTGAGAGACAAATTCCTCACATCCTAATGGATTGACTCAAGGTTTAATGAACTGATAACTGGCATCTGGACAACCAGCACCAGACCCAACCTAGACAGCCATACACACACACACACACACACACACACACACACACACACACACACACACACACACACACACACACACACACACACACACAAAATATTCAGGATGCAGAAATGGGTTGATAACCTCATCTGACCACTTCTACTTTTGAGTATCAAGTGTGTATCATTAGATTTGAGTGCTGCTCCATGTAATTAGTGTCAGATTCCTGTTGGGTAATGTCTTGGGGACTAGCTGACATCAAGGTATTTTCAGCTTTAATGTAATCATAACAACACTGGCGTGCACCCCTGAGTATCAGAATCCTGTGTTTTCATGCTGTCTTGTAACAGAAAACTGCAAAACAGAGTTTCATTATAGTTTTTGCGTAGCAGGCGTCACTGTTCATTACCCCTCATGACTTGATTGTTAGATTTAATTCAGGCCCTAATCAGCGAGATGTCTTGCTTTAGGGCTGTTGTATAAATCAAACTGTAAATTTCCAGCGAGCTAATCATACTCTCTTGAGTACCAAAGTAAACACATGTCTATCTATATATAACAATGCATGCATGCCCTTTATTAAAGCTCTGGGTTGTAATTTAAATGGAACTCATCAGAGCCCTTTTACATTTTATTCACAAGACAGAAAATCTGCATTTTAACTTGGTAGATATGGAAAAGGATGTGTATGCACCAGCATGCATGTGCACCATGGACGCTACTCTGCAAGTTTCCATGCGGTGACAAAAACAATGAATAAATGTAAAAATCAGACACAATGGTATCTTTTCTGGGCAACATATTAAATATAATTGCAAAGAATTATTTAGGAAATGGCTGTAATCATCATATTTACTCAGGAAATGGTTGCATTGGAGTTAAGTACAGTTGGAAATAAGGATAATGAAGATTATATGCCACAGAATCACAGAATAATGTGAAATATCCTTTACTGGTGTTTTTCTAGGTTGGGTTGGGAATCAAATGGGGACCTTGGGAAAATTTAAATAGGCCTTTGAATTCTTTTGCAGAATTTGGTGTTTATATTGTGTTGCCAAAATCCTCTAGAGTCTGTAGCAATGCAGTGAAGGCCGTATTTACTATAGCATTTTAGGTTGGAAGTCTTCAAGCAGGTTAACAAGCTATTACACAAGTCTTTATGATAATGCACATTTCATTTTTAAATTGCAAGGAAAATAATCCTAACAACACAGCTTCTATTTCAAGGCAGTTAAAGAACCACTGCCATTAAACAAGGTTGATAATAGGGTTGCTCTTTGAAAACAGCTTAACATGTCATGCTAACCATGCTGTGAGTCTGCTCCTTGTATCAGATTGCTGATGTGGAAATTTACATCTAATGTCCAGGAGTTGAACTTGTATTGACACAAGTGAAGCTGACTTAACATGAATCACAAGCATCCACATATCTTGGATTGTGATGAAAAAAGAAATCCTACCAGAGTAGAGCTCATGTTTTAGGCAACCTTTGGTTGACCTCCTCCAAAGTTGTGGCAGCCATTAAGTAGATTGTATGCTTTACTTATTGTATGGTAAGTAAGCACACACAGCTTCAAAGGGTCAGGTGGACTAACTAGACCGGCACCCTCGTGAGAAAGAGCGATATGGTAATTTAAGTGCCATTATTTGTGAAGAACTAACAAGCTGCTCTTTGATAACAAACTGGTTCCTCTGCTTTTGGGTTTCTTCATATCTTAAATTGAAAGAGTCTGAGGAAATTAGGGATTAGTAAAATGAGTTAAGGAGGTCAGCCAGAGGACTACAAGGGCTTCCCTTCCGGAGCCAGTTTGATGGGTCACAAGTTCAAGGGGACGTTTCTCTTTCTCTCAACAACGTGCTTGACATTTGGTGGAGACACAGTCCAGATCTTCATCTCGTTGTACTATTACGTGTTGATTGTGTTAGACTTTAAGTTTTGAATTGGATCTTTGTGCTGGAAACGCACACATGCAGTTTTTTCCTCGCATAACCTCAAAGACGTAGGTCAGCAGTAGTTTTTGCATTTTTTTTTTAGAGCATACATATGCTACTACTGTAGTGGTTCCCAGCCAAGGGCAATTACCCCAGGGCTATGTCTGCAGTTATCAGGACATTGTAGAGTAACTCAACAAATTTGAAAAGCTAGAAATTACAATTAGAGTCAGCTGTAACAACTAAACGCCACATATTTACTACTAAAAACTAGTTATAAGTGATTGATGGTTAGAATAAGTAGCTAAAAGCAATGGATAAATGGGGTAATGGTTTGCAAAAGGGACTGTTCATTATTTATCGGAGAGGAGGAGAGGGTTACTCACATAGACCTGTGACTGTAAAATTTTTCCTTGAACCTCCCCAAATGCCTCGGGGAAAATGCACGGCACTCCCTCCACCATAAATAACCATATTTTATTATATTCACACCAAAAGGTGGGTAGTTTTGGAGAAAATAAAAAAGCAAAGGCTGAACTTTTCCAACCATTATATTTAATAGCAAACCGTGACTCTTAAAGCTTGGCCCCTCTGACACCCCCCTCTCCCCCTCCCCCTACACCTTCCCTCGTTGGGGAAAAAAAGAAGAAAAAAAAGCAAAGTACCAACCCAACTTACTGTGTCCTCCCCTATAGTATTATAGTACTCCACCAGTTACCTACCTCACCTTCTCTCCCCAAATTCCATGGTATTCTGCTGGTTCACAAGATCTTTGGCTACCAATCTATCATACTCATTCATTATAAAATCATGTATGCAATGATAAGGGTCTAAATCAATTTTCCAATCATCAACTCAGATCTTTTTTTTTTTGTCACAATTGAATGTATTTTGTCAACTTCAATACAAGCAAATTTCTCTTGCTTGTATATACTAATATAGTTTGTTCAAAATAGTTATAATCAGTAATAGTTATAGTTATAACTGTTAAAAATAGTATGTAGGTGTTCATATGTATATGTGGTTCAAATAAATATCTAAATGAATTGGACATATAGTTGAAATAATTAAAAGAAATTGATGTGTTGTAAAGGAATATGTGGAAATCTATGGATAGTAGGCTAATAGATAAAATGATGGTTAAAAAGTTTGTTAGCTCCAAGAAACAGATGAATAGTTGAAATAAATGTCAGCAGGAAGTATTATTGAGTTTATTTGACAGGGCTGTGGTTGGTGAATCTGACAGAAAAGTCTGGGAATAAATTAACTATTGTGTAGAAGACACAATCTTACTAGTTTTTTTCAAAGTTGTCCACACTCCTTGAGTCTACCAGGTTTTACAGTATGGGGCAAAATCAGACTTGACATTTTCTACCGAGTTCTCTTTCTTTGTCTGAAAAGTGTGCTTATTGGGTATACGTCCTGGCGAGGCTGTCCACTTTAGCTGTTAAGATTTTGCAATTCATATATCTGACAACAATACACATGCACCCCTTGACGATGAAGCGAGCAGTGACATTCACAGATGAGGCTGGTTGTAAAGTTGTGGCTCCATTTCCATTTTTTCCCCCTTTGGACAGTGGACCCAGTGTTCCACGCATTAGCATTTCTGTAATGATTTATTCATTGTCATGCAGAGTAATAAGGATCTTGGATCAGAGTTGGTGTCCTCTTTGCCAGACGCGTCCGCAAAAATGTACTTGTAAAGTAACAAATGATTGTACAGTAGAAAGCCAGTGTTTGTGCAGCTATAGTTCCGTTATACCCACGTGCTGCCAGCTTTAATAAACTCACCCATCCATGCTGTGGGATTAAATGGACTATGGTGAAGTCTGTTTTGACTAAATCTTGCTAGATTCTTGGAATTCTGCATTTTTGAGGAAATATTCTGAACAATTCACTCAACTAAATTCGAAAACAATTTTTTCAGCTAGTGAGAGATGACCCAATATATTGTACGTATTGATCTCCTGATCATTTAATTCTGATATTGACAGACAGTAAACGATCACAGACTTTTAGAGAATGATTTTAATGATTTTTCAATGAAAATGCACCGTTTTACCAACACAGTACCGTATTGAAGCACTTAAGCCAAGATGGAGCCTGACGATGATGACGTGAACATTGTTATACATTTCGGACTGGAGACTGAAAGCTAACTCTATTCATGTGGCAATTTACAAAAGAAAATTGTTAAGGTTTGACAGCGGAACATTTTAAGAAGCGAATCTTTTGAAGGCTGTTTTGGTCTTGGGGGCGCCATTCTAACGTTGGCGTGAAATTCACCATAACTGAACCAAACAGCAGCAGGCAATATCATGTCAGCGTCTGAAAACATTGGCGATGGAAGTATTGGATCGCCATGACATTTCCCCAAAACATTCGTGCTGGACATTGTATTTTTTGTGACTCATATATAAACAAGTAAGGTCAGCATGTGGCGCTTTTGGTAACCATGAAATAGGATAGGATATTTAAAGGTTAGCATGACAAATAGAGACTTTTAACATGGAAATATTTGTGGATGAATGATTCTAATATGACATGGTTTTTATATGTGGCACTTCGTTGATTGTAATAAGCAGGTGTTTGTTGCACGGTCATGAGAAAGCGCAGCCTCAATCACTTTCAAAAACTCTGAATTTTGAGTTTCAATTTTGCCAAAAACAAAGGAAAACAAACTACTTCTATTTGACTATTTGATTTCATTTCCACAAACAGAACATGCCAAGGGTATTGCAACAAATCAAAATATTATGCTCTCCAATGACGTGAGCATGAAGATAGCATTTTAACGAAAACGAGAAAAACCATCTGACTTTATTCACTTTACCTAGAAATGTGAAGTTGGTTTTGCTGAGACCTATAGAAGCCAGTTCTCTTCAAACCTGAGCTACTTTGGAGGGTGGAGCTGGTACCCAGTTTGCTATTTTTGGCATAACTTCTAATTCTAAGGAAGAGCCGTACTTTGCGAGAGAAGCTCTGAGTGGGCTGATCATGTATATCAAACTCTGAAACAACCTTGTTGCTGTAAATGAGACTGACTTGTTGGTTCGAGCACTTAAAACTGATTTGATTTGGAGGAAAAAAAGAAATGGAGCAGAGGTGCAGTGTTGTTAGCTGTTTCTGGGCCAATCGATATTTTATGGATGATGTGTAGGGCTAAAATGAAATTTTGTCTTGAAGCATAAACAATAAGTTCTTATGTCAAGCAATGTGTAATTTTGAAATAATGACTAACATGAGCAGGGGTGGATTCAAAAACAATACACCCATGGCTCCAAAACAGCATGTTTCACAATGCTGCCAATTATACAGGATCCCTTTGTGCCAAATAGCATTAAAACGAATACTACGATCAATATTTTGGATGAAACCGCTGTGTGGGATTGTAAAATCTCATTCTGTTTGACTGATCCCGAAAAGTAATAATAATAAGACATTTTTTTGTGACCAGCGCAATCCTCTCAGTGTTTTTGCTGGTTTGTGGTGGATTCATGCTGTTCTTACAGCTTACTCTGTGCCGTTCGGATCAAAATGAATTACCATCATATTAACAGATACGGTGATGACCTTTACAGCCAGTGTGATTCACTGTGAAATGTGATTTTAAGACGGAAAAAAAAAATCTGAGAAACACTGCTCTCATTTAAATGGCATCCGCCAGTGATGGGCACTATGACAATTTTACATACTCGCTGGTCAAGACTACAATTTGCAATGTGGTCTTGAAGTCTTCCATAGGACAAATGTAAATTCCATTTGTCGTCCACTATAGGTTCAGGTCATTGACATCGTTTCAGACGGCGAAACGACATAACAGGGAAGAAGAGAAAAACAGGTGTTGGTCAGTCATCCAGCAAACACTTTAATCAAATAAGAAATATGACGCAGCCAATTTCGCTTTCAAGTATATTGAGAGAGGCTTTGGTGTTTCGCTATTAAAGAAAAATGATGTTCATGCTCTAGTTATTTCTATGGGATACAACTTCACTTGGCGCAACATTACAAAAAACTGTATCTCGTGGCAGGGGCTGATTCTAAACATTTGATAATGTCGGTTAGCATTTTGAATTCCTTTTTTTTTCCGTTTTAATCTTCATGTCTTTTGTCTCTGCTGAAGCTACATTATATAGTGGCTTTCTGCTGTTTGATTTATGAAACACAAAAGCCACCACGAAATAACACAGTGGAAAAAAACAATACGCAACACCACAGGGTCCCTTTTGTTATGGGCGAGACCAAAAAAAAAAAAAAAAAGTCTTGAATGAACAACAAATGCTCTTTTGATTTACATTGTTACAACGCAAAAGCTGTTGAAAAGGTTGGAAAGGTTTCAACAGATTGTTCATTGCAGTTGACTTTCTGCTTGCCATATATATATATTTTTTTTAATTTTTATTTTTTTTTCAGAAACTATTGTTCCATGACCATAGTTGGGTTGCAATGACAAAGGGGCGGGCTGACTACGCTGTTGTTTTGAGCAAGAATGATGTTTTGCATTGACAGGAAGCTCAGGATCTCTCAGCAGTCCCAGTCTGAATCCTTTTAATTTCATTTATGAGGCCCTGCTCCATTTTGTTGTCTGAAATTATTACTATAAATCTGCAAAGCAGTCTCCCATTCTGATAGATTTCAAGTTTTTTTTTTTTTTTTTCATTTGTGTTTCAGGAACTGAAATGTTATAGTGTTTTTGTTGGCATACACTTGCTGCAAAAATCTGAAAAGGGCTGTTCTTGAACTTCTGAAGCGGTTTAAGTGGTCTAGCGTTCTCATCTTTCACTTTATAATCCGAACACAAAATATTGTGATGAATATCGTGACCCGTGACGATGTCTGAAAATAAGGTGGGGTGTTATGTCTGGACCTCCGGCTCCTGTGTGGGCAGTGTTTTTTTCCTCTGAAGTGCCACCGAAATCAGGAGGATGCTGTTTCATCACGCCGTATATCCCGAGTATCGTTTCAAATGTGAGCGATAACGCGACAGCTGCCAAGTGCAGTAAAACCCCTTCTGTTTCTTCTAAAACCTTCAAAAACAAACCTATGGAGAAACCGGAGGTTGACGTGAACCGTAGTAAAGTGGGAGTCAAACTCCACCTGCGGTTTACATACTTTAAAGCTATGCGTGGACCCTTCGCTGGCAGTGCCTGACACGATCCTGGAAACTGTCCAGAGGAGCAGAACTGGAGGCTAAAGACAAACACGAGGGATCAAACCGAGGACTGAACATCACACAAGGAGTTGTGCAACATAATCCCAGTAACACATCTGAGTGTCATAAATCCAAATGTTGCATAAAAAAAGGCCTCTTTATTTTCTAACTTTATATCCTCCTCCGTGGGAATTTCAGGGAGGATGGCAACAGAAAGAAGAGGTTTGTGTACCAGCTGTTGGACGGAAGGTCAGGTCGGGTTATTTGGATTCGTATCTGGTGTGATTGTTTTGTAGTCTACTTGTATAGCTGATAACAAAAGCTCCCAGTCACAAAGTCATCCTTAGAGCAACTCTGACGCTCAGGCAATTAATATCGAGCCGCGCAGTTCGTTCCAACTTTCACCAACTCTAATTATCTTGAAACATGACGACAAAACGCCATTCTTCGGTCGTAACGGGGGTCGAAAGAGTTTTTGAAAAAAAAAAAAAAGTGATTTGCACAATAATGCCGAAGAGTATTGTTGCGGTCTGATTGGGATAGTTTCCGTGATGCAGCAGCAGCGGCAGCCAGAGAGGACTGCTCCTCTTAGTAACATCCACGTCCGACCTCTTTGATCGTCGCCGAGAACGAAAAACAGATGAAAATAACTAAAGCGTTAGGGGGATTCGTGACAGACAGTTCCTTTTATGTTCCACGTTGACAAGTCCTCATGCGCAACTTTTAATTTCGAGCTAGTCTGAAATGGTGGCCTCACCCTTTCGACCAAATTGCGAGCCCGCTGTCTTTTTATTTTTTTTTTTTGTATGCAAACAAAATACCAATAGCAGAAAGTTTTGTTTCCAGCTGCCAACCTCAAGACAAGACTGAACACATCATTTGCAGGAAGGAGGAGGAGGTCATTTTGGGTGAGATGCCCCCAATTTCTGAAGTTTTATTTATTTATTTTTTTTTTGGTCTGGAGCTACCTGCAATAGCCGACAATACAGCCCAGTCAAGCAATGTGTAAAACTTGCCAATGCGTGTAATTGTTTTACTCCTCCAGCTGGGCTTTAGCAGATTGATGGTGTTGACAGGAAAATGGCAAACAGAAAAACACTGTCTAGATAAACAAATTATATAGCAGGGCATCCGTGCTGAAAAGGAAAACTGGGGTTGTGGGGGGAGGTCTTTTGTGGCAAGATGGTGCACGATTTCCCTTTTTTCACCCCATCTCATAGAGCCTAAATACTTAATGAACCTTGAGATTTTGAGGTGTTTGTAGTCCAAAGGCAATATTTTTGTAGTGAATCTTCCTCGTCCTCCTTCCTGCTGCAGGGCGAATCGACTGTGAGAATACTTGAAGGATATGAAAGTTACACAAACAAAAAAAAAAAAGACAATCACTAAAATGTGTATTCTTTCTGTATTTTTTTTTCCAGGACCTCCGGGAAAGCGAGGAAGAAGAGGCCGCAATGGAGAACCTGGTATGTGCATTTGTGTCTATAGTGTGTGTATATTGTGTGTGTGTGTGTGTGTGCGGACATGGATCACTGGAGTCCCAATCCAGAAACGTTTTAGGAATAATTCAGTCGGACATCAGAAACTCATCCTCCACTTACAATCATGTAAAAGTACACTGTATATCTTTGGAGGCCAAAAAAGGTTATAGATGTGTAATTTGTGGCCTGGTGGTTTTCGAGCGTTCACTCGGACTGTTTCGGCTTCGGTTGCTATAGAAACAGGAGGTTTTTCGCATCAAAAGCTGGAGGGCGGCACGCTGCGGGGAGTGATGAGAAAGAGTCAGAGTGACACTTCAGCCCCTCCTGATCCCAGACACGATGGACTTATGTTCGGCTTCAGTATGTAGAGGCCCACGTTCTCTGGCTTCCGCAGATTCAGCAGAGAGGCCGCTTCAGATCTGGATCCCCCTCCCCTCGCTCTCCTCCCACGCTCACGCTCTCTCCTGAGCTGACTCAACAATCTTGGCCCGGGCCGACACTCGGGTATCTAGCAAAAAAGGACATGTCGTGCGGCAACACGCCCGCCGGCGGAAAAGTGTCACCACAAATTGAAATCACAGCGAGAACATGTACTTGGCGGCGGGGGGTGGGTGGGTGGGGGTTGTCGCGCGCACACTCCGCTCACCTGATAGCGAGAAGTGATAATGGGCTCCTGAGTGTAGCGGCGTTCCCGTGAGCGGAGCCAGCGCTTTGGAACAAAAACGCTGCCCTTGTAAAAGGAAATTAGAAAGACAGGGCAAAGCGAGGTCTCCGGTCGAGGTAGAGTTATGGGGAAGCGGTTTGATTTCACAGCCTGGGAAACAAACACTGCAGTTGTTACCGCTAAATCCAGCCACCGCTTTTAAAAGTCACAGGAGTCAAACCCTGTCTAAAACCCTGTAATTTGAGTATCAAAGATCCTATTACTTCTTTTACTTTTGATTTGCCCAAATTCATTTGCAGTCCTGTCTGTGGCCATGTTCAGCGTTTTGAGATGTCAGTGTGGCGTGGCTCCCTGCCTTCCCTTTTCTCTGATTTACATAACGCTGAAGTGGTCCAACGTCTGACGCGGAAGCCAGGGACGATGGCGAAAAAGAACAAGAAAACAAAAAAAAACAACAAAAAAACAAGGGAAATCAAATGACAGCGAGACAACAATTCAATGTTCTGGTTGGCTGCAGAGCTGAAATACCGCCAGCCTTTGTTTGTGCAGCGATTAACTTTCCAATAAACATCCAACGTGCCAGTGTGTTTCAAATGGCACCATTGTGCAAAGACAGTTTTTTTTTTTTCTTTTGCAGTCTCTGTTACGCCAGAGCAAATGTGGAGAGACCGCTTGACAAATCAATTGGGGGAAAAAAAAAAAATCAAGCAATCATACCCACTCACAGTGTCTGGACCGGAGTGGCACAGTGGTTTATTAAAGGTGGCCAACGGGGAACAACTGAATGACAGGTCGCACCGCTGTGTATTGTGTAATTCCTCCAATGTGGTATTTTATTAGTATAAACATTAACTATAAACTTAAGCAGCTTCCTTTTTTTTGTCCATTGGTTATGCTCAGTCTCTGTAAAAGCATGAATGTGGCTTTACAAAAACAATGCTAAAGTCTTTATGTAATTTCCACTTTGGCAATTTAAATGCTCAGAAAGGGATTAGCATGCAATTATAGCTCAGTTATTTTCTGCTACATTTGCTGGCTCGGATAGGATGAGGAACAGGAAAGCAGTGGAATGGTTAAACAATAGTCTGTGCGAAACTCACGGAAGCGTCAAAAAACAAATACGGTGCGGCGTTATCTGAGCCCGGTGTCAAACCGGCGCGCTCAACCCCAACAGTACGACGGGTGTCGAAACAATAGGCACAAAAATAGGGAATGAAGTCGCGCACGCTCGCAAATAAGTATAACATTTTTAATAATGCACAGCCCTCGGCTTTCCTCGGCGTTTGAGGACTCCGTGTACCCGTTCCACAGGAGTAAAAGATAGAAAAAAGCATTTAGGAGACATTATTTATATGACACATTCTGCACGGTAAGCCTTCTGCAAATCCAATTTCCCTCTTTTAAGTCCTCAACAGTTGAAGGGAAGCATATTTAATTCATGATTTTTTTTTTTTTTTACAAAAAGTAACTAAGCTGCTGTGAGTCCCCCCCCCCCCCCCTACGTGTTCATAGCGAGGTGTTTTGCAGTTTGCTCATCTACAAAGAGCAAGAAGAAGCTTCCACCCTGACTCGGCTGTGGATGACAGGGGGAACAAATCGGGGGGGGGGGGGAAACGGGGTAATATTTACCTAGGCGTTAAAAATGAATGGGACGCTTCATAAAGATCTCCTGTTTGTTTGCAGGTAACATATGGAAAGGGAAAATATGGCGGTGCGACAGTTTAGGATGTTACAGAGGTGAAAGTCACAGTCCTGAACTGTTCTAGCAGGTGGTCAATGCTGGAAAGCGCTGGACGTTTCCTCACATATTTTCCCCATGTGTATAATCAGCACTTGTTTCCCAGGTTTCCTGCCACCTCTTAAAACGAGGAATTGAGGCTTCAAATGAGCAGTTTATCCTCACAGCTGCGCATCACTGTCAAATATTGACAAAAGTTTCTTTTTCTTTTTTTAGAAAAAAGTCATTGGTCTTTTTAAGGAAAAATAAAGTAACTTTAATGGCTCTGATGCAGCTTAAAATACAGTATCAAGACACGGAGGAAATGGCTTGAAGCGCCAACGTGAGAACCAAACAGAAAGTGAAACTGAGCGACTGAATTAAAGTGGAGCACATGATGTCACAGTCGATTTAATTTGACGTGGAATATATCCCAGCAAATGCTGTTTTTGGTCTAAAGCCATCAACTTAAAAAAAAAAAAAAGCGTAATGCTTGAATAATTTTTCATACCTTAGCAATGGCTAGTTTGTGCTTTATAGGATATTATACATTTTTTTTTCTCACATTATTTCATTTTCCATAATTGCCATTCGACACAGTGGGACATGTCGAAAAACACACCATGGGACAGGTTTATTAAAAGCTAAGTGGTCTACTGTTATTCAATGATCCATAAAGTGCAGCCCAGTGAGCCTCAAACACACGGCTCCTTAAATGCCCCAGCTGCAGGAGCAATTTGCACTTTTCCTTAGTCATGAAGAAGAACAGTTCAAGGACATTGGACTTGTTAAACAAAAAATATATAGATATATATTCGGGGGGTTAAAGCAGCTGGGTTCCTTTTTAATAAGAACCTAATGGCCTAAATTGATTTGCAGGGTTCTGAGGAGCCATGCGTGCGTTGGCATAGAGTCCTGTGAGCGGCAGTAATTGGGAAAAAGACGTGTCACCTCACAAAAACGTGGGGGGATTTTTTTTTTTTTTACATGCACACAACCCCTTGTTGTAGTGAAGTTAAAGCCACTTATGAATGTTAAAAAACGATCACCAGGCTCAGTGGCCATCGTTGGCTTAACAGCATGGAAACCAGATCGAAATAGAATGTCTATTCTACATCGTCTGTGATCACATCATGAAAGTCTTGCATCTTTATGAAATGTTTTTCCAATGGAAGAATTTCTCCGCGAGAGCCTGATTTCCCATTCTACTTATTTGGATATGTGGTTTCCATTGATGATCTGGACTGTGTTTGCTTGCTGATTGAAAACACTCTAACCGAGTTCCTTTCCTGTCTCTTTCAGGACCTCCTGTAAGTATGCCTGCTTCACATCTTCTCCACTTGTGATAGCCATGTGAAGGTAAAAAAAAAAAAAAAAAACTCCAAGCAACCCAGCAATACTTAAACCTGACTGCAGGAAACTAAAAAGTTATTGTGATTGTGAAACTGATGAATGTTTCAGCTAAAATTTAATAAAAGCCCACAAATTGTACATAGTTCCTGTATTTTATTTGAAGTTTTTATATCCCTAACAAGATATATTTGTGGTTTAAAGTACCAAAAATCATTTTCAATACATATATTTATTTATTCTTCAGTTCATCTCCTCTCTCAAGCTTCTATCTGGAACTCTGATTTATAATATTTATTAAATAGCATTTATTTAGCAATGTACCTAGGATTTGACAGGTGTGTTTGTCTCATTCATATTAATAAGTCTCTCCTCCACCATAGGCTGATTTAATGACTGTATAGTTGTGTCATCACATCTCCTGGTCAGCTGTGTGCCCCTGTTTTACTATATTAACAGTCAAAAACAGCTGATCATGACAAATTTGCTCCTAGAAATCTTGGTTTCGCCACACAGACTGACTCTATTATTAAAATAATCTCTTCATCCCTGTCTAACCCTAATAGGACCCTGTTCCCTGTCATCTGGGCAGTCTGGTTTATAATATCCCTGCTACCAGCCTGTGTCCCTGCCAGCTCGCTGCACCCGAAGAGATTATCTCACCTCATTACACTGCCGGGTGATCAGATTCACTGCCCTTAACAGATGGAAAACTTCAGAGTTTCCCCCAAAGAAGAAGACAAATCCTTTCATACATAAGCACCAAGGCTTGTGACAGTTCTGTGTAGAACCGGGTCAAGCGGGCACTGCGTAGGGGTGTGTGTGAGTGTGTATGTGCGCGTGTGCGCTCTGTTCAAATTATTTATAGTCCAGAGGCAAGTGTGATTGAATAGGTATAATAGTGTGTGCCGACTGAGCCGTAAAAGTTGTAAGTTAATCCTTGGAGCCTTCTCAGACACTCGCTCCTGGGGTTCTGGGACATAAGTAAGTGCAGGTGGTCTTGCTTCTCAGCCTCTCTCGCCAGCTCTTACATCTGACAAATAAAATCATAGTGGGAGATGTCTCAGGAGTGGACTTCAACTCCAAGAAGTGTTGTTTCTGATACCTCCTTACACAAGGCTTAGATTTGCTTGTTTTTTCGGTACTTTTGGGATTGTTCCTGTGAGCGAGACGTAGTAAATCAGGTTCACATACAGTACAGTAAGTACCTGACAATGTTCCAGTTGTGGCCAGCAAATCACTCTCTGATGAAGTCATTGAGAAGGTGCTGTAAATGTTGTTAGAGGTCTCTAGTTTTACTGTACGTCAGGGAAAATAAGATTTAAACTGAATCTATATTGCACTAAAAACAAAATCAAGGCTGTGATTACGGCACAAGCAGACTGCAAATTTCAGCGCCTTTAAAAGAAAAAAAAAATGCAATGGCAATGATCTGACAGTGACTCACTTGATGGTGACCAAAGTCTGTTTCAGAAATAAGAAAAACAATCCAGTTTCGTTAAAAAAAAAAAAAAAAGGGACAGTAAAAATGTGATCTCATGTGGTTTGGGCTTTGGTATGCGCCCCCAGCAGGGGACATGTCACTATGAATATTCAACAGCTTCCTCTGTAAGTCTGGAAACACAACGTTTATCGTACACAGGCCTGTGAACCAAACAAGGCAGCCTCTGCTAAAGTCATTACAGATCTGTGTGACTCAGCGGCTGATGAATGGACAGGGACCCGCGTTCACAGCAGGTCTCTCCTCAATCAGAATTCATCAGGAAATATCTGCATTGATTGGCGTTTCGATGTGGAAAAGTGATCCCCCCCCCCCCTTCCCCCCTCCTGTTTTCCACCGCTTGAGATCTTGTGTCAGTTTCACGTGGGATCGGGAGGTCAGTTGTCAAGCGATGTTCTGTTCTTGTCCTCCAGACAGATTGGAAAAATATTAATGGAGACATGTTATAGATAGGGGCTTGAGGTGATTCTCAGCTCTGGCAGCGGTACGCAAAAAAAAAATAAGAGAGCTTTGCCGCAACCTGCAACTGAAACCCGGAGGAGAAAAAAAGAAATGTTTTTATTGGTGGAATGACAGCTGAGGCACAAATTATCATGTGTTTGCTTCTTATTTTTGCGGGTCTTCAAGGGCAGTCTGTGTCAAAACATCTACTCCAAGCACCCACCGCTGTGTGTGCACACCATTTAGCACCATCCAAGCATAAAACACTATCCCTGAGGCGGCTCTCAAGTGCTCACTAACACCACCCGTCGATTTTTTTTTAACATTTTTTTTTTTTTATCACCAGACTGTATGTCATATTAAATTAAAATTATACAGACATGGAACGTAACGAGCATGCTTTGAAATCTGGTCAGAAGGAAAGGGGGAAGTATTTGAAAATAACGCTGTGCGTGCCTCTGGACCACGAAGGAGTCTCAAGGCTGGTCACAAAACCTCTGCAAGAGTTCGGACCTATCAGTAATGAAATAAAGCTGGCTGCATCTGTCATGAGTAGAGATACAGACGATGCATGTTGAGGATGATACGTCATGAGGTATGAATTATGCAGGCGAGATAAAGGGATTAGAGGCATGTGGGGGCAAAGCAGAGGAGGCCAGGCGCCCTTTATCATTCACCTGCTCTGCACCTGTTAATAAAATATATTCTAGAACTTTGATAACTTTTTTTTTTTTACTTGTGTTATTTTAAACTTTTAGGTGCATGTTTAACAGTCAGCTCCAAGAAGAACAAATGCAAACACACATATGCAAGATTTATCATTCTTTTTAACACCGATAACATTGATTTTTTAAGAGAGATAAAAGCCTATCTATCCGATATGACCGTTTATTTGGGCTGATACGGATCACAGTGCCTGAGGAGGCCCCAACTGGCACTGGATGTGACAACATTAAGAGTTTGACCTTTCAGATGTCAGCCCTCTTCTCACGCTTAACCCATCAGCGGCTTTCGTCTGCGAGCGAAATGACAGAGAGGCAGCGCTCTGGGCCAATCGTGAGGTTTATGCACAGTTGATTCGAAGCAGTCGATAGTGCACTTGGCTAAATATACTCACCCGGGGGAAATCGACTGTCACTACCCTAAGCGTGATAGAATTAGCACAAGACAAATGCGATGCTCGCGAAGATCGAGAGGAATTTTCCTCCGACTGACAACATCGAGTGAAGAGAAGTGCGGAGCAGCCAGCGTGCGGTTCTAATGGAATCAACAGAAGGAGTCAAAGAAATCCAAATGGCACATTGTCCCTTTATCAACAGCAAGAATTTTGTGGGTCAGACATTTGCTTACGTATTGCGCATAAAAAAATCTGGTTAAGATGTTTGGCTGTCCTGTGTCTGCAATTCGGTTAAAGCTGTTTAAACAGCTCCCCTCCTCAGGAATGACGAGACCTTTGCCTGACTGAGACGGCGAATTAGAAAGTCCTCCATGTTTGATTTACATCTCAACACTTTGGCCTGCTTGCACAACACACACCTACAGCCAATCAGACATCCTCGGTTCCCCGCTTCCACAAGAACACCGAACGCATAACAACAAGCAGACGCACGCTCACAAACACATACACACACATTAAAGTCATTTTATGCCGGCTAATTGTGATACGCTGTGGATATGGGAACCAGATGCCATTCCCAAGTCAGTTTTCCAGTGTGGTTTCCCTATCCCTGCCTAACCTCTGTGTCCAGATTCCCCCGACGAGCACCAGCCACTTGTGGTCGTCTGTTCCTGCCTATTCTGCTCTGATTACTCACATCTCTGTCCTCCATTAGTTTCCCGCCTTGAAAAAAGTTCCCCCGGGGCCAGACGATAATATGACTGAGGGTTCCCATGCAGAACTAACAGATGGAGGTGTACATATAGATATGTTTTTTTTTTGTTTTGTTTTTTTTTTACTGGATGTTTTTCACTGCATTCCAGCTTTGGAAATGAATAGAATAATAGGTTCCCTTCCAATGATACCCACAGCAGGCATTCAGCTGTCTAAATGAGAATTTTGCAATTGCTGTACCATTCCACTCTTATATTAGCGCAATAGATTACATTTGTGTATCCAGATGGGATGTTTCTACTTGGCTCGTTAAAGAGCTTATGGGAAATGTTGTGAGGGAAAAAGATTCTACAATTTTCTCCCACAGTGCAACAAGAATCACCCTTAAAAACACCTCAATGGTGGGAGACTGTCCCCATACCTCTATAGAGTGCTGAAATATAACATCCCTTGTCAAAAAAACAGTGGGATTTCTTTTAGTGGGTTATTGCAGAAAAAATGCTCTGTGGCAAACAAAAGTTTGTGATAATTACATGTTTGGTTCCGTGAGATAATCTTCACAATGGCACACCATGTTTGTGATTAGTGGAGCCTAACCCTAACCCGAGCCCTAAATGCAATCAGCAGAAGTACTAAGCTAATGCTATAAACACACTACAACATGGTCACATGAATTCAACGTCACCATGACTTGGCTTCTAACTTGATGTATTTTATGTCACAGAACAAAACAAATATTATAGGTATTTAACCATAAATTTATTTTTAAAAAATCAACATTGACATTGAGATGAGGGAACTAGAATTGCTAAAATGACCATTTCCATGTTTTAGGAATCATCCCTGCAACAGTCTCTATAGTATGGTAAATGGCAAGCAGCCATTTAGCTTATCTTAGCATGGAGACGTAGAATTCTACTACCTATCTGAATATAAGTGTATATAGATCAGATTGCTAAATGTCAAACTATTGCTTTAAGTCAAACTGAATTGAGGCTGTTGTGTGATCCACTGCTCCTTTTGTTTGAGTGTATGGCAAACATGCTGCACTGCCCTACTCTATGAAGTGTGTAATCCAGGGTTTAGTCCTTTCAGCTCCTTCATCATTGGCCCTCGTCCCACTTTTGAGTGCCCGTCACTCCTCACCTGCCCCCTCTTCAGTTACTTGTTCACTGTCAACACTCGGTGCCTGGAGAATAGCTTTGCTTAGCTTCCTGTGTATACACATGTTTATTAATATTGTGTGGCTCTGTGAGAAAATCGTATTCCCATAAAGCAGAGGTTGTAAAAGCGGTAGTTGTTGGCCTGCGTTCTCAGGGATGCCAGGGCTCCAGGGTGAGATGATTGGATCCATGTGGCCAGCAGTTCAGGCTACGGCAACGGCTGCCAGCTAAGTTGGCCCGGGTCCTATGACGAGGATATGAGCTCCGTTTGATGGATTGATTTTCTGGACCTCGATATGTTTAACAGGTCACCATGATGAAAATTAATACAGCCGAGTCCAGACAGAGGTTACATGCATATCCCCCGTTCCTGACTTTTCGCATCTTGTTGGATTAGGTGGATTCCTTCATGAGATTGCACCGGCAGCTCGCAGCCAAACCCGCCAGAATTATTTTGCTCATGTCAACAACAGCTAAAACCGTGGCCGCGGGCCAGGCCTTCGCCTCGCGCCGCACAGTCAGACGAGCCACTGTCAAGCTTTCATCCATCAGTGTCCAGAAAATTATAGGAGGGGAAGAATTTGAAGAATGGACGTTCGCTGTCTTGACTTCTATCTATCCGAGACGTTTTGAAATTAGGCTGACGGAATTATCTGCTCGCGACTTGATGTGAATGCTGCTTGGATATTCATAGTGAGTGATAGGTTAAACTATTTCCCTTTGTTGATTACAGGCCTAAAAAAGGGACCTCCTCCTGCAAATACCACAGGAAATACACAATACTCAATGTGGGTATTTCAATCAGTCAAAGACTCAATCAGAGATGCATAAACATACAAAGCGAGATCACAAATAAATAGCATGCTCTTAACAACCAACTCAAACTAACACTGCAAAGAGAAAATATAACCAAATATTCTTTGTAAATGTTTTTTGGTGTTGACCAAAAACTTTATCTGTCTTTTACTGTTTTCACTGTTTCAAATTCCCGTCAAAAAGGCACATGCCTAAAGAGAAAAACAAAACAAATGAATCTACAATCTATCTTTTTGCATGTAACACTAGAAACTCTCTTCCTTAATATTCATACTGAATATTCTGGGGCTTTGAAAGATCTGTCAATTTGTTCAGAAATTATATCGTGGAAAGAGTTAAGTAAATCTGTAATATCTGTATAAAATGTATAGGAAACATGACAACATTTTACTCAGAATTTAATAAAAGATAATGTCCGCTGCTCCTCCAGTTTCTGTACAATCAAAAGCAGACCATCACAGAACATCCAAAAATATTCATCCAAAAATATACACATATATATATAGTTGTGCAATGTTTTCACTTCAACAAAGCAGGAGTCACATATTAAATGTACCTCAGTGCCAAATTCATTTTATTGAACATCATTTACTCTTTTCTGGTAATGTGAAGTGAAGTAAGTTACATTGTCAGATTTGAATGGCGATGTTCTCCATGTTGCTTGTGGGTTTGGCCTGAGCACTCATTGCCTGTTTATATTTCCCTGCAGACCTTTCCATATTTCTCTCCCAATCGCTTTTAAAGGTGGCAGGGGTTTCTCCTCTGTTTTTGTTCATAGGAACAGCTCATTCAGGCCATTGCAGGAGACAGTGGTCATGGTTTGGCTGAGAATGAGAAGCTCAACATGTATCTGGATAGAAAAAAAAGCCTAATTCTGATCCAGTGGTCCACCATAAGCTTGAAGATATCATGCACACAGGATGTTCTGTTACACATCATCTGACGATGGAGGTTTGACATGAGTTTGCCCAGCGTTAAGCAGCATAAGATGTGAGGCTTACCATCAACGTTGTGTGTCATTTTCAATAAGTTGATATTCTGCTTTGATGCAATGTACTGTTTTGTTCCTCCCCACATATGTGATGGACATATTTGATATTTTTGTAATTACTTTTCATCAATAAGCTATCCTGCGCCAACAGAAGTAGCAAACCAGATTGGTCTAACCTAAAGTATATTAAATCCAAAATGCAAACATGTTTGGAGCAACATAGGAATGGTTTGATATTTAGGGAAATATCTGTACTTGGTCAGTTAAATGGAAAGAATTGAATAATAGCATATTAGTTTTGCAAAAATATCTAGAAACAAGGGGTGGAACAGCTTTCTAAATAAATCCACTATCCAGCACCTCTAAAAGATCGCTCATAAAACAATTAACAACAACGTCGAACTATTCCTTTGAAGTAACAGTTTTCAGATATGCATGTGGCCATTTGAGAATTCAGCATAATCTGAATATAAAGGAGTTGGATGCGCTACAAAGGCTTAATCTCGTGCTGAGTATGTTTGATCAAACAGAAGCGGACTGATGAGCCATGGAGCACCTGCTTTTGAAAAAGAGCCAGAGCAGAAGCAGTGAAAAAGATGATGTGAAAAGTATACACAGGTGCTGATTAGAAACTTTCCTCTGGGCAGACGGAAACCACAAAGCTGCAGAGACGGCTTGACAAATAGACACCCGACTGTAGTTCTACTGTAGTACAGTTCTCTTGCCTTTGAAATAGGCTTTGCAGGAGAGCTGTTTAATAGTTTCTATAAAAGGCCCTTTTGGAAGAGCTCCAGTGGATGCTGCCTGTCCAAGTGATGTGTAAATGATGGAGCTTATAATGAGCAGGTGCAGGCTGTGAAGCGGAATCATTTCCACATGCTTTATGACCAGAGGGAAGAGTAAAATGTTTATTTGGCAAGATATGGTTAGATGTGTCAAAAGCAGCATTTCAATTGTTGCGAGGTACAAATAGTAAATACTGTTTATGCCTGACTGTGCTTATGTCTTATCCATTTTAACAAGCATCAGATTATTAAAGGTTATTATTTAGACATGAGAACATGACTGATAGCATTACATAGAGTCCATTAAGTCTATTTTATTTATCTGACGTATCTGCAGTAGAATATACATCTAACACATGTGACCCCATTTACCTCTTTTTTTTTTTTTCCCCCCACTCAAACAAAAATACAGACATGCTTTTCTTGCCCAATTATGGAAGTTAAACATGGATTTGATCAGGTTTCATTATGTTGCTGCAGTCAGTTGATATGAGTTTTAATTTCTTTCCACAAACTTGTGGTGCCCAGTCATTTAGCCTAGTAATTTCCTATGCCAACTATTTGTATATTTCATTGCCAGACGTTAAGCAGGGTTGTGTGTAAAAAAAAAAAAAAAAAATCTGTAGCAGTTACATTTAAGTATTTCTTTGTTCTCCATACATCTTGTTCCTGCAGCAACAGTGTGTCAATAACCTCCTATTGTCCGAAGGGGAATTTGACATCAGAACAAAAAAAGCCTGCAGGTTTACTTTCGCTGTCTCCCATTTTCAGGAACAAGCTGGAAGCCTATTAGCCCCTCTGGAATACCGTTGCATCGTTATAAAAGTGCAAGTCACATTTGAGTCCAATATGTTGCCTCTGTTATTCCTCCACAGGGCACCACGATCGGAAACATCGTTACCGTAATGGCACATTTTGTGTTTACAAGTGTGTTGCGGCTCCGTCTATGGCTAGAAAGCAGCGGGACCACCTCCTTAGATGTGTGTATTAAAGCTGCATTTCCCGTCAGCTTTTGTCAGGGCTCGCTGGAGCCAACACGGTTGCCGCATACGGTGTTTGAATTGATGGGGCGATATCGCCGCGCAGGTTCACCACCTCGTGACCAAGGCAAATTGCAGATTCAGCCGGGAACACGTGTGCTACTATACATAAACGAAAAGCTACGGATAGTTAACTACGCATCAGAAATAATGTCCAGAGGCACCGAGCAGGCAGGAACCTGGCTACATCTCACTTCTCACAGAGCAGTGTGGTAGAAATTGGCTGAAGAAAACTGCTGGATTACCTCTGGAGCATTTCAGTTTGAGACCGCTGTTGAGTGCCAGTACATTGGAAGACTGTCTGCATCCGAAAGCCTGCTACACTATTCTGGGTCACTGGTCCATAGAGTTGCAGCAATAGTACAGGACTCATTTTAAAGTCATCAATCTATGGATCTAATTTCTTTGGATACAAGTCATGTTCTATCACTTTTAAGAAAAGTAATCCCTGCAGAGCTGCTACCAAAGTTGCAGCTTGTTCTTTTTTTGCATATCTTAATTACCTAAGGGTTTATGTAACGTTTGTTCTGGCAGCAATATATTGATGAATTGAAGTGGAAGGAGGAGATGCACAATTTCCCAAATCATTAAAGTTATCTTAACTTAATCCAACAAGCAGATATCAGCCAATTATATAAGGAAAAAGTAGGCACAAAAAACACTTGGTTAGGGTGAGGGAAAGAGTGTGATTTGGGTTTAAATTATCACGTGGTGCAGGTGTGAGAGATGTCAAAATGTACACAAAATGACTCCTTCCTTAAAATTAGGCAACCGTGGTCGTCATGGCAACAGCGACCCGAAGTTGGAAACGTGACATGCGCATTTGGAAATGGGAGGCAAACAGCGGCCTCCTACAGCAAAGGTCGTTTCTAGCGACTGAATTTATAACCTAGTGTTATTTTTCTTGGCCGGACAGGCTCGTATATTACTATTACTTTCAGATTTGGTGAAATTCAGTATAAAATATTCCCATACGTTTTTGCACGTCAAGACAATAAAAGTCTTTGTTTTTGCTCCACTCAGTTAATTTGTCCATAAAGAGTGTCATTTTCTATTTGCTGCTAAATCATGATTTAATAGAGGATTTTTATACTTATAATCAGAGGGCCTCGGATTCACTTCAGACTGCCAACCAATACCATGAATAACCAAATATATTTGACAGATAGCTTTTCATGTGGAATACAGATTAGCATTGTTATATATGGCACAGCAATCTTTTTCAGTTTCTGCACAGGCTCAGGAACATTGTTGCTAAGCGGGTGGTCAGTTAGTCACTCCTCTGACACTGATCTAATACTGGTTTTTCCAAAGCTGGATTTTCCAAAAGCCCAACCTCAGAGCAAGAAAAGGATTCCAGCATACTGGGCTTCATTCCTCAACTTGAATGTTTAGAACGCTATTTCTGAACAAAGGCTCATTAGACTCAGGCGTATGGATGCACACCTCGACATTAAATCCTCCTTTTCAACCATGATCTTTTACAGAGCCCACCCAGGAGTCCCTGCCTGCTGATTGACACACTCTGGATGCAAAACTGCCTCGCAATAACTGCTGTGTGAACAAAAAAGAGAAAAGAAAAAGTGTTCCTCTTGTTCAGGGCAAATTTGTGTAATGTACTTGCCAGTATTTGGTGGGAGATTGCTGGATGCAATCCTCTAAGTAAACATAGACTTGATTCGGGCCTCTCTTTTGGTTTTAATTGTATGTTTGTATAAGCCCTGCTGTCTACAGTGTCTAAGGTACTGGTTCCCAATCTGTGACAGGGCGTTTTAATAAAATGCTGAAAGAGATGTCAAAAAGTACACAAAGTCGGTTTTCACCATAACTCAATTTGGTAATTTGAATTTCGCCCACTCAATCCACAATGTTTAGTTCTTAGCCAAAATGGCTGGTCACTCTGGTTCTTTACAGTTCATTGGAGTATTGCACTACCTGCCCAAGCACCATAGATGTTCATTTTATTCATTATTCATGCCTTGTCAAAGATTTTCAACAATCTTTTGTTTCTCTCCATAGGGCCCTCCAGGTCCAAAGGGTGAAAAGGTGAGTGATTGATTTATTCATGACTTTGCCGGTGATCTCGCTAGAGCCAGCAGGCGGTAAGGTTAGTTTAAATTAGCATGCAGACTGAAACCATAGAAACATACAAACGGCTAACCTGGCCCCGTCCAACAGCAACAACATCCCAAGGAACTCCGAAGCTCACTCATTACAACATAAAATTTCTTGTACGTTTAATCCATACAAACACAAAGTATAAAAATAATAACATGTTCTTGGCTGGTGCGGTGAATTGCAGGACTCAAGAAAGGTGCCGTTTGGCAGATTTTGTCCCTTTGGAAAGAGTCAGGTTTTCCAGCCTGCTTCCTGCCTTAGTGCTAAATTGAGATAACCGGCTATATTAGGCTCATATTTACCCTACAGGAATGAGTGGGAGTTTTTCTTTCACGTAATATCAAACTGTTGTGTTTCGAATCAGTGAAATTCAGTAATAAATATTCTAAAACACTTGTGCAAGTTAAGACAAAAAACAAGTTGGAAAAAAGTTGTTTAATTAAAACATACTTCATACTCCATTTTTGCCAGGTCTGTTACATGCTTCTCCATGCCACTTACATCTTGCACACTGTACCTTTAAATCTCGAGGAGACTGAATATTTAAATACTCCCATCGTTCACAAATGTGAAACGTTAATGACCGAAAGCACAGCCCAAGTTGTAGCCCTTTAATGCTTCACTGAGCATCCCGCCATAAAACAGCAGCGGAGCATGCAAAATGGCCACACTGTCTCTTTAAGTTGGCAGGACCCGGGGACAAATGTGCCCGTGGCTTCGCTTTGAGAGGCGAGATCCTCTGATTCACACCGAAGTTGATGAAGTCCTCGAATGCATTCATAATGAAAACAGATGGCTGTTGTAGAGATTCTGAAGTGCAAACCTCTAAAAATGCTACTGGGGGAAGATCAAGGACTTTTTGGCCTCCGAAAAGGCCTTGATCTTCCACAGCAATCAATAAATGAAGTATGCATGCGTATTTTGCCAAAATGAGCAACAACTACATCTCAAGGATTAATGTGGTGTAAAAGAAGACATAAAATGAGATTGCATGTGTACCAAACACAGAGCGATGGTTTGTAGTTGTCATCTGCATCAAATTGCGTTTTTTGGTAACGCGTGTTTATGTGGAGTGCTGTCGACGACCAACATAAAGAATCGTACAAGAAAATAGAAGCCATAAGCATGGGTTATGACAACCATGAATAACTCATGAATATCTCAATGATTATGCATGTTCATGCCTCTCATGTGAACTGCTTCATCTGCAGTTTAATGAAACGAAAAACAACTGCGTGCATCCTCCCACCCAAGTCGAATAAAGCTCGCACCAGTGTGGCCCTTTGCGACGGTTTTCCCATTAAACGGGGGTTTCATAGCCACTGCCCGTTGAGAAATTACAAAAATTCCAAAAGCTGTTTCATTTGAAATTGCTCAGGCATCACATTGAAGTTTGTTTGAGCGAAATTCCCATCCATGTGTGATAAGTTGTTCGGCTCGTTTTACTGCTGTGGCTAAACTGTAGCTCGGCCAACAGGGGAGCGGAGCGCATCAAATGGGATGGTTTTAGGATGTTCAGTTATCCGATTCTAGACAGATTAAGGGTATAATACAGTGTCCAACATTTGGTCTTCCTTCAGTTATTTCAAACAAAAGTGTACTCTTCGTTCGGTTTCACTCTAATGTGACAAAACCACAGCCTTCACCGTAGGTTGATTCGAAACGTCTTTACAGTTTCTCTTTCAGGAACGTACTCCATCCTCAGAGATTCACCCCCAGAACAGGCAGAGCGCCAAAGATCTCTGGGGCATAGAATCTGGCCTGGCAAAGCATTTCGCCCACACTCAGCCTCCTCACCAAACCCATCTAACCTCACACCGCTACTTTCTTTCTCTTTTTCTCTCATACCCAATTCATGTCAGTCCATGTTATCATAAGTGATTTTACTCTCAACCACAATGAATAGTTGAGGGTTCTTGTATTATTTTGCTTTATCAATGTGTTCCAAATTATGCCTCAGTGATTTCGGTGTGAGTCTTGGCTTATTAATAGCACTGTAGATGCATGTGTTTTCAGTGTGTGTTCGACTCTTGCGTTTCAAGACAAATTCTCTCTCTCTCTCTCTCTCTCTCTCTCTCTCTCTCTCTCTCTCTCTCTCTCTCTCTCTCTCTCTCTCTCTCTTGCTTTCTGCAGGGGGATCAAGGCGACCAGGGACCACGGGTATGCGGTTTACTTCTTGTGATTAGCTGATGAATGTGACTTTGTGTGTCTCCCTCAGCAGAATTGTGGGCACAAAGGTTTGAGATGCATGAAATTCCTGGGATAGTGTTCTTCCCATCTGGCCAAATACAACAAGCATTTCAGAAACTGCTTATTTCTAAATCAAGAACGGGCAGGCAAACGTGCAAGATACCTCAAAAGGCATGGGGTGGTATAATTTTCAAGATGCAAAGAAGGTTTTTTTTTTCCCTTTTTTTTTCTTAGCTTTTGAACATGAACGCAAGCTTTCGCACAGCAGCAGTGCTACAAAAAAAGATTGAAGTAAATCACTTGTGATTTACTTCAATCCTAGACGTGACATGGCACATTTACTGTAGAACTTTAATCATTTCCAGCTCTGTAGTTTGACATGGTTATGAACGTGCAACTTCTAAATGATAATAATGTGAGTGTTTTTGCATGCTTGACAGCCTATGAAATGAATTATCTGCACCTAGCAGGGAGTGCACCCCCTTTTTTCCCCCAAATAATGGTTAAAAAAATGACCCCACGGGTTTGTTTAAACTAGATTGCATTAACAGGGTCGCCTGTGCACATGCACACACATTGCACATGCACATTTCACTTCCTCTGTGTCCGCTGTCATCATGAAGGTTAGATGGTGTGGAGTCAAAGTCACTTTGAATGCCTGTAATTGATTTTCTGGAGGTCAGAGAGCCTGTAGAGGTCACACAAGGACAATAGAGCAGAACAGGACAGAGGTTTGTCTTGTCACCAGACCACTAGCCATCTCCCGAGTGGATCTGATCCCAATCTGTACTGGCCTCCAACCAGACGTTAGTAGTTTGATAATTACCTTTGTTGGGCCTCCGCTGGGCTGTCTCCGCAGGTCAAAGCGTCGCATTTCATATTATTTGGAAGTCAATACAAATGGCCTTCCCTGTGAAATTTGATTAGTGTCCTCAAAAGTGATAAAGCATAAATATGACTCTCCTCAAATGACAGCCGAGTTCACCGAGTCTGCGGATCTCTCCTGCTGTCTTTCACTTTTCACCATAATAAAATCGACAAACACATTCACAGCTCCGTGATCTCCTTAGTTAATCTTTACTGATGTAAAAAAAAAAAAAAAGTATTGGAGAATTGTTAGTGTTGCAGGATTTGTCCATAATTCGTGCCCCTTTAACACGTGAAATGGAGTCATCCGTCTCTATCAGTTAAGGATTTATACTTTGGAAACAGCGGTGTGGCTGACAGATTTGTAAGAATGACCAGCCAAGCCCTGTTTGTCTTACAGAGCCAATAAACAAACTGTCCACTTCAAGATACCATTTCATTAATTTCCAATTTACAGCGAAATTGCCCCTTAACAGGTACCAATTAACATACAGTCGCATATGAAGGACTGCGGGGACATGCGAGCAGTCTAGGTCACCACCAAATCTTATTAGCTCCCCCAGAATAGCATATTGACTTTGCACATTAGATTAGTAGGTAAATGTAGTGGAACAGTATTAGAATGGTTTTGTTAATAAATGAAGGCAGAACAAGATGAGTAGTGCCTGACCTTGACTCTATCTGGCTGGAAATTAAGCTTTATTTTATTGGCCGGCATTAACTGTGTGTAGAGTCGATTAAACCCATATGGAGGTACATGTAAACAACGGAGCATGTCAAGAAGATGTCCTCTACTCACCAGAGCCTCCGCCAAATTAAATCTAAACGAAGCAGATTTCGATTTCAAGCTCGAATCAGTGTAACCCATGAAAGACGGATTATGTGCGTTTGCATGTACATGCGATATGTGTGCGTCTTTTACGGTGGTGTCAAGAGGTCAGACCGAAACGCCTCGGCCTCTGCGGCTAAAGACAGTGTGAGAATTGACACATGGCCAGCAGAATTTTCTCAGACACTTCCTCTGCCTGTTCCCCACATGTCAGGGTCAACCGTTCGTCTGCCCTAAAGGTCGAAGGCCACATCCAAACGTCAAAGGTTAACCAAGTAACAAAAAATAAATCGGCCAGTTTTGACAAAGAAACGCACGGCCTCCGCCTGGCGGGATGCAATTAACCGGAGTTACTGGCCATAACACCCAGGAAGGTGTGTGGTCTTTCTTTTTTTTTTTTTAAGGGATGGCACTATAGCTACAGCTGTCAAGCAAAGGCTGGGAGAATTCCTGGGTGGCAGTTCGGCTCGAGGAAAAATCTCTGACATTTAACACACAACAAAATCTGCCCTCATTTGTCCGGCGCTTTACGCTTCACGTCTTGGGCTCCGACCAATTTGCAATCTTCTTCCAAAATAAAGAGGCCCGTGATTATGTAATTTCCAGGATTTCACTTTTCCGTCACAGACAAAGAAATGTTGTACAGTCCACTGTTTGCACACGAAATCAGAAGCTTTAAAATGAATTTCACTTGAGATAAATTTGATGTATCGAGGCCAAATCTGAGGCTTTAAATGAATGCGTTATTCCTCTCTTAAATGTATTAAAGACATGTGTGTGCATAGTTGGTAATCCATTCCACATATAGATATTCAAGAAAAAAGAAAAAAAAAAAGGCCACAGCCAGTCGCTTGGGATGTTTTAAGTGTTTGGTGTGGTGGAGGAGATGCTGGTCCTGGCCAGTGTCCTATGACGGCTGTAGCTGATTGTCCTCATATCTGGCTTTTTTGTTTACTACAGCTGCAGTCATCTTGCTGCAGGCAAACGCGCAGCAACGGAGCTGCTCACCAAATAACCAACATCCGTTTTGGAGGAGAAAAGCAAAACAAAGCAATCTGTGAATGGTTAAGATCCTCTGTCAACTGCTATGTCATTATGATTCTCACACATGAACATCAGAGGCGAGGCATTTCAGCGTGAGCATCAACCCACACCTAAGATGTCTCTCCTTTCTCTCGTCTCCCACAGAGAAAGTTCAAAATGTGCTGGTTTAGATCGGATAATCTTTTTTTTTTTTCTCCCACATTTCAAACGGGACCTGGCCGCAGCTTATCCAGTAACATGTGTATTCAAATGTTATATATATATTAAAGAAATAACCCTGGAATGAAGTGCCAGCCTGCACATGTGACACTCTACATTTTCATGCCTGATCTCTTTGTATAGTCCATTCCCCCCTGTCCATAATCCAGCACTTGTTTTCATTTTCTGTCTCCTAGAAGAGAGGTTGAGGTTGTAAATAACTTGAGAAATATTTGCGCTTCAATCCCAGTTACACACAGCATGGCTTTGTCTGCAGTGTAAGAGTATCCATTGCTCTGTTCTGCGGCAGAGCCTGCCTTGAAAGCCATATTCTAAATGAGCCATGCTTTTTGAATTATCTTTGGAAAACCCAAGGGATGGCACCAAAGCCATGTTTGGATAGGCCAGATCGTATCTTAGGTTTATATATAAGGGACGATCAATCTCGTGCATGTTTACGCCAGACTGCCAGTTTTTGAGAAATACTTTCATTCAGGTTATTTACGACGGAGCAAAACCTGCAGCATAAGGATAAACAAGAGAATACGTATCACTGCGCAACCAATGTGCTATGATCTTTGCATCTTTTTACATACAATAATTAGTATCAAAGTTCAAAACAGTTCCAACTGACCACAGCCACCGCCTCAGTTAATTTTACATACAGCACATAATGTGGCTTTCAATGAAATCTGCTTCCAAATCTATTAATTTTCTGTATTTCTTTTTAAACAACGAGCAGGGAGGGAAAGTTCTTATTTCTGGCGAGCGCTTGAATATTTAGATTTTATCAGCTGTACGTAACTTGATAATTAAACTAAAGATAGCTCCCTGAGTTGGTTAAAAACACAGACTCTGGCTGACGTTTTGAACATTTCCCGTCTGATTCGTTTTAAAACAAGAATCTTGTACAAGGGTCTTCTATCTGCACTGGATGGCTTCATACATAATATTGTGCTAACAGACTGAGGCTAACGCTGCAAGTCCAAGGTAAACAGTCACCATCCTCACAAGTAGATGATCCATGTAGAAGACATGGAAATAAAGCAACAGAATACTCTTGTACTACAGTGCAGAGGTAATTTAAGTATTTTAAGTATGATAGGATAAAATGTAAGATCAAATTTTTAGTTTTAACGATACAAATGTAAAGGTTTTCAAGATGAGGACAAACTGATTGGATGTTACTCCCTTGGATAGTGTTAAAGCCAATAATATTTTCCTTTTTTTATTTGCCTAATCTGTCACCTACAAATGAATGTGTTAAAGTCAATCTGAAATGAAAAATTTATTTTTAATTTGCAAAAAAAATGAAAAAAAATTTTTTTACTTCAAAATCACATATAATTCTTAAAAGTGACTTTTAAGAATTATAAACCAATAGTATAATTGCATCCACCTGTCAATCCTTGTTTGCTCTTGTTAGATACTCTCAAAATGCCATTTCAAGTGGCTTTTATGATTTATGGGTTTTCCTTGTCTTTAGAAGGAGATTGGTTTAATAATCTAGCTGGGCAAGCTAAAAACTGCTGGTCCCTGCATGTTAAAGCAGATAAACAGCCTGTTTAATCCATTTCTTACATTTTAGCTCTCGTGTATTTGGTTTGGAGAGGCTTTGAAGAGAGACACCACCCTCTGAAGTCTCTAAATGCCAAATATCACTCTACTGTAACGACAGGCCCATGCTGCAGGTTGGACATCTGCTGAAAAGCCTCCCATGCCAAGTAACGGTTGCTAAACTATGATTGGACAATCACTGTTGGGAAAGAGTTTAGTGAATCAATCGTTGAGTGGACATTTATGTGCCATTGTAACTGTAAAAGACTCATCAGTATTAGAAACCTTTAACAGGCAAGTAATAAAATGCAATCAAATAAAAATGTATGTGCATATATGGCCAATATCCACAAAGAGAGTGACTAATGATAGTCAGTGAAACTTAAAACCATTCATTTCGTTGAGCAAACCCATGTTAAATTGAAGATATGTCAATATTTCTGGATTTAATGTTACTTCCCATCTATAAATCATAAACCCGATGCTTTCTTCCTTTATTCAGTTTTCATGAGTAGATCACATCTGTCATGAAGAACGTCCAAGGGAATTGGAAACCGTTTGATTGAGTTACCAGGGAACATCTTAATCCCTTGATGTTGCCCAAAACTCTGAACCGAATTGCTTCTCAATTTCCCATCGTGTTATAGCTCAAAGACCGTTGTATGATAATCATCTCAACAAATGTTCTGTCTGTTTATGTGGGAGAAAACAAAGAGGAAATGGTTATTTTGCTATGATATTGTTGCATGCTTTAAACAGGGCGGGTGCAGCGCCGTTGCACACGCAGTCACATGGCGGAGAGTTGACTTCGATGTTTGTAAATGGTGAATTTAAATGTTGGTCCTGTTTATGTCTGGATTTTAAATGTCTTGTCCTCAAAAATTTTACATTTCATGTTGGCTTTTGACAATATTAGGGAAATTCTTTTAAATCCCACAAAACCCTCATAAACATGTTATTTCACATCCTATAAGGCTTATTTCTCACAGGATAATTAGAAGTAGGATGCCTATCTTCTTCCTCTTTTAACTGTTTTTGTTCACCCAGTGTTTGAATGTCATGTGTGTGTTGTGCCATATTCTGCTGTTTGTCCCTTTAGGGATTGCCTGGTCTCCCTACGCTGGCTGCTTTGCACAGCAATCAGATCCTGACTGTCAAGGTTTGTCGGTGGTGGTGCGCTCTAGCTGCTCAGTCCGACCCCTCCGCAGCACACACTGGGAGTGAATGAATCACTGTCGGGGCCTTTTTCTTAAACGCCGATGATGGAGTAGGCACAGGAAAAACCCCATCTAATTAATCACAGCCAGTCAAACCAGTCTAATCCTCTTCCCCCTCTGCCGTTACCAGTCTTTCACTCAAGAGATTCCGTTCCGTGCTACATGCCAGGTCCCCTATTGAAAGCAAAGGTGGCCTTTTTCTACCCAATAATATGTAGCTGACTGGAACAGGAATCCTGAAACCAAGACATGGTCTGGCGCACGTCCATTGATGCTAAAATGAGTGGAAGGAACTCCATGAGGAATACTCGATGATGAACCAAAGTGGCAAAATGTTTTTTTTACAGCTCATGCCCATGGTTCACCACAAATCCTTCAATCCACCAATTTGGCCTTCAGGATTGTTTGAGCGATAGATGAAGCCACTTAATATCAATGGACACTAGCAGAATAATGCACGCATTGAAAGGAACAAGGTTAGAAATCAACCTCAACTCAGAAGGTCAACCACGCTGGTTTCAGTGTGTGCAGCTCCCAGGGTCTGAATTAGCAGCGGGCACGTTGATGATGATGACAGCACTTTCACAGAGGAGGAGAAATTCCCATTTTTTTGGGGTGGGGGGGGACCGCGAGCCCGCTGTGGCGCCCTCGCACCCCTGAGGCGGTAATTATGGGCCCTGGCTCCAAAAAATAAGCCCAGACTTCCTAAGAAAACCACCTCTGTGGTGAAAAAGTGTGGATTTCTCCCAAGTCTGTGAAGGCGCTGGACCGGGGTTCATGAACACAGGCCTTTCTAACAAAATCTATTTCTTTTTGCATTTGCCTTCCTCCTCCTCCTCCTCCTTCTTCTGGGACTTCATCCTTCTTCAACCTTCTCTCACCTCTGACCTTCGACTTCTTGACCTCACACACCTGCTCAGATGGTCTTCCCTAAGATCAATCATGGCTTTCTTTCCGCTGACCAGCAGCTCATAAAGCGGCGGCTCATTAAGGTAGTGGCTGTGTCTTCACTCGTCTGTCTGTCCACCGTGCCAAGTCTCACCGAATCACTTCTCTCTGGCCATTCTGCAGTTTGCATGCAAGCCGTTAATCAGGCCTGTCATAAGCACTCTTACACTCCTTCTGTTATTCTTAGGGGAATTATGGAAATGTCTTTTTTTGTAAACAAGGTTTTAGTAAGGTAAAATTAACTACTGTCTTGGCACCACTTAACATACTTTCTCCAAAAGTTTGATTACTGAATATTTTCTTAGAATTTCTTATAATTGAGTATAATGGACCACACATCCTCAGTATGTTTTTTGCCCTGATTATTGTAGCTCTACACTGACAAATGTGACTTTTTTATGCAGAACTCCTACAATATTAAGCTCATTAAGTGTAGTTTGGAATGCATGCATTATAAGGCTTCCATATTTGAGCTATAAATCAGATAAATTACTGCACATTCTTTCATTGTTATATGCTAGCTTCACTCGTGAGACTCAAAATACGAACTTTCCTCCACATTATGAATGGAGGCAGCCCATAGCCACCCATGAGATCATTCTTCTCCCTTCAGTATCATTTAACTGCAGTGGCTCCAGCAGTGGATCCAGCAATATGACAGCGTAATGATGGTGAAATGTGTTGTTTTCCCCACACAGGGCGATCAGGGCCAAGCGGGGCCACCTGGGCCTCCAGGGCCACCGGGCCCACCTGGCCCACGTGGGCCTCCAGGGGACACTGGTAAAGATGGGCCTAGAGGTATACCTGGTCTACCAGTGAGTATTTATTTTCACCTTAAATTTGCAGAAAATTGATTAAAATGTTTGCAGTCAATATGTTATCATTATGACCTTGGATCAGGATCAATAAAATTGTCTGGAATTGTCTGAACTTTTAAAAATACTGTTCAAAACAAATTCAGCTTTTTGTGTTCATATTCATTTTGATTGACTTGGTGCCGGGAGGGTTTATTCAAATGCAAAGCTTACTAATGAAGACTAGGTAAGCTATGTTGCAGATCCTTACCCTAATGTCTTTAGCTAAACATGAATATGCTGCCAGGAGTATCTTTACTGTATGGATTTACATTTACTGCGTTGTTTTCCATTATAACGTCACATTTTCCATGTCTATAAGCCTGTCACTGGCATCACACATATTTAGCTGATCTTTCTTGGCTTGGCAGAGTTCAACAGTGGGAATGCAAATGTATTCAGTGTTGTTTATCTGCCTTTTTCCAAATGTGAATGATTATTGTTTTCGGTTCTTTTGCATTTGCAGTTTCAATAGTGTTAAGCTTCTCCAATAAATTAAACCTCTCCTTCTGTGGGGCTGTTTCTCTCTCATGATTTATTCCTTTTGCTATGAATCACTCAGGGAAAGCAGTAAAACTATGCTGTAAATGTAACAAAGAGGCAAAAATGTGCTTTGCAAAAATGAAAAGCATGACTTTGGCATTGTAATCGGGATGTGGCAAACGTCTCTTTTCTTCCTCGGGAAATGCAGGAACATCCTCATCCAAGAGCCAGGACTAGAACAAGGGTAATAGGACAGAAGCAGTGAAGAATACAGGTGGCACAGGATGATAATTACCTGCCAACCAACTTGGTATATGAGCAGGACATGCTGAGCTCTACTTGGCAGACTGGTTGCTATGCACCATTGTGGTAGTCAAACACACAAAGAAATAGGATATTCATCCATAATGTAGAAAACTATAATTCTTCACCAGCAAATTTAGACATATTCCTCTGAATATTATTGTTCAATATTATTCAGAAACACCATACATGTTAAAAAAAAAGATCACTGCTCTTCTATTACTTGGCTGTTTTTGTATTTCCTTTAGGGCGATCCGGGTCATCCTGGAGAAACAGGACCCATGGTAAGCACCAACCTTTACTTTTAATAATGATATGCTGAATTTAGGTGTTAGAAAGTAATTCACCATCAAGGAATTGCTTGAAATGTAGGCTGTATTGTTCAACTTTTTGGAAAATTTGCTAGTTTGCTTTCTGGCCAAGAGTTAAAGGTCCCATATTTTACACTTTCCCTGGGTTTTATTTGACATTTTCATATCCCTAACAAGATTTGTTTTAAGGACCATAAGTCATCTCAATATAGTTTTACATCTTGTCTCTAAAGATTTTCTCTGGAACTCTAGAAAGAACAGGGCAATTTGTGTCTGTCTCATTAATATTAATATGAACACGTGATTAGCAGTAAACGGGGAGGAGACTGTAACTTCAAGTTGTTTTAGCATTGTTAGCCTTGTTATCGCAAACATGCTAGCAAGTGACATTAGCAGATCAAAGAACTGCTGTGCTACTAGCATGGCTGTAGACTCTCGGTGTTGTTAAAAGTGGATTTAATTTTCAAGATACTCATGAGGAGGTTTATGGATACTATGGTGAATATTAATGACACATTTTATGATGTACTGCAAAAATGATTTCTCCCACAAATCCCCTTGTACCCTAGGGAGAGGCAGCTTGATCTAACGGCAACTAGATACTACGTGTGGTGTTCAGCAAATAAAGCATTTGATTAATATTTCCTCATAAATGTTACATCAAATAAGTCAAGCTAAATTCCAGAGAAAGAAGGACACAAAGCGTGACATGTGAAAACACTTGGTGATCTCAGCTTTCGCAAGTGCAGGGAGGGCAAGTGAAGCTGATGGAGGAGGTGTTATCAGGGGTTTTCATCTCTTGATTCCATCCCCTCTGACCTTTTCCAAGGTGCGGAAAAAGTTGGTGCACTGGAAAGAAACAGACCGAGAAAATAAAGGTTGGCCAGGCTTAAAAAGAGGCACTAACTAGAGACAGAGAGTAAAAAGCTAAAGCTGCTAATCATTTCGAGATCACTTAACACACTGTTTTTTGTTAAACTGACTCCCTTTTTCTGCTTTGTTGTCGCTAAGCTTTTCTGTTTTTGTTGGCTTTAATTATGTTTCATCCATTTATCTCCTTTGTGGTCATAGCTGTGAAGGCAGCCCAGTTTTGTTTTGAAATTCAGTGTCACGAATGTCAAATTTGCAATAGATGGTCCCAGGTGAGCTCCCATAAGTCTCCCGTGCTTACACAACCTCTCATGGCAGCAGCTAGAGTGTTTTTCTCCAGAAGATGAATGGTGAATCCTGTTCAAAATGAGTCAGGAGGCCTCATATAGAACTTTGAATAAAAGATATGTTTTTCTCTCTCTAATTCTTGAGGTAAGGCACTATCTCATGAGTATGTACACAGCGTGACACTAATGTACTTTTAACAAGAAATAATGTCATCATTTTTAAAATCAGTCCACCCCCCGGTAGTAAAACGATATGACATGTCTGCAGAAACATTGCAAACCACTGTGCAGGTTTGTCAGGTTTGTGAGTATCAGCCAACAGCAGCAATTGCTCCTCTATGTGCAACAGTTGCAAAAGTTTCTGTAATTATAATTTGGGTTATTAAAGGGGAACTTTTGTGTTTTTACGTCTTTCCTGTTATTTACTGTTGCAATGTCAGATATTTATGCTTCAATTGCAACTTTTTTTTTTCACCTACAATTTGACATCAGATCAGGGTGCACAACCAATGCTAAGTTTTTTTCTATGTGCTGTTTGCATTGTCTACTCTCATATTTCAAATCAGATTTGGGTTTTATTTGAAAAGTTGGCATTTTGAGTAAAGAATGAGGAAAAAAGTAGTGAAACATCCTATATAGTGAAATCCAATAGTCTGTTTTATGGTTTGTTAAAGTCGGCCAGCCATGATGCTGCTTCCTGAAGCTGACCATTCAAAAGAGTGTGGGCTCATCAGGAGTGAACAGGAGTTAAAATGGTCAGTTTCAGACAGTGGCTAAAATAAGGGGCTGCGTTATTTTTTAACTGTGAATCATGCAAAGATATTCCGAAGCCCCAGAATGAAAATATAGACTTGGAAATGTGCATAATAGGTCACCTTTAAACCTTTGGAAAAGGGAATAAAATAAAACCTTTATCCAGACACACAACGGCAGTCCACACCCTTGATTGGCCTTTGAAAATCAATATGAATTCGATGTGCATAGCAACTAGACTGATAGACTCCACTTTGTGCAACAAGCTGAAAGGATAATTTTTGATTGGCACTTTCAGATCTGCACAAGTGAGCTCGAGGTAGGGATTTTGAGGTCGGCCCTTAACCAACTTTAGCTTCTTTTTTACGGTACTCTAGGAGCTAGCGCCCACTTGACACAGCTCAACATTTTTCATCTAGATGCTATTGTTAAAGAGGCAAGAGTAGATTCCACAGTTTTCCAGCAGCCTTCGAGGACATATGGTGCTGGTTAGAAGGATTAAGCTCTTGTGGAGCAATGGGGAGAAGGGGGGAGGTGGGAAGAAGAAGAAGAAAAAGGAAATATTTTCAGGACTCAGTTCAAAATCATCAGTGCCATGAGGTCTCTCTGGGGTAAATTAAGGGGTCTTCAGTTCTCTTAAGGTGGCGTGGAGCCTTGCACACAGTTTTCATTTAGGAATTGGTTTTGCTTCAAAAAAAGACTAAATATGTAAAACCAGTGAATTGTTTGGAAGGTTCCACCGGTTACTGAAAAAATGTCATCCATCTGCTTTTTGGTGTTATTTCCAATTATGCTGCAGAAGAGTACTTCTCCCCTTTAACTTTTTGTTGATTCCAAATTCCCCAAATGCACCCGTGACTCAACTTATGCATGCATGTAGGAAATTAATGTTTTTTATATGCCTGTGTAATGAGGACATACCTATATAATATTTTGATGTTGTTGACTAAGTTTCCTTTTGTTGTGAGGCCAAACATGAGGAGCAAAGATGGGAGTAAATGGCTCAAGCCCAAACAATGTTGTGGCAACTGTTGACATGAATAACCAAAAGCATTTTTGTGTGGAACAAAGTATTGCTCTTCAATTAAATTCAAGCTTTGTTTTTTTTTTACAATCCGAGTCTCATTGTTTTATAATCAGCAGGGCCGACAAGTGATTTTAGAAATCCTAAGACATGAGGTTTTGTTTTACAGTAGCTGCCTAGGGACTGTTGATGGAAGGTAGCTAGTAGCTTAATCTGGTACATAACATCTCTGCTTTTCTCTTGTCTGGAATGAATGCATCGTCCTGTCAAAAAAAAGGTGTCGATTTTAAACCTAAATGAAGTCCAGTATTATACAGATTCTGTCGTAAAAGCGTTCAGTACAGCCCCATTTAGAACATAGTCATTGACCTTCTTCCAAAATTCACCAAGATGTAAGATAAGAAGTGATAAAAGCAGCTGAGGTGTGTGTGACTGCCTGTTGCTACATCTGGTCAAATCTAAATTGAAGAGAAATCAATGTTCTAATCCCAAAGGTTACAAAAATAAACTTCCCTCATTGGTAAATAGCTGGCATGATAAATTTGGTGTTCCAGCGTAGAGGTCTGTGAAATAATGTCATCACTATTGTTTCTCTATATTATTTTTAAATTGTTTAATTGGTTAATTAATGTCCCTTTTGTTTATGTTGTACATGTTGTTTCAAATCGTTCTGTCTAAAGCATTAAACAACCTAGTTTTCCAAACTTTTTACAGACCTCAATCTTACAGTCCTGCCAATAGACCAACATGATATCATACTTACCACTGTTGCTTTAGCTAAAATGGACACAAGCCCAATGAAAACAACCCGGTAAGATTAAACCAATACAAAAAATTTGTGGGGCGGAAAACCAAAACAATGAACTGAAAGACACTAGAAAGCTCAACTGTCATCAAGGAGATGATTCTCTGTTGGCACTGATGGCCATGTCAAAGTACAAATTATGGTGATGATTAAAATTAATGAACACAGCCATCTATTGCAGTCACATTTTGCATTGCAGGGCTACTTCAAATTTGATATTGAACCTATTGATCCATTTTTTGCAAGCTTTTTCAATTGTGTTTATAGTAGTAATAGCATTAAAGCTACTGTGACTGAAAGGTCTTACAGAATAGAACATCATGTACACAGTTTAAACAAAGCACACATGTCCACAATCTCTACAATGATGTTGAGCATAATGTTATGCTAACCTATTGCTTCATTGGCGAACTTTAAGTCAATAAGACCCGTGTTTTCAAAAGAGCAATGTTCCTTTTAGGCTAAAATCACTCAATTTAATTTAAATAACAGCATAATATTGCAAACATCTCATGGCTGAAACAGAAATGTCGAACAGAAGCTCTTAATCTGCACACCAAAGCACAAATTCAGACCAAATATTTTTCCTGTATTCGCTGACTGAGAAATGCAAACTTGGAAAGATCAAGTGCTGACTGCATATGGGAAATGACCGGGCAATTGCCTCATTGTTTGTCATTGCCAAGTCATGAATGAAAGAACCAAACATTCAGCGCTTTGTGTTATGTGCACAGACGCTTCACTTCAGCAGCTTTTGGTATACAGTGGCACATTTGAGGATTCCTTCTTTTTAAGAATGTTAAATGAGTCAGCTAAGGTGCATTGGTGCTGAACATGTGGAATATACTGTTGGTTTAAATAATGATTCTGTTTCATGAATATGTTTGGATTATTAGTTCTCTAGCAAAAGCAAAGGCACAATGAGAACAAAAGATCAAGAGTTCCACAAGGGCTCTTGACTATCTAAAAAAGAAGAAGAAGAAGCTATTCAGCCAGTAGCTCCTGAGTGCTCTCAGATGTAGCCACGCTAATTAGCACTCAGGCAAGTGGCACATGCTCTCACATACCTAGCCGGTCATAAACATGTCTACCAAAACCAAGTGAGAATAGCTAAAAACTAGCTTTTTAAAGGCAAGTGGAGGAAGACCTGAAGTTGTTCATTGAGGTTTTTGTTATATGTGCAGATGGAATGCGCTATAAAATGTGCTGCAACTGTGTGGGCCCCGTCTGTAGATGTGAGAACGTGTTGCTGCTGGGGTTTTAATAGGCCAATTCGATGAAAATGGAAATTCAGAACGCTTTTGAGCTTCGGGTTTCTTGGCGAGTCGGTTTCATCAGCGCGCATTACAACAAGGAAAGATGGAACAAGAAGTTTATTCTCAGAAAATTGGTCATTATTTTTGTCCTTTTTAGCTAAGCCAAGCGTCCACTGTTGCTTTGGCCGCACGGCATTAAGTTGGCCACTACCTGCCCGCACTTCTCCTTCACAAAGATTCGCACTGACAGTCAAACTTTTCAACCTGAACGTGTCGTTCGGCTTTTTGAGGAAAAACTCGCAAAACCTTCACACTCATCAGACCCAAACTCTGGTTTTGCCAATTATACTGCATCAACACGAATAAAGCTAGCAAGATTGTTGTTGTGGAAGGCTCATGGGGTACAAGGTCTGCCTGGCCTCCACCCAACTATCGGTGATGAGCCAAATGGCACTATTTACAGTCGACTCTAAGTCGAGGGTGAGAGAAATGTTGGCCAAAAAGCAGCTTCATAACAGCCAAGCGTAGGTGTTGATGAACTGCTGTGGTACTGCAATAGTTCAGTCTTGTGTAGCCAACATGGAAGGAACTAACTTTCAGCTTGGTTTCTCATTTTAGTCATAAAGCACCCCTGCTGTTCATGCAGGTTCTGGTGGAGGACGTTGGCCTTCAGTTTCACAGCGGTAAACAGGAGGTTGAAAATAGAAACTGTCGTCCCAGACACATCTATCAGTGATTTAGATCTCACTTACAGAACGGTGCGCTCTCTTTTCCCCCTAAATTATTCCTTTTTTCGACACTTTCCAAATTCTGACCATTTTAGGTAATGAACCTCTGTGTGTGTTGGACCGTAGATGGCCAATGTGAAGCGGCCAAACGAGACAGTTTTTGCAGTCACTAAAACGAATAAAGCAACAGATCAACATAAAAGATAAAACCATAAAAGCTTGTTATTCGCGGTCTCATTAGAGATTCATGCTCAATAAAAAGAAGGCGCGGGGTGAGTTTGTTTTAATTTTTTTTCTCAGAAGAATAAAACAAGGGTTTGACTGTGATTTTGTTCTGCCTGAAGGGTGTGTACTCCCTGTACGAAATCCTACACAAGCCTTTCCAGTCTCTCTGCTGTGACCATGTTGGCTGGGGAAACAATATTATTATTTCATCTGACATGGAATTGTTTTGTTTGTCTCTCTCTCTCTTGTCCACTCACACTCGCCTTCTGTCTCTCTTCTTATTTATAGGGACCTGAGGGGCCACAGGGGCTGAAGGTAAGTTTCAGAGAATTTGTGTTCTTCTTCTTCACGGTTACTTATTTTGTTTTAAATTTAACTGGTTATAATGCTTGGATTTCATTTTGATGCAAACCAAAAAGAAACTTTATTAACTTCGGTACACTGTTTGGATGTGATATAAATTGTGCACAAGTTGCACAAGTGATGGTTTAAAGAAAATAAATGAATAAATTAAAAAAAAAAATCAAGGTCGGAAAAATGAAGCAGCAACTGGTATTGAATATGTTTACCAGGAGATTACAGATGCAGGGCCAGAGTCAGGGCGAGTAAGCAGGCAAGAAGAGAGATGAGGCCTTTAACAATGTGAGGATGGAAAGAGAAAAAAGAGTGATGGAGGAGAGCAGACAGAGAACAGGGAACCCGGAGCCAAGTGCTGCGATACAGGCTGCGGGGTCCCCGGCGGCGCTGATGTGAAGAACAGATGTAAGCCATATCCAGCCGTCAGGTAGCTGCCAGTGTTTGTTCAGTGTAACCCAATCAGACACTTCCTGTCTGCACTGTCATCTGTCGGCAAGGCCTCCCGTCGGAGGGGGGGCCGGGGCGGGGGGTCGTGCGGAGGGGGTCAATGATGACACACCACCGCGTTAATGACTCAAGCCAGGCCCTGAGGCTATTCAATTAGATCTGCTGCTGCTGCTGGTGACGCGTTCAGCAGAGGGACCGCGTCAACAGTTGTTTAGATTTCATCACCATGGTGATTGATTTGGTGTCGCCGCATGATATGAAGCAGAGCATGAATCATAGCGTGTTTTTGCACCACTTTAAGTCGGAACAAAACGTTTTTATGAATCTTCCCACGAGAGAAAAGTCCACTGTCTCTTCGCCGGTGTATTCCGATTTATATTCTGAAATAAGACCCGCAGTTATGAAACATGATGTGATTTACGTAGACTGCAACTGTGACCATGGTAACAGTAAGTATCTTTTATGGAGCAGCACAAATAGCCAACATAAGAAAGCTGCCTTGCAGGAGAGTGTGAGTCTACACTGCAAAAAATGAAACAGGTGAAAATATCTTGTTTTTGCTACAATTAGTCCAATATTGAGTAGAATTATCTTATTGCATTGGCAGATAATTTATCTTATTTTAATTTTTTTTCCTTAATTTTAGATAAGATTTTTTTTTTAATTAAGATTAAGATTTTTAGATAAGATATTTGCAGTGTGTTTGTACATCAACAGATTCTAAACCTTTTTTTATTTTAGTTAAAGTGATACATGCAGAGATGAATGCAACAGTATTCAAGATTTTTCAAACTCTCTCAGATTGAAGCTCAGCGGAATTGTTCTTAACACCCAGTCTTGCCCCCTGCCTGCAGTCGGTTGGTCTTAAAATATGACATGTGATATTTATTCTGTGGAAGATCAGAGATCACACACAGTGTGTGTGTGCAGGAGAGGGGATGGGAACAACAGACAGGCCAGCTCGGGGGTGTTTCTGCAGGCCGTTTAATCCCACATCTGCTTGTGTCTGCTGTGTTGACCTTTGATGGTATTTTAATTTAGTTTTTGTACGTCTTTCTTCTTTCTCCGGCTTGTTGAGTCTACTTTAGGCATTGCATAAGCAGGTCCAAAGACAAAGTTCATTGTCAATGTGCAGAGTTGTTCTTTTAGAGAAATATCATCGACACTTCGAAAATGTTTATTTTTTCAATTTCTGAAAACCGCTGCAGCGCCCTGTGCTTTCTGCAATGCAAATGTAGCGTGTTATGTAATGAGACTTAATGAGACTCTTTTGTGTTTATTTCCCAGGGTTCACTTGGGCCTCCTGGTATCCCAGGTGTCAACGGACTGAAGGTGAGCTCACTCATGCATAAAAGACTCAAACAATACAGCTGATGATCCCTGCATCTTCCTTTTTGAACTGTTCAGATTATTCTGCACAAGGAAAAGGGTAGTTCGTGCAAAATTGTCCTTATTATTAAAAGATTCATGTCATAATAAGTGACAAATAATCATTTTACAATAAATAAAATAGTGTCACACTAAGTTAGCTATATTCTTCATACTGTGAATTGATTAATTAACGATACTAAAAGCCAAATACTCCGTGTGTTTTCAGAAAACAAACTTCCATCCACACCTGAAAGTATTTTATTCTCAGAGGACTCACTTTAACACACTTTGCGGTTTCATTAGTCTTTTTTGGGCCATGTGTTGCACTTCATGTTCACAGCGTTCTGCCGCCCATTCTGAACATTTCAAACCGCCGTCCTATTTAGGAGAAAATCCCTTGGGCTGCATCCTCGAGTCTTAACCACAAAGTACCATTTTGGAGCTGCCTGTGAATCTGCTCACACTCTGCACCCGTTTCTGCGTTTCATTCCCAGGCCACATAGAAAAGACACAGAGCAGGTGTGTCACAGCGAGGGGGGGGGAGAAAACAGAAAAGCACATTTCTTCCAAAGCAAACAACGGTGTACGTGACGGGAACGAATGGGGAGATGATTTGAAAGGCGCCACCTTTCTAATATCAAGCGTGCATTTGTAAAGATATGAGAGGAGAGGCACGCACGTCTGTAATAGAAACCAGAGTAAAGAAGTTTCATTTTTGGAGCGAAAGCCATGCACTGACTGTGGAGACAGCAAAAGCTGAAGGTCTAATTCCATACTTGTGCAAGGAGCGGGCTCTGCCAGCACCCATGAAATAGAACCCCCCGATTCTCAGCAATGCATTTATAAAACAGAATCCGTTATGGTACGTACGTGTCACTCATGCAGAAAGTTGAACTCCGAAGCAGTTAGAGCCGTACCATCGGTGGCAAGTTGACTGGCAGACATCTCATTGATCTGACATCCACGCAAGGGGGATGATAACTAATGCAAACCTTATCAGCCCCGGTTTAAATTTTTTAATCAGGCTTCATCATCATTATGGCAATATGTCATCATCATTATGTCAATGACTCCCATATGTGGGCTGATAGATGATACAGCGCTCATAACGTACAGTAGGGAGGATGCCGGGACTCATGTTCCCACAATGCCTCATTGCAGAATCATCAAGCATCAAAGATTCAAGCAATGATAACAATAGGAAAGCAAAAGAACAATATACAATACATACAGTACCCCAGTGTTCCTCACAGCACAGACAGTGTTGGATAGCATATGTAGTTTTATACTCTATTTTCCGTCCTGGTTGCATTAATCAGCATCATCCGGTCAGAGTTGTCAGTCTGAGTTGAGGAATAGCTCCTGCTCTGCTAAAAGCCTGCAGTAATGATGCGGTAGCTTTGCACAGGTCGGGAGGTTAATTGTCTTTGGCAACAGATGGACTGAGGTTGGTCTCTCAGTTAGAGCCGCGGAGAACAGGGATGCTGGCATTCATCAAAAGGACTTGGCTTTTCTTCTTGTTACTCATGTACCGAACCAAACCAGAGATAATTAAGCATTTAATCAGCTTGTTTATCCTCTCTTCTTTCAGACTTAGTTTGCGGTTTTAACATTATACACTGTTTATACTGGAATTATTTTTTTTTTACATTACATTAACATGCATGATCATTTCAAGCCCGTTCCTTGCAATCTGACTAAAATGGAAGGCTGTCTGTCTGTCTGTTCTTCAATTTACTCAACAATTGCTCATCCGGTCAACTTCACACCTGGCGGATGAATTGCAAAGGAACCAAAGAGGCGCAGCTGCGAATATGAAGTTGTTTGGATGAGCGGTTCTTGAGAAAAGCTGCTGCTACAAGCAATCGCCCCGTTCCGAAACAGGCACTGCACTAATCTAGTAAAGCACGCTATCTATGCCATCGACCTCTCAGTTATCAGCTATCCGGCAAATGCGTGACACCTGTGCGACACAAACTTAACCTCTGTTAAAGGTTATCTATAAATTGAGAAAAAGTTCAGTTTTTTTTTCTTTTTTTTTAAATCTCCTGACCTGACCTTAAGTTCACATTGCTGAAACAGCCCACTGAGTGCAGCCACTGTGTGTATGTTATGCTGTCCATAGGGGGATGTTGGCATCCCAGGACTGGACGGTGTCCCTGGAGCCAAGGTCTGATGCCCACTTATTCTCCGGGCTCTTATTCTTATAAATTCATGCTGTCCATATTTATGTCTTTATCACATCGAATGGTTTATGAATTTTCCTTTCATTTTTGCAACTTTTTTCCCCACCACCATAATTTTTAAAGAATTTTTATTTCAATACTATTTTTTTTTTTTTGTGAATTCACTTTTGGAAAAAAAGAACATATATCACTCTATTTGTTTTTTATGCCTTCCATTCACAAGAAAAATTAAGTTCTGCCACATATTTATAAACACATCACCTTCATCACAGACATGTGTTTAATTGAATGTGATAGTAGAACATATGGGTTCAAATTAACTAACTTTAGAGTGAAACTGTGGAAAAAATTATTTGCATTGGAATTATTATTATTATCTGTTGATACTGGTAATTTTTTTGTAATGATTGGGCAAGTTATACAGTGAAATACCCCAAAACGCTGATGCCTGATGGTGTGTCTGGGGTAAAAGCAGCCATAACATGGGAGAATTTCCATAATCTAACATGACTTTAACCCCAGATACCATCTAACCCTTAGTGGCTGCGATATCTCTCCAACTGAACCCAACTCCTCCTGAGCTTTTCTGTCTTTAATGCTCTGCTTTCTTTCCCAACAGGGTGAAATGGGAGAGCAAGGTGAAAAGGTAAAGTGCTAATTCAGATCGCCCGAACGTTATCGCCCGCCTCGGCCTGAGACCCGGCCATGTGCTGGGACGACCGTCACGATGAAATGTCAGCGGTTACAGGGTTCTCCTTCTAGCTACTCCAAGCTTGTTTTTTCAGTTGTACTCCCTCCTGAGATTTGGCCATCAGTGAGTCAGTGAGTCACCAAACTGAGCCCGATTGCTGCAACCGGGAAATGTGAATCCCTGCAATAGCCTCGCTGAAAAAAAGGCAGCCTCGTTGCTCCGTTCTCTAATTCCAGCGGTGATTTTTTTTTTTTTATTGTTGTTTTTGGACACCGACGGGTGGGAGGTGTGAATGCTGACCACGCTGAGCATGAGACAGGCTGCGAAGGGAGCTGATGACTCAGTGTGCCTCATCGACCACAGAGCTGGGCTTCACAGTTGTTCAGAGTTTTCATGAAATCAAAGGCTTATTGCCAATCATTAAGACACCTGATTCACTGTAATAATAAGGCCATGTGGTCACAATCTCCTAGCAACCACCGCGGATCACACTACAGGTGTCCAGTGGAGGGCTAGCCAGAAGCAAGTAATGGTTATTGATTTCCACATCGAAGTCAGCGTGAAGCTTGCAGCCTCTTTCTTTTTGGCCAATGCAAAGTGCAGGATTAGATAAAACAAACAGTTTGTGTAGCAGAGGGTTTATTTTCTTATTTCCAGTCTTGTTAATCGTCATGAGGCTCCTCAGTTAGATTCCTGAACCCCTCAGAGAGCCAGATCCCTCAGGTTTGGAATCGCTGCTTTTAAGTACTATGATTTTTCTTTTTAATAGGATCCAGATCTGTTACATAAAAGTGCTGTTTTGACTTTATTATTTAGCCTCATTGCTCTTAAGTTAGCTTCAGGAAAGTTTTTTTTTTCCCGACTGTGCCAGCTCTTAATAACAAATACAGTCATACATGATGAATGAAAAGAAAGGCATCTAAACTGATGAAGACTTGATGTCGAGCCCAACAACTGTTATAGTCCTTGGAAGTGCTATAAACTGTATGATTTGCAACCTATAAAGATATAATTTCCTTAATAGAAAATCATCTGGATTTCTCCACAGTGAAATAGTCAATTCTCTGACAAAGGCAACGTTGAAACATCAAATTTATCTTATTGGCCTCATTCCAAAATAGCTATTATGAGTTGTTACTTTGAAAGGAGCCAGATCTGTTAATATGACTACTGTTACCTAACTAAAGGGCGAATATGCAATTCTTGAAAATAAAAAAAACACCTTTACAACTTCAAAGGCTAACATCAAATGGAATCATTAGCAGTGCAATGATACATTTTCTGTCAAAAGCAGCACTGGCATTCAGTCTATTTCATGCTGATTAAAGGGTAAAATCAGTTAATGCCAGGAGTTTTGGCCTTCCACAATGCCTCTACACAATGTGTTACGTCAGCTGAAGTCAGTCCTATTTGAACCATGTGTGATGGATGACTCAGTTAAGTGACCAATGTGAATTTAACATGTACAGTAATGTTCTTGGCTTTTTCTCCAGGCATCTATTATACAGTTTTACAGTCCAGTTAGTCAGAGAAAGAGCAGAACACTTGTCAAACATCTACTGCCGTGCTGGAAAGTAACTAAGTACATTTACTCAAGTACTGTACATAAGTTCAACTTTGAGGTACTACTAAAATATTGTACTTTCTACTACTTTCCATCCTTGGAGAAAATATGAAAATCCTGTTTAACTGTCTTTCTTTGTATTTTAGGTTCTTGCGACCGTAAAGACTGAATATGCTTCTCTTGGTGTGATTTGTTTCACAGGGCGATATGGGCGAAGAAGGGGCGAAAGGTGATATGGGGGAGAAGGTATGTAAATTCCGCTTTTACCTTTCACTCCCTGCGTTGATTTGTTGGATTCCGCTCAGAGGAACAGCGGAGAGTCCGGAAAACATTCCAAAAAAAAAAAAAAGAGTTAATGTTAGCCATGTGAGTGGAGATCTTGCGGAGAGCGGCGGCAGCTGAGGTCAAGTGTCATCAGCTGTAGTCAAGGCTGCAGAACAGCAATCATCCTGGCACTTGATGCGTCCTGTGCGCTTAATGTGGACTTAATTGCTATGCTACGCTGATGCTACATTTTCTGGTTGGATGGCTCCCGCATTAATTTGGGACCATTTATCATCAAGACAGCTTGTCAGGTTCGGACCCATTTCCAGCAGAGTGAAGCGCTGCTGGACAGACTGTTAAGAGAAATAATAGATTCATGTTTCTGTCCAAAAAGCTTTTGTTTTCAGGAAACCCTTTTTTTTTTTTCCTTTCGTATTGTGTTAGTCCACTGACATCATATCCAGAGGCAGTTTATGCATCTCATCCAGAAGTTGTCACGCCACCCTTGCTGTTATTATTTGTGTTAAAGAAGTGTTTATGAAAATATGACTGGTAGGGGAAATAGGTCACAGCCCTATTAGTGGAAAAATTAGGGCTTCGTGAAGCAATTCAGCAAACAATTATGGATCGGAATAAACGTTTCTTTGAAAATGTTGATTCAGCGTCACATCAGCTGGAGGGAAAAAAAAAAGAGCCGCACTTCTGGGAAAAAATAAAGATTCTGTAACACAGTTGCTGAACAGACACAAAGCACTAATAATTTGTATATATTAATAATCACCCAGGCGTCTCTTTGCTAGAAATACGGAGTTAGGTACAGAAATAAAATATAACTGATAGACCAGCAGCAGCAGTAGACGCAGTGCACTCAAAATGTCACCGCCAATTTATTGCTGTTCGGCGGAGAACAACTTTGATAACTTCTCACTTTATGGGTACTCTGTTTTTTAAAAGTCTTGCCGAGCGCCGCTGCCAAGAAAGACACATTTCGAGGGAAACAGATGCAGGATATCATCTGTGGAGAATGAGTGAACAAAAAAAGGAAAATGTGGGGTGATAAAACTTTGCAGCTCAATGCTGCTTTGATCTGGTCTACCTTAGCGCGGCGAAAACAAATGATGGATTTTCACCTCGGGATTAAAAAGAAAAAAAGGGGGGAAAAAAAGAACGGAACGGAGTGTCACGGGAATTCAGACTCCTGTAGCCGTTCACCTGCCATTCATGCTTTAAGAGCGTTCATTTCAGGCACAGAAGGGGGTGTAAAGAGCTGGTTAGTGTCATTAGTACGGATAAGATTACATCATCATATCAGATTGTCAGTGAAAAGACGTAAAAGTGAACATATGGCAGGGGTAACTGCTTTTCAATCAAAGTATAACTTCATTTGGCTTCCAAAGGAGTTTAACATATGTCAGACACCCAGAGGACTGACTTTTTCTATGCATGTAAAGAAAATGTCCCATGCACATAGAAACAGTAAAAAATATCAATACCGGGATGTAAAAAGACTTAATTACAAGTCCTGCATTCATAATCCTGCTCAGGTAAAAGTATAGTAGTATTAAGTAGTAAGTATTACCAGCTAAATGTACTTAAAAGTTCAAATTTGTTTTGCAGAAATTCTGGTTGTGACTGATACATTAAATATTTTGAATGGCTGATGCTAAAGCAGCACTTTAATTATTGTAGCTGGTGGAGGTGGAGCTACTTTAACTGCTTTTTAAGGGTCACGACATACATCTGAGGGATCCTGAGATGATATATTGTGAAGGGAATAAGAAAACACATGTTCCGCTACATTTGTTACATTTGTTTAGATCCATTTTTCAAAATGTTTCTTTAATTTTCTTTACACTTTTGGAGATATATTTAACCACTTTATTTATTTATTTATTTATGTAATAATAGTTATTTATTTGAAATCATGTGAGAATATATTGGACAATTCTGACATGTAAAACTGGTAGAAATTTGTTTGTAAGGGGCTACAAGCCAAGGGATTTGTGAACAATGCAGCATAATTCATAAGCTCATTATCATGACACATCACTGTTTGAAAGATTTTAATTTGAAAAAGGACTAAATTAATAAAATAGAGTAAAAAACTATTACATATCCCTCTAAAAGGTAGTGGAGTAGAAGCATAATGAAAATACTAGTAAAGTAGCTTCCTGTAGTACATATTAAGTGAATGTGCTTCGTTACATTCAATCACTGACTATTAGAGGTGTAAACTGTGAATTATTCCACAAGCCGAGCCTTTCTGTCATCATGTGGACGGCATCTGATCAGTTGCCCCCCCCCCCCAATATTTTTGTTTCTCCGGGTGGAGAAAGAGGAAACTGGAGAGCAGAGGGACAGATGAGTGGGAGGGCATCTCCTAGTCTTCCACGCCGAGGACGCCAAAGTTAACAATGCACAGCACGCACTGTGGGGAAAATGTGGTAGCGCGGGGTGAGAGGTGAGGCGGTGAAAGCTTCGGTTTGGTGAGCAGGGAGACCTCAGGGAGCGCGGTGCGAGTGGGGAGAGGAACGGCAGAGCGAGAAGCAGTTGGACCGGCCTTCGCCTGATACAAAAGGGAGATTGTTTAGACGGCGGGGGGATCTGCAAAGTGTGAAAGGGTCTACAGTAAATGACAGGACAGATACGCACATGTGCATCGTTTTCACAGTTTAAAGGCGCACATGTGAGCTCTCGGTCTTCCTAAAGACACAGCCCATTGCATTCTCAAACACCAGATGACAAAAAACAGCAAGCTAACTGGCTGTTTGGCGGGTTTATAATGAACATTTATGTGACATATCACCAGCTGTTTCATAAGCCGTCATTAAATCAACAGCAGTAGTCTCTATGTGTCCATTAGCACAGTTTGAGCTCGAGCTTTTAAACTTTTTTTGCTCCTGAGGTGTCAATTTGACTTGATGGGGGGAAAAAAAAGGGATGGGAAAATTCCTTTTAGAAAAAAATAAATAAATAAATGTAACTCTTGAATTGGTTTTGGGAACTTCCAGGCTGTGAGTGTTTGGCCCAGGCCGGCGTGGCACAGTGGTTGGTATCAGTTTTGAGTCCTGAGATCCGGTCCAAGCTCTTGTGAACTGGCCCCGTTTCAGCTGCTGGCAGCGCCGCTCTGCCCGGGGAGCCGATCATAATCCGTGTTGCCCGAGGTCAATATTCAGCCGAGGGCCCTGAATTTGGTGATTTTTCTTTTTTTTTTTTTTTTTTAATGATCGTCTTCTGAAAGCTCCGGCGGCGGTTTAACAGTCCGGTCTGTCAGCGAGCTGCTCGGGCCTCATCGCCCGGCAGATGGATTCTCCCCATCTCAGCCGTCCCTCTCTCTCGCCAGGCAAACAGCTGGAAAATGGCCTGATTTACCAAGCGTGCATTACGAGATCTTCATGCTATTATCTTTAAATGCCAATATGCAGCAACAGCCCTGGGTGCCCATAATGGAGTGGAGCTGTGGTGACAGCTCCGCGTCCTGCTCGGCTCTGCAGTTTAATCACAGGCTGTAGCCTCACCATGGTAATTGGCCCAATTGGGACATTTCAGCACTCTGTGCCACACCTCAACTCCCCCGCTTTTTCCATCTCAGAGTCCTTCATTTGGAATAGATTTAACCAGTGAGAAATCTCACTCGCTTGTCGAGCTCTGGTGTCACTCGTGCTAAGGTCTGTTGTGACTTTAGCACTCCAGCGGCAGCGTTAATTGCTTTTGTAGCATCCACACGGATACTCATTTTCACACAGGTCACGACGGCTTTTTCCGGTCAAAAGTGTGCACGCCATGCCGTAAATCATGCCGTTTCCTGCAATGCTGGCTCTTTATTGCGCAAACGGTTAATCGTTTGAACAAAAGGAGGATTGTGAGTTTAACAAGGTGAGACCTTTTTGTAGTTCCTTCAGATGTACGAATCGGATGCAGATGTGGGACATTCTCGCATATCCATAGCTGCCAAAAAGCAACAGGTGTAAACCAGCGCCGGCTTTGATGTTTGTTTTTTTGTTGAGGCAATTATTCACTCAAGGCACAAACAAGTCGGGATACGGGGTTCAGTACAGAGCTGCCTGTTTTATTATAATTCTGAGGTCAACCACAACATCATATCCACGTCGTTTCTCACGTTTTTTGCCCAAAACATTTTTATTTCGACTTGTTAAAACATGCAAAAGCCTTTCATCCATCTTCCGTACTGTAACACAAGGCGGCTGTTTTTGTCCTTCCTGTTGGATCTTCTCAACCATGGAGAAACTTGTGAAAGTGTCTCTCTCTCTCTCTCTCTCTCTCTCTCTCTCTATATATATATATATATATATATATATATATATATATATATATATATATATATATATATATATATATATATATATATATATATATATATAAATGGAATGATAACTTCTAAGATAAGGATAGAAGAACCTTTGAGTATGCAACAAAGCCCAGCTGTAAACAGTAACATAGTTTATTGTCTGCAAAAAAAAAAAAAAAATGCAGCAATTAAACATGCCTTGTGTGCTATGCATCGTAATGACTCCCATAAAAAGCTGAGGGCAAGAGACATTCCTTCAGCAACTTCTGAGCGCGAGGCGTATGTGTAGCGAAACCACAGAGTCCACACCAGAGCTAAAGACCCAGTCTCCTTCTCCCCACTCCCTTTTCCCACCAACCGCCCATAATTACACTTATTGGCCCCTTGTTTTATGTCTGTTTTTACTGTACACTGCAGTAGTAATACAGAGCATAGGAAAGGGTTCTGGATGTCTGGATGACTTCGCTGGAAAAATGTGATATAAGTAGCCCAGGCTCCTTTTTAGTTCAATGCACTACCTTAAGAGATACAATGAAAATGGAAATGGTGGCTGCCAGTGCAGTATATCTATCATGCCTCCTCACCTATAGTGTGCTATTGCGGATTTCTCCTTACGCGGTATTTGATTTCACCCATGTCATCACCACTATGCAGCTGCACCCTTGACAGTGTAAAAACAATGAAATCATTCCCAGCACCGTAGTTATAAAATCGCTGCTTCGAACTTTTGTGAATAGGTACATTAAATCTAAACACTGCTTAGAATAGCAGAAAGTCTTCTAATTGGATTTTGTCCAACCAACTCAGTAAAATGCAGCAGCACCAACATTGCGTCCCGCGTTTGTTCAATAATAAAAAAATCTACTTGTTTCATGTTTTTTTTTTGTTGTTGTTGTAAGTTTAATTGCACGGTAACGGCGGTGCTCTCATGTGACCTTTCAGAAAGCTCCGCACTAACCTCTTGTCACTGTTGGATTGTTTTCTTTGTTGCACATGATTTTTTTTTTTTTGCTTTTTTTCCTCTCAGGGAGACGCTGGCTCTTCTGCAGCAGGCATCAAGGTGAGAGCTAAATGTTTTTAATTAGTTTTATTTTTTTATTAAGTATTTAGCTTAAGAACTCAGCGAGGACTTCACACAGAAGCTTATCATGGATTTAGCTGTGCTGTGAAAGAAATATCTGCATGTATTGCAGGGTGAACCAGGAGAACCTGGACGAAGTGGACACAAGGTAATTGTTGCTCTTTGCTACACATGCCTCTTCAGATATAAATAGTGTTAGAACATAGATAGATAATAGTAACGGCACTAGCTTAGTTTAACAAGTCAACTGATTGGAATAAAACAGGGATAAAATATTCCTCCAATGCAGCCACAGAAAACGCTGGACAGCTTTGAAGTCTCCGTCTGAACATGTTGCTTCAATTTCTATGAATAGAGGATTGCTTCCGTGCCATTTGACACACAACACATTCTAATGGAACAGGTGAAGCTCCGGCCTGTTGTGCAAGATGAAATAATTTAAGAGCATTCCGATCTCAGTTGAACCTCGGCGCTTAAAGCGTGATGAGGACCCGTGTCCACGGGAGGCTGCACGCACACAACCCGACACTTAAACCCGAACCTTCGGAGAATCACAGAGCTCCGACTCCTTTTACGTTTTCTTTGGCCTGCCGCTCGTTTTGAGCCAGCCAGGGTAAGCTCCCAGGTATCATGCATAACATCTCTGGACATACTAAAGCTTCTTTCTTTTTTTCTCTCTCTCTCTCTTTTGCTTCGTTTTATTGTAACCCCGCACTTGTCACAGTCTTAAACCACCAGGTTATTGCGTTCCTGCGGTTACTGCACATTGTGTTTAGTTTGTAAGCACTACCTACCGACCGTTTTTTATTCCAGTTCCAACGGTTCGTAAGCCAACATGTATGAAGCGATGAATATTGCAAAAAGAAACTGATGCCGAGGAGAAACTAATCAACCAAGCATGCGGCAGATAAGCGGCTATTTCCCTGCTAAATAAAAGCCATTACTTGTCCCCTGACCAGACTGCTGCTGAGATTGCACCAGTGCACCATCTAATTACACTTTTTAATCCCAAGTGCTGCACCCCATTAATTTCCCCTCTCTTTCCTCTGTTTGGGCAAACTGTTTCCAGACAAGCAGAAGAGCTTTGAGCAAATGTCTTCTTACCGCTGTGCTGCAAAGAAAACACTCGCGGCCTTGACTAATTTTTTTGACTGCTTTATCTTATCTGTCATTTTACAGCCGTTCTGCTTACGCCGACAGACTTACAAACTGTAATCCTCGCCGTAATGGCCACCGTGATATTGACACGTTGTCCCTCGGTCAAATGTGACCACTGGATGGCATTTAGCAAGTGCCGCTGAAGTAGTAGTCCCAGAGAAAGACCTTTTCTCATTAGTTCTACAAAGCTCCCTTCATCCACGATGGAAATTTACAGTCCCGCGAGAGTTATGATCATTCTCATGCGGCACTAATCGTTTCTTTTCATATGCCATGAATACAATGTGTCTTAATAGAGCATTAAATTATCCAGACTCAGAAATTTTGTTTTGAACGTCTGGCTGAGGCCTCGCAAGGGACGTGACCTTCTGATTTTTTTCCACGGTTGAACCGTTATTCAAACTCGCATGTAACGGGAGTCGGGAGCTCTCGACTTGACATTGACCCTACCTTGGTAACGGAGAAACAGGGCCGACTCGACGTCTCGACGCTGCCAAACTCCCCGACGACCTTGAAGCCGCAGCGGCGCTCTCGAAAAGCTTTTTTTTTTTTTTTGCAACTTTAATCCAAAGTATCTGACAGCTTTTCCTTCCAGAAACCAGAACTTTTCACACCTGCCCGAACCAATCAAATCAGAAAAAAAGGGAAAAAACAACAAAAAAATGAAACTCCATTGCACTTCGCAAAAGGTTGAGTGTTCTAACAAGCACTAATCACGCTGTCAAGCCATGGCTGCATGAATTGGTATGAAAGTGCATGTGCGGTACCTTCTGCTAGTGCTTACCGCAGGCAAATGACAGTCAACATACACTTACAGACAGCAGACCACTTTTGTTCACAATTACAGCAGGTTTTGATAGCCAGAGAACACCAACAGGAAATAAAACGTAGATCTAATAGAATCCCAAAGGGCCGACAAATGAGGCTTGACTCAGCTTAGCTTGGCTTGGCTGTAACATGTCACACTCTTCCTGTGTAGGGAGAGCCAGGACTTCCAGGGCTGCCTGGACTCCCAGGGATAAAGGTAAATGCTTCGCTGTTTTTATCCCCAATCATCCCCCCCCACCCCGGTGTTTTGTCCGTGTCCATCCGCTTCAGCCCCTTTGGAGCGCGGAGTTCACAGCGAAACTCCGCCGGCCTGTCGTCATGCCTCACGCATAACAAATTAAGGTCTCATAATTCCTTTTTTTCCGCTTTTCCTGCTGTGTGGGATTCACACCTCGACCGCAAAGCTTCCATCTGCTGGAGTGACAGGGACACAGTCACATGTCAGGAGCTCAGGCAAACTGACCAAGGCCAAAACTATCAATGCTTGATCTGAACATGCCAAAAGTCAGAGAGGAAAAACTAAGGATTGTGGGTAACACAGAGGTCTAAATGAATTCCTGATTGGAACTTGCATATCTGGAAGGTGCCACAAGTTGCAAACTGTTTCTTAAGAACAGGAGATTACGTTTTTTTCTCAAATTACACTTCTTTTAATCGAAACAACAAAACAACAGCAGATGGCGAAACTCAATGCACAAAAGGCACATAACAATGCACTGCTACTATATGCTTAAAGAATAGGATCAGCTCGAAACTAACCTGTGAATGCGAGGACTGCTCAAACATGGCATGATGGGTATGATGCTCATAGCAGTTTTGGTTTTCCTCTTTGCACGTCTGTTCCTGTTTTATGCACTCCTGTTTTTATTTAGGAGGCCTGAATGCTTGATGGACGCTAACAATATTTCACTAACATAGCACTCACGGGTTCTGAGCCCTGCCTGCACTTTGTTCTTTTTATATTTGAGTTTGTTTTCTTTGTTCCGCCCTGCATTCTTCGCTGTTTACACAGTCGAAGTGTAAAGGAGAAGCGTAAAGGCTTCCAGAGTGCCTGCAGTAAAGTGCTGTGAGTGGCTCCGCTGGCTGCAGATGGTTAACTAATAAAATGTATTGTGAATCAAATGAAGCATCACACCTCATCCTGTAAGCTCACTCCTCATAAATTGAAGTGCAAATGCAGAAATGTTAACACTTGTTTCTAAGTGGCAAAGAAGCTCCGTCGCCTGTGTCTTGATGAGTTTCTAACGAGGTCCGTTATCTGTAAAGGCTCTTTGAATGGGATAAATTAACAAGCCAAATGTGTGTGCGAATGTGTGTGTGTGTGGTTTGTGCATGTGTCTCTAAGGCATGCCAGCCGTTATGACTATGTTGAGTTGAGGCATGCATCTATGTGTTTAATGCTCAGTAAGATTGAGTGGAGGTGGTTCAACACAGAAAAAATGTCCTGTAGAAAAATATGCTGATTTATTTTATTTTTTTTCAGGGCGAGCCTGGATACCTTGGTCCCCAGGGAGAGCCGGGGCTCCCCGGACTCCCAGGAACTAAGGTTCGTGACTTCATCCATCCACAAAGTGAACTACAGTAGTCTTGTTAATCAGCGTGAGAGGTATTTACTGTAGACGGCCAAACAACAGATGCTTCAAGCCAATTACAAATATGGAACAGTTTCCAGCGGCTCCTTTTGATCACATCCTTGCCTGTGTGATCATCAATGACATTCCTGGGGAGTTGTGTGTCGTGAGCCACCTTTACCAAGGTGATTAAGCCTCTGTTTCTTCAGAATGCCACCTGGAAGTGGTCAGAATAAGCCAATCCACCGCCTCTCTTTTCGAAATGTGACATTATCACACTGAGAAGCCAGCGGTGACGATGCAGACACACTGGAACTAATGTCCACATTGTCCTTTTACATCAGGCTGTTTGCAGCACATTGATAATATATCAGTTCATTAATGAAATGCAATCAAGAGAAAATAGTTTTATCTGATGCTTTTTCTTTATGTTTGTGACATTTTCTCAAAATAAAAGCTATCTTTAGCTGTTATCAGAAGAGGAGGACAAAGCTTTACTGACTCAAGGCTGCTTGTCTCTTAACTATCAGCAGTGAGTGATTAAGAGTTCAGGCTCTGAATTATCCCACACCTCCCTCTGTTGGCTCTCTTAACTCACTTCATATTGAGAGAAAATGCGCATAAATATCCAACTATATACACTGCATTTTCCCTAAAAGAGTATTAAAGGATAAAGAAGGTTTGATGCAGATCTTTGTTTTAATAACGTTTAACCTTGTCAAGGGTCAGGAGATTATGTGCTTACTCTGCATAAATGGCCTCAATTCGCCATGCAAATCTGTTGAGTAAGCAAACTGATGAGAATTTATTTGTGCAGGAAGGGCGGAGAGCTCTTATACAGGATTCTTTAATCTTGTCAATACTGTGTAACATTAAGGAAATTGGATGCTCAGAAAATGCATTACAGCCCTTCTGTTGACAATAAAAGGATACTGACCCCAGATCAGCAGTTCTCTATGAATCTTATTAATTACAGGCTGCAGGGGAACAGTGATCACTTAATCTTTTTTTTTTTTTTTCTTTTGTCTGCACAGGGTGAGAGAGGTGACCATGGGCCACAAGGAAAAGGTGAACGCGGAGAAATGGGACTGGCTGGACCAAAGGTGAGGAACGCACACACACACAAATACACACACACGGCATGAATTAATGGCATGAATTAATGGCATGAATGAATGGTCCCATATAAAAGAAAGCATGATTTTTTTCATTTTGATTATGAGGTTGTGTAAATACTGTCCTATGTTTAAATACTCTCAGTCCACAAAAAAGAAAAGCACACAGCCTGTATTCAAAAGCTGTTCTTTAAAACAAGCCATCTGGATGTTTGTGAAATTGTGATGTCACAAGTCGCCACCCCCATTCACAGCCAATCAAATCAGCCAATCAGCCGACAGGGTTGATTAATATCATCCTCCATGTTCCTTTCTTCCTCACTCATTTCCTTGTCCTCCTTTCTTACGTTCCTCTACCCTTCTTCCCTTTCTTCCTTTCCTCCTTCTCTCCTTTCCTTCTTTCCTCACTCATTTCCTTTCCCTTTCTCACTTACTTCCTCTCTTCTTTCCTCCAGCCTTCCTTTTTTCTTCCTGCTTCCTCCCTCCCTTCCTCCGTTTCTTCCTCAACCATTTCCTCACTACCCCCATTTCTTCCTTCCTTCCTAGGGCTCCTAAAGAGAAACTTGAGGGATGAGATGTAAAATTATATTGAGATGGGTTTTTTTTTTTGGTTCTTTAAACCACAAACAGCTTGTTATTGATATCAAAACTTTAAATATAACCCAGGAAAAGTGAACAATCTGGAACCTTTAATAAAAAAAATAAATAAATAAAAGTGTATTTTTTTTTTTTTTTTAGCAGTATTGAGCTTCATGCTTGTTCAGATGTGGCCCCTCATCCATGGAGCTCATTGAATTTTGCTGCCATCTAGAGCCGCCCTCACGCAAGCGTGCACGATAAAGTTCCAACACGTCTTGGATGAAGTCGAATGAGTTCCCAAAGCGAAGGATCAAATCATGAAATATTCAGTTATGTTAACAAAGAGAGCTGGCTAAACCATTACAGCCTGTAATAAGTTCAAGGCTCTCCCTGGAGTCTGTGCAAAGTAAACCAAATAGAAATGAGTTTACCATTGTTTACGTCTGGCGCTGCCCCAGCAGGTAGCTTAAGATCCAGTCTAAACTTAGACGACACACAGATCTGTTTCACATCCTATTAGAAACCCCAAAAGTGAAACCCCTCCTTTGTCAGTGACAAAGTTCAAATAAACACTCTCTCATTGCTTGGCGGTTGTGGCATATTAAAAGCAGGTTATTTTACTGAAGTTGACTGCAAGGTTCTCTCGGGAGAATTCAGAGAGGTCCATGATATTTCTTGTTGATCTTTCCTGTAAAATATGAATTCGACACACGTTACATTTCAAGAAGAATTTGAACTGAACCCATAAAGAGCTCTTTTTTTTTCTTTTTAATTTTATGTTTATATATCAAGTACTTGGCTTTTCTTTTTTTTATATTTACCCTCATGCTCTTTTTGCCATCTGTGTTTTCTTACTCCTGACAGGGTTCGCAAGGAGAGTCTGGCCCACCGGGTCTCAAAGGGTCAAAGGTAAGCATGACGATATGTTTACTTTCATTTTGGAGCCTGCTTTTTCGATTGAAGGGTCAGTTGATTATATTTTCCTTTGTTTTTTAGCCAGTACGATTGTGTTGAATTCATGTATTTGTAGAGAACGTCTGACATCAAGTCATTACATTTTTATCCCGTTAAACGGGCATTTTTTTGGCGGAAAATAAAATGATGCAAACGATTCAAGCTGCAGATTTCCATGTGGAAGCGAATGCTGCTGGAGGTTTTGAGGTATTAGTCATAGTAGCAGCATTAATAATGTGGGCTATGATTTTTATTGGTACTGTTGTATTTGTTGTACAGGTCTACACAATCCAAGAAAGTTGAATAAAATTATAGCTGCGTTTCAATGGCAGACTTGTCTTCATTAGAATTATACTATTGCACTACACTACATGTCATACTATGTGCTGATATAAAGCACTAGAAGTAGGAGTAGTAGTAAAGCATGATATATATAATTTCAGAGTGTGGAATTGATTGCGACCATCATTCATCATTTTCTCCCCATGATGCCAATAATTTTTTTTGTCATCGCTCCTCAGGGGGAGACTGGAGATAAAGGAGACTTGGGATCTGTCGGTCCAAAGGTGAGGATCTAGATATTATCATCTATATATTAGATAATAAATCACCTTATTCTTTCCTTTACTTAAAGAGTCCACAATGTCACATCTGATTAAAAACTTGGATTTCCCATGGTGACACACTGCTGGCCAGTGGTGGAAGAAGTAGTGAGATCATTTACTCAAGTAAAAGTAGCAATACAGCAATGTAAAACTATTTAATACAAGTAAACATCCTGCATGTAAACTCTAACTGAAGAAAAAGTACATACAGTTATTATGTTTAAACATTAATTGAAATGAAACCATTTGAAAAGTCAAGCACGGAAAATATCTATTTGGTGGAGCTGTTAACTTATATATGCACTGGTTTAATCTTTAACAATACGTTGTATTTTAACATCTGGTTAAATCTGGTTATATAATTGTGAAATCCGTGGCTACTATTAGTATAATCTATTGATAGTTAATGGTGGAGCCACGTTTTGAGAACCACCAGGGGGCAGCAGTCTGACCAGAGCAGGTACTTGTGTTTTGAGGATCCTATGCATGATAAAATAATTTGTGCTATGTTGTGTATAAACCAGGTAAAGAACACAAAACAACATGTGTTTAAATGTGTTTCTGTGTCTATGTGTGTGTGTGTGTGTGTGTGTGTGTGTGTGTGTGTGTGTGTGTGTGTGTGTGCAGGGCCCCCCTGGGCAGAAAGGAGACCAAGGAGCCACTGAAATCATTGACTACAATGGAAACATCCAGGAAGCTTTACAGGTCAGTAAAATTCTGTTATTATGCCCATTTTTTTGCTTCAGAATGTCTTTGATTGTTAATAATAGATGATACAATAAAGACTTTCAATAGGGTTTTTTTATATAAAATATGTTATATGGAAATTTCCTGCATTAATGAAGCAATATATTTAAGTAATTTCCTATAGTAGCTGCTTATAGTAGCAGCAGCAGTATATAATGCTATATTTTATGATTATAAATAAAAGCTAACATCTGTTCCTTAGTGGAGCACATTTTTCAGATTGTATGTGTACAGTCATTCTTACACAAAGCTTTGTTCTGTGTGACTTGTGCAATCTTATCTCTCACCTCCTCCTCATTTCCACTCCTTTGGCCCTCTGCAGAAGATTACCACTATTACAGTGACGGTAATTAGGCTTTGTGTGTGTTATGTCATCCCCACAAGTGTTTCATCCTCGTCCTCGCATGGGCCCGACCCGATCCCAACCCTGGTTTGCGCTGCCCTGTTGTATTTGTGCTCCCTCACTCAGCAACATGTTGCGCTTCTTTGTGACCGACTGAACTTACGGGCTGCCTGAGTCGCTGTGAACCATGCTTAAACTTAAATGTCGCTTACTCTTAACAAATGTATCAAATCAGTTGTCATGCAGCAAAAACATAGTTTTTGACCCTAAGTAGCAGAGCCATAGGGTCAAAAACCAGAATATTTCCCCTTTATTTTACTCACTCTGAAGTTACTAACCATAAAGCAGCATTTATCAATAACAATCCTATGCGTGAGTAAAATACTCTCCCATTTTTCCTCCAAATTATTTATTCAAATGGGATAAAATAAATGAATTTTTGAGCCCTCAAGGGGGAAATGTAAAGTATGTAAAAATGTCAGTGATTAATGATGGTAATTATATATCCATATGTTTTCAGCTTTGGCATGTGTCTTTGAGTCCAGCATCCTGTTCATATATCATAACTGATTGCTAATATTTTTATGTGCACATGTGCTGGCAAATCATGTGTGATGGGCAGCTCCATTGTTGATTGTTGATGTAATCCCCAACATATTTCATCCACATTTGTTGATTTTAAAGCAAGTGTTTTCCACATTGATCAAAATTAAACCTCCCTCTGTGTGTGTGTGTCTTTCTGTGCAGGGTCCTCCTGGTCCTCCTGGGCCGATCGGCCCGCACGGCATGAAGGTGAATATTTTCTGCATTTCCTGCAAGTTGAATCTCATGTTAACTGGTGCTTTTTCCTTTCGCTAACAAGGTCGCGACATTTAGCTGCAGTTGTTTAATAGGATGTTTTACCATCTCTGTGTTTTCCTCCTCTCCCAGGGCGATCGGGGTATGCCCGGCCTGCCCGGACTCGATGGAGAGAGAGTGAGACCATCTTGTATTCTCATGCATAGATTAGTGACCTTGGAACAGGTTTATAAAGAAGGGCAAAGAGTGCTAAGATTATGTTTTATCACTATATAGACAATAGATTTGCATAAAGATCCACTGGGTGACAAGATGAACATAGATGAATTCTCTTTTTGTTATTGTTTGCTTTCTTCTCTCAGGGCTACAAAGGCTCTAAGGGAGATATGGGAATGCCCGGAGCGTCAGGGGAAAAAGGAACAACAGGTTTACCCGGCTTACCTGTAAGTCTGCATACCACTGTGATGACTTTATAGGACTCCTCCCTCAGAAATGTGTTTGTTTATAATCATCATCAGCAAATACTCAACCATCATATTTGATAGAAACTGCATGTGTTTCATAATGTTTTTGTTCCTTTAGGGTGTCAACGGAGTAAAGGGGGATAAGGGAGATTCAGGTCTACCTGGTCCTCAAGGTCCTTCAGTAAGTCACAGATAATAATAACCTACTGTTAATACACTTACTTTAATTCCAGATGATATATATTGCAACATTTATTAACTTGTCTATGACTAAACGTGTCTTTTTGGATCATAATATGTTAATAAAATTTGCAGATCATCGGCACTCCAGGGGCAACAGGGCCCCATGGTCCACCAGGACCTATGGTGGGTTTCTCTAAAAAGTTCTTACTCTCATCAGTGGACAACATGCTGTACCCAACCCAATAGATTCATGTAAAAGTACAAATGTATGAACCATATAGTTGCATAAATATAAGCACATAGAGGCTGTGTAAAAAGTCAACTCTCCACATACAACTGTGACCCAATCAACACGTGTCAGGTGATACATGTAGGCATTTTTTAGACTTTTGCCCAGAAAGCTTTTCAAAAGCATCAGTGTTATTGTTGGAAATATATATCTGATAATTATTAAAGTTTGAAACGTTTTTGAGAAGTTTTATCTTTTATATTGCTTCAAATTGGTTGGCATTAGTGAGTTGGAAAATGTCTTTGAGAGCAGTAAAATAACTTCTTTTTATTTGTGGAGACGTATTGACCTAAGATTCCTTTCTAACAACGTTCTCAGACACCACAGACGTCTATAAAAGGCTGAAACAGAAAACTCTATTTAGACAATATGAAAGACCCATTCTCAGTGAATAAGGAAGAGCCCGCTCACTGCGTTTTTTTGTGATTTCACAGCATTGTTGTGCTTGTGCAGAGTCACCGAGGTGAAATAAAACACGAGGGCTGACTCAGCGATACTTGCCTGTGGGAAATGTCATCCGTGCTGTACTTGTTCTGTTTGTTCCATCCCATCCTCACAGCTTCAACAAACATTTAATTTACTGATGGTTTAATCTTACACTCTTTGATATTTTTCCAGGGACCCCATGGATTCCCTGGACCAAAGGTAAATGCAAACGTATATGTTCATTAGAAAAAAAGAACTGAAATGGCTTCCTGTGAAATAAACGTATAATAAATAATAAACGCTAATACATGGATGATCTTCCCTTGTTCCCTTGTTCACCTAGGGCGAGCCTGGTTTGCATGGAATGAAGGGTATGCGTGGGGAACCAGGCCACAAAGGAGACCGTGGACCATTAGGTCTCCCCGTAAGTCCAGCGGTGCATTATGGGATGTGTCCAGCAACATAGAAATTGTTCATTTGTATTTTAGCCCTGTCAAATTTATTGTTTTGTAGTGTCTGTATTTTGTGTGTGTGTGTGTACGTGTGTGTGTGTATGTGGGTGTGCATGGGTGAGTGCGTGCGTCTGTACTGCCTTCGCCATGTCCTGTCGTCATTTCCATTTGCCTGGGCTGACTACTTTGCCAAACTCCCTGTAACACATGGTGTAATTTAGTTGTTGTAAACCCTGCCATCAACCTGTCCTAATAACAGTGTTCATCTGGTACTAATCCCGCCTTGTTCATGTCACTCATACCTCCATAACAACGCAGGGAGCCTCCGGCTTGGACGGCAAGCCCGGAATTATGGTGAGTGTCATGTGACCAAGAGGCTTCACCACCCAACTTTTTGTCTACTTTTTTCTCCCCTTCTGTCATCCCACAATCCACTTCTCCCTCAAACGATTCACCGACATCCCCCCCACCATTGTATTTGAATTTCATTGTGACTGAATAGAAATCTATGTGAGTGTGTTAGGCAGGAGTCAGATTGTGCCACACCGTCACGTAGTTCCCTACACACACGTTCGCCATACACACGTACACATGCAGCAGGCATTTCAAGGCTCCTGTTTGTCCCGTGTTTGCATTAACTCAGCATTAACACACACTCATACATTAACTGTGTGTTGTAAATGTCCTTTGTGGCCAATGCACGTGTGCTAGCAGCAGCTCTGTGTGCTGGTTGTAGGCCGAGCCAACAGGTGAGAACATCGTACACATGTGAATGCTAAAACATGATTGTTGCTTTCCATCTGCTATTTGTCTGGAAGTTATTTGGCTATATTCCAGTGATGTAAACTCACCACAACAACACTGCTCTTTGCAGGGAACGGACGGGCCTCCAGGTCCAGCTGGTCCAGCTGGGCCGAAGGGTGACAGAGTAAGAACATTTTTAACACATTTTTTAACACATTTTGTGCTTATATCTCTCTTCAGGACATGAGTACATATTACCTTTTAATTTAAAGTGTACTGGAAAACTGACTCTTGTGATTGTAAAACTGATTCATTTGTATTAGGGTGAGAGAGGGACAACAGGAGAGCCAGGGCCGAGGGGACCTTATGGACTACCTGTGAGTTTAACCAGGATCTAATCATGTTTTAGTCTCTTCATTTATAATCTCTGCTCTGTTTTAATGTTGCCTGTGATAAACCATGACATAACACAAATCTGTAGCGTTTAATGTAAAAATCCCACATATGTAATAGGAGTTTAGTTTTCCACAAACGTAATACATCATTTTCTGCAACCAAGCAAATAACTTTAACAGTTCAGGGGCTTTTTATTTGCAACAAAACCGTCTAGACAGGCAAGGACCTAAAAGAAAATAATAAGTCAGAAGTAAATGTCATTGGCCTTTGAAGAAATTAAGAGATGGCAACTTGTATAAACTACAGATTTTACAAAACAGTTATTACAAATTTTGAAATCTAAAGACAAATGTTACATATTCATTGAAATGTTATAATTATCATGGCTGTTGCAAATTTTACATTTTTTTTTACTATTTTACACTAAAAATTACACATGTGTTACATTTGTTCAATGTTGTTACATCAGTGGTCTAACAGTATGTCTTTGCATAACAATGATGCATCTGATTTTTTTTTTATTCACAGGGAGCTGCTGGAACACCAGGCCTGGATGTAAGTCTCTACATTTACTCGATTTTGTCTGCAGGCAGAGAAACGTGTTGAGACGGTGTAGCAGATTGATTCAGTATATGGGGTGTTTGGCTAAATGTAGGGGGAACAAAAAAACAAGAAGTAACTTGATGAATGACAGCTCGATCTCATAAGTTCATCAAATATATTCCAAGAGTTAAAAGGCAGAAACCCGTGAGGTCTGCACACTGTTTGCCTCCATTCTTTACAGCAGCATTGTAAATGATGTTTGCTTTTACAATGCTGTTATATTATAGCACCTTTTTCCTCCATTTGCAGGGTGTGATATACAATAGATGGCCCGACACCATATATTTTTAAATGTCCTCACATCAATGTGGTATTTCTTTATTTGTAAATTGCAGGTATTTCTGGTGTGCATTGAAAGGTCATTTTTTAGGAGCAACAGTGTGCAAACCTTGCTCCTCCTTCTTTGTATCATACATTTAAAATATTTTTGTAGTGTTTAGAAGAATAAGAGGCTCTTCAAATGGAAAAAGTAAATTATGTGGTATTTCAGCATAAATAGTAATAATAATAATAATAATATACTGTATTAAGTTGTGCTCCATAGCTGGTTATTAGTGTTTGATAGAAAAGGGTGTGTTTGTCCTTACATCATCATCAATCAACCATCACTATTAAACTTGTTCTTTTGCTGTTGATTCTGGTGAGTTGCTGATTTTCCCCTTTTTATGTAATTGATTAATATATTAAAGCCAGCTACATATTGACGGAGTACAATATTTGCAGACAGTCGTGTTTCCCCTCTACTTCCTCTTGTGTCAGAAGTGCCTTTCGTAGATGAGTCAAGTTTATTCCTCCAGTCAGAGAAATGAAGTGGAGTTGTACTTTTACAGGGGTTGCAAGGCTTAAGGGGAGAAAAAGGCGACGTTGGGGAAAGAGGAGAAAAGGTAGATGTACTAGATATGATGTAATGGCTCGTCAACCCCTTAACAATAGAGGACTGATGTCAATGGACAGCAGCAGGTAGAAGTATAGAAGTGGTTTATAGTTGCTGAACTTTTTCTGTTTGGTTTAGTTTTCTCACAATTTGATATTTATATTAATTGAATGAGGTGTATAATCTACTTTGATCAGATTAGATTTCTCTGCTTCCTAATGTATTTCCTACTTTGCTGCAGATATTTTGTAGAATTACTACTTTTTCTTGAGAAAAGGCCTAAACAGTTTCATAAGGTGTAAAACTGCATTTGCATACAGTCTCATCTCCAGTTCACTCAAATCAGCTTTTGTTCCCCACCTTTGAATGATTTTTTCATCTCATTGCTCAAAATCACAAGTCGAATCTCATTCTGAAGCATCTGAGACACGTTAGACAGAACAAGTCCATTGACAACAGACTTCTCCAAATGCATATTTGTTTAATTTTCTGCTGTTTCCATGCATGAACATAAACTTAAAAACATCTTGTTTCCCTTGAGCTGCTGAGCCTGTTGCTAACTCTTCCCTTGCTTGTGTAGTTTAGTGGTAGTTTATATCTTTCAGTGCTCACTGTGTACGTCTCCATTATAGTGACTAACAGGTCTGATGTGTTTCCTCAATGTTTTGTGTCTTTGAGAAACTGTATCCCATTCCTTGGCGCATAAAGATAAATATTCTGTGCATTTGGCGTGCTCACATCCCTGCACTTACCAACAAATGTTTCCAACACAGAACAGATCCCAGCACTGCTTCTCCTCCACTTATTTAGCTGCAGCTGTCAAAAGTGACAGATCAGGGATAACAGAATTTGAGAAAATAAGTGCTTTTTTAAAAAAAAACACACCATAAATATCCTTTTAATTGTGAGTTATGAGGACTAATATGAGGTTTTGAAACTTAAAACACTTGAATCCTATTCTTTGTTGATACTTTGCTGCATATCCACTGTAGCTGCAGGATTTGTAATATATTTATATTGCATTTTATTATTCTCTCATGTGCACTGAATGCTTTAAACTAACTCCAATGCAAATAAGTGGGGATACAGTTTGAACTTCTTCTTCAGTAAAATATTTGATTAATTTTGTCCCTATGGAGGTTTTTCCCTGCTACTCTTTCTCATCCTTTGTGCCCTTGACACCCTTTTTTAGTGATCAGCTCTGTTTTCCACTCCTTCCTAGTACTGTCACCCTTTTTTTTGTCCTCTTCCTGTCCCTAGGAATGTTTTTGGAACACCCGATAGTGTCTGGTGCCTCTATCCTATCTAACCTTGATCGTGTCTCTTCCTCCTTTGTGGGCCATGGCCTCCCGTCTTTAATCACTCCCCTCCTAATAGCAGTGCTGTCCCAACGTGTTCAACAAAATATGATTTTTAACTTGCCCGTTGTATCCACAGGGGGAGAAGGGAAAGAAGGGCAAAAAAGGGCCTAAGGGCGAGAAAGGAGAACAGGGTGCCCCTGGATTAGATGCACCCTGCCCATTGGTATGTCCCAACTGTGAGCTGGAAGTCGCCTCCCAACTGCGTAGAGCAGTCGTCCCCACAGAAGGATGAGCGCCCTGTGGCTGAACCGATCCCCAGCTTCCTGCTCTCAGATGGAAAATATCACCAAATTCTAACAACCCTAAACAAAAGCCTGGTACTTGAATGAAACTTTCGAATTCAGAGGCAAAAACATGATATTAAAAAAAAAAAAATCCATCTGGGCTGGATCGTGGTATCGGTAAGCTCACGGTGCAGCTCCTCCCTCGTCCCGTCTTGTATCGGCCGTTGCGGACGGACGCAAAGTGAGGGTTAAAGGTCGTCCACCTCTCTCCCAGTAACACTCCTAGGTCATCTTTGCAAACAGGGTTTCCGGGGATTTAAGGGTGAAAAGGGGGAACCAGGGCAGCCAGGTCTGGACGGGCTGGATGCCCCATGCCAATTGGTACAGTATTTCTCTTTTTCCTCCACCTCTTACCCATGCATGCCTCTCACCTTCAGTCACGGCTGAAAACAAACCATGCATGACTTGAGAGCTTGACCAGCATGTAGACGTGAACACACATCATTTTTGACGACTATATCCATGAACATGCATCAACATACGTAACATCTCACTAACTTCCTGACCGCAAGCAGCCTACTTTGAATAATACACATCATTGCCAGTCAAATATACAGAATGAACATATGATTATTGATATAATTGATTCCTAAATCCCTCTAACTAAAGCCTTTCATGCCCTGGATTAAAACTTGAAATTAAAAATGTTGCTTAAATCCTGATTTCTACCATCTGATTCCTGTACGGATCAGTTTCCTTTTAACCTGATGCTAACACTTTACTGATGAGTTACCCATGCTACTGTACAGGCGCATGGACCCCTCCTCTACTCTGTTAACTCCCCCCTTCTCCCTTCCTGTATTTGTACCAATTGGGCCAGACCACGACAAGAAGAGACGATCTGAATTGACATTTGCTTCAGACCTTTTCAAGATGAGAAGATGAATTACTTATTTTTGTGATATTTTCTGTTCATAATGTAAATCAGTGCTGTGTAGTGCATGGAGGCTATAACACTGTGGGAGGAAATACCGTATGTGTAGTTTGACACTAGAACGGCCGCAGTTCCCTGGCAGACTGCATTTGCATTGCATTGCATTCGATACTAGATACCTTTTTAAAAATGAAAAAGAAATACCAGAGTGTACATTTTAACAAGTTTATTTATATGTTTAGACCCATCAATATTCATACCATACATCCATACAATCCATAATTATTGCATATATTCACACCAATTGCTTTTTTCTTTATATACACAACTGTTCAAAAGTTTGGGATCACAGAAATTTCCTTATTTTTAAAAAGAAATGCACTGTTTTTTTCAACGAAGATAACTTTAAACTGTACAGTAGTGTATTTCACTATCTATCTAATAATTTGTATGTGTTTTATGCAACAGAGTTATTGCTCTTATAATTTTTGAGGCCGTTCTAGTGTTAAATGTGCAGGACGATGAAACTAAATGTGTGTAGACAATGAAACTAATGATACATATACTTCATATATGAAAGGTTGTTAGCGTTCACTTCATTAAATTAGTCTCATTCATTTACTTGAACCATTAACTCTTGAAAGATACAAGTCACTGATTTTGTTATAGCGCTGAATATAATGCACCCAGGCTAAGGTCCATGTTTTAAGACTCAACCTGCAGGGCTGCTATAACAAAATCAGTCAGTACATTTATTTGCATGAGATACATTTTGTGTGCATTATTTGCATGGATTATAATACACTTTCAGCTGCCATAACATGTAAAATTCCATATGAATCATTTGATCGTAACACCTATTTCGCATTAATAAATTAGATCTGTAGTGAGGTTTGATCATTGGTCTCTTTAATACTGTGATAATATCCATCTGTATGATCAACCTGCACAGTCATATTGCAATAATTCAGATAAAGCTCGCAAAGACGTATTAAATTAATAAGATAAAATTAACATGAATGAGGGCAGCTTTTTGTTTGGTTCACTACTGGTTTAAATGCAAATCTAGGCTTGATATTTTTAACGCTATCAAATCTACTCATGCATCACACTTTTAATCATTGTGTGTCCTTCCGTCAACCCTTCCATTCCTTTCAGTCCTCATAGTTGTTTTTCTTCCCTGCTACTCTTCTCTACGCAGGGCCCGGATGGATTACCAATGCCTGGATGCTGGCAGAAGGTAAGACAAGTACCGATGAGGAATATGAAGAGTTTTAGTCTTAGATGTAGAGCGAGCACAATATTAGAGGCCAATCTCAATAGCAATCTGAATTTCAACTTTAATTCTTAATTTACAACTTTTTTTATGGGATATACTGTGCATGAAAGGTGGTATCAGACTTATAGTTTGGGATTTTTATACGTGCTCCTCATATTTTGCTCTCTCATTGTCAACTTTTGTTTCATGTTGGTTTCGGCTTCTCCGTGTGTGCATGGGTTTCCTGTTAAATTACTCATAACGAATCTGTGACTGTTCTCACTGTGTCAAACCAGATTGTGCAAACTGTACACCTCCATCTCCATGTCATTCTCTCTCCTGTGTTTTTTTTTCTTGCAGTGATCACTCTAACCTGAAACGCATGGAGTTTGTAAATAATGCTTCTTTTATGGTATTTATAGTTTTTTAAATGGGGAAAAAAAATCTAAAAGAAAAGAAGTGTATGTGTAAAAAAAAAAGAAGAGATAACCGTCTTGAGTTTCACACCCTAAGCTGCTTCTACTCACATCGCTGTGTGGAGAAAAACAACCGGCAACAACAACAAAAAAAAAAAAAAAAGTGTGTGTCCCGCTCTCTCACATCCACATCGTGGTGGAGTTCAGATCCTTGGCTGGCGGCAGGACTTGTCTCTTAGTCTTTGCATGGCTCAGACTGGAGCGTCGCAGCCCGGCCTGATTCACATTGATGGAAGGAGACGTGTGAGGAGGAGGAGGATGTGGAGGAAGGGATCTGGACTGGCTCTCTAACACCAAACGCTAGGTGTTTTGTGTTGTTTCGTCTCAACAAGCTCACCACCCATTCATGCAGCATTTTCTAAAAGACTAAAAAAAAAGAGAAAAAAAGACTGTGCCAAAAAGAACATTGCACCCCTGACCTTTGCAAAAGCATGAGTAGTGTACTGAAACTGTATTTATATGTATTGTACATACATGTCACTGTTTTGTGGTTGCGTCATGGCTTCTGCAGAAAAGAGAACAAACACTACTAACATTTTTAAAAAAAAGAAAGAAAAAAAAAGGCAAGCCCCAGAGCTCTGAATTAGTAATTCTTGCTTTCCTTTAATCTTCCCAAAGGGAGTCACGCCATGGCTGGTAGCCTGAAAAAAAAAAAAAAAGAGTTCCAGGAAGTAAGGATGTTGGTTATTGTTGCTTTATTGGGGTGATGCCTGCGGAGGGTACGGTACCAGCAGGTTTTTCACCGTTGCACTCGCGTGGCACCGCATCGTCATCGCCAGGGCGACGCCTCCAGCGGCCGCACGTCTCCGGAGGAGAAAAGGGGAGAACTTTGGCAGGCTCACTGCACTGATAGGAAAACACAATAGGCTCGTAAGGATTTGAGATCGGACAGGCCATGTTCGGGACCCCCTCTGAGCGCGGTGATGGGATTCTGCAGGAGAGTCGCTAAGAGTCTCAGCGATATCTATAGAGAACAGCCAGAGAGCCTGCATCTTCTAAAACAGGCGACGCTTCATGATCGACTGAGGGCGTTGATAGGATGCAATCATTTTTAGTTCTTTATTTTATTTTTTTTTGTCTTTGCTCTCATTCTTAAACATTGTATTTTTGTGTATAATAGCCTTTGGTGCCTCAAGCTTTTATTCATTCCTTTATCAGAAATGTACGACTTTATATCATGATTTTTAATTACCGGGACGGTGTTTATTTCAGAAGGGTAAGCTTTGTTTTGGAAAAAGGAAAAAAAAAAGTTGTGAGTATTGAAAAAGACACATTTTGCGCACTGTTTTTCATATGAATCATTGTATTTTCAAGATGTCTAGAGGTGAAGCTTCATCCATCTTGACTGTGCAGCCAGTGATCCTACATGTTGTTTTGAAGAAGCTCGCGATCCAGCAACAAATATGCTACTTGTCCATTCTGGACTTGTTGTGTGGGATGTTATTTGTACATTGTTGTCAATTCACTGCATGTACACGATATATTACTCATGGATTTCTTATATATTGGAGATAAGCGTTGATTTAGAGGTGCGTCAGAAGGCTTTGTTTCATGCGGTGTAGAGTTTCCTTTTAGCTCCTACAAGCACCAAACTCATTTAAAGGTCCCATATTTTACACTTCACTGCTTTTTATTTTTCGTTTTGGTTTCCCTCACAAGATATATTCTGTGGTTTTAAGCACCATAGTATAGTTTCGAGCTTCTCTCTGGAGCAAATAGGTCATTTTTCTGTCTCATTAATATTAACAAAACTCTCCTCTGATTGGCTGATTTGAATGACAACTTCACAGACGTCCTGATGTCTCATTTTAAGGCACAGTTTCTGAATACAGGCTGTGTATTGAGCATTTTTAAACATGGGACAGTATTTATAGAACATCTAGACCTTATCTCAAAGTTATTAAAATCTCACTTTCTACAATATGGGATCTTTAAGTGAGCAGTATTTTACAGTAGCTGGTATTTTAGATATTTCCATGTTAATGTAGATTGTGTTGACCAGAACAATCTTAGTTGGAATTAAACTTCTATATCTCATTTATTGTCTTAAATGAAACAGAAAAAGCTAAATTTGTTCATATACAGTATACGTTCATTGGTCAACTTCCATTTATAAAACCACAGTTTATCTGGTGGCCAGTTATGTCACATTCCGAACAGACGGTTCAGCAGTAGGTTTATATGTCACCACAGTCTATTGATCTTTTCATGCTCATTATATTCAGATTGCCTTCTGACATCGTCGGTGCTATGCAAGGTGATAATTATTTTCAACATTAGAAATATGCATGAATGATATCATAAGGGCAGACGTGAAAAAACCAACATTTATTTGTTGTGACGTAGCAGCAACCACAGGTGAGGGGGATTTTATTTTCCACACGGTTTCTGTTTGATTGTACAGTTCATCTCATCAGTATAAAGAATTGATGCACATCTGTATAGATTATAATGGTGCTATCTGATAGTAGGTCAACAACACTTTAGTTGACGTGTGCTACCAGTGGCAAGAACTACACAACAGGTTTCTTTATTGTTGTTGGGGTTTTATGTATGTAACAATTTAAAGGGTTTTTTTGTGCATATATTTGTGTATTTGTCTCAGTATTTTAAAAGGTACATTATTTATTTTTCTATAATTTCTTAAATGAAGGCATTTTGAACAGCATTCCTTTCAGTTGTTTTTCATGTCCGCACCGTCTCCTGTTGATATTAGGAAGTTTTTTTTTGTTTTTTTTTGGATCATGCTAAGGCATCACGGAGCAGTTATGCAAACGGTACAGTGGGAAGGAAGTTGGTCATTTACACATTCAGACCAGTGTGTATTCGCTGTGCTTATAGGCCTTACCATGGAATACATCTGCTTCATTTAAGTTTGTGTGTCAAAAAGCTAACTATGACGACAACGTACTGAAGGCCTGAATGTTGGACAGGCCCAGCCAATGCAAACGGTAAAGTTAATCACCGCTTTTTCTCACGCTTCCTCTTATCTCTCCCTCCCTCTCCCTCTCTCTTTGCATTGAATGTAGTTTGATATATGTATAGTGGATTATTATTGTACTGTTGAAATGTGTGCTCATTTGACAAGAAGTGCAATTTATACCTTGGTTCATGTGTGTAGCATCAAATGCGGCTGAAATCTCACACAACTGTGATTTCTATAGCTCTATTTGTTCAGTCGTGCTACCCTGTATACCACTACCTGTAAGAAAAAAAAGACAAAAAAAAGACAAAGAAACAAATGTAAACATGGACCTTTCATTAAATCTCAAATTTGATTGGTTTATTTTTTGTCTCAAATACTGTCCCTTCACTTAAGTGTTATTTCCATTACTTACTATTAACTGAGTTTTTGCATCGTGTTTTTTTTTTTTTTTTTAATTTTGTGATTTGATTTCCAGCCTTTGTTACAGTATTTGTTCTCACAAGGTGCTGTATCGTTAGCATGTGCAGCTATTTTTTTTTTAATTGATTTATTTTTTATTTTTTTATTGATTGATTATTTTTTTGGTTGATTGTTGTGTGTTTCCTTGTTGCGGTTTCATATTTAGTTTATTCTGCCGTTAAGCAGAAGTGCCAAAATAATTCAAACATTTTATTTCCGTTTCAGTATTAGCAGAGCTGCTCAGAGGTTCCAAAGTGACTCACTAAGACACCACATTTGGGTATTTGCCAATGTTGCAGAAATGTTTTTAGCTAAAGAAACAGCAGCAGGCATCCATGAGCTAAATTTCACTCATAAAAACGCCTCAGATTAAAAATACTGGGCTATAAATTTAATTTCAATGTATGTAAATGCTGAATAACGACAATAAAGGAATCATAATCGTAATAACTGAATTAATCACATCCACAGTATTCCTCTGCATTATGCTGAAAAATACTAGTCTCTTCCTCTATCGTCCAATGCACTACAGCCTTACTGAAATAGATATTATGACACACTCGCCAAAATAAATTGCAGTCTAGGTACAGGAGCCAAAAAATACAAATCAAAATCCACCTTGTGATTGATTTGGTTGTGGTTTATGTTCAGTTTCTGTTCTGCATTTGTATTTCTTATTTTTTACCCACTTTGATTGAAGTTTCTTTGAAGACCCTTGTGTTCAAACACTACTATATTTCAAGATGACATTTCATTTGACTGTACTGTTGGAGCCAAATAAACACAGTCTTTCAAATACATCATAAAATAGACTCGCTGTTCTTGGTGCTCATCACTTTTTAACCTGAATGCAGGTTTGCACATACACAGCTATACAAACTGGACGCATGAATTTAATCATTACAAAGCACAAATAAGCTTAAATGCATGTATATGTGCATGTGAATAGTAGATTACATTTAAACCTTTAAATATGACAGGATCCTTGAGTGCATTTGCTGAAGTATGGAAGAAGAAATCAATTTACTTTCACATCAGAATCCTGCATTCAAAATACTTACAGAAAAGTACAAATTAGCAGCAAAATGATTATCGAGGGGTGTGTGTGTGTGTGTGCGTGTGTGTGTAGAGTCATCTCTGCTGTGTACAGAGGAAATTGGGAGTGAAATTGCGAGTGCTTTATTTGTCATTCTCTATCATCTTTCATATTCTGAAGCCATGCGTTCAGACTAGGCTATGATGGTATGTGCCTGCGTGTAAGCGACTGGAAAACCAGTTATTCACCAATATCAGCGAGTTCTCTGGCTGCAACAGCAGGATGTGTTGCACTAATAGGGTGTACCGTGTTTCAGTCCAGCACACACAGTTCCATATGACTTTCATTTAGTCACGTTCACATTCCAGCCTCGTCTCTGAGTCCACACAGACTCCTATGCAGCACAAACTAATAGATTCACTACAGCACTCATGCATAAATACTGTTTCTGAGTCTGCTGAATATATAACCTATAGGTCCTATAGTAATCATTAGATGCCTCAAAGGTTTTATATGTAAAATCTAAATCTGCAAGGTACCAGCTGCTTGGCTTATAATTTGCAAAAGTTATATAAATTTAATTGGAATGGTTTATTTAGTGGTTGATAAATGGTGTGTTTTTAAATAATTGTAAGCATTGTTAAGATAGTTACTTTCTGACATGTGGAATAAGGTCTAAACTGAGCACGTGCAGGGTGGATCTGGCCTGAACTTGGACGTAGCCAGTGTTACAAGCTTCCCCGGTCTCCCCTGCACGTGCATGCAACACGCTCCCAGGATCAGATGAGTGCCTACCTGTTTATGGTCCTTACAGCACCTGCAGTCTGCTCCAGCTGTCAAATTAAAACGAGCGCTGCGGCTGTGTGTGTGTGCGCGCGCGCGCGCCTGTGCGTATAAAGCCGACCTACTTTTTTCACGCAGTTTATCTTCGAGTGGGGAGGAAAGAGTGCGCGTCGTCCTCCTCCTGCAGCAGCAACAGCTGGACACTGGACAGCATCAGGATGTGTGCGGAAAAAATAGATAAAAATAAAACTATCGATTTGAGGAAGAAGCACATAGGGTAAGAAGATGATTGACATTCTGCTGGTCTTGTAACATGAACAATAAAATAAAACTGTATTCAAATGTGAGTCCTCCTCTAGAGAGGTCGACATTTTTAAGACGGTAAAATGTTCCTGGTTTTGTTAACAGTGATGTATTTTATTACTGTTTGTTATATTTGTGAGATAAAATAGTTTTTATTGTGTTTGGATTTGAAATACTTAACATGGTGCACTTGCAGCCAGTGGTGAAGGTAATACCTCGAGTTTATTTAAAGTATAAATACTGTCATCTAAACATAGTCAACTATAAGTCGTAAAAGGTGTGTTATCAGCATAATTATACTTTATCAGAAGAAGTATTATAAGCATAAAAATACAGTATCATAAGTCTCTATACTATTATATTATTTGTATGTATTACTATGAAACACGAGGCTATTTTAATGCTGTACTTCACCAATTTTAGATACTTTGGGTAGATTAGTAAATTAGAAGAGTAAAAGTACAGCATTATATTATATTATTTTCAAGTTTGTTTAATACACTTTATAAAATACATTTTACATAAAATACATAGCATATTTTTACAAATAAAATAGAAAAATGGCAATTTAAACAGTAAGAATGTTAACAATATACATGTATTTATGTCAAAATGTCATGTGAAAAGTAACAAGAAGAAGTAACAATAAGTATAAAGTAGCATCAGATGTGAATATTTGAGTAAACGTATTTCCACTAATGATTGTAGCCTAGTTCATTTATACATTGTATTGCCACTTATGGTTACTTATGATATATATATAGATAACCTGTATTATCTCTTTTAAATTCCATTCTACTATAAAAATGTCAAACTGTAGTGAAATCCATTCTTTGCACTCATGTGAGTATTACTTCTCTGCAGGCCGTCTTGTAAGATTTTCTTCAGTCATGACCCAATCAAGATTGTACAAGCCAAAGGCCAGTACATGTATGATGAAAAAGGCCAGCGCTACCTGGACTGCATCAACAATGTGGCCCATGGTAAACACACAGTCACACACACACAGAAAACACTTGTGAGGAGAATATGTGTGCAGTTTATCACATTAGGGCTGTGCAATATATCAATAATATATTGATATGTGTCTGTGTATCATATGAGGTTTTTGATGCCATATCCTGCATTACAGTGATGTCATTCTCTGAACTAATCATACTAGTCTTACTTACTAGTCAATATATCCACATTACTGATGATTATTTAGAAAACAATTCTGCTATTTATATTTAGCATATTTGATTTTGTCCATATCCACCATCTTTATGTCAGATTGGTCAAATATTTTGTACAATCATGGATTGATAAAACACATTTATAGCTGCAGTTTGTATACGTCCATGTTGGGTTTGTTCACCATAATATATTTGAAATGAAATATGTAGATGTGTGATATATTTTAGCCTCTGTTTTCACTTGAACGCATGAGCGGAATGACTTGACAAATGTATCTGCTCTACAAAGTTATCAAGTAGCGTAAATGTAAAAGGCTGCACGGTTGCAGGGAAACAGGCATGTAAAACAATCTGTTTCCTGACCTACCACTTTCAACACTCTTTAATTTCTGCATATGGCCTCCAATTACGTGTGTGCCTTTAATATCAGTTATCACGGCCTGTTTTTCCTTTCACCACAAATTGTAGTCAGATGATTTAAGGACTCGGTGCAACGTGTGTTTTTGTCCCGAACATGAGGAGCGGCTCTGAATCCTGTGTTCGGCCTTTCCTTGATCTTCCAGTGGGCCACTGTCACCCAGATGTGGTGAAAGCAGGAGCTCAGCAGATGGAGTTACTCAACACCAACTCACGCTTTTTGCACGACAACCTTGTGCTTTACGCCCAGAGGCTGCAAGCCACGCTGCCTGACAAGCTGTCTGTGTGCTACTTTGTCAACTCCGGGTATGTCAACATATTTTTTTTGCACTGTTTAAACGCTGTCGGCAAAACTTCGGGAGAGGAGGACGGGCTTGTTTTTTTCACTAAGGCGTGGAATCTGTGCGGCATTGATCGTCACGTTTCATCTTTTTATCCTTTTTGAAGTTCAACTGTAGCCACGGATGAACTGTGCACAAGAGGAGCAATAAAGCTGGGCCGCAAACTGTTGTTGAACACTGTAAATTGTAAGATAAACAAAGGTTATAGTCCAATCACATACGGCTATCAGGCTTACTGTAATCAAGCAGAGACAACATCCATTGTAAGAGATAACAGAACAGGCAGTGGATGTTCCTCCTCCACATCCTCCTTGGAGCAGCATTCCACTGATGTGGGTTTTATTTAATAACACATGGAAATCTATAATACAGGTGAAAGACCCAGATCAATGCTCCTAGAGTGTGTAAAATGAAATAATTATTGTATATTATAAATCATGATCAGCTTTTGAAGCCTTGACATGCATAATATGTACCAGTGCTGCGATGGTTATTCATTTACACTTGGTGGAGGAACGATCTGGACTCGGACGATAATGTTATAGATGACGAGCCTGATACGATTAAGTCTAGACAAAGTAATTGTCAGCTGAAGGGCAATAAACGCTTCAACAGAGGTTATAAACCTGGCGTCGCTCCAGTGTCACAATCACGTTTTACATCCTGATTCAATTGCCGTTCATTAGGCAGCCGTCATCTCGTGTACGCTCACAACAGGAAGTGAAACGTCAAGCTGCCTGGGACGTGCCGGTGGCTCGGCCTGTGTGTTTTGTGGTCACTGAGTAACTCAAACTTTAGTAACCTTTGCCCCTTGGAACTTCAGCTCCGAAGCCAACGACCTGGCCCTCCGTCTGGCATGGCAGTACACAGGCCACAGGGACGTCATCACCCTCGAAAAGTAAGTGTCCTCCTGCCGGGTCGTTGTTCGAGAACACCTGGTACCGTGCTGCATGAGCAAATAAAACTTATATAGTGAATGATCATGAGTGGAGAAAGTCTTTTTATTTAGTGGTTATCTACAGGACTTTGTACTGTCTCTGACCTCAGATTAAGGAAGGAATGGAGGGAGTAGGCGGGAAGGAAACATGTGAGGAAGGAAGGAAGGAAGGAAGGAAGGAAGGAAGGAAGGAAGGAAGGAAGGAAGGAAGGAAGGAAGGAAGGAATGGTGGGAGGTAACACAAGAGGAAAGACATCAACATGAGGAAGGAAAGAGGGAAGGACTGGAAGTAAGGAAGGGAGGAAAGAGGAAGGAAATGTGAGTTAGGAAGGAAGGAAGGAAGGAAGGAAGAAAGAAAGAAAGAAAGAAAGAAAGAAAGGAAGGAAGAAATGGAGGGAAGGAGAAAACGTAAAAAAAAGGAAGGAAGGAAGGAAGAAAAGGGGGGAAGGAGAAAACGTAAGAAAGGAAGGAATGGAGGGAGGAAGGAAGGAAGGAAGGAAGGAAGGAAGGAAGGAAGGAAGGAAGGAAGGAAGGAAGGAAGGAAGGAAGGAAGGAAGGAAGGAAGGAAGGAAGGAAGGAAGGAAGGAAGGAAGGAAGGAAGGAAGGAAGGAAGGAAGGAAGGAAGGAATGGTGGGAGGTAACACAAGAGGAAAGACATCAACATGAGGAAGGAAAGAGGGAAGGACTGGAAGTAAGGAAGGGAGGAAAGAGGAAGGAAATGTGAGTTAGGAAGGAAGGAAGGAAGGAAGAAAGAAAGAAAGAAAGAAAGAAAGAAAGGAAGGAAGAAATGGAGGGAAGGAGAAAACGTAAAAAAAGGAAGGAAGGAAGGAAGAAAAGGGGGGAAGGAGAAAACGTAAGAAAGGAAGGAATGGAGGGAGGAAGGAAGGAAGGAAGGAAGGAAGGAAGGAAGGAAGGAAGGAAGGAAGGAAGGAAGGAAGGAAGGAAGGAAGGAAGGAAGGAAGGAAGGAAGAAATGGAGGGAAGGAGAAAACGTAAGAAAGGAAGGAATGGAGGAAGGAAGGAGGGAAGGAATGGAGGGAGGGAGGAAGGTAGGAAGTAACACAGGAAGGAAGGGAGAAAGGAAGAAAGGGCTCATTTGACCCTGGAGGACAACAGGAAGGTTAATAGTCCTCCACTTCATGTTGCCACTGAGTGAACTGATTGGGTCCCCGTCCTGTGTTTTCTGTGTTTGCAGTGCGTACCACGGCCACGTCTCATCGCTCATTGACATCAGTCCCTACAAGTTCCACCAGCTGTCAGATGCTGAGCAGAATCAGTCTGTCCATGTGGTGAGTGCTTTTTCTCTCCTTGTCTGCCCGCCCGCACACTATTAAAACACCATGACTCAACTTGCTCTACTGGGCTTTGGCAGGCTACTTAGTATTCCCACCTGTCCATGCATGAGGATATGAGTGCACATGAAAAGGAGAAACAAGGGAAAACTAAGAGACTGGAAAAAATATATATATATAGTTTTACTACAAATTAAACAAATTCATAAAGTCCATCTGTAATGAAACATGTTTTTTAATCCTTTTGGATTACAGTCCTGATAAACTGCAAACTAGAACATGTGAATGAAAACTATTCATGCAATTTGAGTATATGAGGAAGGAAATACATCACATACCCACACACACAACAATTCCATTTTTTCAATGGCACTCAGTACATGTAAACCAGCCAAGTAAAGACAATAAAAACAGCATTAGCGCCGATTCAATGTATTTTCAGTGACAAGCAAGAACAATGAATTAAAAAGCCAGAGAGAGACAAAAGGAAACCTCTATCCTATTCTCAGTGCAGTTGAGAGAGAAGTTGAGAATTTATTAAGATTATTAAATTGTTTTTTACAAGGTGACATGTGTATTTATCTATGGCCATATTAACCAGCTGAAACAACAGGTGACGCCATATAAGGGGGTGGTACCCAGTCAGTTATTGGATTTTCTCAATTATATGTAAACTGAGACAAGGGCAGAAGTCCGAACAAACACAAAAATCTAATTTTGAGCATAGCTCGATTAAACTCTGCATGTAAACGTACTGACTGTAAACATAACTGTGTCCACGAAATCTCCACAAGGCACCTTTAAGCCTCCCTGACTCTGGAGTGAATAGTTACCTGCACCAAAACAACAAATAGCTATTTACTCTGCTCTGTTCCTTAATAGAATGGGTGTAGTTGGATATAGCAGCTTGTGGAATACCTAGCTCTAGCTACTTTCCAAAAGTGGCTCTGTTTTCACCAGCTTTCATATTTTATTCATGACTATTGACTAAGGAATCACCTGTCCTGAGAACAGCCCTGTGCAAAATGGAAAGACTGATGAGAGCAACATTTCGGCCATAATCATGAGCCTGGATGCTAAAACCAAATACTTTCATATACAGATTTTCGGACTAGAAAAATCATGAGATGGATCTGCTAAAATATATTTCCTTTAGTATTATATACTCTCTTGAAAGTTAGTTTTCTTAACATAAAGTTAAGTACATTAAGTTCTTGAAAACTAACTTCCAAAACTGCATGTTGAAAGAGAAATGTGTGCTGGCAAATGTCAAATAAAGTTTGATTTTCAAAGGATTCTGCTGATATAAAATTTGGAAATTGGGATGACTTGGGGGGATGCTGCTAGAATTTTCTCATTACCATACGCATTTTATTCAAATTTCTGTGTAGGTTGTGTCAAGTACCTGTATATCGGGCCTGAATCCTCACCTTTTTAGTATATGTAATGCTGTCACTTCTTCAGAGTAAATGCTTCACTCAGTCAAAATGCAGTTGGAATGTCCATATAGTATGTAGCCTTTGTACCTGCTTTAGTAATCACCTCAACATGTTGTGCTTTACACAGGCTCCCAGCCCAGATGTGTACAGAGGCAAGTACAGAGCGATCCACCCTGATCCTGCAGCAGCGTATGCAGATGAAGTCAAAGATATAATAGACAAAGTCCATGAGAAAGGAGGCAAGGTACAGTTTGTGTGTGATAGAGGTTTGGTATCAGATGCTATGCAAAGAGTGAATCTGTGCTGCTGAAATAATAATAAGAAATTTATGGTTCCAGGTATTGATGTCTTAATGTGTATATATATACATATACATATATATATGTATATATATATATATATATATATATAAATATATATATATAGACCCATGTGATTTCACTATATTACAATACTTTATATTAAAGGCTGTGTGTTAAATGTTGAAGTAATTCTGCAGTATTTATGAAAGTGCATTCAATCAACTTTATAGTAATTACTTAGAAAAATCCATGTATATGTATGGATTATAGAAACAGGTTTTCTGCCAACTTTCAAGTTGTCCTATCAAACATGAGGATTTGATTTGAATCTCTCTTTCAGTTTGTTTCACTAGGAAATACATAACATGCTCCAACTATTTCTTTTTAAATCTCACATTTCTTCAAGTATCATGACTACATGGCAGTTTGTATTTTTTTTCTGTTAATATTCATATTTTTCCACTTCTGGCTTCTATGGATGGTCAGTGGCATCTGCTCCATGAGTTGTCTTGATTTATCTAACAGTAATAACTTTGTCATATTCCACCTTTGTCTTTTTCTCCCCCTCTCTTCTCTTTCACTGTGACGTTATGTAGGGATTCTTAATGTACAAGCTTTGTTTGGCTCTTTATTCCATGTTCAAAATCAAAACCGATGGCAAGTCCATGCTTCCAGCGGCAGGAGGGACAGGATTTCAGCCCAGAGATGATACAGAATGGCTTTTGCAGGAAGAAACCAGTATGAATCACAAGTGTACAGTAACTCTTTCATCTATATCTGTTATATAGGAGAAACTAATGATTGAAAATTGAACCCTGCTGATATTATATGAATACACTAATCAAAAGTCAAAACAAGTTTTTTTCTCCACAGTGATTTACATTAAACCCTGCCCATTTTGTGCACTTACAACTGAAAATTGAACTCCTGAAAGAGGAAAGTGTACAGGTCAAAGATGGACGGGACTCCTCCTCCTCCCCAGTTTATCAGTCTGGCTACAGATTGGACCTGAATTGTTTTTCTCCTGTGCAGATTGCCGCCTTTATTGCGGAGTCATTGCAGAGTTGCGGCGGGCAGGTCATTCCCCCTGCGGGCTACTTCCAGCAAGTGGCAGAGTACGTACCTCAGAGAGTGCAGAGATTAATTCATAATCACACTTTCTGTAGTAATAGTAGTTTCTGTAGTAAGAGCCAGATAACTTAAGGAAGTGCAATGGATGGCTCCTTACAGTGCTCCACACAAACCTCTTGTGTCTCTGCCTAACTGAGTGATTAGATTAATCTGGATTCTTCTGCCCTTAACAGACATGTCCGTAAAGCAGGGGGCGTTTTCATCGCCGATGAAGTGCAGGTGGGCTTCGGGCGTGTTGGCTCCAGCTTCTGGGCCTTCCAGCTTCAGGGGGCGGACTTCGTGCCAGACATCGTTACGATGGGGAAGCCGATCGGCAACGGCCACCCCATGTCATGTGTGGTCACTACCAAGGAGGTGGCAGAGGCCTTCATGTCATCGGGAATGGAGTATTTCAACACGGTAAGAGTGTTTTGCAAGTGATATAAATAAAAATTGCATGTTTATACTAATTACTGTTTAATATTAAATATTTGCCTTCTTTTTTATTATTATTTATTTATTTGACCAGAAATATCTCTGACCTGACTTCATCTTTGACATGAAGTTCTTATCCACATTTGCCAAATGCATCGACGCATCTGTTTTCCTGATTATGTGCAAAAAAAAAATCAACTTGAACATTTTTTTTTTTTTTGCATTGAGAGTTCAGTCTACAGCTGCTTCCTGTGAAAGATAAACACTGGACTAGAAATACAAATATCAGAGTTCTCTGCACTAATAAACAGCAGACTGTACTAATGCACTAATAAAGTCAATCTGAATCTGAAATCTGTTGACATATTTTTTCCAGCTCTATTTTTTCAGGTCACATATTGAAAGCAGTGGAGCGTTTGTTTGTCTTTTAGTCTGTTATCATGACTCTATGACATTATAAGTCTTCTGTATATTTAATGCACACTGCTTAGGGCCTCCCAGCAGCAGATTTCCCAGCTTGGTGTAATCTGTCGTCTGTGTCTGGGTTTTAAATTTCTCAGTTTGGTGGTAACCCGGTGTCGTGTGCCGTCGGTCTGGCCGTCCTCGACGTGATTGTGAAAGAAGATCTGCAGGGTAATGCACTGCGTGTCGGGGGACATTTGACCAATCTGCTGGAAAAGCAGAAAAAGAAGCATCCACTGGTCGGAGATATCAGGTGAGCAAACACACGTGCAGTTGGAGGAATGACTGCACGAGAAATATAATGTTGGCATCAGCTGCTCTTACAGGCAGTGAAGCATTTGCACAGCGCTTCCCAGTGATGGAGGGTTAAACATTGTATGTGATTGAGTGACAAATTTACCCTACAGTTTATACAGTTTATACAGTTATACAAGTTCTTGTCTTCACTTGTTGAGACTAAAATTTCTATGAAAAAGGGATATTTTTTAATGTTAAATGTTCAATTTGATGCACAATTTATCCATGACCTAGATTTTTCTGCAGTTTTGGGAATAGAAAAACATCATAGAAAACTTGTTCCTTAAATGTGCCCCAAATCCTGCAGGGGTTGCGGCCTGTTTGTTGGGGTGGAGCTTGTGAGGGACAGGACGAAGCTCACTCCTGCTACAGCAGAGGCCCAAGAAGTCATATATAAGTAAGTGTAAAAGTGAGAAGTTTACATCATACACTGAAGAAAATAGTTGAACCAGCGTAATTTAATTGTTTCAATTGGTAACTAAATAAATTAAGTTAAATTGAGATTAAAATAATGAGTTGGAGTAATTTATTAATTTCATTTCAATGAACTTAAACTCAAATGTATTCATTTCATTTCAATGAATTTAATTGATTTAAGTGTCACCATTTGATACAATTCAGTTAAGTGGTTCTTTTTTCAGTGTTCAAACTTCTAATTCCAATTTTAGGATAGTTTTGATACACTAGAAACAAACATTAATCTTACATTATATAAAATCATGTTACGAATGGCTAAAAAAGAAAAAGGAAAGCTGCACACCTATGTATATTATTTGAAATTTAAACTTGATTATTACTAATTAGTTTATTGGTTGTTCCTGTGCATGTGAAAGTTGTGTTGTCACATCACAATTAAAACCTAGAGCCTCATATATGAGATAAAAGAAAAGATATATCTTTTAACCAATCGAAAACGAAGGAGTCATTTTTTAGAAAATTATTATCTGATGGTTTTACAGACATTTTTGAAGTGATAAGACAAGTACGGGTGTAATTAATAGCCTTAATTATGGTTTTAAATTACTGAAACTTTGGAAATAAATCACCTCTTCATCTCGCAGGCTAAAGGAACAGCACATCCTCCTCAGCGCCGACGGACCTCATCGCAATGTGCTCAAATTCAAACCTCCGATGTGCTTCAGCATGGAGGACGCCGACCTGGTGGTGGAGAAAATCGACCACGTACTCACAGGTACTTCACATGTTCTCATCCGTTTGGACCTTTTTTGAACCAGCTGTGTGAATTCTTATCATTTTTGTTTTTTTTTCAGAACTTGAAGCAGCATTAGGCTTGAAACTGCCCAACGTATTGAGTGTAGAGAATGAGAGTAAAAGAAAGGTGAGTACGACTCTGCTGCAATAGTTTCTTATTCCATCTGTCCCAATGAGTAGCCCATCAAATCCTTGCAAAAAACAGGAAAAATAAATAAGATAATCATGTGTGTGATGTGAAAAATAGGAATCTGAGTAGGTTTTCTTCCTTTCTTCTTCCATTTTTATCCCAAGATGGCCGCTGATGAAAATGGACATCAGGTTCCCAACCGGTTAGTGCACAGCAGAGAGAGCGGTCCAGAAGTCCATCAGCAAAACAAACAAAGCAAACGGCTCAGGACATAACAGCCACAGCACTTTATGTGACCCCGCATGGTGTCTGTGAGCTAACACACACTGTAACAAAATGGTGCCTTCACATGTAATCTATGTTATAGTCTAAATTATACAGAATAATAATATGCTGTATATCTATGACATTTCTGTATCTCCTCAGGTTTTATTTTTTTAAATTGCACTGAGAAATCACTGCTGCCTGCCGACAATCACTTGACCATGATTTTTTTTTAGGGAATGTTAATTAATTAAAATCTGTATATGTCAATATTGTGATGTTAATGGCTTTAGGATTGTAAAACGGATCTTAAATATTGTCTGAAATATTAACACTTTTGATGAATTATTGTCTATGATATTTCATTGATCCATAAGTGACAAGCTGACCCCAACCTCTGCCTTCAAGGAGGCTGGGTTGAATTAAATGAGTGTGTAATATACACTGAAATTCAAAAGTAGCTGAGTATATGCTGCTTTTTAAAAATTTTTTATTTCCATCTTTCATCTTCTGTCCCACTCTGCATCAGCCAAACCAGCGTGGACACTGTTTGACAAGTCTGCACTTATTTACCAACATTCCCATGTTCCTCATTAACAGAGACTGGAAATAATTCCCCAAAAATCTTTTTTAGTTGCGTGTTAGAGTGCTGAGTAAAAAGAGAGGCCCTTTGCTGCTCAGAGAAAAATAAATGCAGTGAAGTGCCGTACATCTGTGGTGTTCATAAAAGACCAAGATGTTCTTTTACAGTAAGCCTCTGGAGACATATAGTTGGCCAAAGTCCTGGGCCAGGCTCCATAATGTGGAGATGAGCAGACAAGAGGCAATCGCAGCCAACTCAACACGTAGTGTGTGAAGGATGTGCCATCCAGTCCACTGATGGAGCATCAGGCAGCCCAGAACCAAGACAGAGTGGGACAGAAGGAAGCAATTCCTTTTTCTCAGGAGGAGAAAAGCTGAGCTTTGGCAAAGTTCAGATAAAAGTAGACTGAACACTATTTTAAAATCTCTAAATTCTGAGTAACAGCCATGGACTCCTTATAGCCTGTGTCTTTAAATATGTGTTAATAAGAGCGCTATGCCATAGATATGACTGATGTGTTTATGGTACTGCACTTCATGACAGCTTTTCTGATGGTTGTGCAATAGTCTCTCCATTTTACAAGTGGTACGCAATTCTATTACTTTGATTTCCTGCTCATTTTCTGCATTGATTTAGCTTCAGTTATTGTGAACCATTCATCTCTGTAATGCCCCGTCTTCAACATTTGGACTCTTGGAACTCGAATGAACTGCATCTCCCAAGTGCACGTCAAAGGCTCTGGGATTTACTGTTGTTAAACATTTGTCATGATGAAAGCTTGGCTTTACTATTAAATATATCGGACTAAAGTGTCTAAACTCTTCTTTCTCCATATTGTGTCTTGCATATTAGGATTGATGAGGGCTTTTCAAAGTAAAAACTAACAATGATTAATAATACTGCATGTTTTCTGGATTATCAAAGAGGATCTAGTCAGATGTGAGTTGTTAATAGAGACTCAGAGCAGCCTGCAGGGGGCAGTATAAATGTTCTACTGTCTTCATGAACACTGACTTGGTTTTGATGATAACTTCTGTCCTCAGACAGGAATCAAAGCATCAGTAAGTGCAGGAGGTTGTCCTAATGAGCTCATTTAGCTTTTATACACCAATGTGTTCATTCTTTTGAGAAGAAGAAATTACATGAGATAAAGAATGAAAACAGCACCTAAACATGGACTCAAATCCTGCATAGATTGAACCAGTCAGCTGTTCTTTAGGCAACTTGCTCAAACCTCCAGCGCTATTGGTCCTTGTGATTGAAAATGTTCATTTTTTCTATTGATGTTTCTTTATGTGAAGACAATCAGCAGTAAACGATCAAAATGCTTCAGCACATATCGTACCACCATCATGTAAATCAGATGTTTTTGCTAATCTCAGTAAGCTATTTGCTAGTATACATTTATTTCTGTTTATCCTGCTATATCCCATGTGAGTTTTAAAATGGAAAGACTGGAAATTGTGATAGAAATAAACTCTGGGACACAGAGCCAACAGCTCCAGATAGGAAGAGCTTTTAATGCTTTGTTTCCTAATTTTAAAAAGCTTAACTGGGGATTGAAGACAGATACCTTACCTGGTGAGCCATTGGCTATTTATTACAGGAACAGTTTTCATTCTTTCCTCTTGATTTCAAATCTAAGACACATACCTTTACTGTGCGAGGAGGTGTATATACATACATTACTCTGAGATCGCTATGGAAACAAACCTGAGAAACCTATGGAGACAGCTCCTCCTAATTTGAGTTTGCAATCATATCTAATAATTAAAGCTTATGGGTATATTATCTTGAGTCCTGTGAGTATTCTAGCTTGTCTTTATTGTGCCACAGGACTAAAAGAAAGTACATAGTTTAGGCACAAATTGTGAAATAATGGGCATCAATGATGGTTTGAAGAGCTCTTTGTCAGAAATATCCATCAATGGGTCTTGGCCCGTGGACTATTAGGTCAAATCTACAGGCCAGTAAAACTCTATTCTGAAAATACAGAAATTGATGGATAAACCTGTATTTTGAATCCATTAGTCGTGTCTGGTAAACACAAAATTGTGCTTGGTAGATCTATGATGCCACCTTCTGGATGGTAAAACATGTTACCAAACCCCAACTATGGAAACGGGTAACAAAAAGTACGTCACTCCCTGCCCAGTTTATTATTAATACTGTAAACTCGTATAGTAGAATTTGATTTAAATTATTCTATGACATATATAATATAAACAACTGCAAAGAGCTCTGAAAAGGAAGATTTATTTCACATCTCATACAAAAATGCAACTGTGACAGGTTCAAGGCATTTTCAGTAAATGCTTTACAAAAACAAACAGTACTGAGACTTGCTTCTAAATGATTTACAGTGCTAATCCAAAACATCCAAATCAATGGCTTCATCCCAACAATGTCCAGTGATTTCCTTTCCTTTTTTTCTACCGAGTCTGAAACAAAAGCTTTTCCTCCTGCATAATAGTTTCAGATCTTTTAAGTACATGAACTTTGCAGTTTTGCAGATTCCTGTTGTTAAAGGTAACCACATATTTTATACAAATTAACAATACAGGGGGGAAAGGAGAGCAAAGGACATCAGTGAACACCAGTAAGACAGTGGGAGACTGTCAGTCCAGTCAGGACTAATTACTTAAGCAAGGTCAGTGCTTTTAGTTGTCAACGGTTGTTGGTTATATACGGTCGAGTTTATTTATCATTTTAGTTCATTTTGTTGGGCCCTCTTCCACCATTTTTTATGATGCCTTGCATCCATCCAAATTATCTGTCAGATGAAACGTGCCGTCTGTGCCTTTAGCCCATGAGGTATCCTCTGAAAAAAAGAAAAACAGACATTTCTGTTTGAATAAACACAATTACACTTATGTATTTATGTATAGTTTTTGTTTTTTGCTGGAAACAAGTTTGGACTTACGGCAGCTTCATGCGCATGAAAACTCTTGCCATGAAGAAGCTGAGGAGTACGCTCACAAAACCGATGAAGAGCAACAGGAATCGGTTGAGTTTGGGAATGTTTGGTGCATTGGAGCGGTCCAGGATTATGAATCCCAGGCCTCCCATTGTGAAGAGGAAGCTCGAAGCCAGTCCTTCCATAATGTACTGGCCATTTACTCTGGAAAACAAACAATTTTGCATTAGCTGGGCTTTACTTGTAGAACTCGTGTGACTCATAGCAACTTATATCATTTAGAAGTTTGGTGAGATGCAAGCTGTGAATACCTGTATGCCAAAAAGGCAACCGGCCGTTGGTGTCCATGCTCATCAGTCATCGAACCCACACTTGGTGGTTCAACTATGACGTCGTAGATGATTCCTGTAATAATCAGTAGGAAATCATTTATTAGTAGGAAATTATTATTATTTATAATAACAGTTTATTCTCCTCCTGGAAGACATTGTATAGAAAAATGAAAATTCTTTCCAATAATATAAGATTTCAGAGTTCAGTATTAGACCATAAAACAACTTCAGATCTAACATGCATTCAAAATCTAATTGATCAGGTCAAACACAACAAACATCTAAACCTAAAAACTACAACCACCTTTAGACAAACTATATGCATTCAATTAGTCTGATGCCACTTTAGCTGCACAATTAGCCCCCTCTCTCGTCCATTAGGTTAACTTATTAATATTAAAAAAGCAGATTTAGAAGTGCAAATAAAGCCTTTTGCCATTTACGTTTTGACATTAAACAGAATCTGCCAGGTCTTCACGTTAGATTGAACAATCACTAGCTAATTTAGCATTATTAGCTTAGCAGGTCCGTTTACCTCCAGTGATGAGAAAGTAGGACACGATAACGACAGCGTACACAGTCATGGCCGACGGCATGTGCAGCCATGACGGTTTCTTCAGTTTTATATTTGGACATTCAAGCACAGCAAACGGTATACTGTATAAAGTCTCCATGGTTTATGAAAAAGCGTCCTGCGGCCACAGTACAGCTGCTGACGCTGGCTGACATCCGTCTGCGCTTGCGCAGCGCCTTCGTTGACGTGTCCCGGAAGTACATGAGCTACATAGTTTTTCTCTTTTGGTATGAGTGTTTAATTCGATGGTTTTTATTAGTCGTTTTAGAGGGAAATACATATAATCCCTCTATTCCAAAAAAGAAAAGATATATATAACGTACTAGTACGTTAATATGGAGAAGTAAGCAGGAAGTCGTAAATTACACGCTTTTATTTTGAAAGTATCCTTTACGGAAGTCAGTGATGTGAAAAATGTTTTTATTGGATTAACGGAAACTATACTATACTTTCAATGGATATGGAAATACATTGCGTCACGTCTAACACAAAAAAATGAGAATTTATCGTTTTTAAGCGTATATAACACACATAAAAGGCAAAAAGCAACAAGTTAAATGGTATATATATGAGAAATGTTAAGACTGGGAATGTCATTTATTTTAGATAACCTATTTTTAATATCAAACCAAAATCTTGCATAAAGAACATGAGAAAAACATGGTTTCTTAAGAGTTGCTCTTGTCAATACTTAATGTTTGTCTTTCGACATTAAAGTCAGTTTAGTTTTTTGTTTTAGTCATCAAAATACAATTTTGCTTTCATATTCCAATGTTAAATGTTTCAGATTAGAGCATTTCCAGACTGCTTAACAGATTTGTCATTTTGCTTTTCTTCGCTTCATTGTTATCCTATTGTGTTGTAATCCCAATGCACATTAAACTAACTTTTCTTTTTAAACAATTGAAATAACTATACTCTAAACTTTCTCCGACCCAACACTCTTGATTCATGAACTTAATTTGTTGAACATATTGAATTTGGTTTCTTGACAACCTCACTTCATAGAAAATGTATGATCACTTTATTCTCATCAGAAAAACATTTAATAGCAAGTATGGCCTTGTGTCAACATATCTGTAATAAGTCAATTTATCAGAAGCTGAAGGTTTTCACAAAGATCAAACCAGTGACGCACAGTTCTCCTTTGTTTGTCTGCCCCTTTCAGTTTAATGAAAGAAAAAACTCAGAGAAAAAAATAGATTTGTTTGTCATTTTTTATTGTGGCAATACAAATACACATTTTACTTAGACTTCTGGCTCTGTGCCTGTGCCTTCAGCACCTTGACAACAATCTTCTGCTCCTCAATCAGGAAAGCACGCTTGATCCTGAGAAGAAAATAGATCGCTGCATTAGTAAGTTAAAAGCTTAAATTACAGTCATGTCTGAACAAGCACTCCATCCCAATTCCTGTCACTCAAGATAATGTTTGGAATAATTCTTGTCTTCAAGATAAATGGGTGTTCTTCTAACTTCTGAACAACAATAAAAGTTAGATGAGGTGGGGAATGCTTCTCGTACCTGTCACGGACACATTTGGCGCACATAGAGCCTCCGTAGGCCCTGCTCACGTGTTTCTTGGTCTTGGAGAGCCTCATCAGAACCTGAGGTCTAACAGCCCGGATCTATGAGACAACAAATATTATGATCGTAAGAAGAGGGCTGGTATAAAGAACCAACTAAAACATATCACTGTAGAGTTATTCCACACATGTTCAAAAGCAGCAGAGGAATTTGACAGTTTAAAGACAACTGTAAGTCTACGTTACTCAAGAAAAGAAGGATATGATTAGCAAATGTTTAATGCAATGGAATACATGAAAAGACGAGCAGCAGCCTGAAAGATAATTTCCAGTCAAACAGTGACAAGTTTAAAATCTACAGCACTCAGTACACAACCATAGTGACAAAAACACCTTAATGATGCACAAAATTATATGTTTGCCTGTCACTCCCTTGAAAATAACACTAGTCTTATATTTTGAGTGCGTACAATTCAATTCTAAAAATGTAAAATATTAATTTGGAACTTGGGTTTAGGAGTGTAAGAAATATGCCATACTAAATATATGGTAATTAAAAAAATCATTTGCATTGCAAACCGAGCAATACAAGAGATATTTTTGTGTTGGCTATGTACCTTTTAACCTTAATTCAAGTCATTTTGAATATGTTAGTAGTGTAAAGTTTGCATGAAAAAATAAATAGAATCAAACTATTCTGTTAATTTCCAAAAACGATAGAAAGATGTTTGTGTTAGACTCAAATGATTCAGACAGTTTCACTACAACAAAAAAACAAATACTGCCACATTAACTACCTCTAAAGTTTTACCAACTTTCTCCTGACAACACAAAGCAGCAAGGACAACAAGTTAATGCAGACAGAATGAGTCTATTATATTTATGGTCACTTATATTAACAATGCAGATAGGAGGCCTCAGTCTTTGAGAAACACATGAATGTGACAACTTCATGTGGAAAAAATAAACAAGTCTTTTTCTTCACCCCCAAAAATATTGTGCAGGAGTTATGTGCCTTTCAAGCAAAGTACAGGCTTTACAGGCTAAGGTGGCAATCACATGGAAGAAACTACACATGGGCCAAAGCACTCTGGTAAAACAGCATGTACACCTGTGAAGAGCTGAAATGATTCTAATACTGATATCGAAATAGAAAGGAGGTGGTTCAAGAAGTAAAGCTTGTTTTTTGCTTGAAGTTAATTAATTTTTACACGTTTTAACACGATGCACACAAGAAGAGAGCAAACTATTCATTTAGAAAATGATGGTTTTGGTGGTGACACTTCTGTGTGATCACACCTGAGCCAGGATCCATATGACATTTGATGTCCCAAACAAGATATGTTTGCAGTCTCAAGAACCTTAAATTACCTCAATAGAGTTTTACATCAACTCAAGCCTCCTCCTATAGAGCTAGAAAGAACAGGTCGTTTTGTGCCTCACTGACATCAATTAGCCTCTGCTCCGATTGGCTGATCTAAATGGCTATCTGTGGTGGCTAATAATTGTGACATCACAACTTCATAGAAGTCCTGACAGCTTGTTTCCAAACATGTGACAGTATTTATCCAACTCCTGGACCTTCCTTATAACCAAGGAGCAATTAAGACCTCACTTACTACAATGTGGGACCTTCAAAAGTTTGATTGAATTGTGAGAAGCATCAGTGTCAAACATGCGGTCTGGGGACCAGAACTGCCCCTCTAAAGGGTCCAATCCGGCCCACTACATAAATGTACACAGTGAGACAAAAACTGACCAGTTCCTGTTTCTTTACGGAAAGCCTGATCATCTTTCAGGGCTCAAAATAAACTTACAGTTGTAAGGCAGATAACTTCACCTGCTGCTTAAAAAGTAATATCGTTCAATGCACTGTAGAAAATTAAATCCTATCAGGGAAAAATATCTTGTATTTAGTGCAAATACTCCAAAATTGAAGAGAATTACATTGAATTATCTTATTCCATTGGTAGATAATTTAGTTTAATTCAGGTTTTCAGAAATAAGAGATAATATGTAAGCGTTATTAAAAGTCCAAAATATGAGATACAAGATAAAAGGTTAAGCAATTTAATCATATTTCCAGAAAAAAAAATACCAAAATCAAGAAAAAAAAAGTTTGAAATAAACAAGTAGAATATGAGGTTTCAAGATACTTCTACGCAAAACTGGATTTTACCAAAAACAAGGTATTTCCCCTGGTTAAGATTACATTTTTTTCCAGGGAGATTAAATGTTAGGAACTGCAGTACATACAATAGACTGATGGTATAAGTCATTTCTTGTCATCTCTCCTATTTCAAAAATTGAAGGTTAATGAATCATGTAAATATTTTCATATTTACAATTACATAAAAGGAAAACCACTTTAAATAATATCCCTAAACACCTATAAATGTATCTCCTGATTTGATCCGACTTTTAATGAAATATGTAAAAGTGTCCTTTGATATTACTAATAGTGAATGAGAAGAAATGCCATTTTCATTAGTTTAATATGCATTACCCCAGAATTGTAGGAAATCCGAGTCTCTCACAATATCCGTAACTTATCATGAGTAGTGTATATGTAATTTTTTACTGGTCTGGGCCACTTGAGATCAACTTGTGCTGGATGCAGCCCATGAAGTACATAGGAGTTTGATTTCCCTGGTGTAAATAAATGGGTAATGAGTTCCAAAACAAGCCCTGAAAACCATTTTGAAGCTGTGGTCTGAGGAGAACGTTTATTAATGCATACCTTCATTTAAAAGAGCATAAAAAAGCCTCAAAATGATGCTTTGAACCACACAGAGCATACAGGGCCCCCTGTTCAAAGCATCTTGAGCCTTCCCCACATAATAAAGCAGCTACTTACACCACGCAGTCTTCCTGGGCAGATGCCGCATGCTGACTTGGGGGCTTTGCCGGTTTTCTTGGTGTACAGGTACACAATACGGTTACCAGGCGTCCGGGACCTGCAGGCCAGCAAAGACAAGACTGGGTATTAAAACCACTTTTACCTCGCCACGCTAGATACAGAGGTGGATTGTATTTAAAGTTGCTTACAGTCTAGTTTTGTTGGAGGCGGTGTTGTAGGACAACCTACGGCGGTAAGTCAGGCGCTGCACCATGTTGAAGCTGGAAACAAGACACAAAACTCAGTGAAGATGGGCAATGGATGCTAGTAACTGCCATGCTATCGATGCTACCGCTAACTATGTTGATTAGTTAGATATAAGCTAGCAGGAAGGTTAGTAAGTAGCATGTTAAACATCTTTAATTATGGATAAACATTGTTTACAACTGAAAAAACATTTAATGACGTTAAAAAACGTTTGAACGTTGCTGCCGCCGCTCGACAACACTCAGTACAGTGTATTCTCAGCGGCCCGGAGAGGTACCGTATAAATGTCATTTATAACCCACTTTGTCGTGAAATCATCACGGAGTTATTAATAAAGACTTGTTTTTAGCATCATATTTGTTTTACATAGACCACATTTTCTTTCGAAAACGTAGGATTACACTGGATTATTTAGTCGGAAAGTATCAGAGCAAAGCAGGAGCCACCATACCTGCTATCGCCGTAACCGGAAGAGGAAGGACTCGGGCGGGTGTAAAAGGTTAAAGCGCCTCCATGCCGGTTTTAAGACTGCTGCCCTCTACCGGTGCTGAGGTTTTACTGCATACAGTAAGTAGAAGATATTACGTTTGTTAATTAAGAAGGAAAACTAATTTTAAAAATGTCCTTTAAATTTCATCAGCCAGTGCTTTTATTGTAGTGAGTTGCAACAAATTAAACACATATTTTCAAAATAAAATACAACAACAAAATATCTCTTTGAAACAATTGGAACAAAAACAAAGCTGCTTTGAAATTAAATACAATTTTATTTAAAATAAACTAGTACACAACAGTTACTAGAGTAATTTTTAGATAACCTTTTTACTCCATATTGAAATATGTTAAAAGACAGAAACATTTATTTATTGTTATGGACACATTTTTAAAAGAATTAGCAGGTTGTCCTCACACAATCTTCACGTCGGTTATCCTGTGAGTTTATTTAAAGGCATCTGTGAAAACCTCCAACAGCAGCCACCTACACCTGACTTATAATATAGGCTAACACTCAGACTGACACATTTTCATATCTTCATGTAGTTGTTGAAGCACTGGTACAGCTGTCTCAGGGTTTCAGAGAACCCAGAGGAGACACCGTGCTTAACCCCGCTTAAAAGCTACAGGCGTTCACTGTGCATTTTGACATTTCATAAGAGAATGAGCACAGGTGCAACTGATAATCTTAACGACGGCTCAAGCTCATGTTCAAGCTCCACAATGGCCCAGAGCCCTAATTAATTCTATCAGTTGCACCTGTGTTTTTCCTGCTTGACAAGTCGATATGTTTGCCAGAAAAGGGCCTTCTTATTTGTGCGTGATCCCCAGTGGGGACCCACTTATTCCCACAAGCAAGGCAGCAAACGGAACTGGCTCAACCAGAACTAGTTCATTTTATTGGCAGTGAAAAGACAATGTGTGGATTGTCCAGGAGATGGCAGCAGAGTTACATGTGCTACCTGTAGTATGTGTCCAGCAGGTTACAGGTGGCACTGTATCAGGCTGAGTCTACAGCCTTTGGATAGGGATGCAAATATGTGTGCACAATTTTTAATAATGCGTACATTTATGCATAATTATATTATAATATTTTGTAATTATAAACATATATATATTTTTAAAACTTGAGACGGATCTTTTATCTGTCTTCTTGTATTACACACAAGCACATGGACATGCCCTTAAAACCCCTTCAGTTTAAATATATTTCTTAATATACTGTATTTCCTTACATACTTATGGTTATAGATGGTTAAATCATATATGGTTAAACAGGGGACTTTTGAATTTTATGCTGGTTTTAGCTTACCTATGCTAATGTATACTAAATATTTGACTCATGATGAAATAAAATTATATGTAAAAGCAATCTAGGGTTTGAATAAGTTTAGAATATAATTAAGTAAAAACATTATGACTTGTTTAAGCTGCTGCTAAAATGTTCATTTTCACTGTTTTGTCTCCCCCCCCAATACAAATCTTAAATGATTAAAAGTTGTTTTTAAAAGTGGTAAAAAAAATACTTGGAATGCAATAATATTTATTTAAAAACATCTAAATGATCACTCCTTGAGTGTCTTTAAAAAAGAAAGTGCCTCAAATTGCACAACTAGCAGACAGGCTACTAGAATCTACGGCATACAACACAAGATAGCTCAAAATAGCTCAAAATGGCTCCCTATCAAAGAGGTGCAATGACACAAACAGAAATTCGCTGAGCTCAGCCAACAGATGGTGAGCTTGGCATCCTTTTAGACAAGGCATTTGGCAAAGGCAAAGTTCAGTGACAACACAGGATGTATTGGCACATTACACATCCTGTTTAAGGGAGTTGTTTTTGTTTTTAACAGCGGAAATTACAAGTTAATTACTTTGCTCTGTTTTTGCTGAGTAGTCAGTATTCTGAAAATGTGTTTTACGACTTCTGTTAAACTGCATGACTTGATTATAATCAAAATACTGAAATGCTTATAATGAATGTTGTCCTTTTACATCTAATGCATCACCAGTCTTTTAATCATCATCATCATTACCATCACCATCTATAAAGCACATTTCATAAAAGAAATGCTTTACAAAGAAATGATAGACATAGTGCCTCACATAAAAATAGACATAAACTGAACATCACATTAAGAATACTAATAATCTATCTATAAAAGCAAGGAGAGTCTGTGTGTCTGTGGCTCGCGTATCTCTCTGACTGTTTCGGATATAGCTTGTGCATACCATGATGGTGTGTATCCTTTCTTGTGGAATTTTTTGGGTTATTCAAAACATCATTATTATCATTACAATAAAAAAATCATCACTATAAAAGTAGTGCAGGAGTTCATAAGTGGGGGAAAAAGGGATTTCAGCTGTGTGTCAGAAAAGTCACAAAGGCTAAAATAAGGTGATAAGTGTTAAGCTTTCTTTCAAAAATATTTAGCAAGCTGACTTCACTACCATCTGTATGTAGTGTGTTCCTTAGCTTTGGGGAGTAATCGTCTTAGATTCTGTCCTTGTTTTTCTTTCAGGTGTTTCTGAGAATCTCCAGTCAACCAGCAGCAGATGAAAACCATTCTTGAAGGTAAATACTTAACAAAGGAGTTGGAAGTGTAGTTGTTCCTATAGCCCATGTCTCCTCTTTGTTCTTGTTAATAGCCAAAATGTCGAATTTTTAATGAATTGAAGTCTCTCCGTGATTTTACAGTTGTCAAGTCAACATTTGTAGCTCTCTGGTGTAACTGCTAACACAAACTATGAAATAAGAGCATTTTGTTGTGCTCTAACCTCCTCTGTAGTGTAACTGAAACCTGGGTGAACAAAAGCCATTTAGAAATGACCATTTGTGGAAGTTAATAGTAACCATTCCTGAATCCCAGCAGCCGCCTTCTCCTCCTTCCAGAGTGCTTGTACTGGACTTGTGTTTCCCTGACAGACCTCAGCTCTCTGAGGACGACGTTTCTGACAGCTCGACTAATTACAACAGAGTGGGCGTTACAGTAGGGGGAGGGAACAGGGGTTTTCTGAGTGTGTGAGAATGCAGACTGCATTGCTGCTACAGATCTTACTAGGTGCTTCTGGACCAGAAAGGAATTCCATTTGGATAAAATGACCACGAAAGTTAAAATATTAAACTGGGAGAACTGAAAATTATAAAGGTAATGAAGATAAAATTTAAATACTACTAGTATGCCAAGTAACAAAAAGATCAATTCTGTTAAATAATCAACGTTTAAGAAATGTACTTCCTTGATTAAATCTAAAATTACAACTCTTGGTTTTATTTTAGATTCAGACGTTTTTCCACCAACAAAATTCAGTTTAAAGTACAACCATATATAAACCATAAAGATGCTAAAACACCTATTCAAGCACTGAACTTTTTTCATAATAGGGCCAACTTAAGAAATAATTGCTCATCTATTCATTTATTGGTAAAAGCTAATAATGCAGTTTATAACTACAGCATCATTTGCTGCAATGTACAGTTGTGTCATCCACATACATGGAAATTGTCCTCTGTTGCTGTCACCCAGTGACAGTATAGTCCAAGTTAGCACCCTTGTGACCTAATCATTTCTTGTCAGATAGATTGCACATTCCAATAAACTGTAATTGTAGTTTTCTTCCATTTTCTTTTAGCCCCCCAACAGATTCTCTTGTTCTTTTACACTGTTATTGTTTAACAACCTTAATCTTTTAGTGGAGCATTACCATTTAAAGCAGATGACAAGGTAGGTTGAAAATTTCAATCATGTAATTTGAAGAGAAGTCATAACTGTATGATTGGAATTTCTTTTGAACAAAAATTCCCATTTACTTTTCTTAGGGTTAGGTTAGCATCAGGAATAAGCTATTTAAATACTGAAACATGAGAATATTTAACCCTGTATATGTTTAGGGTATGAACATGTTGATAAGTGGCTGCACTTACATTTGGGGAAGTTCAAAGACATAAAGTAAATTCGGAAGCTCCATCGCTTTGGAGTTAATCCTTGTATTAATATGAATATTCAGGTCTCCATTCATGAATAACTTATCATATCTAGTAATACCAAATGAGATCAGCTCTAAGAAATCCTGTAGAAATAGGGATGAGTACCTTGGTGGCCTTTATAGTCAATGATGATAATTCTGCTTGTTTGCAATGTAAATTCACCCAGGTCAATGTCATTACACAAAGTGTGTAGAGATACAGGCTGCAATCCCTCCTCCTATTTTGTCTTACTGACTGACACAAGTTACAGGACAAAAACACAGAGGACAATTCAATTCTCTATGCTTTTGGACAAAGGCGTCCTCTGAATTCCTTGGGTGATGTGGTGCAGAGGGTCAGGGGAGGGTGGAGAGGTGTGGGGCTATCCTTCCCACGTATCCACATATTCTTGTTCAGATATTGCATCCCAATGAGGTACTTTGGTACCAAATAGTTAGAATCCAATGATGTTTGGGTGAACCCTATAAGATTTATATCGTCTTTACAATTCCAAAAGATATCGAAATTGTCAAACTTTATCCCATGGGTGAGGCAGGCTGATGTCAGCCATGTATTGAGGCCAAGGACTCTGGTAAAAGATTTGATTCCTTTCCCCAGAGCTGAAATGGGGCCAGAAATGAATACATGTTGCGATTGACAATAGCTCAGTTTTCCAGTAGCAAGGAAAGTAATTTTTTTTCTGGATCTCAGAGCCAGTTTTCTTTTGCAGAATGCTGAAAGACCCAGTGTGGATAATAATCCTCATATTACTTGGAAGTGTGGAGGGGATAGCTGGCAACATCTCTGTTAACTCCTTGACAGATGTGTCAGCCACAGTTGTCTGACTCAGGTGTGTGGAGTTAGTGTTCTAGCCCCCAGCCTGGCAGTGGTTTTAGGGCTATTTCTTGGCTTATGGTTAGTTGTAGAGAAAGTCTTCAGTCTAGTTTAGTGTATCTACTAAAAGGCACATATTTAAATATACAGTACATATGGCCCACACACGGTACTGGTGACCTCTAGAGTTCGAAGCATGTTCTACATGATTTGTCATGGGATTCATTTGATTAAGCCCAGATGTGACTCTACACATTGTTCTTTAGGAGAATAAAGGTCTCTTTCTAAGGGTGCCAAGAAGATTTCCGCTGACTCCAAAGGACACTGAGGCACACACACACACGTCTAAATAATTAGTAACATCTGCAGCCAGTCTGTCTTAATCTTGTCAAAAGTAATTATTCCGAAAGACAGCATCGTAATTGAATTTAATGCATTTAATTTAGATTATTATAACAAAATATCAATAAAGTCACATTGAATACAGTTTATTTACCGCATAGCCGCCTGACTTCACTGCTCATTTTGAGGATCGCCCCGATGCCGTCTCCCTGTCAGTCAATCCTGACTGATCAAAGATGAAATATATCACCTTAAGTGCACTTGATTACGTAAGCTTCTCGGACCCCCCCACTCCACATCTCCTTGGACATTCCGTGTAATCTGCTGAGATTTAAACCTGCTGCTCCTGTTTAATAAATCCACTGCGATTAAAATAGGATTACAGCTCCGCTTTCGCCTTCCTAATGACATCCGAGCATGAAACATTTTTGACCCCCCCAGTTGTTTTTTTTCACGCATTCCTCCCTCCTTCTTGTTGTAGCCATGCAGGCAGTGATGATTTTCAATTCCTTCCCCCAGAAACCTCATCCCTACAGTCCAGCAGGTCAGCCCATCTGTGGGGCTGTTGACATAAGGATTAATCTTATAATGCAGCATGCATCCTGTATCAATGCTGTCCTCCATCACATCAGACATCTCAATGACAAATAACAACTAAAGAAAATATGCTGCAGTGTCAGCATGTTGTTTGTCTGAACCTTGAATCCCTCATAAAAAAATTCACCTATAGACCAAAGTAATCTTCTACATTTTCAGCGCAGCAATACTATCATTTCACACCTATTTTTCATGGCCATATCTCATGGATGTATATGAACAAATAAATATTGAATGACATATTCAGCAGCCAAAGGTCATGCAGAAGCAGTGCACATGTTGTACATCCTGCTTTTAGTATGGACTTCTTGTAATGTGAAATGAGGGATGGAGCAGGGGGAGCAAATCAATATGACTCTTTTGTCCTGTTTGCCCTTCCGTAGAATTGTCCTGCAATGGCTGAATGTTGTGAGGTCAAAGAAGGCAAAGATTGATTGGATTTTTACTTCAGCTAAGCACATGACACAAGCAGAGAAATCTATTTAAGATGATGTAGTTTACCTTAATATACGTAGCCATACAGCCTACCGTGAATGCTGATGTGTTTTACTCTCTGCCAAACATTCACTTTGTAGTTGATGTGATTTTAAATCCTCATGTAAAAGATGATATTTTAAAGTATTCAAAGTTTATCTGCCTGACAAACTCTTGCGCGGCCAAACTTGTCCTGCCAACGTGCATAATCGTGCTCTGAATATGCTTTAGAAAGCAATGACTTTCACTTGTGCTTGAATGTATTATTGAATCACTCCTCTGAGTGCTTTCAGGCCTGTAACTACTATCGTACACTATGATAGCAGCAGGCCTCTATGGACAGTGTCAGTCTGCCAGCCGATTGATCAACCACTTGGGTCCAGACTGAAATATCTATTGGAGACATTACAGACATTCATAGTCCTCGGTGCTTTACTCCAGCACCACCATACAGTTGACATTTGTGATTTTGAACACTCTACTGTTTGAATGTTGATAGCCTCCCTTCAGTATATAAGACAACTTTTGGTTCTATAATTGCTAAACTGTGCAAACATAACCTATTGCCATCTGAATATGAACCAAAATGCTCTATAAAAATAATTTTGATATTGAGATAACTATCTTGACATGTTTCATATACAAACCTACTTTGATGACCCTTTGACTTTTCATTTAGTGTCATAGTCTAGTCAAAAATTGCATTCCAGTCACGTTTTAGCTTTATCTTTGTTTCATGACAATTAGCAAATATTGGATAATTAGGATTAATTTGGGTTTGGGAAATTGACAAAAATACAATAGAATAGTAGAATGAATCAAAGATGGACTAATATCTGGATTAAAAGCACATGAACATAATTCATCAGTTCTTCAAAGTGGAGTAGAGGGGTTGCTTGGACATATGACCACAGCATTTATAAAATCCTGACTGCAATGTGTCTTTCTATAGACCACCAGTGAAAACAGGGTCTCACTTTCTAATCAGATCCAGCACTTAGTGATCAGACCTGTGGATTATCAATTCGTTAATCTCTTTGAAGCTACTACTACTAAAACATATAGTCCCATCAACCCCCCATTATCAGAATGGTCTCTTCCATGTTATCTTTGAACAGTCCTGTTTTTTGTGACTTACCTGGGTGTTTTAAGAGCTTCACTGTTACTATCTCAGCATCCCATTGGTGCGTGTGCCTATTTTGTTTTGCTGACTACATTTTCCTAAGGGGCAGGTGGTCTGTTCAAGCCTCTTTGTACAGACTTGTGGCGGAGGTGGTGGTGGTGGGAGGTTCCTAATATGAGGCTTTCTAATCCAGACCAAGTCTCTTAGAAAAAGCTTATCTTTGACTTCTCCAATATCACTGCTTTCCTCATCTATGAGACCAAAGAGCTAATGCCTGTTATTAATTAATACAAAGTACTTGTTCAATACCTTGTTGCAGTCAATTGTCATTCCCGCTTCACCGGAAAAACTTGCTTGGTTATCATCGCCCTATCTACCCCCCACTGCCCCTGCCCCATTGCTGACAAATCCATACAACTATGTGGGACACAAAGGCTTGGATTTAGCTGCCGGGCCAAAGCGAGGGTGGGCCGGGTGGGGGCAGGGCCATCATGGAAATTTCTGTTGTTTTGTCACAGCACAGATTTCAGACAAATCAAAACAACTGCAACCATCACCCCTCCAAACCCCCCCATCCTCCCCACCACAACCCACATGATCTGTGACCAGTCATCACTTTTATGCTGGAAATGCAGCCAGATCAGGAGTGGTGCAGTGGCGTGGAGGAAAGGAGCGGCTGTGTGTGCACCGGGGGCCATTGTTGAAAAAGAGCTGACAGCCTGGATGGGATCTCATTTGATAGGCAAAAATATTGGCAGATCTAAATCGAAGAGCTGGGGGGTGGGGATTGGGTCACAGGCTCGGAGGGTGCTTCATGATTACAATGATCAGATGTGCTCCTACAGCGAATTGTACTATTTTAAACATACCAATCAATGAAGCTATCGTGACAGCCCTTGTGTGGCTTCCTGTCACTATTAAAACTAACTTTTGATTTGCTATCACATTTCATTGAGACTATTTTTATTGCACAAGGTCAAAATACCCATGCACTAAGATACAAAGACCTATTTTATTGCCTTGTTATGTTTCCTCTATGTCAAAATATCATTTGCTCAAATGGAAAAATTAAGCTGAGTTCAAAGGGGTCATCCAGCAAGTAGTATTCCACATCCATAAAGTTGGGCAAATCAAAAGTGACATTAAGTGAAGAAGGATCAATATCTAATTAACAGAAAAACATTCTAACTTTTAGTCTGTATATCAGACCGGCACATACAGATACAAAATGTCACGGCCATGTCCACTTTTGGGAAAGAACCTATAGAAGTCAGTGCATGTTGGCGTGCTGAGCAGTTTGACAAGTATGTATGTATTTACTTACTTTAAATAAACCTTTTTGTTTTATAAACATGTTGAGTAATTATTTTTGCCGACTTCCCCGAACCTGGTCAACTGCAATAAATTAATAATTGAAGCTTGACGGGTCAGCCAATGGATTTGTTATCTGTTTTACAATCAGCTACACAACAACTTTTCTGCATTTTTCTGCTTCTACTGTAATGTGGGTGTGTGTTTTTTCTTTTTTTTCCACCAAAAGGGGGACATGGCCTTCGTGCTTGGATGTTGGTCTGATGTCTAAGAAACTGAAAACTTTATGAGTAAACGGAGCAGAATTTTCCTTTAATTCCTTAACATGACATAGTTCAGTGACAAAGGCCTTTCCTCTCAATGCAGCCTTATCTTCCCCAACCATTTGATTTATGATGTAGCCTTGACTGTTCACCAATCAAATCCTCCAAATGTTAGTCAGCTGGAGAGGGCATCTACCAGATTGTACATGTGGAAATATTTGGTAATGGTTAGCTCCAGGATAAAAGGCAGTGTATTATTGGTCTACAATAGTGAAGTAATACACCTCTTGGATTTGCATCATGAAAGCATTAATAACTCTTATTAGCTGTTGATGCATCTGCCTGTTAGTCCATTTCAAAGGCAGGTCAATTATTTTCATATTCAAGGACCTTCAGAGGATTTAGGGTCAAGTACTACCACACTACCACAAGCTAATGCAGCTTGAAACCAGATGCCTACTACAATGGATGGTGGTCACACTATCTGAGTATTGATAAGATGAGGTAACTCAAGTTAATGCTGTGACAGAGTCAGCCTCTGTGCTTCCTGTTACAGAACAGGAAGCAGCTACAGAAAAGTAGAGAAGAACAATCAGTGAGGTCAGTGAATCATGATTTATTATACAGTACCAGGCCATTAGTGTCACACATACTTTGCCACACTGCATACAGATTGCATGTCTGTGTCTTTGCAGTGGGGTTTGGCCTGTCGACTAATGCTAAGTGGTCGGGTCGCTTTATTTGACATGAAGGGAAACAAAGCAACCTGGGGCTCAAGAGATGATGGTCAATTAGATGACATATTCAACATGAAGAAAGCTGGCATATAAAGAATGCATGACCTTTTTCGTTTACCTTGCCTTTGGTGCTTTAAAATAGCAAAACAGTTTAAATTAATATAATATTAAAAGGCATAATTTAACATTTTGAAAAGTTAAACAAGAAGATGAGTACTACTCTGTAACCTACATTGTTTATGCAGCTGGAGCCAGCATTTAGAAATAGCCTGGTTTTGTTACTTTTGGACATAGCCATGCTAGCCTTTTCGCCTTCTTTCCAGTTATGCTAAGCCACTGCTGACTTCTATATGCTATATTTCCCCTTCAATATTTGTAATATTTGCATTTGTCCCCCCAATATAAATATGAAAAATACAGATTAAGATTCACTTTATTGGTCCCTCAATGGGAAAATTCTTTTTTATCATTTTACATGCATTTCAACCCCTGAACACACAAGCTTATAGACACGCAAAGACACATACAAACAAAGGCTCATAGAGAGCAGACCTGTGAGCAGTTGGGGGACGGTGCCTTGCTCAAGGGCACCTTGGCAGTGCCCTGGAGGTGAAACAGCACCCCTCCAGCTCCCAGTCCACCGTCCATATTTTTTGGTTCAGGGATTTGAACTGGCCACCCTTCGGTTCCCAAGCCAAGTCTCTATGGACTGAGCCACCCATATATTCTGAAAATAATGTAACTCAATACATCAAACATGGGTGGTTCTTTTTCTTTAGTGGTGGCTCTTTTACTCCAAAAATATGAATATGATTTATGAGCTCATACAACCACTGACTCTTTTGTGGCAAACGTAATTATCCCGACACAGCAGCGCTGTGTCTCCTCCTCTCCTCCTCTCCATATGGCAGGATGATAACCATGAAGGAGCCAGAAGGGAAAAGGAGGAGGTCCCATATTAGTACTGTTTTTCTTAATAAGTCTCAAAACCTCAAAGTAGGTTGTAAGCCACTAGGTAATGTTTTTCAATTCACCTTTCGAGCTGTCGAGATTGTTTGCCAACATATACACCTATTAAAGGGGCCCTCTTATGAAAAACAGTTTTTTTCAGTGCTTATGTCCAAATATTTAGATCTCTAGTGTTAATGACACAAACTGTGGAATGAAACCAATTCATTCTGTTGTGGTCTGGCCTCGTATGTAGTGTTGCTAAAACCTGGCTGTTATGATGTCACATCAGGGGTAGAAGTTCACAGTAAGCATCCCCCATGTAGATGCCACTTCCTTTCAGAGTGCTTGTACGTGACTTCTGTTTCTCTGACTGACCCCAGCTCTCTGACAGTTCTGACAGCAGTAGGCCAATGACAATAGAGTGGGCGTTTTGGTGTGGGGGGGCACCAGGTTTTCAGAGTCAGCATGTAAGAAGGCAGACTGCATTGCTGCTACAAGTCTTACTAGGCACATTTAGATCATGAAAGCATTCTAATTTTTATAAATAGAAGATTAAAATATTAATCTAGGACAATGGCAAAATAGGACCCAATAAAGACGAGAGATTTATAAATGAATTAATTTATCATTGATATCATTGATAGGTGTGAGAGGCACATTAAAAGAGGTCGCTTTCCCCAAACAAAATACACAACAGAGGGCAGAAGAGTAAAAATGCCTGTGTTAATTCAGCAGGGATAATATTTAATGAGAACAATTGGTCTACAGGAGAATAAATATTTGAAAACAGTAGAGAATGCCAAAGAGCCATACTGTATTATATTTTGAATTGTCACCCGGTGCCTGAATTTTGTGTTTTCCTTTCCACGAATTAAGATATAATGCAGAAAAGGCACAAATGGGTGCTTAAAAAGTCACCAGAATGCAAGAATTTAACACCAGTCCTATGCCCTTGTATGGTATCTATCTTTTCTTCAAAGATAAAATAGAATTATTCCTTTGTCAACTATTAGGAAAAAAAAATCAATGATGCTGCACCTTTTGTCTGCACCTTACAGCGTTATCTGTGAGAAATGGATCCAGTACTCGCACGTAACCTTGGAATGACCCAAGGCATGCACATAAATCAGCTGCTGAGCTGAAGCATGGCCACCTGTTCCGTCATCAGAGGAACACAAAGAAGAGAAAAAGAAAAAGAGGGGGAAAAATAAAGAAATCAGTGGAAATGCTGCCTTTGCTGTGTAACCAAGGCAACTCCTCCCTCAAAATGCAACATCACCAAAGCCCCCACCGCATGAGTCGAGCAGGAAAGGATGCGCCGTCGGCCGCTTACCTGGCTTTATTAATAAACCACCCAATTCACGTGGTCAGCCCAGCCCAGCACAATATTCTGCTACATTAGCAGCAAGGTATTTTCAACCAGGGTTTCTCTCTCCACCCCCCCCCCCCCCCTCTCTCTCTCTCTCTCTCTGAGATGGGAGGGATGCTGCCGACAGTGCTGCTGCTGCTGCTGCTGCTGCTGCTGTGAGGGAGAGAGGTGAGCGCAGTTGGAACAGCAGTTTTTTTTTCTTCTCCAAAGCTCCTCCTCTGTCGTCGAGAGAGCGGAGACCGGTCACATTTTTTGCTCAATGAGAGCAGGAGGGCACCAGCGAGGATTTCCAAATTTCAACCTGCTGCCGTGCCGTGCGGCTGTTTCCTCGCCTCTGTCAAAGGTAAGGCATGACACCGTCTGCATGCTGTCCGCGCGTCACGCGCCTCGGCATGGAAACTAATGTTGGGCTGTTTTGGTCGAGGACGGCGGTTAGCGGCGTGTTGTGTGATGATACAGCCGAAAGGGCGAAGGCATTATTGAAGGGCAGACGTGGGAAAGAGTTGTCAGCGGAGCTGTCATCTCAGGCAAGCCGTACAAGACATCAGGCTGCATCATTGTAAAAGTCAAACAGGACGTGGATTCGTGTGTGTGTGTTTTTATCCGCTTTTACCTGAGCAGCAACGTCATAGCGTTGTGACCATTTTCCACTGACTGCAGCCAAGTGATGTCCGTTAACCGACGGCCTTCACATTCATGTTTTCCCAGGTAACAACAGCAGATCTCACGTTTTTTTTTATTGCAAGTTGTCATAGAATCAACAACCTGGACACCAGCAACCGTCAGAAACATCTGTTTTTTCGCGTCTATTGTGGAACTGGAATTTATGTTATATTAACCTTCTTCAAATTGCTCATTCACTATTTAGTAGACTAATTGGTCATTTTAGACTTTTTAAAGGTGCTTAAGCGAACCAAAATGTAATCTAAACACCCCTAAAATATGTATTTTTATTTGCTATTATTTGATTCTGAGATCATTCTCAGCCCTTCAAGGTTAGATTTTGCTAACTTTTATGAGGGGTTCAATAAAAGAGAGCAACCTATTGCCCTTGGGTCATGCCCCCACCCCTTTTCAGGTAAAGAAAGTCATTCTAATTTGGCTGTTGGCAAATGCAGATTCCAGTCTGTCTGCACATTTAAATGTAAGATCCCCAAGATCTGGTTTACTGTGTAGAAGTTGAAATCTGAGAGTATGCCTGAAGCAGCATTTTTGAAGAGATGAAACATCCTTTTTATTTAAAAAATCTGCAATATTAAAAAAAATACCCATTATGCCTGGATAACAACCGTGGCTTTCTGCTAAGCACTGTTTTTTGATTGTGATGTATGACTGCTCTCATCTTCAGTTTTGAACAGTAGCCCTTGTCTAGGAAACAGAATTTTTACAGTGAACTTTCATGGCTATTGACAAATAACACAAAATGCTAAGTTGAAATGTTAACATAAAAATTGATTGTTATTTCTGTGCAGTTGATTCCATATATTAACATAATTCATCAGGCTTGGGTGACAAAGTTATCTCTGATGTTTGAGAACTGTATATATATATATTAAAATCAGTTTCCGATGTCCATTTTTCAATCAATGGTCCATTCTAATTATTGATTGTGCTGCCTGGCATTTGTATACAGTTTCTAGCAGATAGACATCACATTACAGAAGATCTTGAGTACTTTCAAAATAACATTTCAGGTGGACTTTAACGTCATATTTGTATCAAAGTTAACTTCAAAAGTCTGAATATAATTAAATTTCCATGATGTGAATCATGTCTTGCCAGATGTACAAACTGGAAGCCGATTTGTCTCCTCATATCTGCTCTACTATAACTTGATATTTTAACGTCACCTAATTTGGAAAATTCTGGTCATTATGATTGAGTCTTGAGTCCTCAGTTAGTGAACACTCTCTGTGATTTTTCATTCTGAAAACATTATTATTATTATACATTACAATAGAACACACAACTACTGTCTAAAGGTGACATTATGCATCTAATTGAATTTCGGTTTGCCAAAGTGAAAAGGGCTGATACTTTTGCAAACAACAATTTTCTTTGAAAATATAATGTAGTAATGTTCCGAGTAATTTATTACATATTATACATTTAAACATGATGTATATAGAAATATAAATGTATTGCTTGTTATCCAGTGACATCTGGTTTTATTTTTTTTTCAATGCACTATATGTATGACATATTCTCATTTATTAAAGGTCTGACACTAATAGTCCTCTAAAGCCATATTATGACCATGAATTTCTGAAAATATGAATTGAGATTTTCTATCATCAAATAAATGTTATAAATTGTTAAGTTTATCACATAATATGATTTTTTATTATAAAATATATTTAATTGTGTTATGAGAGAATAAAAAGAGATCCTGGGATTACCCTAAAATTGTACTTGTAATTTTAAGATTTTTATTTCACACATCTGCATGATATTGGAATCAAATGCTGGCTTTTGGCTACATGAAGATTTTTTTGGCAGTTGGCAGAAGTACATTGATCCTGATTTAGAGAGGAGTCTGCCACAGCAACACTAAAGAATATTGTCTGGCAGGTGTTCATACATTTTTTATGATTCATTTATTTACATAAATGTCAAAATTCATCGTCAATGTCTAGTTACCAGTTATTCCATTTGCAATATTATGTTTTACATTTTAGAGAGTATTTATCAGAAAGATTGAACAGATCATTTCTGTCTAATTTAACTTGATTGTCTAACCTGACAGAAAATATTTAAAATAAACTACTCAATATGCAAACAGCCTTTTTAAATATGTTGTGTTTTGTTTCTTACTTTTAGACTTTGGGGTTTCTTTCCTGTTTTCATAATTAATCTTGTCTTTTACTCTTTTGATATTTGTCAGCAGAGGCTAATATGAAGACATCATTGGGCAAACCAGACCCTGGAAAGCACCTAGAATCATTTCAACTCATTTGAAGCTGAAGACAAAACCATGCATTGTTTCCGGTAAAACGTCTTCCTACCTAGCCACTGAGAGTGAGAACACTCAAGAACTGCAGAGAGATGGGTTCCGATCAACCCTGCATGGATGCACTAGAGAGAAGAAGGCCCATTTTGGGCGCTGCCTGTAAGCGGCGGGGCCACCGGTGTTTGCAGAGAAAGCTGAGGCCTGGACGTATCTTAGGGTTTGTCTTAAGCCTGGTGGCCATAAGTGCTGTCTCCTTCTCCTTTAGTGCCTTGACCTGGAGCTCAGGGGGTCTCAGTGAGCCAGTGCTCCCCCAGGAGAGTCTCCATCAGTCAGCCCCCCACAGGACTTTACTTTTCACCCAACACCAGAGGGACCCCAATGTCTCAGTCGACATGCCAATAGCAGAGAGTAACCACAGCCAGGGGTCATACCCGACAGACCTTTTCAACCTTAAGGCGAGGCGCCAAGGTGCAGTGGTCCTCCACATGTTTGGCATGATCTACATGTTCATTGCCTTAGCCATAGTATGTGACGAGTTCTTCGTCCCAGCTTTGACAGTCATCACGGAGAAGCTGACCATTTCCGATGACGTAGCTGGTGCCACCTTCATGGCGGCAGGCGGCTCAGCCCCGGAGCTCTTCACCTCCATTATCGGGGTCTTCATCTCACACAGCAACGTAGGCATCGGGACCATTGTGGGCTCAGCCGTCTTCAACATTCTCTTCGTCATTGGGATGTGCGCCATCTTCTCCAAGGAGATCCTAAATTTAACATGGTGGCCACTTTTCCGCGACGTCTCGTTCTACATCCTGGATCTGATCATGCTCATCATCTTCTTCCTGGATAACTTCATCACTATGTGGGAAAGTGCCGTGCTGCTTTCAGCCTACGCCGGTTACGTGATCTTCATGAAGTTCAACGGCTCAGTTGAGGGCTTCGTCAAAGGTTGCATGAACAAGAACCAGGTGGCAGAAGTAGAGGTACAGCCCAAGGTGAGTTTTGTTTCTTGATATGTATTATTTTTTTCTGCTTCCCTTTACTGCCACTTCCTTAGAAACCAATGTAGGGAAAGAAATCCTTGCAGAAAGTACACTTTAGTGTAAATCTCAGAATATGAGGAAAAAGGTACAAGTTACTATTAGTAGTTCCTCTGGCATGGGCACACACACTCATCCTTTTCAAATATCATGCAGCCGGTTTGTTATTGTAATAAAGCCAGACTTTTTTTTCATTTTCATTTCAGTCAAAGCTGGCTCTTTATTGGGGGCATGCTTTTAATTCCATGCATCTTTTTCTGTTCTCATGAATCTAATGACCATTATCAACTGAGACCAGAGTCTTACTAATGTATTGCACCAACATGCCACATGTATCTTTTATGAGACTTTTGAGAGTACTTTCCATAACTAAACATCCATTGAACATTAATGTGGTTCAAGCAATTCAGCACAGGCTTGGCATACAGTATTCCACTGAGGGATTAATAAAATGACTCAAATGTGTAATTCTGGGTTAAGCTCTACAAATTGTCTTCTGGTCTGAAAAACAAATCCCTTGGAAAATTTTAGGAGCTATTTTTTCCAAGTTAAAGAATAACTTAACCCCCCACAATGTTGGTTGATGTACCCCCTACCACAGATTAAAAAAATGCAACCTAGTAGCAGCCATTGTACTGCCAGGAGGCAGGACTAAGCAGAGTCACTACACAGCCCACACACACACACACAGCAAGATTTGACCCAGGTTTAGGTGAATAAATGGGATACAGTGTGTTCTGCTAACTTTTCCTCGGCCACATATCACCAACAGGACCCCCCAACTCCACCACAGTGGCCCGTAAGGTATTTATGCTTCACTAGTTAGCAGTAGGCCATCGTTATCCATGGCTAGCATGGTACCATGATGGCGGGATGGATAGTGGAGCTGCAGCTTGTGGTTTTATAACAGGGGCAGGTGGTTGGTGCAGAGGAGTCCTTCGGTGACATCAGCTCTACCAGACACGTCACTGTTTGTCACCACAGCCAATTGTAAAACTCAATTACAATAAACAAGTTTCAACCTGTAGAGAGCAAAAGTTATACATATAGAAATGTATGTGGAATCCAAACACTTTGCATGAAAATGTCAAGATTTGGGCCTGAGTAAATCAACAACACTACTAAATTTAAAGAGTGGGTTTCAGTTTTAATTACTCTTTTAATATTGCCCGCTCAATTTTAAATCTTGCATAAAGAAACCACATATAGGTTTGTGGAATCAAGACTGTTGAGATGTTGTTGCTTCATTTACAGTCATTTAGTGTAATGTTTATTTTTGCTCAATGGGATAAACACAGAAATCTCTCTAGACAAAAGCATTAGAAATCATTGTGTTAGTTCACATAGCATTCAGGCTGTCAATGACACTTGAGGGCAAAAGACACTGCAGTGCAATTTGATACCAGTGTAGAGATTATCTGGACGGATTTAGATTTCTTTGTAACATGAGATGAAAATGAAATTTCGAGCAAGTTGTAGTGTAAAGCTTTCATTAAATTGGGATTTATTCTCAGTACATAAAGGATATTTAAACGTCAGGTTATACAATGTGACAAAATGCTGACAAAAGACCTCCCTTCATTTAAAAAGAAAAAAAATCTTTTTATCATTTTATTATATATTGCATAGGTTGTACTATTGCAATAAGTTAAATCTATGGGCAAGAAAAGGGTGAGAACTGAGGTGCACAGGCTGAGTGCCAGTGAACACTCAGGTGACCTTGAGCTGCAATGGATTCTGGGTACTTTGGCTAACAGAAGTGTGTGTGTGTCTGCTTGCGTGCGTGTGCTTGTGTGTGCTGAAAAAAAAGGCGATAGTGCGAGACAGGTCAGTCGATCAAACCCCGCCATCAAGTCTCTGCTTACTGCAGATTTAGCTTTCCTTTCTCTGGCATTGTGGGTAACACTCCCATTGCTGCACCTCTTACTGCCCTGCTCTACTTTGCACATGTATTCTTAATAGATATTACATACCATATATGAAAAGAATGATTTGCTCAAACTTCACGGATTAAAAAGATAAAGATTATCAGTTAACCTCTTATTTTGTCGTCTGGGCCTACTGGGTTAATAGAACAGGAAAGTCACAAATATTATTAGAATATAATCATCTAAACACCCTTTTCTAATCAAGTTTTGACACTTTGGGGACATGTGTATTTCAAGATACAAGCGTTATTTTGAGATTTAATTGGCAATTCAACTGGTGCGTGTATGTGTGTGTGTGTAAATTCTTACATGGAGAGTGAGACAGGAGAGCAAGAGCAAGGACAAGGAGTTGTGAGTTTACTAATGAAATTGTCCTACCAAAATGTTTTTGTCACAACTTTGTAACAACTATAAATTGGGACAGCCTTTGCATATAATAGGCTGTTGTAAGTAAATGATTTCATGAATGATTTTCATGTCCTTTATCCTCTGCACAGTACTGCTCAGGTGTGAAGTATTTCATTGTAAGGACAATAAGATGAACCTATACCCTTGAACTAAACAGTTGATTAGAATGGGCTTCCCTGAGATTATATATTGCATTATGATGTTGGGATGTCCTCACAGCATGTTACATTCTACTATTGATAGAAAAACAGGCAGTCAGCAAATAGAATTGCGTAGGTTGCTTTGTTGCAAACTGGCAGTTTTCCATGATCATCCAGGATATATATGCTGAGATTTTGGCCAGGTGTGATGGTATCTATAGAGTGTAAATGAGAAGATTACGTTCCATAAATATTAAAATGGACAATAGTTTGGTGCATTAGGATATTAGTTTGGTGATTTCTAATGAGCCTTACATCTCATTAAATAATGGCTGGTATCGCATTCTCTCTTTTTTTGACATTGAAAGTTTCTTCTGTGAAACTTGTTGGTTTGGCTCCTGGTAAAAGAAAATAGATGGCTTTGTTTCTCTTATTTTCTTGAAAATGAATGCCTTGCCTCCAGGCAGAGCATTAAATGGTAAAGCAGGAGCTTTTCAATCATTTGACAGACCAGTGGTATCATAGGATTTTTTTGTTTGTTTCCATTTAACCCCAGGGATGTGGTGTAACATTGTCAATATAGCAAAAAACGAACTGTCAGACCTCGCTACTCAGTGGATGCTAGGTTTATTTAAAGCCATTGTTTTATCTGCAGCTCAAACCTCACCCCGTCAAAAGTAATCTGCAATAATCTCTCAATCCAGTTAACACAACCATAAATGCTGCATAATACGATAGAGTAACACTGGCTTGGAACTTAGCTTTGATTTACTTTGGTTTGAAAGCTGTTTTTGCGTTTTTTACCTGTATTGGAAAGGGCAGTGTAGAGGCACATAGGAAACGGGAGAGATAGAGTGGTATGACATACAACACAGGTCTGCCACCTCACGCACAGGGCTAAATGAAAACAGGAACAGGATGTGTGGTATGCTGTAAGCGCCTTAAGCATCCGACAGGTTGTGGGAAGGCCTTTGTTCGGACATTAAGGTTAATACAGAGAGGTGGATGTCATCATAAAGGGGTGGCAAGGGGGGGGGGGGGGGTGGTAAATGTTGAACTGACACAACAGTTTTGAAATACTTGCTGAAATGCTTTCGACAGGTAATGATAACTTGACACAGGGTTGTAAACAAAAAAGTACATGGAAAAAACTGCTGAGGATTAAGAAAAGCATGATAATAACAATTATTAATTATTAATTCTGCTGTTACATGTTGTGGCTATATCTGAAAAAAATGGATGAAGTCAGTTTTACTATTAGAAAACAAAGTTACAATGAAATAAAGTGGTGCAGCCTTAAAATCACAACTGATTTTATTGATAGCTCAATAACTCCCAAGATATAATGATGTCAACCTGCTTTAGAGTTCAACAGTTCAGTTTATTCCATTTTATTTGGTCACCTTTGACCAAACAGATGCTGTACGGATGTATTTACCTATTAGTTTGGTCCTGATTGGTGCCTAATACCTTGTTTACCTAACGAGTGCTTAGCTACGAGTTAATCTCACAACAAGGGCAGTCGGCCATAGCTCAGTGCAGTACGCCACCTCTGTCATCATAATTCTTGTGAGACATGACCCTGCTGTGTTTTCCTGCTTTTATCTACTTATGTAACATTATTCTTGTTCCTGGGTAGTTGTTGTTTCCTTATTATTTATGCTTAAAAAGTATAGAGAATGGATAACATTATTTACTTCAAACTTTCCAACAATGTTTGTGAAAATACTACAATGGGGAAAATGGGTAATTTTGCACATTTTCATTCACATAATATCAGAAAACCAAATTAATATGTAAAAGTGACCAGACAAATTATTGAATGAGTAGTTTTCTGGATAATTGCTATACTGTTATAGTATAACACAGTATACCAGCAGTACAATATAATCTAAGTAATTTACCATTTTAAGTACTTCTTTATATTTTTAACAATTCATTTGTTTCCTATTTCACAACAAAACATGGTTTTGAAAGTCTTTCTTTCTTTTTTCCTTTCCAAACTATTGTAACCTCCCTTTAGTAACACAGTTTCATGTCTTTGCATCTGGTGATCCATGTTCTTTCTCTGACTTCATGTGAATGAAATTGAGCCATTTTCCTATTGCAATATTTTCTACGTATCATTGTCCAGGACAAAAACGCAGAATGTAGTCTATATTTTAAGGCATATTTTATTAGAAAATAACAAATAATAACTTGCTACCCACAAAAAAGTGTAAATGTGTCACTGTGTATTTATTCAGGTTCTGCTCATTTTTGAGGTTATAGTGTGATGTATAATTTATCTGTTTTTTGTGTATGAATGCAGTTCATGAAGGATGTTGCTGTTATTTTTGTTAGTGCCAAAGGGTAACTAAAGAGTCTCACATCTTGTAAGCTACAAGTGTTTGTACAGGTCAAGCTCAGATCAGTTAACTGTATCACCTCTCTTTAATTGCTCCACTTCTGTTACAGTCAAACTTCTCAATTTGGTGGTGCAGTCACTGACTTAATGAGACAACGTGTATTTAGCAGAGTTGCCTTTGCATGCTGATGATATCCTACCAAAGCAATCATTTGTCTAACTTCTTTTTTGTGTGCAGTGAGCAAAACCTAAAAAAAAAATATGCTTGCTCATGAGAACAGGAAATTCAGATTAGCCGGCACTATGCTGCGCTACAGTTTTATGAAGCAGGGCTGGGATTGAGAAGGAGTGACAAGCCCCCCCTCCACTTGTTATGATTGTCATGACACCAGAAGTCAGTGTTTGTCAGTAACAATAACATCTTTACAGCCATTCAGTCATTTTAAAGGAAGAGCGTGGCCACAGCTGGTTGCATTTTCACCACACATCACAAACAATTTAACAGCTAGTAGATGAACAATGAATGTTGTACAATGTATAATTAAAGCTAATTTGGTGGTGCTAGCACATTACATTAAACCCTTATGAGTGTGGCAAAGCTATCAGGATGAGTAAATCAAATGACTGATAAGTAATAAAACACTCAAGTGGCTCAAACAAGGGGAAAAACTCCTGTTGAAATGAATGCAGCCTGTGGGTTGGATGGTAAAGATTCTGCCTCCAAATGCAGTGTTAGATGTCTGCTATCGTCAATGTTGGATAAGCCGGCGTGTATCGAGGCAGATGTTGGTTCTGTTGAGATGGAAGGTGCGACCTCTGATGCATTACCAAGCTATAAATAGCGTCACAGAAGCAAGATCTTCCATCAGGATGCGCTTCAAAGATCAGTTACAAAGCAGATTCTGTGCAGACTGTTTGTGCTTCTACCCTGTGGATTTGGACATTCGGACTCCAATGTTAATACTGTTTAGCTTCTGCCGTGAATTAAAATGTAAAACCCACAGCATGCTACTCCTGCTGATATGTTTCATTTTGATCCACTCCAATCCAAGTGAACTCCCACCTCATACACTATGATTCCAGGCTGCACCATATCAATGCCGTCACTAGCTGTTTATTTTAGTCATGTGCAACATGCTCACAGGATTATCTTCCATTATGATGGATGTCAAGCTAATTTGCAGATAGATCCAGATGTGCATAGCAGAACTGAATCATAAAGTGCACCTGTTTCAGATTACGTCTTTGGGCTAGAATGGATTATACCACAATAAAAGCTTGCTAATTTTAAAGAAATCCTGCTGCAATACACATTTTAATTCACAGCAAATGTATGGTTTGTTCAATATCCAGAAACATTAACCTCAAGCTTCACTGTAGGCATATATTAATAGTAGAGGGCTATTATGATTGGTCTTTGAGAAATCACATTTCCTGGCAGCATCTGCATCATACGTGTCCTTGTCCTTGAATCGTCAATACAGTGTGTTTCCCTGAAAGCAGCGAGAGTATTCATGTGCGTATCCTTTTAAAGGGAAAGTTGTAGAAGTGACCTTGCATTAAACTGAATAAAAAAAATAGGCAGAAGTTGTGTGTATGCGTGTGTGCATGTGTGTGTGTGCCATTCAGGCTCAAGGTTACAAAGAGGTAAGTAGAAGCAGTAAAATAGAACAGATGCATAATTTGACCTATCAGAAATGATGGGGAAAAATATTTAGATTGATGGTTTGATGCTGACATTTTCAAGCAAAGTTCCTAAGAAGCTAAGCTCAGCTGTCTTTAGGTTTTAAATTCTCATATGCACAGTAGATACCTACTCACACACAGAGAGAAACACAATAATTCTGGTGCTTCAGCTCAGTCAGCGACAACAGAGCCAGAGTCCAATAATTTAAAAATAGAAAGCTTGCGACTTTGATCTCACCATGACGATGAGGAGTCCAAGTTTTATCATCTGTTCCAGCTGTGGCTCCTTTTCTGGGGAGGGGGAGGGGTGGGTGTGTGAGGAGATATAGAGCCAGTAATTAGTTTTCCTGTTTTGGAGGTTTTTTACCTTGTTTTTGGGCTGTTAGACCAGTCAATAAAGATAAAGGTATTGTTCTCAATAAAGTAGCAGTCCAATCTAAACACACTGTGTAGAGGCTTAGAGAACTGGGGCAGATTGAGCCAGAGTTGCTTCTTTCACTGTCTCTCTTCTATTGTCTGCAATTATTCTGCAAGCTCTCTTGGCAATACCGTTGTTCAGCCGCTGCGTTGCCCTGCTTTTGTTTAAATTCAATGTAATCACATTCAATGGTAATAATTGTACAAGTGAAGACTTCATTTGCATCACAGGTGCTGAAGGCTGCCATTTGATGCTGTCCTCAATTAGTTATTGTTCTACTTGGCTTCCTCCTCCATTCTTATCAGGGTGAACAGTAGTTCTTCACTGTGGCCTTAGTGTTGTTAGCGGTGTGAAGGTCACTCTGACACTTAATACAGTGTCTGTGTAATTATCAAAAACACAATGTTGTCTACCATAAAGGAAGTTAAACAGTGAGGCTTATGATTTTCACCAATAAAAGATAATTTATACATGCAAAACAGATCGTGAGTTGGCCCACTTCAAACATGTTTACACAGCCAAAATAAATGTGTGCACGCCCCTGATACCAACTGCTTCCATTTATGTCCTTCAGCATGGGTAATGTTCTATCTAATAATTTCAATGCTGTGAAACACAAGTTTCAGACAGGAGTTTTCTGTTCACATCCAGTTAGCTGAAACCAGTCTTTGTCCTTCATGCAGCACCATGGACAGCACCTCCCCTCTCTCACTGGACTCCTGCTCCTTTTAAGTATGTTATAAGGAACTGCAAGGCTGCATCCGTTAAAATAATGTTATTTAGCATATAATTAGCACAAATGCTGCAGTAAAACAACATGGAACGTGGTGCTTGAATACATTGTGAAGTCTCTTTTTTTTCACAGTGCACGGTCAGTACTTTACAAAGAGATATAGATGATGCACAAGTAAGTGGAGATAGCGTGACCGCGCCTCTTGAGTGTAGATGGCGTGATGTGACTGCAGAGTAAAAGCAGAGGTCAGAGGAGGGTGTCTGTGTGAGGCAGGGGGAGAACGAGTTACGGTACCGGAGTATATCAGAGAGAGAGAAAGCGAGAGCAGCTCTAAAAATAAAAAATCTATTTGTGGCGGGCAAAGATTTATTCATGATGGGCTGCCACAAATGAATGAACGTATGGGAAGCACTGGTATTATAGGTAGTAGTTTCCAGAAATAGATTTCATGAGCAGTTGGTCAAAGAGGCTTCCTCGTCTTAGATTTGTCTTAATAACCTTGCACTGGGGAACTGGCAGAGACAAAAACTGCCAGATTGTTTAAAGCCGCCACATTGTGTAGCCCATGCAGAGGACTGGATCTGAATAGACCCGGATCATGAAGCTTTCTATTCCAATCGTCTCTTGTTTGGACCTCAGGGTAATTTTAGCTACTAAGACTAGCAGATGTTCAGCTCTGATATGAGATGAGCTGATGTGGTTTCACCATGCAGGTTAAAATGGCTGGAGAGGCAGACACATGTCATATCATGTGATTATTTCTGCACATGTGGCTGTCTTCAGTAGTTCAAGGTCATAAAGGTCAAAGCATACATCCAGATTTACTGATGCAGGCTTGCTTAGACATTCTTGAAATCCTGAAATAAGAGATTGTTTAGACTTTTTTTTCTGATGTAGAGCCTGAACGTGAAACGTTGAGGCTTGCAAGAAACTGAAAGCCTTATCGATCAAGGGCTATTTTTGAACGCGTGGTCGAATTAGCTAATGTAACTGCACTGTAAAAGCATCATGTGAAGGGCACCGAGATCCCTATCTTGTGTGTGTATGAAATGACACACACGACCCACTGAGATGGGAATTGTGCATATTGGAGGTGGCCGAGGACCAGCAGGCCGTACATACTTAACTCCTTCCTCCGGGGGATTTTTGACCCTCAACATCAGCCTCACTAAGCTGCTGCAGCTGAACATTACATCAGCTCTGTGAGTTGTGGTTCATGTAAAACCCATAATTTGTGAAATCCAGGGAGATGATGTCTGCACCACCACACAAAGTGCTAGTGTATAGATCTCAACCACTGTAGAGTGACCTGACATTGCACAGATAACCACAGAGAATTTAAAACCAGATATAAGAGAGCAAACTCTTAAAATGGAAGTGATTGCAATCAGACAGCCTCTAATGAGCTAATTAGAAAACTCTCTGAGGCTCAGCGAATCTGCTGAAAGCCTCTCCTCCTCTATTCTCATTTAAGAGGGTTACCACCTGTCATGTCCATCATGGACATGTCTTGTGCCGTCAAGTGACAAGTGATGCACGAGGCCGCCCACCCACCCAACCCCACTCCCACTCAAGCCCACCAAGGTGACCGGAAAGGGCTCCATCAGCGCTTTACTCTGTCTGAACTAAATATTACAGGTGTGCCTGACAGTGAGAGCAGCAGAAAGCTTCCTCTGCACTCTCTCTCTCTCTCTCTCTCTCTCTCTCTCTCTCTCTCTCTCTCTCTCCCCCAGATAAAGGTCTTCTGTGCGTGCACTTTGCCACAACCCTGCTGACAGTGCAAAAAGCCGGTCAGGATTATGTGGATGCAGTGCCGTAATGTAAAAGCTGCTGCAGAGACGGGAAACCCAACTTACAAACATTAACTCCTATTTTGGTTTAGTTTGGCATTAGTGGGCTACTGGAATACAAATACTACCAGATGTCTATATTCATCATTCTTTGATTGCTCTGTTTGTATTGTCCCAGCCAGGTATTGTCTCTAGTATTTGGGTCTATTTGTATCCTTGGATAGAAGCTAATTGTAACATTGTATAATGAGCCTAACCATAACCATTGATCCATAATAGCATCTTTGTAGAAGGTTATTTTAGTGTGTCAAGTCTTGGGAAAACTCCATTGGTGGATATGCTGTTGTAGTAACACTGAGAGCACTCAGGACAGCTAGATTTGGACCACTGTCAATGATCGAGTTGTGGTTGTCCCTGTTGGGGACCATTTTCCTTTAACTAATTAAAGCCATTAAGTGCTGGTAACTGACAACACACTAGGAGCAGATCTGATACACAACAAGCAAAAGACAAATTGAAACTTAAAACAAATTATTGAAAACTCTCAGGTCATGCAGATAAGCAGGAGAGGGCAGCTGAAGAAAAACAAATCTGGGCCAGAGAGCTCTGCAGCAGGAGCACAGTGGACATGCTGCAGAAAATAAATGCAGACTCCTGGAAGAAAATTTTATCTGTCACTTTCTACAATCACAAACACAATGCACAGTGTTCAGCATTTTCTTATTTACAGCAACTGCAGGTCAAAACCGGATCTGATCTTCAGATCTGATCAGGCTCACAGGAGGTCCTTATTTCACCTTGTGTATTTACCAAGCTAATACAAATACACATTTTTATGAGGACTCTATATTAAATATATTTGTTATTTGCTGTCTTACAATGCAGTTAGGAAAATGACATGGTACCTGCTTAAATCTGGTTTTGGGTGATTGAATTTATGTGCAAAAATGACACAGCAGTCCCCCCCCCTTATTTGTCTCCCAAAAGCCTGAGTCTCATTGGCTCAGGGGAGGGTGGGGAGTAAGAGGAAGCAATTTTGGATTAGTCCTAGTGAGCGGTGCCTTGTGGGAAATCAGCATTGTGGCATCTCCTGTAATTAGTTCTGCTTGTTAGAAAAATGAAGGGGTTACTAATTAGCAAGTGGATGGCTTCTTGACTTGTTGTGCATCTTTTCCCTTTCCTTAAAGATCATTATTATCGTCTCCAGGCAAAATGGGGGGAGAGATAATGGAGGGGGGGTGCTGCTCAGTTGTGCTGCTCAACAGTTTAGTGCTAACACAATGAATCTAGATGGACAAATCGTGAGGGGTGTTCTATCATGCTCTGAGAGGCACACTGCTGACTGTAAGCATGGGCAATCAAACACCAGGAGCTGTGCAAAATGTCACTTTTCAAGTTTTCTTAAGAGGCCAGGCAGTCGTGCTGTCACAAGTTTTTACATACACATACACACTGTCTCATACATATTTTATTTACATATACAATGTCCTACAATTCAACACATTTACGCTCCAGGACATGTCCAACCTACTGGATTGTATCTTTTATCACAAATGGCTTAAATCTTTGTTTGTGCACATTATTCCGATGTATTCAATGACAAGGGCCTGTAAGTCATTATCAGTTGAAGAAATGGTCATTTGATTTCAATGATTTATTTGCATATGTCAAATCTCAAAGAATAACCTGTGATACTGGACTCATAGCTTGATTCACCACCTTGATTCACCACCTGAAAAGAACCGCTCAATATTTTGGAAAATACGTTTATTAATTTTCTTGCGCAGAGTTGAAGGAGGAATCTTATATTGTGTAAAGCAGGAACCAGCTGTTATCCTAAGTTCTTGATAAAACTCTGTCTCTGTATTCATTTAGTTCACATGAGAATTCTAAAATAGTTACCTATGTGTGCGACACAGTGCAGGGGTTAGTGCTGTTGTCTCACAGCATAAAGGTCACAGGTTCAAGACCTCCTTCTGGTCTGGGGTGTAGCCCTGCCTCTCACCTGTAATATGCTCCAGTAGACCTCTGCCACCCTAATGAGGAATAAGCGAGTATAATAGATGAATGAATGAATGTGAAATCCTATGTGAAACTAGTTGAGTATTTGGAGGCTTGATTTAATGCTGTGGAAATCGCAGTATGTGGTGCACTGTTAACTGCGTGTCCCCAATGATGCATCCATATTTAGCTTTTGGAATTTGACTCCTTGCAAGCTGTCAGCAATGCAAGCAGAAGGGAATAGAAGAGTTGGAAATAATATGGAATGTAGCTTGTTAGATTTATAAAATATAATGCTGATTGCTGTAGTTATATCAAGATATATATCTAGAAAAAAATAAATAGTATTTTTAAGATAAAGTGTGTAAAAAACAACAAAAAAGAAGATATTATTCCATGCAATTTGGCTTGGATGTTGACATAAAGGAAATGCCAATCCTTTCAGAAATAGACTCTGTTTGTGTGCACAGATTGCATATGAAATACCTATAATCCGCTGTTAATGTTCAAATGTTAGAATGACCAGCTCGGCTTTCAGTTTATCACGCACTCCGATTCCTCCGAAAGTCCCCTTTAAGCTGCAGACAATTTGGGATGTGATAGCGGAAGTATATTTGCATGATGTCACACTTTTCATCGATAATTCTCTATGATGGCGTTACAGTACATGTGCACAGCTGCACACATTTATCTCCCTCAGCTGATCCACTTCCAAGAGTGATCCTGATGTGACATTACATAAGAACTGGAAGCCAGAGCTGCTGGTATTAGAGACATAAACTCCAGAGAACATACTAATCTCTCTACTGTATGTGATTACTAGTTATAATATTTAACTCTGGCTTAATGAGCGACCCACAGCGTAATCTCTACCTGCGACATTCACCTGTTCTCTCCTAACCCCCCTGACTTTCCTTTGAGATGGGTGATAGGGAGGGAAATAGAATAATTATACCTTGAAGGTGCAGGGAATTACCCAGAAGATATGAAATAGGGGAAAAAATAGGTCATACTTGAATAGCTTTGAGGAAAATCTCAGGATTATCTCAGCTTCTGCACAATTCCTTTTGGCGAATGTTTAATTTCAGCTCCCTGATATTTATAATTATTCTGTAACTAAACAGAGTCAAAGCCCATTAGTGTATGGTAAATTATGAGCTATTAAACAGGAACAGTTTGTGATGTTGTGGTGTGATGACTGGTGTTTTTTTCAAATTTTGTCTCAAAGCGAAACCAAGTAAACCAACCTTATTTGAAGTTAAAAGGAATTTTATTTAATTTAGTAAATCCCTAATTATGCTATGATAAACAAAAGGAGCTTAAAACAATTTTGTTAAAAGACAAACAGTTTTAAATCTATAGAAATCTGGAAAAATGTCAACACACACAACCTTTTATCTCATGAACCAGAGTTGAGGCTCATTCTTTGCTTCCCTCTTGTAAAATTATCAAAACATTTGAGATGCAAATGAATCAGTGGGTTGACAAGCCTGTCTTAAAGTTTGTATATCTGTACTGCATTTTTAAAAGCTCACGATCAAACTGGATGTTTTTTGTTTTTTGCATTTCATCATGCATTGCACATCTTATCAACGCACACCAGAGCCTCCACATTGTACACATTTCTAATTTGAAAATGTGGGCTGTGAAACAAAGCCTTGAGATGCTAAGATCTGAACAAAAAAGCTTTGTGTTTGTTCCCTTTCAGTTGGAAGTGGAGGCCTTAAGCAATGGTTATTTCACACTTACGCACGTTTTTGGAGAAGTGACTGCAGTTCAGTCAGGCAGTTGGTGGAAGGCTTTGTGTGTTTCAGTGCTGCACATGCCAAATATGCCCGCTGAGTATGATGGCAGAGAATTGAGTGATTGTTACAGGACCACACTCACTTTGGCATGAACTGGCATGCATTCACTCTCAGAGGCAAAGTTATCACATTAAAACTGGCAGAAGTGAGCCTGCAGGCAATGTTTCAGAGTTTTGCAGCCTTCAACTTGCCTCACTTAGACTGAAAAGAAAAGTTTAACATTGTGGGAAATACACATTTTCTTTCTGATTTAGACCAGTCTTGTTATGGAGCCATGAGATGGTTAACTTAGCTTAGACTACCAGTACCATTAAAGCTCACTCCATATATGGAGATGGAAAAACATTAGACGGGTATTCCTCTTCTTACTTTATTCACAGCAAGAAAAAAGAAATACTATTAATTAATATTAATTAATTATTCCATGAAAACAAATTAAGAATTTTGGAGTTGGAGACTATTAATTTCTTTTGAAAAGCTTTATCCTTTTTCCCTATTACACTTCTACTACAGTGTATTCCTACCTGATATCCAGTGGTGATGGGGGGGATTTGTGCACTTGAAAAATTGCTCACTAAATGAGCAAGTGGCAGTTTATATAAGTGAAACACCAACAGCAGAAGATAATGTTGTTTTTCTTGGGCGAGTGGATAAAAAGAAAGGAAATAAGTTGGTTGATTAGAAGGCTATTCAGTAATTTAGCCCAGGATTATCATATTCTCTGAGTAATTCCGTTGATGTTAGGCTAACGTTGACTGAGTCAACATCCATACACTAATACACTAATGTTGCTGTTACTAACATTGGCCGGAGAGCAAAATATTGTATTCACTGGCCCGTCCAATGTGGGGGAAAAACTATTTGATAGATTACATATAGCGGCAGAGTATTTCCCTAAAATAACAATATATAAAGTCATACAAATGTAATCCCTCATCACTCATGACCCACTAGAGGTGTTGTTGGTATGTTTATGTGTAAAGACCCTGCTGCCTAAACACACTAAAACAATGAGAGAAGTAGGAAATACAGGCACAGTCTTCACACATAAACACACCACCATACAAATCTAGTGGGTCATAAGTCATGATTGAGAGGGATTACTGCTCTATGAGTTTGTATATTGTTTTCTTTAAGGAAAGGGTTTCCCTGTGTTCTCTGCCTTTGGTGGACAGCATGATTTTTCTATTAACCACTGTAACTTGAAAACACCTTAAAGGCCTCATGAAATGTAAAATACATGTTCCCAGTTTTAATCGTTTCTCGTATTTTTTATGTATCTCCATTGCTGAATATATATAAAAGATTAATTAATTAATTAATTAATTAAGTATTATTTATGTTTCTCTATCTATTAAACAATTTTCAAATATTTGATAACTCACCTGCACTTTAGGGACATTTGCAAAGTTTCATACAAACAACTTTGTTAATATTATTTATCTAAACTCTAAGCTCCACCCTCTTTCCTGCAGTCCAATCAAATATGAGGATTTGATTTAAATCCCTGTTCAAACCTCAAATAATTAATTTTACTGGGAAATAACAAACATATAAATATATAAATTCCATTTCATGGAGCCTTTAAACTGCTTCAGTTATCCGTCAACTATGCATGAAAAGCAGAGTCTCGATGCTAGTTTACTTTAACTTGACTCTGCTTTCATATCAGAGATCAGATGAGGTGGAGGTGCCTATGGAAGACAGGGAGAGCGAGGCAGGGAGAAGCAGCACTGAGTTGCAGGTAGGTTAGTGCTGTATAATTATAATATTTTTATACATATACTTTTTTGGCAGAATTTAGCATGATGACTTAATTAATTCCCATATTTTGCATTGGTTACCATAGTCCCTAAATATATGTAGAAATGTAGGACATGAGATTCAAATCGCACATTTGAAGGCACAAGGCCCCTGTTTTATTGTGAACACCCCCCTCTCCCACACACACACATATATATATATATACACACAACTCTCAAACCAAAGTTACGACCTTGATACTATACCAGAAATTCTGATATAAGTTGACTCAAATGGATGAAATTGAAATGACATTTTTGAACGAATTTCGAGAAAATTCATGTAGACAGACACAATCTAATCTCGCTCAGCTTGCGACTGACACAGTATGTGGGCACAGCAGTGCGGCGGAATCTGTCCCTTAAGTCTTGTCCACTTATATCACAGTCAGTCATCGCCATCACTGTAACTGTGCTGTAATGTCTCTCTCTATCGTCTATTCATCTTGTCCGTCTGGTTGTGTGCGGCATGCTTCACATCTATGTCCTGTTTTCTCTTTCTCTCCTTCTCCCCCCTTTTTACTTCTACTCTCTTTGTGTTGGATGAGAAGGCGAGTCCTGTGGCTCCAGAGGATGACGGCAAGTTGTCGGTAGGTCCTGTCTGATTGACATTCTTCTTGTCTGCTTCTGTGTTTGTCCCTGTTTCCGTGTAGATGCAGTAGCGTAACTTGTGTTTCTCCCACCATACTGTGAACAAGACATGCACACTCTTATCTCTAACCTTCAGCCTCCCTGTGTGCAGAGAATAGCTCTGTCTGTTTTCTGAAGTTTCAGCTTTTTTCCAGTTCCCTTTCTGTACACAGCATGCAAAAATGGCAAACCATGAAGGATCATGTGTTTAGAAAATCTAAGACACTTCTAACGCTTGTGTGCTTTCCAAGAAAAACATAAAAAAGGGGTGTGAACCTAGTTTTCATCCAGATTGTGAAAGGAGCAGAAAGAACAGGGCAGCAGAAGGAGAAGCTACGGGGTCACACTGAGAATCCACATCTCTGAGAACATACAAAAGCCCTGCCAGTCTACATGTGGTGTGCCTTGCCTCCCGCTCACACCCATATGGGCCTGTGAATTAGCACCTGACGCCTCCTGTGCCTACGCTTCACCTGTGGGCAGCCAAGAGGCGGGCACACTCCAAACAGCTGCCGCCTGCAACGGTGCCTGATTTCCCACATTTCTCAAGCTTCAGCTGCTGTAACGACCTTGGCAAGGGTTGTTTTGGGAGAAAGAACTCATATGCTACTTTAATTGTGAATGCATGTTTTAACAAATGTGGCTTATATTCTTAGTAGCTGCGGTACAAAAGATGATTAGGGAATCATATTCCAAACAGGAGCATAATTGAAGTTGCTGGAGCATCATATATTCATGAACAAATGTTGTACTTACATGAATATTTCTCTCTGTGCATAAAATGTTGTAATTGCACAAGATGTGCCTAAAATGATCATTATTTATTATGTAAAATGCTTTTAAAACATCATGTTTTCTTGCATTGAATTAATACACATGGATTAGAAATAGCTTTAGTAAGTGGGTAGTAAGTACTTACATTAGTTATGATTATTTTTTTTAGGAGGAAACATGTCCTAGGTAAAGAGTCTTAGCAGCAGGATGTGTGATTGACAACCTCTCTCTCCTCTCACAGGCCAGGCCTCGGCTTCAGAGGGGAGGTAGTTCCGCCTCTCTGCACAACAGCTTGATGAGGAACAGCATTTTCCAGCTCATGATTCATACGTTGGACCCTTTAAGTGAAGGTGAGACGGCCAGAGAAACTGCACACAGAAAACACAAGTCTGTAATGCTGTATGTCACAGTTGTTTTCATTTACTGTCCATAGATGTCTATTTTCAGGTTGTTCTGGCCATGAACTTGTATCTCTTGAAAACTAAAAGGAGTTTTCTGACAGCGAGGGTTATTTTGAAAGAACCTTAACTGGAAGAAAAGTATGTTATGAGCACATAAGAGATGTTTATGCCCTGAATTTTAAGATCACATTGTCAGCATGGTGTTTTCTGCAGTTTTTTCTTAAATCTAAATACAAGTTCCATCTTCCCTCCCCATGTACTATAGAAACACTTGCTTAGCCCCAACATGGCCGAGACTTGATTGATTCTTTCTTTTTTTTAATTGTCAAGACAAGGCGTGCTCAGTGCTGTGTTGGAGCACAGCCGAGGTGGAAGATCATTTTCCTTTAATCCAAGATGAAGGCCTATTAGCTTAGCTAAAGGAAATGTAAAACGGTGTCAGTGCTCTGCACAGAGGATGAATATGTTAATACGCTAGGGGAGGTGGTTTGAGGAGGGTTTGAAGAATTTGTCATTACTTCTCAGTTCTGGTGAAAGGTCTTTGAATTAGATGTGGAAGCATTATATCATGACACGATGAATCCTAACCCTTAAAAAAATGAATATTAATGTTGAATACTAATGCTTGTTTACTGGTTTTTATTCCACTTTTTCTTTCAGCTTTTGTTGAAATGTATTTGATGTATGTCTGTTGTTTGATTAAAGTGTCAGTAACAGTTATTCAAGATAAAAAAAAAAAATACCACATACTCAAGGACAAGGTCGAACAGCCTTTTATAGGAATACAACTATGGTCAGATTAAATATTTCCCCTCTGGACAGATTGATCATATTAGGAGACACATTTCAGCTTTCTCCAAAATTACTTTACATTCCTTGAAAGCAAATCCTAGAATGAGTCAGCTCAGGAAAGATTAATACACTCTGCCAAGATAGGCAGAGGCATGGACCGAATTTTCCTAATTTGAGTGTCTATAATCGGAGAGGCCTACAGAAATTGTATTTATTTTCACAACGACACACTATAAAACAGAGGCAGTCAGGGCACCCTTGCCTGCTGTCTTTGTCCTCTACAAGCGTTATTTTTGGCCTCTAACAGGCTCAGATTGTTAACATAATGTTGCATTCACACCAAAAGACACCAACAGTGAGGTATGTGTGGCTTCTGTTCTCTGCCCCCCGGATGAGAAGTGAAGGTGAATAGGAGAATCCCAAAGTTACAGAAAAACTCCTGCAGTGATAAACCACAGCCTGAAACAGTCCATAGTATCCCGTTTGAATGTCAACTCTTCCAGTTTATTTTGGGCACATGAAAAATCTTTCATTTTCAGCTTCATGCATGTAGCATAGAGTAATCCCTGTAATGATTTAATGATTTCCAAACACATCTGACTGACTTCCTGCAACAGCACAACCTCACAAAATCTTTATACGTCTATCAGTCAATCTAAGGCAGACATTCTGTGAAAAATATTGCTTTAGACATGAAACACAGTGGGGGATGCATGTCCAGTCCACCTCCATTATAGCAAGTTGGCTGTGGAGTGGATTTATGAGTGAAGCTGGTTCTTACCTAATACTGGAGCAAATGTTTTCTCAGATCACGCTAAAATACATTCAAAGTTAGAAAAATATGGTTTAAGCTGAAAAATGCTAAAATTCTGCATGAACATGCATCAACTCATGGTTACAAACTGAGTCAAAGGCATCTCTGAGTGTTTACATCTTTTCATTTCTGTGATTTAAATGTGAATCCTGCTCTGCTAGGGGAATGGAAGTCTGCATGGACGTTAGTTAATGGGGGAAGGTTAAATATAGTCCACCTTGCCGCTCCTTGTAGAAGAGTATCTATTTGGTTTTGTTAGGAACATTGAACATTCACTGATGATGGTAGACTGACATATTTAGTTTGTCTGAGAATTAACAGACTGGATTGTTTTTGTGTCTGGCTCTAAGTCACAGTGAAACATTTAATATTTGAACCAAATGCACTGAAACAAACAGTGACATGACAGGATTGAATTAACACAGGGCTTCATTTTTATCAGTCTATTATTTAAAACAAATCATGTATCAGGTTGGACATACAGCAAAAATAATGGACTTGAATACATTTTACAATGCATTCATCAGATTCCTCATGCGTTTAAAGCGTTTAATGATTTTATTGATCGTGTTACAGTGATGGCCTGATAAAGGTCGGCCCCATTCACAGATGAGCAAATGTTTTTTTTATGCACATTTACCAATATCGTTATTGCAAAGGAGCAGTTTGTTGGTGTACTCGCTGCATGGAGAGAGATGAACAGCCATTAAAGTTGGAGGCTGTGCTGCCTGTCCTTGCATGCTCTCAGGTTTTAAGTGTAGTTCAGCGAGGCCGTGAGGGAGCTGGCAGGACATCATCCATACATTTTTTATAGACATTTCTCAAAATAAGTCATCTGTGCTTTGGAGCCAAAGCAAAGTCTGTGGTTATTTGCTAGTGCTGTGAAATCCTTACCTTTCACTTGTTCGACTTTCAAAATGAGGGTAGTTAGAGAGGTGTGTGTCTATGTTAACTTGTGTGTTTGTGTTTTTGTTCTGGGGGTTTTTCCTGACTCAAAATGAGACGAAAGTGGCACCTCAACTATGAATTCCTACCATTTGATTCATGTTGTGAAGGTGAAGATGAATGTAAACATGTAGGGAGTCCTGTAGCAGATTCATGGGTGTAGCATTTGATCTGTAATTGACTTAAATTTGCTTTTAATGCCCATGTTGGTATGTTGTTTTGTCATCTAGTACCACCACAGTTGCCTATAATACATTTATTGCAGCACAAATAGGTTTATAGTAAGAGTGTGATTTAACAATTCTGTCATTGGAGTCATAATGGGTAGTTAAAACAAAAGTATCAAAATCAAATCCAGCATTTTGTATTCTGGACAAAGCCTTCAGATAAAGGTGTGCAGCAGCATTCCCTTCTCTGCAGGAAAAACCCTAACTAATGTCTGTAGATGTCTAGAGAATGTGTGTGAGCATGCAGGTGTGTCTCTCTTAAAGGAATAATTTGACATTTTAGGAAATAGGCTTATTTGAATTCTTGTTGAATGCATATATTGATACCAATCTTGTGTCTGTAGAAAATGAAGTTGCAGCCAGGATAGTTAGCTTATCCTAGCAAGAAAAAACTGGAAAAAGGGAGGAAATAGCTAGCATGGCCTCTGTCAAAGATAAGAAAATACACCTACCAGCCACTCTAAAGCGTAAAAAAATGTAATTTCCATACACGGAAATGTACCAGTATAAAAAAAAGTAATATGTTTTAATGGAAACTGCACAGAAAAGACAAGAAGATAATGCATAAAATGTGTGGGATCACTGTCGAATTCCATCTGTGAAACTACACACTTGACCAATAAAGTTGTTTGTTTTGTATGATGTTACATTTTCCACACCAACTGAGATAAGATAAAATAATGATGAGGGTAAGTGCTGAAGCTGAAACCTGTGACGACATTACTTTACTTGCAGTGAGGCTCAGTAGCCAGGAGCAAAAGCAGGCTCGTCAAAAACAGTATCCACAACTGCTTGTAGGATATTTTGCAACTGATAAAATATCAATATCCATCAAATGCTTTCCATCTGTGCTGCACAATTAAGGAACTTACCTCCACCTGCTTTGTGATGCACATTTCCTTATGTGGAAATGACCCCCAGATTTCAACATAAACATTCATATATCTATTTTCTAACAGATAATAAACTGACCTTTTCTTTGTCTGGTGCAAAATTGAAACGTAATAATGGAAAATTTCACACTGGGCTCAGCCTGCATGCTTTAAATGCAGGAAATTTCTGCACAGATATTGTGTAAATCCATGCCGCATTTTCATATTGCACCAAGAAGACAGCTCCAGCTGCACCTTCATATCGAGTGGTATTGATCTTCTAATTCAACTCTTGGCAAGAAAGTTTATTTCACAAAATGTCAAATCATTTACTAGCATATTTTAATGGTACATTTCTCATCGTGGAATTATACCTATAAATGGTTAAATGTACGCTATCAGACTAAATATCACCTGGATTTATCTTAATCTCTGTTTCTGTCTTCCTATCTTTCTTTCTTCTACTGTCCCCTCAGAATTTGCTGACTCTGGTGAGTTACTCTAATTTCTGTATCCCTCCCCCCTCCCCCAAAAACTCTGTTTGTTCTCATTCCAACAGCCAGGAGGCAACTCTTCTTTCCTGACGTGTCCCTTATGTATACATTTCCTACGCGCCGTTCTACTGTATGTCAACTTTGTACTGTCCATTTCTACAGACTCTTTCCTTCAAATATCCATTCTCGTCTGTGGATGTATTCTCCCCGGACACCCTCTGTGATCATTTCTGCATTGTTTTCCCCATTGTCCCCAATCCTCTCTCTCCTCTTATGAATCCCTTTGGTTATAGCTTTGGAGTGCTGCTCTCTGTGAGAAAGGTAGGCCCAAAATGAGAGATTTGGGTTCTCTTCTCAACATGGTCCTTCACCTCCAGGTTTGTGAAGTCCCTGAAAGGTGCTTTCCACTGCAGACATGCAGCTAAAAAGAGGAGTTGGACTGCCGAATCCTACAGTAGCTGTCTTGACTTGACAACGCTGTGCTGAGGTCATGATTTGTTGTACGGGGCAAATGGAGAGACGTTGTCAGCTGTTTTCTTTTCTCTTCATGTGGCCTTTGCCAGGATTTAGTGTCAATAAGAACATGACTAATGAGTAACTAATGGCAATGGACTAAAATTAGTTTCCCTCTACAAGCTTTTACAATAGGCTGTTTTCACCAGACCTTTATCAATTTCAAGCCTTCACATGGTACAGAGATACAGTAGATGTCTTATCAGACAAAATTTGTTCAAGAACAATGGCATTCTTGTTCTTGTTCTTGTTATAATGCTTGTCCTTTTATTCTAGTCCTGTAATCCTGCATGCTTTTCATTTAAGAGAATGTTGTAATAGTACAGTTAGTTCCAAACACAAGTGCAGCGCATCTCTTTTTCCATCTGTGCGGAGCTATGAACAATATCACTTAGGAGTGGCATCAAATATTGAGCTGCAAAGAGAGATGGGGAGGGAGAGGAGAAGGGAGAAGGGCAGAGTGGCTCTCACGCTACAGTCCGAGCCAACAACAAACCACCCAAACCCACATTCAGATTCAAGCTGTGTGCATGCCTTTGGCTGAAGCCCTTCAATAACATTTATCACTCATAGATCTGAACTCTGGTGGTGAGTCTGTGCATATCCATAGCTTGGGTTGACCTTCATAAGGGTGGTGCTTGTAGGACCTAATAGTAGCAGGACATAGAATACTAGAAATAATTCTTTGAAATGGAATGCATTTTATTATAAATGCATGCACAAAGATGAAGAATTAATCTATATTGGTTGTTTGTCACTTGTATGTCAGATATATTTGGAATGAACCCCATGTGTTTATACTGTGATGATGACATGCAGCCGGATAAATGCAGCAGCGCAGAGGAGAAATCTCATCATTATCCACCGATCATTATCCCACTAAGATAGACTTACAAAGATTGCTCATGTGACCCCAGTTTACTGAGATGACATTGTACACAATTTCTCGACAAGCTGAGAGAGGAGACTATGGATAAAACACGATAGCTCACTGTACATGTTCATATTGGCAGACAGTTCGCTCATGCGGTAAACTGGTGAGACAAGTGTTTCATTGGCAAAGGTTTTGATGCAGACACAGATGGAAATAAGCCCAAGGGCAGCAGCTTACTGTACATTTGCGTGCATGTTTTTCCGTGCGAGATCTATTGGGACAAATTAATAAGCAGGTGAGGAAACAACAAAGGAAAACTACTTTACTACTTTTCCTTTTTAGCCTCATGACATTCCTTTATTTTGACAGCTACAAAGGTTAAATCTCCTCATCCAGCCAGATTGCCCCATACTGCCCCCACCCACTCTGCCAACCATTGATCACATAGCTCAATAATGTACCCACTGTCACTGACCTCCCGGACCAAATGTTTTCCATTTTCTGCAGATATTATATATTGATGTTCTACTGTACACTTTTTTATTATTAGTGTCAATTTAACACAGTTTTTGCAATATTTTCCTATATTTGATGATTTCTATATAACCACCTATTGTATGGTAACTCTGAAGCTACAGCTCAGAGCGTCATATTTAATGGACAGACATGAGTCTAATCATTGTTTTCACTAAACTCTCTTCAAGAAATGGGACAAATATGTTTAATAAATTCAGAAACAATCCTACATTTTTTGCTTCACTAGATAATTGCACCTACAGTATGTTATGTAACTGTGACAAGCTAACTGACACCTACCAACCCCTCATCCCTCCATCTCCATCACCAACACACACACACATATACACACACCCCCACCCACCCTCCCCTGTGTGCCCTCTTAGCCACCCCGTGCCGGGTGGGTGAAAGAATCAATGTTAAAAGCCTTTTTGCTCCAGCACAGTCTGTGAATTTCCCCAACACCCCAACCCCCAGCAGACAGAGCGGGCATGCACACACATGCACTCTCACTTACACACATACTGCTCACCAGAGGTTTAGAGGTCACGCCACAAGGACAAGAGGGCCCCTGGTAAACAACAACAAGCCTCCCTGTCTCTCTCTCTCTCTCTCTCTCTCTCTCTCTCTCTCTCTCTCTCTCTCTCTCTCTCTGGTAACAGAGGGCAAACAGATGACTGATTGTGTCGTGGGTTAATTGCCCTCAGAGCAACCTCAGTTAGAGGCCTGGCCTTGCAGTGATTGCACTTCAAACCTAAATCGCCTAATCATATGGGATTGAGGCGCTTGTCTGGGAGTGCAGCAGATGAGCAAGACACTCTTGAATGGGACCTGTTTTCCTCTCATTTGATTGTGTTTTCAGGGCTGCCATGTCCTGCATTTGGCTTGAGAATCACACCATAACCCTCTCACATGTGAGTGAAGTAGTCACCCACTGTTGAACAGAATTGGATGTTAGTGTGAGTGCATGTGGGCTTGTGGGTGTGGACATATACCCTACTTACGGTACTCTGCACCTACAAAATATTCAGAACTTGAAATCTATGCTTGTGAAGAGGGTTAAAAGCACCAGGTATGTTATGAAAGACATTTGCCTCTTAGCTCTAGTTGTGTTGTGTGAAGTTGAAGTACACAGAGTCATCCATTATTTCATAGTTTTTCTTTTAGTAGACAGAAGTACCAATGGATCTGGATCACAGTGAGGTCTGTGTAGTATACAGAACTTCAAGGGCACTGGTACAATTTTTTTTAAATCACGGAGAGTGTAGTTCTTTACAGTAGAATGGCAATGTTGGTCAGCTGGTTTGGTCCACTTTGGTGAAGTGTATCTGAAGCACCACCATGAGGTTTGTGGTTGTGGTTTTCATGGCTGGATAGACGTTCAAATTTGGTCCAGACATTCCTGTTCCACACAGGATTAATTATCATTTTCCATCTACTGCCACCATCAGGCAATCATTTTTAAATTGTTCCATATTTTGGTTTATGACTAATGCATGCGCAACTAATGACATTCCCATCAGCCTCAGCTTTATTTTGTGTTCAGACCTAATTACTAACTGCTAGCATGCTAACATGCTAAGCTAATACATTTTGTAATTTGGGTGAGCCAATGTCCCTCTGGATCTTGACATAAGTTTTGTATTTGAGAAATAAAGAATATTTTTGTTGTAGTATTTATATAATACTCCATCCAGTGATATTTCTAATCATATGTGTACCTCTTGGTTAAGATATTCATTGTTGCACAGCTCCAGGCTGTGAGCTACTTTTCAAGATCAAGTGCAGTGTAGGAGGTAGAAGTGCTCCGGTGTCGTCTGTTCTGCTGCCTCACGCTCAGCTGTTGCTGTAGGTTTGAATTCCCGGGTAATTCATCATGCAGATGTGCTGACCATCTATTTACTGTACCACCAAGAACTGCTACAGTAAGGGAATCAAATTAATTGTTCAGGTTTCATTGTGGAAATAAAATGCCGAATCATCAAGCCTTTGTATAAGCTTGCCTGCAGAGGAGAGGAGGACTCATCTTTTTGTTGCATGTTGACCCAGTAAAATCTCTTCTGAATTTCCTGTTCTGTTTGTTTTGTAATATATCATTTTATAAACATTTATTTTTTAGTATATTGACTGTCCTTGCCCCCTCCCCTTTTCTTGCAAATCTTCTGTAATAGCAACTAACCTCTACCACTGGCAGGCTCTATATCAGACTGACTTACTGTTAGACTGTGATGTATTTTATTTGTCATTCATTTCTTGCTGCTTTGTTTTGCACTTATGCAGGGATGACTTGGAGAGACTTTATCTTTCTCTATACTATATGTCACCTTATTGTGCTTGTGTGAGTGTTTGTATAGTATGTGATGTAGAACCAGCAGGCCTGTCTTGTTCTGTCATGTTCACTCTTTTCCTTTTCTCTGTGTGTTCGTTGCCTTACCCTTGTCTTTTGCTGTGATGTTGTAGAGCTTGGGACTTATGGGAAACTAAAATATTATCACTCAATGACTGAGGAAGGTAAGCCCAAAAGTTTTCACTTGATTCTTTGTGTCAGCTTCTGCCATCCCTCTTTGTTTTCTGAATCTCAACCATGAAACCGCCACCTCCAGCTCCATTATTTATGTTTTATTTTGCTTGTGACATACAATTTTTGAATTTTAAGTTGGAAAACCTCTCTAAGATTTCACTGACATAAGTGCAAATCATGGTAGTCATGTCATTTTTTTTCCAATTTACTTTTTCTTCTCATTTTTATTTTTATTATTTTTTGGCTTATTTTTCAGTTCTGCCCAAAAAATATGTACATACATGTTGTGTGTTACTGTGTGTAGTGATTTTATGGATTTCTTTTATTCTCCCTATTAATAAGACATTTTAAATAAGAACAACTACAGTCATATGTTTTATTTTGTGAGAAACAATCTACTTTGTTGGATTCTTGGTCAAATTGTAAGACATTTACTATTATGCTTGTCTGGTAAACCAACACACAAACTCTCTCTCTCTCTCACACACACTCACACACACACACACACACACACACACTCACACACACACACACACACACACACACACATACACACACATAAATAAACAGCATACCATCCCCTGCCTCACGCTTAGAAAGTATAAGCACAATGTTCTCTTTTTCTTTTCTTCTTTGGCACTGTTTCCCATTTTGTGTCGCTGAGAAAATACATCATCCATGCCTCAGCGCTCACTTGGAGGTTCCACTTGCAGCAGCAGACGAAAGATGTACGTCGCTGAATTTGGCAAACTGGAGTGACTCATCCACCCAGTGGTTGCATAACAGGCAAGAGTTGACAAGGAAAATGAGCGGCTGTGTAACAACAGCGAGGGAAAGGCTGGACATGGTTATTCTTAAAGACTCTGCAATTGCTTCATGATGCAAATTGGTTAGTTGTGACAATCAGTGCATGTTAAATAGACCTCCCAACAAACATTTTTTTCCCACATTTCGCAGACTAAAGAAAAACATAAGCAATGTTTTTTTTGTCTTTGTGCTCACTTTGATTCATGAACTTTGTAGGACTTGTGAGGTTGGATGATAGTTTTCTTTTTTTAATTTGCCCTGTTCTTTGAACCATGGTTCAAAGTAGCATAGCATTTTTAAGTTGAAATAGTTTAGTCCTGAAACTTCATGCCAATGTCTCTCTTCAACTTTAAAGAGCTTCCTTGGAATACCTACAGCAAAAAGCCCAACCCTGCTACTTATATCCCCAAGCAGAGAAAATTATCTCACACCCACATTTGTATGAACGAACGCACACGAATGCCCACTCACTCGCACACCAACCGACACTGATGTCAAGGCAGTGGAATGTGTGATTGCAGCCTTGTGAAATGTGTGCGTGTCTTTGTGTACATGGGTGCGTCTGAAAGGGACAGAGAGAGAGAGAGAGCGATGGGTAAGAGCTGCGTCGTTGCCAAACAGCAAGAAGACAAAGTGAGAGAAAGATGACGCGGGTGAGAAAAGCAGGAGCGATGGAGAAATGTGAGATGGAGGAGACGAGAGGCAGACCGGTGGTGACTTGGGGTGTTTAATGATTTGGCGAGAAGGTCACAGACAGTGTTGACATGGTTGGGTGGAGTAGTCTACATATTGTCACATCAGCCTTGTCCTCTTAAGATGAAAAACAAACAAAAAAAATAATAAAAAGTGTTTGGGAAGGGCATGCAAAGCTGAATTCAATATGTACATATACAGTACAGTATGTATAGGTTTATCAAATATTTTATATTATTGTCATGTTTTAAATGAAGAAGCTCATAGTCTAGCCATCAAATTAAAATCGTAACATGGGAACATAAAATCCTGCACTGCATGGTTTGGTGCATCAAAATATCTTCTTGTCTCAGTACTGTGTATTGTTGTTCGCATGCGTGTGCCGTTGCAGGACTTCAAGCCACAGCGTTTTTTTAGCCACAAGCCAGCGGCTAGTCAACATTAGTCATTATGACATGGGCAGAATTGCCTTGCTTGCACCATTCTTTGTAATGTCAAGAGGACATGCTGCTTATGTAAGTGACAAGGTCATGATGGTTAATTGATCACTGGTTTCAATTCAGCGCACTGTGTTACGGCTTCATCTTTCCTGACAGTTGCAGAAAAAAAAAAACATTATAAGTGATTTCCCGTAAACGACTGTTCAAATTCTTCAACTAGCAGGTGTGTGTTACAGGCTACAGGGTTTTCCTGAGGTTTTGCATGCAGCAACTGCGCCAGCAGAAGATGCTCCCTTGCACATAAAGCTAAAAAAATATTGAGGATCTGCTACGTAATTCAGGCACCTCCTGTTTGAATTGCTGTGACACCAAACTGAACCTTTGGTTGTGTATATTTTCCCACTAGCCTTTGACATCTCTTGTGAATTTTTGATCTGATATATGAACTGTACAAGAAGCTCCAGAACCTTCACAAGAGATCCCCTCCCCGCTGGCTTTGCCTCCACCAAGGACCAGGACAATGCAGGATCATCAGTAAATGATATGCTATGTCGTATTGACTCGCAGTGTTGTCTGAACGGCAGTTTTTGTGTGAAGCCGCCGCCCCTTTTGCATTGTTTTTTTTTTTCTTTTTTTTTAATGTTGACCCATCTGGGGGTCAAAGGTGACGTTGAAGGAGCTCAGACTGGGCTGAGGCTGGAAGGCTTTGAAGATGCTGCAACATGGCAGCGCTCTGCTCCATCTTTAACCACTGTGGCGATTGTTTTGCAGGAAAATTCCGCGAGAAGGCATCCATCCTTCACAAGATCGCTAAAAAGAAATGCCAAGTAGAGGACAGTGAGAAGGCCAATGGAGTAGCAAGCCGTTCAGGTAGGAGCTTACTCACATCATACTCAGATTATAAGGAAATATTTCACTGACTATTCGCAAAGTACTATTCAGTCTTTGCGAGTAGGCGTCACCCTGCTAAATATTTTAGATATTAGTCACTGGGATTGCTGGCCGAAATCATTAATGAGCGTCACTTCCGATGTTAAACAAGCATGACATTAACAGGAACTGCCAAATTGATTGCAAGTGTTGTCTTCAAGCAGTATTTAAATCAATCACAGTCACTGCCAAATGTAATTCATGTGTTTTTCACTTCAAAGAGCACTGGACCAAAGGATAAACAGGAGGCCAGAGGAAACACTTTCATGGCCACAATGCCGTCAGAGCAGCAGAATCAAAGCGAGTCATAGATGTCTATCAACAAGGCAAAATTATGCTAACTGCGCAGCATTAACATATTACCATCTTAATCAAAATACATGGCTGGTAGTCATCCCAGCATACTTTATTCTTCAGGCCTCACATTTCTCAAATTAATTTTGTCATGTCTGTACTAAAAGATTTGCTACATTTGCAAATGTATTTAACATCAGTAGTTTTGCATGTGATTAGTTTATCTTTCATCTTTATCTGTAATATCACAGCATCCAAAGTGAAGGGAAGGGGTTATGTATTGGGCGATAGAGGCACCAAGTCACATTATCTATCTGAGAATATTTCTAATTGTGTCACAGCCACACTTGGATTAAAGCAATTTCCACAGCAATTATAGTTTCATCATCTGATTACAGGGCTTTCGGCTCTTTGTATTTTAATAAGGGCTGTTAAGTAAGTCTGGCCTCAAATGCAATGGAGTCATATCAGCCACCAGGATGTGATGAGAGAGGGGGAGGATAGTAACAACCTCAGACACACATTTGACATGTGATATATTGTACTTTCTGATCACATTCAATATTGAAAAGGTTCATTGTGTGTTGTCTTATTTAGATTTCCCCCCTCATTAGAACTCTTTATAGAAAAAGGAAATATGCATGAATGCAACAGACTGTATATAGTGCTTTATACTGTAAATTCAACAAAGTTAAAATTATAAAACAGTTATTAAAAGACACTGAGATTAGCCAAAGCAATTAAAGAAAATTGAAGACATTGCCTTGGACTCAGCGGCAATACTGAAATGTAAAAATTCTCCATTTAAAACTTAAAAATCTTATTTGAGTAAAAGTACAATTGTATAAACTGACAAATGTATTCAGAGTATCAAACGTAACAGTGTTAAACAGTATTTCATAATATTTGATTATTATTACAGGTGAATTACTGTGTGAGATGACATTCAGGTTGTAGAATTGGAACTAATTGTGCCAGCTTTAGACTGTCAAGTGAATTTATTTAGGTGTAAGATCCTCAATTGTTTAAAGTGTAAAACCTAATCTGCAAGGCAGCTAGTAGCCACTCTTCGTAAATAAATGTATTTGATAAAAAAGTACAATATTTACCTTTAAAATAGAAACATAAATGTGAAAATATCTAAAAAAAAATTATATATAATACTTTATTTCAAATAGCAAGCATTTAGAGACAAGTTGTGGAGTTGAAGGGGTTAACAGCTTAACATTGCTGAGGTGCTGTCTCCCACCTCTCTCTCATCAGAGCAGCTAACACTGTCAGGTCTATTTGAGGAACTGACAGCTTCTCACTTTAATTAATCTCTGAACTTCTGTGCAGATAAGAACCTTCCAAACAGCTCCAGTGTGGAAGTAGAGGTGACACCACCCATGAATGGAACAGCAGGACAAGAGGGGGAAACGGTAAGAAATCACCCACACATGCACAATCCACAGTAAAGGGAGAAACTGCCGTGATTTCTACAAGACTCGATAGTTATTCAGCCCAAAATATCCCCAGCCACATAACTGGGTCACCTTATGAAACTGCAACAAAACTGAGAAACAGAGACATCAAAGTTAGAGAGACATTTATGAATATTTAATTCCCTATCATCTGTTTCTGTGTTCTAACTTGAGTTTGATTGATGCAAAGGTTGCGCTGAGTATGGCACAGGTCATTGCTGCTGATAATTTCCCAGCATGCACTCGGGCAAGTTCCTCTATCTTCAGCCAGACCTGCCAAAGACCTGCCTTCTCCCACTGAGTTCTGTAATCACACTTCTCACTCACCTGCTGCTCCCCGCCACTGGGTGCTCAAAACCAACACACGCGCACACACGCCTTCAAACACACACATATACACACACGCCTTCAAACACACACATATACACACACGCCTTCAAACACACACGCACGCACACTCGTCAACACTGGGCCAGGCGCGGAGAGCCTCCAAATGGCACCTGCAGCAGTCGTACTAGTATGAGCGATGGCGATGGGATGCAGCAACCCACCAGGCCAACAGACGGTCCTGGAGCAAGAGGGCGGCGATTCGAAGCCGCACACTGAGAAAGCTGCGGGAAGAGGAGATAGGCGTGTCGGTCATCCTGCTGGATTTGCGCTCATTATTTTGGATGACTCAAGATTAACCTGAGAAAGGCTGGATCCGGCCAAGATCCTGCAAAAGTTGCATTTTAAATTTGGTGTTAAAATATTTAGCTCCGGATATTGGATAAAAGTGAGCAAATCAGTCATTCTAGTGTGTAAAACATAGAAATAAATAATGAATATTGGCTCAGGATGTCAGGTCTGGTTGGTCTGATGATACTTGTGGTTGCTGGTAATAACATCCAAACACTACAAGTCCCAGTGTCCAAGTGTTCTGTTGGAACGTTCAGAAATGAAAGAATTTCTGCACTTCTACTTGTACAGCTTTGAAATTACTAGCCACAAATAGTATAAAAAATGTCAACACTGAGAAAATGTATATCCTTAGTAATGCCTGTGATTTTGTTTTCTGATATAATGGTTTTCAAATCTGAATATTGTAACGCAACATTTTCCAAGTCATTTTTAAGGCCTAAAACTAATTTAATCGTCTGTTCTTTGGATTAATCTGGTCAGGTTTGGCTCAAGCTACTGACCCACTGTATTAATTTACTATCTTTCCCCCCCAACTGATCCTGTATGGCGGGGATTTGTAAAGGCTTAACATATAAACTGTAATATGGCCAGTAGCTTTGCATACAAAGGTCTCCACAATGCTATCGGGAGACATTGTAAACGTAAAATGTGCACATCCCTCTTTGAATCAAAGCCCAGGCTATGAATAACACAGTCCTGAAATACCAAGTTGAATTCTTCGAAGATTTAGACCTTTCTGTACCTAAAAATGGAAACTGCATTACTTTGACATGCAGCATTCCTTGTCAGTGAGATAGTGTGGTCTATAAATGCAATCTGTTGTTAGTACATATAAAATGATCTCAGAATGCACAGGAAACTGTTAGAGATTACCTGTAATTCACATGTGCATTGATTTATTACAGTGCAAGTTGTTTTCAGAGTGATCTCTCTCAGAGTTAATAATAGTCTTTTCTGATAAAACTGTCATCACTCCCCTGAAGCTGAAAATATTCATGCTTGTACAAATTGAGGTGATGCAGCCTACTTCAGACAATTTTTAAACTCAATTCAAAACTTTTCATGTGAAGTCAAAACAGCTCATAAATGAAACAGAACACATTTTTCAGGTGGCATTTCACACAATTTGGAAGAGTTGGACGCCTATTGGCATGCTTAATTCCCGCATGCTGCTATTTTTAGAGGTCTGTCCCACAGTGCACCTGTCTGTGTCAGCCAGGAAGTAGCTGGAAACAGCTCACAGCCTCATATGCTGCCACAGGGCCCGTCATGCTAATTGTACAATTCCTCCCGGATGCCTTGGCAACCAAGATTGGGGAATAAGAGGATAGTTAAGGTCAAATTAAAATCTGCAGCAGACTTCTAGCACAATTTCCTGGCTCCCCTGTTTGTTGTTAAAACCCAAAAGCGCTGTGCTGACAGAAATGATCACATTGTATTCCTCAAAACAGCAAAAATGTAAGGGTTTATTTCATGAAAGCAATCATGTACATGTGTAGTACACGTTTATCCAGTTCTAATTTCTAAAAAAGTTTTTATTTTCCTGTACAGATGAAAGACACAGCAATTTGCCTGGATAAAATTCACTTTAAGCACATATTTTGAATATTTATGAGGGTATAAAGCTCCCTTACTTTAATCACTTCTTTAAACAAAGTACTTGGAAATGAATGAAAATCATAACCAACGGGAATTTATGACTCATCCTACCTCCTTTAACACAGCTAAGACGGTTTGAACATAATACTCCATGTATCATGCGTATCATGGGTTCTAGGATGGAAATAACATGTGATTTGAATTTTTTTTTTTTTGCAAAACCACATGAAACCTAAATATATATATATATATATATATATATATATATATATATATATATATATATATATAGTATAAAATATATAGTATTTTCTATGTGCGTGTAATAAAAGATTTCAATTAGTAAAGTAAAAGAGGGTTAGGGTTAGAGGAGTAGTCTTGAGGAGACTAAAGCCTGCAGTCTGAAATCTGTGCTTTTATGACACTGAAAGTTTCCAGCTTTGTTGCAGCTGTGCTTATCAACAGTCATTTTGACCTATTTCAACTTGTGTAGCTTTGTTGCCTAACACCAGGCGCCAGCACATACACTTCCCTTCCGGCAAGAAAAAAAATAGTAAATGTCACACCTCCCCTTGCAGCACTGTGGTGTCTGGTAAAAGTCAGTGCCTTTAAGCTCAGAGTTGGCAGTGTTGCCAACAGAGGCACCACAGGGCAGGAAAGGCCCCCAGGGGCTGGCATTTGGGAACCAACTCAGAGTCAGGAGCACCAGCTCTATGGGGTACTTCAGCCTTGAAAGCCAGTAAAGCGAATCATAAATAGACAAATGACAGCCACATGGTGTGCAATGTCAGCCAAGAACAGTAACCTGCACACACTCATTTTATCCGTGAAAGACTTGGAGAGCAAACTGCAGTGCACTAGCACAATCAATGACCTGAATCCTGAGGCTTTTCCTGTTATGAGATTAGGTGATGGCGATATTGCTATTATTATCCTGCAAACACTTCCCTCAATATACACTGTAGTTACCACAAATGAAACCTCGGATATCCTAACGTCTTTGAGGACTGTGGGTTTTGTTCAGAATGATCTTCATAAAACCTCAGGTTTTTGGGCCTTTTTAACTGAAAACAATGCAGCCATCTGGATATGGCTGGATATGAAGGGGAGGAGAAATCAGAACGCTGAGCATAAGTGATGCAAGCACTGCCTTTTGTTTAGCAGCTCTGATTACCAAGGTTACCAGGCAATACTCAACAGCAGTAGCTGTCACAGCAGGATAAGCTCCATGTGATTCATGATTCGTGCAGGAGCCATGTTTACAGCTTTCTGCTTCACTTGAGGCATTCTTAGTTGATGTGATTGAAACTTTCAAGACTTAAATGGTTCTCTGGAGAAAATGATATTTACAGCATGAAATCCGCTACCAGCATCCGTCCCTCTGTAGGTTTTGTTTTTGTACACCTTGGCTGGCATCACTCTCAAAGTGTGCTCTGCTCAGATCTGCATGTGCGGACCTGTTCTCCGCAGGTCTCCATGGCTCCTTGGGCTCCCATATAATTAGATACAAAGGGACCCATGACATCTTTCCACTCTCAGAAGGCTTTGTTGTTGTACCATTAAAGTTTGCAAGTAGCAGAATGTTTAATTGAGATTCTGCCTTTGCATGAATCAGCGTAATGACTGAACGGGTAGATTTATGCTATAAATGAACATAACTCAGTTGGCTTTCCTAGAGCCCATCTGCCAGTGTCATAGCATTTGTCATCTTCAGACAGTGACAGCTTATTTGATGCTGATCCGGCGAGAGGTGACAGTCTTAGGCTCGCTTGGTATTGCAGTGGCAGGTCCAATCAGACCGCAGGGGTCTGTCTGCCGGTGCAGCCAGCATCAGCGGTCAGCAGTGATGAGCCCCTGATGACTGGAGAAGCAGAGCCCCTCTAGCTCACTGCAATCTCCCAAATCACAGTCATCAAACTCCTCTGGTCTTAGGGTGACGGGCAGAGCAAAGGCATGTTCACATCCAGGTCCCGTCGTCTATTTCTGCATCCGTCTTTTTTCCTCTCAAAGTGCTTGTGTCGCAGGCGTGCTGCCTGCCTCTCTGGACAGTTGCTATGGAGAGGTACAGTACCTCCCAGTGAGACACATTATCAAACTAAAGGACACACTTGTGTCCTAATGAATTTTTCAGACATCCCTTTAGGTACATGCAAAAAACATGGCTCAGCTCGATGGGTAATTTGCCAACTGCTGTAACAACCTTTCTAGTTAGGCTGACCATAGGATTTTGGAACCTGGCCCGTTGAAAGTTGAAAACAGTGTCAGTCAGTCAGTCATTTTCTATACCTGCTTATTCCTCATTAGGGTCGCAGGGGTCTGCTGGAGCCTATCCCAGCGTGTTACGGCGAGAGGCAGGGATACACCCCAGATGGTCGCCAGCCAATCGTGGGGCACACACACCATTCACTCACACATTCACACCTATGGGCAATTTAGAGTTGCCAATTAACCTCAGCATGTTTTTGGACTGTGGGAGGAAGCCGGAGAACCCGGTGAAAACCCACGCAGACACGGGGAGAACATGCAAACTCCACACAGAAAGGTCCCAGACCCCGGACCAAGGAGGTCTTGAACCTGCGACCTTCTTGCTGTGAGGCAACAGCGCTAACCCCTGCGCCACCGTGTCGCCCCTGAAAACAGTGTGTTGTTTAATAAATTTCTCTTGTACCAATGGGAATTCCTTTACCTGAAGCAAAGATGTCAAGCCTAAACCAGAAAGAAAATATGCCAAAGTACACGTAAAGTACAAAACAGGTATTTAGATGAAAACCCTCTCTTCTGATCTACGGTGTCTCTTCTCAGGCAGAGGATGAGGAGGAGGAGGACCAGCCTCTGAGCCTGTCCTGGCCCGAGTCCTGTCGCAAGCGATTTACCTACCTCTTCATCATGCCCATCGTCCTCCCCCTGTGGCTAACGCTGCCTGACGTCAGGAAACAGGTGTGTGCCTGTGTAACTGGCTGCATGAGGGACAAATTGAAACTAATCAGGACCTTGTTCTCTCAGTCAAAGAGTTAGTTATCTGCCTGCTGCTGAATTCCCTCTCTTCTTCCTGGTCTGCTAGTCTTCAAAGAAGTTCTTCCCCATCACCTTCCTGGGTGCCATCTGCTGGATCGCAGGCTTCTCCTACCTAATGGTGTGGTGGGCTCACCAGGTACATATAACATGAGCAAAATGATTACAACAGCAGCATTATAAGAATAATCCTTGTCAAAAAGATAGTTGTCTTTTTTTTCCTCCTTTTCCTTCCCTGACATTTGAAATGAAACTATATCCTATAATCTTCACACTCATTAATAATTACAGCTGTCTCATTCAAATAAAAAGATTGCAGGTGAAGACAAATGTAATGTCAAAGCTTGAGTTTTATCACTTCCACCTCCATCACTAGGAAATTGAAAATAGCTGGAACAGATTAGGTTTTATTTACCCCAAAGCTTACTTTCTTCTTTTTTTCTCTTTTTTTCTGCAGGTTGGAGAGACCATTGGGATTACAGAGGAGATTATGGGCCTGACTATATTAGCAGCTGGGACCTCCATCCCTGACCTCATCACCAGTGTTATTGTGGCACGCAAGGGGCTGGGTGATATGGCTGTATCCAGCTCCGTAGGCTCCAACATCTTCGACATTACCGTTGGGTAGGACATCTGACTTTGAGTCTGCACAAAATTGGACTGAATTTAGTCACAGTCATGAGTCACTTCTCACTCTTATTGGAAAAAAAATGTCTACATATATGAATATTTTAATACTTATTAAATTTGCCATAACAACTTTATAAGGTAAAAACTCAGGCTTAAAGATGAATTAGGACATAAAAGTTAATAATTTGTGCACATGGAGTATAGTTTGCTTGTAAGCGGATCCTGTACTATGTGTTTGTGTATTCGCAGGCTGCCGTTCCCCTGGCTCCTCTGGTCCTTTTTCAATGGCATGAGCCCCGTGCAGGTCAGCTCCAACGGCCTCTTCTGTGCCATCGTGCTCCTCTTCCTCATGCTCCTCTTCGTCATCATCTCCATCGCCGCCTGCAAGTGGCGCATGAGCAAGCTGCTCGGCTTCATCATGTTCTTGCTGTATTTCGTCTTCCTGGTGCTCAGCGTCATGCTGGAGGACAAGATCATTAGCTGTCCGGTATCCGTCTGAAGACCTTCGAAGACCGACTTCCCCTCCCTCGTCACCACCACCTCCACCATCATCCTTCCTGTCTGCCATCGCTCTCCCCTGACCCTTGTGATCGTTTCCCCCAGGGACAAAAGAAGACTGTGGAAGACTGGCAAAGAAAAACATATAAGAATTTGGAAGAAATATGGAGTCCACCTTCAGTAAGCAGGTGGTGGCAGGGAGGGGTTAAACCAACAAAGGCACAAGACTTTGGCTTGGCTGGTTTACTGTAGCCCTAACTTGAGTGGATTTTTATTTATTATTATTTAATTGGCAGGTGAGGGGGGTTATGGGTGTATGAACAACTTATTTATTATTTCTTTATTTCTTTATTCATCTGTGCTCAGTCTGAATGATGAGTTTAAGCTTCCCCTCTTTCCTGCCGGATGTCATTTTTTCACCACTGAATGTCTCTTCAGAGGATTCCTAATTTTTTTTTTTTTTTACTTTCGGGTTATTAAACATTTTTCATAAAATATATAGAAGTAGCATTAGATGTACTGTAGCAGTATTAGTTGATGTAGAGTCCTCTTGACAATCTGCTCCTCTTTTCCCCCCTTTTTTTTGCCACTGAACACATGTTCTGATTGTACAGAACTTTTCATGCTCACACGCACCGACTGACAAAGGCAAGGAAAAAAAAGCCTAACGGAAGTTTAGCCTCTTAAAAAATATGCTAGTCTTCGATATCACTGGTTGGGAAAAAAAAGCATGAGTACTATAGACTCTTTAAAGTACCATAATGACGTCAGTGTCAAAATAATACATTTGAAAAGAACTTAACAGTGTTTAAGCGTCATGGTTGATTTAGATTAGTCAATGTGTAGTGCTTTGTTCACAGTAGAACTGGGCTCAACTCACCGGCTAGTCAAACTCCTGGGGTAGTTTCAAGGAGTCAACTGCATGTAAAAAAAGACACTTGGAGGTGAATATTACCAATCAACATTTAAGAAGTTCTATACCAAAATGTATACTTTTTCCAACATGTTTCATAACTTCTTACTGCAAACCAGTGCTCAGTCTCTATGTAGAAAATGTCAACATGTATGGTCAATATCTATCAAACTTGTGCAATTTATTTTCTAATCAAAGGTGCTTTTGTGTGCATGTGTGCAATTTGCATTTGAAGTCATCACACAATGACCATTCCTTAAATTTATCTATGAATAGAGGTTATACTACCAGTATTTTGCAACTTATTGCAAACAAAATATACAAGGATCTGTGTTTTGTACTGGAAATAGAAAATCATAATCACAATCTCTCTTAAGCTAAATAGAATGTGGAAATCACAGATTAAACAGCAATATACTGTGTGTGTTGTCATCGAGAATCGCATTCCCCTGTGCGTCTGACCCCCCACCCTCACCCCCACCCCGCTGTTTGTCGTGGTCCGACCCCCCCACCCCCCCATGAGAACAAGTGGGCGACCGTTTCTCCTAAAGCTGAAAACGCCACTGTTACCACAACCCCTTCCTGTTAGAGCTGGCCAGAAACACATGCTTTACCTCAACACATCCTCTGTACAGCAGCTTAGTAGGATTTAACTGTAAAATAATAGTAAATTCTCTGAATGTGTGAGGAAAAATGCATGCAAGGAATTTGGGCTGGTTACCCACTGACTGTACAGCTGAGCTTAGACCATCTATACTGTATATGTTCACTTTTATGCATCCATTCAGAAAGAAACACCAAGTACTCATTGGTTTTACTTTGTAAATATGAACTTCTTTTTTTTGAAAGAACCAACTGGTTCAAACATGTATTTTATCCACTTTCTTTTTATTCCTTTTCTCTTTTTTTATAGTGGATGGAAAAGGACATTGATATGCTGGTGGCCCTTTAGTATCATAGTATTATTGAGTACCATATTGCCTCCTTGGATTTAGCAAATGTAGAACTGATGCTGCCAACACAGTTTCTGACATTTGATAAAGGTTGCAAATGCACAGGAATGCGATATGATCCATGCATCAACCAAACTTATATGTTAAACTGTTGTGTTTGCAGGGTGCTCTCGTATACAATTCCTTGAACATTTCTACAAACCAGATTTACGTCGATTTGAACACCTCTATAATGACTCCTGGACTTAATGAAATTCTCCCGTGCACATTTGCCATACATCTCTTCCATCAGAACACGCTCACACTCTCTTAACGTGATCGCACCTCTCCTTTCTACCGCCCCCTCTCTTTAAAGGAATAGTCCGACAGTTTGGGAAATACACTAATTTGCTTTTTTAATGAAAATTAGATGAAAAAAGCGATGCCACACCCATTTCTGAATGGCAAGCTCTACCCCTACCAGCTGGTTAGCTTAGTTAAGCAAGACAACCGGAAACCTGAATTCCTGAATTCATTCTTAACTAGGCTATCCAGCAGCTGTCTTCATATTAAGTATAAAGACATGGTATCAATCTTCCCATCTAAATCTCATCAACAAAGCACATTTTCCAAAATGTTGAAGAAGTGCTTTATAACAGATAAAAGTGCTTCTCGATTCTCTACAGTATTGCTATGGTCAAATGCACATTCTCTAGGCTACTGTATGTGTGCACTTCAATTCATAAAACTCAAAACCTCAAACAACATACTTTTCCTTCTCCAAATTCCCCTTGGTGTTTGTGTGAGAGCGTGAAAGAAAAGAAAAAAAAAAAAGAAAAAAAAACAGCAAACCGGTTAAACACATGAGCTTGGTGTTTACTATAGGGTAAGCAACTGTGACAGTTGACCACTAATGAACATTCTTGCACTGTAAATGTTTTATTTTCTTGGTGTTAATGTAAGATTTATTTAAGGTGTACATATATACAGATACAAATTAACCATATAATCTATATGTGTAAAAGAAATATGTCTCTATGTAAAAACACAAAGTATATAAGGAAACAAATAAAGATGATAATTCAAATATGCAACTATGTGTTTTCTGGTTTTACGTTACTATCATAGTGAGATCAAAGTGTTGTAGTCACATTATACTGGAGTTGTAAGATAAATATTTCTTCATGTATCCATCAGCAAGTACAACTTCTGGAAATGTTGAGAATAAACTTGACATTTTGAGATTAAAGTCAAACTTTTCAAAATAAATCAAACATATAGCTGCATCTATAAAAAGCTTAGTGTAGATGAATTGGGGAAATTGTACTTCAGAATCATTTTTAGGAACAGGAACATTATTATTATTATTATTATATAAAGTGGCTCATGGCAGGAGTCCACTTTATTCTATTATATTCTATTATTGTATTCTATTATTATATTCTATTTTTTTTATGCTTGGCCTTAATACTCCCAAGCAGTTATCTTAGTTTGGACTTGCTTATTCATTTTTTTTCTTTTTTTTGCCAGAAATCCTAGATTTAAAAACTCAAAACTTTCCCTGCAACAAATAATGATAATGCATATTGTAATGAATAATTGAGAAATTCACACACTTCTACCCACACATGTAAAAACTCACTTCAGATGACTTAAAGCCACTTTTAAACTAAAGACAATGCTGAGTCACGCAAAAATGAGTCTCAGTATTTACACCTGGCCTTGTACAACTCTTAATTAAACCTTTCCTGTTTGAATTTACAATAAGAAATACTCCTGCAGATGTTCAATGAATACACCTTATTGTTTGTCAACCTACAAGCTTCTTAGAGTTCTCTGTTATCTGCCATTGCCGTCAGGTTCTATTGAAAAGTTCTATTGAAATCAAGCTTGCTTTAAAAAAAAAAGAAGGCTTTACTGAGAAGCTTTACCCCATCAGCTGTATCTTCATACACAGATTACATGATGATCTTGACTAGCAATTGGCATCATAAAAGAAAAAGATTTTAAAAAATCCTCCAAAATCTGTTTCACTTTGGGTTAATAGCAGTGATTTGACTTGTGGAATATGGCGCCCTCCTGTGCTCAAACCCTGACACTTCTCCACCAGGTCAAACTACAAACTACCACGGAATCAGCACTTTGATGCAGCGGAGATAGTCCTCCCACCTAAAAGTAGTCCTCCAGCAGTTTAAAGGCTTTCTACCAAAGCAGGTTAACCTTTATCTTTCCATAGAATTGTGTTTTCCCAGCAGGGCATAAAAAAACTCCCACAGGATTTTACAAGAAGAAAAAACTATACATGAATCAAACTTCTCAGTAACATATAATCATAAACACAAGAAACTTTTCCCACATGTACATTCCCACTTTCTTTTGGAAGAAAACAAAACATAACTTTATGAAGAAAGAAAATGTTTTACTGGCTCCAAACAGGAACGAACATGAAGAATAATAATGTTCTGGATGTGGTAATCCCTTAAATGAGCATTAATAACATGTAGGTATTGAGGTGTTGGTTTGTACTGGAACTTTTGTAGAATTGCAAAATAAATCTTTCATTGCTAGATTGACATACCTGGATTTAATATGATTGGGTTTAATTGCAACAACGCTTGGGAAAAAGATATTTTTGGCTGTGAAGCAAAATTACTTACATGTTACCTTTGTGGTTTATTACCGTGGGATGTTGTTCCATTGGTGGATCTAACAATGGACCTTGAACCAGCAGATAGCAGCTGTTGCTGTACTGTAAACAATCTATTCACTACCAGGTTCATCATTTGCATTACTACTCTTAAAAGGCAGGACATTTAACAAAACCAGGCTTATGGTCATTATTGGTCATAATCTTTCCTACTAACTTATTGTGCTGCTGCTTCCTGGAAAATAAACAGCACAACCCACCATGAATATATGACTTTTTTATTTATTTTGTGGATATAATCATGCATGTTTTTCCTTTCCAGACCCCAAATGATCCTAATCACGGTTGCTATCTTTCTCAAGAAAAGTGTTTCACTGTTTCTATCTTCATTGTAATGTCTGTGAGTGATTTCCTGCACCTTTCTCTGGAAACTGATCGTACGTGTTTCTACCACTGAGATAATGTTCTGCTGCAGTGAGTCAAACTGATTCATCACTTGAGTAAATGACACTAATTATAAGAGCTCCAGTTCATAGTGTGTGAAGATAACTGACCAGCATCTGCTTTATTCCACATTATGTATTCATTCATTCCTGTTCCAATGATGCCTGGTTCCAAATGGCATTTCTCAAATTTTCGTTTTCACCTTGTGCTGGAAGGACCTGAGACTTTGGAAGATATTTGTAGCACGGTAAGTCTGACGGACTCATGGAATGGAGAGACTGATGTAACTGGGAGTCACATTTATCCATTTAATGTGTGTTTAAAGGGCAGTGCTGTTTGAAGATACTCTCAGTGGATGAATATATATGACCTGGAATATATTTTGAAGCTGTAAAAGTTTCAACACAATCAGCCTATAATTATATGTGGCCAGTAAAAAGTTACACTTCAGACCAATGGGAATAAATAAATTAAATCCATGGCCGAAGAGGCCATAGTAAACTTTTGAAGTTATACTGAAGAGAAGTGTGACGAAAATAGAATAGAAAAAAATAGAAAGAAAATATATTTTTTTAAATATATTACATTTCAAAACCCAGACTAAAGTTGTTTTCCTGCAAATGTCTCACACCACAATTCATTCACATGCAGCTCTACTGAAAGCATGAAGTGAATGAGAAAAACAATGTAAGACAGAGATTTTAAAATATTATAGAAATAAATGGGTTATTTGGGGATTTAATGGGATTTGGCCTAATTGTAATATTGGATCACAAATGCACAGTATTGATATGTTTTAATTAAGCTACATCTGTGCTATTTTATTTGATTTGTTTATATACATTTTTCTTTAATCAGTAATTGCAACATTTAACTCATTGTGCTGCTTTGTTGTATTATTTATCAAGTGTTTGTCAGTCATTTTAGATTTTTTTTAAATACGTACAATTCAAGAATATTAGTCATTTCTGTGAGTTCTTCTGGCCACAAGGCTTCTATTTAACATTGTTTCCTGTCAGTTGTGCAGTTCAACGAGTTTCTTCAGTGGAGTTAAATTGGGAATTGTTTTCTTGGGATTATCTTGTGTTTTCTGCTCTTTTTGGTTTTGATAAATTCTCCTTTTGGAGAACATACACTGCTGTATTTAAAGAAAGACTCCTTTAGGAAAATAAACACTTAAAATAAGTATAAGGAAACCTAAGGAGTGGGAGACTTTATAAAATAGTAGTAGTAGCTTATTAGTCATTGTGGTAGTAGTCTGTGAATTTTAATGGATATAATTATCTGTTAAAAGTGGCCGTGAACAGCAAATTAGACCTAATACAGGTCATTTAAAGACATGGATGGAGTATGGATGTGCTATTAGTGTACTTTTAAAATATTTTGAGGACAGTAGATTTATACCACATTTACTCAAGTAATAAAAGTATCATTTTGCCTGGATATTTCCCTCTGATGCTACGTTATATTTCCACTACATTTTATTGTACTTTGTAGTCCACTACATTTATTTGACAACTTTAATTACTTTACAGATGAAATATAAATGTTTTACATACATTTAATAAAATGTAATATTGATATTAAATATTATTTATGTTATATTCTTATTTATATTATTATTAATATGTTATTTATAATTATATTATTTATATTTTATTACATTGCACTTCTTGTAAAAATTCAATTAATCTTGTCTAAGTATTTAAAAATGGTCCTGCATTGATAATTAAAGTACAGGATAAGTTCAAATGTTAAGATGCTCTCACACGTCTTTAATGATTAATAATACATAGTATAATAATCTATATTAATATGCAATTACAAGATTTGTGTGCTTTTTTTTACCACCGATACTTGTGAACAAATGAGTTTTCATTCACACAGAATAGGATTTTCCAAAATTCTAATGATTTTGCTAATGTTATGTTTGGCCCCAGGATGATGCGTCTGTTAGTCAGAAATGAAAGAGTTTATTTCACGTTAAATCTGATAGCGCTTTAACCCGGAATTTTCATGTTGACTCCTGCTGGGAATATACAGTATTTCGTAAGTATATTTGCATAGAATCACACAAAAAGAATTTTCCTCTCACCATGTATTGAATATGAGTGAGACTGGTCATCAAGTCAAATCATGTCAATTTTTTTTGTATTGCCAAAAAACACAAATTCGCCCCAACATGCTTTACACTTTGTATCACGGCAACACAACATCCCCTGTCCTTAGACCCTCACTTATTAACTTATTGCAGCATAATATTATTGTAGTCCAGCCAGGGCCAGAACTAACTATAAGCTTCATTAAAAAGGAAAGTTTTTAATCTGTTGTTGAATGTAAGAAGGGTGTCTGCCCCTCGACTGAAACAGGAAGACGATTCCACAGGAGAGGAGCCTGGTAGTTGAAGGCTATGCCTCCTATTTTGATTTTGGAAATTCTGGAAACCTCTAATAAGCTGCATGTTGATAGCGCAGCTTTCTCAGTGGATGATACAGAACTATGAGATCCTCAAGATAGGAGCTTTGTAGGTGAGGAGGAGGATGAGTTCACAGGAAGCCAGTACAAAGAGGCTAATACTGCTGAGATAATATCGATATGATATTCTTTTCGTTGAGTAAGTGAAAGAAGGCACTCCTAGTTTGTTTTTTTTTAATGTGGGCAGCAAATGACATATGTTGCTCAAAGATGACTCACAGATTTCTTACAGTGGTGCTAGAGGCCAAGGAGATGCCATCCAACGTAGCTGTATCACTGATTATTACATTTCTCAGGAGTTCAGGCCCAAACACAGTAACTTCAGTTTTGTTTGAGTTCAGTAGCAGGAAGTTGCTTGAGGTTTTGTTAGCTGGTTAGATTTATGTGGCCTAATTGACAGATAAAGTTGTGTATCGTCTGTGTAACAGTGAAAATTAATAGTGTTTCCTAATCATTTTACCTAAAGGAAGCATAAAAGAAGCATATAAAGTGTGTAGCTGTTGCACTTTGGATCAGACTGTGGTCAGAAAGGTCATCATAAACTTCAATCTGTTTAAACCAATGTGTACTTAAAACAGGCCAATTAAATCAGGTTAAAGGCTCCATGAAAATATTTGTTTCTAGTTTTGATCTCATGTCCCTGCATTTATTTTTTATGTATCTTTTGGTATATGGAACAATGTCAAAAATGGCATGTGGTGTAACCCTGAAAAACTTGGTACCATATAATTTAAATCTCTTCAAAAAGTATTTAAAAAATACAAAAAATAAATATGTTATCAAATAGTGAATTAAATATTTTAAATATATCATTTTTTTTGTAAAAAAAAAAAAGGTAGATGAAACCAACATGAATTAAAAAATGTACCCTTTGAGAGACCTGATGAATGCTTTCAAAACTGTATTTTAAAATGTTTTTGACTTTTCATTTTGCCATTATTTGTCACTTTACAAAAGTTATTTTTTCCTTAATTTTGCTGTTTTATATATTAAAACAATAGTTTGGCTCTTGGGGTAAATTAAAATTAAAAATGAGTGTGTGTGTGTGTGTGTGTGTGTGTGTGTGTGTGTGTGTGTGTGTGTGTGTGTGTGTGTGTGTGTGTGTGTGTTCAACACACTTACTAGGTGTTCCTAGGTGTTAGTTTTATGTATTTATCAACCCATAAAGGTGAATCTATAATTTGTGACGTCTGCCTGTGCAAATCAAACTAACTTGACCTTTCATTTGCTTGCATATCTTTTATCAGACCTCTGATTGTTTTGGCTGACTTCACTCAGACTTTTATTTTATTTTATTATATATTTATTGTTATTTAATTTATGTTTTTTAATAGTATGTCATACTTTGCCACCTAAAACACATTTGAATCATAAAATAAATTGTACATATATAGATACATGTAGAGTAATGAGTCTGTCTTGTTAGCATGAATTACACAAGTAATGTCAGTTCAGTTAATACAGTAGTAAATAAACTACCTGATGTTTGTGTTTTGAAACACAATGATAATGATACTGATAATAATAATAATAATATGAATTTATTTAGAGATCTGAGGCTGTTTTACATAAGTGAGGAGCAAACATGATCAATGATGGAACTTGATATTTAGTGACATTAGACCAGCTCTAACATATCCAACGATAATCCTAACAGTGAGGGAAAAAAAAAAGCAAATGACTGAATCAATGATTCACCAATTTGACTGTGCAAGAAAAGCAAATCAAGATTCCTTTTAAATTTGTGAGTCAATAGCATTCCTGGCAGAGTGCACGGGGAATTTCCCTCATCCCGGCTCACATTTCTGACGGACCAACATTGGAGCCCGTTTACCAGCAGCTAATAAACTCCACATGCTCCCCCGGGGGCAAAGTAAGTCACCGAGGGGCGGCTTGTTCAGCAAGTCGGCTTACTATCGGCCAGACTTTGCTCAGTGACTTCAGCTGGACGCTGTCACAGGGTGTGTGCTCACGTTTGACTCAGCAAAAAAACACAGTCTCAGAGGAGGCTGCAGGCCAGCTCACTCCTGTAGTGAGCGCGGCAGCTGCGAGGCGTGTTTGTGGCCCAGTCTGGCTGCAGACTAAGAGAATACTTTGAAAATATCTCAGATGCGGGCGAGTCATCGCCAAAACTGCTCTGTTTAGCTGTTTTTTTTGGTGGGGGATTCATGTGGGAAGATGTTTAAATGACCTTTTTTTTATAAAAAAAGAAAAAAAGTGCCTCTGTGGATTGGATGACTCAGAAAAAGGCCTGTGTTGATCTGAATAGTAACTGCTGCACATGTGGCTGTGTGATTCAGCTTGAGTAGCGTCTGCTGGAGGTTTTGGTTTTCAGCACAGTGAAAATGATGTGCAATAATAGTCATGTAAGTGGACATGCTCTAATATGTCACTGTGACATTTTTAAATGGGGTTTCAAAAACAAGTGACAATGACATCACATGCGAACAGAGTGAAGCGATCAGTCAGAACTCAGCTACAGAATAATGATTGCCTGATATTTCTTTATATTCAATTATCACTATTCTTATGTAAATTACATTACATAAGAGGATACATTACAGGAATTGCATTTAGAGTTAAGTGAAAAAGCTACCAAAGTTCAAATGTTGTAATTAGAAGTGGGAGAAATACTACAGAAATACTACACATTATACACATTTAAAATTGTACTTAAAAAGTCTACTACTAATAGTTAAAGTATCACCAGTAAAAGTATATTATTACATATAATTCATTGTTTGATTATTACTGATGCATTGTTGTGTAAAACAAATACAATTTACTGCTGTAGCTTATTTAAAATACTGAAATAAGATATCAACATATTTCAGAGAGCAGATTCCATATTTTAGACAATAAATACATGCGAGTAACTTTTGTGATATGTGTCCATACATGTAGTTGGATATTTAAACGAGCACAAAATAGGTCAAATAACTAGATCATGTGTGAACAGGTCTGGGAGCATTGATAGTGTGGTGTATATATCATCACAGCCAGAGGAACCTTTACACTGCAGTAAAGGCACAAGATGTGTTACTTTATGATTTTCTAGTGTTTTAGCTGATTAAATCACTTTATTGTTTGTTGTTCCCTTATCATCATGGGGCATTAACTTCAATGTATCATTCTATACCTAAATGTCAGCTTTCTTTTAAGATTTTCCTTTACATTACACTGTGGTAACCATGGTAAATAAACACTTGCGTCACATAATGGAAAGGACTGGCAGATCCTGTACTTTAATATATTTGCTCTATGGGAGTTGACAGGTGTGGCCCGTATCGGAAGTGAATCATCGTTGCCAAATGTGCTACAGTTAACTTTAGCATTGTCAAATAGTTTGAAAGGAAAGAATCATGTCTCGTAAATCACCTTGGATGCGTGCACCTAGTGTTGATTCACAGGGCGTTGTGATCTAGACAATAAAATGAAATGGTTGGAAACAATCTGAGTAGTGACCATGAACAACTTTTTTTTTCCCCCTAAAGTGGAAAGTAAGGGAGCAAAAATATCATCACCTCCATATGCAGAGAAGCTGAATAGCTTGAGGGCATCCAGCATCCAGCTGGTGACTGGTCAGCAGCTGGAATCCTTACGGAATCCTTTTACGCAACAACTTCAGAAGAAAAGCTCATAGTAACAACTTCACAACTCTGCCTGTATGGAGCGAGTAATAATCAATTAACTGAAATAACAACTTTTCTCATGAAATGATTCTAAAATTTGATGTGTTTCCTGTCCTGGATAGACAGCACCTTCCGGTCTAGACAGTTTTTGAATCATTCTGTGATTCATTAATGAACCAGATCCTGCAGACGTGGTTTATTTTGTGTGTGGATCAGCAAGTCCGATTTTCTGGCAAACTGGGACATTTTGCCTTTTTTTGTGTGTGTCGGGACATAAGCTGGGTCAACACACACACACACACACACACACACACACACACACAGTGGTAGGACGTAATACATTTACTCAAGTACTTAAGTCGAATTTTGAGGTACTTGTCCTTCACTCAAGCATTTCCCTCTGCTTACTACATCTTAGAGGAGAATATTCTACATTCTACTCCATTACATTTATTTAACAGCTTTAGTTGGAGATTTAGATTTATTATATTTTACATCAAATTAACACTTTATACATGTTTAAATCTCCAATTGGCTCCACATTGATAACTGAAACTCTCACATGCATTTATTATTTCACAAATAATATTACACAATCTGCGTAATTAGTACTTTTACATGTATATTTTGCCAACCATATTTCTGTACTTTTACTTAAGTGACATTTTCAATTAAGGACGCACGAACACAGACACACACACACATACACACACACACACAACATATAGGCTAAATACAAGCAATTATTCAGTGAGTAGCAAGTAATTAAGATACTATTTTGTGTTAAGATGATTTTATGTGTAAAATATATTAATTTTGGGAATTGTATCGTAAATATATATATATATATATATATATATATATATATATATATATATATATATATATATATATATATATATATATATATATTTACGATACTATATATTGTAACTATAGTTACAATAGTTTAAATGAGTTTGAATGATCTCCTATGGCAACTAGTCAGTTAGGCTATAATAAAAAGCTATTTATAGATTTATAGATTTGGGCGGAATTATTCACAGGTCGCTGTTCCTCCTCCTGAAGTGTAATGAGCTCTAAGCAGGAAGATTCCTCTGCACTTCCACGAAGTCGCGGGAAGACGCGGCACGGCTGCCAGCGCTGCGCCCTGAACGCACCACGGTCACACCTACCGCGATATAGTCATGCACCGGAGTGGGCGGTAGGTGGGAAATCAGGATTATCTCCTCCGCTTTCGGTCCACTTTTCTTTTTCTTTCTTTTTTTTTTTTCTTTTTTTTTACTCTGCTGACGCTTGGGGCCAACACACAGATCCAGGACAGCGGCTGCGGGTGAATCCCTGTTCAGCAGCAGAGGCAGCAGGTACCGGTAGGTGTGATGATGATGAACATGAGCAGCAGCAATGGAGGGAATTAAGCCTCATGTTTTACTACGTTACTTTTACTTTCTCTCGGTTAGTTTGATTTCTGATAGTCCAGGAAGTTTGTTCTTTTTTTCTTTTTTTTTTTAAAAAAGCTAAATTAATGTGTGTTTGTTAAGTTTTTAACTTCACAGGAAAACAGTTCACCAAGTTTAAAGAATTAATCAGATTTTTTTTGTGTGATCAATCTAAACCCCCAAAAAGCTTCTTCTGGACATGTTCTTACAAGTTAATTATATTTCTTGCTATCAGGGTGTGGTTATGTACTACTGTTCCTATGTTGTTCCTGTTGAATGTTTTAGCCATTATTTGTTATTATGTTTATCAATCATCAATATATTGTATGTTTTATTTCACAATTAGCTCTCTGCATTATTATGTATTTTTTTTTTATTATTTTTGCTGACCATTGCTTTGTTGTGTTACTCTCTTTTGTTCACAACCAAGATAATTCTATTATTTACTAGGTAATATCTCTAGTAGCGATATCTGGAGCCACTTTTAGAAGTGTCAGTGTTTGGATTTTTTCACCCTTTGGCTTTCCTGGATGAAGATGAGCTGGATTCACGAATGAACTTTCTCATCCAAGCTGTACTTGGAACATGGGTCCAGGAAGGGAGGCAAGATGTTGGCATAGCTGTTGAATTGAAAGCCCTGCTATGCCATCAAATTGCCATCTTTCTCTCCCCTTTGCAGCAAATGCTCAGAAAACTAACAGGATCTTTTTTGAAGAGTTCATCATGTGATGTGTTGTGCTCTTTTGGCTGCATTTTTGGTCATTTTAAATCCATCCATGCATACGGTACGTTACAATGGTATTTTAAGCAGCCACAAAAATGTCATTGTTTAATTTGCATTGTTGTTTTGCAATAACTCCATTTGATCATCTTATGGACTTTCAACAGCCTCTTATCATGATGATATGATCATATGATGATAATATATGACTAAATTATGCAGACTTAAATAATAGTTCATAAAAGGTGGTTAGAAACTACCAAAAACCGATGTAACATCAATTTAACCATTTTATTTGTACATGAAATGATAGAAAAAACATAGAATATATCTGCAATAACATCATAATATTTATTTCACTACATATAGTCCAACCCCTGTTTGACAAAAATGACAACTTCTGTATGAAGTTCTGTTCTGAACTTCATGCACATGTTTTTTTCCTGTGGAATCATAAAATGTGCAGTAAACATAACCTTTAACCCCTTATCCAAGTAGGATTTAATGTTTTACTTGAGGAAGATTGTAAGTTTCTTACCTAAATATTTCTTTCAGGAGGATTAGTTTTACACCACTACATAATTTGACACTGGGTGTTCCTAGTTAGTCAACTATTATATAGAAAATTGGCCTTTTCTATAAAATATTATGTAAACTAACCAATAGCATTTAAATAATTAGGTTCATCATGAGGAGTTTTATTTTATATGTAATGGTATATAACTGCAATAAGTAGCCTACTTCTGCTCTATTCTACTTGTTGATGTTCTACTTCCTTGTGCTATTTTAGTTGAGTTTAGGAAACACTTCTACTGTTATTGTTTCTTTTACCTCTGTCCCTCTAAAATACCATGTATGTAAGTTCATTATTGTTGATCAAAATATCATTAACCCTGCATATAATATAGTCTTGGTTAAGGAGCCTCTTGTTCACTGATAATGCAAATAATTCTAATAAAGTTGATTCAAGAGCTTACATGTAAGGTCTGTCTTCTTAAGGCTTCAATATCATTTAAATGTCCAGTCAAATAATGCCATCAAATTGTTATGAATTCCTACATCAAATACTTAACTGTTCATAAACATATTAATCTAATGTGTGTATTTTTTTTCTATTTTATCTTTCTGCCCGGTACCAAAAACACTTAATATATTTAAATATGTTTGATATTTGGGAAAATATATCAGAAAAAAGTACAACTTTTGAATCAAATGTCACTTAAGCATTTAAAGTGAATCTATTTTAAATGTCATTGTTTTTAATACATAAATGGTGAAATACAAGCTGAATTTTATGCCGTACTTATCCGTTGTGACTACGGCATTGTGAAGCATTAAAACAGGACCAGGCTGTAATCACCAAGCTTCAGTAGATATGAGCTGTTTTGTACTGATTCAACATTAGTCAGTCAGGGGGGGAACATTGCAAGATTCAGAAGTGGTCAAAGTAACTTAATATGGTATACTTTTTTATCAGAAGAAAAATCACTATCAGAAAAAACACATATTCATGCAGGAAAAAACAGGCAATGGTGACAGGAGGGTTAAAGACCTGGAAACATTGATATTTATTTATTTATTTTTAATACAACAGTGAACGATTCAGTTCAGCGGGAGGAACCCCAATGATTAAGAGGGTAATTCGGAGAATTGAGTCAGATTAATAGGTTAAAAGTTGATCATACAAGACTCAACATGACATTATTCTTGGTTGGGAGGAATGAAACTGGAAGGGAATACTGGAGACAATGAGATGATGTGTTAATGGGCATCTAGACAGCTGTAATAGCATTGTAGAAGGAGACAAGTTTATATAGGATCAAGTGTAACTCAGGAGTTAGTGTTAAATGTTGCTTTTTCTAGAAATTGAGATATTATTGATTTTTTTTAACATAAGGAAGGTCTAGGTTTATATAAATACTGTCCCATATTTCAAAACACTCAATCCACAGACAACAGCACACACTACATATTTAGAAATAGTGCCTTACAATTAGTGTGAGTGAAGTTGTGATGTCACAACTATACTGTCAACGCCCATCCCCCAATAACGAGACAGAAACAAATCAACCTCTTCTTTTTAGGTCTCCAGAGAGAAGCTGGAGAGATGTAAAACAACATTAAAATGATTTTGTTTTTGTAAATATGTTTTTGTTAGGGATATAAAAAAATCAAATAACACCAAGGAAAAATGTAAAATAAGTGACCGATATAGAGTTTATTTTTATTTTTATTTTTAGTTTCTTATTTTTCACACTCACTCCTACGTTACTACTACATGTAGTAGTAGTGTCTGCATAGAGTAGGTGGCGGTATGCACTTTCATACATGAAAAGATAAGGCGAAGAAGAAGAAGAAGAAGAAGGAGCTACGTCATCAGTCACGTGACGCAGTACGTAGCCTGGTTCACGCTGACTCTTCCTTCCCCGCCGCCGCCTCCTCCTGCCCGCTGATACTGCTATTCAGACGCAGTTTGACTCGAAAAGCGTGGGAGTCTCCCAGGAAAGCTGTCCGGTAAGACGATAACATGCCTGTCACGAACTGGAACATCCACGTTGAAGCTATTCGGTCCTGGTTCTTCACATAAAACAGCTGCTTAGCTTTGTGGAGATTCTAGGAACTTTGCTAATATGAACAACATGACGTTGAATACCAGATCATTTAATTGAATCGAATTTAATTCCGAACAGAAAACAGCTGGTAGGAAGTTCTTCAACGGTGACACAGCACTTCGTTTCCTGGTAATTGTTAGTGTGGGTTAGTGTTTGTTACCCAAAGCTAACATGGACCTCTGCACTGGCTACCTGCTAAACACATGTCGTTCTGACCCCCCCCCCCCAAATATTTATTTATATAACATACAAAACTTTCATCAGTTATATTCTCAGACTTCTCAAAGGACAAAACAGGTTTGATAGAATTAGCATGTCTGTACTTATTGAAATTTGTGATATTTTTCAATATGTTTACATACAAACAAGTCAAAGCATATATCATATGATTATGTACATGTATGAAAGCATGGCTCAAATGAGACCTAAAATACTTCTTTTTAATTCCTGTGGACTGTAGTATGATAATAATGATAATAATAAGTTTAGACAATATTTACAAAGTGATTTGACACAACAAAGCAGGATAAGTCAACATGATTGCAGTATTTACTCATCAGTGCTGACTGAGGGACAGTCTTTGAATTGAGAAACCATTTTTTAGTTTTTTCTTTGCAGTGGCTCAGTTCTGATTTCTCTCATGCCATAAAGATATATGTGCTATGAGCATGATGAGGCTTCACTGAAAAGAAAAGACCCACTTGTATCTGAGAGGATCTCAGAAATTGCCAAATAATGTTCACCTGAAGCTCTGTGTTTGACAGAGATGAACAACGAAAACTTCACCCTGAGCGAGAAGATCGTCTCCTCCTCCTACATCCGTCAGGGGTGCCAGGCACGCCGCGGCCACGAGCAGCTCATCAGACACCTCCTCGAGCAGGTAACGTCCACAGCTGGCTTCGCGTTTCCACACGATCACCCCGGTCACTGCAGACACATCCACTTCTCCCACTGTGTGCGCTGCAGGGCAAGTGTCCAGAGCAAGGATGGAGCGAGAGCACCATAGAGCTCTTCCTGAATGAGCTGGCCATAATGGACAGCAATAACTTCCTTAGCAACTGTGGCGTGGGCGAGAGGGAAGGAAGGGTGGCCTCCAGCCTCGTGGCAAGACGACATTACAGGTTCAAGTTTGGCATTACCTTCATGATGTTTGAATCGCGTTACTCTGCTTCATGTTGTGATCGGTGCAAAAACACAAATCCCTTGAATTGCGTATATATAAGAACTGCAACCAAGTACTTAAAAGCCTAATATGTAACATTTCAGGATTAACATGTGTAAAATTGTCCTATGTATTCCAACAACTTTCAAAGATATGAAAATTTACTCAAGATCAGGTTCCTACTAGTTTTCTCTGGAGCTTTTCACTACATCTCAGTCTTTTGCAGCAGATTGAGTTTGCACACTATTCATCCTGTTGCATTATCACTGAAGTATCATACTCAAGCTATCTTCATGCCAATCTGCTGAGGAAGAAATGCAGTAGAAAAATTTATATATATATTTTTCCATTTGAAATCATAGCTTTTCAGTGCTCTCTGGTGGACAAACTATCTAATTGCATTCTTAGTTAACCTTAGTTAAGGTTTAAATTGCAGGCGCCTTAGTGATGATTTACTTCACATAACAGTAACCCACAAATAGGAAATGTGAATGTCATGCTTAACAAAGGTTAGGAAGTTGTATAACTGTTCCTGCTGTGACATTCAGCTGTTTCCTGAAGGTTGATCCATGGCATCGGTCGGTCAGGTGACATTGCTGCTATTCAGCCAAAAGCTGCAGGATCCAGCTTGCTGAACAAACTCACCAACTCTATGGTGCTGGACATCTTAAAGCTCTCAGGTGTGTTTGTCTTATCAAACAAAGGGCATTACACACTTTCCAAGAACATTGAGTACTTTTCTTCTAAATACTAGTTTAGCCACTATGAATGAGTTCTTTGAAAGTTCTTTGAAAGAGGGGGAAAAAAAACAACCTTGTATGCTGTGTTTCAGGTGTGCGCAGCGTGGCGAGTTGCTTTGTAGTTCCCCTGGCAACAGGAATGAGCCTGACTCTGTGTTTTCTGACCCTTCGTCATCGGAGACCCAAGGCTCGCTATATCATTTGGCCTCGCATCGACCAGAAATCCTGTTTCAAAGCCATGATCACAGCAGGTGATAATACCACTTTTTTTGTGTAAAGTGTCTGTTGAATAGAATTAAATATGTGATGACAGGCATTATATTTGTCTGTCAGCACTTTCAGATGAATCCAATCATGCTTGTAAGAAGCGCCTGAGGGCTTTCACTGTCTATTGCTCATGTCTGACGGATTTATCAGGTTTTGAACCAGTGGTGGTGGAGAATGTTCTGGAGGGTGATGAGCTGCGGACAGACTTGGAAGCAGTTGATCGCAAGATTGAGGAGCTCGGAGCAGACAACATCCTGTGTGTTCATTCGACTACCTCCTGCTTTGCCCCACGAGTGCCTGACAGGTAGACTTTTCATAACAGTTGGTTTTTAAATATCATAGATGAAATGAGGATTACATATATTATCTTGTCCTGCAGGCTTGAGGAACTGGCCGCTATGTGTGCCAAATATAAGATTCCCCACATAGTTAACAATGCATATGGAGTGCAGTCATCCAAATGCATGCACCTTATACAACAGGTAGGTGCCACAAATCTCCAACCCTCGTTCATTCTGTGGAATATTTGTGTGAGTCTTTTGAAGCGGAGAACACTTCTGAATAAAAATATGTATAAGCAGCTTAATTACATGGACCTTTCCCATTGGAGACAGAGACAGCAGTTGCCTACATCATTCTTGGACTGTCTTTCATCAGGGGGCTCGTGTTGGAAGAATTGATGCCTTTGTACAAAGCTTGGACAAGAACTTCATGGTTCCAGTAGGTGGCGCCATAATCGCTGGCTTTGATGAGTCCTTCATTCAGGAGATAAGCAAGATGTACCCAGGTAAGTCTCCGGCGTGCGTGTGTGTGTGTTTTGTACAGATTTTGTGAGCGAGTATGAATTTAAACTTTAGTGCTTAATTCTGTTGCATTTAATTTCTCCGTATGTACAGAATTTTCACTTTGGTGTTGTACTCGCTACATCTAAAACATTAAAATGTGATTTTTTTTTTTTTTTTTTTTTAAACAAACAGCTCACAAATCATACCAATAAATAATCAATATTGCCATTGTCTTTGACCATTTCATCATGTTCCCAATATTAAAATGGTTTTAATGCCTTATACCTTGAGGATTAAAGGGGCATGTTGCAGGTGTTTTGTAGTTTCCAGAAACACTTGATCGCTTTTGTTATTTAGCAAATATTGCCTAAATTAATGAGTTTGTATGACTGCGATTATTTACATCAATTGTGCATAATTAATCGCTTTTGTTTGGTACTCGGAAAACATTGATTTGATACCCAGCTATCACCCGTAGCTATAAATCAAGAATGACGCTTGTATTATTGAAAAGGGTAATGTGTGAATTACTGTTGGTATTTATACCTCTTTATTTAAATAAAGTTAGTCTAGTTTATTCAACAGCTTCACACACGCACTGCTTGGCCCTCTTTGTCTAGGTCGAGCATCAGCCTCACCTTCCCTTGATGTCCTCATCACACTTCTCACTCTAGGAGCCAGCGGCTATAAGAAACTCCTGTCAGATAGAAAGGTGAGAGCATGCACAGCACACATCACCTTTTATAAAGCTAAATATAGCTTGACACACACTTGATGCAGGGCGTGTTATGTGTTGAATGTTCTCGCATGGTTTGACTAGAACAATGTGGCTTGTTAAACAAACACTGCAGCAATGTTAGTCATTGAACTGCATCTAAGAATTGTACGTTCAACAACAAGAATATGTTACCGTGTGTGTGTATGTGTGCTGTGTTGGCATCGTTCTCCTAAATACAGCAAAGAGCATCTTGTATAAGTCATACAGAGTCACAGTGAATCACAAATATTTCCAATTTTGACTGGGTGTGTTTAGCCCTCAGCTTTAGTCGTTTCGACTTGAGTGAGTAGGCGTGCTTTGTCCGGGGAGGAGTTGAGGCAAGATTAAATTGATCCAGAAGTTTCAGGAATCAGCCCCTGGTGGCTCCCTGCTTTAAAGCAGAGTTGCTCACAATGCAGCATCCTCCTCTTCAGATGTAGGCACTGCAGCATTTTCACACCTCTGAGCTGCTGGAGGATCAATGTAGCAAACTATGAGTTTCTGTTGATGATTGTCCTTCAGGAAGATTCAGAAATAAATGACTCTTCTTTAATCTTGAAAGGATGCCACTGGATCTTTTTAGAAAGCTTCATCACATGCTGGTTGACAATGTAAGTTGCTTGCTCATGTCGCAAAATGACATATCTCCCAGGATGGCTTAGAATATTCAAAATGCTATTAGCGTGAAACCTGCACCATAGAGAGGAAGATAGGAAACTCCTCTGGCCTCTCACATGACCCGACGCCATCAAAGCTCATTGATTTCTCTCAGTCCACATCATGCATAATTAATGTACTGGACGCCTTTTATTCATAGTGTCTGCAGAACTGAGTGATTTCCCCCCCCCCACACACACACATACACGAGGTCAAAAGCTTTAAATAATTTAAAATATTTTATCTTCTGATTTTCGACCTCATGTAACCATATTAGAAAATATCTAGATTTTGCAAACAATCATCCGATGATGTGTGTTTTCCGTAAAGGATGGAGACCAGTCACTACACACACTTCACTTATTGTCTGCAGAGGCGTAGCCAAGTACTCTCACTGCCACGAGCACCCCTCCTCTCAGGATAGTAAAGTCATCCTTTGTTATTGGAGAACAAGGGACACTTGGAGACACTTGACATCGTTGAAAGCCTGTTTGTGTTTGACTCATGACAGAGAAAAACTCTTCCTTCTTGATGCTCTCAAATTAGGAATGTATGAGTCAGCAGAGAATGCTATGGCTGTGACACACACACATACACACACCGCAGCAAAGAGCAGATCCTTTAATGTGCCGATGCTTCACCGGGGAATCTGGCACCAGTTACCTAGCCAGCAACAAAAACACTGCGTTATTTTGTTGTGCAGTTTCCCTGCCTGGCCCGGGCTCATAAGATCTGTGTCCAGAACTCCTTTGCCCTTATTCAGTCCTCCAAAACGCTGCTTTGGGTACTCTCAAAACTCTGCAACAAACACATCAACAAATTAAATATTAGAAAATCCTATTTTAAAAGCATATGCTCCTCCTCACCTGTCTGTCTAATTGATCCCAGAAGTGGACTGGTTTGTGGTTGAAATTGCCTGATTAGCAATAAACCAAGTTTGCTGCTGCTGCTAATATAAGGTTGTGGCAGTGTGTGAAAGCAGCATTGTATTACTATTTATAGTTCCTTTGTATGGCCTCTGGCTCCCTCGAGATCTGCCTCTCCATGCATCTTCTCTGTGTCCACATGTCTGCAGGAGATTTACTCGTTCCTGGCTGAGGAGCTGAAGAGCCTGGCCTCAGCACACGGGGAGAGATTGCTTCATACCCCACATAACCCCATCTCATTGGGTAAGCTCAATGTACTGGTTATAGGCTGGCAGGTCCGTATATTTTGGTGCATTTTTTGAGTAGGGAAAGTTGTTTGTCATTTCTTATTGGATATTTAACAGTGTTTGAAAGTAACGAAGTATATTTATCTTGTTGTTTCTTCTTTACTCTCCCATTAATCATCATAAATGGGCCTAATCTGGTGACCCTTTGGATAGGGTTTTTCATGCAATTGAGTATTTTTACATTTCTGTATTGTGCTTTTACTGAATTAAAGGATCTAAACACTTCTTCCACCCAGGATATTTAATGAAATAAGTGTGTGTGTGTCCTCTAGCCATGTCTCTGGATGGTCTCCAAGCCGGATGCGACGGAGCAGTGACTCAACTGGGCTCCATGTTGTTCACCCGGCAGGTGTCGGGAGCCAGGTAAGAAAGTATGGAGAAGGGTGTGGAAATAATCTGGCAGGAATTGGACGAAAAAGGGAGTAGGGACAAGAGGGTGTGGAGTTGTGTGTGTGTGTGTGTGTGTGTGTGTGCCTAGAGGGTAAGGAAAAAGCTCAGAGAGATGATACTTAAGTCAAAAATGGGGATGCAGTGCATGTTGCCAAACAACATGGCCACTGAAAATCAGCCAGATGGATTTGCTGAGTAAGGTGGAGTGGAAAGTACTTCGGATGATTAGACTTTCCTTCCTGTTAGTGCTGCCTACTTATTTCGCAGGATGTGTCCATTACAGGATGATGTTGTCTCCACTGGGAGACAGGCACAAGCTCTGACGCCACTTTGACAGCCATGTTCTGGGAGGGAGGAGTATTTATCAACTCAGTCACTCACTGATGCATAAATACAGAACTCAAAGTGCCTGTGCATGTTGAGTGTCATTTGTTTCCTTCCATTATTTTTGACTATGGGTGACCATCTAAATATTTTAAATATCCCCAATGAATGATTTATTTGGGTCATTCTGTCATGATTGTTTTGCGTTGGTCAGATTTTAATGCACTCATAGCTCAAATGCATTTCAAAAGTGTCAAAGAAACCACTGCCACAGTTCCTTCCCTTCCTCTCTCCTTGCTCTTCTTCCAAGTGAATGTTTTCCAAGGTCAGTGTGGAGCTTTCTCTGATCTTTTATCCTTGTAGCTCAGTAGAATACTTAATGAGAGAGACCGACTCCAAAGGTTTATGACACACATTTATCTTTAGAATCTGTAGCAGAATATAAGAACACTTTTATTAAAATGCGGTGGAAATTACAACTATACGGTTTAGTTCATACATGTGGTTTCTTGGTTTACCTCCTGCGACTTGAATAATTTATGAGTACATCATCTCTATGGGGTCATAGTGATACGACTGTAGTCTGTGAGGGGGAACCAGCTTTTTCCATATCAACAATGAGCTATTCTCTCATCCAGCAAACTTGATTAATAGAGGTATACATCTTAGGACAATGCATTTCTCAGCTATGACGTCTTCTCTCATACACATGGTCCTAATATTTAGTAAATGATTTCACTTGAAAGTGAGTTTAAACAGTGCAGACATCAGTGAAACCTTGTCAGATTTCAGAGGCATAATATTGTTTACAGTATTAGAGTCTGACACTTAAAATATATAAATTTTTTTTTAATTCAATGGTGAATTTGTGAAGAGGTTTGCTCAGTTGAATGAAGCTTTTAACAAAGACGATAACTAGCAGGAGTTGAATTACAAGGTAAGCTGTCCCTGTGTATATTTGGATAAACTTACTTAACACAGTACATGTACAATGGATATAAAAAGTCTACACAACCCTGTTTAAATTACGAGTTTTCGCGATGTAAAAATATAACACAAAGATAATCTCACAACTTCACAACCTCTAACTTGTACAACACAATTGAAAACAAACGAAAATCTTTTAGGGAGGTAACATAAAAATAAACCACTGAGATAATGAGGTTGCAAAAGTGACACACCCTCTTATAACTGGGGATGTGGCTGTTTGATTTTAACCACTTACATTCAAACTCATGTTAAATTGGAGTCAGCACACCTGCCATTTAAAGTGTCTGATTAACCCCAAGTAAAGTTCAGCTTGTTCTAGGAGGCTTTATTTTTTGACATTTTTGTAGCCACGTGTGTCTTCCAGCACAAACCATGGGCCACAGCAAGCCTCCAATCAATCAGAGGATCTCATTGTTTAAAGATATCAGTCAGGTGAAGGATACAACGAATTTACAAGGAATTAAATATACCATAGGCTGGATATAACATTCAAGTCTCCTTTTGCAAAAAGACATTTGGAATCTCTCGAATGCATGTGGGGAAAATGTTATGGTCCCATAAAATAAGGTTGAACTATTTGGCCCCAATTCCAAAAGGTATATTTGGCACAAAAACGGCACCAAAAGAACACCATGCCTACAGTGATGCATGGTGGTTGCAGCATCAGGCTTTGGGCCATTTTGCTTCAGCTGGAACTGGGGTCTTAGTCAGGATGGAGGGACTTATAAAGAGTTCTCTATACTAGTCTGTGTCGGCACACAACCTTCAGGTTTCTGTTAGAAAGCTGAAGATGAACTTTATTTTTCAGCATGATGGCCCAAAACTCACATCCAAATCAAGAAAAGAATGTCTTCACAAGAATAAGATTGATGTTTTGAAATTACCAGAACTGAATCCAATCAAACATCTTTGTGTGATCTGTAGAGGGCTGTGATACCCTCACAATCTGTGAGATTTGGAGCTGTTTTTCAAGTAAGAGTGGGCCAATATTGCCACATGACGATATCACGCTGATGGAATCCTACCCAAAAAGATGAAAAGAGTGCTATAATAAAAGCCAAAGGTGCTCAACAAATGCAACCAGGTTATTTCAGGTTTATTTTTCTCCTTTAAAGGTTTCAATTCTTTTTTTTTATTGTGTGGTACAGGTTAAAGTTCACATTTAAACATTTGTTTTTTCACATCACAAAACCTGGCAATTTAACGGGGGGGGGGGGGGGGGGGGTGTAGACTTATTTTCACTCTATGTTCTTGCAAAACTGTCCCTATTAACTGTATTTAAACAAACTGCTCTTAAAGCTAACAAAATGAATTTAAATCTCAAACCACAGAATTTCCTGTGAAATTGAAATTGAGATGCAACTACCTATTATTGCAAGATAAAAAACAAGATAAACCTAAGATTAAATAACACATGAATGCAAAGCATACACCTCACATCATGTTTGATGTTGCACAGTCGTCTTATTATTACACCATCAAGACACCTGTACTTTTATGCCCTGAAAATCTTGAAAATGTATATCTTGTGATTGATACAATTTGTCCAATAGTGAGTAGAATTGTCTTGAATTCTCAGAATTACGCTGGCTGAAAAATGTTTAACCCTTTGATTTTGTTTAATTTAATCAAAATAAAATTTGAAAGAAGAAAATTCATCAGCCAGTGAAATAAGATTTAGATAATTTTAGTCAATATTGTACTAATTCCATCAAATACAAGATATTTTCACTTTTCTTTTTTTGCAGTGTAAGTGTAATTTTACACCATTGAATGCAAATGAGGAACTTTATACTGAGGAACTTCTCAAACATTTGCACTCTATGCCCTTTGCTCTCTGACCTTCCATGCTACATTGAAGTAGAAACAAACCAGATGAACAAACCAGAATGTGAAATGTTGCCAATCTAAATGGAACTATATCCTGTGTGATTAGATTGTACTGTTACAAATTAGATTGGAGATGAGAATAAAATCAGAGGCTAACACAAATAGTTATTTTAGAAAGAAATATGAGAATGAATTTTGATTCAGCTCGGCTGCCATATAAATAAATATAGTCTTAACTGTACCACAACATGATTTTTTTATCTGTGCATCTAGGGTAATACCACTGGGCAAGGAGCAGACAATAAGTGGACACACATTCCGTGGCTTCATGTCACACTCGGAGGTTTACCCCTGCCCTTACCTCAATGCTGCCTCAGCTGTGGGCATCACTCGAGAAGATGTGACGCTGTGCATTAAAAGGCTTGACAAGTGCCTGAAGACACTGAAGAAAGAAGGAGCTGCCATTAAAAGTAGTTCTCCTTTACTGCCAACGGGCCAGGAGGACACTAACAGGGAATGACTGGGTGGCAATAAGAACATCACAATGACTGCATTCTTTCCTTTTTTTTGTGTGTCTGTCTTTATAAATGTATACATGTAAGTCAAGACGTCTCTAAGGAATTAAATGATCAAGGAGCCCCGGTTGACAAAGTGATTTCTGATTAGTTTTTCCAACTCTTCACACTGTGTGTGTGTGTGTGTGTGAATGGCACCTACTAATGGATTATCAATCTAGACCTATAATAAGGTCAGAGACTGTGCTCAGCACCACCAGCTGGAGAGGAAACTGTGCAGGTGTTCAACACAAACTGAAATGACCCAAGCTGATGTCACTGATTCATTCCCTCATCTGTGAAGTTGCGCTAGAAACTGAACAAAATCTGCCGATGAATAAATCCCCAAGCACACTGATCTAAAGTTAGACCAAAGCATCTGCAAAGATTGAATTGTTTATATATGCTTCATTTTATTATTTTATTATCAGACAGAATAGAATATGGGTCTACCACTTTACACAGCAGTGCAGTTATTGGATGAATTACGCTATGAACCAGCTGGTCTTGAATGTAATTAACTGTGAGTCTCATATTCTTTGCTATTGGGCAGACACTGTCTGCATACTTGTTCTGGGAATACATGAGGCTTTCATATATAGAGAGAGCTGCGTGCAGAATGCTGTGCTAGCCCTTCACACAGTGTGTTGTAATGTGATACCAATGCTGTTGAACCATTTACTCGATTTGAACCATGCATATTGAATTAGCTCATTTATTTTCAGGCAATCTAACATATAGTAACAGATAATCAATTACGCACACCAAACATTGACAAATTTTGAGTTAAGTAAAGGAAAGCTATGTACTAGTATGGGTATCTTACAAAAAAGGAACTGTACGTTTGTAAATGTAAGATGAATTTCTGCCTCAGCAAAGAACATCCACAGCAGAATTGATCTTTAATCACACCAGTCTCCTCCATTTTTGCACATTAAGGTTTTCTTAAGTCCTTTGTCTCACTCTGTTTGAGCTCCAATCTCATTCATTGAGAAGCAGAGCAGGTAGTTCCCAGAGGCACAAAAATAGACTCCCACTAAAGCCTCTCTGACTGATGACTAATCTATATTTCGATACTGCAGCGTCCAAGTTCCCCTTCCCTTCATCTGCTGTGTTTCATCAAGTTTCATTGCTTTTTGAAAAGCTTGGATCATGGGAAGTAGCTCGGAAACACTCATCTGGTTCAGGATCGAAAGAACTGGCTGCCATGCCTGGATCAGACTGCTGTGTAGTTGCAGCGTGTGTGCAGGGCCCAGGTGTGTTTGGGCACAGTAATGTTTGCAGTCAGCACGGTGGCTTTCAACTGCAATTATTAATGCGGGTCAGAATATGTGTAGCAACAGCAAGTGCAGAACCAATCCTCCCAGCAGTAACCGTGACAGTCGGCTGGCATCAGAGAGATAAGGATGCTGTATCAGCACACTTTCACTGTTCCCAAGCTCTACCCAGCCATTTAACAAAAAACGGTGGAAAATCACCTTGCGGCGTGATAACTCCACTACAGCGCAGCACTCTGAAAAGCATGGGAGGCTTCCACAAAAGAGTTGCTTCCTTGGTTTCTGCTCCGGTGGCACCTTGTTAGCTTTGCTCAGAATTAAGAAATAATGAGTTGTAGATTGTTTGAATTGCTGCATTTGTATGTGGCACACTGCTCCATGATATAAGATGCCTTTTAATATGCACCGACTGTCCTGGGGTATTTTTGTCTCCCTCCCTGCCCTGTCATCACTTTGCAGTGTTTCCCCATCTTTTGCTGATGTTGCAGAGATGACACGGGGAATAGGGAGGGACGTGCTTTCGCATGCCGGCAGTTTTAAAGGATCCCCTTCTATTGATCAGCTCTGCTGCAGTGTGTAAATCAGAAAAGGTTTAACACATTGCCTTTTTTAAATGCAACCGAGTTAACAATATGATGATGTCAGGCGTTTCCCAGAGAAAACCAATCATGTGAAGGAAACAGTGATATCATCATGAACACATGGGGGGAAAACAAGCCATGGTATGACCCCAGTGAGTTAGCTTTTCCAGGAGCACTGAATTATTGTCTTAATGGTTAAAACGGCAAGACTCTGGCAGCCTCATATTTCCCTGAAACCCAAATGAGTGTTTCCTCACTAAAATAGACTTGCTTAAAAAAAAAACATATTCCCCCTGAAATGTGCACACAACACACTCAATCATAAGCCTAAAGCAGCCTGGGGATGTTGCTGGATGACAAACGGCCCCTCGCTCCCGGCTCTCAGCAGGTAGAGTTCAGTGATGGAGTGTTAGAGTGGCACAAACAAGGCCATAGATTTGCAGACAGCTACTGAATGGGGCCACAGTCAGACTACCAACACAGCCATTTGGTTACCAAAACACTACCAGCAGGGATAGTGCATCTGGTTTATTTACCGCCATGTCCGTTATGGACCTGGATTCCTATTATTTATTACACGTAAGCAGACTTACTTCATAGCATAAGGTATAAGTCATGTTGACTGTCGTAGCCATATTTAGGGACCTTTAGAGCTCCCTTGAATTTAAGTGTTTTATGATAAATCGCTTTTATTCTTAGGATTGCGGGTGAAGTGCCAGACACTGGCCTCATGATATATGATACATGTTTCTCAATATTCCCATAGCATTTAGCTGTCTAAATCAGTGGTTCTCAAAGTGGGGTCCACCAGCAAAAAGCCAAATCATTTTAATTATAAGTCCATCCACAAGTAACGCAATTACATTTTTGTAATGGGTTTCATATGCTTTCTTTAACATCTAAAAGCAAAAATCTTATCAGATGGGGTTCCATGGTCTAATTTGTGTCAGTTTAGGGGTTCTTGACATGAAAAAGATCGAGAACTACTGGTGTCAACTACAGCACTGAGCAGCTCCAGCTACAGAGGCGCTGTCCATGGTGCGGCAGGAGCCTGTGTGTGGAGGAGGGGTAGCCTATAGCTTACTGTATATGTACAATATTACACTTTCTATACATATAATATATCACTCCCTGGTGTTTGACACTGGGGTATCAATCAAACCTGTGCTGGTAGAAATAACATGTGTATGTTTAAAATAACGCCAGAAATTGGCAAAAACACATTTTCGCATTATTATTATTATGTAATTGACGTCATTTGAAAAGTATTTAAAGGAAATCTAGAAATGCGTTATGGCAGCATGCGGTATATCTGCGGATGTATATAAACTGCATTTACAATAAACGCCACACATGTTGAAAATGTAAGAGTTGGAAAATGCCATGAACTGTCAATATAGGCGTTTTTTAATCAGAAGCAGCCTAATAATGGCTTCTTTTCTTTTTCTCCCTCTCTCTCTCGATGTATGGCGCATGGTTATTTAACCACCAGTTACCCGACTGGAGCTCCGGCTTAATAAATAATTAAAGTGGACGGAGGGGAGCTGCAGCTGATTTGCTGATGTCAGGGAGCCAGTGCAGCATTTCATGGTGCAGGGTGTAAACGCGCGGTGCCATCTGCCTCGATCGGTGCTCTCGGCAAAAACCTCACACATGCAAGCCCCGCAAGAAAGATGCCACCAACTCTTAAGATTTGGGCATTGTTCTGCGCGTCGCTGTGCTGCCTGTGTCAACCGGCTCATATGAAGAAGGCTTTCCGATGTCCTTCAACATGCAGCTGCTCCAAGGAGTCTATCATCTGCGTCGGGTCCTCCTATGTCCCAAGGATTAGCCCCAACGACGTCAATTCTTTGTGAGTAGCGCGCATATTTCGACATCCGCAGCGATATCGGCTTATTAAGTTTCATTCCAGTTGTTTCTGGGCAGTTTTACAACAACCACCCCGTGTGTAAGAGCTGGGGTTGAGAGGCAATGCGGTGCTGATTCCTTTTTCTGGCTCCACTTTTCTGTGCATTATGTTGATCTTCTCCGCTTCTTTCAGGAGTATCGTCAATGGGACCTTCTCTGAGGTCAAAGAGGCGATGTTTTCTCACATGCCATCTCTTCAGCTACTGTAAGAGTATTTCAACTGTTTAAGGCTTTCCAGCGTGACATCTCCTCTTGTAGAAAAGGCCTCTTATTTGGAAAGATGCTAATGTCATGTTAAATTCAGGTTTAAACATGTGACTTTTAAAATCTTCTCTGTGGACGTTGAACATTTTAAATGCATCATTTGGCTATAGTATGTCTCAAGATGTGATGCATACACAACAAAACACTCATTGCACATCAAATAAATCATAGCATGTAATAACATGTTAATGAAATAGGGTTTAATACGTAACCTATTTACAGGGAAAATTTGTTCTTAAAGGTTTGGGAACCTGAGAATAATTTAAAGCACGATAATGGCAATCTGGGCCTGAGCTTTTAGAGTAGTACCTTGCCTTCCTGTACTTACAGAGGCCATCAATCTAAGTGATTGCTATGATGTCAGCATAAACAAAGGCGTGGTAGGTATAGGGCATTTAAACAAAGTGATGACACACTTTAAGATTCACATTTTACGCAGCTGTTCATGTGTTGCATCTTGGTATATAGAGAGTTACTGTATACATTAATGCAAAAGAAGAAAGAAGAATGGTGATAGAGGCCATAAAATAACTAGTGTTATGATTATTAAATGTTACAGTCTTTGTTTCACAAGTGTTCTGGCATTAAGAATTCAATTGACAGCATTTGGAGTCGGTGCTTTTGTAGCTACCAGAGTTACTATAGAGAAAATCTTCTGCACTATTTTTCCAGAAAGAAGCATGAAACCCTAAATGATGTTGGCAGTCAGCATTTCTTTAAGTGTATTTTATTATTCATTGCAGACTTCTGAATTCCAATTCTCTCACGACTATAAGGGATGATGCATTCTCAGGCCTTCCACATCTGGAGTATCTGTAAGTTATTTGAATGTTTTCATCAAGATAGAAAAATAGGACATTCAGTGAATTAGTGTAATATCTAGACATGGTGTTTGCTATATTAATTTAATGAGCTTTAGCTGGATCAACTTGCACACTAACATAAGAGTCTTCTAGAAATATTGTTATACACACAGGTTTATGTGGTTGGATGGTTGTCTTTTCTTAAGTGAAAAGAGCCAGGAAATACAGCCTGTATGCCCTCTAGTGGTTTAATTTGTACCAGAAAAGAATCTTTAGTCACATAATTATAACCTATTTTCTTTAAAAAAGTGTATCAAGGTTGTTGGTTGCATTATGGACCATTTTGAAAAATAACATCTGTCTGTTCAATAAAAATATACATTTACAGTATTGGTATAACAATATTATATTGCAGGAAATATATTAACTTGCTTGTGACCTTCACAAAAATGTGTCATTATATATATATATATATATATATATATATATATATATATATATATATATATATATATATATATATATATATATATATATATATATATATATATATATATATATATATATATATATATATATATATATATAAACGCTGCATTTTAGTGAATTCCCTTACCCTACATTTATCACTAAATCCATCATGTTTGTTGTTACCTCCCACAGGTTCATCGAGGGTAATAAGATAGAGACTACATCCAAATATGCCTTCCGAGGACTCAGGGACTTGACTCACTTGTATGTTCCAACATTTTAATTCATTCCCTTAAAAAATGTAGATATAGAATATAAAATATATCTGCTGAATGTGTCTTTAAATACAGAGCAATGGATAGTGCAAGTGGTGCTAAATAATGTTTTATTAGGGTTAAAGGTGATTGGGTTGAACATTAATGGAGATACTGAAAAATGTTGTTTGGATTCCAGGTTTTGGAGTTGGAGTTGTTAGGAGTTGTCTGCACATGGTTACATAGAATGTGAAAATATGTTTTTTTCCTGTTTCTAGCAGTAAAACTACTCTTATATTTTATATATTGATCCAATTCTGTGTAGGTCTTTGGCAAACAACAATATTAAAGCCCTGCCCAGGGACCTCTTCATTGACCTGGACTCACTGATAGAGCTGTAAGTTGAAAGTATTGGGCTAAATAATGGAATGTCCTTTACTGTCATCACCATCCAGAATAATCTGTCCTTTGTTCAATATTGCCAACTCACCAACTATATTCATCTGTAACGCAGTGTTAGATAATGTTGTTTCTTTGCAATGACATACAGTTTTCCTCTTCTACAGGGACCTGCGAGGTAATGCCTTTGAGTGTGACTGCCGTGCCAAATGGCTGATGACGTGGCTGAAAAACACCAATGCTACAGTGTCGGATGTCATGTGTGCCGGACCTGAGGACATGAAGGACAAGCGCCTCAATGATATGACCAGCCTGCAAAATGAGTGCATCTCCACGGGTGAGAAACACCCGAGCCAGCTTTGTCTCTAGTCCAGCACATCAGTGTCAGCCTTTCTTCAGTTTTATCCTTAGAATGTATCTAATGTAATATATCTGCTTAACAAAAAAAAATATCCTTCCATAGATTTCGTCCTTCATCAGTCCGTGGCATCAGAATCTCTGTCTGTTGACACGTTCAGCTATAAGAACGATGTCTATGTGGCTATTGCTGCTCCCAGTGCAGAAAGCTGCATGATTTTCCAATGGGACCACATAGAAATGAACTTCAGGACCTATGATAACATAACAGGTATGATATGGTCTTTATATCTGTCTCATAATACCCTTGTTGAGTTGTAGACTCCTGTCTACTGACCTGACCAATATGACCAATATGTCCCTTTCCCTGCCTTTCAGGTCAGTCCATTGTGGGATGCAAGTCCCTCGTCATCCAGGACCAGGTATTTGTGATTGTTGCTCAGCTCTTTGGTGGTTCCCATATCTACAAGTTTGATGAGGACCAAAGCAGGTTCAGCAAGTTCCAGGAAATTGAGGTGTCCAAGATCTCCAAGCCCAACGACATTGAGGCATTCCAGATTGGCTCTGACTGGTTCTTTGTGATTGCAGACAGCTCAAAAGCAGGCCTGTCCACCCTCTACAAATGGAATGATAAGGGTTTTTATTCATACCAGTCGCTACATGAGTGGTACCGTGACACAGACGCAGAGTTCTTGGACCTGGATGGGAAGGCCCATCTTATCTTGGCAAGCCGCTCGCAGGTGCCTGTGATCTACCAATGGAGCCGAAACAACCAGAAGTTTGTGCTGCAGGGTGAAATCCCCAACATGGAGGATGTAGTAGCTGTCAAGCACTTCCGGATCAAGGAGGAACTCTACCTGGCTATGACACGGTATATTGGTGACTCAAAAGTTCTAAAATGGGGTGCCAAACAGTTTGCAGAGATTCAGGCCTTACCTTCAAGAGGTTCCATGATTCTCCAGCCGTTTTTTTTCAAAGAACGTTATTACCTGGCCCTGGGAAGTGATTACACCTTCTCGCAGGTCTACCTGTGGGATGACGACAAGAAACTGTTTGACCGTTTCAAGGAGGTGTACATCCAGGCACCACGCTCCTTCACCGTGGTTTCCACCGACCGTCGGGACTTCATCTTTGCCTCTAGCTTTAAGGGAAACACACAAATCTTTGAGCACATCATCATTGACTTGAGCTTGTGAGGGATTGTGCCTTATTGTCCTTCCTGCAATCTAACGTCTTCCACTAAAAAGAGCCATCAAGGAAAAAGTAAAAACAGGAACAATGAACTGTTGAACATCAAATGCTATGTAGTTTTTTTTGCCACAAATAAGAGCTGGGTCAAGTAGTATTTGGAATCCATTTAGTTTGAGTTGATCTTGACTGTCTATCCTTGTCCTATTACCTGTTCTCATGACCTCTCAGACTTTCAGAGGTACTCCCTTTTCAGGAAAGCTGTTAGTCAAGAGGGTGGACAATTGGAGAAGGCTGCTAGCATTGTCTTAAAAATCCAGCTTCCATTAGTTTGGAAATGTTTGAAATATGATTTGAGCTGTTTAGATGTATATATTTTGCATTGGTAAGTTTGAATACCCCCTGTGCTTTTATATGAGAAAAAACATACACCAGGACCCGAGAAAGATCATATTGCTAGTTTTGTTTTACTCTAATTTGGGAGAATCTGAGGATTTAACAGGTGTGGTTGTTCATCTTTGTATCGCTTACCTCATGTCCATACCCTGCGGTAATGTACTGTATGTTGCCTTATCAGCGCTGGGGTTCTGTGTTCTGATGGGCTTACAGTGCCTCCCTCTGGCCGTGATAAAGTATCACACCCCTTGCTTTTTCATACAGGAAATGTCTTGAAAGCACAAACCTTTAACTATTGTTTCAGAGATCCTAGTCCTTTAAGTAATACATGTTACTGTAGGTGCCATAAACTGTATGGTACACAGAAAAAGAAGAAATGATGTTGGTTAAGAAAGTAAAATATACAGGAATGGATATATTGCCTTCTTAGGCGAATTAATATGAATGGATAGACCCCATTTCCTGGTAGATACTCTTTTAAGTCAGAGGTACTATAAGTGGTAAAGTAGATAGAAGGTCTTTTTAATCTATGTAGAAAGTGGAAAGGACCTGTGTTTGTCAGGGTTATTATTCCTTACAACTTTGAAAATAACAATTATTGATCTACTGACATAATTTAACATTTCCTAATAGTATTACTAAAAAGCTCCTTAGTATTATAGAACTGCTTCTGACTGGGACCTTGACACTGGTCTGTCACTGCAACAGATGAAGTCAAAGGTCAAATGAACTCTTATGAATGAGAATATCATTTGTTCGTCCAAACATGGAGGAAACAAAGTGTTTATGTAAATATATTTACTCTAGTTGAGAGGCTTTTTCAGTCATTCTGTTCTTTGAAAATACTGAATGTTGACTTACAAGCTACAAAATGTACATAAAACAAGGACTGCAGTGCTACTACCTGTCACACTAAAATCAGAATGAAACTTTGCACTTACTTTGAAAAGATAAAAATGTTACTGCAGCTTGCAAGAGCATGACATTCAAAAAAAGAGTGTTTGCTAAATTCTTTTTCAAACTCAGAAGTCTTAAAACTCTACTACTCATTAAGTGAATGGTATTGCAAATAAAAAAAAGAAAGAAAAAAGAAAAGTAATGGAATATGCAAGCTTTACAACATGCAGATTCTTTTTTTATGATTTTGTTTTAAGCATATTGAATGTTACTCTCAAAATATACTGTAAGTTTCATCAGTTGAGTATCAAAAATAAATGTGTAAAAATAAGATTGTAAGATGTGTTTACTCATTTATTGATCATTAGGTTTAGGGCATATCACTCAACGTTCATTATAACCCTCCAAAGTATCATAGTCAGTTGACCAAACATGCCTCAGGTGCGAGTACAGCATAAAATGCTATATATGGGCAGGGCAATAGACACCAAGCAGGAAGGAGAAAGTTCCAGGAAGAACTTACAGATAAATAATAAGAGCAGCAGTTGAATTCAGATAGACAGACATAAATCATAGCTACAGCGGACACGACGGCACTTCAACTGTAAGTACAGGATCATATATTCCTCTATCATCTACCTTAAAATGAATTTATAATTAAACTGTGTGCTACTTCCAGAGAAGCATACTCATATAGACCTACTGACCTTCTCTATTATTACATTTACTTGATGACATCATAAATGCACCCTTTTTTCAAAGTGTTTTTTGTTACGTAATTTTGTAATGATATTACAGTACGCAAGTTATTTTTAGACATTTCGCTACTCCACACATTGAAAGTTGAGTTCTCTTTTTCAGCTTGAATGAGGAAGTTCAAGGTGTGGTACTCATTCTTTTAGTCCTAGATACAATGATGCTTAATACAAATTTATTTTCAGTTAGGGGATTGTTGAGGGTAATTTAGCTTTAAAAAATGAGACCCTCGCCAACAACATGTGGAATAATTTTTATGTTAAGGGCTCAGGTTGAAGAATGTGCATGATCTTGCCATGTGCCATTCTTTTGTGTTGTTTCCTGTGTGTGTGTGTGTGTGTGTGTGTGTGTGTGTGTGTGTGAGAGAGAGAGAGAGAGAGAGAGAGCGTGAGCTACAGTAGGGGAGACATACTTGCTGCATTTTGCTGAAGCATTTTGCAAAACACTGTTATACTGTATATGTTCTGTTATTATGAGAAGTATAAAGTGGAAAACTCATCATCTGCAATAATTTCACATAAAAGCCAAGTAAAGGTCGTCAGTATTATATTTAGAAGGAATTTCTGTTGCACATAACCACTTCTTTAAGATTAAAAGGCATCCAGTGTTGTAATTGTAATATGATTTTTTTGTCTTTTTAACAGTTTATCACAGAATGTTTCAAGTGACATTACCACCGATCCCACTAATCCCACCACCTTCACCAAGCGAAACACATCCTATAATACAGTCTATAATTAAAAGTGACCGCAAGACACTCCAAAAATTACTTAAGAACAATAACATAAATGACCTTTACCCATGCAGAGAGCGGAATGATTATATAACCCCACTGATTGCTGCTGTAATAAATGAAAAGGAGGATATTTTTACTTTTCTGCTGCAAAAGGGAGCAGACCCAAACAAGCTTTCACAAAATAGCTTGGCACCATTGCATTATGTGTCACTTTCCAAAGCTTCTGATATTTTTGTGAAGAAATTGCTTGAGGCAAAAGCAGATCCAAATGGAAGAGATATCCTGCAGCCACAGCGATTCACACCACTTCAATATGCTGCCATCCATGACAAGAGAAATGTCATGAAAGAGCTCATTTCCTCTGGTGCAGTGGTGACTTTGCTACCTGTGACTGATCTTCAACATGGTATCCACAATAACAAAATATCTAAAATGATTCATCAGCTTGCATCAAATGGAGATGACCTTTGTTCCAAAGTCAGTCATTTTTTGGACATAATAATTGCCGTGCGTGAGAAAACACCTGAAGAAGTGTTCGAAGCCTTCAGCAGTCACATGCTGCGTGAGGATCCTCAGAGCCATCTGACCATCATTGAATATCTCTTTAACGTTACTGGGCCTGCTAAAGAAAGATACCGGCAGAAGTGTGTTAAATGGTTGAAGGACACTGGATCGCATAAAGCCTACATTACAGGAGTAGTCAGTCGCTTTCCAAACATTCCTAAGCCAGAGGTACCTCAAGCAATCAATTGTTTAAATGCATTCTTATGCACAATGGAAGAGATACCAAATGAGCAAGCACTGGCTATAATCCCCCAACTACTGGAACAACTGTGCTCAACGGAGAAACCTGATATTACACAAATGATTCTGCCAGCGTTGTATGTGATTACACAGAAAACAAACAGAAAAAATGACTGGGATCCCAACTTTATTGAAAAGTTATGCAAGACAATTATTCCTTTCGTGCAAGAAGAATATTCCACTACTATTAGATCCTACACATACTGTGTATTTGCAAACTTGCTTTCAGTTGAACATGCCGTTAATATCTTCACATCACTGGGCATAACTTCAGTACCTGAAGACATACTCACACAAGCAGATATGGGTGTAAATGACAAGCCGAAAGAAGTGCTCAGGCGACTGAACAGTCATCTCAGCAAACCACACTTGGAATGTGAAGACTCTGCAGCATTGCCTGGATCCAAGAAAAAGAAGAAAAAGAAAAGGAAGAAGAAGAGGAAGGACAATGTAAACCGAGAAGAGCCAAATGATGAAGTTTGCAGTTCTGCAACAAATACAGCAGCAGTTCCTGTTCAAATTTCAAATGATAAGCCACTGCAGTCCAACACCAGTACAATGCCAAAATTACAGGAAAGGCCAATAATCAGCAGGAGGTGGAGGACAAAACTAGAGAAGCTTATCAGTACTGATGAAAGAAAAGTCACCAGGGTCAGAAGCCTGATGTATGTGAATGATGCAGAATTCCGTATAGCAAGGGGAAGTGATGGTACTGAAGTCTTCTTAGGGCTGAGAGATGATGGCACCGAAGTTGCTGTTAAGAGAATGTCTAAATGCAACTATCAAGAGCTGAAGAATGAGGAGGGATTCCTCCGACTTCCAGACCTAGATCATCCGTTCATTGTACGATACGTTGACTTTGCAGAGGATGAGAACTTTGGATATCTTTGTCTTCAACTCTGTGAATACACCCTGGAAGAATACATCAGAAATAATAATGGAAATGATACAGATCTGCCGATAAAGAAACTGAAGGAGCTTGTCTATCAGCTCCTTGACAGTTTAAGGATGCTTCATTGTAATGATCCTCCAATTCTCCACCGAGATCTCAAACCACAAAATGTTCTAATTGGTAAGACAAGTTTTTTGTGTTTAAATGATGAAATTCACTATATATATATATACTATATATATTATAATTATACATGTATTTGTTCTCTGAGTTTGTTTGTGTGATTTGTCTTGCAGATGTTAATGGGAAAGCCAGATTAGCAGACTTTGGCATAAGTAGACGGCTACTAAAAGACCAAACGACTTTACGTACAGCCAGCGCAGGAACAAGATGCTGGATGGCCAAGGAGACTTTGGCAGAAGAAACTGACATACCATACAAGAAGAGCACAGACGTACAGGTGTTTTTTTTGTTTTGTCTTTGCTATAGAAATTTAATTGTCAATTGTGAAAAAAATATTTCCTTAATATTAACATGTTGTGTTGATTCTTAAGGTGGCAGGGATGCTAGTCTACTATATCCTCTCCGGAGGACACCATCCATTTGGTGACAAATCCATTATCCGCTGTGAGTCCAATATCGTTGATGGGAACTACGACCTGAAAGATGTTCCAGATGTGGTGGCAAAGGATCTCATCGAGTTGATGATCAATGAAGAACCAAAGATGAGACCTGAAGTGGAGGAGTGCCTGAGTCATCCGTTCTTCTGGAATAAATTCAGGTGAAGAAGACACTGTGTTTGAGTGGAATTCTTGTTAACTGTCTAATTTCTAAGGGAATGCCACTTGTTTGGTTGATAAATAATGAATAATTAGACATTTACTGTATGGATAGTGGCACATTTGGTGACAGAAATATGTCTCAGGTTGGTATGGTGGCTGATATGAGTGGGTTTTATGATAAAACCCATTCACAGGTGAATATATCAGTTATAAGATCTGATAAAACCTTTATTAGATCTTATAACACCCATTTAATCTAGTAATGCTGAACCAGGTGACATATTCTGCTTTTAGATTGACTTTAATAATTACGAACAGCTGTTTTGCGGGGGTGCAGAGTTTGTGAATTGTTAATTCCCACTATCATCATGAATCAGTATTATTTAATGACCTTTTTGCGATTTTAGGTTGGGTTCCGGCTGTAATTCATGTAAATTAAAGTACATCTTTTTTTTTTTAGGAAAGTAGAATACCTAAGAAGGACCGGTAACAGGGAGGAGGTGGGAAAGTGTCGAAATGCTGACCAGGAACTGATTTCTTCCATGGAAAAATGTGCCGAGGGCAGATCCTTCCAACAATGGAAAGATAAGGTGAATCCAACATAAGAACTTTGAATTCTAAATTCCTAAATCCAGCTTCATGACTAAATGCTTTTCTTGGTACAGTTTCCAAAAGAGTTGGTCGAGAAGATGGACGGCAAGAACAAAAGCTATCCTGAAAACACGTTGGGATTACTGCGCTTCATCCGCATTCTCCGTGAGCACTAGTAAGTGAAAGGATTTATGGTAAATTAAATAAAAGATAATAATAACAAAAGATGTGTTTCCACATTTTTCTCATAATATCAGTTTCCACTCCTTGCTATGATCGTCTTTCTTTATTTGCAGTCTGGAAGATGCAGCCAAAGTTGACCTGATGAAGATGTTTCCTGATCTCTTTGGATGTGTGTACAAGTTTGCCAAAACCCGAGGTTGGAATTCAGAAAGTCCCCTGAAGGAGATGTTTGAAAGTGAAGACTCCACCAGCGTTGAAAAACCATCCACAAACCCTGAGGAGCATGTCTGTGTCCCAGTTCAGGAGTCTCAGCCCGGCGACCAGAAATAAAGAGGCCTTCAAAAAAAGATTTAAACTTCTTAATAGGAAGTCAGAGAAATATAATATGAGCGATTCTATTGTGAAAGTTATGAGCATGTCCCTCATCAAATCTACAGGAATATATAAATGTTCCAGGGATTCAACTTTTGTTTCAGTGCCTTCATTTATTGAAATTAAAATTTAAAAAAATACAAATGCAAACATTTAAAGTGTCGTGTGAATGCACAGGTTTAAAAATGTACCTTGAAAAAATTATTAACTTATTAACTTATACTTACTAAACTATATTAACTTACACTTCGTGAAAAAAAATATATTTATAAAAAAATATATTTATTTATAAAATATATTTGATGGACAGGCAACTTGGTCCTTGTGCAAGTGGCAGATAAATGTGAGACAGAGGTGTTTACCCCCAGTCCCTTAGTGACTTTTATATGATAATATATAATTATATTTATATATTTAAGTAAATATTAAAGTCACAGCAATCATTTCACAAGACTCCACCTATGATTGGCTGATCAATCAGGGGAAGATGAGCGGTATTCTACAGAATTAAGACAAAAGTGATCATAATAGCAACCAAAAAGGCACTTGGAGAACGCCTACCTCCGCCAAGATTAGAATGAAGTCCGAACAAGTCCAAATATCTTGAAAAGCATGTGGACTTTTAGTTAGTGCTGTTGCTATGGCAACTCTGGTGCAATTAAACAGGAGCCACTAATAACCTCCGCAGCACTAACAACAATTCTCGTGCAAATTACAAAAGTGCGATCTGCCCCAATTTTCAATGGGTTCTCAGGCGATTCTAGGCCAAAGTTTCACCAAAATCAGCCCAGAGAGTTTTTTCCTAATCCTGTTCACAAACAACCAGAAAACAATACCTAATATCCTAGGTGAGAAACACTGCTGCCACAGCAAACTCTGCATTTAATCACCTTTAGATTTTTATAATTCTTTTCTAAGTCTCTAATCTTTCTAATTATTTTCTGATTCTCATGTTGATGCCGTCAACCTGCCAATGGGGACTAAGGTTGGAAATTAGCCATTGGCTATAATCTTGCATATTTACAAATACATGTTCATTAATATGTATTGTCCCTGTTTTAACCCATTTAACCCTAAGAGCTGCTAAGTCTATGACTGTCATTTTATACTTAACCCGTTTAAACCCAGATTTTTTTTTCAAAGATTTCATGCATATAGTTACAGTCTATCAGTTGAGTCACTAACAATCATGTTATACATCTATTTTTTTTCCACTTTGTATTATTTTCTTTGCAGAAAATATCATTTTATTGTCTATTATAGTTCCCGCTTGCACAGATATCATAATAATCTAAATAAAATGACTTTTTCTGGGAGGGTTTGTCCTCAGAGGAAGTTGGTGACGACATATGAGGAAGCACTTGCAAAACGAATAAAATGACAGTCATAGATGAAATGCTCATAACCACTCAAATCCTGAAACTCCTGCTGGATATATGCGGCTGTCTCTTCGTATGAGCGGCCACCAGAGTACCCCGGGTAGCAGACAGTGAGCGGACTCCTGCTGATCTTCTTCGCAAACACGTCCTTCTCGTTGAGGAGGAGGATGACGGAGGCCCACGTGAACCACCTGCTGCAGAGGCCTTTGAAATATCGCATGCTCTCGTGCATCAGGACTGACTCGTAATCCCAGACGACGTCGTAGTCGCTGAGCGCGACGCAGAAAATGACACACGCTCGACTCGAAATTTGCATCACTTTTTTTAAGATTTGCCGACTTCCGCGGGGTGGCCAAGCGTATTCAGTCACGGTGAAGTTGGCGGTGCGGAGGGTGAAGTGAGTTTCCGCGATGCCCTCGGTCGGCGCGTACGTACAAAGCACGTCCTGCTGCGTCGGGACGTAGTTCGGCTGACAGATCCGGTCCAAGTCATTCAGGTAGTAAGCAATGGAGTCATTGAGCGCTAGCGATCGACAGTAATATCCATTATACTCTCGCGAGCGATCGAAACACGCCTGAACTCCACCGTCCTTCCACAACCTCTGAATCAGGGCGGTCAGCTCCGCCGACAGCACCCCTTCTTTTGTCGCCAGGACTACCAGCTGGCGGGCGTCGTCCGCTCGTGCAGAGTCCCCAAAATCTATATTTAACCTCTCCATCGCTTCGAGGATGGCCATGACGGACTCGATGATGTTGGTGTACACCACAGACTTGTACATTTTGCGCTCATCCTCACGGTAGTCCCCGCCATAAATGATTCTCATCTGTTTCGCTATCGTGCTTTTCCCCGAACCCGGAGAGCCAAGTAAAAGCACGCGCACATCTCTCTCACCGTCCTCTCTCAGTTTCCGGTCAATCGCTTTACTCCTCTTCGCTGCAGCCGCGTCCGCGGCACTCATCGAGCACCCCATGTTTGACGACGAACCAAGTTTTGTAGTTTCAAATCTTTTATTAAGCAGCTTGTGAGACGGAGGCAACAGATGTTTCCCAGCCAGGGGAAAGGAGAGATAAGGCAAGGCACTGGTACTCTGCCCAAACTACCGTGTCCTGCTGTTAGACGATCAATAATTATCACTAGACCCACATCATAGACGGTAATATAATTTATATAGTCACTACAGTTAAGCTCCCTCTTTGATCATTTTATCTCTGTTAGTAGGAGTTGGCTCGTTTTACGCTCTGTCCTACCCGTACGTTTCTCATTGCGTGGGAATATAGATATATAAACGTAGATGTCACTGCAGTCCATAGAAGCGATGCGTCACCACGGCCGCCATCTTGTGTCGGGGGAAGCCGTTCATACTTAATTTACTACATGAGTGTATCAACAGTTCAATACGTCACACCGCGCTGAATTTTACATGTGAAATGTCGTTAAGCCCGTTCACAAGAATTCTAAATAAAATTCACAAAAACGGTATACCCTGTTGCTTAGTTGTGGGGTTTCATACACCCAAAACGGACAGACCCGCCCCCCCCGACACAAGATGGCGAGCGTGTTGACACTGCTTGCAGCGGAATCTACGTGTAATTATCTACGGCATGCGACTTGACGGAGTCCCAGAAAGTGACGTTGCAGGATAAACAAACGGAGGCGAGGCGGGGAGCAGAGAGGAGAGGCTGTGTCCTGTATCCTGACATTTTACTCCACATATTTGGGATAATGCAGTCCGCCAAGAGGAGCGAGAGTGACTGGCAGGGGCTGGTCAGCGAGGTAAGTGAGCGGCGAAGACTACTACTAGTAATACGACTAGTACTGGTGCTGCTGCTGTTTCTGCTGCTGAGGCGGACGCTCCTCTCCATATGGAACAAATAGACCGAGACGCTGTTTAATATCGCATATAAGACTCCCACTTCTTCCATTGGTGGTGATAAATTAGCCTGCTCCTCAGATAGCCTGATAGCATCTGGTGCAATAGCAGCCCATCTCACTAAACAGACATGGTGCTATATAAAGACACGATAACCCATCTGCCCGTTCATTTAATGTGAATAATTCATTTAGCATAACGAGAACGGACATGTTTTTTGAAATTATAACGACCTTATACACTGTATTTATACACACTAGTAGCCTAATTAAATAACTTTATAAGTATAAGTATGAATTCAGCAGGGATGCGTCATACAATAAATACTGAATAATAATAATTATTATAAACTATTTCTTTTAGGGATGCAACTAATAACAATTTTGATTGCCGATTATTGTATTGATTATTGAAACAATCAATTAGATGTTCATAAAGCAGTGTGGAATATTGATCACTATATCTCAAAGCGAAAGATCCATCCCACAATGTCCTTTCCCCCCCAAATTAACAGTCCACAACTGAAAGATTATCAGTCTACTACTATAGATTACTAGAGAAAACAGAAATTAATCAGATTTGAGAAACTGGAACCAGAGAATTTGGACATTTTTAAGTTGACATGGAGCATATTCCAGACAAGGCAACCTCATAGGAAAAGAGTTATGGGCATTTTCACACTTTTCTTGTCACTGTCAGATTAATCAATAATGGCAGCAACAGTTTATTACAGGCCTTTATAAGAAAGTGGCATAGTTGAGGTACATAGTGGAAATTTAACACTAGCACTATATATCCAGCTCCAATACAGCAGCTGCTGTTTAATTTGGTTATGAGCTGGTCTGACAGCTATCAAGGTGTACACTGTTCCTTTTATTGTGCCTTATCTCCACTTTAAACACACTCTGGTGTTTGTTTTTCCACCTGTATGGAACCAGTCTGGATTGGTGTCATTTGTACCCTGTACATTTCCCCCTTGTCACCTTCAACCCCTCGTCCCACAAAAAGCCTATGAGTAGAACAGGGCTCAATTTAGTCTATGGGCTGCATACAACATACTGTGATCTCACTCGGGCCAGGCCTGTAAAAATAAACATATGAATAACAATAGCTACAGATTTCTGCCTTCCTTTTTATGTAAAGAAATACATTATAAATATTTACAAAATAATTACCCTTAAATTTACAAAACAGGAGCGATGACATGAGAAATAAAAGTGTATTATCCCATATTTAATCGGTGTATTGTTGCGTTTCAATTCAAAACATTTAGTCACTGAACAATATTTTATTTTTACTTTTTTTTGAGCCCTGAAAGATCTTCATTGACTTCACATTTCTTCTAATTTTAGTCTTTTATCTGTTATGCACTTTTACTTCACCATAGGATAGAGAGAACCATTTTTTAAATTTCTGTTCATGTCTGGTACATGCAGAGAAATTGACAATAAAGCTTGCAGGGCTTTAATGAAACTATTAAGGGGACGTTGACTGAAGTTGTATTTATGTGCACACGTAATCTGCAATTAACCACCTGCAGTAACGTGTCTGATGATATCCTTTAACCACAGCCTTGTGTGCTGTGTTCATGGTAGTTCCTGGTGTGCAAGCGCAAGCTGGAGAGTAAGAAAGAAGCCCTGCTCATCCTGTCCAAGGAGCTGGACACCTGTCAGCAGGAAAGAGACCAATACAAGCTGATGGCCAACCAGCTGAGGGAGCGCCACCAGGGACTCAAGAAGAAGTACAGGGAACTCATTGTGAGTGGTTTGACCTTTCAACCTTTCTTTTTACTTGCATCTGTGCGGCATTGGCTACTTTAAAGACACTAATATAGAACCTGTTCAGCAAGTAAGCAGATAATCAGTAAAATGGGAAGCTTAAACACTGTGCATAATGTCACGTTGTAGTGTTTGATGAAAAGAATATTTAATAATGTGCTTTTTTTATATTCTAGGATGGTGACCCCTCTTTGCCCCCTGAAAAACGCAATCAGGTAAGTTGTGAGTCGCTGCTTTTGGTTACTTTCTTCGCTATAATTAGAGTATGATACTGTTTGCCCTCATTATTTTTGTGTAAATTGCACAATGGGTCAATCGCGGCCACATGAAATATATTTGTGGGACGACTAAACTCGCAATGCGGACGGATTAAGACGGTTGACTGATGTGTAGTGTAACGAAAATGAACAATGTGATTTCGGAAAAATAAAATTTGGAGGGCAAACAACGAGGATGTTGCCGGAAAGTGATAATGCTGACATTAGCCGCAGGGCTTTTCATATAATAAATTGTGGTTGTAGAAAAAAGGGTTGGTTCACCAATTATAAGCTGCAAAGAAATAAAAATGCAAGCTATGGTTTACATTAATGGAAAATCATTTTTCTTAGGATTTCACATATATCTAGATTACATTCATTCATTTTTATGAGTTTCACTTTATATTCAGTTCAGTTTATTATTGATTTTTGCTGCTGTCAGTACATCGTTAAAATAATAATAATACTTGAAATAATAAAACGGCACTAAATGAATATAGATGAGAATTCAGCCATAAATTCACTGTATTTGTGCTCAGCCTCATCCTTTGCCTCTGTCATTACAGGCTTTTGGCCTGCTTAGCATTTGAAAGCTGTGAATAGTAACCGCTGAACAGTTGTCCCTGTGTGTTAAATACAGTTCCTCTTTATTGCTCCTTTGAGCTGAAGATGAAAGAAGTGGTGACTGATTTGAGTGGGTGTTGGAGTCGGATTTGCACTTTACAAGGACGTCAAGTGGGCTGACATCAGCTGTTTCTTTTTTTTTTGCTTTTCAATATGTTCCTCTGTTCATTCACGGTTGGCTCTTTTGTCATGTTCACTTCTCCTCAGGTGAACCTGGCTCAGCTGCTGAGAGACTCGAGGGAACGAGTGAAACACCTCACCGAGGAGGTGAAGGAGCTGACTCAGAGGTTGGCCGAGGCTCAGGGGGATAACAAGGTGAGGTTAGGCATCATAGAAGACTCCCACTCGGTAAAGCGCGTGTGTGTGTGTGTCTGACGCGTGCTTTGCTCTCTTGCGGCAGCTCTTGAGGATGACCATTACGCGACAGAGGCTGGGGGATGAGGAGGTGGGGGCTCGCCACTTCCCCGCACATGAGCGGGAGGGTCTGGTTCAGCAGCTGGAGAGAGCAGGGTTACAGGTCGAGTTTTCCCTTTTTTACACCTTGAAAACAACTACGCACTACTACACTAGCTAGTATTTCCATCCTCAGTGACCGTGATTCAGCCTCAGAAGCAGCTGTCCTGGAGGATTGAGAGGCAAGCTGTGTCCACCTGGCTGACTCATAAAAAGTCACAAACACCAAAAACGCCCAAAATATTGTTCTGTGTGGATTTCCCTTTCACTTAAAGTTCCCCTCCATTCAAAAATATGTTTTCCTTCTTCTTCCGACAGTCATATGTGCATATTTTGACACTTAAAGGCTGTTTTCACATTCATCTGCTGCATAAGTTTGTCTGAGCTCATTAAAAAATGTACTTTTAACAGACGGGCCTAAAAATCATGATTTGTGACATCACAAATAGCTCGGAGCCAGTGCTTGTTGAATTTTCAGTTTTTAAAAAAAGTGTGATGTGGAAACTTGAAGCCTCAGAGTGGTCTTTAAAGTGGGGGTGACATCTTCTCTGAAGTAGTAAACTTTAGAAACTGAATGTATTTGCTTTTTTGATGACTGTAATTTTTAATGAAGGAAGGAGTAGATGCCATTTTGAGGATTTTGTCATAGTAATTATACTGGTAAACATACTTTTTGTGCAGAAAAAAAACAAATCAGGCACACAATATTGTTCCGCTGTATTTTCTATATGTCTGGAGGACATCTTTAACAGGGTTCCCACGTGTCCTGGAAAACCTGGAAAATGATTGACCAATTAAAAATGAGAAAAAAAAAACTTAAAGTATGTTATTACATATTCATTTGAACCACTAGCATTTTTATGTCCACTGTTAGCATAAATCAATGTGATTTAACATGGCTAAATTGCCATTAAAGCTATCAATCAGTCAATTTAACTTTATTCAAGAGCCTTTATTGTCATTGTCCTGGATAACAAAATATTTGTTGGATGCACGGCTTACAAACAATAGAATAATAAAAATAATAGAATAGAGGTACATGTTAATAAATAAAAGTATTACATTTTAAGGCACACATTAAAGGGGAATGTAATAGTGTATGACATGATAACTTGTCTTTGTAGTGGCTGAAAATATCCTGGAAAAGTCCTGGAAAATAACTTAGTTAGAAGTGGGAACCCTGTCTTTAAGGATTATTTCTAGTGTTTCTGCTTTGCATTAGATTCAACATTAAAAAAAAATCCATCATAGATTTTTTTTTCTTAAAGTAGCCTTCAGAGTCTGTAATTAACTCGTATCTGCTCTAGTGGAGACACTCAGTAGAAAACAATAGACAGGGTCTCACAGCAGGGAGCTCCTAAGTTGCTGAATGCTGCAAATGGCATCTGCATCCTCAGCAGTCTCTACCTGAGTAAACAGATTTAAAATAACTTTGTCGCTTAAGGTTTTTTTTGGTTGCTTCTCTCACACTTTTTGCCTCGTTACCTTTTTTTTTTCTAGATGGAGGAAATGGAGCTCAACATGAAGGCGGTGACAGACGAGCTGCAGGACGTTAAGGCGGAACGCACCGTGTTCAGGGAGAAGGCGGAGCGGCTCAACGTGGAGCTCAACCACGTCCTGGGCAACCGCGAGGCACGCATCATCGACGTGGACGCCCTCTGTATGGAGAACAGGTGAGCGAGGTGCAAACTGTCATCAGGCCCAAACCATTTTTAGTTAGTTTCAAATGTCTAGTCCGAATGTGGAAAAGCCACCTGTTTTCTACAAGCTCCGACTTGTAAGCAGCTGCCTTTCCGCTCTCTTTCTCCTGTTTTGAGCCTAAAAGCTTCTTTTTTTTATTCTTATTAGGAAGATAAGTGACAAACACAAGTAGAAAAGTCATATATTAAACAGAGAACTTGACTTGTATTAGCACTTTCTTGTTATTAGATTTGTATTTGCTATTATTTTTCTCAAACTGTATGCTCTTTTAACATTTTACTAGCGTAGTGATTTCATTTTCCCATTTTGACCAATATGAGCCTTCAGGCCATACATTGTTTTAATTCCTAATATGTCACTGAGCTGTGATCAACACATGTCCATATATTTTGTAGCAATTTTACACTCTACTAGATTTGAATATTAAGCCAACAGCATGTTTTTATTACATGGGCATGTCAGACTCAGCTGAAATCTAAGCTGAAAAATGTTTCATTTTGATTCTCTTTTTGTCTTGTTATGTGTTTTGTCTCTTCTGATTGTGATCCCTCCTACTATAGATACTTACATGAGCGCTTCAACCAGCTACAAGAGGAGGTGAACCTGCTGAAATCTAACATCATGAAGTACAAGGTACAGATGAAACACCTCCATTAAATTGTGAAATGCAAAGCTCGGAACACGATGAAACATATCGCCACCCAATAAAATGGCCCATGTCAAGTTTCTGGGAAAACACGACTCATCAAATGTTAATCATTTTAATCCAAAAGGCTTTGACAGTGGATGATTGGGGCTCAGGCCAATTTTTGAACATTTTATTCCATAGTGCAAACTCCAAACTTGTATTGGAGTTAAATTAAATATCAAATCAAAATCAAATTGGTCAGGAGGCATTTCCCCTTTTTCATTACTTTCCCAGGTCGTTTTAACCTGTTTTTTATTTCCAACATCTAATTTTGGTGACGTTTTGAAACCTGAGATGTGGCAAATTTTCAATGAAGTGATGATCTATGTTTAATAGACTGAAGATCCTGGAACTTCCTTTCTTTTTTTTATATTTTGCTACATATTTATTGAATGTATTCATATGCACAGGACTTCATATTAAATTGTTATTAAAGCATTACATTTAGACTAAATTAATATAAACCAGTATAGCCTATAGCCTTTAGGATAATAAACCTAATCAGTCACCAGTAGGAGTTGATTCAAGAATCATGTTCAGAGCTTCTTCTGCACCATAGATTTAAGCTGCTTCAAGCAGCTGCCATCATGAAAGCTTAGTAAATTGCCCAAGTCAAGGCATTTTATCATGACTTTGGCCTATAGGGCATAAAGAGTATGGTCCCTTCAACTCAGGATCGTGGCAGCATCATCAAGAGATGATTTAGGTCAAAAAGTCACTTTTGTCAAAAAATGACTTGGGTCAATATTTTAACAGGGTGACAATATGTGATTCCACTAAACGAGGTTACTTTTATTTCAACCCTTCATCAGGCATGGAAGGGTAAGCTTTTTCTCTTGTCTTTTCTCCCCACAGACAGCTCTTGAGAGGAGGAAAAACTCCAGCATATATGGGAAGTCAAGCAGCAATCCCCTCACCGGTGTCCTCTCAGCCAAACAAGGTGAACGCATAAACCGTTGGGCTCCCTTTGAATCCTCCGTAAACTCCGACATAAATAGGAGCCGGAGCAGCTAATGGAGAAACCGCAGAAAGCCAATAAAACGTTGTCCGTCATCTTTGTTTCATAACATCTAAATTAGACCCTTGTTTCTAGCCGTGTTCCGTTGCATTATTTAATAACTGCTATTTTGCCGATCCTTCAAGGCACCGCCCAGACACCAGCTGGGTTCTTAATTGTATTCTGAGTAGCAGAGAGCACCACTGGCAGGGAAATGAGCCTGCCATGATGACTGACAGTTGCTGGTAGAAGCAGCACAGTAGGCCGCAGATTTAAAGTTGGGGGAATGTCACCTAGCAGACAGCTGTTTCCAATTCTCCATCTCCCTCTTGCTCTTGTCATGCTGTTTTTCCTGCCTCTTGTTATATCGCCCTGTTCTCTCTTTTATCAATTTTTAAAAGTTTTGTGCAAGTTTGCTCGGCAAGCCGTAGATTAGTTCCCGCATATTTTCACTTCGCGAGGCCGTGTTTTCATCGACGACGCGGCTTTTTTTCTTGTTTATACAGCGTTCTTTCGTTTTGTCTGTTTCATGTGTGATTTTCTCCTCCCTCTGCTTTGTAGTCCAGGAGATGCTGCTGGAGGAGCAGGGCTGCAGCCTGCCCGCCACGCCGCAGTCCATCTCCGACCTCAAGTCCCTGGCCACGGCTCTGTTGGAGACCATCCATGAGAAGAACCTGGTCATCCAGCACCAGAGGCACACCAACAGGTAACAGCGGGGCACATTGTAATGATGCTCTCTGCTTTATAGGAATCATCTTTTAACGCGCTCGGAATGCCCTCCTGTTCCGAGAATCCTTCTCCACCTCCAAGGCAAACACTGCACTGTGACACACAAATAAACACACACACACCAGAATAAGCGCTGTTCATCCATCTGAAGAAACCCGACCCACTGTGCCTGATCCGCAGGATCCTTGGAAACAGAGTTGCAGATTTGGAAAGGAAGCTGAAGACCTTGGAGGTGTCAGGACTATGGAGTCTTCCAGGTGGGTTTAAGTGTTGCCACAAAAGTTCAGACTTTTAACACTGCAACACAATTAAGTTTTGATTTAATCCTACGTTGCACATAATGCAGTTATTACACAATAACATTGGAATTAACAGTAACAGTTGTCTATCTCCTTAGGGTTATAGGCACTTTAAATGTTTCTGCTTGTTCCAGCTACCGAATATATATATATATATATCGGGATACAAATTTCAGAAATACAGAAGAATAACATGTCAGTTCCAACCTCTGTGTGTATGTACTCTCACAAAGTCCATGCATCAATATTTCAACTGTAGAAGACCACTGCAAAGAAACTGTAACCGTGCCACACCATTAGCAAACACAGCAGTGTGAGTGTGGGTGTGTTTGTATGTGTCTGTGTGTACAGTAAATGCGGAGAAAAAAAACATCAGTTCACTATTGTTAAACTGTGCTAATTAAGGCAGACTTCCTGTGGGATCTTAAAAAGTCTTAAAAGCAACTTGGAAAGAATGTCCTAAAAAGATTTGGTAAAAATCTTAAATTTGGATATCTTAAAATTTGTGCAGGATGTAACTTCACCGTACTGCTACAGGTGGGGTTTTAGTAGAAACAAGATTTTATATGAACATAGTGAACATTTAATACATTTAAGTATTCACAAAAAATCAATTAATAGACTTTTTATCTTTCTGTTTGCTATAGTACATCATATTCACAATGCCCTAACTACTACAGGTGAGGATTTAGTGAACAAATATTTTATATGTACACATTTAACACAAATCTAAATGAGCATATTAAAAACTAATAGTTTTTCTTTGCCAGTAGGTCTGTGAAATAGGTGTAAAGCTTTATATAAATGGTCTTAAAAAAGCTTGAATTTAACTTGAAGAAACCTGTAGGAAACGCTGTATGGACCTTATTAATTAATTTCCCTAATACTGTGCTTCACATTTTTATCCTATGCCTTATTTTGCCATGTATACCTTTATTTTCTTCTAGCTAGCCAGCTGTTTTATATTTATTTCTTTAAAAATCTAAATGCATGAATATATTTTATGCTCATAACAGTGTGTCTTTCTTTCCTCTCTGGCTGCGTCTCAGGCTTGACCTACTGCGTATCTGTGGGAATTGGGAGTATGTATTCCTTCTGCCCCACTTAACCCATCCATGCCCTCCACTATGTCGTGCCAGGACAAATCTGGGTGGATGCCCAGAAAGCGTGTCACCTCATGCCCACCGTTTACAGTGTTTTGACCATCCTGTTCATCTGCCTGTTCATGATCTCATTGACAGAACTGGCTGCTTGAATATCACACCCACTGATCCTTCTGGTGCAATGGATCTGTCGCGAATTTGACAACTTTGGCACGAGGCCTTTTTTTTTTCTTCTTTTTTTAAAGCGGCACACTACTGTTTTTAGGATCATTTCAAAAATATGCTTGGATTCTCACTTGCAAGCGCATGAATCATAAATGACATTAGAGCAAACCGAAGGCCGTCATATTATGAATTGTTAAATAGTCAGCAACATAGAGAGAGAAAATAGACTTTGGGTGAGCAGCATGATTGTTATTCTGTTAGGACTTAAAGCCAAACCAGTAGTCTTTAAGGATTGGAGAGTCTAGAATGTTTTCTCAGAAAAAAAATATTGTTAAAATATTAAGTCTTTATTTTCTTTTTATCTTGTTTTAATAAAAAGTTCCAATAAGTCCTTAATAGATCAGTAAAACATAATGCATCCTTGAGACAAGGATCATATTTAGATTACAATTACAGATACAACCGCATTTTTATTTCCTGCACTTAAAGTGATCTATATAATAGAACTTCTATTTTTGCATTTGTGTATGTGAAGCAAACACACAGGCCTATAAATGAAATAATTTGACATACAGTGTAACAGCGTGGCTGTGGACTGTCCCTCTCTGTGCAAACTGAAAAAAAACGATTAAACAATCGATGAAATGAATCTAAAATAATATCCCCAACTGTATTTGCAGGTTGAAAAGAATTTCCGAATTCAACAAAAGCCACAAATGCAGTCGTCTTGCACCGGTAAAAAAAACTAGTCCCCCACCCCGTTTTCCCACTGGAGGGAGATGTTGTGCCGTGTATGAAGCAGCCTGATAGGTGGCGGGCTGCGGCTGGATGGAGGTTCCCTGTCATGAGACCGTCATTCTCACCGCCATAAAACTGACAAGCATCCATTACTGAAAATGATTGCCCACATTACAAACACATTTAGGGGAATGTGCCGTTATTAGGGAATTTGTAGGCGAGGGGCCCAGAGTGCCTGACGACCACGCTGTCCACCACAGTTAGGGGAGACATAGAGATATAGAGAGAGATGCGTGCGCGTCTGTGGCCTTGGCGTGATATGAAGTCGCGCTGATGGATATTAAAGGCAAACAGGATAGGATGGAGGGCCTTGGCTTCCTACCTTAGGCTTGAAGAACACTGGAGGTGACTATGTTGTCTCTGGGAGAGAGAGAGAAGAGGGAGAGAGCCAAAAACAATCGCAATGACTTCGAGGCAGTAGCTCAGATAAAGTTGTGATTGATAGAGGGCCCCCTCCACCCCCACCACCACCACTACCCCCCTTTGAATGAGCGCAGGATGAAATGTAACGCAGCAAGTAAAAGCCTGTCAGTGTGCATTAGCTATTGAAAAGACAGGAGGCACCACTACAGGTCTGTTCTACTCCAGTCCAGCCTTCTTCTTTTTCGATACTTTATTTATGATATGGGGTTGGCGTGTTTGGCGTCACGTCACGCAGCAGAGCCCGTTTTTCCCGTGGATATGCATATACAGCATGTTATGTGTGTGAGAGACGAGGAGATGGTTTAGGCCGGACAGGCAGCTGCCAAGATGGTTTAAAGCGAGTCGTCTGCGCCTCATGCCCCCCTCCTGAGTGCTGCCTGGCTCCTGGAGACACTGTTGACTGACTGCTGTGCTCAGTGTGGGCCTCGCTCTGCATACCTAATTCCCAGCACCACTTTATTATTTGCTTTAAAGGCAGCCTGCAGAAGACCCCCCCCCCCCCCCCAAAGACTGTGCTTGGATGCAGCGGCACAGTCTTATAGATACAGACGATCGGAGAGTTTTTTTTTTTTGAGAAGCGCTGAAGTATAATTAAATAATCCGCTGTTTTGATCCCAAAATAAACCCGAAGCCTCAAGCCAGCCTCAAGTGGCCGTTGCAGGACACTTTTTTTTTTCCCCAGCTCTGGAAGTTGCCTCTTGGTTAGCATATAAAGATATGCTCATTAGTACTAACCACAAATTAGGCTAAGGCTGGTGGGAATGACATGAAGTCCCATTTTTGTCATGACAACAGCGCCTAATGAAAAGTACAGGGATCACCAAAGCTGTTGCAGCTCTTTCTGCAAAACGTCTGGACTCGACACTCAATCCTATAAATGATATTTCAGTCTGGACCAAAGTGGCGGACCCGCCGATCGACAGGCCGACGGCGCCCGTCCATAAAAATGTATAAATAATAAAATGCAAGGTCTGATAATAAAACACAATGATTGAAGTCTGCGTCTCGCTGAAAGCACCAACTTTGCTGCTTCTTTTGACGACTCTCAGGATCCCAAAAATCCCAACGCCACCCTTTCACATTATGGCAACACATACAATAACAATATGGTCCCCTGTTCACCATTCATGGTTCTCACGCATTGTGTCGCCCAGTCATCCATTTTCCCTCATTCTTTTGTTTGGTTTTCGGAGTGTCTGTGAAGGCAAAGGCTGAAGTGACACTTGCAGGCGTTCATGTTTGTGGGTGTGTGTTGGTGATGTCTGGTTTATAGTGCACATTATCCTATGAGTAGCATATGGTGTCAGCCTAAGAAGCGTGCAGCCATCACTAATGAAGACAGATGACAGGGAACTGAAGCCACTTCCTTTATGTTTGTATGTATGCTGTGTGTAAGCACATACAACACACATGTGCTCGGATGAGCTCCATTCCATCATAACGCGCAAGCTCGAAAACTCTTTTTTTTTGGGGTTTTCGTGGTCATTTGGACATGAAAGTAACAAGGAGCTTGTTTTCTCTGTTTGGGGATTCACAGGAACACGGGACAACATCACGCTGAGTGAAAACCTTCAACCAGAGCTCCATCCAACACGCGTCACCTCCCAGCCCAGGGTGCAGCCACCCAAAGGTGAGTGTGGAATTGCGTGCGACCGCCTTCTCCGTCCACTGGTAAGAGCGCCGGCAGCTGAACGGCGTGGACACCGTAATTAGCCGAGGCGTGTTAAACGCCGCTATCTAATATGTTTAACCCAAGTCCTTCCCCTTTCCCGCCTCCACACCTCTCCGCTTCTCATTGGTGCAAGCTGCCCAAATGCCATGGCATTTTGGAAATGTGAAGCAAATTCTCACCCGCTGACATTCAGAAACTTCTGCCGTGTTCTCTTTGAAAGGAGATGGGAGAGATGGGGGAGCTGGGAGGGAGGGCGGACATAAATATGGATGCCAGCTCAAGTAATGTTGCTTTCTTCCGGCATGTTTTTGTGTGTGCGTGTGTCTGTGGGAAAAAAGGTGGCTGTGAGTCTATGTTGCAGTCTTTAACCTTTTTGCCTGTACACCCAAAAATATGGGTCAGTAATCCCCAAAGTGAGAGCATATTTTGGCGAGGAGGCAGAACTAAGCTGTTGCTGTTGCCAAGATGCGGTCACACTTGTCTTGCATCCCCTTGTCTGGGGCACTGCTGCTGCTATATTTAGCCTGTTGCTATGGAAGCACTTCAGCCACATAAGCAACTGAAATAACTTTATCCGTTTACACAGTGGTCCAACTCCAAAAGAGCTGTTCTTATGCTCTTTTACTGTGAGTGTTTTTCATCATATTTTGATTATTTCACAGAGGAAAAAGACAACCTGAGCGATAAAGAGCTAGACCAGCATGACATTATAGACCCTAATATGTCAGCATGGCAAGTTTAGATTGGCTGTCCATCTGGTTTTCTTATTTGTGCTAATCTGTTAAAATACTAAACCTCAGCTTCAGCACTAAATAAAGTATTTTATCTGTAGTAAAACAATGTTGCTGTTATATTATCAATATATATCATCATTATCCACATCATCCACACAATAAGAAAATAGTTTAATATAATATATTAGTAGGTCTGCAACTAACCACTATACTATTTTGATATTTATTTCAGCTGTGCAATTATTAATTTTAATCTCCTTTTTAAACATCTTACAGAATATATTCATGTTCTGTAATGATCCTCAGTGTGATTTCTATGATTTTATAGACAAGTAATTGATCTTTCATCTCTTATATTATTAATCATTCAATTATGCATTGCAGATAATTAGCTTATTTCAAGTTTTTTTTCTGATTTGGATGAGTTACATCTTGTTTTAAGTTTTAAATAAAGTATTTTTATCTGTATTAAAACACACACTCACACACACAAACACACACACACACACACACACACACACATATATATATATATATATATATATATATATATATATATATATATATATATATATATATATATATATATATATATATATATATATATATATATATATATATATATATATATATATATATTTGCTCTGTAACAGCAACATAAATTGATTCTGACACTTCTGTAGTCACCTCACATGTTGTAGATTTCTTCTGATACCAGTACATGTACATTACGTTGTGGCTGTGGAGATATTCCATATTTATTGTCATTTCGAGCAGGAAAACTGAAAAATAAGCCTGGGGTTTAAGTGGATAATTGAGCCCCACATGTACACAGGATTTCAACATAGCTCTCGCCCTAAGCTTTTTCTATTAAGCTGCTTGTCACAGTGTTCTTTTTTTTCTACTAGTTAGACATTAACATCTCAGTCTCTCAAGACATTAATGTTAAATTGAGCTTCCTCAATCGGCGGTGCATCAGTCTAAACCACATCCCTTCTAACCACACTACCTCTGGTTTGGGTCAGGCAGCAGAGCTTTGTCTCATCCTCTCTATTCCCCCACGTTTCCCCGACGTCACTTCCATCCATCAACTGTCAGGTTGAAGCAAAAATGTTTTTCATTTCTTGGTTTTGAACAGTTCTTTTAGTGCACTGCTGCTCATGCCCCGATGCTCAACAGAAAGATTGAGAAGGTCCTTTGTGCCTGCTGCAGTGAAGCTTTTCAATGACATGCGATGATTATTTATAACTGCTGGCTGGCTGGTCTTTTGTATTCTTTATTTGCTCCGTGTTGGCACTTTAAGGGGCTTTTATGGCTTTTTGTTTTCGTCAAACACATTACTTATCCATGTGTCCAGGCCGGGGCTTTCTTATCCTGGCTTTGATTGTCTGTGTTTTTATCTTTTGTGTTGGCATGTGGTGACTATTGTTTCAATAAAGTAGCCTATATCTAACCCTTTTATACAGGCTATTATTTTTAGATGCTTTTCATTTTTCACCTTTAAAATGTAAATTCTGGCTTTTAAATTCCACTCAGATTGTAATATTATTAATGTGACTATAAATAGTGGTAGTAATGGTAAACATTTCTCACTATTTTATCATATCAGGCTAAACCATTCGATCAAAAATAAATGATATATTCATCACTCAATCAGCTGTTTCATTACTTGCAGTTGTAGGTAATGCTGCTGTTGTCAGGTTTGCCTTAATGGTGGTTGTCACTTGCCAGTCAGCACAATCTACATCCAAAAAGTATATGGCTTCGGATCAAATGAGCGATTAAAATGACCGGTTGTCTCATCTTCCTCCTCTCACTTGTGTCAGATGACAGAGGTTCCCATGAATCGCCGTGGGAAAGCCGCACCGCTGGCAGCGACCTTGGCACAGATGGCGTCGGCACAGAAAACGCACCTGCACCGCTCGGCAGCCTGGAGCCTCCCGCGGGGGCGGAGACGAACGGGATCGACAGGAGAGGGGGAGAAATACTGGGCCTGGCGGGAGATCAGGAGCTGGAGGAGGGGCGGAGTCCGGTGGAGGAGGCGGGGCACGAGGTGGAAGGAGTGGAAGACGAGGAGCTGGGTTCCACGGTGGAGGAGGGAGAGGAGGCGGAGCTTGCGCTGGACGTCCCTCCGAGCAGGTCGGACCTTTCATGGCTTCCAATTAAACAAGCGACTGTTGATCATTCAGAGGCGGGTGGCCTGCTGCCCTGCAGACCCCAGGACAGCGGGTCCAGTAATGTGCCCGGACACATGGAAGCCTCACAATCAATTCCAGAAGCTGCAGAGGTGTTGAGCACAGAGAACTGGGATGTTCATTGTGAATCTGCGCAGGGCGACAACCTGGCATGACGCTGCAAGATTTTAGAAGCTTATTTAAATCCTTCTCTAACTTTTTTTTTTTCTTAATACATTCATCATCTCTCGTTCTCACAACGTATCCGGCGCTCCGCTAGCTCCCTTTTCCCACCGACTTCAGTCGATAAAACTGAGAGAAAACACTCTCTCAGCTACCGTTGATAGAGCCGGAGGTGCACTTTGTATCTAGACAGGCTCGTTGCAGCGCAGGAACAGGCAATCTCGAAATCAATGGAGTTGCAACTTCATGCCCTACAGGAAGAATTTAGATAGGAAAATAACAAATATGGCAGCTCCGACTCCCGTGCCCCATATTCCCTTCTTCCTCTCCCTAATGATAAGATAATCCCAATTGTTTGCTTTCTTCTTCCTCCTAGGGGACGTCTATGAACTGTATTTTGTTTACCCCTCATAGACTCTTCAAATTGATTTGCCAAGAGTTGTGATAAATGTGTTGTACATATATGTTAATTAATATTGGAGATTTGATGTCTATTTATCTGTATAAATTACTCTTGCTGTCATTTATAACTTATTTTTTCCTTGGTTAGAAGTTGGTATTTGGATGACAATACATGTGCCTTAATGTGGAAATATTTACTGATATTTATAAATATGAATGCATTAACTGTACTGTTGTCAGTTGTTGTTTTTTTCCCCAGTCAAGGTAATTGTCCTGGTGTCGTAAGCAGTAGGTTTGATTGATATTTGTATCAGCTCTCCGTGCTACGGCTGGAAACCACACAGGCAGGAATTCTATCAGATCCAAACTTTAACTCTGACACAGAGGCTGACTTTGTGAACTTGATGTAACGTTTGCTTGAGCTTTAGCACGCTTAATGAGTTTTGTTTGATAGTAAAGTTCTGAAGCAGAAAATGAGCCCATATCTGCAGAAAATCGCTCTGCCTAATTTCTAAGTGTTCACAAGCTTGGTCTCATTAATTCTAAATGCAGCAGCCTCGGTCTTTTGATTGTTTTACAGATTAGAGACGCTTTTCATCGCAAATGCACCGCACATCTACATGAACTTGTCCAAATTTGTCTGCTTATTGAGTTTTGGAAAGATAAATATTTGGGCTCTACATTATATATAAATAAATGCGCTATCACACATGCGGTGAACGCCTCAATATAATTCTATAGCTCACCAAAAAAAAGTTGTAGACATAAAAGTTTTTTCATTGATTTAAAAAAGACCACACCCACTTTGCCTTGCAGCCAAAGTCCAGAGCCCAGTGTGTATGGAGAATCAGTGGCGAGGCCTCCTCTTCCTGCGTGCAGGTGACAGCTGGCCTCTCCAGGCGAACACGGCGTCAAAGCCAGAATCCATGAACTGCTTATTCTGCAGAAGGCCGCTTGCTATTTTTAATCTCTGACACAAAATAGAGGCGAAGAGATACAATGAACTCGAGCTAGGAAGCCGAGCTAGGAGCGCCGGCCCCGTGCCAGGCAGCTGATTTGGCACACTGCGACAAGACCCCCACCCCAAAAAAAAGGAGTTTAAGCTTATAAACCAGATGGAATCTGAACTAATGAAATTATAAGATGATAGCAGCTTGTCAGTGGATTCCTCATAAAATCATTGACCAATGTCTGAAGCTTTACATTCCTTAAAGGCCCAAAATTTCTAAAAAATAAATGATGATTTATAGGACTTTGTATACTTATAATTATCCTGAATGTTTCCAACAATTTTCAAAGTTTGAGAAGTTCATAATTTCATAATTTACATTTTTTTATTTAATCTAATCAAGGGACGGTATGTGGTTGACTCTCAATGTCCCCTTTGTGCGTGCATCAGTGCTGTGGATGTCATAAACTGACTTGTTATCCAGTTTGGAGCCACACTTTTTATTATAGCAACAAGTGGAGCAAACACTGGCGTTAGCTCGTATAGCAGAGCAACACAGGTTGAAACATAACGTGGAACTGCTAATAATTTGTTTTAATTATCTTCTGAGGGTATTTCAGAAAACCTTGTGAAAGATGATACCATGATTCCACACTATTTCATGACATCATGTCATCTTTTCTTAATGTAGTGATTGAGAGAACGGCAGAAAATGGCATATTGTGCATTTAAAGTAGTGGAATACATTGAGTGAAGACGTCTGTGGCCATGGAACAAGGGAGCAACATCAGCTGCTTCTTGAATTTGACAATATTTTATCAGCCCTAACTTGCATTCTTTAAAGATCCCCTCCAGTAATGTTTTAAGATGTAAAGTACACTACTTTGAATAGTAATAAGTGTCTGGGGCTTTTTCCACAAGTTCAATTATCTTGTTCAAATCCTTAATAAGACATTTACTCCTTCTCCCTCATTAAAAAAAAATCCAGAATCTATGAATATGCAAATGTCTTTTCATTTCAAAAGTTTAACCACTGGACACTGAAACATCTATTAGGGGGCCTTAACGATTCCCCGCTAGGCCTATCCGTGAATATTTCAACATTCGGCCATGTTTTCTCATTCACAATTAAAATAATATTTTGATGAAACGTGTCTGCGGGTTTTCTAAAAAGCTGCGCGGCCATGAATAAATGAAGCGCACCCGCTAAAATCTCGAAATTCCTTCCTTGGATGTGCCTTTTATTCATTGCGAACGGCAGTTTCGGCACACGAGTGATTTTTCAGCCGCAGCTTGATGCACTGCCTGTTCGATTCAGCGTTTAGAAAGACGGAAAGGGAAAAAGGGAAGCATCAGATGCGAGTAATAAAAGGAGCAAAGTGGATTACTTTGTGGAGAATGACTTGAATTAACCTCATATAACCACACAAACAACCGCCGTGGGCATACTGTGTGAGCATTCACTTGCGAAAGAGCCATCAAAGACTTTGGCCCCTCTGACCCACCGGGATTTCGTTGGCCAGGGTTTGGTCTATTCAGACTCCAGAGACAAAAAAGAGGGTTACTGCCATAGCCAGGCATCACTTCTACAGATAAAATGAGGCTACAAGCAGCTAGCCAATACCCGAAAACAAATCTCAGCCCCCTTATCTGTGACATCTTAGCGACATTGCCCACTACAATGTAGATAAAACATGAATTGCAGTGCTTAAATCACTCAGGTGGCTGTTTCCCGGTGTGTATTTGTGCTTAAAAGAAAGATCAAGAGAGAACTCATTGGTATGTGTGTGCATGTCTTTCTTGTGATCTTTGTAGCTTTGTAATTAGCAGCATGTTTTAGATGTTCACATGGGTCATAGCATAGCATATCATATATACAACCGCCAATCTTATCTCAGCATCGTCTTGCTTTGTTCTGATTCCCGGCCTCCATTCATCTCACCCTGGAGCCTGGGTAGTGAGAGAGACCAGCCGGGTCACAGCAATGCTCATCGGCTTTAATAAGTGTGACCAGGGAGCCAAGGGGCCTGCTGGAGGTAGGAAGGTTTGACACCACATCATCTCTGGGTCCTCCGAAAGGGTTTGAGGGATTGGGGGGGGGGCATTTGGAGCCAGCAGTTTCCATGCCAACCACTCAGCAGGGTTAATTACTCTACCAACCGGTCGCCCCTTCCAGTGATGGTCAGCGCACTCGTGGTCCACGCTTCAGTCGCTCACCTTGCTATTTTTTTTTCTTTTTACGCTTACCTGGGTTTTATCACGCGGCGCCTTCCGAGGCGCTTTCAGAGCCCGGCGGCTTTGCAGACGCGATTTGAGGAGTGTAACTTTCTGCTCTGTTGCTGACAAGGCTGTTATTATCCCAGATAATAGAGGAGAGAGAGAAGGGGGGGAGGGGGGCAGAAATGGCAAAATATGTCAGTCATCTTTTTCCTGCTTGTTTCACATGGAGTTAATAAGTCCAAAGGTATCACGAATACAACAGGCATAACCACATTCTTTGGTCACTTTGTGGTCTTATCTGCTTTGCTGTTTCTACAATTGTGTGCCTTTTCACATGGCTTCAGCTGTAAAATATTCCTACAGTACAGGCAGCTGATGTAAAGGCCGTATAGAAGGTATGTGGCAGATGTCCTTCCACGGGGACTTGGCATCCTTTGTAATATTGTCCTTTTTAATTGATTTTCATGACTTATTTACACTACATAAATATATATATATAAATTAAAGGAATAGATTGACATTTTGAGAAAAACATTTTTATGAGTTAGACAGAGAAATGCAAGTCGTCAAAACTTTCCATCCCTGTCCCAGACGCTTCCAGCATGCCCTTGGTCCTTTTTACACGGCTCTGTAACACAGTCAATTCCCCAATAAACATAAGCTTATTGCCCAAAAAGGGTGTTTGCAGGCAGACAGGACAAATGAAAGGGTTGTAAATGAATAAAATCTATGCTGATTTAGCCAACGCTGGTGGTATACTACGTCACGTTAGACACAAACGCTGTTGCATCCCAGATCACGTCAGTAATTCTGATGTCGGATTCCACCTCTGAGCCACAGCCGTCCCACTTACTCCAGATAATTCTGCAATTTGCTTCTAGGAAGCGTCAGCTTCAACTCACCCTACAGCGCCAGCCTTATCCAGATTAGATAATCAGGGCATGGTTTGGAGCAGACACCAAATGACCACTTTGGTAGAGAGCATTACCTCAGCAGGCCCCATTTAAGCACGCAGGATGCTCAATCAGGCAATCAGGTCTAATTGGCCAATCAGGTGAACAATCATTCAATCCCCCCAAATCATTCAAACAATAGTCAACAACTGCAGGAGAATAAACTGTTTCTTTTCACTTGGAACTTCACTCGATTCTCAGCTGTGCTGCTCACCCCATAGTTGCATGATCCTCACAAATTATTGTAAAAATGAACCTTTCCAATGACCTAAAACTGGACCAAATACATTCTTTTTGCAATTTATTTTTTATACATTAGGGTACATCATAGCAAATCCAAATGTGTTGGTCTAACAATAAGGTTATTCTTTATGCTACAAATGTTACTGGAGTTTTTGACCTCATAGGAAGTATGTGAAGTCTCTTGCTGACAGGAACCCACTATATAATCTTGCATAGCAGTTGCAAGGCTAAAAGAATTAAATATTAATGACAATATTAATACATAAAAGTAAACAAATTTTGTATTCCATAAAAGAGTCTTATAGTCATCAGGTCATCGCAGCTCAGCGTTTCCTCTCAAATTCAGCCGTGGACCATATCTTAGTACATTTACTTATGCTGTTTCCTAAAGATATCAACAAATAATAATAATATATTACAATAATATAAGAGGACTTTTAATCTTTATACTTTTTTACGTATATTTTGCTGCCAAAACTATTGTACTTTCACATAAGTAACATTTTGAATTCTGGACATCTACTTGTAAAGGAGTATTTTTAGACTGCAGTATTTCATAGACTTCTCCCACCACTGCTTGAATAATGCAACAGTGCTTGTTCTCCCCACTAAGATAGTATATTAATAGACATTTGATATCAAGATAAGGAAACAGGTCAAGTAAGGGAAACAATATCCGTGGATGCAGTTCATTTGTCAGCAGCTTTCCTTCAGGATTCGTTCACACTCCAGTGCAGGGCTGTGGCCTGCAACCTCACTCCTTTGACTTTCCTCTTCTCCATTTCCAGACTGATGCTCTGTATTTGACCATTTGTATAGACCTGCTTAAAAGGGACTTTCAGTACAGGAAGCGGTGTAATGATACTGTAAACGGTATATCATTATGCTGATTTGGCATATTCTCACATAAAACGTGAGCTTATACATTTGTGGTATCAAAACCCAGATCAGCTCCCTTGGTTGCAATTGCCAAAATATGTGATTTCCGCAATTAAACTCATTCAGCTCCACGTCTCGCAAATACATTTGAAAGTTTTACTAAGCATTAGCATATTTCTCCAAAACTCTTAACAGCCTCAGTGCCAAGCACACTTAATTCTCCGATGTCCAATTTTATGAAATGCCTTACCTTTATAATATTTCATTGGTAGCCAAGAGACTTGTTAAAACTTCTTGTTAATGCAATATTAGCACATTGTACAAGCCCACACACTGCACTGGAAGCATGCATGCTTATTATAAGTACTGATGCAATGCAAACACATGGGCTGAGAAGCACAGAGAAGCGTTTTACTAATTGCGTTTTTTATGAAAAGAGTTGTTATTTTCATAATGTTCTGGGCAGATATTACATATTTATAAATATATATTTGAAACTATTTTCTGCCAAGATGTTTAGAGCTGGAGGGTTCGGTGTCAGTTCATATAGGAGTAATCTAACGGATTAGTCCCTGGTATTGTCCATCCTCTCACAGCCTGCACTGTAGCTATACAGTATGTTTGCCAGAGCTATTTCATACACAATTGGACCGCTATTTAATAGCCCGTGAAACAGAGACAGACAGAAAGTGGAAAATCCCCAGTATTTTAAATTATCCTTGAATATTAGAGCATTATGACTTTGTTGTAACGTTGACTTCTCTTTAACCATCGCCATCAATCCCCCAGCTATAAGCAATGAGCCATTCACCATTATGCAGCTTGTTAGCAATGTCCAGGCTGTGTAATTACCTGTGTCAACGGCAATGATTGTCTTCAGGGACAGATTATTCATCACTTCATAATTGTAGAGGTTGAAGGATGGATTGTAAGCTCTTCCAACAGAGTCCTGACAAAGATGTTGCACAGTTTAGACTGTAGAAGTGGTCTATGTTCCTGATAAAACAAAAAAAAACATAAGGATTTCATTTCAAGGCCATCAGAATCGGTTTCTGTATTTCTTTATATGGTTACTTTTATTGTCTCTTTCATGAATAAATATGCCAATATAGCCCCTCAAACCTACTGGTAGATTTATAAGATCACTGCTGGCCTGTAGGGTGATGATTGGTGGTATTGATGAGGAGTTTTAGTGGTTTAATATGAGTCAAATGTGCCAGCACATAGGTAGAGGAGCCGTCAGACCAAAGAGCTTTAAAGATTGTTAAAAAGTTAAAATGTCCCAGGTTGCAGAGAGTGAGACTTTAATTGATTTTGGATTATAAGGATGGTCTAGGTGTTATAGAAATACCGATTTTTGCTACATTAAACCACCAATATATTTTGTTGGGGTTATCACAACTTCAAATACAATCCAATAAAAGTATTCAATATGGGACCTTTTACATTTGCTGTAATTGTTGGATTTGATATTATATAGTTGGTTGTTATTATATAATAGAGAACTGAGTAAGGGGGTAGGGATATATACGTTTTGCTTCGAACTACTCCTTTTCAATCACTTACTCTGTTCTTTTGATTTCTTATGTTATCTAATGAAACATGGCATAGCGAATGTATTATTGTCTCTTATTGTGCAGTATAGTAAACATTCTTTTAGACATGGGTTGAAAAACAATGATCTTTTAGTTTCATCTTACACCTTGAAAATGATTAATATTTAAATAAACATGACGATGATAATATCTAAAATAAAAGCATGACACTAAAAGTAAACCTCATTTAGCCATTTAGTTGATTGTAGTGGTGTAATGTAACAGAGTAATGATACTTTTTGGGAGTATTTGTACTTTACATCTGTTTTTATATTTCTATTTATACTCTGCTACATTTTTTTCATACACCACAGGAATAGATATTTCAAACTCTGCAGATATAAGCAATATTTGTTTAAATGAGTTATGAACAGCTCATTTTAATGGCTAACATAATAAATACTACCGATCCATGTGTACAGGTGCTGGCTCAAATATTTGTAATAAAAAATAAATACAAATAAAAAATAAATTCTAAAAAAAAATGCATGAGAGACATGGATGAAGATTAGAAAGACTCCTTATATATAGAGCCCAGAATCTTTTGCTACACCCCCGTGTGTGCGTGTGTATGTGTGTGTGTTGTTTGGCGGGATCATCATCATCATCATCATCACCATCCCGACCCGACGGAGAGGCAGCAGACCTCCCGCATCCTCCCCCCGCATCCCTAAACCACCGCATCTCCCCCGCATACACTGCGATAGGCTTCGGTGGACAGCATCATGTGCAGGGCTCTGTAAAACCGGGAGTCTGGACCTTTTCATATGCAACGTGCTCGCAATAAAATACAAATATATATATAAATAGCATTATCGAGTCATTTAAGGATTTAACAATGATGAGGTAAGAGCTTCCGGTCGCTATTGCCCCCGGTGTTTAACGGTTATGGGGAGAATCTGCATGGGGATAATTTAGCCGTTAAAGCCGCTGTTTTAGACGGCGCAGCCGTCACCGTTTAGACTGAGTCTAGAATGAGTCTTTGTCGAGTAAAAAGACGTCCTCTGACGGGTATGTGAAGTTAGCGTTTAATGCTGGAGGCTGTTGTTGACCTGATGCTAGCTAACAACTGTTAGCCGCTATCCAAGTTTAGCTAACGTTACTAAGTTAGCAACGGCGGAGTGATATCGCACACCTTGTCTAATAACACGAGCATAAAGCTGGCTGTTGCCGGTGATGTGTATGTGAATGCATACTGTTAGTTACGGTAACGTTCATTATTGCATGCACGATAACCGGTGTGTGTATAGTACATGGTACTATACAGTTTAATATGCAAGACAATTTCATACAAACTATGCAGCAGGGGCTTCCTGCTTCGTTTCCTAGCGAAGGGGTCCTTGGCCTAAAAAAACGACTAAGACCCCTGTTTTAGAGAACGTAACGTTAGCCAGGCTGCAGCTTGCTATGGGGTGTTTCGTGATAATAAGTAACCGTGTTAACTGGTGACTTTAGCTAAAGCACGAAGTAAGCACATATAGGTGTCCTTTAAATGCCTTTAAAGTCTCAATACAATCAGTGGCGTAAGGTAACTAAGTATATTTGCTCAAGTACTGTACTTAAATGATGTTTTGAGGTACTTGTACTGTACTGAGTATTTGCATTATTGTGTGTGTGTGTGTGTATATATATATATATATATATATATATATATATATATATATATATATATATATATATATATATATATATATATATATATATATATATATATATATATATATATATGCATAATATTATGCAGCACTTACACAAAACTGGATTTGCATTAATAAAACCAAATAATATAATAATAATATATAATAATAATATTATAATAATATAATAATAAAATAATATAATATAGTCACTGCCATGTCCCATCACAGATAACATTTATTCATATTGCAGAGTATACTTATATGTACTTTATATGTTAGAGGACCCAGGTAGCAAAGCATCCTGCCTGTCAATGTATTATTTTTTCTTCTTTATTAATTATATGCATCAGTGATAGGCAGGGTTACTTCTCTTGACCTTTGGGAAAATCAAGTAACTTCCCTCCCGCCACAAATGATTGCACACATTACCTGCATTATTTATTTATTTTTTTAAAGTGCCTAGTATCATCTCTTTGTGATACTGATGTACAGACTGCAGCTGCCCACAGACACGGATACCAGAGATGCAGTTCCATCTAAACAAGCTGTTTGGCAGCCTAATTCAATTCTACTATCCATATTAATCACAGACATAGATTGACAAATGTATCATTTCCTGTTAAAATTTTAATAGTAAATAGAGTTGTGTTGTAAGCATTTTACTAGATACAATGGGGGAAATAGCTATTGGATGCGTCATGATGTTGGTTTGCGCTTATAGGAAGTACAAAGACTAATCACTGTCTTTCTAAAACCCATGTGTGTTCAATACGTTTTTCCTGTGTTATTGCACTTAATTCCACATAATCATTATTTATGGATTTGAATGTTGTGATTTCTTTTCATGTGTGGATTATTTGAGTTAATACCAGTGTCTGGAAGAAATGTCACATGAATTGCATCTTTGGAAATAAATGTAATGACAAAAAAGTTGACGCGTCCAATACTTATTTCCCCCATTGTATTTTCAAAGACAATGTTAGTGGTGTACCTGCAACAAAATAACTAGCACTAGTTATACCAGGTCAAGGTGACATTGTCGTTTTTAGTCTGAATTTATCCCAGACTCTTGCATCAGTGGTACAACTGGAATGAGTGAGATAATCACCATCCTCTACATTTGGCCAGTGTACAGCTAGTTTTATTGCAGTAGTTGGCTGCTAAGCACTTAGCTCTAGGGCCCCGTAGAGTCAATGTGGGGATATAAATGACTTCCATTGTGGCCTAAAGGCATTAAATATATCTTTCTGCAATAGGGAAAAAACATTTTGCTTGATCTACATTGTGGACAATTACTGTATTTCATGACCTTTGCATGCTACACTTGATTAGTCCGTGCATTTTGCCGCGTGAATAAAAATGCGCAGTAACCTTTTCATGTGATTTTTCAAGAAAAGAGCTTGACGGGGCCCGACGTTGTTCTATGTCTTGCCTTTTAATGTTTGGTTTGATTGTGTTTCATGTGACAGTTTCTAGGCTAATGTTGTTAGACGTGGTCTGATACAACGCTGAGGTCATTTGAAATCACGTTGTGTCTCTGTGGGAAGCTGACTTGGTTAGTTTGAGTGGCGATGCTTCATCAAAACTTAACCTCACATGCCTTTCCCTCACAGGCGTGACTGCGACAGGGACAGGGGCCGTGATGAGCGGCCGCGGGACCGTGACAGGGACAGGGACCGAGACCGCGACAGGGGGAAGTCGTCCTGGGCGCCCAACAACCCGACTGCAGGCGGCGGAGGCTTCTTTAAGCAGACGCCCTCACAGCAGCAGATCAACCCCTTTACCGGCCTGCCTCACACGCCACGATACCACGAGATCCTCAAGAAGCGACTGCAGCTCCCTGTCTGGGAGTACAGAGAGAGCTTCACTGACATCCTGATGTCTAACCAGTCCTTCGTGCTGGTCGGAGAGACCGGCTCTGGAAAAACCACGCAGGTAGAAAGACAAAAAAACAGGCTAAAATACCAGCACATTTAAAACGCACTCAGCTGTCCCATAAAACACATTTTTTTGCTGTAGTACAGTAATCAAGATACTGTTGTCACAAAAACTGATTTATTTATTGAACCCATTAGTCCCATAATCACTTATCAAATCCTACTCCATACATGTGTGAAAATGCATCACATATTAGTAGGGTTGCAAAAGGGCAGAACATGTCAGGTAAGTATCCGGTAAATTTCCTGAAACTTCCCATGGGAAGTCAACCTGGGGAATTTTTAAAATATTCTATTCAATAGTCTTGTGGTATGGGCTCAAAACTGCTTCGAAAAAAAATGTAAAGCACTACTATGAGTATGGGAATCATGATGATGGCAGAATTTTCAAAAATGTTGAACTAACCCTTTAACTCTAGTTATCTTAGTCAAGATACTACAATATATATTTTCCCCAACTTTATTTAAGTTCGGGTTAGGGTAAGGACCAACCTTCTACTTTGTGCATTTTGGATTTATTCTCATTTATTCGGATATATTCCTGTTAATTTCCATATATTCCCATTTCCCATTGAAAGTTTCCAACTTAATTCACAAATCGAATCATAAAAAATAGTACTACTAATAAATAAAGGGCAAGATATGCCATGTTAACAATATCTTATTTGTTTTCACCTCTAAGTGATTGCTAAGTTTAATATAACCATCTACAAATTTGTCTCTCAGATCCCTCAGTGGTGTGTAGAAATGGTACGGTCAATGCCGGGGCAAAAGAGAGCGGTGGCCTGCACCCAGCCCAGGAGGGTGGCTGCCATGAGCGTCGCCCAGAGGGTGGCTGATGAGATGGATGTCATGTTGGGCCAAGAGGTGGGCTACTCCATCAGGTTTGAGGACTGCAGTTCTGCCAAGACTGTGCTCAAGTAAGGCGGGTTATATAAATACCCATCTTTGTCTCAGTTCCCTTTATAGGAGAAACATGCTTATGAAGTAACAGAACCCTTATACAAGATAACTTTACAATTAATACAATAGACTGAGGGAATGTGCTTTAATTTTAAACAGTGTATTGAGATAAATCCGTTGTCCCAAATCCGTGTCGTATTTTTGCCCAGGTACATGACAGATGGGATGCTGCTGCGGGAGGCCATGAACGATCCCCTGCTAGAGCGCTATGGTGTCATCATCCTGGACGAGGCCCACGAACGCACATTAGCTACAGACATTCTTATGGGGGTCCTCAAGGAAGTGGTCCGCCAGAGGCCTGACCTCAAGGTAAACAGTCCACGTAATTGTCTCAGATATTTCAATGTAGTACAAGTTCCCAAATCTGACTGTAATTAGTTACTCAGTACCTACATTCTTTCTGTTTATTTTGTCTTACCTCTGGACTTGGGTTGAAAGTACTCTTGACAGTTGATTTTGTTTTAATCCCAGCTATCTCCCAGCTAATGCCTACAAAACATTGTTAAAGCCCTAAATATTACTCTCTCCCCCCCTCAGGATAAGCTCAGTGACAGCCAGTGTTTATGTCCCTCTTCTGTCACTCCTCCTTTTCGTGACATTTTCCCCTGACAGTGTCCCCATGTCTGACAGCTGTGTATCTGTTGAGGAAAGAGAAATGTTGCTGTTAGGCTCAGAAATGCACATCTATTCTGTGCCTCAGCGCTGGTGAAGATTGCTCCCAGAGCCGGCCCCATTTTAAGCCTATCAACCGGGGGGTGGGGGGGCAGAACACAGCCTGGACGGCGTGGACGGAAGCGTGGAGGCAAGGCAGAACTTTTATAGCTAGACGCTGCCAGACATCATTCTCATAAAGCAGATGGATAATGACTAGTTGTTTGTCAGTGTGGAATCAAAGGTTAGATTGTTGTTCGCTTGACTGTTAAATGAGGTCTAGGTTATTGGGGAATGATCATCCACCCACACCCCTCTATCTCCTTCACCCCTATCCCCTTCCAAATTTGAAAGTTTAATTTGCCTTGATTAAGAGCAATTATGATGCCTCGCGGAGCGTAAAGCGAAATGCCGAGACGCTGGCCCCTGAAAATGTTTGAGATTGAAAATGGGGAGACGCGCTTCCCATCAGAATCCTAATGCGCTCTATCTAATGGCTCTGGAGAGAACATTGTGTACCCAACATCAGGAACAAGGACTGTCACAGCTCTGTGTAGGTCAGTGACTTGGAGTGTAATGCCAAGTTCTACACCATAGACACCATCTTGGGTTTGCGCCAGTGCCCTCATCCTCAATTCTGATTAAAAGCCTGATCCACCCTGTATAGCTTATTGCACTCTCCATCTATTTTCCCGTTCTGTATTGGTTGCACGCTTATCCACTTAGTATGTGTCCTTATCCCCCATCATCATCAGGCAATATATAAAATGTTAACTCATTCTTCACTTGAGTGCTCACTCCCATAATCACCGCAGTCATTTACACTCTGCTGTCTTAACTTTTTTATTTTTATCTTTTCTTTCACCTCTCGTCTGAATAGATTGTCCCTTGCGTACTTCTCCAACTTTACTTCCTCTCTCTCTCTCTCTCACCCGTGACCTTCTCCGTCCAGGTCATTGTCATGAGCGCCACACTCGATGCCGGTAAATTCCAGGTGTACTTTGACGGCTGCCCGCTGCTGACCATCCCCGGCCGCACGCACCCTGTGGAGATATTCTACACGCCCGAACCGGAACGCGACTACCTTGAGGCCGCCATCCGCACGGTGATCCAGCTCCACATGTGCGAGGAGGATGAAGGGGACGTTCTGCTCTTCCTCACTGGACAAGAGGTACAACTCCATAGAGAAGCATGCCACGCCATTACAGTCTTAGGTTTGAGAAAACGAGAACAAGTTATTTTATAATGATAGATTTTGTATTATTTCATAGATACTTTCATCAAATATTTGAAGGGCTGCAACTATTGGTTTGAAATAGAAAACATAATACATTTTCAAGATCGTAAAGTATCAATGTAATCATATTTTGTCAAACTAACAGCCCATAATACAAATATATTCAATTTAAACTGATATGAAGCAGAGAAAAGTAGAATAGCAGAATCATTTGAACGAGCCATATGAGATTCTTAAAAACCAGAGAACGATTTTTGCATTTGCGTCTTTGCTCTGTAAATATGAACTCAAGTTTGTATTTGTGCTGTTTACTTGGAAATTGTTAAGTCAGAGCTGCACAATGTGTAAAATGTCTACTTTGTGATAATCAAGTCTTTGCAAAGTGTAATAGAGATGATAGCTGTATATTAGCCCCCTTGAGTCACAGACATCCCATGGACTATAGACCCACCTCAGTCTTAATTCATGATGGTTAGCTGAAGCTGACTCTGTTCATCTCGTAGCGGATCTAGAGATCGATCTAAGAATAACAGCGTTTCCTGCAGCGCTTTCTAGTTAAGGCGATCGCCTCCATAACAAATGCCCCATGCCTGTCCCCTCCAAAATAAAAAAAAACATTCTGCATCTCTACATGCGTAGTTGTATAACAACTCACCAAAGAGCCAGCGCCAAAACAACAAACCTCGTAAGAAAAGTTCAGTGCTGCCGTCTTTTCTTCTTTCAGAGGTGTACCATACTCTCTACACACGAGCTGTAGCGTCTTACTCCAGGATGCAATCCCAGACCCTCAGGAAATCCTAACATCCCCTAACAGAACAGAATCTTCGCCTAAATTAATTTATATATAATAAATGTTTACAACGGTGCTCTTGTTAATTTGCATGCGAATAAATTAGAAATTATTACAGAGATGAGTAAATAAAACATTATTCGACCAATTGGCCATTAAAAAAATACATGTATTATGTTATTTATGTCCAAACAATCCTGATTTTAAATCCCTGCAAAGATAAGCGTGTGCCTATTGATCTTATTTAATCAAAAGAGACGACACACTGTCACATGAACACACATGCACTCTCTGCACTGGAAATTATTAATGATTAAATAATTAAACTTGTTAATAAGAACAATTTTACTGCACATGACCGTGGCTGTTTGGGAACCACCAGGATTTGTACAGGGGGAGGCTGAGCGGTGAGAAGTGACCCAGATTCTGCCCTTCCCACGGATCTCTGAAATTAAGTCATTTATTATTTTTTTTTCCCACCCTGCAAATGTTGTCCACTGATGTGTAATGGAGGGCAAGGTTCATGCCCAAAATGATGAATTTGGTCACAGCTGGATGCGCACACACACACACACACACACACACACACACACACACACACACACACACACACACACACACACACACAGACACACACACACAGACACACACACAGGCACAAACAGAAAAGCAAATGTTTCAATCTCCCGATCACTGGGAAGGAGAAGCCTGTCAGAGCCAACAGTGCTTGTGCTGGTATGATTATTCTCTCACCACTCTGACAAAACGGTTTTGGATACCATGTGATTACATTCTCCTTTTCAACTCCAACTAACCAGTGCAAACATGGCACAAATTGCTCCGGGGGATTCAAACGACACGGTAGACGTTATCTCAGCGTTTCTCAGCAGTGTCACAGTATAGATTTTTGATCTTTGGATTCTACGAAAAAAAGAAATCTCGTATTGTGTTTTTCCGGCCTCCTCAATTACACATAGTGACGGGTTGTTTATTAGCAGTAATTATTTGTCACTCAACATCAGCTGACTGTTGCAGTACAGCTACGTCAGTTCTCATTTGCCAAAGCAGGATCAATATGCAGCTTGTTACGAAGGGGATGAAGTCATGGAGGGCACAGCGTTTGAAGTATTCTCCTTCAAGGGCTGCTAATTGATTTTAGATTCAGTGGTATCCCAGCTGCTCGGACGACCAGAAACACGATAGCCGCTCCTTTTGAATCATGTCGGAAAAAAAAGCCTGGGATATTTGCAGCCAACGTGTTTAAAACATTTTCTGCAGTTAGATGTAATTTGTTGATTTATATTCCACCCCCCTGTGCACTGTGTCAAGCTACGGCATTACTGAGAGCACTCCCACGGTGAGTTCATTATCACCCCCTCCTAATTGGGTTAAAGAAGTTAATGTGTGGTGGGTCTTGCAGAGATGGGCGTTTAAAGGGTGCTGCAGCACGCCCCTCAAGCGCTTCTTAACCTCTTCAGTCTCCCAGGAACTTTGATGTAGACTAATGATCGGGAGGCAGATCCATGGCAACGCCATAGATTCTTTTTATCTGACAGTTAATTTATAAGATACGAAAAGCAAACCGCACAGGACTCCTCTTGCTCCCTCTGACGGAGTTCTTCTGTGTGAGATTTTGCTTCCACAAACAATTAATTAGAACTAAAGAACCCAACTCCAAACAAGAAAGTCGAAACTTATCAGCTGTTGAGCAAAGATAAGTCCTAATGTTTAAGCTTCCCCCTCAGCAGCTAACATCAAAACACAGGGTTTGGTGGTGGGGGTTGTTCACGAGTCGAGGGGAGTGTTCTAAATGTGCTTGGCTGTAGATTGTTGCTTCTGGGGTCGCAGGGAGAGCTGGTGGACAGGTTCCCAACATGCCAACTGCCCCTTTATATGTGTGTACATACACACTCACGCGCGCGTACACACACACACACACACACACACACACACACACTCACACACACTCTGTCTTCATATCCCTAAGGGACAGACAGCCAGCTTGCTTCCAGCGCTTTGGCAAAGAGCTCCATTTTTTTTTTCTCCATGGCAGCTGCTGCATCCAGAGGCTTGATAGGCTATTAATACCCTGGCTAATTTTACCAATCCATTCAGATTTACCGTTTTCCACTTGTCAGCGTGTTGATTAAGAGGCACACGGCCATCAGCAGGGTTTGAGTTAATGCGATGAACAAGGGGACCAACAGGGCTAATAACACACCCGCAGTCCGGAAGGAAAATGGGAAACCTCACCGTGGTACCTTCTCATGTCAAGGCAAGTGTCACTGGCTCCAAATTTAGTTAATTTCGGTCATGCTTTAACTAATTTAAGCACAGGAAAGGAAACAAATATCTGAGACATTTACTGCTATCTTGGTGGCCCACAAAATAATTAAAAGTATGCATCTGTCTACAACCAAAAGTAAAAATATATATATTTCTGGATTCATGAGCTTGTGCTTATCAGAACCTTGTGACACCCTACTTTGGAGCAGTCACTGCATTGCTCCCAGGGGCCTGCAGGTGGTGCAACAGCACAGGCTGTAATGTGACACATAAAGTAACTGCTGCTTCATGAGTATGAAATAATTGTTGTTAGGAAAAACAAAGAAAATGGTTCTTAACAGCAGGGAGTTGCTTCTAAATCAAAAGCTGTTCTGTTCTGTCTGAGGCTGTAGCAGAAACAGCGCAAAACCAAGTGTGATCAGTTTAAGTATGTGTGTGTGTGTGTGTGTGTGTGTGGTGCAGGGAGTGAAATAAATCAAGTCTTTCTATGTTAATTAGGCAGGGAATGCCCGTGGAATATGTCGGCATATTTTGTACATTTCGTATAGGCCCTTTGAGAATAGGTCTGTGTGCTCACTATCATGCTTTCTTATTCCTGGCACTGCACAGGTCCTCTGTCTGTCTGCCAGCCCACCGGCTCTAGAACGTTCAGCTTCACTAAACTGATCTGCCATGATTTGCCGCTGGTTATGCATCAGTGCTGCAGTCTCATCTCACATTCCCCTCTACAATGCTGCACTGTGGAATAATGAACCCGGTTTGAGTCTGTCTGTGTGTGTGTGTGTGTATGTGTGTGTGTGTTTGTGCGCGTACGTGCATGCGCGCCTTCATGTTTTCCATGATTGCTGCATTTGACAACAGAGCCACAGGGAGCTCAGCAAAGCATACTGCAGTCCAGATTTAATTTCCTCCGTCAGATGGAGCGATAGTTAGAACAAATGTACTATAGCAGGGAACCACGGTTTCCCCGGCCTCCTCCCCTCACCTTCCCTATCACCCAGATACAGCGTCATCCCTTTAAACCGGGTGTTGTTCACAAGAACCTGTTTGATTTTTGCCGTTCGCATGCTCGGATTAATCGTCGCGCCTCTCATCTTTCAGGAAATTGATGAAGCCTGCAAGCGAATCAGGAGGGAGGTGGACGACCTGGGGCCCGATGTCGGTGACATCAAAATCATCCCGCTGTACTCGACGCTGCCCCCACAGCAGCAGCAGAGGATCTTTGAACCGCCCCCGCCCAATAAACCAAGCGGTGCCATCGGAAGGAAGGTACGACTGCCTTTTGCTGCTGTAAAAACACTCAGAGGGGGCGGGGGGGTGTTGAAGCGGGGAGTTTGAAGGAGAGGGTGAGTAGAAAGGGAAATTGAGTGGAGTTAATTCAGAGAGGACAGATGGGGAATAAGGTGGGTAAAGGAAGAAAGCTGGAAGGTAAGGGCTGAGAAACTTTTTTTTTTTTTTCCCTTCCTCAGCTTTAGCGCAGAACTGACTCACACAACATATGCTGCTTTTGTCAGCATGCGATTCTCTGCTCTAAATTACAACTGGGGTATTACTCACACCCTCTGAGCCCGAGGAAAGTACTGCATTCTCAGTCATTTTTATCTTTCCACTACATTTGCACAGGCCCCCGCTGCTGCTCAGTCAGGTGGCCTAAGACCTCTGCTGTCTGAAACCGTGGCAAAGGTGCACAGTAATTAATTAAATGACCAAAAAACAAGGCCTTTTCTTCTTCTCAAAGGAGAGGATGATCCTCTTATTGATACAGACACCAGACAAAAGAGCACCACCTGCGCTGCCACGCTGTTGGCCAGCGATTTGACAGAATATCACAATATCATCACTGCCAGTGAACGAGCGAACGTTCACCCCCAGCATCTGATAGGGGACAGTGTTGATGAATGACTCATTGCTACAACCCCCTCTAATTGAGGCAGATCAGACCAACATGGAGCAGGGAAAATATTTATGGGCTGTCAAACTGAGACGCTTTAAAAAACACAACCAGGATTTTAAGAATATAGGAATCCTTGCTAGGTGACTGAATAATCACGTTTTATTGAAGTTTTATTAATTGATGCACCTTAAAAATAGGGTATCATGTATATCTTCAAGTTTTTATTTTCAGTAGTGGGTTTTCCCTGCAAAGTTTGGATCAAACATTTGACGCCAACCCTTTTTAAGTCTTGAGTTTTATAGTGTCAGCTCTTCATCTTCTTTTTTTTTTAAAATTCAAATGTAATTCTCAGTGTTCAAAGGGATGCTGACATGAAACAGCACCACTATTAAAGGGACTGGCATAACTATTACCTGGTTCTATACCTTGTTCTGCATGGCTCTATAAGTTTACATACATAGGTTTGATGGGATAGAAGTAAAAAAAAAACAACAAAAAACACTTTCTGCTGTTAGTGACCTTCTTGGACAGCGGTGATTATTCTCCCTGATTCCCATGATTTAACCTAATACAAGAAATAAAGTGACTGCAGTGCTCACACCGTGACCCGGCAGCCCAGACACAACCAATGCTCCTTTTTTACCGCAAGATCAATGTGTCTGGCGTTCATTGAATTGGTCAAGGTGGTATCTGAATCCGCCGTGCCTGGAGTATAATGCGCTTCTGCTCGATGACTGAGAGCTTTATCAAGTGAAAAATGCAGAGATGTCATTCAAGCCGGCCCGAGAGGGAAGTAGTGAAAAAGAATTAAGGTTCGCCACATCTGCTGTTGCGCATGCTAACGACTGCATTAGGAACCCCTCAATTAACATAAAGCACCAGCTCGTCATTTATCTATTTCTCCAGGAAAAGCCACTGATCTTCCATTTTTTTGAACAGTTTAATCATTCGGAGCAGAGGCAGCAATTGACTAATTGCAAACAAAGACTATAATCTCACTTTGCTTTCCGGCATGTCGAAGATTGTCTCAACAAATGTGCTGTGATGAGTCTAGGGTTTGTTTTTAGCTTTGTCACGTTTGGAATATTCTCCCAAATGTCACTCGCGATTCCGCCTCATATCCATTTCAATGAGCTTTGAATGCGGATGCATCAAAGGCACGTTCTCCTTCTCCCCCCAGTCAGGAGAAGGCTTTATTTGTCAACAGGGCTCTTTTCCCCCCAGCAGGGAACGTAATAGATGGCCTGTGTTAGCCATAGTACTTGCTCTTCTGCAGGTAATAACCCAGAAATAACATGCAGAGATGATGCTCTAATGATATTACTGATGAAGAAGCCAGGATTATCCAGTGCAGCAACAGACTGGAAGGAGCCAGCCCGCATTCAGTGTAATGGCCCTAGCCTGGATAATCCTTCAGAATCAATGAAGTCAATGAGGCCACCCATATGATCATGAAATGTGAGAGGGTGTCATGTGTGGCATCTGCCGGAGCAGCGACTGTGTCCCAACACGCAGGACAGCAGAAACCTCACCTAGTCCATTTTTTAACTGGACTTTGAAGCATTCTGTGCATTTCCTCCCTCGCTAGGAGGCTGGTCGCAGGCATATAGTTCCTGCCTGTCCTGAGACATTGTCCGATAGGCTGCTCTGTCTTTTTTTTTTTTTGGTCAGGCTCTTTAATTTCAGACTGCCACAGTGTGGCTAATTGGTTTCTGAAAGATATGATTCTTGTGTAGCTCCAGGATACTCACAGCCCCTTTCAACTGCAGAAACTTAACTACCTGTAACCTGGGGCTTCCCATAATCTAAACTTTTAGGAACCGTGCAAGTCTTCGCTACTAGGTGCTTTCTTGCGTTTTCACTATATTTTACAACCCGGGACATTTCTGACATACGCCATTAAAAAGGTAGAAGCTGGATGGAATAAGTCATTTTTATGTGCTGTTTAGTAGGAGATATAAAGACGTGATTGTGAACTGATGAGAAGTGGCACCAGGTTTTTTTTTTTTTTAAACAACTAATACAATTCCAGAGTCTACTGGAGCAGGAGCAGGCTGATCAATGGCCCAGAAACATGTCCAATCTGTCAAACAACTTCATAGGAAGCTCAGTTTTTGACACTACTTGAACTGTCTTTTTTTTTTGTTCTTCTTTGGCACTATTTGGTAGCGTTGTGTTCTTGTTTGTGCCAGGCACTGAGAAACCTTTGTTAAACCTTTTAACGACTGACACCAGCTGTGTCTAAATGGCCTACTACTCTATTCTCTATGCTTCTTTTTCTTCTTTTTTTTTTTTTTTTTACAACATTGGTTCCGCTGTTTGATACAGATACTGATACTACCGATATGACAGAGTGTGGAAGTTGGATTTACATTAAGTTTAACACTGGTTGGCTGGAGTTGCTGCTTTGCTACAGCAGTCAAACAAGCTGCATTGCTTCAGATTGATTTGCAAGTGTTTCATGATGTTGCTGGTGTTAGCCCCTTTGCACCTGACTATGTAATTAAAAATAATGGTGTTTCAGTAGATTTGTGCAGTAGGAAAAGGGCGTAGTCTGCCATGTACCTCTGAACCTAAACCTTGATGAATCCCCACACGGCTGCTTGTTATTTAAACAGCCTATGCTGTTTTCAGGTGTCTATCAAAATGAAACAACTCACATTCATTATGGGACGTAACGTAAATCACACATCGACAACCATTCATCCAAGAAACACATGAATAACAACCCATGCATTCGCCAGACTCTACTTGTTTCATATGGGCGCTCATTGCCATCTTTTCTCTCTTCAATTCCTCTACTGGAATACTAAGGGGAATGTGTCTTTCGTGAATTACCCGAGGTCAGGGGCTGAATGGGGGGGGGGGGGGGGGGGGCTTCCTTGCATTAATAAATAAACAGTCAGGCATTCTCAGGCTGGAGAGAAATCCTTGGTTAAAAGGTGGGATTTGAAAGTCTCTGAGGTTCACAGATTGAAGACAGCTGAGGAGGCACAGCTACAAAGGAAGTCTGTCAAGTGTGTAAAATTGGTTCTGTGGACCTGTATCAACAAAGACGACAGAATTGTTTGGTTTTGTGCTCGGCATTTTATCATGAAGACTACAAAGAAAGCAGACAGCTACCCGCCAAATGACTGCTTGGGTCAGCCTACAGCATCGTCCTGTCCTGGTAGATGTTGAGGCAAGTGAGAAAGTGAAATATTCCCTCCCACGCCCACTTGTATATGAAGCTATGACGCTGGAGCAGCAGTTGCCAGTAGAGTGGGCCACGACCAGGCCGTCGCAGTCTGAAGTACCGTGATGAATCGAAGAGGGTTTCTGTGGCCAGTCGGTCTCCACGGTTATATAAGGAGAAGTCGCCCTAGCGGCAGTCATGGTTCGCGTGAGAGCAGCTGCAAATCTGTCTTCATCCCCCCCCCCCTCCTGTTTGTGTATACGCTGACAGCGTAAGACCCACAGGGTGATGTGACTCATTTGATTTTTTTTTTCTGATTCAGTTGTCGTTTCTCATAGACAGACTTGCTACAGGGGATAATTGTAATAGAAAAAGATCCGAGACTGAGATAGTGCAGGTGCACGAAAATCCACATATCGTTTATATTTCAGGCATTTTTTCTACAACAGTTTCCAGGATTTCTCTACACAGCGACTTAACAATAATGACTGTGCTGATGCTCCCTTATCAACCTGATATTGTTTTCTTGGCCCCGCCAACCTCCTCTTGCATCACCAAGTGTTGTAAATAAAGTAGATACTGTTAATACTGAAACATGGCCAGTCTACTGTGGAAATACTATCATATTTATAACGTTCTACAACTTTCAATCTTAAAAACACTTCCAGGGCCTCTTCTCTCCAGTTTTTGCTTTGAAAAAGGCAACATTGTGTAGCACACAGCAAGAGCCAATCACTGACAATGAGCCGTGCGTAGTTGGCATGTCACTGTCTGCAGGGCTCCAAATTTTCAAGACATGAGCTTAGGTTCACATGAGAGCCTTCCTTTGGGGGGGTCGCTTGCTTGCAATATGTTGAAAAGGTGACATCTTAAACAAAACCAGCAGCAGGCTGAGGACAATGAGAAAGACCCCCAACCTCTATTGTGCTTACACACACATACACACACACACACACACACACACACACACACACACACAGTCAGCTTGTCCATAGTGGTGTCTCTATTATGTTATTCGCTCACATCAGAGAGTGTCTTTCAAGTATAAAAAGCTGATGTCCATCTGTTTCTCTCCTCTTACTCGTATTGAGCTGCTTTACAATGCTCTTGTTTGTTTGGGTAAAGGTGGCAACCTTAATGATTCTTCAAGGTACTTCATTATGACACATTTAATTTGCTACTTCGTTGTGTTGTCATTTACCAAGAGGAATTTACCAAGAGGATTCCTAGAACTGTCTACTCAGTTAGCATTTGCATGTGTTTTATGTTGGAAATTAATTTTCTTGAAGACAATACATCCTTGTTCCTATATGTTAAATATTTCCATCTAACAGCAGAGTTCTTTCTGTCAGTCATTGCAAACACCCGTTGTAGATCATTCCTTCACACGCCTGGTCTCGTTTCAACAGGTCGTCGTGTCAACAAACATCGCAGAGACGTCCCTGACCATTGACGGCGTGGTGTTTGTAATTGATCCAGGATTTGCCAAGCAAAAGGTTAACCTTTCTCTCTCTCACTCACTCTCACACACACACATACACACACGCACTCGCACAAATACCCTGTCTTCTCCCACTACTCTTTATCTGCTCCGATCATCTGCCTCTGTTGCCTGAGAATCCCCAGATAAACACAGCGGTGCACACCTGACAGCAGCAAAGATGGAAAAGACAGTTATTTATTCCGCTGACATTTCACCAGCCTGGAGCCAAGTCATACACATGCTGCATGAAGAGATTATATGTGCATTATGGTGGATTTAGTGTATGTGTTAGTATAATTTTTTTGTTAGCTACTGTGTATGTTTGTTGTTAGTATATGTTAACTTTTTTTTTTTTTTTTTTTTACCTCTCCACAAAAGCTACATCTGCATACTTTAAGCTCTGCTTTGTCTTTTTCTGTTTCCTACCAGGTGTATAACCCACGTATCCGTGTGGAATCCCTTTTGGTGACAGCCATTAGCAAAGCCTCAGCCCAGCAGAGGGCAGGTCGCGCCGGGCGGACCCGCCCAGGGAAATGTTTCCGCCTTTATACCGAGAAAGCTTACAAGACAGAAATGCAGGTAAGATAACAAGGCAGTTTGGAAAATGATCAGAAATTCTACAAGGTGTAAACAGCTGATTGATTCTCACATCTCACATTTTTCAATGCCGCAAGCACCGTGTATTTCCCCCAGAGCCACCTTCTAGCTGCAAAAGCTCTCTATTATGCAATATTTGCTTTTAGTACTCCTCTGATTTTCTATTCAGCTGAATTATTATTCCAAGATGTCGGTGCTACACCGCACTGCTTCTTCATAACCGGCACTAACGACACCGCCGCCTTGTGACAGATGAACCCGCGGAGGCCCACTTCTCCATTTTAACAGGCTGATTCTTTCCCGTCATGCTGAGTGGCAGAGGGAATTTTTTAAACAAATTAAATAGCCCTTCAAATGCCTTAGACTTTTGAGCCCAGTTTGAGTTGACATATGAGCGGTGCACAAGGAGATAACAGGAACCTTGACTAATTTATTTTGAATATGTTACTTGGAATTCTGTACAGGACAACACGTATCCGGAGATCCTGAGGTCTAATCTGGGCTCTGTGGTGCTGCAGCTGAAGAAGTTGGGGATCGACGACCTGGTGCATTTTGACTTTATGGACCCACCAGGTTAGTATTAAAAACATGAATAATTCTTCTGCTTTTAAAGAGACTTTTTTCCATCGTATGTTGACTGTGCATCATGCATTGCAACCTGTAAGGAGTCTTTGAATGGCCAAAAACAAAATCATTGATAACATATTTATTATCAAATGATATTGAGATCTTGATTTTGACCCGTGTCATGCAGATCAATACAAATGCGGTTATAAACTGCTATGAAATCGGAAAACATTTAGATTAACTGTGGTTGGTACTGATTTACAGTATGAAATGTGGGTTGCGTCTGTCTTGTGGAACCTGGGGTGTGATGACAAAGCAAAGATAAAATGATCTTGGCAGATATCAAATACTGCATACTCAATGTTTGGAGATTTCAGGATAAGTGCTCTGACAGACATGGATGGACTAATGTTGTTGTATAGTGATGCTATAAGGATATTGCAATACCCTGTTGTTAAAAAAATGCTACTATACCCCATTTTTTTAATAGGGGCTACTTTAAGAATGGCAGTTGTAAATTCTTTAAGTTGCATTGTTGTGCCACGAACCCTAACCCTAACTAGACAGTTATGGGCAATGATTAGTGTTTAATGCGGTCGTAGCATTTTTGCATTTTGCAGTTTTAATGTGATATGTTTGGATTGTTTCTCTTAAAGTGGAGTTTTGGACAGTGGAGTGTTAAGTTTGCTGTCCTTGTTTGTATTTCTATAATACATCCAGTTAGGCCAAAATAAGACCTTTATCATTTTGAGGTGCCAACTTCTTGCATTATCCAGTAGAATGTGTTCCTGCGTCTTCCCGAGGAGACCACCCCTCCTTTTTCCTATCCTTAACCTCCCCTTCCCTCCCTCCCTTTTTTTTTCACCATAATATAGTTTTCATCTCACCTCTGAGATTAAACCCATCTCTCCCCGTCCACTGTGGCAAACGCCATTTTGAGAATGAAATTGGTTACATCAATAGCGGCGCTATCACCTTGGCTATTGCTTTCTCTTTATATTCCTCCAGTGAAACGTGACTGACCTCCACCGCCACCCCCATGTTTTCTCACAAAATGCAAGGGTAAGCGTCAACATATCGGATTGGCCTCGTCTGCCAGGTCTAACTGGGAACAGTGGGGTGAAGGGAAAGGGGAGGATTATCCTTTATTTATTTGATCCGCTCATGGCGGATGGCTCCACCTAACTAGCTCCCAAGCTACGAACACTGGAAGCCGGAGGTAGTTCGACGCCATGAATGAAGTCTTTTTTTCGAGTCTGTGTGAGTTCCTGGACAGGCACTTTATAATATCTAGTTACAGCGGATCAATTTTGATAGGCTGTGTCGAAGGCCCGCCTCAGAGTGAATGAGCAGGTCAATGATGTGCCTTTGGAGTCAAGAAATGGAAGATGGAATTGTATGAGGTTTAGATTTGAAGATTGGAGTTGAACTGCTTTATTAAACAGTTTTTGAAATCATAAGTGGGTGTCACAGTGGAAAACTCCTTGCTATAAGGCAACAGCATTAACCGTGGTGATCCGAGTCCAACACACATCCAGTATTGTTGTTTCTTTCTGAAATAAAGTGAATCTTATTTAAGGTATTGTCTGTTGGTAAGTGCCCCTGAAGATCAGTTAACCGCCTCAAATGCCAGCGGCTTTTTCCATTTGAGCTTGTCCATAATGTTAATATGAACCTTGTTTTTTTTCCTTCTACTGTGAAATGCCCAGATCTCTACTTTAGTTCTCTCTTTCCCCACATCGCTCCGTGCTCACTAAGCACAGGAGCGACCGTGTAGAGCCAGCCAACCAAATGGAAAATCCAAAAGAAATCAGTAGCGATTTGCACAAGGACTTGGCTGGGTGGGATTCATTTGCCTCGTGACATTTTCCAAAGAAGTACCTTTCAGCGCCAATGTGGTTTAATGTACCTTTAGCCTTTCGTCTCATTGATTTGGCCCTTGGTTAATATATCGGATTCCTGTGTGTTGAGGCAGTCAATACTTACTTTCTGATGAGCCGCGTTGTGTATAGATTGAATTTCCACACTGGTTCATCATGCTAGCAGTACTTGGAAATCAGATTTTCACCTTTTGTGCAGCCATACACAACTCATTGGGCGTGGTAAATAATGCAGTCGGCACTCACTTTGTGTAAAATAAAAAAAAGTAGCTTTGATGCCCCAAATCGATATTTGTTAATCATAAAAAAATGCCTCCCTGCTGTCTGAAATTGAATTTTCTTTTGGGAGCACTTGAGAGAAACGAAAGCGAACACTGTAGCAAGCGCTTGAAGCTAATTTTCAGTTAACATGCAACTGGTCATTAGGCTCTAGCTCTCAGGAGCCAAAGGTCAATAATTGCATCTGGTGGAAAAATCTTTTAACCAAACAGTGGAAGCCTTTTGTGTTGAAGCAGTAAGTAGAAAGTTCCCCTGTAATTGCATTAGTTGTTTAGGATTGCCTGAGCGGAGGATGAAAAATGAGCTCTGCCATGATTACTTCTCCGCTAAGTTGCTGTCTAGCGTAACTCTCATACCAAGAGAGTTCTAATTTTGATTCTCCTCATGCTCCCTGCCACCCCCCGCGCCAACCCCACAGCATCCCTTTTGTTTGAATGTCTGTGTCTTTTCTTAACGCGCATTTGTCTTCCATTAAAGGTCGAGGAAAGTACAGCAGGTGCTGGAGCTCTATTGTTTTCTCAGCCTTTTCTCTTGTGCTTCCTCTTTCTTCACATACTCCCATCTGACACAGCGAGTGTTAGAGCTGTCATATATGGTTGATCATACAAATAAACTAGATAATACCGGAAAAAAGCAGGTTTATGTCTTATCCAAAAAACTACTGAACATGGCATTGATTAAATTTCTCCCTCTGATAAATAGAAATCCCAAGACACTGTGTGTATTTTTTTTTTACTTTTGCTCTGATAGTTGTTTCACTGATTTTGGATGTTATTATAAATGTTTAGCTACTTATTCTTAAAAGCCCTGTAAAACTAATTTAAGATATTTTTAGATTTAGTTAGCTTCGTAATGTTTCTGGAAGCTCTGATAAAAAAAAAAGACTACTGCATTTATTTCTGAAATCAGCATCTCTCTATGTATTCCAGCCATTTCCATGCCAGCATCCATTGAATTCCAACACATGCACACCTCATTCTGCTTAAAGAGGCACCAGGAGTGGAATAAAAAAAATCTAGAACAATATGAAAAGACTTGCGGAGAGCATGCCAATACACATGAAAGCTGTGATTTAAAAATAAGGGCTATTACACCAAATATGGATTTCTGAACTCTTCTTAAGTGTAAACATTAGTATTATGTTGTTTTAAATGAATTTGATTTTGTTTCTTTGCATTGTATCTTTTTTGTTATTTTGGCCATTTGCCATTTTCTGCAAATAAATCCAAACACATAAGTAGTAAAATAAGAAAAACTGATAATTTTGCAGTGGTCTCTTATTTTTTCCAGAGCCGTATGTTGCTAAATGAGACATGTTTATTGTTGAATGCATGAATGACAATTTAGCAAAATGGACTATCTCTATGATGAGCTGGGAAGGTTTTAATGGTCCATCCATCCCGTTCCTTCTTCCCAGCCCCAGAGACCCTGATGCGAGCCCTGGAGCTGTTGAACTACCTGGCGGCGCTCAACGACAACGGCGACCTGACAGAGCTGGGCTCCATGATGGCGGAGTTCCCCCTGGACCCCCAGCTGGCCAAGATGGTCATCGCCAGCTGCGAATTCAACTGTTCCAACGAGGTCCTCTCCATCACTGCCATGTTGTCAGGTAATGCTCAGGGCTGGCCCCACTGTGTGGGACTGAGCTGCTGCTTTCCATGGACCTCTCCTCACAAATCACTAAAGAGCTTGAAAATTCACAGAACAGTGTAATAATGTTTAATCTCTAAATACATTTATATTCTTGTGCCTCTCTTTGTTCTTCAGTTGAGAGTATTTTAACTTGTCTTTGTAAAAAATGTAGATGTTTAACAGTAATTGAACATATAATATGCCCTCATAAACACATTCCCTAGAGACTTTTATCAGTGTGAACAATTCAGACTCTAGAAGTCTACTTAGAATAAGTTTAATGTGTACCTACTGAAGTTATCTACAAGGGAAGTGGAGGATAAAGTTAGTGGTGTCAGCTATTATTTGTGAGGAAGGGGTAAAATACATGTCTGTACAAAATGTATAGGTGTAGCTGGAGCAGCACCAGCGTGCTACAGCAGTAATTGCACTTTAGGCTTGCCAAAGCAGAATGCTGCTCATTGAGATGAATCTTGATGCCTTTTGAAGGGAGTGCGAGGGTCTCTGCGAGCGGGGAAATGGATTTAACTAGCTTGCCTGGACGCGGCGTGCACTTAAAGCGGGCGTTTCGGGATGGCGGGTTTTTGCTGAGTTCATTAGAGTAAGCAGCAAAAAGTACACCTGAGAACGGTGCTGCCACAGCAGCCGACCACGAGGCTCAATAAACACCGCTTTCACCCATTAAACCCCACAATCAAGGGTGTTTGACGTTAAGCAATTCAGAGTTCACTGAGGGGAGAGAGCAGCGGCGGAGTCCTCTGGGTAAATTACACCACTGTTTTATGTTGCCTCAGTTTCCAGGTAGGATGCTTATTTGGCCTGCGTGTCATGTGTTTTTGCTGTATGATGTCCTATATATAGCATCATCAGTTTTACTGCTCAGCACAGAGAAAGCCATCCTTCTCCCCCCTTCCCTTTGACCCTCCTCCTTTCCCTCTGCAGCATACAACACTTCACAATTCAGTGTGGCCTGTGAAGTGCTCTGTGCCTCTCTTGAGCTGAGGCCTCGTTCCTCTGTGGGATTTGCTTAACTTATCCCTGTGGGCGGCTGTGTTGGGGCCTATACCAACCTTGTTTAGTCCCACAGTGCTTCGTCCGACCCACCGAGGCCAGGAAGGCGGCGGACGAGTCCAAGATGCGCTTCGCCCACATCGACGGAGACCACCTGACGCTGCTCAACGTCTACCATGCCTTTAAACAAAGCAAGTGTCCCTTTCGTTTCAACGAAGATGATTCATGTTGGTCTCATTCATGCTCGACTAAACTTGACTAACCGTCTCTCGTGCAGATCACGAGTCCACCCAGTGGTGCTATGAGAACTTTGTGAACTACCGCTCGCTGATGTCGGCGGACAACGTCCGGCAGCAGTTGTCCAGGATCATGGAACGCTTCAACCTGCCGCGGCGGAGCACCGACTTCAGCAGCAGAGACTACTACATCAACATCCGCCGAGTGCTGGTCACTGGCTTCTTCATGCAGGTCAGCTCATTTCTATCATCAGGGTTTTAACCTCTAAGATTCACCCGGCTTCTTGTTATTTTCCCAAATTGCCGTGAGCTGGAATGAGCTGAAGACATTAAACCCGGCTCAGATAAGTGGAAATGCTGGCCATAACTCTCTGAGCATTTGTCCGATCAACATTATGAAACAAATGTCCAAAATATGTTCCCCAAAAACTAGTAAACAGTTTTTGTCACCAATTTAGGTGTGCCTGATATAATCAAAATATAAAGCCCCATATTGATTGATGCAAGTGGGCGTGGCCTATTAATATTTGCCCATAACTCAATTGGTCTCACTCCTCCTTTGGGCAGAATTGAAGCAGCTGAAGTGACTTTGCTCAGCTTTTGTCTGAAAACTGACACTTTGCTGCTTGCAGCTTTAATTTTGGACAATTAAGTTCTTTTTATTGAGCTGAAAAAAGGTGTGAACCATCTAATAACTGCTTGCAGCTTTATTTATTATTATTGTTATTTAGTCCCCTGTTAGTTTAAGTTATTGTCAGCCTTTATTAAATCCTCCCTTGTCTTTTTTCTCTTCTGTTATTTCCACTGCTATTCTGTTGCTCATTGAAGTTTTCCCTTGAGTTTGGAAAAAAAAAGTGTTTTCAAGGAAAACGTGTACTGGGGGAGGGCTGTTCCTTTCTGGCGTTGTGGTTTGTCCTCTTTACTATTCTAAGCAGCTAACAGTCTGACATAATTACAAGTTGTTCGGATGCTAAGTACATTAAATCAGTATTGTTATTACAAAACATTGTCATTCTTATTCTTAAATTCATTTAGAATTAACTACAGCACTTTCATGGAAGCAATGTTTGTCACACAAGTTTATTTGAACAACAACCTTTAAAGGCTATTGAATGTATGACCCTGTTATGAAAATTAAAACTATTTTTTGTTTGCACACACACACACACATACACACACACACACACACACACACACACACACACACACACACACACACACATAGCTACTGTTTTAAACGCACAACAAGAAATCAAGTCAATTTGTTCCCCGCTCAAGGAAATAAATGGCATTTTGCAGGAAACCATTTTCCGGGCTACCTGAAACAAGCAACCTGACAAGTTGAATTATGGTGTTAATATTTAAATATTTGTCAACATTAACCTTTATCTTGGAGACAAATTTGCAGCTGATGTGTGAGCATTTAGAGAGTTAGAGATCATGTCTTTGTTTGGAAAGGCCTTTATTGAGACTGATTGCCTTGGTTAATCACAACAGCCTCGGTCTGCATTACCAAGTACTGGATAAAGTAGAGAAAAATCGCTCAGTGTCCAGTTAACCTTCAGTGTTTGGTTGCTTTGTTTATCAAAGTATTAGTAACCTAATTAGATTTAGATGGATCAGTATAGTTAAAATACCTCACCCGAAAACAGAAATTCAAAAATATTAATATTGTAAATGTTGTCATTAACATTTACTTGACGAGTTCATAGCAGCTGTCATAAACTGCACATAAAGCATTTGTAACTGTTTGATGAGACACGACTCAACATTCAAACCAAACTTTTCATAAATGTAGAAGATAAAACAGTGACAACGTATCAAAACAAAAGTCCAACAATTACAAAGCAGCATTACTGTTTTTGTTCCAAACCTCCATGTAGTCCTAGTCCAGTGCTAAAGAAAGAGAACATAGTCAAACAATTTATTTTTGCTTCATGAAAATGTGTTTGTTTTTTAATTTAACCTTGTGATTTCTCATCTTTTGCTAATGGGAAGGTCCAACCGTTTCAGGTTACACAAATATGGGTCAGCTGAGTGTAGCTCCCATTACCTCCCAGTGTTAAATTCAGTAATCAATATGGAATTAATTAGTAAGGAAATTGAAAATATGGAAAATAAATGTGCCTCAAATATTTCATAAAGGATACCATTCATTCTATCTCTACCATTCACTTTAATATATAAGTTGTGAAGTATTGGTAGACTCTGAGTTTGAACCAAAAAAACAGAAACAAATGATTTGCTTGACCATGTTTTATCTCTGTGATACTGATTAGCCCATTGACTCGGATGTGACGTGATAAGGTAAAGAGGTTTGGAACAAAAACAGCAATGCTGCTTTACAACTGTCGGACTTTGATTTTGACAAGTTGTCGTCGTTTGGTATGAACGTTGAGTCATGTCTCATGAAACAGTCATGAATGCCTCATGTACACTTTCTGACAGCTGCTATGAATGTGTTATGAACTCACCTAAAGCGTCACCATATTTGCTTCCATTCCTCACGGACTGGATTTCAATGCGTGACCCTGTCCTCTTCGTGTGCCACGAACAGATCGCTCACCTGGAGCGCACCGGCCATTACTTGACCGTGAAGGACAACCAAGTGGTGCAGCTGCACCCCTCCACCGTGCTGGACCACAAGCCTGAGTGGGTGCTCTACAACGAGTTTGTGCTCACCACCAAGAATTACATCCGCACATGCACCGACATCAAACCAGAGTGGTGAGTTTCAGGTTTAGCTCCACTTTTTTGGTAGAGACGATATGTAAAGATCGTTACATTTCAATGACTAAATAAATAAAAAAACGCCGTTGACTCGTGCATATACTGTTGGAATCAAATCCTATTACTTCCTCATCCAATTAAGTATCACTTTTCTTTTGCTTGCACCGGTAGGCGTCCTGTGAGTCCGGTAGAACCACATTCTCCCACAAGTAAACAGCGAAGACAGTTTTTGTGACTAATGTTTGCTTTCTTTCCCAGGCTGGTGAATATTTCCCCGCAGTACTACGAGATGAGTAACTTCCCCCAGTGTGAAGCAAAGAGACAGTTGGAGCGTATCATTGCAAAACACTCATCCAAGGAATATACTCAGTATTAAGAAGGTTTGCATGTGCTACAGCGGCGTCATCAGTATTTATACAAAGGTAATTTTGAACTTAATGAGCGTTCTATTTTTTTTTTTTTTTTCATTTGTATTTCACCAGCAACTTCTGATGATATTATGATCGATATTACCTTTGAGGGCCACCTTTTATTTAATTTTTTTTCTCCAGCCAAGAGGGTTAAGCACTTAGAAAATGGACTGTAACTGACCAGGAATTAGTCATCAACCATTTCCATCTAAAGCATGATATTCCATATTAACTGTAGATTACAACATTCCTTATCTGTAATAATATGTCCCAACTCTTGGTCTTGGCTGTTGTTATGCTTCTACTGCTAAAAGGTCCATGAAGAGAAGCTTTTAATCAAATGTAATTTATACTGTGTTTTGATGCAGGCATAATTTAATCTTCTCTTTTCATGGAGATACTAATTTCCTGTCAACTGTTCAACTTAATAAAAATGACTTTGTAATAAAAAAAACTCCCAGTGTCTGCATTAAAATAACAGGGTAATCTGTGTGTAAACCTCTCACTTAACCCTCACACACACACACACAAACGAGCAATCACATCTGACCTGCCAAATCCAGCTCGTTTCCTGGCTCTTCAGGGAAGTTAAATCTTCTTACTGGGATATTGATAGCTTCAGAAACAGTTGGAGTGAGGGGGAATGTTAATTACAAATGTTTCGGAACAAGATCAATGTGCAGTCCCTGCTGCGCTGAAGCCTGTTCTGGCTGTACTGCTTTGTGTCAGTGCCTCCGCAATCTGGAAAGGTAAAGCTCACGGTTTGAAGAAGCATGAATCCTAAGCACAGCAGTGATACAGAGGATAACCAAAGTACTGCTCAGTCACGTGACTTGAATGGTAATTCAGTTTTACCACAGTCAAACCATTACCGCCTTGTCAGGTTAAGCTTCATTTAGCATTCTGCTTCAAACTCCCTGGCGACAAAGAAAGTTTGATGAGCTCTGACAAACTTAATTTGGGAGCTTTTCCGCTCCTTCTGTCTCCTGTCTTTTTTTTTTACTATTGAAGGGGAACAGTCGTAACATGTTTGAGTTGCATTATGGAGAGGAGATTTATAGTTTGACTGGTACTAGCAACTTGAAATGAGGATATTTTCTGCTGCATTGATTATTGACCATTCCTTTCAAACCTGTCTCACAAACCACCTCTTTATAAAAGTGCAATTTAAAGGCAGTTTTGCTTGAACAGGATACGAATCCTGCATCCCAATTCTATAGGATATTGTCAGTAGTTTATCACCAAGTATGCATAAAGTACACAAAACAACAAGCTGCATCTTTGAGTGCTGCTGGCAGTTTATATTCACAAAGAGAAACCAACTACTTTTTTATTTTCCAGGATCTTTCTGAAACTGCCATAAATTTCTTAATTTCCTCCCCACAGCTGTGAGCAGCCATCACCATATTCAGTATAGTCTGTCTGTTGTTTTGAGGAGAGTTCATTTTTTCCACTTTCCTAGTGTGCATACTTTAAATACCCAAATGTTTTTTTTTTGCATTTGATGACAGGATGAAAGCGTCTCCAGCGGTGGTTAACGACTTTGTGAAACTCTCCTTTTCACTTGTATATAAATGCTATTATCAGAATGCTCACACACACTGGTGTAGCTATAATTGTATATAATAGCTATAATTGCATTCACCATCTTAGTTTAGAGCATTAGCATGCATTATTTTTCAAATACATGCCACAATATTCAAATTCCTATTGGTGCTAGTGGAAAAGTCATGGGGTTTACCAATGTTATCAGTGTATCTGATATTTGTCGAGATATTTCAGTCTGAACCAATCAACTGAATTCCATGTTTTTCTTGTGTGACTTTCTAATTATTATATTTCCACACAAAGAGTATACTCTGCGTGGAAATGTTGAAAGTATGCGTAAGAAAGAAATATTACTCTTTTCTGATAAATTTGAGCTATACAAATGCAACAGCACAGCCATTTCTAATCTAAATTTCCTTTTGTGCATATACACAGTAAAATTTATGAAATCAGCAACTTTTCTCAGCTCTGCATCTCAACCTTACATCAATAAGAAAAAAAAGCATATCTAACAATGACCTACCTTAAGGAGGGAGGCAAAAAAATTAGTCTGTAAGCGTTTTCATCCACAATCTGTAATGCGTGGAGGTAGGCAGGCAGAGATATTAGACGTGCTATGGGAGTTTTATATTAAGCCTGCAGATTGTGTAATATGCTAAGTCAGGAAATAAGCATGTGCGCTTTAATATGTTTGGACTGTTGGGAGACAAGTTTTTAAGTGGATGGCCTTTTAGCTGGGGAACATACACAGAACCACAACATAGTGCCGGAGAGATTAGTCTCTCTCCAAAGTGGAGCCAATAGAAAACCCATTAGTTTGAGCTGATCTGGAAATTATATGGAATTGATCCTGAGGTAAGAACAGTTTTTCATGCTCAATACCTCTCATTGATTCATGCTGCCATAATTACAAATGAAAATCATTATGTCTCCGAGTTGTATTTTGTTAGAGGCTACACAACGAGAGCGTGCCGTCTTACTCCGTGCGCTTAATTTTCTGTCCGTAGTCGGTGGCTCGATGTTCATACAATGAATTCTTCGATGTTATTCAAATTTGATTTGTGACAAGAGTTGGAATGAGATTTGTTGTCCACCTATTGTTTAGCTACTAAAACCTGAAAAGTTATTTAAACACACAATATGTAATATTCTGACCCTTGGGGTCCCTGAATCAAAACAATAACCAAAGAAGCATGGAATTATGGTAGTTTTAGTAGTCTTCATTACTCTGCAGTCAGCTTCTCCTGAATTATCCTCAACTTTATCTCAAAAAAAAGACTGAATAAAGTCATTTCGCACTAAAAATCAGTGTTTCTGATGTACTTTTTTAGTGAACACAGGATATGTGGCAGCAATCCTTAGCTGACACATTAGCTCAGCTGATGTCTCCTTTAGTTTAAGATGCAGAAGTTCAGGAGTCTTGGTAACTCTTTATAAAGAGTAGACACTATTAAGCATTAGTTAAACATAATAAATAGTGAAGGCATATATGATTTAGAACTATGCATGAATAGTCAGTATGTAAGCACAATATTTATGGATATATTCATTGGTATGTGGTTTATAATCACAATTATAACAGAATTTATATCATAGTTATAAATGTTTGACTCTTCATTAAAAAGATCATCTATATAAATGATGCATTTTCTAAATTAAGTATTGCATCACAAGAATATATTTAGATGTACAATCAAAACGTCTGATGAGTAAAATCATTAATCTGATTAAAGATAGTTGAAAAAATGTACCAAGATGTAAAAAAAAAAAGAAGAAGAAGAAAGTGAATGTTAAAAATGTGGTTTATGACAGCTTCAGGTGGATAACCAAAAGCATCCCCTAATTTGGCTTACATTTAAAACTTTAATTATTTGCATATTTTATATTATAATATATATATAGCTTTGAAAACTGTTGGAAACATTTTGGAGGGTGAAAGTACACAACTCGACAAAAATATTCAACAATAAACTTATTTTTAGACATTTTAATCTGAAGAAGTTTCATACCGGGTGTTTAAAGTCAAGGATATGCGGAGCTGAGTCAAGTAGCTGCCGTATATTTCCTCTCACAGCTGTTCCTGGCACCTAACCCGGCGAAATGTACCAATCCTAGGGGCCATTTTATGTGGCCCTTCGACAGTAATTCACCAAAAGTAGCAAACACAAACAAATAGCAGACAGCTATTGTTCAGCGTGTTTCCGAACAGTCAAACGGTGTGAATCACCAGCTCGCTACAGCTCAATCTCCCGCCACCCACGGAGTCCTGGATGGTGCCTCATCATCATTTGAGACCGTGGGTAGGGAGGTTTATTGCGGAACACCTCAGCGTTTCAGGAAATCCATCCACCCACCCAGTCCTTCCATCCCACGCCGGTCCTTCTCCCCCCCCACCCACCGGCGCCGCCACCAATCGGAGCCGAGACAGGTGTCTTATCTCCATCGCGCAGCACAAGCACAGCCAATCTTCCAGGAATATGGTGACTGGAATGTGACAAATCCATCTGTCCTGGTTTGAATTTGTATGCTAATTTGAAGTAATAGCCCCTCTGGTGACAGTGCAAGGGAACAATTCAATCATGCCATCTATGACAGTTGCTTTCCAGCCTACTCTGTGATATGGGAGTATATGCACGTACCGCCGGGTTAGGCTTGATAGATTGGTTATGTAGGGGAGATGTGGCATGTAGACTGCATGTTTAAAATGGGCTGCCAGTTTGAAATGGATCACGCGACCCACTGAAAGCACCTGTGCAGAAATGTGCGGCAGCTACCTGTAGGCAGAAGGGAACAATATTTGACTTGACCTCATTTATTCCCCCCTGCAACGCCACTGGATTTCATCGCCGTCATGAACTTTCACCCGGTTCGCAGCCTTCCCACGAGATACGTGTGAGCGATGGAAATATCCCCACATAAAATCACATTAACACGATTGCTACGTTGTCACGCTGAATTATCTCCGGCGGCTGACTCGATTCAGTGAAAAGCTTTTCATGGTCACTGGGCAGAAAAAGAAACAGATCAGAAAATTTCCACGAAAGACACGGGCACAAGTGCAGGGGCCGGGCCGCGCCATATATTCCAGAAAAGACGCCCGCTACGTGATTTGTGATTTCTCTTGTGCCTTGGCACTCCCCTGCACTGTGCAAATGTATGGCACTCCATAATCTTTAAATTAATCTACAGCGCAGGACAGATTATGGTTGATGGTGACAGATAAGGCTAAAGAACAAACTGCTCTTCAATTTGCTTACATCATTCTTTTCCTCCTACCTCCAACATCAGGCTCCGCTTGCTTCAAAGCACTGAGCTGCTTTACGATAAATTCTTTAAAATCTTATAACACAGCTCGAATAAAATTCTCAGCAAAACCACAAACCTTTGTCTTGTGGCCATTCAAAGGCAATTTAATGCGTTTCCATTGCACAATTTAGAGTATGACACTGCTAACAAGGCTCGTGAGAATGAACTGGTTGAAAAATGTGTGAGCGGGGTTATAGAGGAACACTATGGGGAACATTCACTGTCACTTTCTGCCTGTGTATACTCTCACTAGTGCGTTGTATTCTTGACACTTTTCTGCAGGAGAAGGAAAATGCACAGCGCTGTGCCAATTGACCACACTTCAGCCTGGGTGCAAATCATGCGTGGCAAACATGTCTGATCAAACAAGGAGCACAGCGGAGAAAACGGATGAACAAAAAAAAAAAAAAAAAGGGTCTGTCTAACCGCACGGGTCTCACGTCACGATAAACAGCGCACTAAAAGACAGCTCTCTAAATGAGCTCTGCTAGCAGCTCCCTTCATACAGTTTGTAGGGAAGTAAAACGAATTTCTGTGCTCAGTACGGCTGCACTCGGATTGCACACGTTCTATATTGAAGGGATGTTTTCCTACATTGCTTTGCAATTATTCAAAATGGGCTGACACACTATTCAAACTAGCGGTTTCTTTTAATGTGAAGCTGTGGTGATATCATTTATCTTTAACCAGACAGGCTTTTCATTTTAAGCGTGATTTACACTCTACCATAATGGGCCTGATCAGTGTGCACATTTTCCTGTCTTGTGTCTTATGTGACTAATAAAACAATTAAAATGCAATCAAACACTACAAACAGGGTCACATTTTAAAAAAGGCAAAGCTGATCTCAAAATGTTGCAGAAAGGCTTCATTCAAATCAACATTTTTTTTTCTCATCTGCGGCAATTTGTATTGATTTCAATAGTTATATGCAATTCATCTGACACAAATCTCTCATGCATGAGCCACAATGTTACAAAAAGGACATAACAGTACTGTAGATGTGCTGCACAGGTTCAAGATAAGTGCGACAGCGTGCCAGTTATAGGGCTAATTTGTCAATTTTTGGGGAGATTAGTTTATAAAACTTTAGGTTTACAATTTAACTTTGAGATTCCTGAGATTGCACTTGTCATGGCTCCAGATAATTGCTGCTTTTCTATCCTACCAGTAAGTTTACTGCATGCGCCCGATGTCTCTGGTGTAAATCAGACTCTTGAAGGCAACGTGGCTGCAATAAAACCAGCAGGGCCCGTGTTGAGCAATTTTGAAGCTGCATTAAAGCGCCGGTCTCATGGAGGCAACGCTGTGAGGGGCTACGGCACCATTAACCAACGGCAAATTGAACACAAATGTAGTCAGAAAACCTTCACTTACAGCTCATAATAAGCTGGAAAATAAATTGATTATAATGTATGCTATTACAGACCATTGCATTTCATGATTGGGACAAACCTGCATGTTAGTCTAGATTCTAAAAGTGACAGAACTGACATGATATGTTACATTTCTTATCAAACACCTGTGTGATTGCACCACTGATGCTATAATACTAATTTAATAGAGGCAGCTGTGGCTCAGGAGGCAGAATGGCTCATTTATTAAAGGGAGGAGTGAAACACTGCGGTTTGATTCCAGCAGTCTGCATGTCCAAGTGTCGTTAAGCAAGATGCGTCTGTGAATGATTAGATATGATCCTGATGAGCAGGTTGGCACCTCGCATGGCAGCCACCCAGAGGTGTCGTTTGGGCATTTAAAGGTACAGCCTCTCCATACCTTGACTATAGTAGACCCATTTTTAATGATAATTAGGGCTTTTAAAGTTGAATTAATTTTACGGCTACTAATGCAGGGACACATAAGGAGACAACATCCCAGATGTGTCTCGAGTCCTGGTTGTGTATCACTGCATTTATATTGTGTGAATAGCACTCATATTGATGTATATACAAGTATAAGTATCAGAGTCATCTACATGGGTGTGATCATTAAACATGTTTGTACATACCCTTAGATTTTTGCACTTTTATATTTTCAAGAACAAACAATTGCCAAAAAAGGAACCAAATAGACTATACAATAAGAAAAGGTAATTAAACATAGTCTAAAACCAATAAACTATCCTCATAACCATGACAAATAGAATACATAAATAATAGAAATAAGAAAACCTCCATAAATGGTCGCTATTTGTTGTACAACTTCCTCAAGTTTCACCTTCTTGAGTTTTTTCTACTCTCAAAAATGAAAGTGATCCAAAAATGATCCATTGTGTGCTGGAAGGAGCTGTGGTAAATATTAATTTAACATGCCAATATGACTGAAGCTTGGTTGGTTTATGTTTGCCATATTTTTTGAGCATTTTAAAAGCAAAACTGAGGTTTGACGTCATTGCGACTGTTTCTCATTGTTCCAATAATCAAAAACAGCCACTTACCTGAAGCACATTTGTGACGAGAGAAATATCCCTTGAAGTTACATTTAGAGCAGATAAATATGAGAAATAATTTGTGATTCATGTGTTGCTCAATCTGAAGGCTGATACTATGCATTATTGATAGTCTATAGCTCCTTTTTTCTGCTCTGAAGTCGCACATTGATGCATTTAAATTTACAATTTTTCTAACCAGGATCCTCCTACCACCATCAGTGTATGAAAGTGTGTGAAATGGCTAATGTTAATAGCGTGAAGTGCTTTTAGTGGTTGCTTTTTGTTATGAGTCTTGTGTGATCATGTGCATTTATCATTTTAATAAGAGTATATTTTATTATAATAAATAGTCAATACATGTATTAATTACTTTGAAATAAACTTTCTAATGTTAAAAAGAAAAGTGATCTAGTGGTTTAGTTGTGTGATACAAAATTTCTTGTACTTTCTGGGATATTTTCTGTTGTCTGTCTTCTGGCCTACGGCACCTAAAGCCTCCTTCCCAACCAAGTGACTGGCTGCTGTCAAACTAATTCTAAGTAAACCTGTTGTCAGGGAGAGTTGATTTGCCGCAGTTGTTTTAGAACATCATTTTTTTTTCTGTCTTCGGGCTTAGGGAAGAGATCAAGTCATTCCAAGTCAAACGGCTAATGTCCAAGTATAAACTCTGAAGTCATTTGATTCAAGTCTAAAAAAAAAAGCTGAGTCTCGATCCCATTTTTCATGAATCTTAACCGGTGTTGAGTGTGTTTAGATTGACTCTGCTGCTGCTGCTGATGATGGACACGCTTCTCCCACAATGAAATGCACAAAGGAAGTGGAGCTGCTTCTCACTCCTCAAAAGGTGAGAGCAGCATGTGAATTTAATTAGCCCACAGGAGGAGGACCAGTCCTTCTCACATCCAGTCATTGAGTGTGAAAACAAGTTAAAGATCCCCTCCAGACATGTTTTATAGGATGTACATAAAACACTCTACTTTGAATAATAGGCTAATTTGTATCTGAAGTTCAATTATGTTGTTAAAATCCATAAAATGGCATCTCCTTCCTTCTCCCTCATTAAATATGCCGGAATCCATGAATATGCAAATAATTTTCACTTCCAAAAGGAAAATGTCGGACACAGGCGTCTCCTGCTTTACTGTAAAGTCCTTTCTCAGTATTTGTGCACTGGAGGCTTTAGGTTTCTACATCACACTTGTTTAGTTCAGTTGTGTGTTGGACCACGACAAGACTTCCAAACTGTTTGTGATGTCGTGCTCCTATAGGTGCAGCCCTTTAATTGGATTTTCAGGGACTACAGAGAAACTTTGTACTTTCAGCAGATGAATGGGAAAACAAACACGATGCATCATTCTGCACCGTGAAGCTTAAACATCTTTTGAGTAGAAGGGGACTTTAAAGGTCCCATATTTTACACTTTCCTTGGGGTTTTATTTGAAGTTGTGATATCCCTAACAAGATGTGCTTTTAAGCACCAAAATCACATTGATATATAGGAGTTTTAGATCATCTTTCTCAAGCTTGTTTTGTGTCTGTGTGTCTCATTAATATTAATGAGTGTGTCCTGATTTGAATGGCTGTGAATGTGTGTGCATGTTTGTGTGTGGGGGGGGGGCTGTACACTTCCGCCATCACAACTTCCCAAAAGTCCTGACGACTGGTTCTGTATCTCTGCGGACTGAGCTTTTCCAAACATATGACAGTATTTATAGAACACCTAGATAATCAAAAAGCAATTCAAATCTCACTTCTTAGTTTATGGGGCCTTTAAGCTGTCCTTTAAAATGAGCTTTAAAGCCACTAGTCTCAAATTGGTGGAGAGGCTCATTAATATTAATGATGTTCTCTCTAGAACTCCAGAGAGAAGCTTTGAAAGAGGAGATGTGAAACTATATGGACCTTTACACAGTCGCCATACTGACATGAAATAGTAGGTAAACACAGATGTTACCAATGATTTTCTTTAAGATTTCATTGAAGTCCAATAGAATCACTGTGCTGCTATTGTGCATGATGGCTGCACTAAATGCAGCGGTTTAATGTAAATAATACTTTGTTACAGTACTTAAGTACTTTTCTCCATTACTTACTACAAAATACTATGGACATTTGGTCATCCTAACAGTATTTACTTGTACTTCTACTTTCAATACCTAAGCACATTTAATATCAGAGAATTACTTTTGAAATATAAACACTTTTTTACTAGGGCTGACCATATTTCTGTATTTTGAGAAACAATTAATCGCGGAAAAGTCAAAGAAAAGAGGAAAAGAAAAATCTGATTCTGCCTCTTTTTTCTCGGTCACACAAAATTGCTCCAAACATTCAACTTCTTCCACATGCTGGTTGTCAAGAACTAGTGTCAACTAGTCTAATTGTGCCTTCATGCCCTATGATAATTATCGTAAATACCAAAAACCAACATCAAAATTGCCCATGAACGTACGCTCACATCATAATTCCCACTGGAAAGCTGGAAGATTTTTATGACAATACACAAGCTGATGAGATGAGATAAACTTTGACCTTTCAGCGTGGTGGAGAGCAGCCAGAGTGTCCTGAACAGTAAGCATCGTGTTCTGTTGAAAGTTCTCTGCTGCTTTTAGTTGTTACCATGTAGCCTACATAATGCTGTGGCATACACAAGTTTAAGGACGTCGCTATTTATACTTTATACCAAAAATACCATTATGGGTCCGCCATGGTTCATTTCATTACGACACCAAGAGCACTTAAACACATCACACTCGTAATTTCCACTTCAGAAGTGGAAGAAGTCAACTTTCCCATACCACCTGAAGGCAGCATATGTCGCGTGCACGCAAATCATCTTCATGATAGATTCCCATGGCAACTATCGGAGTTTCGATTTTTTTGGGGGGGTCAGTCCTAATTTTTACTCAAGAAATATTCCAACAGGTAAGTTTAACTTCTACCAAAGTCATTTTTAGGGTAAGATATCTTTAATTTTAATCAAGTGTAGCGTTCATGTACCTTCTACACCACCGACTAAATTAAACAGAACCGTAATTAGTATCAGTGGTAACACCTGTATTCACCTACAATTTCATGGCAACGTAGCTGCAATGAAAAAGGTCATTTGAGATGATTTACAGTAGAAACCATAAATATATTTTGTTGGGGGTGTCAAAACTTCAAATAAAAGAGGAAAAGTGTACCTTTAAATTAAATTAGCCTATTACTGTTGGACGGAGGGGGGTGTACTCTTGACAACCTACAGGCGGTCCACAGACCACATTTTGGGAACCTCTTACTCTGTATTTTTTTATAATTTTTTTTTTTTTGGGGGGGGGGGGAGATGAAGGCGCCCACGTGACGGGGGAAGCAGCAGCAGCAGACGGCGAGCCGCTTTTCTGTTTGACGCTTCCACCAGCGGCGCCGGGACGGAGAGGCGAGAAGCCGGGGCAGAGGGAGAGAGAGAGAGAGAGAGAGGGGCGGAAAAAGACGAGACACTTCGAGGGAAACACGTGAAATTAAAAAAAAAAAAATCTCCGTTTTCGAGACAGAGCAACTCCGCAGACTCCTCCACCCCCTGAACGCGACGCGTGGCTGGCGCACCATGGACGGTTATGCCCGCACCGAAGATGAGCTGTTCTCATCCTGCCTCGTGAACCTCACCTGGGAGAATTGCTACGAGCAGGTAGGACACAATAAAACATAAAAAAAAAATAAACGGCTCAACCATAATGGAGAAAAGCTGCGATAGAAAGGAAGTTATAAAAAGATGTTCCCCGTGAGTCAGCACATGTAGCAACTTCACAAACTTCGTTTCTTTTTTAATTAGTCTATAATGAACTGCAGGTGCTCTCGCCTCCTTTATTTTTAACAGGCAGCGCTGTCCAAAAAAAAGAAAAACTTTACCAGCATGACAGTACAGCTGTGATTAAACAATAAGGAAAGTAGTCGACTAAGCGTCCCGGTGCCTCCAAACTACAATTATTTATTTATTATTTATTTTTGGGAGACTTCCACAGCTGTGTGTGTGTGTGTAAAGGGCTCAAACATCCTGCCCTGTGAGATCAATAATGAATTAACCCAGTAGACAAAATAAATCTTATGCCAGGAATTCCATCAATAAATTAAGAGACAAACACACACTTTGCAATCCTTTTTGAAGTAACAAATGAGTCATTTTCAGTAGTGTGTGTGTGTGTGTGTGTGTTTATTTTATTCCAATGCAGAGATGATGAGTTACTTTCATATTGCTGGAGTTTTGTTGCTGAGAGGAGTGTTGGGCCTGTTCTCTGTTTGGAGATAATTACCTAATTCCTCCCTCAAGCTTAATCAGTTCTGCATTTTTTTTAAACACACTTTATCGTGCTGAATGAAAGCTCTCTTAATTCTCACATTCTAATTTGTGTGAGGCTAAAGTTATCCGCCACAAGAATGCCAACGAAATAATTCTCTATGAATGCTAAGAGGGCTCTGAGCTATTTAGCAATTTATGCACAACGATTGATGCCAAAATATTTGTACAGTGATTTTTATGGTAATTTACTTGAATGCCACCATGAGAGCTCAGGATATATATATATATATATATATATATATATATATATATATTTAGGTTTGGTTTAGTAGGCTACCATTTGAATTACAAGTAATCACAAATTAAAGAGGATTAGGCTCTTAAAGCCTTAGCTTGCCATTGGCTATGTCAAGAGTCATATTGTAACAGTTATTTAGGCACAGGAAACAAAAGTCGGCCCAAACACAAGTCAGAAATTGCAAAGTCATTGTGAATGGCATTTAAATGTGCAACAATTAAGCCTCAGCAGATTCTGCTGCGAAATGGATTTTGGCACGTCGGTTGTGAGCCACACTTTTACAAAACTTCCGACACTTAAATCCCCCCCTGTCCAGATTTGACCTGCAATCAAGTCCATTCTTTGTTGTTCCACTCAATCACGGGTTATGTTTGGAATAAAAGTCCACAATTCCACTTCATTGCTCGGAGTTGTGACAAATGGAAACCTGCCTTCAATTTAATAAGCACAACATAAACCAAGGAAATTAGCATGAGTAGCTATGTGGTAGTTACAGTGTTATTGCATACACTTATGTACTAAAACCATAAGTTGTCTGACAGTAGACTAAATGATTTTGATTTTCAATTATTTGACATTAGACTTGTTTTACTTTCCATAAGTGAGGATTTCTCAGTAATATCTTTTAAAAATGACTTGGTTAGCCACAAAACAGGTGATTTGTCCCTATGAAGCTTGCATGTAATCTCCTAAATTCAGTTCGGAATAGTCTGCAACACGTCCGCCTAAAAAATCCCCCTCACATTTGAAAAAGCGAACCTCCTCCTGAAAGCAGGTCATCCACTTGGCTAGTGTGTCGTTAGCCATGCACATCGCCTCCCTTGCCCTCTCCGAGTCTGACGGATGGTGGGTAAATAAATAAATAAATAAGGGAGTGAAGGGAAATGTTGACACAGCCTGTCCTTTTGGCCAGATTATCTACTCATGCTTGAGCGCTGGGTAAAGGCCCTGCATTATTCAGCCTGAGACACAGAGATGAGGAAAAACTGTAGAAAAGCTGGATTTTTGCTGCAGGAGTGTGTGCATAGCGTGCGTGCGAGATTTGGGGGCAAGAGAAGGGGAAGAGAAAACACGCAGGGGGGAGGAACGACATCTTTTGCTTAATTAACAAATGAACCCCTTGCATGTCACTTCACCCCATCTCTTTTTAAAATTTCTTCTTGTGTTCTCTCCACATCTCCCACACTCGACTCACTCCTCTCGTCAGGCTACTCAAGGGCTGCTGTCCATGGTGCTGAAAGTTTCATCACACATTTTTATGTGCATGTCTTCTTACAATTCCGAGCTCCAATCCCTGCACGGCCCTCGCCACTCTCTTCAAAAGCAATGTATTCAGTTTGTCTTGACAAAAAGCATGCCAGCACTTGGCAGTCCCGCTCAAAAAGGGTGAAGCCTATCATTCAAGACGTTTTAAAAAAAAAAAAAGCTGCCGGTAACGCGGCATGCTCTCAGAAGCAGCGAGGACTAATGCGTTTTTCTTATTTATTTATTTATTTTTTCATGTCTGTTTCTGCCTACAGCATGTTTCATCACAGCAGGGCTAAAGTTGCGTTACTGTTCATTCAGTGGCTTGGTTAAATGAACACTCCTTTGTGGTGTGCTCTTATGTACAGTGTTTCATCCACAGGAGCCACTTCACTTTCTTAGTGAGAGGGTTGAATGTGAGTGTTTAGTGGAGGAAAGGGATTAAACCATTTTAAATGTGAGCTTTTTGGGGGGTATGTGTTTCTGCTCAGATTACATTCAGCTGACGGCAAGAATGAATTATTACCTTTTGTGTGAGTTTAGAACAATATGCTTCATGATGATTGACAGTTCATATTTATGTTAGTCATTGGGTGATTGCTTCTCTCTGTTCTTTCCCAGCCAAACTATGCTTCAGGGTTCGAGTGACATGTGGGTAAAAGTTCTCACATAGTGATGAAGCAAATAGTCAATTAATACATTTTAGTAAACTATTGCTTTTTAAGAGTTTCAAATCACTTTTCAAAATTAAAAAATAAATCACTCTATGGTGCTTCTCTAATATGAGCAAATGTTGCTTTTCTATTTCCTATCTTTGGGTAACATATTGTGCACAATCACTAGTGTTTAGGTGGCTTCGCGGCTCCCACTAGTCGGTCAGTGTGCGTGTGTGTGTGTGTTACAAATAGTGACAATTTTCTCTTCAAGAGACCTTGAATTATCAGACATTCACAAGCAAACATGCCCTGAGTAACGTCAACCGTATTGGACAACTATCATCAACCTTTGAAGTAGCTTATTCAACAGATGGCAAATGGTGAACCAGCCATTGATTTAGGATTGATTTAGCCCATGTACACCAGCTCCTAGAGATGTCTGGTAGCAGTGATAAGAAACATAGCATGTAGTGAAGTGGTCATTCCAAACAGGATTAAATGAGGCGGTCTTAATATACTGTAGCTGTATTCCACGTTGTAGATACTCACTTACTGTTTGTCATGGTTTCACTCCATGATCTGCACTGTGAACCCACAACAACTCCCACCTCTTAAAACCACCCCCGAGGAGAAGATCTAATTTCCGTGTTGGCACATCCTTTATTTTTTAATCAACAAGTGTGCATGTGCCTGCAGAACACCTTGGTTTTTGATGGCAACCCACAGGAGCAAGGGCCTGTCGGTGGTTTAATGAGAACAGCGTTGTTCCCATGCAACATATTGCCAAGATATGGATGGGTAATTATCTAATCAAGACTTTGTGAAAGTGCCGCCACTTACTCACCGCTGACCTGCTAACCGTCTGCCAGTGTTTTTTGCTGCAAGATGTTTACATCCTCTAACTGGATCCTCTAGTTATATCTTACTGCCACTCGTCAGTGTATTACATGGGTACTGACACAGAGGATGAGCACTTATATAATCTGATGTTTATAAAAAATAAGCTTTAGTTTTCAAATGCAGTGCTTACTGATGGTTTATATGTTTATTTTCTTTTGTTTTAGTTGAGGTTATGTTATCCCTAACAAAATGTTTGTTTTTTTAAGGCAAAAATCATATCTCTCAAGCTTCTGTCTGGAAAGCTAGAAAGGTTGTTTCGTGTCACTCTCATTAATATTGAATATTGGTTGTGGGTGGAGGAGGGGGGTGGCTGTATAGTTGTGACAAAACAACTTCACAGAAGTCCTGATGGTTTATTTTAAGGTACAGTTTCTGAGACATACACACCTAGACATACTGAAAGCATTTTAAATTTCACTTTCTACTATATGGGAACTTAATAAATAATTGAAATGGCAACATCATCGCAAGATGGCAACATGTACTTGCTTTTATACTGACATGCTGATGCCCAAATGTGATGCTGTCCTCTAATGTCTTCATTCATTAAAAAAAAATAATAGCAGTGCAGTTGTTGCACAAAGAAGATTGGCAGTTTTCAGAGACTGAACCAGGTTTTGGTGACCACATCATAACAATAAGTGCACTATTATTTCAACTCCAAAGGGAGATATGAGCCACCAGAGGGAGCAACAAGCTTTGATTCCTCATGGGATGATAAAATGAGTCCGCTAGAATCTAATGTGAGGAGATTTGTTCCTTCACAACATTGACGAGTACAGACTGTAAAGAGAGAGAGAGAGAGAGAGAGAAAGAAGAATAGGGTCTCTTGGATAGAATGTCTTTCATTTTCAGTCTTCATCATGTCTCCCTGAGGTGCCCGTTTCACAGATAAATTAATATAATCGTAATATTAGTTTCGAGAGATATGCATCTTGTTTTCCAGCCTCCTGAATCGGCGCCAAAGCAGGGGGGAGTGCAGACACTTCAGACTACTTTCTTTGATTATGTGCGGGGGAAAACGTCTTCCTCGCCACTGACAATCTGTTGATACCTTACAAAATCAGAGATGAAGGAAAACGCAGCTTTAGACTGTGGAAAATCCTTGCCTTCTCACCAGGAGGTAAAAGTGCTCTCGCACACATTGAATTGTACATCTGAAGTGTTATCAATTCCAGCTGAAATGGAAGGGCCCCGGTGGCAGCACCAAACCCCTGCGCTTTTGATCGCACCAGCAGTGCCTGTAAACAAGTATTTTCCCATCTCCCCCTCTGTCTGTCTCTCAGTTTCTCTCTCTCTCCTCCCTGTAGCTCCCCCCCCCCTCCCCCACCAAGGTGTCTGGAGGGGGAGGTTCCTTTGATTATCTCCGCTGCCGATTAATTGCTTTTCTTAACCTCTGCACAGACGTGCTCCTACACCGCCCTGGAGCCCGCCGCGCGCGCCCAGATGGACCCCTGCCAGGAGAAAAACAAACCATGCCGTGCTTCTATCTCCCCACCTTCTCCCAATTACTGACCTTCATCCTTTCATTTCGTCTTGGATGTTATCGCCATCATCAGTGTATTTACTCTGTTTGTTTAGCTAGTTACTTGGCGCACTGCAGCATCCTTGGTGAGATTTTAAGGCGGACTTGAGCGCGTCCGTGAGGGGTGTATTCGTTTCTTGGAAGAGTTACGGCATCTGATGAGATGAATTTGTCAGGTAAATGTATTGCGTGTCATAAAGTGTCTGTGGGTCACCAAGAGAGGCACAGGGGGCGGTGTTTTTTTATGAAGGAATATTACGCCACTCACCTTTTTTGCAAACTGTCCTTATTCCATGATTAAATAGGTTTTGGCCCTGAGTTGTGCTGGCCAAGCAATTTCAGCCACTTTTTTTTTTCTTTTTGCATCACTGACTGTTTTTTTCCATCTTACTTTGCCTTTGAGACACATGTGCATCACATCTTTGAAAAGGTCCCAGTCCCTGCTTCAATGAGACCTTTTAATTTATTTATTTTCTACAGAATGTGAAAGAATGGGTGCTATCTCATGCAGACAGCACTGTGCCTAAAGTACATATTCTATACTGTTCCTGAGTTTTATTTGAAGTTTTATTATACCTGATAATGATATATTGGTTGTTTTTAAGAACCAAAAAATCATCTCAATATAGATTTACATCCCCTCTCTCACCCTTCTCTTTGGAGATCTAAAAAGAACAGACAATTCTGTGTCTCTCACTAATGTTAACAACCTTCTGTTCTGATCAGCTGATTTGAATAGGAGGTGTGCAGTGACTGCAAACCTTTGACATCACAACTTCTCACACAGCTTGTTTTAAGGCAGTTTCTAAATGTGAGATTTGTGCGTCCCTCTGTGGATTGAGCCTTTTGAAACGGGACAGTATTTATATAACAACTAACCTTCTTATAATCAGAAAGCAATTCAAACTTCACTTTTTATGATATGATGTGCGACCTTTAAAAATGTTTTAATACATTTTCTTTAGTTGGTGACTTTTATCCTGAATTTTTGGTGCCAACAGAATTCAAGTTGAGGTGTGTTTTATTTAGACATAAAAAGTTTCGTTCTTGGCCTGGAGGAGTTGGCAGAAAAGTGTTGGAATATAACCTTTCTTGTCTCTGGCGAGAGTTCATAATCGTAACTCAGACTTTTTGGTCTTGGTCTACCTCCAGTTAATTTTTCTTATCTCAATAAGTGAATCCAGGCAAACTTTGCTTCTAACTTGAGTTTTGCGTGACTGTGTAATTTTACCATATGTATTTATAGTTTGTATCAAGAATAGTATTTATTTATTATGGCGTGTAGCTTAATTGGCTCAGTTGTTGATACAGAGCACTGTGGGGCTCCAGTCTGACAGAGATGAGACACCCCACACACGTGTGACCACACACACTTGGGTGCACAAATGCAAAATCTGCATGCGAGGCATGAACAGCCGCATCATGTGCAGAGCAACTCACTCATTCACTCACTAACAGGTTAGACTCCCTGGACTGTGTGGTCAGTGTGGTGTTGCTGATTTTCGCCATCAGCAGAATGCTGGGATGAGCTGAGCTAATTGAGCTGGGAGGCCCGGCGGGGGAACAGGGCCCCTTCACACACCAGCTCCTCACTTCCTTTCTTTATCTTTCTACCACTGTGTTTCTACTCCCACATCTATCTCTAAACAACTCTGCTTCTCAACAGAAAACCACTCAATGCATGATTTACTGTTACAGTAACGCCAGAGGAACATTGATGTGATTTAAATGATTGTGGATTCCTCCCTTCGTAGTAAAAGATAGTGGCGCATTCGAAGGTTAGGCTCTAGCAATGTTTTTTTCTGGATATATTGGACAAACCATAAGCTACACATAAGTAGCCAGGCTGACAAGCAATTGCTTCTATTTGCTAAACAGACTCACAAGCTAAAATGGACAAACCGCCCTGTCAGTATCACAGCAGACCGGTCGACAACAAAAGCAGATTACCTGTTCTATTTGAGGGATATTAAGACATTACATGCCATTTGATGGGCCCTGAGAGGCCCGTCATAAAAGCTGCAGCAAGCTGTTGAGACGGGGACCCAGAGTTGTTTCCATCTTTTAGCTGCACTCGGGGACTGATTATGGTTAGGCGAACGGTCTTTACCTGGAAAGTCACTTTCACTTTCTCATCCACCATTTGTTAGTATGGCTAATGTCTCATTAAGTCTCACAGAGGGGAAATGATGTGCTCTTTGGGTGAAGGTTAGGCTCTCAGCTTATCATGAGACAAAAGAGAGACTGATTATCCCAGTGCTGGCGTGCCTTTAGCCTGTGTCTTTCACAACGAGGCCTGTTTGTGTTACTGCTGGTGCTGCTTCATTACCCATAATCTATTAGCACTCCATCCACCTCCCCCACATAGAAGTTAAAACATTTGGGCTAAGTGATAAATGCTTGATCACTTTTGCGTGGTGCTGTAAGGAAAGGAGTGGACAGAAAGGGGATTGGGGGTAAATTTTACATTATCTGGGAGATAATTACAAAGCAATCATAAACTGTTTCCGGTAAAGTGGTAAACAAGCCAAGGGCTTGTGCTCTTTTCCCAAGAATAATTAAAACTCTCTTTGCATTCCATGCATCAGTGTCCTTTCCCTTACTCAGTGGCCACTTCTTGGCATAATAAAGCTAGCTGTAGCTGGATCTTACCGTAGGGGAGGGGTACTTCACTCACAAGTGATTTGGCATTTTCTAGACCTTTTTCCTGTCTCATATCTTCTCATAAATCTGTGAGAAACAAATTTGTAGTTGGCATTTCCTTTTCCATTTTTTCCCCCCACCAGTTTCACAATTTGAAACTGCTTTGAATTGCTGTGTCACAAAGTGGGAAGGATTCCAAATATGGACTACAACTCCTCTATGGATTTGCATTTAATGCTCGAGTAACAACTTCGTTCATTGATTGGTCTAGACTTGAGAAAATGGCGACTTGTCGGCCGAGGTGTTGGAATATAAAATGAGGAGCCCTTCCATTTGGCTGATATCTTAACCATAAAAATTCCAATCAGCCTTTCCTCCAAGTGACAATTAAAGATATTTATATACAGCAAGCAGTTCATCCAGGAATAGATATTCAAACTCACAATTGAGCCTGGCAAACAAAATCATTTTAGTGTACGATGTTTCCCTTTTTGGAAATTTCAAAGTTGCCAATTGCTACAGGTGTCTTGAGGATTTTTTTAAACATAAAAAAACCTTTAGGAGAAGACGACAATTCCATCACGTTCTCACTTTCCAAGCCATGTCTATAACTTAAGGCACCCGCGGGGGAAATGTCACATCACAGCACTGACATGGAGTCGTTACTCCACTTCTAACAACACTAGAATAAGTCAATTATCCATTGAATCGATCAACATAACCCCACTGCCACTCATTTAAAAGAGACAATCAATCTGCATATGTCTTTTCTCTGTTTTTCTCACTGCGTTACAAGCAATTGTGTGTGTGTCCGCCCGCGTGTGTACACGTGTTAAGCCCTGCAGTTTGGTCTTTGATGGATTTCCTGGAGTGACGGCCTGTCTACTGATTTATGGTCGTTTATTGCCAGAGTAAAACTGGAGTTGACCTCTCATCTGGGTTGCCACCATTCCCTATGATGCTGTAAAGCCACATGTTGAGCTGCGTGATTGCCTCGCTGGGCAAAGTGGCCGGAGAAAATTCATATTGCACATATGGCCGCTTTTGTGCACCTGAACTTTAAATGTTTGCACTTAAAAGCTCTTAACTTTGACAGAGGCTCCCGTGTTGGTATGTGCTTGGTGCACCTGCCAACTCCTGTGTGACTTCATTACTAAATGAAGCGGCCCATAATTCAACAGCCCACCGTGGATAAATGCTGTAACGGCACTCTGTTAGGGAGCGAGGGTGGGGTGGTGAGAGAAAAGGGGACACAGCGTCCTCCCTACCTGATGACATGCAAGGTTTATCACATTGAGCAGAGACATGGTCACCTTACCCCGGGCCTCATTGTGACAGCCAGCAAGTCACTCGAGAGCACCATTGGAAATCAATAAGCCCCCGCTCTTTAATTGTTAGGAAAAAAGCTCCCCTGTTTACAGTATCACATCATCAGCCAGGACAACCTGACTTTCATTTATTTTTACCTTTTCCTCTGTCTTTTTTTTCTTTCCCCTCTTCTAACATTTTTCTTTCCTATGGAATGTGCTAGCTGGCCGATTGCTCGGTAGAGCACACAAGAAGATTTCCTGGTTAACTTCAGGGTGCTTATGGCGTTTGTGTGTCTTATCTCGGTAAATGTTTGCCTCAGCGTGAGCTCTCGTATTAAGAGCGGACATGTGCTTGCTACAGTCCTCTGTTGACTTCAAGATGCAACTGCTCCAATGCACTTGTTTTCTGCTTATTCCAGTCGTAGTTTCTCAGTCTATTTCACTGCCTCATGCAGAATGTCACTAGTATGCTGTCACAAGTATAATTGTGAGTGGTGGGAGAACTTTCAACTACTATTTATACACTTCTCTAGGCATGTCCAGTGGTTCCTAACCTATGGGTCAGGCCCCTTTAAAGGATCACCAGATAAATCTGAGGGGTTGAAGCAAAAACTAAGTTCTGATCCACAAATCTTCACACAAGTTGAAAGTTTTTGGACATTTTCTTTAATCTCTGAGCTTTGGTGAAATATTGCATCATTGAAAGACGTTTAAAGGAATAACAATCACTACTTGCGAGCTGTTAATTAGTAGACCTATAAAATGTAGCTAAACTACACTGCTTTAGTATGTAAGGCATCAAAAAACAGAAAGTCTGGAAACAACATCTTTACGTATGTGTTCTAGGGTCGAGTGGTTAAGGCAAGTACCATATGGGCAAACCTGTTGTGAGCAGTGAGTCTCCAGTTCTACTCCAGGCTGGCCGGACCATTTCTGCATATCTTTTACGTTTTTCCCGTCTATCTACTATCTTAAATCAAGGCAAAAATGCAAAAAAAAATATCTTAAAAATGTTTTCTATTTAAAGAGTATTATATTGTCCATTTTGTCAAAGCTTTCAAGTAAATGTAGTGGAGTATAAAGTAAAACATTTCTCTCCGAGATGTAGTGGAGTGGAAATATAAAGGGACATCAAATAGAAATTCTCAAGTACAAGTACTTCAAAGTTCTAGAACTTAAATGGACTTAGTTCCTTTCACCCACTGATATTAAAAAGTTGACAAGTTCAGCCAAATATCCAATCTGTCTTGGGTCAAAGCAGCTGCATATGTGATACTCATGATGCTCACAAGGAGCCCAAAGCCAACAGTTTCCACCCTCTTTACTCCATCTGTGGCAGCACCGGTTTCTCAGTGTGTTACCTGGGGAGGAATGGCGCTCCAAAACTCTGATTAGGGGCTCTCTGTCTAATTAACTGCTTGGGCCACAGTTGGCGATTTGCAGCGTTTAATGGAGGGATGATGCCGCAGCTGTCCTTCGTCCGTCATTCATCTGATTTGTGCCCTTTTATGCCACAATTTGTGCCATAAAATTTATAAATAGCCAAAGCTAGCATAGCATTTATCGCTCTCATTAAAGTGACAAGAGGATATGGTGCACACTGCATCTTCGGTGTAAGCAGCAGTAAAGGCTGTATTTTAATTATGAGACAGAGAGGGAGAGGGTAGAAGGCTTTTGTCCTAGCAGAAGAAATTCCTGGTGATTCCTAGAGAGTGAACCTAATTATGATGATGATCTGGTATTTTAAAATGCCGCAAGCGGGCTGTTTGCTGTTAATTTTACTCTGTCCTCTCTTCTCTTTTGCTCTGCAGCTATTCGGGGCAACAGGCTGCTTAATTATTCATACCTATCCGTTACGGTATGAAAATCGGGAGGACACAAACACGCACGCAACTGAAGGAATCTAATATTCCCCCTTGTGTCTAGTTTAAACCTCGGTAAATCCTTTATTCTGTCTAGTAAGAGTGGTTTGGGGGGAATGGTGGCATTCAGTTGACAGGATGCTTCTTTTGTGTTCTACCTGCTTGCACCTACGCACTAACATGAACATAGTCAAATAAAGGAATAAAGCACCAAAATGAGTGTATATGTTCACTCACCCACCCTCCCACCAAGCCTCGGGCGCTATAGTTTCCTCCTGTTGTCGTGCGCTCATTAGGCACCGAGTGTTTGTCTGCTCTGCCCTCTTGTGTGCATGGAAACGGTTCTTTCTTTTCTTCTTTATTCGAGCTGTAGTGCTGGATTATTTTGGAGGAGTTTGGTTTCATTTCTACCAGAGGCCACATTGTTTGGAATTCTGCAGAAGCATTTTCACCCTGGTTCTCTTGTCATGTACACACATGCACAAATATATTTAGTACCCAGTCTTCATAAGAGTTTTTCATCTGCCGTTTCCTCTCTGGGTGTTTATTTCCATCACTGTGCTCTTGTTTCTGTGAGTAGCCTGCGCTCTTTTTTTTTTTTTTTTTCCAGCCCTTCCCGAGGGGGAAAAGTGGGATAGCACATGTGAACAGATCACTTCTGATTAGTGGGGGGGTGCTTTAAAAAAGATGCCTGTAGTGTTTTTCTCCAGAAACAAACAGTGGTGTGGCTTCCCCGGGGAAGACTGCTGTTTTCTTAGCACAGCCCCCCAGAGAAGTTGTCTTATCTCCCAATTGCTGTTAACTTTGGGCTTTAAACTGTGTGCTTGCTGATGCCTTGTTTTTCACTTCACAAGATGAGGATATTGCGAAGGATGGTGACATAGCTGATTAACAAAAAATGTTGGCTTCATCTTAATGTAGTCCACACACAGGATGGCTTTTTTAAATTTTGTAACAGCCTCAAAACAAACTTGTTGCCATTAACTCCTACTGCAAATTTACATATAAAATGTCTGATAACCATGTTTGTGTGTTGCTGATATGATTGCACAATTTGTGTCAAAACATAAAGGCTGGGAGAAATTTGACTGTTTTTGAATGAGTTGTATGCCTTTTTGTATGAGAAGAGGCAGACTGAGGAAACGGGGGATGTAGGTAAATAGAGCGGGAGGGTGGGAGCAGAAGCAGGCGGCTGATTTGTCTCCGTTCTGTCTGGAGGATTTACGGTGCAAGTGTGTTGAGCCATCAATCAATTGTGGCGTACTCCAAGGACAACTTTGTCTCTTTATGCAATTTGTAAGGCTGTCCAGTCAAATTGATTCCTTAACCAGGAGCCGTCCAGCTCCCAGAGAGTAAAGAGTAAAACCCCCTGAAAAGAACATCAACCTCTGTTTGCTGTAAACCAGACAATAAATGATGCACCGGTTAACTATCGGCCCAAATCCAACTGCAGAACGAAGTGGGTGACAGAACAACAAGATAAACAGTGATCACAGATGTGATTGATTTAAATGTGATTTAAATGGAACACTTGAATTGATGTTGAGTCTCTGTGACCAATGGTTCTAGTGTTGTTTTACTACTCAGTCCTACTTAAATCTCCACAACAAAAGCAGATTAATATCTGCAATCAAAAATGAACATCTATAATTAAAATGTTGTAATTTACACCGTCTGCTTTTGAGGCGTAGAAATATCATTGTTGTCTTTGAATGACATTTCTTACTTAAATTCATGCTCATTTTTATTTACTTTGGGAATCTGCGATTTTCATCTGGCTTCGTCACCGGGTCAAAATTTAAATGTTTGTATATAATGTTTGACATTCTGGATGTGGTACTGCATGTCAAAATATATTGTCTGTAGAAACAGAACAGAAGAGCAATGAAGACACGGAGTGGTGCCTGTACCGTCCAAGTTGAGTGAAGGTCACACCTGAGACCACCTGGATGCCAACAGTTCCGGCCTCAAAGGTTCCATTTTACTTGTTTTTTTTTTTACCCAACAGTGTACATGGAAAGTAAAATGTGTGTATTACCGGGGAATCTCCTTTAACTCTTAAAAATGAACATGAGGATTTATTTCTTTTTTTCTGTAAAATTAAATTCAAATTAATGTGGTGACACTTTTTGGAGTTTAGTACATTCCCACCAGCCTAAGGTGGACCTTCAGTTAAGAGCTAGAGGGCACATGTTAGCATAGCAACACACAAAACTAAAACTGTGGACCCGGTTTAAAAAAACCCTGCTAAATATAAGGATGTGGTCATTGTGGATTACAAAACCAGGATTTGCACTAAGCTCAAACCACTCCCAGATCTGCTAGTATGTTGATAGACTATAGAGAGCCCAAACATTTCCAGTGGGCCCCATGGGACCTTACTTTACCTTACCCTACTTTTTTTTTTTATCTTGTTTGAATTATCACCTGCCAATTTATATCATTACAAAATTCTGGGCAACATTTTGGGCATGTAATCCTACTAATTACATATTTCCTGTTTCACTTACATCTTTAACTTCTTTAATAGTTTTGCCATAAACTCACTTTATTGACTTGAACAACTAGTAGGACAGCAGGTCTTCATGTATTACGTTTTTTGCACGATAAATACATTTTGATATAGATTTATACTTAATTAAATTTGATTAATTTGAATCGAATAAGTATGGTGTATGTAGGATTCTGACTGAATGCCAAATGACACCACCTTCAAAATGTTCCACGTATGAAAGCAGAGGAAAAGCCATCCCAACATTTCCTACTGAGTACAGGCTGATTCTTCTTGTCGACTCTGGTGATTTGGGACATTTAGCGGACAATAGGGGAGCGGTTACAGAAACAGGCTGTACATTTGAATAATTGATGCCGGAAATCGTGCTCTGCTTTTCTGATATTCATATCCTTCACCCTATCACGCGCACACACCCTAAAATATTCCGTTTGTGTACAAACACCTACGATCAACTGCTCTGACTCACTTGCCTGGGTGCAGTGATCACATTAATGTGGAAATAATGAACAAAATCCAACATTAATGGCATATGATGAATTACACTGCCAAATAAATGTCTTGGCATTGCTTTTAATATGGTCTTTAAGATTTTAGATTAGCATCCCCTCATTTTTCTGCTGTGGAAATCAAATTCAAAGGAACATTTTACTTCCATTGCACTGACTGAAATGACTAGAAACATAAATATAGAAACAAATTGAGTCAAAGATTATCTAATGGAGCGTGCGTCAGTGCAGTCTGTCACAAGCTTTATATAAGAGTATTGCTCAATGGCCACAGTTCTATTTTATTTGCCAAATAGCACGGGTTTTGAGCTGCTGCAGTGCACTTTATCATTAATTTATAACATGAAAACATTCTCTTACCAGCGAAGCTTTGACAGCTAGCACAAGGCGCATATCCCATCCATGGAAAAAATGGCTGGATGTATGACAACAAAAAGCCTGAAAATATAGTTCATTTTAGTTTGATCAGGAAAAAAAAACATTCCATCTGAGGGCTGTCTGACGAACAGCACTATGACATGTCAGCCTCGCTGCACATTTTGTGTGTGATAAGGAAAATCTAGAGGGAGGGAGGGAGATCCAATATTAACAACAGCAGTTTCTTTTACAAAAGAGATCTTTTTGGCTGTGACATCCCTGGCAGTCACGGCAAGATGTGAAAGATGAGTCAACTGGGTATGCTGTGGAAGGCCATGAACCCACGATACCTTAGTGAGCTCCTCAAATTGTTTTTTTTTTTTTTTTCTTTCAGACTGAGAAATATTGATTGAACAAATATGATATAATTAAACAATATACCAAGCTAGTTTTTTGATACTTAACTGTCAATTGTCATAGAAATAAGATCAGTTACATCAATTTGTACTGCTGCATACTAATCTGCTGCATACTAATCTGTTGAATTGATAGGGGCAAATACAGTGTACAGATGTTGAGATGAGTCTCTTCCCCTTCACTGTAAAATGCATTGAGTATACAAATGTAAATTATTATTAGATAAACAGACATTTTTTTTTTTTTATGGTGGACACCTGTCAATGGAATAGGGGGAAAAAGGAAAAGAATGCAGCAAGATACAATAAAACACACATTTAGAAGTAACATAGCTACTTTCATAAACAATGACATGCATATTTTTTTTAATTGTATACGATGCAATAAATGTGAATAAACACTATATGAAATCAATGTTTGGTGTGAGCATGCTTTCCCTTTTTTTTTTTTTAAAAAAAGACGCCAATTCTCTCAGGATCACAGTACAGTTTTGAAGGTACTGACAGGTAGATTATTCTAAACATCCTGGAGAACTTGCCACCGTTCTTCTGTGGATTCTTCCGTCTCTTCATGTAATCCCAGACTAACTCCGTGATGTTGAGATCAGAGCACTGTGGGGCCCAAGACCATCTGTCGCAGGACTCCTGGTTCATCTTGTTGCTGAAGATAGCTCTTTATGGCTGTTTGCTTTATGTTTGGGGTTGTCATTTTGCTGCAGAGTAAATTTTGGACAGATCAGATGCCTCTATGATGGTATTTTAAGTGTATTTAATTATGGATAACCTCTAAAGTGTTGCACATCAATTGTTCAAAAGTAGGTCAACATTCTTAATCATGCCTACTAATCTCTGATAGGTTATTGTTTCTCCAACCAGGGGAAACTCAACACTAGACCTATTCAAATCTGGATGTGGTGATCAGTGATCTGGAACCAGGCTTTGAGCTATATTATTGTCAAAAGTAGGAAACATTTTGTAGCAATCATTGCCTGACAATAAACAGCGTCTCCTTGTGGAGGATGTCCAGCCTACAAACATGAGTAAGAGATTTTGTGAGTGAGTTACAAGCGAGGACCATGAAGTACTTTGCATCTAAAAAGAACAATACATAATCCAATTGTGAGATTTAGTTTTATTTCAAGTATGTGACCAAGTATTTGAATGAATATTATATGAGTGCATTAGAGACTTCATTCCAATGATTGGACTTCAGTGACAATCAGTAAGTTTGCCAGAAGGCAGGGCTGGTATTTAGTGTTCAGGACCGCATGGCAGCATTGTGAAAAGTTGAGCTGGGGAGGTTTTTAAAGCATCATGCTCGCTGTGTATAAAAGGCCCGAAACATGTTTTCTGTAATTGGCCTCTGTGGACAGATTCGATTAGTGACGGTCTGCGTCACCTATAACCTTTCTTGTGCCAACTTGTTCTAAACTTTGTCCAGGGCCAGGGGAGTTCACAGACAACAAATGAACAAATCATGGACCCAGCTGTGCTCAGATTTCAGTCAACAGCTCGCTGCTACACCCCCTGTCGGGAGATGACAAACAACAAGAGATTTTGATCAAAAAAAGCTCCATCCAGACAATTGGGAGCAGAGGTGCCACCCCCCCTCTCCAATCTCCACTTCAAGGCTGTAAACTTGGCTAAAGTGCGGTGTCTGACTGGTCTCATCAGAATAGCTTTTTGTGCTTCCTGTCTAAAGCATTGGGACATGGCAGTAAGTGCTTCCACTTCTGGCTTCATTAGAAAGTTGGTCTCTGTTCAACTCATCCTCCCTTTGCTTATTTGACATTCTGCTCACCTGTGTGTTTGCAAAGTGATGCATTGTGCCTTTATTGATTGGCCAGGACCTGGTCAGTCAGGAAGAGTGTGTGCCCGCCAGGTTATCTGTGACATCACTTCTCCAGAAAAGAAGCGTTTGCCTCTGCTTTCCCCTTATCGATAGTTTGGGGAGTGCATTAAGAGTGGCTGCTCAGCCCGATCTATTGAGACGCGCTAGTGCCTCTGTGCACCCAAAGGGCACCGGGTAACAATCCAGTCACACTTCCGTTCCCCTGCAAACAGCATTTATTTACTCACACTCAGGGAGGCAAAGAAGGCGCCTCCGACAGACAAACAATCTTATGATGCAGCCTTCATGTCAGGGCTGGGTTTTTTCTCTCTCTCCTCCATTCTTTCTCCCTCCAGAACGTCTCAGTCAGTTGTCAGTCCTTTTTTCCCCAGCCGTGGGCCCTGTTGACACAGGAATCCGTCACTCCTCACACGGGGGAGAACGGGGACATGTTGGCGGCCATGACTATTCATGAGGTGGTGTCATCCACTCTGTCACCCGTTGTCAGCAAGAGGTGTCTGTCTGCACCACTGCTCCCCTTTCTCTCTTTATCAGCCAGGGGTGGCTAATGAGAAGCACCAGGTTAATACCACCACTAGAACAGCAATGGCTTTAAACCTCTTAATTCATTTTGGCACTGCTAATTGAAACCCACGTGAGCTACACTCTGGACACCATCCATTTTTCTGCTAGCCACCACTGTAAAGAAAATGCCATTTGATACATTTTTTTAAACTGATTCCAGGATTAACTCACTGCAAACCTGATATTTTGTTTATTTATTATTTTTTTTAGCAATTTTAAGCCTCTATTATGCTATTAAGTCAAAACTGAGTCTTGCTGGGAAATGTCTGAAGACAGCCACGACCAAACATGCTGAGAAGCAGCGGTGACATGCACAACCAAAAATAATCAGCTTTGAATGGTAAAAAAAAAAAAAAAAGCTTAGTCCAATTACAGTGAGTAAAAACAGCAGCCATGACTAAGACAAGACAACCTCCTGGATGTGGCAAAGTGTAAATTAAATACTCTTTTTCAGCCTGCAGTTGTCAGACATGACTTCTTCATCCTGCACTTGAGTATTTAATCAGCATGCATTGAACACTGTGGGCTCGTTGACTAAAACCAGGAGTTCTTACTCTCCCTTACTTCATCCATATTTATCCTAGCAGCTTTTGTCAATGCTTCTGGAAGTGAATATTGACAATAGAATGAGGGTGTTCTCTATCCCGCCACACAGTCAACTGTTCTTTTCCTAACTGCGTGTGAGATAGTTGAGCACAATGCAAGCCAATTTCTTTATTTTATTTTTTTGTTTTTGTTTTTTTTTTTTTTTACCTTGCATTCACCCCCTGCCTATGATGCATCTTACTGCTACACTGAAGGGCTGTGGCCTAATGATAGGAGATCATTCTGCCTACCTTAAATGCAGCTGTAAATATTCAAATGTGCCATCATCAGTCGATGGTGTGAGAGATAACGGCGCCATCTTTTACCTGCCCCTTCTTGTGTGCGACAGCAGGATATATTTAGTTGACGGCATCATTGTCCCGAAAAGCGCATGATTTGCCAGTATAAATTTCAGCAGCCACACATCCCTGCCTGCGCCAGCAGAGGTGAATGCTTATTCATTTCCCCGTTTGTCATTTCAATAGTTATTTTATGGTGGTGCTGTATTAATTGAACTGCTTCTACCGCACAACAATTCAAGGCCCAGTACATCTCTTACAAAGGGAGTGTGCCGGAAACATTCCTGAACGGCCTCACAAATCAGCCCGAGCTGAGAGGGAACCTCACAATAATGTAACACAATCACACTAATCTTTCATTTACAATGCGCTTCCTCCTCAGCCATGCGTGGAAAATGTCTTAAAAGCCAGAAGGGCTGCTGTGGAAAAATGAGCAAAAGGAAAAAATCGGATTGGTTGCATGAGAATTTGACGATGTTGCTGAGTTGTTTAAGTTCCACTTTATTAAAGAAGACATTATATAAAATGTTTTTGCTGGTCATCATTTGAATCTCCAAACTTGAGTGTGGGATTGCTTGAAACTTTTAGGACAAATCTCAAATATCTAGAAGTCTCATATTACATAATCATCATAGTAGGGTGGTAAGTCACATGAAACTCAGTTGCAGGCAGCAGCTGTGTGTGTGTGTGTGTGTGTGTGTGTGTGTGTGTGTCTCCAAAGCAAAGTTTAAACTACATTTTGAAAATAAAATTTTTGTGATATGTATACTATTTCTAAAGATTATTTTAATTCACTTTTTTTGAACAATGTATTTTATTAATTTCGATTACAGAACACTTACCACACAAGTTACACATAGAAATGCAGACAAACCTCGCTGCATACACATACATACAAATATATATATATATATATATATAAATAACCATGCATAAACACACAAGTAAAAAAATTAAAAAAAACAATACAAAAATAAAATAAATACAAATTGTCACACCCAATAGTCCCACAAAAGGATATAATCTATTGTTGCCTGAGAAAGTCCATTAAGGGTGTCCACACTTCTTCAAATTCTTGTACTTTACCCCTGATTACATAAGTTAGCTTTTCCAAGGTAACATACATTGCCATCCCTCTAATCCAAGATCGTGTAGAAGATACTTCAGTCTCTCTCCAAGACAAAGCAACCATCCTCCTGGCCTGCAAGAGGCCAAAATTAAGGTCTTAAGGTTAAGTCTTACCCTTAGAATTAGCAAAGCATTCTGGGTATATCCCTCAAATACAAAGCTTTGCTACACAGGGTACCTGAATACCTTTGATTTTACTTAGTGTGAACAACCATTTCCCAACAAGCCATCAGGTTAGGACATTCCCACACACAATTAATCAAAGTACCTTTTTCTGTCAAACATTTCACACATGTATCTGGATTGACAGGGGACCATTTATTGAGTTTCTCAGGGGCTGTATGTCTTTATTAACCACTTACAGTGGGGAAAACAAGTATTTGAACACCCTGCTATTTTGCTATTTCTCCCACTTAGAAATCATGGAGGGGTCTGAAATTTTCATCGTAGGTGCATGTCCACTGTGAGAGAGATAAACTAAAAAGAAAAATCCAGAAATCACAATGCATGATTTTTTAACAATTTATTTGTGTGATATAGCGGCAAATAAGTATTTGAACACCTGTGTGTCATCTAGAATTCTGACCCTGAAGGACCTGTTAGTCCGCCCATTAGAAGTCCACCTGCACTCCATGTATCATCCTTAATCAGATGCACCTGTTTGAAGTCGTTAGCTGCATAAAGACACCTGTCCACCCCATACAATCAGCAAGACTTTAACTTGTAACATGGCGAAGACCAAAGAGCTGTCCAACGACACAAGAGAGAAAATTGTACACCTCCACAAGGCTGGAAAGCGCTACGGAGCAATTGCCAAGCAGCTTGGTGAAAAAAGGTCCACTGTTGGAGCAATCATTAGAAAATGGAAGAAGCTAAACATGACGGTCAATCTCAATCAGAGTGGAGCCCCATGCAAGATATCACGTCGTGGGGTCTCAATGATTCTAAGAAAGGTGAGGAATCAGCCTGGAACTACACGACAGGAGTTGGTCAATGACCTGAAAAGAACTGGGACCAACGTTTCCAAGGTTACTGTAGGTAATACACTAAGACGTCATGATTTGAAATCATGCATGGCACGAAAGGTTCCCCTGCTTAAATCAGCACATGTCAAGGCCCGTCTTAAGTTTGCATATGACCATTTGGATGATACAGAGGAGTCATGGGAGAAAGTTTTGTGGTCCGATGAGACCAAAATAGAACTTTTTGGTCATAATTCCGCTAAGCGTGTTTGGAGGAAGAAGAATGAAGAGTACAATCCGAAGAACACCATCCCTACTGTGAAGCATGGGGGTGGTAGCATCATGCTTTGGGGGTGTTTTTCTGCACATGGGACAGGACGAGTGCACTGCATTAAAGAGAGGATGACTGGGGCCGTGTATTGTGAGATTTTGGGGAACAACCTCCTTCCCTCAGTCAGAGCATTGAAGATGGGTCGTGGCTGGGTCTTCCAACACGACAACGACCCAAAGCACACAGCCAGGAAAACCAAGGACTGGCTCCGTAAGAAGCATATCAAGGTTCTAGCATGGCCCAGCCAGTCTCCAGACCTGAACCCAATCGAAAATCTTTGGAGGGAGCTCAAACTCCATGTTTCTCAGCGACAGCCCAGAACCCTGACTGATCTAGAGAAGATCTGTGTGGAGGAGTGGGCCAGGATCCCTCCTGCAGTATGTGCAAACCTGGTGAAAAAATACAGGAAACGTTTGACCTCTGTAATAGCAAACAAAGGCTACTGTACCAAATATTAACATTCATTTTCTCAGGTGTTCAAATACTTATTTGCCGCTATATCACACAAATAAATTGTTAAAAAATCATGCATTGTGATTTCTGGATTTTTCTTTTTAGTTTATCTCTCTCACAGTGGACATGCACCTACGATGAAAATTTCAGACCCCTCCATGATTTCTAAGTGGGAGAAATAGCAAAATAGCAGGGTGTTCAAATACTTGTTTTCCCCACTGTATGTTGCAGCAGTTTCATCTGAGTATTAATGATTTGTGTTTGAGCTTCCATACAGTCTGTCACCCACTCAGCTTCTTCAATATCTTCCTTAATATGTAAACTCCATGCCCTCCTGTCATGACTAGATTCCTCATCATGGGAGACGAGTACTGTATATAATATAGATTTGGTGTTTCCCATTCATGTGTTCTTAATACAATATCTTCAAGGCAGGACAGTGGTGGTTCCTGTGTATCCTGATAACACTTTGATGAGATGAAGTGTTTCAACTTGTTGAAAGGCTCAGTACATATTCGACTATACATACAGTATACTGTCCTATTTCTGTTTTTTAAGATCACACTTACTGTGCGCACTTGGCTGCGGGTTAAGAGTTTTGAAACATGGGACAGTATTGTACAACACCTCAGACTTTTTATAGTCAAAAAGCAATTAAAATCTCACTTTCCGTTAGTAGGTTACTCTATTGTACAATAGTCTTTCATCCCTATTTTATCCTGGGTAAGATATTAGTTTGAACATTATTTTTAATTACCAGAAGCAGATTTGACATTTTTATGTGACCCTGTAGAAGAGCCGTATACTTTATTTGTAAATCCAAACTACCACAGCTAAACTCATAAACTTATGTGACGTTCCCAAGCGACACACTCTGTACTACGACTACTTTATTGGCTGTGGCACTTTCAGAACCGTTTATACACTCAGCTTTTATTGTGGTAAAACTAATGCTCTCCAATCACTCAAGTAGTTAGTGTCCACATTATCAGTCTCCTCACCGTTATAATTGGCATTGCTCTGCTGAGTTACTTGGCATCACATAATGAAGTCAATGTTGTTTCAAGCTTTGATACACTTTCACTAAATGGAAAATCGTTTGAATAAGAATAATTTATCTTAAATATAGATGAACAGTGCTTTGATTTTTATATATTCTTAAAGCTGGTAAACTGCAAGAAAAAAAAGCTGCAGCCTCTTATTCGCTCCGTTGCTTAAATTCATCCTATATCTTCTGAAAGACTTAATAATACTTCTGTGATTCAGCATCCCGTTTTCTTAAAACAAACAACATGCTCCAGAGCTGATGGGGACATCAAATTTAACTGCCATCTTAATGGAATCTATAATAAGCACAGGGGCACAGTAATGGCAAAGCACTGCATCTTCTGATAACACAGCAAGCATCAAAACCCCTGTGATCACCAAACAAGTCCATTTTTTGTTCCCTCAGAGGACTGAACAACAAAATGTTCAGATGTCATTGTCAAGTTGCTGGTAAGGTATTCCCTGTGGGCTCCTCACAGGGGTCTGTCTCAGCTCTCCGGCGGCCCTCATGCCATATAGAGGTAATCTGCTGTCTGCAGCACAGGGGCTTCTCTGCATTTCCTTCCACACTTCTGAAAAACCTCCCCTGACTTTAATTTCACGGGCACCTGTTCCCTCATGTGCTCATAGTAGAGGAGTCAAATCACACACTTTCATATAAGCACTGGGACCAAGCCAAGAGACTTGTGATTCAAGAAGAGGAAGCAATGCCTCCACTGTGTGAGCATGCTATATGACACGCGGAGCCGTGTTTCACAAAGACAAATTTGTGCTAGTGTTTGTCATCTGAAGTGGCCGCCTCAGCGTGTTAGCTTGATGTGCACCCGTGACACGAAAACGATAAAGCAAACAGGAGTGTGTGTCGAGCTGGGGCCTGTTATGGGAGCTGCAGGGGCCACAGATGGGTTGATGAGGTTGAACTACATTGTAGAAGGAGTGTGCGGAAACCTGTGCTCAGCATCTTTCTCGGATTGCCTTGAGGTCAAAGGCGAAACGGAGCTCAAGAAGCACATGAATCCCGAAGACTTCGAAGCTGCCCAACATTTTCAAAGCTAATAAAAGTTTGCTTCATGCCAGTGATCTGACAGACTGGGCAAACAGTGGCCCTATCAGTGGAGCACGCACGTGACAGCCTGATGAAACGATAGCGACTTTGGCTCCTCAACAAATATTCAAATGAGATTACATGAAAGCCAGAGGAATGACAGACAAATGGACGCAAATCGGGTTTCATTTGTTTACTCTTCTGCAATTGTGTTAGGCACCCCCCTCCTGGCTCCAGAGGTAATGATTGTGGTGGGACCAGATTAAAGGCTGTAGTCAGCTGTTTAGTGGGGCTCTGCTAACAGAGATTAGCGGCAGCTGCTTGGCGACAGACTTGGTGAGAGGAAAAAAAAAAACACATCTCAGCAGAGGGTTTCATTGTCTCAGACTACAACCACCTTGATGAGTAACAATCCTGACAACAGGAGGCAGTATGAGCATGCAGGATTGGCAGGCTTTGTTTTCTTCAAGCTACATCAAAACTCAGTTACCAGCTTGTAGACTTCCTTCTCATCTTCTTCTCTCCCCCCTCCCCTTGCTTTCTTCGCTCTCTCCCCCTTCTTGGTAGCATACGCATGGCAAATCGTTGCAGATGTTGCCCGTAATGATGCAGACGGCACACACAATCATACAGAAATGGAAGCGGAGCTAGCTGAAATTAGTAAAAATTACTTTCTCATTACCTCCCTCATTGCTCCTGTAAGTAGTCTGAGTTTCCGCACGATTAGGAGAACGAGCCATGGAGCACCAGGCCTTACACCTCTCACACACGCGCACACACACAGTGAAAGAAGTAAGCTAGGTTAGCTGAACGATATCTACAACCCACCCGAACAATCATCACCTTAGGTAGGTCACCGCTTCGTTTCCACTAATCACTGAACAAGCACAATATCAGACACTGCTGTGTCATGCTTCACAGTTGGACCTTACCCTTTTTTCCCTCACCACCTATTACTTTAATGTTTCAATTGCTCAACCATCACCACCAACCTTTCTTTGGCATTGTGGGAGCTAATTATTGCATGGGCTTCAATGAACCTAGCGTGGCCATTTGTCCTTGTCTGAATACAATTGGGCTCTCCATTTGGCTTAGTTTTATCAAGCCTGGGGCCAAATAAATCTTAATAAATTCACAAAGGAAAATTACCTGTTTTTTTGTTTTTTGTAGTATATACAAGCCAGTTCTGCAGCCTTGGATGGTGCTTCAACTAGTACTACGTCTTGAGTATGCATGTGGGCACTCGGAAAGAAGAAACTCACCGATTTGCAGAAAGAAACATGTGCTGCACGAAGCACCCGGGATGAAATTTCTGATTGTGTGCCTGTTCTACAAGCTGCCAAAGCTTGGAAGACTTAAAAGGGTGCAGTTGGCATGGCTGAGTAATGGATCACTTGAGACGGTCCGGAACAACGGTGTGCCAGGATCGCTTTACACGAAACCCAGGAACAGATAGAAAATGCAATGTCCGCACAAAGCATTGCAACAGGAAACCCGGAAACTGGTAGCTTGTGAGCCACAGACAAACCTCTGTTAGCTCCTTTCTTATGGGAATGATCGCCTTATATCTTTTTCCTCTCTTTGCTCCGAGTACAAGAGTGAGGTGTGCAAGTTGTGCTTTGTAAATCTAGGACATGGCAATATGCCTAAGAAGGCGTTGATGAGTCTCTGTGCACAAGAAGATATGAATTAGAGAGTGGATGGGGAAAAAAGGTGTCCAGCTTTATTTGCATTCTGCTATTTGTTCAGTTCACATTGGTTCTTTCAGTGTTATTCATCAATGCATGCAGAAACTGCATAAGACCAACATTCATTTATGTAAACAAATAGTTTTCCCAGATGTAAATACAGCAGAAATGTGTAGTAGTCCTCTTATGTCATTAAAGGTTTGTCGTGTAACCTTACTATCAAGGATAGCATTTGAAGATTTTGACACGTCATAAGCTGTGAAACTGGTCTGATTTTAGAAGCGTGGAACAATATAACACTCACCGAATTAGACTTGTTCTCCAGCCAAAAGCTTAACTGTGGCTATATGTAGGATACAAGCATTTTAGCACCTATCCCTGGCGGCGGGGCTTCATACAGTGTCAGATGTGTCATGTGCCCATTTCTTCCAACTGTGTGGTATTTTCTTTCCACTGTGCCTGGTGCCTTGTAAAGCATCACCCAAAAATAACTTCTCCGCTGGAGATGCTGGAATAGGAAGGAATCGTGTTCATCCAGATAAAATTATCCACAGTCACTCTTTGGAAACCCACGCACTTCATCCCAAAATACTTCTCCCTTGCGTCATGGCTGGACCTTTCCATAGGTATAGAGAGGGGAAACTGATGGCAGTTCCAGCAGGCGCGTAAAGCTTGTGTGGCCCGTGCCAAGGTCTCATGGTGTGGAAATGGTGCCAGCTGACTGCCCTCCATGCAAAAGAAGAGGCTGTGTAGGTCACGAGGTCGAGTCAGCTGAGCTGGGCTGCTGATCTCACATGCAAAGAAAGTCGTTTCCCTAAGCAGTAGGTGGGCCGTTTAAAAATGGCAAACTGGACATGTTCTTTTTTTGTAAATAAATCCTAAGTAAACAATTTTGAAATCTTGCCATATTGGGGTATATTTGTTTGTCATGTGGTGGTGGTGATGTAATAGAGCTCAATTAAATCACTGCAACACATGTTAAAGACACTGTCAGCAGTGCACACACATTATTTTGTTGAGTTTGATAAAGAGCATCACAGACTACATCACAGAGTAGTTAAAATATATTTCTTCTCAGTGGTGGATAAAACTCTCCTACATCCAAATCCCCATAAAAAATTCATATTAAGGATATTAATATACATGGTAATGTATTTGCTGCAAGTATTAAGAGTAGCAATACTCATTTGTATTGTATCATTTTCATACAAATTATAGGCCGCCATACTTGACCACATAATCATAATAATGGGATGTAGGAAATTAAAATTAAAAAAATATCAGTAACCCTACATCATATTTTATCGCATTATTGTTTTGCAAGTAAATGACACTTGTCATGCATCCTTGGTTTGCGCTTTACATTTATCTTTAATTGGATTCAAAAAGGGGAAAGCATGGTGTTCAGTCATCATCTGTGCTGTGTTGGATATTGTATCTGTCCCTATCAAATAAACATGAAATGAAAATGAAATTAATATTAGATGAACAAAACACACTATCTTATATATTCAGTAGTTCTCATGTGATGGAACATGACATTCCCTCTATTTAAACTTGTTTTCTTCCACCTTAATGACATGCTGAGTGAAACGCAACAGTATTTTAATTATGGAAGATTTATAACAGAACTACAAATGGTGCAGGTGAACAAAGATGAAAGTTTGGTTACAGTTACAGCATAGCATCAGTGTTGACTTTATACTATGAAACTACAGGGCAGCTGATGCAACAGGTGCTGGATTTAAACAATACAAATATCCCACTCTGATTTAAAGTCTGAAGACCTCACATCCATCCATTGTTTTTTTTTTTTCTCAGTTTAGAAATCCTTGGTATTCCCCCAGTAAACTTGTTTTCATAATAAAAGCCATGGCTGTTAATATTGGCATGACAGTGGGGTCCCATACAGGCCTGGGAACAACTATCAGGCGTCTGCTCTGGCAGCTGGCTTCAAGCAGTGAACAATAAATGGCCACTTTTAAAATTTGCAATAGTCTTTCATTGGGCTCGCCATGGGGGTATTGTAGAAAAACTGATTTAAAACAATCTTTGATTATGCACTATATTCACTCACCCAGGCCTAATATATTTGGTGTAGATCAGATTATTTTTCCTGTTTTTTTTCATAAATGTACTCAAATGTACATAAATGTTTTGAATTGGACTGTGTTTCTATGTTCTCTAATCAAGATGGAAAACAGTGCTGAAGAGGGCCAAGGAGATTACTGAACAATGACTGAACACATTAAAATGTATAGGCACATAATATGGATGAGGCTTTTGATTACAAAATGACAATTATTTGGTGTTTTATTGCAGGAAGTGATATTTTAAACACGTTTTAATTATAAGAACATCTAGATGTGTCTCAAAAACTCAATCCAGAGAAATGCACACAGCCTATATACAGAAACTGTGCCTTAAAATAAGCTGTCAGGGCTTCTGTGAAGTTGCATCACCCCCTCGAATCACAGCCATTCAAATCAGCCATTCATTTGAAAGACTCAATCTTAATGACAGACACAAAATTAGCTGCGGTTTCTAAAACTCCAGGGATAAGCTGAAGAGTAGATGCAAAACAATATTGAGAATATTTTTGGTACTTGTAATCTTGTGTGGGATATCAAAACATCAAATAAAAAACAGGAAAGGTGTAAAATACAGGACCATTTTAAGAACTGTATGCCAGCACCCTTTGGCATAGAAGCTGGTAATATCTCAGTGACATTTTAAAGCAGCTTTCAGGCATTACCTAACTGATTCTCACTCCTAAAGGATTGGTCAGCCGGATGAATCTGTAAATTGGCCTACAAGCTACTGATACTCAAATAATCTTAACCTGCAGGATTATTCAATCCTGTCTAAATGGCAGGTTATGTCAGTATTAATCTCATCATAAGGTCACTCAAACAAGGTTGACATTTTGCCTGCCTGGATCGCCTCTCTGTCGTTTTTGTGTTTGTGATACCAGCCTATGTAAATAAGGGAGCTCTGCTCTCCTGTTTCGCCTTGCCTCAGAATTTGTTTAGGATTAGAAATCTCATTTTGCCCCGAGCCCTGCTTGCTTTAGATCAGTCAGCTCATCTGCAGATCTCGGAGCGGATAAACACTGCCGTTTTCCGGGCCTCAGCGTTTTTTTACGTTCTGCAATTTGCAAAGCACCAGTATGCTCTGTTCCTGTCACATCACAGGCCGAACAGGGGAACGAGTTGGGGGGGATGAATAGGCGTCAGTACACCTGCGGGTCATGACAACTGTGCAAGGCATGGCAGAAAGAGTACGCGCTCCAGGGGTTATCTACCTAATTTCAAATCCATTCTGGGAGGAAAGCCTGGGCGCTATTCCCATCTTTACAGAAAGATTTAGAGCGAGCCAGTTGACAGGGCAAAAAGGCAAGGACAGCCTTTGTGTGGGAGATGAGTGACAAAATGAGTCATGGCCGTCAGTTGGGTTATGAAGTGTGATGAGGAACAAAGAGTGTCGGCCTGTCAAAGAGCAAAGCTATTAGACCAAATCTCAATCTTCACCACTGGTCCAGTATTTTAGATTTAATGGTGACAAATTGAGGAGGATCTTTAAGTTGTGTAATTTAAATAATGTAACCTCACAGATGAATCGCTGCCAAGAAAATGGATAATAATGCAGATGATGTGGTTTCTTAGGAAATATGTGCAAATGCCTAAAAATGGAAGGCAAATAAAAAAAAAAAAGCAAGATGCTGAAGCTAAGGTTGAGTGACGTCTCCTGCAGCTTTTGTTTTGTCACACTTCTCGGCTGCTATCATGCATGGCTCCCCCGACACTGTGTCAGGCCCCTGTTGCTATTTCTAGATAAAAAATATGGAGATTACATAATTTTTCTTTCAGGAAATGAGGTGCACAGGTTGCGCTTGGGCCCTTCACCTTGCCACCACGCAGAAACCGAACTGGAAGGGGCCTGGGCTGAGCACTGAATGTACTCACTTTATACGGCACACCAATCTGTCGGGGTTGAGTCAGAATGGCCACCCACGAACACCTTCCTCTGTATCAATGCAAGCTGCCCGCTCGCTGTGAGACGTCAGCCGCTAATCTAGCATAACGGGGACTGAAAATGAAGCCGAGTGCGCCGAGGTATTAGCATTTGAGCGTAGCGTACAGGAGGAAAAGCTTTTTACCAGTCCACTGCACCCATATGGCATTAGCACATAAAATGCCACTGTTGACATTTTGGAGGCTCGGTGCCTCTGTAAGTGCAGGGCATCGATATAAGAGTCATTAGAGAGGGTACTTGATCCCATATTGATGGTGAAACAGTCAAGCGCCACCTAGCCAAAAAGATTCCGAGGTTCCTAGACTGATTTTCCGCACTGGGGGATTGATGCTGTGCTTAGAACAACCAAGCGATCCTGAGCTCTGAGAAATTAAATGACAAGCCAATATAGCCAGCCCCGAGATCCTCCCAACCTCAAATACCAAATATCTCTTTACCTTCACTTAAAGGAAATCTCCTATTTCTGTGGATTCCCCTCTGGTATCGTACCAGTGCAATTATTTCCTCCTCACTGTTGTAATGCACGTCTTTGTGTTGCAAATCCTACATTTGAAAGAAGCAGCAAATTAAGGCAGCTTAAAGGTCAGTTAATGGTGACTGTGAATGTACAGATTTGATTTAGAATTTATGGACAGCATATATTCATTGGGGAATTACTACAAGACTTATTCAGGAAAATAACTTTAATTGCATCATTTGTAGGTTGGCTACAGCTTGTTACAGCCCTACTTGGTTGATTGTTTACCCAAGTGTGACTTTCTAGCAAACACTGCCTTGAGTATCTCAAATCAGCCTAAGGTTTTTGTCTCTACACATGTTTTTTACATTTTTTTTTTTAATTTGAGATTTAAAAAATTTCAAGCTGTAAAGTGTTTTTTTCTTCTTGTGGGTGCAGTGAAGCATGTAATCTTCTTATAGAAGTTCTTATGAACTTTACAAACTTGATTTTTTTTTCTACAGCCAAGTCTGAAATTAAATTCAGCCTAACTAAGCTGAATGCAGTGTTGTACACTGTTCAAGCCCCCTCTGTACCGCTGTTATTACCGACATGTCTGCACCAGAGGCAGATGCGCAACTCGTCTAGGGTTAGAAATCTCATTTTTCATGTCCACTACATTTACAGCTTTAGCTACTGTTCAGAGGAATTTTCTCCAGCCAACCCCAGCTCTTTGAGGGGTGTGACATTTCTGACAGCTCTAGACAGTCGCAACATAGTGAGCATTTTGGTACATGGGGGGGGGGGCAGGTTTTGTCAGAGTGAGGGTGTACGAAGACAGACTGCATTGCTACATCAGGTCCAACTAGGTGCTTTTGGAATATAAATATAGGGCTTTTACAAGTAGATCACAAATGGAAATGTTAAGCTGAAAAATGGCAAAATAGGGTTCTTTTTTAAATGCAGAGTTAAGGATATCATTGAGTTGCTTTACAACCCCACCTGACAGGCAACAACCACACCACTTCACCTGCATACCTTTCCATCCCATTTCACAACCCCTCCTCCCCAAAATAATCTCCTGATAAGAAATAACACAGCTGATGATTAATTATAGTCATTGTGCTTGTGGACTGATATACTCCCTCCTCACATCCATCTTTAACCCCCCTCTTCCCTCGCTCATTCTCTTCCACGTGACCGTTTGGCTCTGAGGATAGTTTTCAGAGGAACATAAAAGCTAGTCAGCTGTAAAGCTAAATGAAAGTCGTTCGCTGTCCGCATAGTCTACTAATGTAACGTGCAGCTTTAGGGACTATTGGTCTTTCTGTAGTTATAAAGTAACTGTTCTTAAAGACGGTGTTAATAATTGAAAGTGATGGAAGGGAACAATATTAGAATGGGTGTAATTTCATGATTGAGTGTTCAATTCTTTCTATTTCTCTTTTTCCTCCATCTGCCCTACCGTCTCCTTTCTCTCTTCCCCTTTCACCCGTTCCCAACGTCGGATCCGTACTCGGATAGATGGTGACAGTAATTTAGTTTTCCATTTGTGTATCACTCTTCATTCAGTGGGTTTCTGGCGGGTTGTTGGCAGCGTTTGTCATTGTGCATTGTTTGTTTCGCTCAATTGATTAAAAAAAGATGTTGTCTCATGCATTGTGATAGAATATTTCCTCTAGAGATTGCAGAGTTATTACAGAGCAGCGGTCTGGACACCCGTTGATGTATTGTGCTGGGCTTTGGGACAAGGCGAGGGTGAGGAGAAGGGGGAGCAGGGAGAGGACGGGAGGGCGTGCTCGGTTAGGAGTTAAAGACGGAAAGAAAAACAAGTCGCTCGCAGACAAACCAACTTCATCACAAACCTCTCAAAATGACAGCGACTAGGACTGCCTGTCTTTTGCCATGTTCCATCCCCTCAATCATCTTTCTATCAAACACCCCCCTACGTGTGTGTCTGTGTGCGTGTGTGTGTGCACACGCTACTTTACTAACAGGTTGTCATAGCACTGCCGCATGGTTGTCAGTGTCTAGGAATCTCCACATGTCTGGAGTGGTGAATGTGAGGAGGAGGTTTGCGTTGTCAGTGACAACACCTTGTCTGAGTTATCCTGGGATGTGAGAGTGAAGAATATTGCAAGAGCATACAGCTCAGGTGGGATGATGATCTGTGTGATCTAATGCTATAAATGAGTGTGAGATCTCTCTTCCTTTGTGTGAGATCTTTCTTCGTAGCTAAAAATGTCAGATTTGAAAGTGAACTTTTGTTAATGAACACATTTTTTCTTTTTTTGTGGTGGAAGGAACTGAAAAGCAAAACTAACATGTTTATTCACTATCAATTCTAGTAAGTAAAATCACCATTTTTGTCATAGAAACCTGCATTATAGGCATAACAGTCTTTTAGAGAAACTCAAATTCAACTCTTGAGAATCAGACTGTGGCAGGAATCCAGGTGCACAGCAGGAAAAGCAGGTCAGTGTGCAGGGAGAGCTTGAAGTGCATTTGTTTTACTGGCACTGTTCTCCGCTTCTGTGACTGTTGCAGTGGGGACTATGTTTACTGCAGCCTAGTTTTTTTTTTTTTTCTTCTTATGCACCCTTATGCTGGCACAGCATGAAAGATTTTTGAGGGCTGTCTTGGTGTGCTTCTAAAAAGTTGCATAAAGACTCACTTTCACCACATAATGTAGATTTTGAATCCTGTAATTCCCCCTTCATCACAAGAACCTTTCAGATTTCTAAGGAGAAAATATGAATCTTGTTGAATCTTACATGACCACATGACATCATTCAGTTTAAATAAAAACAAAATACTACTTTAAAGTCCTCTCTTTTAAATCCTTTTTGATTACATCTCTGGTCATTTGTTTACTTGTTTAACTCTATTTGCTCCCCAAATAACAAACAATGTCAAAATTCAATAAACTTCCTATTGGTAAAGAAAAACAAACATGACACTTGTTATTTTGTCCAAGCAGTTTCAACCAATAGTATTACAATAGTATTACATGCACCTTTCAATCAAGGTGAGTGGTCCTCCACGATAAAATGTAGTTGAACATTAGCCGCTGCCCAATTTGTCTTGCACGTGCTTGGATACCTCCACTTTTCTATAGTCCAATCAAATTCTCCCCTGTATAAATTGTTATTGTCAGAACAACATCACGATAAGGAAGTTGGATACTCTCAAAATGCTGTTTCAGGTGGACTTTAATCGCACAGTACACTATTTCATGTTTCCCTGATTGTCTCATTTCATATGTGAAATTGCCTTATTGCTGTCAAAACATCTCAGAGCCAAGAAATCATCTCCATTTAGATTTGATTTTTATTTTGCATCCCAGGAAATAAATTTAGCAAAACTACTCGAATTTACAGTAGCGTAACATTCCATTTTAGATGAAAAGGACATCATTCAGTCGCACAGCAATGCGCCGCTCCTGCTATAGGGAACCATGATGGCTGGCGCAGGCAATCAGGAAATTGAATCTTGCATGTGCATGACAATGTGAAGTGTCCAGGTGACCTCTAATTGAACAGCCAGCCATTCATCCCTGCCATCATGTTCTTAAGCCATAACTGATGCTTTTTGCTGCCGAAGTTTCATTCAACTCAAACTGCAGCCTCTCCCTCCTGCGTCTGTATCAGCAGCAGATGTTTGATCGGAGATAAGCGCGCAGGGTCAATGTCGACCTCATCACAACAGACCTAGTTTCGCCCATCATGCCAATAACTGCCAGGCGACGGGTCCTCCCCTTTTGCCGCACTCTGATTGACAGCTCCCCGCTGACAAGGTTTATGGGGGTCAGGACCTTCTTCTCTGTCACCTCTAATTGGAGCACCACGTCATTAGCTGGTGGACCCAGACCTTGGCTGGAACAGACTGGACAGTTATCCTCCTCTGTGTGAAAGACAAAGCAAATCCCTCTGATGGATAATCTACGACACAGCGATGGCCATTTTTGAGTAATCAGCATTTACTTCATAAGTGCAGGTGTGTGTTCGGTCAGTTGTTGAGGGGAAACTACCTGTGTGGGCCGTTAGGAGGGCACATATCCAGCGATGTCAAGGCCAGCGGCACCACTTATACCTTAAACAAACAAATGGGGATAATTGACCTTCAGGCTGTGTTATTCTGTTAACCTGTCCTGCTAGGAGTTAAACCTTCATACGTGATTTCTCGCCCCCGCCCCCCGCTATGCTCGTGATTCCACACTACACACGTCGCCTCACACACAAACACAGCAGGTGAGCTGACCATATTTGCATAAGTCCATGTAGCCATTTAAGTGTGCAACCCCTGCCAAGAAGAGGTGAAAAGAGATTCTATGAACCATTAAGTATAGGGAATGTACGGTACATATGGAAGCTGCTCCCTCTCTTGCAGGAGTATAAATATTTCCGATATGTCAGATTGTGGCTTTGTGTGGGATTACGGCTAAATCTTATAATTAGCATGAAAGGCCAGTAGGAGAGAGACAGAATATGAATGGACAAGGGGACTGACCTCTGCTATCTCCCTTAGGCATGCCTATTGCTTATCTGGCTCCATGGCAGTGATGTTTATGTATAACTTAAGCAGATGTGCGCTGCATAAGCTCCTGTGTGACAGTTAAATTCCTGAATTGGCTTTTGATTATGACTAGAAGAAGCTTTCAGAGAAGACGTGAGTTTGAGTTTCTAACCTTGTTTTGGTAGGAAAACGCCCCATAAAGATCCATAATATTCTGAGGCTTAATTCATTGGATCTTTAAAGTGAAGTGGTAGATCTAAGTCTGAAGTTTGGAGGTATTCATTGGCCAGATCAGGAATATGAATAGCCTCTTACTGTTGACCTAGACCTCAGCTCCCTGCTCATTTTTCGAGGTGTCTGCAGATGTGTAAGCTTTAATATAGATGTTACTGTCTGAATGAAGATGGAACACAGCATAAATGGAGGGTTTAATTTCCACCTAACACATTGTTAGAGTGAATATCCCTTTCAAATTATGCTGATGCAGTCCAAAACCTCTAGAAAAACATAGTACATCTGACCACTACCTGTGCCAAGGCTGAGGCAAATAAAGTGAAGTAGAGCAAAGTTAGAGGTTTTAATTCGTACCAAACTGTGAAACTGATGTAATTTCACTTGCATGTTACTACCTATAGGTATTCAACCCATCTTGATACAACTATATCAACCTATATATGTTTCCATCCAAAAAATAACTGTAATACAAAAATTTGGTGCAGGGGTTAGCGCCGTTGCCTCACAGCAAGAAGGTCACAGGTTTAGGACCTCTGTGGTCCTGGATCTGGGACCTTTCTGTGTGGTGTTTGCATGTTCTCCCCGTGTCTGCGTGGGTTTTCACCGGGTCCTCCGGCTTCCAAAATATTCCAAAATAAATAAAATATATGCTTGTTCACTGGGCTAAAGTCTTGAAACTGGTCACTGACACTGCAGCAAACATCCTAACTCATGGCAGTATTTTATTTACTCTGCTGAACAAACCCTGGCCATTATGAATTCTACACTAAAGTTTTTGGCATCAAACATTTCACTTCAGCTTTTATTTAAAGGACATATTGCTTCAATTGCATTACCCTGAAAATCCCACACAAAGCCCTATTGGTTTTCCTGTTTTCCTCCCCCTACATTTACAGAACTGTGTTAGTTATTGTAGTTGTTACATAAGGGAACACTCAGTCCCAGCCTCCATGACAATTAGGCAGGACCTGTCCTTCCTCGTGTAGAAAATCAACTTTGATCACTTTTCTGTTAATTCTCAGGACGCTAGTTCAGCTTTTGATTTTGGGTTGTTTTACAACAGTCTTATAAGGGATTTCTGACAACAAATAGTTCAGTGGAACAAAGACGCCAGTGTTTGATGTAGATCCATGTAGTGTCACCCACTGTCCCACTTAGATCTACTGATATTTTTTCATATTTGCTAATGTGTTGTGGCTCCTCTGTTATTTTCTCTTGGTGTCATAGTTTCTCTTTTGTATATGGCTGTGTAGCCACTTTTGATTCCAACATCACCAGTTTTGCTGACAACACAGCTATAGTGGGTCTGATCACAGGCAACAATGAAAAGGGCTAAACAAAGAAAGTAAAGCACCCAACTCGCTGGTGTCAGGTCAATAACCTTCTCATTCACATGTGATAAACGATGATTGATTTCATATACTCTGGGAAGCTACATAATGCCCATATGTAAGAGATGTTCTTGTGAAGGTAGAGTTTCTGATATTCTGGGTCTATTTCATCAATGTTTAAAATCCAGCATGCTGCAATACAAGCTTTAAAATTGAAATTTGACTTTTCTTAGTTCGATAAATATTTATGTGCTTGTGTTTGGCCATATCAAAGTTTGGCAGAGTTACCATAAACCTTAGGTGAAAATTAGCCGTGTAATCACAAATGGATTATGCAAATTAAAGATCAATTGCATTTCCCTTGTTTTCCAGAAAATATAGAGACTTTGTTTCCTTAAAAAAAAAAAAAAAAAAAGCTTTTGGCCATCAAGGTGAGTTTGCAGAGAGTCAGTGGGGTTCCTCATCTCCCTCCAGCGGGTAACGAGCTTATTTTCCATACGTAGCCAGGTGCATGTTTTAAGATAGAGCCTTAACAGCGTGGCGTGGCAGTGAATTCCAATTGAGCCGAGCCCAGGTACAGTAACACTGTTATGAATGCAGCCCGTGATGTTGATGGCATCCATATCACACTCAGAGGGATGGAGGGAAAAAAAGAGGCTGACATCTGTTTCAAGCACACTCCAGCCTTTACATCTCCCCACAAAGTCATGGGTTGGGAGGCACACGTCTGGCTTTCCTAGATTAAAATGTGTCAACAAGCTTAACTGCTGGCTTTGAAACTTGCCTCTCTCCCTTTGTAATTCCCCTGATGGTCGGCGAATTTCCATTTTCTTAAGCATATGGTTAACACAGTCCTATGTGCAGGGCTTTACATGATAACATTGGATGTGTCCGGAAGTGTGACCTTAATGCAGATATCTCAAATGACACCTTTTTATGAGAAGAACGCCTGATATGTTTTTCTCTTTTTAAAATATTGATTCATGTGATGAAACTCATTGATGATAACCTGTATTTTACACAGTGGATTGCTGCAGTACAATAGCAGTGATTACAGCAGCTATTCTGGGAAATATTGTTATTTCTAAGTGCATGATAATCCTACACATTGGTTCTGAAGAAAGAAGAGTAGTTGTTTGCTATCAAGCCAGTGCTTTGGCTACCGCATCCAGTTGGACTTAGACTTTTTTTTGGTTTAGTTATGGGGATTACTCTTTTGGACAAGCTTTAAAGACTACAGTGGGAAGGGGAGAGGGAGAGGCAGCTGAGCTTGAGGATAGGATAAAATAGAGGGTTGTTGTGCTGGATAAAAGATGGAGACAGAGGTGTTCAGTTCCTCAGGAAACATTCCCTTTCTCTGTTGCCTTCTCCTTTTTTCATGGCTGAAGGTCAGGATAAATAATCGATAGCATTAAAAAAAGAGCTCCCCATCCCCGGCCTATTGTGCCTGAGACTTGGTCCCCATTGACAATTAAAGGCCCCTGAGTCATTAATGTTCAAGTAGCCTGGAAACCCCTTTGCATTGTTCCTTCTGAATGAGAGGAAATTCAATGCAGGCTTGAGGTTTGCCATGGTCGGGTCATGACATTGACGGGGGGGGGGGGGGGTAACTGGATGATTTGCTGCCATACTGATAGTGTTCACTCATAAAAAAGCTAAAAAAAAAAGAAAAAGAGGAAACCACCTTCCTCAGACGCTGCTCGACTTAACAGTTATTTTTAAAACGGAAGGAAAACAATTACCTTGGTAGAGGAAGCGGGAGCGAAAGCAGCAGAGGCAGAGACAGAGGGAGCGAAAAACAAAATGTGAAGGCTGGCTCCTTTTCAGTGCGCTGTGTCACTATCAATTGTGACACCTTGAACAATTCAGTCAGTGATATTGAAAGTGCCGTGTGTCAGCAACCCTGCCTGTGACACTCCCAGAAGGCACCAGCTCCCCCGGTGGCAGGTCACACTATAAAAAGAACAATCAGAGTGGCCTGATGGAACTAATTTCATCTGGCCTTTAATGTTCCTGTCCCTCCCTTCTTTCACTCAGCCAAACTCTCTCTCTCTTACACACACACGGAAGGATGTACACATAGTTATGCCTTCTCTGTCCCCCCCCCCCGTCTCCGTCTCCGTCTGTTTCTCTTCGGTCTGTCTCACCTCTCCGTACCCTCATCTCTCGCTCGGTCTCATCTCCCCGCTGCTCTGTTCTTGTCAGGCTTTCCTTACCTTTTGCTTTGCAGTCACGTTTCATCTCTGTGCATGACTCATTCTGCTCAATAAGCTCCAAAGTAAGCAGATTTGTCCATCCTCTACTCTCCCTCTCTTGTCCCCCTCCTCCCTAAGAAGGCTATTGTGATTCACGGAGGAAACCCTTCAGAGCAAATATTCTCTGGGCATTTCATGTATAAACATGCCTGACTTTCTATCACCGGGGGGAACAAAAATGGAAATGCAAAAAAGCTTTGTGTAACACAGCGATTCAATACGTAACAACCAACAAATGTTTTGATGCACTGGTCTGAGCTGCTCGGTCAAGTTAATGCCAAGTGTGATAAATAGATTAGTCTGTAGATGGTGGCCTCAAACGAGTTTCCTCCAACGCTTAAAGCAGAGTTGTCATTCCAGCTAATTTGTTGGGATTCTGCCTGTCAAGAGTCCCAACTGGTGATGAAAGGAGTCAGCCCCTTTAGCATTTAGACAGAAATAAACAAATTCATACTCTCTATTAATATATATGTATTTTAACTGGATGTGAAATCCTCCCTCCGAATGCCATTGTCGGGATTAAGGGTCAGAAAATGCAATCTGAGTTGAATTAAGGAAAGCAACCTCAGTGTCACACAGAGCACACTTAAAAAGAAGGGAAAAAGAAGAGCATTCTCACATTTGCATAATGCTCCTATATATAAATCGAGTGTTGTGGAGAGTTTTTGGAGTGACTAACATACAGAAACACATCAGAACAAGTGGGTTGTTTCAAAGCAATGGGGTGCAGTTTCTCTAATCATCCAGCAACATGGCAGACAGGGAGGATTTTTTTTTTTTCGCACCTTTTCTCCTCCATCTTTCATCGGCTGCTAAATTATAAGAACAGCTCATTAGGAATGTTGACAATACAATAAAACACAGCTCTGGCACTGCTCAGCAAAAAGTGCCTCACTAAGCAATGCAAACAACAACTTCAATTATGTTTTTTTTCTCCCCCCTCTTCTGTCACTGCCATTTATTGCCTCAGATAATGTACAGTATGCTCCACTGGGACATACATATGGAACGGCTTGAGGGCTTTAGATTAAAATTGATTTTCCTCCCCTTGGGAAGTGGAAAAAGTCAAAAATTGTTACTTGCACATTTATGAAACAGATTTAGTCTGTTGACATTGAAGGCTATTTGATAAGTAATTAAATAGCCTTTACCCAAGACAAGGTGACAGGTAACTCGTTGTCACTCTCCCCTGCGTACAGTAGCTCTGTAATGATGATATACAGTCCATGGCTTGTTGTTTTGTGCCCAATACGATAAAGGGAATAGATCATATTTTGTGCTCGCAGTAGAGGATTGCATTAGTATTTGTCAGTTGTGGCCATTTGTGCCAATTATCAAACAGGTTCAGGCCGAGATTGTGACACAAAAGGAACTTGAAATATATGCAGTATGTAAATTAATATACAATATGCATCACACGCTGTAATGTGTTTATGTGTACAAGCTGTGCTGTGGAGTCGGTGCACGGGGAAACACTTGGCGGCGGTAGCACCCTCTGGCTGGCAGGGTCCTCTGATTAATGAGTTATTCCAGCCTCGTAGCCTTGGACGGGCAAGAGGCCGCACATCTGTGTGTCACTCAGGTCCGACACCTTCTCCCAGCCCGGCTGCCAGCAGCTCACCGAGGGATCTTCCAGATGTTCCAAGGTTTCCCGTACACGGCACGCGGGCTGCAGTCCCAAATCATCGTCCTGACATTGCATTTATGACACCCAAGTGTATAAAGTATATCAAAGCAGGGTCGACTTGGAGTTTCTTTATTAGTTTTGAAAGATGAGATGTTGATATGGTTTGCAGATTTTTGTGATAAAGGCAGTTACCTATGATGATATATTTGAGATAAATGTTAGCGTTGGTCTCCTCTGTTTGGGAACTTGCAACATAGAGAGAGTATCAGCTTTTTTTTCCCCACCTCCAGCCGGTCTCCTTTCTACATAAAGCAGTTAGACCCAAGTTCAAAATAGGACCCGTGGGTATCAAGTATCAATAGCCTATGATAAAAGTTCAGCAAGCAAAGCTGATTTATTGTTGCTGTCCCCAAAGGGAGGATAATTTATAAAACCTTGTTCTTTGCTACCTTTTGTGCTCATAGTAGCTTTTACACTGGATCCACCGCTTCCAAGCAGCTACTGTATATTGATGCCATTTTTATAATCTCACTTTTCCCTTATTTCCCACAAATAAAGGAGGGGGAAAAACTCATAATGGAATTCAGCCAAGGCATTGGATTATAAATGAGGTCTGCGCCAGGCTTCATAACGTTATTTAGATTCCTGTGTACAGAGACCCGTGTTCCAACTCCCATCAGCACTGAGACAGAATCAAATGTGAATATAAGCTGATATAGGGAAATTGGTTTGTAATGTGCTGATGCTTTGGAGACCCTGTGCAGAGGCAAAAAAGAGGAAAAACAGCAGTTCTTTGGCACATGCAGAGTGATGTTTTAATTACTTGAATTGGAATGATAACAACCACCCCTCCCATCCCAGAGTGAAACAAATTAAAAGCGTAACACTGAAAGTCACCTTTTTTTCCCTTCTCATTTTATTATCATGCCATGTTGCATATCTGACTTGGTAGTATTTGTTCATAATTCACTTTCATTTGTTTGAAATTTCTGTTCGTTTCATGCGGCATTAACTAACAAGCAGGGTGGTGTCTGTTTCTCGGTGCCATGACCATGATAAAACTCTGACAGAAACAAGACTGATTAGAAAAGATGGATGATGAGTAATGTGTTTATCCAATCTGTTTGTAGAATGTTTTAGCATGTCCTACTGCACATCCCTCGCTATGCTACATAATGAATGTGTGTCCACACCAAAATGGCAAAAGAAAACCCTGACGGTTCATTACCCCCCTCTTTTAAGATCTTCTATTTGATGTTCAAAAATCGTGCTGTGCTTTGATCTGATATTCTGCCGAAAAAGTGATATCAGCTGCTTTTTCATTTTGTTGTAGACACAGGTTATCAGTGGCACTAAACTGGTCTGTTTGCATAGTTTTGCTGCTTTTGCATTCAGGGGTACTATGGACCATACTGTTAGTGACTGCTAGTTGTTTATCCAAAGACTTTCCATGGAGCTAGTTGTCCAACTCTGGGGTGAATCGGGCACTGCATTGACTACTCACCATTATTTACTGATGATAATCTGTTATCAGGAGAGGGTGGGTGTGTTGGGGTGTTTGTTGGTTGGTTTAATGCTTTGATCTAGGCTGAAATATTTGAACATCGAGTGTTGTAATATCAGCTGCAGGTTGGGTCTCTCTTATTTGAGCCCCAGGTTTTAGCTTATATTTGTTTACATTTTAGAAAATAGATATCATTAAAATTATGCTTAATTAATTATCAGCAGGTAATGCGTGCAATATACCCATTAACATACACACAAATATCACTTGATTACTTGGATGCTGAAGAGAACTTGAAAAAGATGCAATGATTTTTCATTTCTATTATTTCTTCTTCTGAATGATATCGGTATGTCTCTTTGACTTCATTATGTCTCAGAAAAGAAAAAAGAAGTGTTATTTTTGACTAAATTTCACCTCACACATTTTGTTTGCCCCCGAGGAGGCTTTTGACTCTGTTGGCTTTGTCTTGTAGATTACAGAGTAACACACATTTCATTCCCCACCTCCCACTGATCTCCTAGAGTGAGGCTTATTAATGACTCTTAACCCTGAATGCTAAGTTAATACCATTTATAGGTCTTGTCTTCAACACACCCCTGTAGCCAAGGATGTGCCTATGCCACCTAAATCTCAAGTTGGCACACCCAGTATAATCATAAAACAAGGCTAGGTCAAAGCCAATACATGGCTGAAGCATGTATGGTCAATGTGGGAAACATTATGACTTTCACCTCCAGGTGCAGCTCTTTGTATTTCACAGTACATAGAGGTTTAAATCTAATGTCTCATGGAGGCAACACACCAAATCCATCAAAGGATCCCATTTATTCTGTACGGAGAACAGGATATTCTCAGCTCAGTGCATGATGTTGACGAACCAACTGCTACATCTGAATGAATATAAACTCGACTGCTACTTCATGCAAATGAGGTCCACCCATTGGTCAGCTCAAATTTTGAAGGTGTGTTGCCTCCATGTGTATGCATTTTGAAGAAGGGGGGAAAGAAGTAGAGGAAAAGCAAAATTACATATCTTGAGCTGTTGTGCAGAGATGCAAGATATATGGGTTTTCTGCCTTAAGGTGAACTTTGGAGAATTGTGATGGAGGCAAACACCTGTTTGGCAGCCAGACCTAGTACACCTTAGAGGCTGGTCCCTAGAATACTAGCAGCGTTCCCCTGCAGTTCCAACCCAATTCACTTGCACACAATTTTATAACATGCAAACTGAATAGGCTACATATCTAATCCAGCAATTAAATTTAATTGAGACTGAAACGCTGCATTAGAGGCTGTCTATAGGATTGAAAATTGTAGGGATTAGAAAAATCTCAAATATGTATATGCTCATTTTTTTCACAGCGAGAAAATATTGCAGAAAATCTGAGTAGAGCATCTAAAATTACTTTGTCAATCGTGTACCAACTGTGAACTAGTTTTCTGCCCATCTCGCTGGCACACGAAGAAAAATCGATGTAAAAGGGTCAAAACAAGCTCTGTTTGGATGTTTTTCAGGGCCATGTGTCTAATGGATGGTTTTTAATGAGAAGAGGCTGTGAGGCCTGATTTAGAGCCGCAGTGACAGCCAGTCAGAGGAGGGAAAAAAAGCACCCCCCCACCTCCACCAACACTTAAAAAATGCACTACTATCATTTGTTATGATGCAGACAACATTCCCACTAAAATAGCAGCAGAAAAACTGCAAACAAAGTCAAAGTCCCTTCCATTTCTCTTTCTTTAAAAAAAATGTCAGCTTTCTGTCAATGGTGTACTTAAGACTTATACTCACAAACTTGACAAGTGTAAATATGAACCTCCAGCTGCCAGTGAGCTCTGAGGAAAAACAAAATAACTATTTGTCAGAGCGGTACCTTCCCTCAGTGTTTTTAATGTGGCAAAATTAGCACAACAGAGGGAAAACGGTGCTAGAAATTCAATCCACAGAATGATCACACAGTAACGTGACGAAATGAGATGGTGTAAAGATGAATCATATTATGGATCTCGAGGGTAATACCCATTGCAAATGGACAGCCTACTTTGATACTCCTATTCCCCAGGATACAGAGTCATAATGTTGTACTGTAGGGGAAATGTGACTTTTTGATGCACTTCCTTTGTGAAATGTCCGACATACATTTGCATTGTCGAGCCAACTTGCACGTGCCGGCACAGCTGTCATAATTAAAGGCATGCAATTGTGTTTCTGTATCGCTGTGGTGCATAATGAGGCTGAGAACAGAGGAATGCTAATCATGGCACATGGTTGAATCAGTTGAATATTACAAGACCTGCAAAAGAAAACACTGACTTTAACACTCTGATAGCTCTTGCAAATAACTTGGTATGTGAGTGAATTTGCATCAATCATATATTTTTTTTGCTAAGGGGGACTGAGGGAATCATCAGCACAAACTGTGATCTCATCAGAAGGGGTCACAAGCTAGGGAAGGCGGACGGACCTCACCTATTTACCCAGAAGCTGTCTGTCTTCTTTATCTCATCATGTATTTCAATCACAAGAGGCAGAATTTAGGACTTTTATTTCCGAAGCTGCAGCAAACGCTTGACCCTCATCAGCACAGTTGATCAGGCTACATTCAGCTGCTTTTTTTTCACACAGATGATTGCCCAAATTGTATTCATCAAGGGGGTAAATTTGCTGATGTTAGAGGAAAAAACATAGATACTCTCCACTACCACATTCTCTATATTAGGATGCTGCTAACCAGTGTTTTTATAATAACATGGTAGGCAGACCACTTACAGAAGTGAGGGGAACATAATGGGATCTCCCTTTTCTATTTAGCACAAACATGCCACCCTGTTAGATGATCAGGTTTTTCAATGATCATTATTATAAGTCCAAACCGCCTCAGCCCGGGACTCTCGTGCACACATATTACATAGCCATCCTGGATAAATACACCATGGGTAATTATAGCTGGGAAGCGTGTCTTAGTGGAGCTGTCACAACTGTAATTGCTAGAGGGATAGTGGACTATCAAGAGCCGAATCGAGCTGCTAGTATAACACTGGCAGTGGTGAGTGACTTTGATTATAAGTAAAGGGGTGAGAGATGGAGGTTATCAGCCAACTGCTTCCTATATCTTGCATGTTATGAACAAGGCTGTCTATTTAGCACAAGATGAGCAGAATGCTTTAGAAAAGTAGTACAGTAAATACTTGCATAAATTATTGTGATTATGACCCCCCCTCCCCCTTCTCCATCACTTTCTCTTACTGTGTTTTCCAGAAAATGGTCAGGCCATGTGTATTTAGTCTAGAGGGATATTACAGTGTGTTGTATGGACTTAGAAAAGTAACATTCATACCTGTATCACATCAAATGAGACAAAAAATACCATCTTGTTAGAAGAAATCGCTACGGGTAAATGTGTGCACTAGTGTGCTCACTCAGCTTTGCTGTCATGAATTGCCCATTTTTGTGCCAGAGGCTTTGGGGGAGGAAGAAAAAAAGAGAAAAGGATTGCACTCCAGCCAAAAATGGGATTTTAATTTCTTAGAAATTCCCATCTGTTTGTGTATGTGTTTGCATGAGGGGAGTATAAGGACAGAGGGGAGAAGAGAGTAAAGGATGTGCGAACAGGAGGGGGAAAAAAGAATACTATATACCCAGGGTGAAGGAGAGTACCGAAATCATGACTTTCAAATGAACAGCAAGCTTCCTCTCATGGAGATTGCTAGTGAAAATTACAAGTCATAATGTCATCAGGAAATCAATGGGGACTATAAAGGTAATCATAACAGTACAGTGTGTGTGAGCTGGGGCCAAATTGCCACTCTGTTTGCCACTTTCCCCTCAGCAGATAATTGCACTGGACAACCTGAATCAAGTCTATTCATGCCGAAACACTTAGCATACATCTCCCCATGCCATGAAGCTAATTGCATTTCAAAAAGTTATTGTGCCACAACACCAAATATTGATTGAATGCTAAACATGCAATCTGCAAGTGTAAGCATGTAAGCAAATAGCTAATTTGATTTCAATCATCATGGTGGTGTGGAGTTTTTTTTTTTTTTCGGGCTGACTAACCTCTTCTGTCACAAGCCAGTTTTGAATCAAGATATGAAAGTCACTGCATGGTTAGCTTTAAAAATCTGTCTAAATATCTCAATTGAGAGCTTTTGTGGGAAGAAAATGAACTTAATTGAAAGTGGCATACAATTGGCCAGCATTAACCTAGCGTGAAATTTGTCTTTAGCTACCCTGGGCAGTGGCAAGCACCAACTTTGCTGCATCATCTCCAGAGTGATTGCAGGATTTGTAATTGGTTATGATCATTATGGCATGAGGTGTCTGCTCACCAACCCCCTAATATCACAGTTACTACAGATGGGCAGTTAGAACAATACTCGGGATTCATAATTTGGTAAATTATCTATGGAGAACATGAATGTAATTTTGTAACAAGAACCGCATAGACATGATTATACTTGTGGCACATGTCTTTGTTTTGCTGTTTGATACCATCACTGTAAATCATCACAATCAGCACAAACTAGATTTAATAAGCTAGGAAACTGTTAAAGAGACAGCTTTAGATAGAAACATTTTTTTTCTTGTAGTGCAATTTGTAGTAGAAGAGGTTAAAAAACCTTACATCCATAATGATTACCACATGAGCATGTCCTGTGTTTTCAATTTCCATTCATGCCAATATGTTAAATAAATGAACATCCAGTTAAACACTTTGCGTTACAGCATGTGAGCAAATAAGAATTATGAGATTTCTGTCATTCAGTGCTAGTGCTGTGTTGAATTAAAAAAAGAAAAAAAGGTAAATGGTGAAATTAAAAATTAGCTGCATCAAGCTTCCCTCGTGCTCACAACGGTCATTAAGGCTTCAACAGCATTTCACAGGCTGTTCAAATCCAGCCTGTGAAATGGCAAAAGCGTTTTCTTCTTTGCCATCAAAACATTTTATTTCTGTCTCTCTCACTCTGATTCCTTTTGCCGAACAAATGCCAATCACATTGGAGCGTTGTCTTTTTTTTAACATTAACGTAAAAGTCACCTGTGTCTGAAGGACACCAGCAATGTTATATATTCCATGTCTGAAAAGGGCTTACATTCCCTGACATTTCCCTGTAGTCACTTCACAAATGAGCAAATGCCCAGGTTCTGTATCTATTTTACTATTAGGATTACTGTATTTACTAACATTAAACTCTTATTTTAATATTTTCTGTAAATATAAACCTCTCTACACCACTTAGTAGAGGAATACCAATTTTTTTGTTTAGTTTTTTGTGCAGAAAGTAGTCAAAATTTACATATTTGACAAATACCCATCATGTGTAATCTTATTGGGACAGCTTTCATTTGACAGTTGATTGAAATAAATTATACCTTCATACATGCATTCTAAAAAGCATCAAGGAATACACAAAATGTCAGTTATTTCCATTGTGGTCCTTGCTGTACTAGATGTACAGTTGGTTTGACAAAAAATTGGAGAAAAATCTACCTGAAACATAAATTTCATCAGCGTGATATAGTATCAAATCAACTTGATTGATTCTCCATAACTATATCCATGACAACGCAACCATTTTTTCATACCATTGGCATTTTCTGATTATATTTTGTTTAGATATACATTGATGTGCAATGTAGAATCATGGCCATTTGAGACAACCGCAACAATGTGGCATTTTTGACATGTCTGACATGATTTTAATCCTTGAAGTATGTGCAAAGGCCTACTGTTTATATAGAGGTTTGACCTCTGGTGCAGTAAGGTAATCAAATAGAATTTAATCATGTAGTTGGAAATACATTATCAAATCTCTAAATAGGCAGCGTTTATTGGGAGGTTTTAATGTATAATATTCACCAAATTGAGTCATAAATTCAAATTGAGAGTAATTTACATTAAGTAGTGGATCTCAGATGGTTAGAGTTTGCTTATGAGCTACTTCCTACTGTGAGTTTGATATTTAATCGGATAACTTTGTGTTTACCCGAGCAGCACTGCTTTCTTTCTGCTGCATGCCAACTTATTACCAGAGACACTTGTAGCAGCTCTCAACAAACATCATATTGTCACACATGGGCCCCAATAATTGTGAACTCCACAAAGCATGGACGTGCCGCTGCGGCGGGGCCTCATGAAATCAGCAGCTGCCACCACCACCCGCCTCCCGCCACACGGAAGAAGGATTTTGTTTGCACGAGAGAGATGAAGGGGCGCCTCGCTGTCACGGAAACCTAACCATCTCTGATTGCATTCTTCAAATGGTCTGTTTTCATATGCTGTTGTTTTGAACAGATGTGGTGTTTGGAACAGATAAGAGCTAAAGCGTGGTGTGTACACGCATTATACCCTGCCTCTCTGAATCGTTCTCCTTCCCCTGCCTTCCCGTCTCTTGCTCTCCCCCACAACAGGTATCATGTGCCGCTCCGTATTTATTTTATTACAGCCGCTTCTGGGTTGTAGCCTTTGAAATGGAAACTTCATATGCTCCGTTTCCTTCAAACAGCTATGTTTTACTCCTACCTGTAGTTTTTCCAGGCTCCCTGCATATGTACCTGTAGCTCGGTTAACTGGTTTGCATGTTCACTTCTGATTAGGTTTTGTGTTGGTGGGGCAGGCAGGTAGTCATCTTTTTATAGTAGTTGTTGCTTCACCACAGTTCACCAGACCGGATGAGGAAAATGTTATATTCATGAGGCTGTGTACAGTTGTCTTTTTCAACAAATGGCCCTTGTGGCAACATTGGAATTCAGTTAGCGAGGGCAGCATGTGGGCATGCATGATGTCCTGCCAGGAGACATTAGAAGGCTGTTGTGCCTCCTCTTGTCCACAACAAACATTTTGGAATATGTCAGAAAGCAGGATTTCTGTGTTCGCATTAAATTGAGTGTGCTCACCTGGTCACAGCAGATGCATTTAAACAAAAAAAAGGGGGCCAGATGATGCATGCTGCTGTGCATTCCACACGCAAGGTGCTGCACAATTTTTGTTCCTGATGCAAAGTATTGCACACACATATATACCCTATTGTAAGCCTTTGCATGTTTTCTATTACAGTGATGAAGTGATGATTATGAGTGTTCACACATTTGCGTCACAGTTGCATTATTTGTTTTTTAGCTGAATTTCAATATTCACTCTGAAGCTCAATTAAGCAGTGGTGCCTAGTTATTAATAAATTTAAATTCCCTATGTGAAACTATTCTAAAATGCTGCCTCTTCATAAATTAAATGTCTGCAGCCCACTATAATGTTTACACTAAATATTGACCATACCTAGCCAAAATATGCTCTGTCCACTCCTTTTTTATTGACTCATGGTAGATCTAGTACTTCAACTTCAGCCTGTCCATAACTCACTGATACAATCTAAAGCCTTCTCTCTATAAAGAGACTCTGGTTTGGAGAAATGCATGCACACTTGTAGAAGTAGCTGACTTTCTCTATTGGTTTAGGATAAACAGGTGATCTAACGAGAACTCCTGCTAAAGCCAAATTGGTGGCTCTGTTTTGTTGTACTGTACAGTGGTGCTTTGAGCTAAATAATTATGTAATTATAATGATAAAAGATTTTTGTACTAACTCTTGCTAATTATCACTCAACATAAACTACAACTAAGGAAGATGTCTTACCTGTACAGATATTTGCTCATTAACCAAAGCATTGGACAAAATGACCTGATGGTGGTGCTAAAGAAAAGTTAAATGCAAAATATGTAATTTTCTGCCACGAGAGGACTCTTAATCAACACAATAACAAAAGACAGATTTTATACAGTCACCCTTTACTGGTTAGGATTCCTTCAGTGTTTGTTGGCAAAGTTTTTACCTTCTCATCAAACAAAGATACCCTGTTTTATGTTTAAAATCAGTTTCTTGGGGGCATTTCAGCAGGCACAGATATTAAGATGTTAAAAAAGTGTATTTAAGTATTGTGGCATAACTGAAGAAAAAGTCAATTTGTGACAGCTTTGTGTGGACAGGAGACATTAAGAAGCAGTCAAATCCAATCCCTTAATTAGATAAACTTAAGTGTTTAAATTCTGAATTACTCTAGACTTGATACAACAAACATGTATGTAATGGAAGTTAACAGTTCAACAAACCATTTAACGTGGTTTGGATATGGAAATGTCACATTGTGCCTTTAGGTGAAGTTATTGAAATTCATCCTGAGGAAAACCTGAATCTTACTACCAAATTTCATGGAAATTCATCTAGTAGTAGTGAAGGAACATCCCTCAAAACCACAAATCTCATGTTGGGGTTAGAGGATCTCCAAAATTGGACACTTCGCCTGGGAATCATAAATGTCTGTACGAAAAACTTTATGCTGTTACCATCACTAGAGCCAAGGACTTGTATGAAGCAGGAGATACAAACAGACGAGTGGTAAAAGGTGAAGCCCATCCAACCGTCTTGACATGGGCTAATGAAGTGCCTTCCACTGGGATTTATAAGTCAGAGATCATCTTCTATAGGTGAGAGAAAAGGCTGACTGCGTGCAACTTGAAGTCTCTAATCAAAGCTGTAAGTCGGACTGTCCTCATCACAGACCAGTCCCGTCCACCTCTTCTTTCTACTCTCTACTCTGCTGTCCTCTTGACCTCTCTCCTCTCCGATAGCTTTTACCTTATTTCTTCCTTTTACTTGAGCATGTTCTTGGTTTTATAGTCCTTTCCCTCTCCTAGATTTCCTCCTTGGAGAGGTCATCTCTTAGCTTTTTGCCAGGCATTCACTCCTGAGATTACCTCTTCATTTACACCCACCCATCGACACACACACACACGTTCATGGCTACCACTCCCCAGAGCTCCAGCAGGCATTTTGTCCTTCAAACCAGCATCTCGTATTTCAGTCATACTAAATCACCCCCTCCACGTGCATAAATACTGGCCGTGCTTTGAGGCTGATAATCTCAGCCCTGCTCCATCCCTCATCATAATAACCTCAAAAAATACTTTGCTTCTAATTTGTCTCAGGATAACACAGATTTGGCAGAAAGGTTTGACTGCAGTTTGGTTGAACTACTTTATGACACTGTATCAGTTTCCCCGCATGTGCACCTGGCTGGAGATACACTCACCCAGGTCAATATATCATGCCTCGAGAGATAGGTCAGAGCTTGGTTTTTATCTCTGCAGTGTTGCTAAAAGCAGATTGTGCAGTATATATTTATGTGTAAGAATTCTGCCAGTGCTGTCGTTGGAGGGTATCACACCTGACTGCGGCTACAAAGGAGCTCTGTGAGAATGTAATGCGCTCTTATGATGGACAAATTCACCAAGACTGGATAGGTGACCTCAGAACCAGCTGTTTTCCCCCCATTGTACAACACAAGCACAGAGTGGAATAGCGGTAATTACTACACCAGCATCACCTCATTGAGCCATACCGCACAGTGTAGAACACATTGCTAATGTAATCACACTATGCTACACACCCTTATGGCCCAAGCTTAATGTTGAGTGTGTGTCATTTGAGAGCCCACTGCCACCGTAAGAGGTTCCGTGTGGTTTATAAAGGCACATGTTTATTGTATCATGCATTAGAGCCATTAGCCCCAGTGCTAGCCGAACCCAGCTGGTTTCCAGGGTCATTCCTCAATGTGAAACTGAACTGCATGACATGACCAAAATTGACTCCTCTCGGAATACTCCAGAGCTAATGGACATCTCGGTAATCGACATCAATACCTGGGAACGAGCTGGTGCTGTGGATAAGATGCAGTCAGCATCTATCAGAGGGGCTATTTTTGTCTTCCTCATGTTTGATTCTTGTTTACATGTGCTGCTGTCAGGGGAGGGTTTCAGGTACTTACTGAGAAAATGCCAACTCATTGATTTCTGCCATGGTTGTGTTAACCTGGTATTCATGTTAAAAAATAGCTATAACACCTTCCATGAAGTTTCTATTGTATTTTTATAGATTCCATAATGTCTCGATTTGATATAAACATATATATGCAAACAGTTACAACACAATAATTGGCCTGGGAGCTAGCCATTTAGCTTGTTAGCATTGGTGTGTGAACTGGAAAATTTATATTAAAATTAATAACAAATTTTATTTGTAATGGGCTCTATATTTGGAGTTCAAGTTCAACTAGCAAGAAAACGAAGAACTTTTATAGTGCAGCTGATTGGACATCATTTTACTTAAGCCATAATTAAACACTTTAAAATGTGTTATGATTACTGTTATAAAGCATTATGAATATCTGAGTGCTTACAACTATAGTTATATAGTTTTTTATATTCAGTTTAACATGTCATTGGTGCAATGATGCTTACACTCTTCATGTCAGTCATGACAAATAGATACTTTGATAATCTGTAAATGCTGTGGGAAAAACGTGAGTTGTCCCATCTGGGAATTGAAAGCTCTGTAAGTTGCTGTAAGAGGCCCACGTTGCTGATGCACTTCAATATTAATGCTTATGGAGCCCATCAACTCTAATTACGCCTGCCTTGCTTGATGCTAGCAAGAGTACTGCTGAATATTAATGTTGAGCAACTCTTAACAGCAACATCACTTCATCAGTGCAATAACATCATTAACAGTGCTGCGTTTCTGAATAGTGATTGATCCTGGGCTTTGGGTTCAAGGTTAGCTGAATATGCACATTTGGGGATACCTGCTTTTTTTCTATTAGATCAGGGTGCGGGGGACTCACTGTCCTCAAGTTGTGTGCAACCATCATCCCAGTTCTTTCTCCTGGTGGGACAAATTTAATCAGCACTTGTATGTTTTCCTTAATTTATCCACACACAGCAGAGGCAGCTTGCCATTATCATGCAGGGAAACATTTGTTGTTGCTTGATTACACTAATGGGGAAGCACACACGAATATGAAATGTTGAACGTTATTGAAATTAGGCTTAATTGCTGATGGCATCTCAGGTTAATTTGTATTCCCATGGTATGAAATGTGCCTGTGTGGGGTGTTTGTTTTTGTGTGCTGAGCTGTATCTAAGTGACTGTAGATGTACAGTGTGCTTTTGGCGAATTGGAATTCATTGGGGGTTGTTTTCGCTCTTCACCAAAAGAGATTTGTGTGGCATTGATGGCATAGATAACTGCATGTCTTTAATGATGAATACTGTGTTGCCCTCATGAATCCTCTTGTTTAGCCCTTCAGTCCACTATGATGCTGGGTCATCAGGGTACACTGAAGGGTAGGTGGAGTCAGAAAGAAGCACGTTCAGCTGGTTCACCCCAGGGGGTAGTGATTAAAAAGCACTTCAGTGCAAAGTCTTGCACAATCCAGATGAGGGTTGCCTCCATTGAAGACCTCTTTAACCAGCATAGAAAAAATAAGTCTGAAGATTTCAAGTAACAATTTGAGCACTTAGTGTTATGCTTTTGTCTTTGCCTTAATTATTGATGTTGATTTGTTTCACTTCCCGCCAAGTTCTCCATTAAATATTTTTTTCATAATTGTGGATGTGCAAAAAAGATTAAAAAAATGCAATTTTCTCTCAGCATTCCTGATGTGCAGTGAAGGAAATTAACCAAATAGATTTACACAAATACTCTGCTTATGTATTGAACTCTACACATCAAGGAGGTATTTTTGACTGGAATGCATTCATTCTTCTTCTAGTGACTTGGAAGCTTAAGAATTTACATGTAAATCAAATTGTCTGCATACAGTGGTGCATTTAAATACCGCAAACACATAATCTCTCATAATCAAATACATGAATGAACTTTTGAGAGGAATGTGTGGCTCATTAGCTACTCCACTTTGTTTACTACTTTGCTTTAGAGCTGTGAGAGTGAACCACAACAGCAAATTTGCTAAGTTTAAAAACAATGAAACATTTTGTAAAGCTGAACTTCTGAATTGGTGTGGATCTGTTACTTTGAACCACCCCTTTCACATCATACAGTATGTTATACATTTAAAAATATATAATGTAGCATGTGTCTGCAGACAGTAGCAAGTAGGCAAGCCATGTGTGCCATGTAAAACAGAAATAAAGTAGCCCACGCTGAAGCCTGTGTTTACATGTATTATCACTCCCATACTATCATCAATTCATAAAATACAGAGATCCACAGCAATTATGCAGGAAATGTAGGTCTGGGCAGCCAAGCGTAAGAGAAGGCCGAGCTACAATACACAGAAGGGGAGAATTTAGACTATCTGTGGCAATTATCCAATGTGGGACAGGTCAGGGAAATGATAATGTCTACAAGTCTCAGGAGGAATTCATTACCAGGGGTGGATTTAGAGATTTGGGGGCCCTTGGCAAACATTTCTGTATGGGGCCTCCTTTGCACTTTGTTTATTAGAACCAACTATTCCATCATCTGTGCATATGTTTGTAGATCTTTGTAGTTTGTAACTTTGTAGATCACAAGTAAAGTAAAACTTTTAATATAGGACTCTGACTTGTAATGGAGGATTTATATATTACAGTATTGTGACTTTAATAATCTTTATGCTTTTTCCATCACTGCAACAGGTTGCTGAACATTTTCTTCATCTCTCTGTCATGAATGGAGTTTTATTTTCTTATAAGCTACTAGTTGACACTTTCACTATTGAATGCAGTTTTTTCTTGTAATAGTCTCTTTCTCTTTTCATGAGAGTTTGGAGAGAAAGAGGGTCAGTGCTCCCATCATGAGGTAGTTGATGTGAAGGGGTAACAGTTTATTTTTTTTTTACAATGATTTCTTTACTTTTTTTTTTAGTTTTTCCTTCGAAACTGACACCTCAACACTCGATGTTTGATTTTCGATTTTTTTCTTTTTTATGTGGAGGAGTTTCTGTTTCTCTATCAACATGTGATAGTGATAATCTAGTCCATTAATCTGAATGTTGACAATGACTTGACTTTGAAATGGTTTGGGAACCTTTTTGTACGTAATTTTAGGATTTAATGAGTTAGACTAGTAACGATATTTTATGTTTAATATCTTCATAATAGACCTATATCTGCTTGGGGCCCCTATATTTGTTTGGTTGCAGTAAAGTCCTCTGTTATTTATTACAATGACATCACTCAACATTCACACATCAAAAGAAATGCTCAAGCACATTTAGTGATATTATGCAAATACTCTATGCAAATACTTAGAGCTTGAAACACTCAGAACTGATCTTCTTCATTTTGACATCTGTTTTTGCTTGTCTGTCAACTGTTTGGCAACTGTGGAGAAAACAACAGATTTTTTTTTTCCCAAAGAGAGACAGCGAGACCTGAATTATTTAGTCCACCTTTTCAATATCGTAGTGGAATTTGTGTAATTCAAAGGCAGACAGTGAGGCAAACCACAGTATCCCTCTAGAACTCCCAAGTATTTGTTGAATAATGTATGCTACAGCATAAGAAAGGCAGCCACTGATACACAGGGACTGAGAATTGAGATTACAGTGGACCATATGACCTTTCCTTTCATGAAAAATTAACCGGTCTGATATTGAGCAGATGAGGCTTTATTTAGCGTGAATCTCTAGTGGGCTCTAAGAAACACCTGTCATCAACTTGGCTTGTTTTATCAAAACTGATAAAACAATGAAATTGTTTTCATAATTGTCATTTTTTGCAGTATTTATTTGTTGATGTCGTAGTCAAAACTTTACATAGCATGGCTACATTTTTTTTTTACTCCTTAATCTTGCCTTATTTAGTTGAACACTGATGCATTATAAAGCCTTCCATCTGCCATTGTGCTTTATGTCTTCACTGAGAACTTGTCCATAGATGTATAATACAAAAAAGGAAGGTTGGTGAGCAAACATTCTGCCATTTCTAGCATGTAGGTGCCAATCTGCCTGGTGGTTTGATGTTGGAAAACCTACGACACACCAATGCATCAGAAAACTGTATTTCTACTCCAAATCTGAAATGCGTTCCATGTGCTGTATGCTTGTTTTTCAAAGCAAAAAAAAAAACCTAACTTTTCTAACTACTTGTGAGTCTCGGGCAGGTATAAAGTCAATGGTGCTTTGATGTCATGAAAAAAGTTAGTCCCTGCTTTAGCCGTCATTTTCCTTTGCCAAATGAGTCACAGATGAAAAATACCATATTATACAGCAGGACCGTCAAGCTGTCACTTAGGTAATGAAGTTGGTCCAAACCATTTGTCTTATTTTGTCACGCTTTTTCCCCATTAGTCATACCGCGCTAACCATTAGCTCCTCAGGAACCCCCTTCACCCAAGGACACTTAGGCTCTCTCTCCAAGTGCGACTGAGGCACCATGGAAGATGACACAGTGGGAGGAGAGATGGAGGGAGCTGAGCCTGACACCAAGAGAAGAACAGAGCGCTAGAGCATGCAAGAGATTTGAGCCGCGTCCAGAGGCAGCTTCAGAGGAAATATGCAGGTTGATTAATCTGTCAGAAGTGACTGTTTTATAAGAAAGTTTTCAATTTTCCAAACCATTCCTATACACCATTAAAGTCTTAGATAAGCGTTCAGCCTGGTGAAGGATTTACATGTGGACATGAAGTAAAGAATTATAGGAAAGGGATGGAGCGTGCACAGACAGGATAAAGACTGCCTTAGGCAAAAGAGGAGAGGCTAACAGAGTACACTGACAGGGATGGAGGATAAGTGAGTAAGACCAGGTTAGATACTACAAATACAGTGTAGTGTATAAGTAATAGACGGAGGGAGAACACAAAGGGATTGAAATCAGGAAAAGGAGAAGAGTGGGAAGAGACTTGACCAGCACAGGATTCCTGGAGTTATATCTTCAGGGTACAGTTGTATTTGTCCTACGACAGGGTTATTACTCAGCCAAGTGTGGTAAACACTAACTGCTTTATGAAAGCCAGAGGCAGGCCACACAAAGTGCAGTAAAAGTAAAGTGCTTTTGTTGTCTTACAGCATGTTTTACAGCATATCCATATTGAGGTATTGATGGTGCATAGCATCCTTTTCATTTAGATAACTTTTTGAAGCTCTTCTGAGGAATTGGACTCCAGGGAAAAGCCCATTTTGTAAAGTTTAATGTTGCGGCAGGAGCTCAGGTGCTGCATTGGAGGTCTTGTGCGGCTTGGTACACAGAGCATGGCAAAAACTAGTGTGAGAAGTGGAGTTGAACTCCCAGTGGAGCTATTCATAATGAGAAGGTTTTAAAAAGATCAAGCCCCATATGGCTTATATTTAGAAACTTGGTCAAACTGCTTGAGGAACAAAAGGAAAAAAGAGGAGGTTGTACAACCATACAATTGTAGTTATATCTTGTATTGTTTTTGTATTGAAACACATCATCACATCACACAATTTGACCAGGTGTGTATTTAACTGCAAGTGAATGTGATTAAATAAAGCCAAATGGTTCTAACTGAACTGTGTCCTGAGAGCTGGATGAGGGCCACGTACGCTGTTAGCTGCCGCTCCGACAGATGCCAAGGGGCGAGCACAAGGGAGGGGACTAATTACCGGACAGCTGCCCAGCAGACCCTCACCCTGCCCTGGGGACGGTGTCTATCTCACTTCTCCGTCCTCCCGCGCTGGACCTGAGACCTTGCACCATTGATGCCAATTTCAGTCCGTCTCCATCACAGGAGGTTGGCAGTGGTGCCTCGGGAATTATGGTCATCCACCTCCAACCATCAATCGAGAGACAGGCATATGAAGCTAATTTTTTTTTTTTTTAGATTGACCACCATCCATCCTACAAGAAACACAAGGTTAGGATTTTGAATAATTCTCAAGTGTTTGCTAAGTTGACCTTTGAAGTTACCACTGATAATTCCATTCAACACAGTCATGTAAGCAGTGATGGAACATAATATATCTCCCTAATTCTGGTTGGTTTTCTGCCACTGCATCTGCATGAACCTCCAATTTAGCATTTTACCACTGTTAATTCCCAGTATGGATATAAATACTTAATAGTTTGGTGCCACCACAGACTAATAACTCAATTGATGCTTTGAGTAGACTGTGTCCTTCACCCTTCACTGGGATAGGTATGAAAGGTATTTTATAAGAAAATTGAGGTCACCACTGAGAGGAGGGCTGGCTTTAGGCCCAAAAAATATAGAGTGTCGGAGAGGTTCAGGCAGACTCATTTTGTTGGAATTGAAGGGCTACCGAGCAGACTGCTCATCTTGCTGTTGGCATAAGCGTGAGAAGAGGAGCTAAAGGTTGAAATTATGCACCCAGAAAGCATTTGGCTCGGGTGAGGAAAAAGTGCAATGTAATAATTAAGCGGCACAATAAAAATGATTAGAACTGCTTCTGACATTCTCATTGCGAATAACTTGCGTTTAATTGCAATCACAAATTTTAAATGCCAGTTTTATGTTCCATGGCTATAAGCTGTTTAAAGTTCAATAGCTATACTCTTTAAATCTCCATCCAATTTCTGCTCAGAGGCAGCAAGAGGGAATGAATACAGAGAGAATGGGATGAAGCCGGAGACTAAAGTATGTAAAATTAGTATCCAAAAAAAAAAGAGAAGAAAAAGTAGGGGAAAAGAATGAATGTCTTTTACCATTAAGTGTTGGACAGTGTGGCTTGCTGGCCTGGAGAAGGACCCGTGTGGCTCAGCTCGAGGCTAGTTAGCTATTCAGCCACAGCATCTGTTGCAGGCTAATGGATGTTATAACCTCATAAACGTCATGAAATTGGACATTATCCCTTAATTAAAAGAACAGAGATGCATTACAATGATTAGAGTGGCACTCTAGTGGACCTGCCACACGCTCCAATAATGTTTCTAGAGGACGCAAAGCTCCTGAGCAAGGTGTTGGCCTGGGAGGAGTACGTATAATGTATTAATGAGCCAATTGCTGTTATGAGCTGCAAACTTTTGAGAGTTGCAAGAGGATACTATCAAATTTGTGTTGCACATTAGAAAAAATGGAACCTGAGACATTTTCGTGACCTTTAACCCATCCATTTAGTGCTATCTGGCTTGCACAACACTTGTTCTTTTTTTCTTGTTTTATTTCCATTTCAGGAGCTTTTGATGATGATTTGAGTGTCTTTGCAGTGATTATGTGCACAGCGTTAGCTCAGCAGAAACAGCTGTGCTATAAACCAGATATAAAAACAAAGCTTGACGCTTGTGTTCCACAGCACCTGGGCCATCAGTGCCCAATAAATACCAGCAGCCAATCAATCTCCCTGCCTTTCCCACTAAGGAGTTTAATGAAACCTTGAGTGGGAAACAGAGTCTGGACAATGTAGCGCATATGCAAAGATATGGGACATATTAACCCTCATGCTGGCCTTCACTCACAGACAACTCAAGGCCAGTGTAACAGTTGAAATTCTTGGAGCGAGTTATTGAGTGCATGTGCTATAAAGGTCAAGACCTTTATAGAAAGACTCCCACTCACATATCTGCACTCACATATCTGCTTGTCAAGTGGCCTGTGCATGAAAATGTCACATTGTCTGAGGAAGTTGTATGTTGCACAGGTGTGTGTTGATCACACTGGTAGACCCTGGTACCACATGCACACTTTAAATGTTCCTGATTATAAATGCCTTTCTCTATCATCTGGTTTATGAACAGCAACACATTGTGATAGTAACCCTGTATAATGCAAAATCACCTCAAAATAACATGCCCTTAATGTATTGCCGCATGCATTTGGTTGAACCAATTACATGCTAACATTCACAAGACATGTCACCGATATTTCGCGAGCTATGCTAGAGCGATCTGAATGCCACTCTTGGCTCTGCATGAATCCATGTGAAAAGTAATTGTGCATTTCTCATTTATGTATTAGGCATTCTGTCTTCTCTATGATCTCTTTTCTATCAAGACAGACACTATAATATAACACCGAGCACGGCCTGGTAAAGAGTCTATTTTTGCTCAAAGCTCCATCTCCTGAATGAAAATGAATGAAAGCGTGTTGCAGTGGTAATGTATCAACATAAAATATTGAAATAGCCCAACCAAGGGCAAACTGCATGTAATTGAAACTCTCTCTGTACTGAGAACAAGGAACCGGTGTCCCCGCATCCGAGATTTGGCAGAAGGGCTTTCAGAAGGCATTTGTTTCAGGTTTCTTTTCTTCTCTCCCTCCCCTCACTTGAGTTAATTGCCTTTTTGAGAAATTTGTATCACAAGTGTTTGGTTTCTGGTGTGTGTGTGTGTGTGTATATATATCCTTTATTTTCTGACAAGAAGGGTACTTCCCCCCTTTTTGTACCAGCTAAGATGATTGATTTGTCCCGTTTAACCTTGATAAGGGAGGAAATAGGAAAACAAATTGCAGTATTGACACTGTGCTGTGATGGCATGCCGTTCACTCAGGTGACCTGGAGGTGAGTCGGAGGTGACTCTACAGAGTGAGAGAGGCAGCACTGTGCTCTGCTGAATGATTCCCTTAATCCATTTTCCTCTTCTTTTTTTGTAAAATTTCCTTGATATCTTATAATTCCACTTGTGAAAAAGCCAGCTGTGACAATGCCAGTCCTTTTAGTAGTTGCCTCACATCAGACTTTGTCACACAGCTTTAGCGAAATGAGGTGTGGAATAGAAGTCAATCTTTTTAAAATATGTTATGCATTACTAGTGAGGTGTCATCAATGAAAGTTGATTTATTATTTAATGATTATTCCATGTATTGTAGAGATTTAGGCATAGCTCTTAAGGTATTATTGCCAGCAAAAACATAATTATTAGAACCTCTACACACCCTTCAGCGTGTCATCTGACAGTTTTTGCTCATTGCTGTCATGTAGTCTTATATCCTGTATATAGTGATGAATCAACTCTCCTGCCTGTGTCTGCCCCGTGCTCCTCTGATGGCTGCTTTGTCCTCTTCCAGCATGGTGAAGAGCACCATGGGCTGGTCACCCTCTCCAGAGTCCCTGCATCTGGCAGCACCATTAATCTTCCACAGCAGCTGTGCCCCAGTACCTGTCTCTCTTTGTGTAAGGGAGATGGAAAGTCATTTTTAGTCATTATCTTCCCCCTGGCATATGCTCATTCCGCTTATCGCACTTAACCTGCACTTCAACGTTGAGACTCAACTGCTCTTCTGGATTCGCTCCTGCAGTAGCTGACCAGCAAGACGTCCGACACTGAGGCTTAATTGTTGCAGAGGTGACTGTTTTCACTGAAGTTGCAAAAGTTATGAATGTATATTCATCCTATGCTAGTAGGTGATGTCTGTGAATTCATGTGGAAGGGAAGGATAGGCTTACTCAGTCCTCAGGGGGGCAGCAGGTCTTTAGGAATCCCTAAGGAGTGGACAGCTGAAGTATAACAGGGTGAAAGGTGGCAGACTGTCCTCTACATAGTATCAAGTTTGACAAGATGCAGCAATAGTAGCCAGCTTGTTGGACTGCCTGTTTTGTTTAGCATTTTTATTGATTTTCAATTTAACATCATAAATCTGCTTGCAGCATATATTTAAAATATGTGTAAACAAGGATAAGACAGCTGCTTTACTCAAATGATTACAATTGTGAAAGATACCACACCCAACCATCCTCATTTATCCCATTAAATTGTCCATTGAAGTGTTTGTCCAACTAAAAATTACAGGACAATATAGTGCAATGTTCAAGGATAAGGGAAGATGTAAGAAAGGAAAAACAATATAGAAAACAGATACAAATAAAATTATAATAAAGGAGGATATCTGACTCTAACACTAATAAATGTATAAGCTCTTCGTAAATGTGATCTTCTCAAAGTGTATTTTTTTAAGATGCTTTAAGGATAGAAGAAAAATAATTTTGTCAAGTTGTAGTGGTGTCTAGTCCATCTTGTGAAATTGGTTCTTCTAGGAAAAAAAGAATGAGACCTCTGAAAATCAAGGCGGTAAATTTTATGACCACATAAGCTTTACCTTTTTAAGGGAGTTTCAGGAGTAAATCAAAATGAGCCGCATGGGATTGGGAGTGATATTTTTTTAATCATCTTTGTATAAGCACGAAAGATGTTGGTTCAAAATGTGCTAAGTTTAGGGCAGGACTAGAGCATGTGTGTATATAATGCATTGATTAAACCTTTACATCAATAAAGCATGAAAGGTCTACACTAGGGGATATTTCCACCAGTCTTGCCCTGGTCAGATATGTTGTTAAAATAATTTTGAGATGTATCATGTGCCTAGCAATGGGTAAGAGGTATGAACCAAGTCAAGCAATGCCTCTGATTGATCTCGTCCTTTCCACTCCAAGCTTACCTTATGTCTCCAAACATCTTGGAGTGTGTGGGGGATGATGCGCATATATATATATATATATATATATATATATATATATATATATATATATATATATATATATATATATATATATATATAACATCTAAATTGGAGGGATCTTTAAAAAGTGAGACTTTAGTAAATCAAATTATTCTAAGATTTGTACAAACAGTCCAAAATTTCCATCCACATATAGATTAGAAACCTCAAGCTTTCTTTAAAAGGTGTTGGGGAAAGGGAGAATGAGTATTGGCTACGAATCTTTGCAATGGATCCCTAGAAGTCATTAATTTTGGAGTTTTTCGCCCTGGAGAAGTACTCAATTATTTGCCCACGAAGATAGGCCTTAAGGATTCCATAAGATTGAGTGTAACATTTCTGGGAAAGTGTTGGTTTTGATAAAGAATAAAGAAATGAATTTGAGAAGCATGGTTTACAAATTGTTCGTCAGCTCACAGGAGGGGGTTAAGTCTCCAATTGTGAGAGGGCCTGAGGCAGTTGGGTAATGCTACATGAAATGAAATGGCAACTTTAACTCTAAACCTCTGATATTGTAACACTGTGATATGAGCAAGAGCTTACATTTGCCAGTAATCTATTATCTAAAAGAAAACGGTCGATGCGGGTGTAAGAAGAAGAATACTTTTTGTTGATAAATTTAAATATTTGAAATGGCAATCTGAGCAATGAAATCATTGACATCGTTGGTAGATTTGGAGAGAGATTTGAGCCCGTTTGATCTGTCTAATACACTATTGAATACACAGCAAAACTCATCCCCTGTTATCAAATAGTAATTTCTATCACTAGGTATGGTAGAGAGTAGCCTGTTAAAGAAATTACAATTATCATAGTTTGGGGCGTAAACATTGACCAATGTGTCCACCAAAGCATGAGTCCAGCATATTTTAGCGTTTGTGCCATCCATTTACTTTATGGTACCAAAGCACCATGAAAGAGGTTGGTTACAAGTCCTCAACCTTTTGAGATAAGCCGCTTATGCTGATGTTGTTGAGCCTTAATCTATTTTCAGGATCGTCCATCTTAAGTTTGGGGGTCTTGTTTGCTTTGGACAGGGCTATGCAGGTGATTTTGAGTGCTTGCAGTCTGTATGTTATAACACTAATGCAGTCCCCCATTGACTTGAAGTTTTCTTAGATTGCTCATCTGCCATCAGTCAGCTGGTAGCTAGCTAGCTTATTATCACTCAATCTTATATTTTAACATTGACTACAGAGTTGACGCTGATTTGTTTGTGTCCAGACTTAAATATTGAACAAACTTATCCCAACTTCCGTTTCTAACATTCCCTGATCACCATGAATCATCATATGTGTGTATAATACAGTTTTGTGCCATATACACATGAACTGGTTTTCAAGTGTTTACTATAGGCGTGTGGATCTCAAAGGGGTGTGGATGAGAAGCACAATCCATCACAAAATCTAAAGGGATTGACCGTAATCAATGTACAAAGTTTAGGTGGCCGCCCACCGCCTGGTTTCTGCATTGCTTACTGTGGTTGGTGGTTCGAGCGGCCTGGGGGGATTGCCAGGGTTGAGTTAGCTTAGACTGCAGCTAATTAGATCAGGGAATGGAAAGGTTCCTTTGGCTCCCCCTGATAGGCTGAAGAGTTATTGACATGGCCACAACAGCAGTATCTGCTAATGTCAATCCAATCATACTTGCTCTAAACACGAGCACAGTGATAATCTGGCAGTGTGAAGACTCTACTGTAAGGGATGTTCATTTCAGTGCATATTTATATGTACAGGATTGTTTTGATCTCACTGAAAACATAGACAGGATGCATACCACCGTATAGCCCTGTTTCCACTATGTGGTACGGTACAGGATGGAATGGAATGGTACACTTATTTCCCAACATACTGACAGTGGAAACAAGGTTTATGTTGGCAAGCTAGTGGTGGGTACATCATCTGGGAGCTGTGTATCATCTGGGTACTGTGAATGTCAATTATTTTCACAATCCTTTTATTTCATGTAATGTCACCAGTAGGTCAAATTTAGTATTTGAGTCAAATATATCAACATCTACAAGATAGATTGACAAATATGGTGCAAACACTCATTGTCCACGAACAATGAAACCTACAGATTTTAGTGACTTTTCCCCTTATGCTACCATTTGGTTGAAACTTCTGTTGGATCAAGTACAGCTTCAAGTCACTCTTATTTTGTCTAAAACATTGGTTTATCTAGTTTGGCTGTAGAAAATGAGTGTTTAGCTATATTTAGTAATAGTGTTTTGAAATACTGACATTATCACTGACGTCAATGCTAAATCCCAAATTTGGTTATCGGTCTATAAGATTTATGAAACAGATTTATGATGCTGTCTTCCCATTGAGAGAGCAGTTTACAGTCATAAAAAGACAGCACCCCCCATCTTCGGGCTGTAAATGTGATTTAGCTTGGAATTTTTTTTCTATAAATGATCCACATACTTGACATGGCCACAACAGCAATATCTAAAAGATAGTGTGCACCATTGGATAAATCTGTTTTGAACATCCTCTGAACAGGCAATCACAGATTACCGATCCCCCTCTATGATCTGTGATTCCAGTAGCAAGGTTGGAAACCACTATCATAGCACACTTTATTTCTGGGATTTAAGAGGCACCTTCCCAGAACAGTTTCACTAAATGCCTGTATGCTGTTTTGAGCTCATCAGCATTTGTAGTTGTCGTCCAGTACATGAACACCAGATCATTTGTCGTGATAAGGAGCGAATGATACCACCCCACAGCATGACATCAACATGTTACATCTCCACAGACAACCTAAGCATCTGATAAACAAAGCACTGGTAACCATAATGATAGGGTCAGAGGGTTCGACCCAGGTACCTATGGGAAGCCCAGCCACTAGGAGTCTGGAGATTATGTAGCCGTCGCCTGCTCTGTCAGCCAATGCCACCTGATGGTGTCTAAAAAAACCCCACAAAACACAATGGGGCTGTTTCTATTCACTTTGCTCTCGGGCCATCCAGCAAACGTGCAATCTGATCATGTTGTCTGACCAGTCTGATACTGAAGCTTCTCTTACTTAAGTCAGAGCCGGCCATTATCAAGTAGCAGCTTTCAATGCACACACTATGGTTTTACAGCTGCTTTTCTCAATATGTATATTTGCTCAAAAATAATGTGCACGTTGATTGTAACCGTAATATATTTTTACATTAGTTGCTAGTATAACAATATATGCCTTCATTGCATTTTGGCTTTATACAAACATAAGTAATCCCTTGTAGGTGAGAGTATTTTAGATACTAGGATTTGTTTTGCATGTCCTTAAATTATTTTGATAAAGTTATCTCCCAATTCGGGCCAAAGCCCCATACAAAGGAAATCTCTTAGGAAGGTACACAACAGAGGTTAGCTTTGTGCTTTTCTGATCCTAGAGATGATGCTCACACATCCACTTGATGAACAGAGGCTTGGAAACTCATAATCCCTATCAATCCCCTTCCTTCCTCAAGGTTCCCATTATAATCATACCCCTGAAACAGATCAAGGCCCAGCCCACCTTGTTTTCTCCCTTCAAGTCGATAAATCAGACGTGCCTCCTCGCCCAGTGGTCACTCGTGGACAAGGAGAGAAAAGGAGCAGTGTGGTGTGGCGTGTCCTACAGACCGTTCAGCCAGAATGCAGTGCCTGAGCCATGAAGTGTAGCAAGTGACACACTCGAGGAGCTGGATCTCCGCCTTGCAAAAAAAAAAAGGGAGAGAAGGCTGCTGTAAACATGCTCACCTGGCAAAGAATTGGGCTGGTGAGTGGTGTGAAAATCTGAATATTGAGCCACAGAATGGAAAGATGCAGAGTGGAATGTTCTCAGCTGTAGAGATATTGTAACTGCATTTTTTTTTGATGGGTAAAAAAAAAAAAGGGAAGAGCATATTTGTTTGCAGCAGGCCTAACACTAGTTTTGTCTGCCGGTGTACTAGGCTAGATTGCTACACAGCGTGTTTGTGCTCCTCATTAGCACAAATACAGATGAAGTTGTTTTATGAGTTTGCCGAGTGAGAAGCACCTATTGTCTCTGTATGAGGCTGATTCAAAATGGCCGCCCTCAGTGCTCAAATTGATCATAATTGTGTTCCCAAATTCTTGCTCAGCGGGGCATTACATTTCGTGTTATTGACTTTAAAAACACATTCAGCGGTTCTACTTGCAATTTCATTACACCGCTGCCAATTACCACTCTGTGAACAAAGCATGCCCGCAAATAAAATGTATGAGGTAATTTTCCAAATGCCACTTAGGAGGTACAGCCATCTGAGCGAAGGGCATGCTTAATTTGTGCACTTTTCTTATTGCAAATCTGGTTATGCTTAGGCAGACCTGCACAGGAGACTAGGGAGATTGCCCCAAAATTCTCACATCAATACGTAAACTCCCAGCCAGGCCCAGATGATTAGTAATTATAAACGTTTGAAAAAACTAAATACTTTATCATTCCTTTTCATGTCCAAAAGGAATACCGGTCCATGGAGCATTTGTGAATAATAAATCATGGTAACAAGAACAATTACTTTGCACATCCGCTATCTCACTTCTTTTTAAAGTGTTTGTCTCCCCTCTTCAGGTCATCCTCTCTGCTGCCTTAAAGGGGAAATTAACAATGCCACAGTGGCTAATTTGGCAACCTCTGTTACCGCTTTTTCATTTCATACTAGTTGATGTGGTTAGACCTCTTCTCTCTGTAGTTTTTCTGAAAGCAGGGGAATGGAACATGAGACTTGTACAGCATGTGTATTTGTGTAGTGCTTTTTTTTATATTCTTACAGAGATATTGGCTCATATCGTCTGTTTGATGGTTAAAATGAAGCAGTTATGTGGGTTGATGACAGGGTTAGAGGGCGTTGAGCCTGCTGGAGGTCACTGATAAGAGTCTTCGACACATAGTTGGAAGGAATACAGCATCACCACGTTCACTATTTCCCCTCTACAGCCAATTACAGTAACAGAGGGGAAAAAACTGGTAGACATTTGTTACAAGCTCACAAACCGAGGCATGTACAGTAGAACGTGACTTATAGCTGTAAATTCACTGGCAGCCTCCGAGTTTGGGGAGAGTGATTACTATGGCGTGTGTATTTGTGTGTACTATCTGTCTGCACATTTGATGACTTTGAAGGATATGGTGTTTGTCTGTGTACACTCTTCATATAGGAGAGCAGAGCGACAAGGGCTTTCCGTTTCTGAGCCGGGCAAAAAAAGTGCTGAAATGGGCTGTATTGATCTTCAGCGAGGGGAGTCAAAACAATCACCATGAATTAAACTCCTCAAGGTCTTAGGCAAAGGGGATTAACAAAATTATCTGGCCTCTATTCTGGCCATTTATTGTCAGTGCTGGTGTTGACAAAAGGCTGGAAAGGGAAGCGAAAGCGGTCGCAGGAGAGGCAGAGGAGGACGGTGGTAATGAGGGAAGTGTTCTTGATGAGAAACTAACAACAATGTAAACACAGCAGATAAGTGCTTTCTTGGCCTGGCAGTATTGATCATGAGTAGTCTTGATGCTCAACTTTACAGGGTGAATTGTATTTTCCTGCTGGGTTTTGATAGCCAGCTGTTAACACACTGTGCAATTACTGGCTGTGAAGACTGCTTTATTTTGGTTGCATTTGTTGTGAAGCGAGGAGGGGAGGCTACGCGTAGCCTCATTACAAAATGCGTGTAAGTCGATGTGAAGCACAATTAAAAAGTGAAACAAAGCCTTTGTTTCAAATCATCAGAAATGAAACCCCAAATTATCATTAGCACCATGGGTGTGTTTGGTGCAAAATGTTCCTGAAGCAAATAGGTTTCTTCTGTCTTTGGTGATTTGGCCTTTCTTCCCCTCCTTCTCTCCTCTTACCCATGGATTTGACTTGCAGCTAATTAATTTGCTAATGTTATTCTCAATAAAATGCTTACAAAAAGATAATTGTGACTTTATTAACAGTTTCTTGGGCAGCAGATGGTGTTCTGTAGGCCTGCCATGTTGAATTAGTGATGACGCTGTCGGTTTATGTGCTCTCTACTGTGGCAACCCATAAAACTCGTAATTAAGGCTACAAATTAATACCACTGCTTCACAACATTATATCCAGCCATTTCACCCTAAATTAGGGTAAACAAATGCAAATATACAGGTAAGTCTCCCATTAGTATGCGCCTTTTCTCTGTTTACAGTAGCTGCATTTATGTAAGGAATCACTGTTATTACAATCATTTGTTCTATATTAAGAGCAATTAAATGCCTATTAAAGATGCTTATTTGTGCCCAGCGTTTGCAAGACATGCAGTTCCTTGGAGCCAAATCCCAGTAAACTCCATCGACTTAATCCCTGCAATGTTTTATTAAAAACAAATTATGTCCGACTTTACCGCCGGTAATCCAGCACATCAAGTATTGGTAACTGCCTGAAGGAGAAGTGCTTGCATTTTAATTAAGAGCCCAAGTAACGAGGCAGCAAAGTGTGTGGATTAGTGTGTTTACTTGGGAAAAGCAGGAGGGGGGAAAAAAGGATCTTCATTTATTTTTTTTAATCTTGGATCACCTCCAAGTGTACAGTTACTTGACATATTTCAGGAATTGAGACACTGATCTTAGCTGGCAGAAAACAGACCTACAGAAACTTCTTTTAAGAGGGTATATTTGTGACATTCACAACTGTTTTTATTTATTCCATTAGATGTATTTATTTCACTTAAAATATCTGTATTTTTAATAGAACAAATATATAGACTCAAGTTTCAATGCAGAGTATACCAGTGATTGTTTTAGTGGATAGGGACATTGAGGGGTAAGAACCTTTGGGCTATGTGTCTGTGCACAGGTTTGCCTCTAGCCAATAACAGCACAAGGTGTCAGGTTTCACTGCACCGGTCCTTTGTGAATGCAGAGCAGAAAGCTGCACACAGAGATTACAGCAGGTAATAGACAAAGCAGCACCTTCATGTAATGTTGTGGGGAGTTGAGCTGAATTGTGGGTGTTTGTATTTGTTCTTTAGAATGTAACTGCTGTGGCAGAATTTAAAAACATCATTTGATTTCGCTGGTTCACAGCATTGTTCTCACCTGGTCTCGGTCTTTTTAAGTTTCACTTTCACTCTTTTCCTCTGGCTATGCAAGGCTGCGAGGCAGGGCCAGCAAGTCCTGAATATTCTTTTTAAATAGTAAAATGATTAAAAAAAAAAAAAACAAAACAGGAAAAATGTGAATTAATGAATGTATTGTATGTACATGATTAGTAGCTGGCATCTAGGTTCTGACCTTGTCATTCCCCGCAACGCAGCAACCAAACGTAGGCAACATAAGGCAATATAATGCATCGATGTTTATAGTATTTAAACATCAATTATTATAATGGTAACGAATAATGCTGCTTTATCTAATTAAAATTGATATATTCTATAATACTGTGGATAATTACATGCTGTACATTTAAACTTAAGGTTATGCTAATTCCCTTCAAGCACTCAAGCATTCCCTTTAAATGCTCATTCTTTCAGCATCTTTGTCGTGATTCCAACAGTTTACATCCTATGAAGATCCCTTTGTTAATTATCCTAACTGTTGGTTACCGGTTACTGTAATGAATGTTGTTTATTTGCAGCAGTGGAGATTATAATAGTATTATGAAACCCCAATAGTTCACAAAAGTTCACGTAGGCCGGGAAGTTGATGAGTTGCTGTTCTGAGTTTTTTTCAGTAGTGTATTTTGAAGTTTTAAGAGATTTATTTTAACCCAAACCATGACCATTCCCTCACCCTAGCAAAGGGTTTTTTGTGAACTCAATGACAACTAAACACAGCAGTGGTATGGCATGGCATCCAGAGCCATGGGTTTTTGTTTTCAGGATGATTGACCGTTGGACCGTCTGTCCAATGGGACATTTTTCTGAATAAATTGATTTCGGGCAATGGGCCCCATCAGTCACCATCTGTAAAAACTTGTGAAAGTATAGTTTAAAACAAGACAATAGTTACATGAGCAGTTCAGTTTCATATAATTTGACTATTTCAAAATTCCCAAGTCATTGCTTATCCTTAGTATACATGCACTCTTCTATTTGGAAGCATGGTAGAAAGCTGCAGAGATTGGCAGATCCTACCCTTGAGTAGCTCTGCGTACATACTATAATTGACATACTCTGACATAATCCCGTGCGGGACTTCCTCACTGTTCCCAGACTTCAGCGTGAGATTGGTGCTTCTTGAAGAAGTCATGACCACTGTTTGATCAAAGGGGCTCTGCTCCCAACGCCCACTGCTTTCTGCCAGGGCTTGATCTGGATCGATGCAGGGGTTAGTGTACAAAATCCCCAGCTTCCTTGAGCGCTGCAAGCCCACTTTTGCCATTCAGAAAAGGGAAGTCATGTTAAGTTCATGTAAGTAATCGTTCTCCCGTGTTTCTTGGCAGCGTGTCGCTTGTTTCGAGTGTTTCTTGATGTGGCACCCTCAGCAGCGAGGAAGGTTTGTTCTTGAAAACCACCAGAAGCCACCATGAGAAATAACATGTTTTTTATGGCAAAGAAAGGCTACATTTCAAATGTAGATTGTTTACATTAACTAAAAATAATGGATTAATGAATCAGTCATGGTTCTTCTGAATGCTGTGAACAGCTGTGGGATGATTGATACCACTGTATAAGAGCTTCTGCCTGGAATCCCAAACCAAAGAGTTCGAACAGGCATTTTTCTTGTTTGTCTTAACTTTTCTAATAGTGGGCACAAAGCCAGACTTTGAGTTCATATAAATGCTCCCTATTACCATTAAAAATCTGTCTTTAGCCTAAGAACGCCAAACCAGCTCAGCTTGTTCCTTTATCAGCTTACAACCAGAGTTCTCTGGGTACTTATAAATCCAGTGAATATTGTTCATTGTGAGTTTTCCATCTTACCAAACAAGAATAACAAGAAAAGGCCCATAATTACAGAATTTACTGCAGTTTGCGAACTCGGCCCAAAACTTTTCTCTTCCTATTAATGGAAAATATGGTAATTAGTTTTTCATATTCCCATTTGAGGTTGATATAACTTATTCATGACAGAGAAAACAAGAATTGCTGTTGTCTGTCCATTTTCTTTGAGCAGTGCTGGATGGACACAGGGGCTCTACTGATTTGAGGGGCTATTGAGCCTTTGCCTCTCACTCTTTCGGTGTGATACTCACTGGATATGAATCAGCAGCGTCATTAAACGGGACACTGTTTCATCAAAGCGGAGTCGAGCCGAAAAGATTCCGAGGGGAACGTAATCAGTTTGAGGGCCGAAGGTTTATTTATTCCAAACAAAATGAAATTACACTGCCTCTTGAGTGACATTTATGTGTGTGCTACCTGCAGTGCCAAGTTGTTTACAGAGTGATGAAGTTAAAAAACAAAACCCTTTGTTTGTTCTGGTGATGTGAAAGACACACTACACACTTTCTGACCTTAAAGGATAAGGCTGACAATAGTCAACAAATGTCATGAAAATATCAAAACCAACAATATGTCTTCTCTATTGCCAAAGGTTGATAGTGTATTCTTCTCTGCTATAAACCTCCATTGTTCTCCAAAACTAACTTGGCAAACCTGCATATATGAGGCACCATTGCACTACCAGGCATGTTTGTGAATTGTGATGAACAGTCACAGAATTGAAAGTGTTACAGAAGTAGTATTAGGAATATGTAAACTATTAAAAGTAAAAGTACTCATTATGCAGACTGGCATATTATTATAGTACATCATCGCTACTTGTTTTTAATCGTTAATGCATTTAAGAGCATTTTAATGTTTTAGTCCATCAATGTGGAGCCCATTTGAGATGCCTTGGATTAATAATAATCCATCATTGTATTTGGCACCTTTCAACCAAAGTACATTACAAATTTAAAAGAATATAATATATATAGAATATTAAAGTACAACGCTTTCATGTAAAATATTAAAATCTGCATTTGAAATTTAACTAAAGTTGTCAAATGTATTTCTCTCTGACATATAGTGGAAAGGAAGTATAAGGGAGCATCAAGTGAAGTCTAAGTACCTTGAAATCGATCAGTAATTGTAATGTATGTGGTTCCACTACCAGTATTACTTTTTTTTTTTTTTTTTTTACATTGATATTACAATTACTTTGGCTCAATTATTGCATTCAATTTCAATGAATTCCTACATTTTAAATACAACATTCTGCTGTTACAAATTACAAAATTCTAAATCTCAGAACATATACATTTTAATATGTATTACTAAGCTTACAGATCACCTAATCAAGACCCAGGCAGACAGTGCTGAGAGACAGACCTAATACTTGTATTTTTTGTATTCTAATGGGATTTGTTGACTGTATGAAAAATTAAGACTAAAACCATCCTTATCCTTTAAAGACGCATACGTGCATACATTTAGCTGGTGGGCGCCAATGATCCGCTGTATGGGTTTATATAATATTTAGTTTCATTAATCTGCTTCTGCTCTCTCACATCCACTTCTGCCATCTTGATTCACAGCTCCAAGTAAATTGTCTCATGTTGTTAACAGACAATTGCTCATTATCTGCCACTCCCCCAATCCAATTCTTGGGGATTATTCCTCAATTAAAGGTTATTTCGCCTCGTACTTGAGGTGATGTGGCCCTGGTTTGAACCTGCTCAAGCACCAGAGGATAAGCAAATGACCCCAGAGACGAAGAAAGAAGAACAAATCCCTCTGTTTAGCCTCCTCAGCATAAAATATTACTAATACATGAAGTGTGAAAACACCCAGGCAGGCATTCTATGAATTACTGTTAAATATAATGGCAGTGTTAGCACCGAAGAGGCAGCACTGGTAGCGCTCTTGCTATTATAGCATTATATGGGTGAATATGGGGGCCTTCTTGCTAATGAAGAGGTGGATAGGAGTTGGACGCGGGCGACCTAGCGCAGCGAACAATGTGCCATTGTCGCCGCTAAGGCTGGGCTGTCACACGGTGCTCTGATCATTACTTACCCACAGACGTCCAATGTCACGCACAATATCCCCAGGTTTGTCCTTCATAGGTTGTTGTGCATCCTCCGATCGCTTCAGCTTGCTTAATGATAACAGGCAGCAATTACACACACACACACACATACACACAAGCACACACAGTACCGTGCTGCAGAATAACAAACACATTCCCCCACCTGCCAGCTCGCCTTCTCCCTTGGCCTTTTTGTTTAGGAAAGAAGATAAATATCCCCATAAAAGAAAAAGCCTGCTCGTGATGCATTTTCAACAGTCCACTGCTTCAAATTACATGTATTTACTTACAAGTCTGAATTTATTCTCTGCCCGCTGTAGTCCGATTTGTTTTGAATGGTAAATGAAAAGGTCTCCAGTGCGATTGTGGAAATATTTTAACGCTTTGCCTCGCCAGCACAACTACCATGAACTTTGTGCGCGTATGAATGGTTTAATAAATCAGCTGAGGGGGGTGATGTTGTAGAGACAGGTGGTTTGCTGCTAGTAGGCCGCAATGAAAAGAACAGTTTATAAATTGCAGCCTCGTCTGTATAAAGGCCGCCACAATATGGTCCTGCGCTGAGGAGAGGGGATTAGAGGAGAGGCCAGGGTATTATTCACCCAGAGTGTGTGAGTTGACACTGTACTGCAGAAGTGTGCAAAGTAGTCACACTATTGGTTTCCCCAACTGGAAACGTTGGCAGTATGCAAAGCCATCTTTTGAGGCGTAGTTAGATTTCACGGGGCTGTACGCGTGTGATGTCAGCGTATGGATATCAGGGGACACGACTGAGCTGGTGTGCTGGTAGGGTGGCACGCTTATTGAGATCATGATTATAGCTGTGTCTAAACTCCGGTCCCTTTGTGACAGAGCCATTAGCAGGCTGTCACACTCTTCAGCGCGCTCTATGTATGTGACTGCTAATGCTAATACACTGACTGAAGCTCACATTCACATACTAGATTATAGCCAACACTGTGGCATTGACCCTGGGTTGTTGGGATAATTTTAGAGCAAATTCAAACAGCATAAAATCTGTTTGTCTTTTAGTTGAATTAGGTGCTGTTTTTGGCGATTGTGTTGGACGCAATATCGGCTCAGGTGCAGGATGTCATACATATTCAGGTATTCCCATTTCACCAGGCTCCAGTCCCTATACTTGTAACTCTACATCACCGGTTTATACAAGCAGGGCTGAGCAACACCAGGCTGCAAAGTCACATTGCCAAATTGATTGCCCATTTAAAAGGATTGTGGCTTTTACAAGGTTTGGCCTCCTCCAGTTGAGTGCAAATCGAGTGCCACTATATTAAGTGGTAAGATCACAGTGCTGATAGATTACCTTTGGCCACTCTGTTTAATTGTTGGACGTTGGTGGCAAACCTGTTAAAAGAAAAAAAAATGGGAAGGGGGTAAGGGAAAGAGCTAAATCGAGAATGTTAAATATTGAAGTGGTTGCCGGAGGGCTAATTAAATTAACAATGCAAGTAAACAGCCTCCTGCAAGAGCCAGAGCTACATCCTCCTCCTTTGCCTCGCTTTGTCCCTTTCTCTCATTTGCTTGTTGTGAGGAGAGATTATGGTGTGTGTTTGTGTGTGTGTTCATGTTCACAGGTACCCATGCATGGAGTGTTTAGAGGGGGTGATCCAAGGTCAGAAACCCCAGTATTAACACCATCTCCATTCCACCAGACCCTCCTCCGCGCCTTCTCCTGACCAAACTCTATCTCCACCGTGCCGTGCTGCATCAGCTCTATAATATTGTTAACCATAATCCGCTTCCCTTCCTTTACCTCTGGCCAAACAGCTCAACTGAGCTTTTAGGCTTCATAACAAAGCTGCCATTATGTATTTATTACATTGGAGTCCTAGCTTGCATCCTACATGTTTTGTCTATTTAAAAAAATAGACTCAATATTATGATACCAGTAAAACGTATATAGTATGTTGTTCTTTTTGGATGACTATATGCTATTTAAAAGAAAAACAAAAACATAGTGACTTCAAACATTGATCGTAACATTTTTTCGTATTTGTTTTCAGCCTGTATGTTTCTAAAGACTGGGACTTTGACAACTTTAACTTGAAATGACTCAGTGTGACATAATTATGTCAGTGCAGGCTTATTACTGCATTTTTCTCAAATGGAGATGTTGTAATCTGTCCCCCAGTTAGCTGGGGGATGGCTCTACTACAGTTTTTCTTTTTTATTAGTTTAAAGGTTCCATAATATTTAATTTTCCTTGGTATTATTTAAACTAAATATATCTGGGGTACCAAAGTACCAAATATCATCTCAATATAGCTATAAAAAGAACTGGTTGCTTTGTGTCTCTCATTACTATTAATGAGCCTCTCCTCTGATTGGCTGATTTGAATAGCTGTGCCAGGGGAGTGGACAGTGGCCAAGTTTAAGATAACGTACTTACTGTAAGTTTATATCCTATGAAAATTTTTATACTCATTTTTTTTATACTTAAAATGTTACTTTCTATTAATTGATACTTTTATTTGCTGTAGGCAACACTTGTCATATACTTTTTTCACATGATTTTGTGTGCTATAGTTTTACAAAAAACAACTATTCAAGTAAACTTTGAAAACAGAATCATGGTTCTTTTGGAGTTCTTTGAATGAATGTTTAAGCTGACCAGATAGATGGGCACAAGGACCTCTAGTGAGACCAGTACCGGAGTGCATATAGTAGTGTCAGATAAATGTCAATAAAATTATAGGCAAATGCAACTTTAGCTGCTGTGGAGATAAAGCAGAGGCTGGTTATAGCTTAGAAAAACTACACTACACAGCTGGAATTGATTTTTACTCTTAACATTTGCCTCGAGCAGCATGTAAACAGTTCAAGGACAAGGTAAACTTTATCATCCCAGATAGGGATATTAGGGTGGTCAAGCTGCAGAACTACAAGATGCACTCATAAATACAAATATATCTATACAACTACATAATACACACATGCACAGAGGGAGAGTATTTCCAAATACCCTTGCTCTAGTAGACACACACAATAATAGAGATGAATAAATACTTCATATGCAGTGTACTACATGATCCCAGAGAAACAAGCTCTGCATTAGCAATTAAACCAACAACATATATTGCTTTATAAAAATGTTGCATAAGGATTACCACTGCACATAGCCCTGGCAAAAATATCATTGAATCTGAATCAACCTTACCTAGAATGGATTTAACATCGGCAATCACAAAAACTCAAGTATGATAACCCTTCCGTTGGATTCTTATGAGTCTTCAAATGGCTCAAGAGGCCAATTCTAGACCCACAAATTTTATTGCAGCTGTGGGAGTTGAAGTGAGATGCTGGAAGTGGAACGTGGGAGAGACCTTTTGGTGGAGCTTCCCCTTTCTTTACAATGGGCTCCTATACTTGGCTCTTGGAGGAGTAAGCCAGTGTCTGCTTAGCTGTGACAATAGAGCTACATTTAGTACATTATGCGGTGAGTCTGTCCCACTGGGATGCAAGGAATCCCAGTGGGAGAGACTAATGATGTCCTCCCTGGAGGGTTACATTGCATGACTGCAAGTGAGATGCCACGAGGAGGATCCTCCTGTAAAACTGTGTCATCCTCTCTCAGTACAATCTCCATGTGATTGGACTGGCCTAACTACTACTTTTAACACTGTCCATCACACAAGTAGCCTGAGAGAGAAGCTTCTCAACAGTGAAAATCATAAAAAATACAACTTGGGAGCACTTGAACCTAGAAGCACCTGGGGGCACTCATGCTCATGTGCACTGAAAAAAAGATTCTCATGTCTTTTTGCCAGTGATACTGTAATAAACAAAGTTGCAGAGACCATGCTCTGCTCGGGCATTCATTAATGTTTTAGGCTTGGCCAGGATTCGTTGAAGCTACACTAATGCACAGGGAAAAATAGACTGATGTCCATTGAAAGAAATTTCTATGTGACTGGAGATCTTGATTTGTGAACACTTGTTTGCACTGAATATAGATATTGATATTATAGAAAAGACAGTGATGTTGTAGAGAATAGCACAATCATATTTAGTTTCATTGGTGTCGTGGACATGTGTGCTTGAGGCATTCATTCTCATGTCTGCACAATGATACTGTGTTGAACTTTCAGAGATCAGTGCACTGTTCAGGCATTCAATAATAAACTTATGCACAGGGAAAAATAGATGAGTTCCTTCAAAAGTTATACAGTGTGTTACAAAGTTGAAGCGAACAGAGCATTACATTTATATTCATGTTTGAGGGTTGTATAGCTTAGTAGTTCAGTCATTTGCACTGAAATTGATTTTTGCTGATCTATAAAAACACATTGTAAGGTGGTAGAGAATAGTACAATACATATCAATGTTTCAGTTGGATATGTATGTTTTATTTTATGTTTCTCTTTTTTTCTTATCTTATGAAACTCCCAAGCTGAAAATAAGTCACACTCTAGCCCTGCACACGCACCTGGAACAGATCTGGAGTAAAGCTGCTGGAAGGCAGGAGAAGGAGCTTATCCCCATTACACATTCTTCCTGGGAGCAGCACTGGACAGCTGGCACATATACCATATAAGTGCACAAAGGGTCCCCCCCCCCCCCCACACACACACTCACATTTGTGCGCTTTCTTCTGGGTAGATTTAACACTATGTTCATACACACACACAACCCTGGTGACTAGACAATGAACTAGTCCAGTTGGTGGATGGATAACTTCGGAGAACACTGGGCAGAGGTTGGGTTGGAGGGCCCACGCCACCCCGAAGAGGACAGGCTCTGAGCAGATGTGCATCTCAAGGGGCTCGTGCTTAAATCCTGTTCGACTGCTGCACCTGTGAAAGGAGAGAAGCTTAACAAATCAATTCCTCTGAGATTAATCTGCTTTCGGCTTCTTTTGTCATCCCCACTCTTGTCTTTGGTAACACACGCATTAAAGGCTAGTTCAGATCAATGATTCTCAATGAGAACAGATGCAACTTGCAAAAGAATCTCGGACTTGTGATTGTAAACATTTCGAAATCGGGTTCACATCAAAGCAGCGCAATGCTCACAGATACAGCTGACCGTTTCCATAGCAATGAGGCACACCCCATCACTTCTGCATTCATACATTGAATTAAGTGGATTAGGTGGTTTTCTGTTTGTGTTTACCTGGCAAGATAAAAGAAGAAATGGATGACAGTGACTTGACTTGATTGCCGTATTTGCGACTGCAGCGAATTGTAAGCAAGGATTTGGAGCTATCTTTGGTTACTGCATTGGCAGAGACATGGTGTCTACTCCAATCTATGTAAGAAGTTATAGACCCTGCATAAACCGGCTTTTATCAAATTCACTCGTCGGTGGGGCCATTAATTCAAAGACGAAACACCAACTTTTGGCACTGGACTTCATCTGGAGAGGCGTATTCCAGTAATTGTAAGCGTTTCAGCCACTAATGTCACTGCAGCAAATAACATGAGATGGAAAACTTAAGACTGTTATGAAAACAGAGAAAGTTCTTGAGCGCAAACAGAATTTGACGTTAAGCTTCTGAAATATATTTTTAGACCGCTGTGATAGAACTCAGGATTTATCAAGATGTATGAGAAAAGAAAAAAATAAGGGGCCTCTTTCCATCAGACCCAACTATATAAACCTTTGCTTTTATAGGGTCAATTCCTTTATATATGTTTCTCAGACTGAATTCTTGTTTGTTTAGGAGGAAAACCTGCCAAATGTTTTTTAGCCTAGAGCCTGTAAAGTCCAACTTATGAGACATTATATTCTCTTTTTGAATTTTTCTTCCCACACTTAAGGATGTGAAATTCACACTTGGGGACATAATATGTAACACTTTTGTTCCTCAATTAACGGGTAACTGACATCTGACCTGCTGTTGATGTGTGAGCACAGAGCCTTTTTGCATCATTCACCTCTACTGGTGGCAGCCATCTCAGCAGGCTGGGATCCAAGCCCCCTCCAGAGTGTGTAGTCTTTTCTCAAACATGAGCTTGGGATTTGGTTTTACTAACAAAGCCGTTTTCACAGTTTGTTGTGCTGCACATGAATATTCATGCCCAATTGCTTGTTTTTTCTTCTGTTCTCTACCTATTTTATAATATTCAAAGCATGGTTAGGCATTGTATTTAGATGACACAAGTGTTGCTAATACTATTAGGATGAGCTTTTTTTAGCTGATGACCTATGTGTATGTATGGTTTCTAAATATATTCTACTGTATAGGTATCTAAATACAAAACCTAATAATTCAGAAAGAAGTGAGGATCAATGGAATTGAATGTTGCATTGTAATCAACATTAATTAAATTAATCTTATTATTACCCAAACCTTTTTGCTATGTAAAAAATGATTCTTTCTGTAGTCTTATGCCTGCATAAACACAAGTTGGAATCACCTTATTTTCAATGGAAACGGGGCACTGCCATTAAACTTCTTCAGTGCCACGTTTCCAGTTGGTTAATTACGGCACGTTACACAACAGCAGCTAACACAACAACTCTGTGCACAAGTATGGCTCATAGGAAAACCAGAATTGGTTTTGATTAACCAATATTAATAATATAGTTAATATTATTAACCTAGGGAAGTAAACACAGTTGTGCCAAACAAAAAAAAAAACATAAGTTTAATGAATGGTTAAAATCCACATTCAAAAATTAGGTGGATAAGATAGACTTGATTATCCCAGTGGGAAATTTGTTGTGGATAAATAAATCCATATGGGTAGATCCAGTATTGACTCTTTTATTGTCCATATTTTATCAATGTCAATATTTTATCAATTATTGATATATTGCAGCGAACATTGATGCTAATGGCCATATTAGTTTCCCATAATGCTTTGTGAGACTCTTTCTGAGGCAGATCCAGCCAGAAATAACTCTTCTTCTTTTTACCTACCGCTAATTACTCTGCAGTTATTTTAGTGAGCACCCTTCAACGGAAGATCAGTGTATGTCTCTGACAGGATGGGCGTGGCTCTCATCATGATGTTGGGGCGTCCATCATGACCCTAGTAAGAACACACTAAAGTACAGCAGTAAAATATACAGACATTATTGAAATGCACATTCCCATTTGCATCATCATAAAAAAAGATACACATATACAATAATTTGATGAACAAGAATACATCCATGAAATCATCAGGTTTGGAATTTGACAGATTGCAGAATTATATTTGTACATTAAAAAAAATAGGATTCTCTGTATTTATAATTTCAACTAAAGTATTACAGAAGTACATGAATAGAAAAGACAGCTACAATCTGGGATTTACCTACTTGTGGCCTCTATAAGCTAAGAGGGGGAAAAATGCACATAAACAGTTGCATCTTAAAGGCTTTATGTCTAACTTGCGATTTTCATTATTTTGAAAGCTTCCAAGTGTATTTCTTGAAGGTGGTGATTGATATTTAGGCCCCCACTGTCTGTTTGACTGACTTTATAGAATTTGTTTTTGAACTGACAACATTCAGGAATGGAAACAAAGCCCAGTAGCCATCGCTTTTGTTTTTAACCACTGTAAATTTGTAATGAACAAATGCTATCTGTGTGCAGTATTTTATTTACTCAATCATGAAATAATGCTTTTTAGTGAAGCTTTCTGTGAAGCCATATTATAGATAATAAATAGTAATATAAATAATATAGTATGGATGAAATAACATAAGGACAGCAAAGACGCTTAACTCCTGGACATGATTCCCTATTTCTAACAATCTTTTGTTAGACTTGAATCATATTGGACTTTTTTTTCTAAAGCAAATCCCTTTTTCTACCACTGAAAGGGATTTGGTGTTAATAGAAATCATCCAAAAAAGAGGCCATTCTTTTGACTTGGGAACAATTTCAGTGCATAAGCACCCACACATTCAGACTGTACGTATACCAGTCTGAACCAAAAAAGTATGACTTGTTGGTCATTCTTTTAACAATTTGAATGTTGGTGTTAATACATTTGATCGATTCAGGGCCTAATGCCATTTACCTCCTGTACGACTGTGTGCGGTAACTGGGTTGAGCAGGTGTAAAGTCTTGGTAGACTAAAACCATGCCAGAAAATGTACCTCTGACTGGGTGAACGACTTAATGGTGATCCTTCCTCTTTTTTAATGCCCCCTCCCTATTTCCTCTTTCTCACTCACCTATTGCTAGCTATCTAGTGCTGCATTACCTTCAGCTGTTTTTAGTAGGGGATTAACATAGCATTAACAGCTTACACCGTTTTCCTCTGTTGGTCTCTCACCCCCCACCCCCCCAGCACCTCTCCCCAAACCTTTTACTTTTCAGAGTTAAAATAGGGGATATGATTTTTCATGCAACATCAGAGCAAAGCCAAAATGAAGATGCCAGTTACATTAAGAGATATTCCACAGGGAGCTGGAGGCGAAGCACACTGCTTTGACTGAGAAACAGTGAGACGCTGTGCGGCGCCCCCAGAGGACCAGCCTACTGTCTGATGTTGATTTAGCTGTAGAACACTGGTTATTCCCGCATGCCACTGAATCTAGTTATAACTGTGTGGAATTAATTCGGCAGGCCTCTACAGACAGAGAGAGAGAAAAATGTGGGGGGCGGGGGGTTATTTGTATTGAGGTGACTTTCTTTGGTCTCGAATGATCTCAACAGCTACTAGATGGCTTGTCATGAATTGCCATTAGAAAGTTGACATGTGTGGTTCGGAATGTAAGTCTCAACAACTGCTGGATGGCAGGCAACTGCAGGATTGTGAAAATCTAAAGAATGGTCAGAGCCTGTAGGAGAAAAGCACGTGTTGCTGTCAGATGCTGAATCCTTTTTTTTCTTTTGCCTTATGTGCGCTTCACTTTCCTGCACAATAAAGTGTTGGATTATTTGTGTTCCCCCAGCGTTCACTCGATTTAGTACAACTTATGCCTGTGGCGCTGTAGCTTTTCCCATTCGTCCTGTCCTTTAAGGTTGCTTGCGTGTGCGTATCCTTTTTTACGGCCGGTTTGCGTCGGTGAACTCCAGCGTGAGCCTTGTTTAATTGCTGTTGATGCACAGCGGGTAGAGTTCCCCCCGGGCGAGGCCTGTATGCATGGTGGCTCAGAGAAGACATCTGCCCCATCAACCACCTCAATGCCACCAAACACACCGCCCCTCCTCCCTTCAGCAACACAGAGAGCTCCTGTGGATCAACATTACATGTGTAACGGTTCCCCACAGAATCTCTCTTCATCGCCTCTGTCACACAAGTTAAACAGTGAATTGCACAACCTGGGAGTTTTTGTAGTGACGAACCGCAATTACAAGGTGTAATTAATGGTGTTGGATTGTTAATTTTATGTCAACTAGTTTCTTGTTATTACAAAACCCTGCTTTTAATGTTTTTGAAGGTATTATTTTCCTTTTGTACATGTGTACAGGCCATAGTTGATTTTTATTTTAATGAATAAGCCTCTCTTTTTGAATACTGAAATGATTTGTACCTGTATAGTACAGGTGCAGATGCTTTCTGTCACAGAAGATGTGGTAAGCAGCACAGTTTAACAGCAAGCAAAATGATATAAGACTGCAGTTTATGGCAATGGTAGCCCTCTTCTGGAAACCTCAAGTGACTTGCACAGCAGGGGTCAGAGGTCACTTGCTCTCATAGTCCTCGACAAGCTGCAGCTGATTGCCCTTGTTTCCCTGAGGAAAACTGAACACCACAAACAGAGCTCCCCACGAGAAAACAAATTGTCCGTCCAATGACTCCTGTCATTTTGAACACTCCTTAAAAGCCTGAATCACTGGCTGAACCTTTATGGACACCAAGTTCCTGCTCCCTGAGCTGGAGGGCGATTCCAATACTGCGACGGGAAATGAATTGAGATGCATTTATCGTTCAGGATTAAGTAGTCGATTGTCAGATATGGAGAGTGTGTATGTGTTTATGTAAGAGTTTGAAAACATGGCATGAAATGAAACATCTGTCTTTCTCCGTGTGTTGCTCCAGGGCCTTAGGAGACATTTATAGCAAGCAGCAAAGCAACAATTTCGTTTGTCATGTAAGTTACCAGAACCACGCGATAAAGTTACTTCAAGGCGCCCCCCACCCCATCTTGTCAAAAGCTGTACAGTGGTATTTTATGGCATATACAGGAAATAAACTGCAATCATCACACCAGCAATACACCCGACAGGAATAGGTTCCAGATTCATTATGTCAAGATGAAGCCTCATGCCTTTTTCCCCTCCCCTCCTACGTCTTCGTGCTCAAATGGTAAGTCAATTTGTTGGCTTTGTCAATCCCAGAGGACTTTTTTGAATATGTCACATCAGCGTTAATTGCCATAGACATATGAAACTGTGGCCCCCTTCTTGCTGCTCCTGTATTCGACAGCCCCCCTCCCCAGCAGCAATGACACGAAATGCTCCCCTGTGTTCCTCTTTGCACGGCTCCTCTGACGATGTATTCTAAACAGGCTTTGACAAGACAACCTACGGTATGTTACAGACTTTGATGATCACTCCCTTCTCTGCTCAGACAAGGAGGACATTTTGTCAGTAAACACAGTTGAAAGAGAGGAAAGTCTCCTTGCATTATCTGATGTGGAGTTCAGCACATTACAGGGTAAATGAAAGATGGACAGTTTCCTTGGGGATAGCTCAAAGGTCAAAAAAAAAGTTTTTAGTCTAAGTAAATCTGCCTGTGTGAAGTGAAGGGACATGTGTCGGCACGAGCCTAGAGCTGGAGTCATGAGCGAGAGGCTTTTTGGTTGGCAGGGAAAGAATCATGTACCCAAGCCATCATCACAAGACAGAGGACTTTCTTCACCTTTTAATTTAACATGGGAGGAAACAGAGTGGCGCCAGAGGCCCAATGCCCTTAATCAAGCACTGTAAGGTCAATAGAGAATGCTGGACTACTGTTAAAATGGAGTCTGTCTAGATGGTAGACAAAGTGAGAATGAATGAGTGAGGAAGGAATGTTCAAGGCTTTTAAGAGCTCAGATTACTGCCGGTTGCTTGTGGAAACTGCTGCTTCCAGCAAACATCAGGGACATGTGAATAAAATGGATACAAAGAAAAAAACTGAAAATGTGAGTAAATGGGGGTGTGGGGGGGTAAATGTCAAAGTGTCATTTGTCAAAGATGAAGAGAGGCTCTCCAAAATAAACACTTTTTTTTGCTAACAGTCCATGGGCAATGTGGTAGTATTAAGAGTAAACACAGGGAATGGTCTTTTCATTGATTTGCTGGTGTAGAAGGGCCCAACATCCAGCATGAGCTGATAGGGCCAAGCACAGAGCTTGTAGAGACAGCAGCAGAGATTGCACTCTGATGAAAAAAAAGGTGAACTATACAGCCATAAAACATACAGAGATGGTATCTGGCATGGTGTACAAGAATAGGTTGATGGTGCCGGCCGGTGTGTGACTGTATGTGTTTGGGACAGGTGCGCAGTGATTTATTACCATTGCAGGGCTCAGCAACAAGTCAGCTGTTAGTGTTTTGACCAGGTGGCCAGGGACAAAGAGGGCATTCCCCCTCCAGAATAGGCTAGGATTCAAACTGTGTGTGTCTGTGTTTGTGTGTGTGTATGCAAATCTGCATGTGTCTAATTTAGCTGTCTCCACAAGGACACACAGAATCAAGCTGCTCTTTCGCAGTCTTCAGCAACAATTGCAGTGCTGTGCATACGTAGGGAACGGCATGCGGTGGCCATTTCCTCTAAATGTGTCAACAGGATGCAGCTCTCACACTGTGCCTCCCAGAAGATTGATAATGAACGATTGGCTCATTAACAGAGACTATTAGCCATGTCCACATGTGCAGTCCCATGAGTGCGTAGAACACTCGCTGAATGGACATACTACAATATGAAGACTAATTGCCTTTGAAGACAGAGTCTGTATTTTCTCTTCTAATTCTCCCAGGGCCCAAAAGCAGGCCTTAAGTCGGCAATAATTGCTGCAATTTTTTGTGTCATTTACTTATTTACAGAGTGGCATTAGCTTCCCGGGACCTTTTCTCTCAAAAGATGTCAAATTTCACTGTACTGTGCAGAAGTCTGGAGTTGAGACCATTGTACCTGCACTTTGGTCAACTTGTACATTTACAAGAAGACACCAAACCCAATTATGCTATTTGCACTCGTCAAGCATGTTCATTGTTCATGAGTTGATAATTGACCCTTCTTATGTCCTGCTCCTTTCTGTAATTGCTCCAACAGTTGAGCTAGCTTGGTACCCGTCAGCCAGGTTTTCTTACTCCCTGTTTATAATAATAGTAATAACATTGGATTTAGAAAACGGCCATTTGATTGACATGAATGACTATTTGCAAAAAAATACCAAGACCAATGTCCCCTTGAAACTTACAGATTGTAGGGCTACATGCCGTCCCAAGTGAACTTTTGGTGATATTAATTGGATGTGAAGCATCCTAACGAGCAAAGTTACCGGAGTAAAGGTAAAAAAAAATAGGTAATCACTTTACTGGTCCTCAGAAGGACAAAACGGGACACATGCCCAATTTTTATTATGCTTGACCTACCTAGCAACAATACATAAGGGGGGGTGGGACTTAGGGTCAATTTCCAAATAGGATGGATGATACAAAATACCTCAACATCACAATGAAAAACTTGTTTGACACTTTGGGACCTTGCAAAACTTGCAATACAGTAAACAAGGAAAGTAAGCAAGGACAGCCGTCTATAAAATGTCATTTCCCCGGCACAATTTCAGTCAACACATCATTTTAATTGCATATCAACTTTTGTTTCACCATGTCACATGACCTTTACATCAATCTTACTTCAAAATTTACCCAGAAATATCCTCCATCACCTGAGCTCCATTGACTTTTTCAAGGAAACCAAGTCTTTGTTGTTTGTGCCAGGCTTGCATGCATTTGACCTCTGACTCAACTGAAATGCTGACAGAGAACACCGGAATGAGATTAGAAAGGAAAAACTGAGAAAAAAGATCTCTCTGCTACAGGCTTTGTTTGTGGGTAGCTGGTATTACCAGAACAACATATGGCCACCAAGCTGTAGATTCACTGAGCTCAGATATACATTATGTTGGTCAATATTCTTTCAAATGACATTGGCAGGTTTATTGCGTGAGGAATTTACCAATTTACAGAGCTGAAAAATCACTTATTGCTATTGCACTGTTTGCAGTAATGTATCAGTATAGAACTCGTTTGAAAGGTTTTATCAAGTGCTTAGTATTAAAATGCATCACTCTGGACTATGCTTGGGCAAGATGGAACTGCTCATTATTACTAACAAAGATGCACATGATTTCAGACTGTGGAAAGATATACACATTATCCTTAGTGTAAAAGGAACAACAGGCAAAGTTACAACCCAGCATTATATCAGTCGTGATGCTATGTGTGTTTTCTTACGGGACAAAGAACACATTACTGTACATTATCATATATATTTGCTGTGGAGTTTTTGTCTTTGTATAGCACCTTTTTATAGTCTTTTGTCCAGTCAAAGTGCTTTAGTGTGTATTCATTCACAGACTAATGTTGGTGACTGCCATAGAGTGTGCTCATTGGAATGTAACCTAATCATTCATAATTCAGGGGTGAAGTATCTTGACCAAGGGCAGTTTAACATATGGGCTGGAGGAGCCAGAAATCAAACTACCAATCCACCATTCTTCAGCATTCATACTGCTCTACCTGCTAAGCTACATCCGCCTTACAAGGTTTACTGATTGGAGTGGGAAGTAAAGATGCGGTATGTTCCATCACAAAGTTATTATCAGATGGTCATTGAGGTTGACTGTGTCTGACGATTTCTGTAACTTTCCAAAAGTAATAATCTGATTTTCATACCCACTCCAAGCAACCATTGACCAGGTTGAAAGAAGGTGGAAAAAATGCATGAAACTTCCCTCTGGAACACGACAGACAATATATTTAAAAAAAAAAAAATCAAATCAGGTCCAAATAAGAGAAACTTTTGAAACTAAGGTGGTTATGGATGACTTATTTTTGAGCAGAACCTTCCTCCTTCCATTGGTCCCAAGACAGTAAAGTGTGGAAAACGGACCTAAGCTTGCATCTCCTATTTCCTCCTCCTTTTTCCTCCTAGTGACAGGTATGATAAATAACAAGTCATGTCTTGCCAGTATGATATCAAGTCTTTAGAGGAAAAAAGGACATTCCCTCCTTTCTTGTCTGAAAATGACTGAGTTAGAAAAGGCAACTCTGATTTTCTGTCCAAATTCCCAGTGACTGTTTGGACACATGAAAAGACATCTTGCTGCGTGAGTGCACGAGTGAGAAGAGACCTTGTCTTCTTGAAGCCCCCCTGTGGTAATTTATGACGTCTGTTCCAGGCCTGTCATTACCTCTCCACCAATGATTCCTTCCCTGTCCCTCATCCACGAACAGAGACGATGAGATAATTAATGCATTTGTGAGTCCTCACACTTCCCTGACACACTTGACTCCATTTAATAAATGATGTCCCATATTTTCCCATTCATTATAATGTCATTAAGACGTATTAATTCCCCCTGCTGCTTTAACCTTTTAGCCTGTGTTACCACAGTAGCCCCTCTAAATGGCTAGCCCCAGTTCCTTGTTCTACACCTCTCACATGTTGTACCACTTAAATTACAGGGCCCTACATGGACTGTTACGCAATAAGCCCATTTAGCAATAAATGAGGACAACACTCGGTGATGATTGCAAGCACTTGCACAGAAAGCAAGTGTTTTCAGATGTTTTACAGAGTGCATAGAAGTCAAACTTGAGAGAACACATTAACTACTTTCAGCCTGCAGGTACAAGGAGAGACTCCTTTGCAAGGAAAAAAAAAACAGTGACAGTCTGTTGACCCAATTCGAAGACCACAGTTCCACAGAGCAGATGTAAGCGATGCTCTTTTTGACAGTGTACAGTGTTAAGATGCCTTTGGCAACATTGGGTCCGATGGTTATGAGGAACATGCAGATCTGTGATTCATTACCCTGCATGAGAATGAGTCTATGGGAAAATTTGGAATTTTGGAGTCATTTATTACCACTTACACATTTAGCTCAGTCTGGTTTTACATGCAGTAGAGCAGATCTGTTCATTTCCCTGCAGTGATAAATGTCCTTTTTTAGATTTTCTTTTGGATTGGCTTCATACGGAGGGAACGGATAGAGCATCCGTTGGCCCAGTGACCTGCCAAGCATACAGCAGCACCTTGCATAGATTTGCAGCAGCAAAGAGTATGTGGAAAATCCAAAAGGGGCGGGTGGCTAGAAAAGAGAGGTAGAGAGCTGATGGTAGAGTGTGTGTGTATGACTAGCTTATGCCCTTGAATTGGCCTGGGACCACCAATGCTTGACTCGTTTAACTGCTCATTTATAACAGGTGGGCAGCATTAAACACTGCAGGTCTGAAGTCTGATCTCCCAATCCCTATTCATGCCTTAATCATAGCCGACTAAAAACCTAATCTATCTCCAGATCAGTGGCCAGGGACCCATTTTATCTAGCCCTACTAAACATATTGTGGAGAAGTCCATTTGTTTTGAATTGCAGCTATTAATCGTCAATTCAAACGGGCAACTGCGTTGTGGTTGGGTTAAAAAAATGTATGAAAAGTTCACCTGCTATGGTTATGATCCCTGATGGTAGTACAGTACAAAAAATGAACGTTTGCCCATGAGTCTTCATCTAGTCACAATAAACAATCACACATTTTAGAGTCTGTATACAGCCAGACGCTAACATTTCCTCAGCTGGTTTGAGAATGCCAAGATTTTACCTTTCATTCTCCTTACTTTTTTGGGGGGGGGCACTTATAGGTGAAGAGTTGTGGTCCCATGATTTCATGATTTGAAAACATTTCTACATCCAAGGAATATACTGTATTTGATACAGCTCAAGAACTTTGCCAAGCTAATATAAATTCATTTAAATCCTCCATTACCTTGATTTTGTTATACAGCACCGATCCCAGTACAAGATATTACATCTTTTCCATCACTGTTATTTGGAGTAAAAAATGCTCTAGGACACCTTCAATTAGAATAAAGTCATCATGGTTCTACAACCCATAACTCTTTCTGTGTTAGTGCCAAATCTCATTTTACACTCTCTGACAGAGTACTGTGAGATTTGAATATCCTCTTTCCCTTGTGTTCTGGCACTACCGCAGTTTCCTCCAAAGGCACCAACATGAATTTTCATCTCCAGTCTTTGCCTTAAATAGACAAGTCCATAGTCTACTACCCGACCTAATGCTAATATGTACGGTTTGTTGCTCTTCCTTTTGCTCTGATAACTTGTGATGCAGACATACGACTAAAATCCTTCATCCGGGTAATTTTAAGATATTTTTAAAAATTAGATGTAAACATGGCTTTGTCAAAATATGGCTTAAAATTTATAAAAAGTGATTTCATACTTTATTCATGTTCAGCAGACAATACAGAAAATTACATCAGCTTTGCATCCCATTTATATGCCTGCTTTAAAGAAATTTGGGGGAAAAAAATCATGACAAAACAATGATGCATGCACACAGGGATTTCATATCATGATATCCCATGCACTTGCATTAAATTAACAATTAAAACAAACAATTGAAATGCATATAACACAGATTTAGTCATTTTTAGACAGTTTAATCTGCAAAAATTACATATTGTATCTTCCATCATATGCCACCTAAAAATGTAATTATGTAGTGTATGTGAAATGTACATGAATACATATTCTTGATAAAGTATAGTAAGTAGGGCAATTTAGTTCCAGAAGTGTAAAATAAAGAACTTTTAATAGTTAACTAATTTAGTCAATTTCATGTTCAAGATTATTATGTATTTGCCAGGGGACACTTGGCATAAATTAATGTTTTGAAAATGTATAAACCAACTCATGACTAACAATTTCTTAACCGTAATCAACTTCCCTGGTATTTTTAATTTTGGCACTCCCGGGATGACAGTTATTTTATTTATTTATTTTTTTATTTTTTTTTGGGGGGGGGGGTCCTGCACACAATCACAAACATGATTTCAAATCTGCCTCTTGCTTATATAGACATAACCCCATATGTCAGATGCATTATTTGGATCGCCCTGCATTTGGATCCCCCTGTTTTTGGCCCTGTTCAGTAAATTAGCCTGAGCCAGATTTCAGGGAACGGCTGTATATTATCTATCAGTTTGGCAAAGGTGTCTTCCCTGCATTTTTTATGCCTCACTGTCCATATGGGGATATGCGCACTATTTGGTTCAGCCCCACTGTATAATTTATCCGAGGCGAACTAGTGCCATACATCACCACATGTATTATTCATGGATAATATGTTCTTCGTAAATGACAGTAAATATACTGGTGGGTGTGAAGAATGGTTTGGCAAACTGCCTCACCCTCGCCACCATCATCCACCTCCCCTCGCTCGTTAGATTGTGTTATTTTGTGGCCGTTACCTTGTAGACAGCTGGACAATCCCTGGATTTTCTGTCAGTCAACAAATGCTTCAGTGTCTTTTGCCCAAAGTGCTATAACCCCAGCATGCCCCCCCCTTTATTCTTTGTAACAGAGACTGCAGCATCAAAATGCGTGCACTGCATCCTCACATTACAGTTGACTCTGGCATGAGCAACCTAAGGTTCCTTTTGGTATTTAGCAGAACAGCTTTGTGCCACTTTTACCCTGAAATGTTGTGTGTATGTGTGTATTTGTGTGCACATGTGCGTGTGTGCACATGCTGCATCCAGTTTCAGTGGATCCTTGACAGTATCACGCAGCCAATAAAAGACCACCTGTTCCAGTGTGCTAATCTAATCCGGCCTTGCACAGACTTGACGGTATTTCTTCCAGTGTCACGTTCCATTGGGCACCCCCCCCCCCCCACCCCCACTCCATGGCAAAAGCCAGGCCTAGTTGTTAACAGAGCACCCCTGACATACAATGTGACAATTTCACGCCTAGCCCCTAATCCAGCTGACACTGCTATCGACGCTCCTTTAATTGCCCTGTAAGTTTTTACTTTTTTTTTTTTTTTTTTAATGTTGAGGAATAGAAAGAACCGTCAAATCTGTTCCTGTGCCTCTGCTTGTCTGTCAGACTGGCTGTCACCTTGTTATGATTAATGTATTCCCAGGCATGCACATTTTATTGAGAAAACACACCTTTCTCCAGACACAAGACTGCTGTGGAGTCCTATCACGTTTTTTCTCACCAAAAAAATCCCTTATATTGCACATGGCAAATACATATTTCAGAAACAACTACTTAAATTCATCTTTCAGGGTGTTGAATCAGCTTGTCTCCATTTAATTCGGTTTTCTCTCAGGGCACTTTTGGAGTGGAGTTGAAGTGTACCAAATTGAGATATAGATTTTTCTGTCTCTTTGAGCTAGAAATAAGATCACTTGAAGAGTTTGTGAGAGGCGGGTTAGGGATCATATGTGTTAAAGTTAGAGAATTAATTTTGTCCACCTTTTGCACAGTCAAGAAAGCACATTGTACTGCATGAACGCATAATACTCCAAAAAATATGAAGATGCCAGGGTACTGTAGGGTGCTTTCTCACTCTACAAATCATACTTATCTTGCATCTGAAACATAATTTAATATAAATGATAAATTCAGGGTTAAGATGAACCTATAATCTGTTTACTGTATTTACAGGTCTAGTGAATCCACTTTATTATAAAGGCATATTCAGTTGTCTATTAAATAATGTTTGTCGTGTGCATATATTCTGCAAAGTCTTACTTTTTTCTGATGTTGCCATTCTACAAAATGCATAGCAACAAACAGCCATGTTGTTACAGGCAAGCATGATCACAAGATGGGTAATAATGTATGTCAGGCTATTTCAGCAGCATTCATTTCGCATCCGAAAACAACAACAACAAAAAACATTTTGAAATGAAGCCTGTATGGAGTGAAAAAAGAAACAGAACTTCAGATGGCTTCACCAATCTCATTCTCACTGGGGGTCTTACAGGGGCGACTAGCTACTCTTCCCTGAGCCCGCTAGCGGATCAATATCAGGAATCAGGCCATTACGCTCCTTTGAAAGCACTACGTGCACAATCGATATGTTATTATTTTTCATCTGGCTGTATTTAATACCCTCATTATTATTTCCTCTCACTGAACAGGGAGGAAGCTATTCCTGTCCCAACTTGACTCATTTTTTTTTTTGGCTGTCTGGGATTAGACCTCATTTACATGGTTGTGGTGATATGTGTAGTGGGTGGTGCTCCCTGTGCATATTTTTGTGAGTTTTGTTTGGAGTCCTCGAGGATCGCTTGTACGCTGTTAGAGATAGCATGCGGTCTTTTTAGATTTAGGTGATTGTGTTGCATCCTCTCCGAATACATCCAGAGAATCACTGCACCAAAGAATTTTGTGATGATGAACCAGGCTCTGAAGAGCATAGTGTATGTACAGTAGTTCACATATTTTAATGAACTACATTTTCATTTGCTTGAAGCACAACTCCATGATTGTCTTTGACTGGTGAGGATGATTGACAGCCATGACCAGAGGTTAACTGAGGAAATGAAATTCAATATAAATGGTCCTTTTAGATTCGGTGCATAATGTTTAATGTCTTCATGGACTTCATGTTTGCAAGGGCAGTATGGAATCGTAATATATGCGTCGGACTGTGTTTTTCTTTAATCTTTATGGGAAATCACAGTAAGATCAAATGTGCATTAACTCTCCTGCAATAAAGCACTTGATGTATGCCAGAGCTGCCACGAACCAGGTGTGAGCTGAAGCTCATGCATGACACATGCTGTGTCCAAAATGTATGTAGCGAATTAACTGGTAATACTCATTTTAATATAAATGAGCTCTCTCATAATGATGTGAAGGTACCCTCAACGCAGCGGGAGACTGGCGCAGGGAGAGAGAACGGAAGGGCCCAGTTAGCAAATGACAGTTTGGTGATAAATCATCTGTAATTAAACACTTTGGAAATATATGGACCACAGCAGAGGAAGGGGATAGGGGGCTGTTAGGTGGTAGGTGGGTGGCATGGTTGCCCATCTTGGTGGTCTGTTAATGAATGCGAAGGAGACAATTGGACGAGTTTTCTGTTGAATTGTCCTGATCAGATAACCTGGAGCTAAGCCTCTGTGTTCATTAATCAGAGGATTGTTCCCATAGCTCTCTCTCTGGTTTACCAATAAAAAGCTCTTCTGTGGTAAAATTTGGCTGTGTCCAAGCATAGGCCTTAACCACACTTCTCACTCATGGTGAAAGATTAATTGCTCTGGATCAAAGTCACATAAGCTGCACCAGTAACTGTAATAGACTCTGAGTAGAGTGCTTTCTTTACAGAGGGGTGGAGGGAGCTCTTTGCTCCTATTATCTTGTCTTTTCTTGTTCCTGGTGCGGGAAATTTAGTTCTATACCGTGTTTTTTACTTTCCGCTGGTTTGGAGAACAAGCCTTCAATGTCAAGCAGTGGTGCGGACGAAGGCTGAACATGGAGCGCTATCACAAAGTAGCAATTGAAGTGTAGGTCATAGACTGGCTTATTGGGAAGGAGTATAAATCAGAGAGGACAAGTGACAGAGATTAATGCCAGCCAAGCCCACGGAATAACCCTTCCATCCCACTCCAGCCTCACCCTAAAACAACTTCCTGATAAAGCCACCAATGTGACACTACACAAGGTACAATAATAGAAATGCATTACTCAAAAGCCCTTTGAGACATGTAGATAGGAGAGCAGTGCCAAAGGAGAGATGTAGAAGACTACCTGGGCAAAATAATATTTTTATGTCCTTCAAAGGACAAATGGTGTTCTCTCAGACAGTATGAACGGGTTTAGAGGGTTTATGACCCCTATCACAGTCACTTTCAGAGCGGATGTTCATTATGTGGTCATATTTACGATGTCCGTTAGTAGAGGCCAATATCTGTGATATATTTTTAAGTATCTGTGGTAGTTAGGCTTTTGCTGAATTATCTTTAGGAATTCTCATATTCTCTTTAAGACACGGCTGTGCTGAATTACTTAGCCAGTACTTCATTTTAACCATTTAAGTTAAACTTAATACCTACTGTGTTTTGATTTATCAGATCTAACTAATCTGATCTGTCGGCAGGTATTAATCTTATCATTTCTGGGCAAATTGTGACAATTTCCCTTAAAGAAATGCAATTTATTTGTTACATTGCATTGCAACCTTTCAATGTTTCTTTTGAAATTTACTCAATCATTCATGTACATAATCGTAACTACAAATCCCACCACGTTTCATCTACCTGCCTAATTTTCCTGTAGGTCAATTTGTGAGATTTCCCTCTAAATGTGCTGGATTTAGACAAGCTTGCACAGTTGTTTATTGAGTGTGTGTGTGTGTGTGTGTGTGTGTGTGTGTGTGTGTGTATATATATGTGTGTGTGTGTGTGGATAGATAGATAGATAGATAGATAGGCAAGGTATTCACTCAGTCTCACTGCTTTTGAAGTTCTGCTTCAAAGTCCCCTCAGTTCTGTATTTTTTGTATCATTCCCATGAATCTATCCTGATGGTAATCTGATTTTGCGTCTGATTTATTTGCAGTAGAAAAGGAGAGGAAGTGAGTGGAAGCTTTTCAATGAGTAGCCTGGCAGCGGGCAGCACCACTGGGCAGCATGCAATCAGCTTGGAAATGAAGTGCCATGTACTCTCCTTGCAATTCATACACACATATGCACAAACACACACGTGCACAGACACACACACATGCACAAATTGATCCAGCAAACCTCTCAGTTTACCTTCTCTTTCAACTCTCATCTTGTTCTCTTTTATTTACAGGGGCACTGTCCTTGCCCCCTCCCCACCCAGCAATCCAGAGCCATCCATTATATTCCTTGACTCTTTAATTTGGTCGGCAAATTTAATTTCCAAATTAATACGGTACCATTTTAATGCAGGTCTCAGAAGATAAATGTGCTTTTTGTGCTGTGTGTTTGATTGCTGACTTTGAAGAAGCAGCCTCTGTGTGGAGAGGCTGAGGGATTGACCTCTGCAGTCCCTGATTTCAGGGAGATGTGAGCTATCATAGTTGTTAATACTCAGTCATACCTGTATAAATCTGTCACAACTTTTTTTCTCCTGCTTCAGCAATTTCCATATTTAGTCTTTATTTAGTTTGCATGTTCTAAATCATGCCCAAAAGAATTAGAATACTTGTCATGGATTGTTGTTTTTTGTTCTTTCCTGCTGAGCATCCAAATGCATCAAAATGGCAAATGCAGGTCATGCAGGCAGTCATTCCCTGTATTGGTGCTGGTGCTGATTGTAAATGAGTAGAGTCAGGAGTGCTGAACTGAATGCCAAATGCATTTACTGTATTACATCTGCAAATAATATTAACTGCACCTTATGCCACATGAACTTAATAACAGCTACACCTAACTGGAGCATATAGTTTTGACTATTTTTGCATGTTTGCACAGTATTTTGATTATATTTGACTGTTTGAAGAGCTGATGCATACTTGGGCATTTCTCACATCACTTGTGCTTTCTTCTTTTTCTTCTATGTTTTCTTTTTCTTCATACTGCTGATACCGGAAATACGTCACAATACTGACATTCAGTACATTCAAAATGCTGTTTAAGGTGGAATTCAGACAAATGATGTCCCAGAAAAATCACTTTTGGCAAAGGCTAATTGCTATTTAAATTGCATGTCAATCTATTGAGTTTACATTTAACAAATGATGTGTATGCTACGATGTAGCATACACCTGGATGTGGGTACTGCTTAAGACTGGATTTTCCCCCCACTTAGTTTTCCCCCCTCCGAGTTATCTGGGCTTGTTGCCAGGGTGCCAGAGATTAATTTATCTTGTTTGATGAACTGCAATTGTTGATAGAGTGGAAAATGAAAATGTTTTTTAAAAAACCTCCAAGGTGTAACTTTCCAAGAGTGCTCTAACAAAGCGAGGTGAACAGAGGCGTACTGGAGGCCCAGCACGCTCCGATCATGTTGGCGTCGGCAGGATTGTGAAAAGGCATTAATTGGGGAGCATCAGGTTATCAGGCTGAGGAACAAATCTTCACAGAAGTAATCAAACTGTGATGAATTAAAGGAAAGTGCTAATCCCTTGTGTCCAGCGATGATAGAACTAACCCTCAAGCTTAGCTGATAGCTTTATTCTGATAAAGAGTTAAACAAAAAACAACACAAATCCAGGCTTTATTAGCATCAGCATATTAAGCATCGTCGAAAAAAGGGGGATGAAAATGCAGACGGTGCCAAAAATGGAACAAGAAGCTTGAGTGGAATGAAAATGTAATCACTCAAACACTCAAAAGCTTTTGGAGAGGATGCTTGTCTAGCCTACATGCTGATCTTCTTTGGTAAATTACATTTGTCAGACTTTAAACATTTCGGTGGTTGATTTGATGGCTTGAGTGACTCGATATAAACAGCATCTTGTACCTTGGATAATGTGAATAGACAATATTTTCAGCAAACACATCCCACTAGTGAAGAAAAGGTTTGCATCTAATTTGTCTGCGCGCTGATGCTGATTGATGCACACTTCAAAGTGTTTATACAGTTGACTTGATGGACATCCTGATCTTAAGTGAATTGAAACTTTTTTTCCCCCTTTCTCTTTCCAGTTATTATTGGCCTGTGTCATGCACTCCTGTGCCCGTCACTACAGGGGGAGCCATGTGCTACCTCTGATACAGCAGTCAGTTCTGTGGTGGTGGGCAATTGGTACGCACAACTACCACTTGGTCAGGTTCTGGAAGAGGTTTGTCTAAAACCTGACTGGTCAAAAGTTGCTTTATTATTTAAATACCATAATCTAAAATATCCCATTTAAAAAAGGTCAACTGTTGTGTTACTACAGTCCATGTAAATCTTCATATTGCCAAAATTTAAATGTAACCAGAAAAACTGTAAAGATCTGCAGATCAGAAAATGCTTGAATAAGTTGTTCGTAGAACCGTCATATCACTTGTTTTGGAAGACCATGATAAGCAACTAAATTTGCGGTTTAGATTTGAAGACATGTTGGTTTGATGAGGTGATTGGCCATGGTTAAAAACACAACTGTCAAGGAAGTGCCTTATTACCTCCACCCGATTCACCCCTGTGAACTCTTGTTCACAGAAACTGACTTTAATTACCTGTAGAATCTAATTAACAAGGTTCAGGTGTCACATTGCACAAGGAAAAAAAAAAAGACCAGGTGTTCTACAATCTACTAATTTCTTGTAATATTTGAACCTTTCCTCTTTTTTCCTCAAGTCTGCAATTCTTGTAGTACAACATCGAAATGCTAAGACAACACACCGATATCTGTTTTTGCATCTTTAATATGTGAGGAAACCTTGGAATTTGCATATTATTTTCTTTTTTTTGTAGCACTCACACCAGTGATTGTTAGAAGTATATCTCTTTATCAGCCTCATCTTCTCACCACACGTGTCTGAACATGAAGACAGGAAGTGAAGGACATCAGGCAGCCAAAATCAACCCCTTTTTTTTATCTAATCTATTTGTCCAATCGACCTGTCAGGAGTGCCACAATCGCTCAAGGCAACATTTCATTTAAAAACAAAATGCTTAAATTTAATTTCAAGTGCCTGCAATATGATGATGTGCCAATACATATTCCTATTATCTACAGTGGATCGTATGGTGTTCTCGGTTTTATCTGGGATTTAACTTGGATATGACATTCCCTATAGAGGACTGTAAAAGGTTGGATGGAGGAGGTGTATCTGGTTGGATGGAGGAGGTGTATCTAGGGGTGAAGGTAGGGAGGAAATGAAGGAGTCAGCGAGTGGGTGCCGGTGTGCTTGCTGCGCTGGGCTGATATCATTAAGGACTCTCCATGCGTTCTGCCTTTACTGAGCTCAAAGGGCATGTTAGCCCCAGGTTCATCAGCGAGCTATTGTGTGGCGACGGCGGAGAAAAGGCTGCGCGAGTGGCTCTGAACGGCCCAGCAAGGAGGAGGGTGCCAGGGGGGATACGGCACAGGCTGTGTTTCCCATTTTCCAGCAGGCAGGGGGGTACACAAACAATTCAGACCCACTTTCCCACACATGTGGATGCAAACCTGTCCCCTGCACTGCCTTATTCTCTCTGTTTTGCTCTTGTCTCACACTCTTCCTTGCAGTTCAACACTCACTATATTTCTGTCACCCACTCAATATCTCTCTTTCTCACTCTCCCCTGTTTTTGCTTCTGCCTCTGCTTTCTCTGTTTACCTCTTTTAAACAACCACCCCCTTCTTTTCCTTCCCTTCCATTTCTTTCCTGTGCCGTCTCTCTGCCTCTTGCGCTCTGTCTTCGTCCCCTGATTAGATTTGGCCCCGGCGCTATCTTATTTGGCCTCGTCTGTGGTGGAGCGGTGCCGTGGCTCACGAGTATCTTGGGAAGGCTCTTCGTCTGTGTTGCTACAGCAGTAACCACGTTAGCCGTGCTTAGGATGTCACCGATGGTTTGCCTTATAGACGGGCATCCGCCTGGGAGCACTCTCAGTCCCATAACAGTCTAATGGAAACAACATAATAACAGCATCCAGAAACACATGCACAGTTATCTACGCACATACCCACAGAGAGAGGATATTATAGAATTTTATTTTCCTTTTTAATATCTGTGGGTCGAAAGTGTATTGAGTAGGGTATGAGCGTAGGTAATTATCTATGTGTTGAGAGAGTGGAGAGTGGTCTACTCTATAGAGATTTGAGCAAATTAATTTTCAATGTGTACTTTTTATTTTTAATCCAAGGGGTTTGGCATGAGGTGTGGAAAGTGCAGAAGAAAATGTGTTTAATGATGGTGTCTCTTAAATTAATATCCGATAATAGTAGTTATAACATAGTGTTATTTGGTGGCATCTTAGTGGCCTAGGAGTTAATGAACCAACCATGAACCAGTGTCCCTGGTTTGTATTCGGCTGGGGACCACAGTTGCAAGTCTTTCCCTGTTCATGTAATTTTTTGTCTAATTATTAAATGCCAAAAACAATTATACAAATGTGCCATAATTTTCCAGCCCTAGAAGAAAAAAGAGAAGCTAGACCGTGTTTTTCTTCATTATCAATTTAAATATAAATTGTTGAGTTTCCCAAAGGCGATGTCTACTCACCCACAAGGTGGAACCAGAGAATGTTTGAAATTTTGATGATCAGTTCAATTTCCTGTCAATCAAGTCCTCATTCTCTATCACTCTGCCTAATCACACACCAGTTACTGTATTCACCCTTTGCAGCAGTCTGTCCCAGAGCTCCCATCACTTTTTTGCCACTGGATATGTTTCCCTCACTTGCCTTTAACTCACTTGACTGCTCTTCCACTCTATGTAAACTACACCACTTCCAAACCCATCCGTCTATTTCCTTTTTTTTTCTCCCTTAGTGTTGCACAGTATACTGATACTAGAAAGGTATCACAATACCTTGCTGTTAAAAAATGGCATAATACCCCATTTTAGTAGTACTGATACTTTGACATGTTTAATAAGAGCCATGTTTTGAGTTGCATCACAGCAGGGTAGTGTGTGAATATGCGCAGCATTCTGCTTCCTCTTCCTGCAAGCAGAGTGAGTTCGCCAAACGTTGAGTTCTTTTTCACCCTTATATACACGCTGCAGCTTTCACGGTGACAGTATGTATGCTGTTGCCGACCGACCAGATGCACAGAGTGAAATGCAGCATTATACACTCGCAGAGCTGAGTTAGAGGGCACCACAGAGCCTGTCTGTAAAAGATGTTTTAAACCCATGCAGACCAAAGAAGCCAGGATATCCAACTTCACAAAGGTCTTGCCAATAAATATGCTGAACTCTTTAAGGAATGTGAGGAGCGACAGGTTATCAGATTTGGTGGGTAACATAATTACATGCGCTCAAATATGTCAGATCTTTGCCATGGTATCATTTCAGTATCCATATCAGGATATATAAGCAGGTAATGTGTCGGTGGTAATTTTGGTATTGTGACGATGCTAGCCTCCTCCCTGTCTTGCTCTCAATTTCCCACAAGCTATTTTTTGCTCATTTCTCCTCCCGTTCCTCTTCTCTCCATCCATTTGTCTGTTTCTGCTGTCAACTCTTCCTCCATCTCTCTCCCTGGCTCTCTCCTTCTATCTGTGTTGGTGTGTATGTCCTGGCTCTGGCTTATGTGGATATTAAGCTGTAACAGGCAATGCGCTGCGTTGGTCTCTGATGTATGTGTGACCTGCTTTCTGCCAGACCCAATCTCCAGCAGCCTGCCTGCTCGCCTTTTCTGGGTTAGCCCCTGCCAAGAGGAGCAGTAGTCTATGCCTGCAACCTGCAGCCAGCTTCAGTGTCAGGGGGGGAAATAACCCTGAACTGGCTGTTACACCAATACAGCTCTCATCCAGGTATTCCAACTGCTTATCACAACTGCAAAGATGAAACGTACATTTATAAATAGTTAATAGCGCAAGAAAATGTTAACAATCTGCAAAGATACCACATGTATTATTTGTTGTAAGACAACACAGTAGAGCAGAGACTGAAGCAAATTATTTGCTCATGAGGAGATCTTGTGATCAGTTCTCTTTGAAGTACTTGCTTTCTTCAGTCTCTAATTGTTCCCCTTTCTCTTGCTCCCTCTGTCATTCCCTTTGTTTTATATCCCCTAATCTTTTATTTGTGAAAAGAATAAAAAAAAGTCCCCAGCATGTGTTTGTAGTTGTTGACATGCATCTGTTAAAAATAGCAGTCTCTCTGCTAAGAACAATGTACTATACTTTATAGAAACAAAAAAGTCATGGAAACCCATGCTTGTACTAGGACATGTTCTTGTCTGTTAGCAAAATATCTCAAAACGTTTTGGTTGGCTTTTCATCAAATCTTTGCAAATGTTTGGAAAAGTACCATGAACACATGATTACATTTTAGTCATGATCCATTAGAAATCCTGGTTTCTGGATCACTTTGAATTTTTTGTTGTTTGGTAACATTGTGGTAAATGGACCTTCAAACAGGTGCCACGGTTTGGGGCCACCTGTGGTGATATCTTCACCTGCATAGCTTGTTTTCTTTGCACACTGTGCCAGAGACACTAGGATCACTTGAACTATTCCTAAAAGGCTTTCCATGTTTCAGGTAGGTATGAAATGTTGAGGTTGTAACTTGAATAAATATTTTTGATATTTACCTATGAGCATTATCACTATACAGTCACAAAGTTGCAGATTATTTTTTGTCAGAAATTTATTTTTGAGTAATCTGTAACCATATTTTACAGACAGCAGTGATTAAAATTGATATTTTTCATTCCAGGATAGTCTTTGTATTCAAAAGTATAGGACAACAATGTTGGAAGGGAGTCACAATATGATTGGCAGAGTTGTATGTGCTTTCAGTGCTTTTCCAGTTTTGTCTGCAGCCTTGCTTTAAAACAACTGAGAGTTGCAGCAGACCTGCATTTTTCAGGGAGTTTGTTCCAGATATGTGGAGCATAAAACTGAACGCTGTTTCTCCATAAAGTTTTACATTACTACACACCAGGGTAGTATGTAGATAAGCAAAGCAGTGGAATGAACCTTGGACTTGCAGCAAGATAGAATGGACAAAACCTAATAAAAAAAAAAGGTTGAATTGAGAAAAATATTGCTTATTGTAGAAATATTGAAAAGCAGCCTAAGTCTAGTTTCCCTTAGCAAAGCTATAAACACAAAAGATTCATCTCCTCATGATGATTTGCTCTTGGTTCCTAATAGCAAGATGAGCTATAGGAGATGGTGTGAGCTACTCATACCTTCTGCCTGTAGGGGGCAGTCTATGAAAACACCCTGCATGCCCCCAGCAGAGGGTCAACAGCTGTGCCATAAAACCTGTTCACCATCTCTCTGTCGGGGCGGCTAGAAGTTGCCCATGATTTCACCTCCCTGTTGTTCCGCCTGTGTCCCATCCCACTTGCATTGTTGTGCTACAGAAAACAACATGATCACCCAGGGCTATGCACAGCTTTGTTGATCAATGAGCCACACAGCACTTCTTAGAAGAGGAATAAACTCTAAAGCATCATGTGTTGGGAATTGGGGACAATGCGTCATAAGCCTATAGAAGACTGCCTAAAAGTCACATATGCTAAACTGTGAGCATGCGCCGCTATATCTAATCTGTCTTCATGCGTTTCAGTAAGTAGAAGTTGTAGTATATAAACCTGCAGAGAGCAGATGATGTTCCAGCAGCTTAATTTGGTTTCCTGTTGGAATGTGTGATGTAGGGAAAGTCTCAAACTGTGCTCTCTATTAACCCCGCACCTACAGATCCAGCTGTCCCATTCTCCAGCCCCACCCCCAATAGATGTCAACTGACGCCCATGTTGTATGCCGCCATCCCTCATCACCAGCCAATGAAGATCTCCAACTGCAACATGTTTTTTTTCCCCATTTTCTTTAATCCAGCAACCAGACACCCACTGTAAGCAAACAGAGATGAAAACAAACTGGGAACCAAAGGGTGGTAGCAAATAGTTCCTAGTCACCCAGTCCACTGAGAACTCTCCCATGGAGCCATTGCAGCAAAAGCATATGTTTATCATGCTGCTTTTAATTCATTTTTCTTCCATATGCCACAGTCACACCTCTCCCCTGAGGAGAACGCAGACATGGAGACTATAGTGAATTCCGTTTTTTACTTGGATGGGAATTCCCTCTAAGAAAATGACCAGTTGCCAGTAACAGTGCGTCTATTATTGTTGCTTCCCACTGATTGGTTGACCACAAGCAATTTAGATTTTTATCAGTGTAACAGATGTGTTTACATCTTGTTTTGTTCACAGTTGTACACAAGAACTATGACAAATTTAGTGCTTGGGGGTCCATTTTTCTTTGACAGTCCGTGTGTTATTTTGTCAGCAACATCCTCTGTTGGACAGCTGAGACAGACACTCTCCTGTCATCTTTGCATGCAGATCCTGCAATCAGCACCTGCCAGAAGCATAAACATGCATCTCAGATGCTCATCTTGCAGTCGCAACACGCCTCCGCTGTGTTTTTTCATATGACAGTAGTGACTCATAGCTCTGGTGACCCCTCTCCCCAGGGGGTAGCTAACATGATCTGTTCATCCCAATACAGTCCTGATAGATTTCTTGCAAACTTGCTCAGCTGCACAGGTGGATTGGGGGAAGGGGTCCAAATGGACGCTCCCACGGGTTTTGCTTGGATGGAGGAGGGCTGATCTGTTTCATAACAAACCCAGAGCGGTGTGGATGAGATAGAAGCAACACATCAGTGTTATTTATGGTGTACAGGAAGATCATTACGGCCGCTTCAATCTTAGCCTGATGGATGTCTCTAAGTGCCTCCTCTCTTGATCTTTAATGGTCCCTTGTAATCAATGGAATACCTGACCCTCACTGCCCCCCTCAACTTAATCCTCCTGCTATCTTATTTTTTTTAAAGAGGGGTCCACGTGGATTGAGTTTTAAAAGGAGGTAATTAAACCAGTGGCAGCTGAGAACTTATTATGCCGGTGAAAGAGGAGCTGCCTATATGTTGGCCTGCTGATCGTTCAGAAGTTATCTTTAATCCCCCATAACATTAAAGGCTGGCCATTCATCAAGTCACAGGGCAGCATTGTGCACTGAAAGGCTCCTGTCGCTGCCTTTTTTTCCACATTCATAATTGAATTTTTTTCCCTCCTTCTTTCAGCAACACTCTCTGGAGCACTTTAACTCAAATCGAAAACAAACTGGTATCAATAAATTAAGGCAACATCTCTGGATACAGTGAGTTAACTGTTTGCTTTGGGGCCTCATTTCAAACTCTTTCACTCTTTCCTCTGCCCCTACAAAATAAAATTGCAAATATATCAACGCACATTGTTTTTTTTTGTTTTTTTTGGTGAGTTGTAGGCCCCGTAGACACATTTATCCAACTCACCGTAATTATAATTTTGTAATTAAAACAGCGGTCAAGTTGGGAGATCATGCAGAGGTTGCAGCTGCTGTTTGGCTGTATTTCTGCTGGCACACAATCATAACTGAACTGCCAACGGACACTAAAAGGATGTTTTCATGCTTTAAATTAGAATATTCATAAGCTGTACAAATGGGTGGTATTGAAGAGTATTGTGCTCTCTAATATGAGGATAAAGGGCATTATTTATTGCTGTGTTTTGCTGTGAAGCTTACACAAAGCAGAAAATGGTACTGGATAACTATTTCAATTGTTTGTTGGGAGACCTAGAGGACTACAAAGTGTCGGCTTTGGCCCTTAGTGCTTTCCTGTTCTCAGCTAATAAGTATGTTTTCAAATATGTGTCTTCCAGTTTTTGTTTATTGAACATACTTTTCAGGGTTGGGTGTTTCATGACCTAGCAGCCCACCATCTCCCATTAAGCATGCAGCACAGCGTTACCATTATCACTGTTATTTATTCACATGAGGATGCTAATGTGGGAGACAGATCTGGTTCAGGCGAGGTCTGATAGAGCATGACTACCCCGGAGCTATATCTCTAGTCAGATGGGGATTGGGACTAGGGAGTGCTGCCATGTTCCCTTTGTAGTGTGTAACAAATGTTTCTGCCGCTGATGTGGTAAAAGCTTTTCCTCCTTTGTCACCTTCGCTCTTGGTTGAGCCTGGCATCCCAGTGTTCCATCACGATACAGTTCGGCCTGGGAATTGGTGACCCATGTTATTGGTTGGCAAGGCTTCTTCTCAAGGATGGGGGTGGGCTCTTTTCCAGCCTCCTCCTCTAATCCGCCAGCCTTTTCTCTGTTTATCAGTGACTCACGATGAAAGAGACCCATAGGTATCGTGAAACCGTAGGTGTTGGGAGCGGAGAGAGCTTGATGTATTGTGAAAGCCGCCTCTTCCTCTCCGTCTTTTTGTATTCTTGCCACCTGCCAAAAAGTTTTGGACAACATGCTCTCTCACTCTTCATCAAAGTAGAGTTGATCCGGAGAAGAAGAGAGCGACTAAGTGAACAAGAAAAAGACAGTGTAAGTGAGAGAAGTTTGGCGGCTGAACAGCCATGAAATACAACCTTCCAACGGTTATTGCTGCAGTAAAGACAGATACATAAAATACAAAACAGAGACTGGCGTGTCTATTTATGGACCAGATTATCGGTGCATTAATCAGGCCTGCTATTTGGCACACACTGTACCAACCCCTAGAAACCTGGGCCACCAAAGTCTAAAGGCTGCTTTATGAGCTGCATCAGATCAATGGGTGATTCTCTCAGACACAAACACCATTCTGGATACTTATGGATAAAGTTTTCTGAAACCACAATCATAAAATATTGCTCATAAGATGGAATTGGACTGTACCTATACTAGTTGGTTCCCTAAACAATATGTGACTAATACTCCAGGTTTATTACCTCCTGGATCCTATTTTTATGTTAGTTGTATGATGACATTCTACCAATTGAGTAATTGCTGAGATCTGGGAACATGTTGACAGGGGTGTAGACTAGTGAGGGGAAACACAGAACTCATGGTTGTCTTTTATTAAAAAGTACAGTAATCATTTGTCAGTTTAGTCGCAAGAAAGGGCAGGCTTTTTTTTTCTGCCTGCATCTAACATCTGGGACAGAGTAAAGATCACGATAACCTCAAAAGAAATAATGTTTCATAATGATCTCGATCCAATCAAATTCCTTACTAAAAGAATTACAAGGTAATCGTAGAGTATGTTAAGAAAAGAGGGCTGACGTTTGCTGAGATTTCATACTGTGCAGACTCCCTTTTGAGGAGAATTAAATTAAATGTGGTATAAACATTTCATTACTGAGTAACCTAATTACTACTACAGATGCAAGTTAAGCTGTTTTTAAGAGGGCAAGTGGCCCGTGGAGGCATTATATGCACGGGTCCCAGATTTTCGACATTGCAACATAAAACAAGTGAGTGGCCAGATGATAAAAAACAAGACTTTTCTTTACTTTTGCTTTAAAATTAGAGTTATCAAACAAATTACTGATTTGACGTCTTCATTGAGCTAAAAGTAAAGATGAAAGAACTTGGGACAATTTGGGATATATGCGATATTTCTGCACATATAGTATTTTTCACAACATTGCGTTATCAGCTTTTAAATTCTCATGTGTGAACATTCACAAACATGGTGCCTTGCTGAATGCACCTCTGGTGTGTGGCAATATAAAATATTATGGAGAAGCAGTGTTTCCCTGTTCCACATATTTCAACAGGCTCCCAGAAAAAGCAGGCAGTGCTTTGTTATTCAAGGGTCTTCAGCCAAAATGCCAGGAAACACTGGTCTGAACCACTTAATTTTGGGGCCAAGCTGAAAGCTATAGAACATTGTTTTACTACAATTACCTTTGTGAATACAATATAATGAATAAGACAATGGTCTACACTTCAATCAGCCTTTGAATAGAGAGGCATGTTGCAAATATTAGGAGGTGTGAGTTTTTGGGTCTAAAGGAGTGAAGGGGTTAATTTCCTTCCCAAGCCATCTCTGAGGGCCGCCTCTATTATGTGGCATTGTTTAGGCTCTGTCAGTCTCTCTCGCTCCCTTTTCAGCTCTCTCCCTGCCGCTATAATATTATCTCTCTCTGTGAGGCTTTATCTATCTCTACTAATTAGAATTTAATGGACCAAAAGTGATTGGTGTACTTCCAGAAATAAAGTGGGCTATTCATATGTAAAGCAAACAAACAGTACTTGGTATAGAAGTATTGTTTGGGCGCGTCTCTTGCCAGAGTCACAATGACGCAGACACTAGGAAAACATACTAGGCTAAGAAGCATATTTAAATGCATGAGTTTTTTCTGTTCTTTTCTCACACTTATTAGGGAGCAAACACATAATCTCTGCAATTGAATGTCCTGTAATTTTTCTTCAGCATATACATTACTTCTTGTGGTGTTTGCTTGAAATGTGTCTTTTTTTTGCCTCGGTATGGCCCCTGAGTGGGTGCTCATTCCATAGACCCTGAGTAATCATCATTATAAAATCATAAGAACCGTACCTTGACTGCTCCCTGTGGAATTAAGCATTAGAGACATTTGTTCTTTAGGTCTGTCTGCCCAGACAGTGGTCTCACTGTCTCACACACCCATTAGCACTGTCTTTCTCGCTCTCATTTTTATTTGCTCTCCTCTTTTCGCTCTGCAGTTCATCTCATTTTCCCCTTGTCCCTTCTCGCTCTGTTCTCTGCCTCCGTAACATTCCCTCACAGCTTCCCTTTTCTTGTTTCACATCCTAGCATAACTGATGGCTCTAATTTGTGTACTTTAAAGGGCCAATTCATGGAAGGTACTTAGGCTCGATAAGGAAATTGAAATGAATGACGGCAGCCTTATCAAAACTCTCTCCCTCCCCTCCCTTCCACTCATCCCTGGGCAAGTGAGAGGTTTCATTGCTTTAGAAGAACACCATCGCAGTGAGAATATAAATGCAAATCTAAATGCCTTGACGCTATTGAAGGGCCCCTCTTTATAGAATCAATAATCATATGCAAACACGGGGCAGAGGGACTAAGAATTACTACGGGGAATTGATATACACAAGGTTGTTTACATGTTGCAATAAGAGTGTGCACACAGGGACCAGAGAACAAGGCTGCTTACACAAGTAGCCACCAGAAGATGTTCATGAACACAATTTTTGTAACAGGGTTTGCAGAAAATATAGATTGTCACTCGCTTTAATTCAGCCATCAACAAGATACAGCTGGGTTGTTCTTAGTGTAAACGATGCTGTCCAATTTTCCATTAACTTGAGTACATGATGCAAGGTACATAGACTGTAAAGTGTCATTCCTATGATGCATAGACCTACTGGGATCCCTACAGAGGAAAATATTTTCTTTTCTGCCATGGTTTGGGTGGATTCTCTTTTCTGATTGGCCGGCAGGTATGTGTCAAAACTGTTTAACACACACATAGTTCGGTTCAAGTATAAATAACATAATTGCATAATATAATATTATCAACTGCTGCAAATATAGCTGAGTTATTAACTTGATAAACTAACAACAGACTGATTAAGAAACAGAAGGAAAATAGAAATGGCACACTAAATGACCATGTGTTTGGTGTCTCTTATTTATCCTAGTCAATTTAGCAAATGTCTAATAAGAGGCAATAAAATCAAGCCTAATTGTATTACTTTGTAAGAAGTGATGAGCCATAATCGTCAGACTTATTCCTCAGCTTAAACTTTAAGCTTGTGCTTAAGCAGACTAGAATATCTCCTGTTGCCATGCCATATCTAAGGTCTGTCCTATATAGCCTATACTGAAGTAGTGAGGAATGTACACATTGCATGAGCATCTTATGGGATGGTAATGATCGTCCTCAGGCACTACCAGGGAAACTGAACTAGGGCCTGTGAAAAACTTTAAATTTTGATTGCAAAAAGCATGAAAAAATGAATGAATCTTTTTATTGCTTTTTGTTGTAGCAAATGACGAGCGCTTAAGTAGATTAATCAATGAACAGGTGTGCGTTGAGCTATTTTTATGCACCACATGAAAGTGAAAGCAAACTAGCAAAAATATTGTGATCTAAAGAAATTTCCTGGTATCAAACAAAAATATTGGGCTGTTGTATGTAACAAATATGAAAATAGCAGCAATTATCCATAATGATATGATTACACTTACATTGCCTTATATGAGACTAGTTGTAGTAGACAAAGACATTAATGATCACTTGAGGCAGTAATAATATAATTTTCACACAGTCAGGTTTAATTTGTTTTAACCCTGAAATGCATCTAACTTAGTTTGCTCTTCAAATATAGAATATTTAAAAATTATTGTGACAACTATGTAATACACTGTTCAGAGTTGTTGCTCATTGACTCTTAATAAAAAAAAAATGCTGTGAATATCTCACAAGGACGGATTATGATCAGTTATGTGCTTGGTTTATAAATAAAATAAAATGATGCTAAATGAGATTATTTGTTTGATATAAAAAGAAAAAAAAATATCAAGATATAGTGACTTCCAAACAGCCCCATTTTCTCCATGCAAATAATCAAGTAATCATGCTGTTTCTCTAAATTTTGGCAAAGCATTGTCAGAGCATATAGGTCTCAGCACATATCTTTATACAGCAGTGTCTAGTGAAGTGCATCGGCATGTTTTGACGCCCTGGCCCGGCTCAGCACGGCCCAGTGCCCAGTAATCACTCCACTATTGGAGGGCTGGCATCAGCGGCTGCGCCCTCCTCACCCCCACACACAGCCCAAACAACAGACAGAGAGCTCTTGACAAATTGGAGCGAGTTAGCCACTCCTCAGTTCATTGCACAGCCCTGAACGCAAGTGAAACAACAACAAAATATATATAATAATATATGGCACATAAAAGAAAAAGAGAGAATAGTCGGTTTGTGCCTCTTCTCCCCTCTGTCTTTTGTTTCACTCTCTTGTTCTTGATCCCCTAACCCTCAGCCCTCATCTCCTTCTCTCTGCACCACATATACGCGCACAGTCATCAGAAGAGGTGTTTGTGCTACATCTCAGCTCTCTCACTGTGTCATGCTCAGAAATCAATCAGGGGTTAAGCTCACACCTTCTAACGAGCTCTTCTCAGAGGTACGCCTCAGCCATGTGCTCCAGGCAGCCTCTGCCGAAGGTACAAGGAAACAGTGCAGAGACGTGCGATGAGGAGAGAGAGAGAGGATTGGAGAAATGAGAGGGCGAGCTGAAGTCTGATGGATTTAGAGACGGTTTGTTCAGGCAGAACAAAAGGATGGAGGGATGGAGACAGATGGAAAAGAGGGAAACGGGGGTGAAGGCATTAGTCAAGGTGCTGGGCCCCCCGTCTTCTTCACGCAGCACACAGGTGTGTGGTTCACCAGCCCCTCATTAGCTATGCACCTGGGCCCTAATGGTGAAAGGTGTCAAGATGAACTGGGGCCTGGAGAACACCTTCACTCAGGAAATGACAAATACAGTTGCTGTCGTTTTCCGTGCACAGAACCAAAAACAAAATCCCATCCTGCAAACATCCCCCTACCTCAAGCTCAAGTTAGGGGAGTGGCTTCTCTTTCCTGGGGTTTATTTCCTTGTAATTCGTTTTATCGTTGTTGTTCTGCACCTCAGCCCAGCTGTTCTCATCGAGACTGGCAATTAATGTAATTTATTCTTTTGTGAGTTTAATGGCCTTAGGTGAGACCAAGACACAACAACAGCAGAATGAAAAATGCTGGCTGCTTGACAAAGGCTTTTTCCGGGCTGAGGCCTGTTTTTTTTTTTTTTTGACAAATACAGAGTGCTGGGAGCCTTCGTCTCACAGTTGGAAAGGAATTCTCCCAGTAGACGAGTACAGGCCTTGCTCTTCAACTGAAATTAGATGGGGAGCATTAAAGATGAAACACAGGTAACACTTGAGACAGCAACGTCATAGGCTGACTGTTTTCTACCGTTTGGGCCTTCCTTCTTCCGTTCTACTTTAGTCTCTTCTTGCTTGCTTCCTCTGTCTTTCATTTTTATTTTTATCCGTAGATAAGTGACTAAATCTGTCAAAGTTTAGACAGTGTTAAGACTTTGACAGGCACTCCTTTTATACTTCCTTACCCCTAAAACAGTTTCTTGTCCTTGCACCATATTGTTGTCCTTTCATAAAGTTATTTATGCCACTGTGCACATTTCAAGCAATGACTATAGGTGTCAACTGAATAACATTGATAATGACAGACTGCTGTGTAATTATTGGCAGTGTGAGGCTACTCATTGTCACATGATCATTGAATCACTGTCACGCTCTTTGAGGCTGTTGTGTTACTGTAATTGCTGCCTGGATGATCGCCCTGAAAGAGACCCATCCTATCACCGACGAAATGCATCATGGGATGAAAGTGATTGCACTGAATTGTAAGTGATTACGGTTTGTCTAGACGTCTTAGGGGGTGATTGCAGTGGTTAAAACTGGACTGGATCAGGACTATCAGGAGATAGGGACTTTATTCTCTGTAAGGGCTGAAGGATAATTTCTGACGCTGTGCCTTCATTTGGCTTTGGGCAGATGTCTACCACACAAAGATCAGCAGGAAAATCTGATATGCATAAAAAGTAACTTGGTATTCTTGGTAATTAGTATTTGTCTTTAAGGTCTCAATCATACAGTTCTCCTAGGTTTTATTTCAACATTTGATCTCTATAATAAGATATATTTGTAGTGTTAAATCCCAGAAATAATCTGAATATATTTTAAAATCTCCTCTCTTAAATGTGGGGTGACTTATGTTTTCCTGGCGCATTTTTTTATCATACTGATTAAAATCCCCTTCACACCCAGATTGCAACCAATTAATTAAATGCTGTAACACAGAGAAAAATGGCAAGCTGTGGGATGGGCAGGACTGAAAAAACTCTGGATGGTGATTTGTCTATAAAACTTAACTGCTGTTCCTGTACTCTGGAGGCATGGCTTCAGGTCTGTGGGGTTTGGACTTGTCTTTTTCTAAATACTCAATACATGCTCAAACCTCCACCCTACCTTTAAGTTTCTCTCTGGAACTCTAGAAAAAAAAACTGTTTTAGTTTCTGTCAATAATGAACCTCTCTTCTGATTAGCTGATGAGGACTACATAGTTCTATCATCACAACTCTCCCTTATCCTGTTTCAGATAGATGCTGATCTGAGAGGTTACAGGCTAATGTAATATAAATAAGAAGTTAAAAATGTAGAACTGGAAATGTGCATAACATGTCTTCTTTAATGAAACCAGCATTCATATATTCAAACTTAGACCTATATAAAATTGTTCCAGCCTCCTGGTTGTTTGCACACAGCATCACTAAATCCATCTATGGTCAATCCATGTCCATCTTACTGAGCCAATTTACTTTTACAGCTTGATTCCACAGGGTGTGTGTGCAGGGCATTTCAGAAGTGTCCCAGAAGCAGCTCTCCACTCTGCTCTGCTAAAAATACACACCGAAGTTGCGTCAGTCTACACAGAGCAGATCATGCCAGACAGGAAGTCAGACACAGAAAAGGGATACAGCATCCGGTCAATGTTCAAACTCAAACACTGACTTTCACCTAGTTACCCATGGTAGAAGCAAAAACTCAAGACAAGATTACAAAATCAACAAGCAAGATGACATCGGATAGGCAATGTAAACTTGTTTTTTTTTTGTTTGTTTGATTTCTTTATACATCTGCGGAAATGTCCCTGATGGTGCATGATGCATGTCAGAGCCAGAACATGCTGCCTGTGGAACCTATGAATTAAAACTTGTATACAGGCATTTCTTAAGTCAAATTCATCTGTTTTGTTGCAGATTGGCATATGCTGAGACAATGAAGGGCAGAGGAATGTGAGACATGGGCTTTACTGTCTGATACTCATTCTAGTACTTCATTGCAAGTGTATCAAACATTTCAGTGTTGGTTGATATATAATTGATAAAACCACAATGGCAATACAAACTGATTCCACAAGTACTACATCTCATTTGCCCAGTCAGATATTGACACTGAAGAGCTCTCTTGTGAATAGTTGTATTACTTCTCACATTATCATTGTTTGTTAACAATCCTAACCCAGTACAGTACTTGATAAAGTGCTCTTGGCATGTCCAAATTAATGGTTCCACTGTCTATAAGATTGAGAGGAGAATGCTGCCAAGTGGCTCACATCCAGTTGGTTGAAGAAGTCTGGTGTCATAAAGTGTACTATACTTTAGGCTAAAGCACCTTAAAACAGGCCATTTAACTATTTCAATTAACATTAAAATGATCCTGTCCCACTTCTGACAGCATGTACAGAAATGAATTAGAATGTAGCTGACATCCTTTTATAGGTTAAAAGGGATAATTTACCTGATGTAGACATCGGAGGACTCTATTAGGCTACTTCTAAAGCCATTCATCTGTTTGGGGATAACTCATTTCCCTTCCTGTGCAACAGTAACTCTCCCCGCTTGCCAATCAAGCATATGTTCTACTTTGCAAGACATGTGCCTTTCATTTTACCATGTTTTACTTTCTCCAATCCATTCAGAAGAAAGCTGGTGCTGTTTGATTCTTCAAAATGTTGTAATCAGGTTTGTTAAATTGCTTTTGAGTGTGAGGCAGTGATTACAGAAAAATCTGTGAAACAAGGCGAAATCTGAACTGGAAAAAAAAACACACATGCACAGAATGTTTTCTACCACTCATTTGTCATGCATGAAACAAAAGCAGAGAGGGTTTCAAGGACGAGGTTTTAGACACGTCTGCTCTATTGATTGGTTAACGAGCCTGCATTCAGGCCACTTCCACATCAAGGGGTGAGCGCTGCACAGACACAATGGAGCACATTTCCCCTGCTCACAATGCGGGCGTGTGGCGGTCTGCTGCCTGCTGAGGAAACAGGCCCACACTCAGGCCCTCTGCCAAGAGGGCACTGCCAGGGGAGAGGATGGAGAACGGGAGAAGCGTTGAATAGAACACAGACAGAAGCAAGATGTGGAAGGAGAGCTGTGAAGAAGGGATGGATGGATGGACTGGAGAGAGAAATGGTGAGAAATATTAGAGTAAAATTGGTTGAAAAATGAATAAGTTGACAGTCAAGTATTCAAGAAGAGGAGAGGGAAAGACTGATGAAGATGTATTTTGACAAAACTAGGATAGGGCACTAAAATATTTAGGGATTGAGATGGTAAAAGGAAATGAGCAGATGATTTGTTTGTATAGTTATAAAAGAAATAGAAGTGCAATGACCAATAAATTAACCCAAAATGCACAAAAGATACTGAAAATTAAAAATATTTTATATACATGTATGAATCAAAACTATTGAGTCTACATTCTAATTTGATACAATTTCTTCATAAAGTTGATTTTTTAATAGCTATTAAAAAGTAAAATGTACTATATGAGGACAAATCACAAGGAACAAGTGAGTAAAGGTTCTGGATGTTGCACACCTTCCCTACTCTCTCCAGCCGTCTGTTTTCCCTCATCCCATCTTACCCATCCCTACCTACTGTCCTCTCAAATCTTTAAAAAATACAGTCCTCCTCCTGTTCTTGCCTTCATTGCATGTGACACACTCCTGTTTTGGTTTTCGCTGGTTAGCTGCACGATTTCCTCCCGAGGCGTGACTAAACTGTCTGCCTGCCTGCCCGTCTGGGTCTCAACTTGTCCTATTTGTCTTTTCTGTATGTGTCATCGGAGTGATTGGAGTATTAAATTTGTGGGCTAAAGAAACACTATTTGATCCGAATTACAACTATACCTATAACTCTACTATAACTGTATATTACTGTATTACTACACAGTATATTAAACCCCTGGGTTACAGCCAAAAGACCTATAGACTGTCACAGAAAAAAAAAAGTTACAGCCTATGTATAAATTCAAGGTTCCGACATGAACATGCAAAATGTACCCTCAGCATCTGGTGTCTGTAAATGCATCACTGGTGGGGGCTTGAGTCCCTGATGTGCCTGGCAGTGGATCACTGTCTGTGTCGGCTGCTTCACAAACTGATGCACCTGGAACCGCATCGCTGTCAAGTGGAGCCTCCGACTGGACACCTGTCAGTGCCACCTCTCCAATTATTCCTTGAATTCTTAGATCTATTTGCGAGATCCCTGTCCTCCCCCTGTCCTCCTCCAACTGTCATCATGAAGTACTCAGCTCGGGCACTGCACGTTTTTTTTTTTTCTTTTTTCTGTGTCAAACATTTTTTTTTAATTTCAGCCACTGTCAGTCCCTCTGCTGATGCGGCATTTACAGCATCACAAATGTTTTGCCACGGCTGGGTTTTTGATTTTCCTGTAACGCCTACTGACGCTCTGGAAAATCACATGTTTATTTAACGGAATGTCTTTGCTTTCACTACTGCGCCAGCCCTCCTCTTTTCTCCTCACAGCCCTTTTCTGATATTAGCATCTCTCCAATGCTTGGGCATATGCCAGAGTATTTGCATGTGGGACAACACCTTTCCTTATACAGTAGTCAGGGGTGTTACTTATGCTAATAACAAATAATCACTCACATGCCTCTAATTTATGATCAAGTGGGATTCATCATTTAACTCACCTGGATGGTGCAGCTGGTGCTGACGTCTCTTTTTTCTCTTAACAGAAATTTAAGTGAAATATTAGACATTTTAGAGAATGTTTCAGCTTTGTCTTTAGCCTGTCTCTATTTTCTCCTCCCTGATGGTTTTTATTTTCTGTCGCTAGCTGTCTTGTCTCATCCCCTTGATTTTTCTGATTGTCTTCCTTTTTTTTGGATTTGTTTGATTGAATTGAGAAGCAATTCCCCAGCAGCAATCCCTTCTGTCATTTGAGGTGAAAAGTGTCTGTTTTATAACTACTCCACATTAGCTTTTAAATTGAATGGTCATCTAACAAAGAAGGTGCATGTTTATTACCTAAAATATTCAAATGATTGGTGTATGTTCAATTCAAACACTAGTTTAGAAAACTGAACACAAATATAAAATTACTATTGATTTTACCATCATTCTTTATAAGTTGAAATAAAAACATTAAGACTCATCCTTTACATACAAAAGGCTTATTCTCTCAAAAATGTTTGTTCACAATTTAATTAAATCTGTGTTGGTGTGAACTTCTCCTTTGCCAAGATAATCATACACCTGGTATATGTGGCATATCAAGATGCTCATTACACAGGTGTGCCTATATTTCAGTGTTTCATGCAGGAATACATTTTTTAGAAATGTGGGTCAACAGGTGTTTTGACTCTGTGTGTTGATTGGCAGCATGTTTTACCACAGAAGCACTCGCTGCGTCACTGAATTTAGTTCTGACAGCACTGGTGGATGCTCCTCACACACACACTCACACACATACCCCTGGCAGCAGCGCTGGAGGAGAAATACAAGTGACATGCATTCAGTGAAGGAATTTTTTGGATTGTATTTAAAAAGTCTGTGAAGAAAAATATATTTTTTTATTTAACAAAGTAGAATCTCGTCCTTTTTTGTCAAGAAAAAAATGTTAATTTGCAGACAGTGGTTAAGAAAATTGATTCTGTCACGTTTTCATCATGAAAGAAACATCGTTGACAAATATGTTTCGCCTAGTCTCGTCTGGTTGAAATCAACACTGATTGAGTGTTCTCATACCTGCCAGCAACGTCACACAGCCACTGAAGAGGACTGAACCAACATTCCACAGGCAACAATCAACAACTAATCAACTCTATAGGAAGGCGATGTGTCTTACTGCGTAACGCAAATGGTGGTCACACCAGCTAGAGCACCCCCTTACTCAGGAAAAAAATGCATTTTTTTTTTTTTTTAAGAAAATGGCACATACGTGTTTGTTTAACCAGCATGTTGATATGCTACATCATCATTCATCGGCGAGATGAATTATCTTGGAGATAAAGGAGAAGTCGTCACTAAGATGGATTTCAACAAAATTTTGAGCAAAATTTGATAAGCATTTTTGTGTGTATAGAAAAATCTTAGATCTTTTATTTCAATTTGTGAAAAATGACAGCAAAGAACTACGGTGACTTTATATTCCCCTGGGCCAAACTACACTGTACAAAAATATAAAATGGCAAATGTGGAAAAAAAATAACAAAACATAGATAGGAGAGACTGAGAGCAGTGGGGGTGAAAGATAGAACGCAGGCAACGCTGCAAGACTTGATTTGTTGTCCCCTCACCCTCCTACGCTGCCAGCTCACTGTGGCAGCGGTGTACTTTAGTTCTGGAGAAGGGGTCATGAGCTCAACTCAACACTCAGTGACTGACCTCCTTTTTTTTTTTTTTTTGTCTAGCAGGTTTGTAAGCGTACGGACCACACAGTGAGCTCTCAGCGCCTCCACCCTGCTCCTGTACTCAGATCTCATTTTCGTGGGCCGTAAAACATTGAGTTGTTAAATTTCTTTATGCGTCTTGCTCCCCTCGCGCCCCAAGGGCTCCTGGTGCGTTTTAAATTGAATGATTGCCTGCAGCTCTCGGATTGTTTAACCTCTGCAGTGGCACCAACTCTGACTGTATTTTTAGAAGTTTTGCATCCCCCTGCTCATGTTTCCTCGCTCTCCACCTGAGGTAACACAATGGGGGGAGGAGAAAAAAAAAAAAGAATGATGGCGTTTTTCTGGGAGGTCCTCGACTGCAGCCCGCCACGCTCCGCACTGTGCACTTGCGTGTGTTGTGTTCGTATGAGTGGGAAGAGCTGGAAAAAAATGCCCAGAGCCGCACGCATCCGAGACTATGTGCGCATGCAAGCACGTGCATGTGACATGACTACAGTTTTTCTTATTTATGACCCTCACCTCCGTCCAGGCTGCCAATTTGTCGGAGGAGCAGAGGGAGGTGGAGGAAAAGGGGAGAAAAAAAAGCAATCGGCGATTCCGAGGTGAGCGCTATTCCAGGCCCGTTAGCTTTTATGGCCCACTAAAGAAGAAGAAGACAGAGAATGAACATCCTTCCTGTCTTGATTGACTTCTCCTCCTCCGCTTCCCCGGCTCTGCTACAAGCTCCTTTTCTCCACTCTCTTAAGTAGCAATAATGGACATTCTCATATCTTCCCTGGAAGCATTTCTCCAGGCTGTAGGAAAGCAGCAAAAAATAAGTACGACAAATTACCTCCCATAATCATACCTGCTCTATGAGGTTATTATTGTAGATTTAAACAGCTAGACTTTGATGTCACACATGGGGAGACGGCCTCTTGGGCCTTATCGGGTAAGCCAGATATGTAATAAAGAGCATGGAAGTGGTAATTACACACTGATAACTTTGGCAAGGACACAAAGAGGTTTTGATGTGAAGTTGTAAATGTGACATGGCGGTCATGTTCTGCTGCACCGAAGGCAGCTCAGTGTGGAGACTTGTAAACCCCCCGCAACCCTGGATTTGTTTGGTCACACTTTTATTTGCCTCCTCGTTAAGTCTTATTAGTCCTATTATGATTCCTCATGATGTGATGAAGATCATTATTGTGGAAAATGGCACTTTTTGTGTATTTGCGTACCACTCCCAAATACATTTCTCATTTCCACACCACTTTTTTGTTGTGTGTTTTATGCAATGTATGCACATCTCTCATTTGTATTTGTCGGCAGTTTTTGACAGCATTGTGTGGGTTTGTGGCTTATGAGTTCACCATGCCCTCCATTTCTACAGTATGCAATATATGAGAGTGCAGGGGGAAAGAGCCCAGGCCACGCTTGTGATTCAATACGCACACCCCCATGGACCAAGGCTTAGGGGACTGCATGTGCTGATGAAAAAGTAATGTACTGTGTCTGCAAGGTACTGCTTGCTTTTCCCTCTCACTTCTTCAACTCCTAAACCTCATATCCCATACCAACATGGGACCTCTTTGGCTGACAACAGCTCCCCAAAATGCTTTCCTGTCGGTTTGTCTCTATCTCTTAGTCTCTCTTGAACTTTCTCAGGGAAAAGCCTGTTAAGATATCATTATGAATATTTATTTACTGCTATAAAAAGCTTTTTATAACTAGAGTCAACAATCCTATGATCATGACCATTTATCCCCAAAAAGCTACAATGCAAAACATAAATAATCAAGGAACATTATAATTTACAACTTCTTTTCATAGCTCAGGCTATATGTTCTGTTGATTATGATTATACTATATACTACATTTCTGAGATCTTGGAACATGGTAATATTCAATACATCATGTTTGTTAAAAATAAATACCTTGCTAGTCAAATGTCTTTGGAAAGGAAAGTGGAAGCTTATGGTAAATTTACCACCCAAACTATTTATCTAAGATTCTAGCAATTACTTCTATAAATATGTCATAAATCAGTAGAACAAGTAGTAGAAGTTAGTTAAAAAGGCTTGAGTCAATCATTTTCTAATAAGTCTACAATTACAAATGCAAAACAATACTTAAATGGCTTTAATTAGATTTGGGCAATAAAAAAATCTATCTATATCTTAGAACACTTATACATATATATTACATATAGTGTATAACACAATAAGAAATATATTCACTGTAATATTGTGTCACTTATGGTCGCATTGAAAAAAACAACCAAGCCAACTCCCTCCTTGACTCATAAATAGTCATTTAACAGATAATCCCAAATTAAAGTTCAATAAAAGTGGTAACATTTTCTCCTGGTCTTTGTTAAGAAATAGATGATTAAAAATGATCAATTATAGATATTAACTGCAATATATGGAATATTTTATCAAAACATTCTCTAGTTATATCATCCAGCCCCAGTTCCAATACAGAGTACAGAGAGTGAAATTTACATTTAGGAATGTAATAAATCAAGGAACTGTATAAATAAAAAAGTATCACTCTTAATTCTCAATCTTTTTAATCTCTCTCTCGCTGACAAGCTTTTCCTCATTTATCTGGATCCTCATACTAGAATGGGTCAGTTCATATGAAGCACTTCTGAACAGAATAGAAAAAGAGAAATGAATGACAACAACCTCATCAGTATTGTTTTACTTACACTCTTACTATAATATCAGAGCCCCACTGAAGAGAAACTGCCACCTTTCTTACTGTAAGAGTATCACCAGCGAGTCACTTTAAGTAACAGCAGCGCAGTGATTGATGCTCTGCGTGTTTATGTGTGTGTTGAAAGTGGGGGATAGGAGTGAAAGAGGGGTAGGGGTGAAGGGAGGGAAGGCAGAGGGCACGCAAGGCATTGATCTTGCACAAGTGTGTCATGCCAGGTGAGGACTGGGTGGCAGCAAGGGACTCACAGAAAGTTAAATCTATCTTCCTCACTTCTTCAACCACGGCTCTCTGTCCTATGCTGTGCTGACTCAGCAGGGTTTGTCTTTGTCCCCCTCCAAAAACTAGTGGACTGCAAGCTTATTATAAAAGTTTAAACAAGGACTTCACAAGAAACTTTTTCACTGTACACTCAGTGGAGACAGTGACAGAATTGTATTTTTTTGTATTTTTTATGTTATGATGGAAAACAGAGAAGTAATATTGCTAATATAGTTACAGACTACATGAAACACTGGAAATGGCAATGGAAGTGCCGGTTAATGGCACAGCACAGGGAACTACCAAGAACTGCCAGGATTTGATCTGAGGTTTGTGAGAAGCAACTCTGGAACTCTGCAACTCTGGTTCAAAATATGTTTAATCAAGAGTCTAAAATATTAAGAGTCACCTTTTCTCTTGTCTTGCTTAAATGCACAATAGTTGTTTATCACATATCTTCCAGCAATGGGCTTAATAGGGAGAAATGATCCTATGAAGTCTCTCTTCAAGCTTCAAATCTTTACTGGATTTCCATTAAAATGGGGATGACGGAAACTTTTGCATGCGCTTTTTGAATGCGGTACCTTTTAACATGAACTTCTCATTTATCATATACATATCATGCCCTTTTCTGCTCTAGAGTCATATATGGAATAAGTTATATACAGAAATGTTACCTTTTGGCATGACATGGCAAAACATTCAACCTCAGAGATCCAATATCCTCCCTATGTGCAGACCTCTTCTGTGGGTGTTTGTAGAATTGGATGAAACCACAAGTCTTGCACGGTTTTGTTGCATCCTGTCTGAGCTCCTGGGTTTCAGTAAGCAAGTATACTGTCAACAAACCGCATATTGTGAGAAATTGTCACACGGGAAGCTTGTCCATTTCCTCAAGGAGAATAAAATCTTTGGAATATTGCTTGCGAGGGCAGTAAGCGAATCAGCACAGAGAACATTTTCAATTATCCACATGAACTGTTTGATGCACAGAAGTGATGTGATGGCATTGTCAGAAATCTTGAAGGGTGCTTGCCATGACGGAGTTTTATCAGTAAGTCTTCTGTTTTTTTCTGAAGACTGATCACTTTCATGCCCCTCTCCATCCTGCATGTTAGGATAGGCTTCACACTGCTCCTCTGCAAGGCGTTCCCTCTCTTCAACCTCCTCAGTCTCATATTCATCTGATGTTCATGTAAAATTTAAAACACATCCCGGAACCTTTTTAGATGGAGTTTGACAAGAAAGACAAAACAAACATAGGTAATTGGCTGTAATTACTGCTTTAAAAAAAGTCATTGTGAAAATGGCATCATCTACACTGGATAGGGATTCTGCCTCATGCTGCTGCATCGTTTACGTTTCTGTTTTCTCCATTTAATATCACCATCAGTAAATCTGCATTGTTCGGTAAACACGATCCTTTTGCCAACATTCATCCAACAAACCATTTCAATTCACTTCCCCAAGTCGCTTGCCAATTTCCTTAAGCATACAACAGTGCAGAGCTGCCTTGAATTCATATGCTGTTCTATGTATATTCAGCATGGCTCTTTCTCCACGGGGAGCCAAAGCCCATTTGCTGGCTGGGCTTGTTTGGCAGTCATGGCTCCAACACATACAGAACAGCACATTAGCATAAAATTGGGGCACATGCGTGTGGTAAAGGCAGCCAAAAGAGACATAATTGCTATTGACAGAATTAACAAACACATTAAATCCTGCATTAATTAGAAAGTCAAATGTAAAAACTGTCACGAGTAGCAGACAGCTGTCATCCATCATCCCTCTCATTGGAGTTTCATGGTAATTCATTTTCCGACGGTTAATTTGCTTCACTTTGCTGTGGACTTAAAGCACAGCATGTTTTAATTATGGTCGCCCTGTACAAATTGGTCAAAGGGCGTGATGACCAAATGAGCTTTTCAAGGCAGTTTAGTTTGCAAAATGCTGATTGATCAATTATTTCTCCTTTTAATTTAACGATTGGTTGAATAATTATGAATAAATTTGATATCATTATCCAAACAAATACCTGTCTATTTGAATCAATGGTAATGATCGAAGGTAATTAATATAAGACCAGGTAATTTATCATTGATAGATGTCTTTAATGGTCCACTGTGTAAATGTTAAGAGCATCTAGCAAAACAGACATGGGATAAATGGAATATAATATTCATAAATATGATTTATTTAGTAGGTATTTAATCCAAATAAGATGTTGTGTTTTTACTACTTTAGATTAAGATGTATTTATCTACATGGGCAACGGGCCACCCACCATGAGTACCTGCCATTGCCATGTTGCTACAGCAGCCCAGAATGAACAAATCAAACTCTAGAGACAGACTTTTGTGTTTATCGCATTTTCTCTACGTACTCAGGATGCTCGGTTGGTATCAATGTGCAACCTCACCACTAGATGCTGCCAGAAACAACACTACATTTAAGCTGACCCATCAAATGGTTTTCTCACATTTTCTAACTTATATATTGCTTTCCTACTGTCATTTATTGATCTTTCTCTCTCTTCTCTTTTTTTCCCTATGTCTCTGTTTGGCACTGGCGGAACTGGACATCAAAAACCACCCTCTCAGGTAGTCCTAAAATCAATGTTTTCATACTGCATTGTCATAGCTGTCCTGTAGATGGCTAGAGTAAATCAAATCAATAAACACTAAACAATGTATTGTTAAAACACATGATGTTCAATGTTTTTACTTACAGGAAATATTATTCTTATGAAGATTACTCAATTATTAGTTCTGGTAGATGTGTTAACCCCCATGATTCTGTAGTAATGTACCTGCATTGGAGCCCACACACTCTGACAACATTTCCACCAGAATAAGTAATAATGAAGTTCTAACAATTGCCATGACGACGAGTTTTTCTCCTCATTACCCCATCTTGAACTATGACCCAGCATCACAAGGTGAGTTGATTAATGCACACAGACTATATGGTTACACAATGGAGTGTGTGGATGAATGAAGAGATGTTGGATATGTAGTGTAGGTAAGCTATGTTTTGTGTTCACGTGTGTGTTTTCAGTGTGCATATGGGTACATTTCTAGGTTGGCTGGAGCCCCTGTCGTGGAAGAGCAGCTCCACTAGGCAACACGCTTCCCTCCATCTCTTTGTAGTCAGAGGAATGGCAGCCTGCACATTGATCTCTCTGCACACAGTGTCGCGCAAGGCATGCTAGCACGTTCCTCTTGTCAAGGAGGTTAAGATCACATGTTTGTCAGGGATGAACCCTAGTGCAAGCCTCTGTAGAGAAACACATAACACATGCACAGCGACAGGGCTGACCTCAACATGCCTGTTAGTCTCATAGAAATCTCACCCACAATGCAGTTTTTAATGTCTATTGCTGTATATGTGTAATATAGTATTCAGACTACAGAGCAGTAGAAGAAACATTGCACTAATAAAGACTCTTAGGAGAGAAGGAGTTCAAAATCTACCTTGTGAAATTTTTTGGATCTTTTTTAGCTTTGATTTCTTTTCTGCAAAGCTGTTTACACACAGCAAAATAGTAATTTTATCACTGAAACAGCACCATGTTATTGAAAAGATAGCAACTGTGTGGTGTAAAAAATGCTACAGAAATACAGCATTGTTTGAGCTGCTAATCGAACTGGAGTGACCAAATGGACGGGATGTAGAAATGGTATTATTACATTGTGCAAATATTCCTCTGTTCATCCCTTTCCATATTAAACCCAAGCATGATTGATTTGGTCCCATGTAAAATTCTTATTGGTCCCTGCCAATGATAAAGTGACCGTATTTCTCATTTGAAGACTCCCCAGACGTTCGCCCTTTGAGAGAAAAGGTGAAAAAAAAATCTCAATCTCTTCCCCCCCTCTCCGACTCCCTCCCTTTTCATCCTATCCTCGCTCTCTTTACATGTCCAATCGTTTATCTATCCGCCGCCAAATTCATTTCAATTAGAGCCTGTGCCGGCTTGCTCCCTCTCCTTATCGATCTCTGCCCCTGGCAACTTGGGGCACAAGCGCTTCACGACCACCGCTGCTATCTTCAGCACACACATGCATGAACAGCACTGGAGTATTGGGGTGTGTGTGTGTGTGTGTGTGTGTGTGTGTGTGTGTGTGTGTGTGTGTGTGTGTGTGTGTGTGTGTGTGTGTGTGTGTGTGTGTGTGTGTGTGTTCACTTGTGTGTGTCCACTGTTTATGGGCTTCACCCTGGTCTCAGACACAGCGGGCACCTTCGCCACCACGATCAACAATAAATATGAGCAGTGGCAAACAATTACCCCCTTAACGAGGGATTAATTGTGTCAAGATGGAGTGAGGTCAACACAGAGGTCGGTTGATGTCATACATTCCTAATGTATTTATTTTCATTATTTAAGAAAATTAGTCTTTCCTTTTGTAGTATCATTGTCCATTAATTTCCTTCCCTATATGTTTTAAAGTAAAGTATGTGTTCACTGATCAAAATAATATTTTATAATTTGTATAATCATAATTAAAATAACATTTTATAATATATATTATTTTTTCAAGGATATGAAAACAGACCATATTTAGTCATTAAACATACCAGTGATAGAAATACAGTGGTGGGAAGTAACATTTATTTAACTGTACTTGAGTACAATTTTAACGTATATGACTGTTTAAATTGTATGCTAATTTGCAGTTTCAGAGGGAATTAATGTACTTTATCATGCACTACTTTTATCTGACAGTGTTGGTTACTTTTCAGATCTTCTAAATTGTGATGCATCATTTAAGATTAAAGCTGCAAACTTCAAATGAAATCGGTGTCAAGTTCTCTCCTCCTTTCAGACACCTTATTAGTTATTAATTCATTAAACTGTTCAAAAAAGTGACTGAAACTCTGAAGATCAAACGACAAAAAAATTGTGTTTATGCACAATTTTATATGTTTAATTTCATAGGTTTATGCAGGATTCATGAGTATTAATAATGTCATTTATTAAACAGATTTAGATTTTATTCTAATTTTACTTGTAATACTTCCAGTAAATTTTGATGCTAATATTTCTCTACTTCTATTTAAGTAAGATGCAGGACTTTAACATTGTGGTGTTTCTACTTTTCTTCCACCACTGTAGAAATATAATATAGCCAAGTTTAATACAACATAGCCCCGTTTATATAAGATGTTAGACCTGAAAGTGAAGAAACGTCATTCAAAATCAAAACTTGTATGGTCATAGAGGCTGTCTCTGAAATAAGAGCTGTCAGTTTGGCAGCAACATCCTGCCAAAAATCGTGCAACAGGCGAGCACTCCCACATCATGTGAAAGAAGAGCAAACATGCACGAGGCATCACCAATAACTTTCATGAGATAAGGCTTGTGAGGGGTTGCTCAAAGTAATATTATGAGTGCCTGAGCACAGCGCTGGTTATTGACTCATGCCAGATCAATATTATAAATGCCTTTAACAGTGGCAGTTAAAGTCATTTGTCATTTTAGTGGAGGTGGCGGCGGCAGCGGGAGGGAGTGGGAGTCCTCCTCGCTGCGATAGATTGATACGTTTGTCGCTCCTCTAACTTCCCTCGCCGGCCTCTAAGTGTGTCATCATCCAGGAGTCATAACTTGAGGCAAAACTCTGTCATGTTCACTGACGACAAGTGATTAGGTGGGACAGCGTCGTGGCGGGGCGGGGAAATGAAAGGGCCGGTCATTTGTTTCTGAGCAGCAAATGTAAGGGCAGCACGCACTGAGCTGCCATTGCCTGTCCCCCGTGGCTGATGGAGACATGCCGTCTGCATGTTTACATTTGATCTGTGTACATGTGCGCTGGAAAGAAGTCGGGATGGGGGGGGGGCAGGCGGTGGGATTGAAGGCTCGCTGCGAGGGGAGGAGAGTAAAGCAGGGCTTAAATTGAATCACTTTCTTGTTGCTGCAGTTGACATTGTTTAGGCCGTGTCATTGACGGGCTGTTGTAAAGCCAGACTGAGGTAGGATGGATGCCGGCCCTCCAGCCCTGTACTGTATTGCATGCTGGGTAATTCCCTGCCATTGTTTGACATGACAGAGGCCGTGCAAGCATAGCACACAAGGTCTGTTTCAGTTATACCTGGATGACATTTTGCTATTGATTTAACTGAATCTATTTCTGTGGCTTTTTCAGTCAAATAAGTGAATTTAGTCACTTTGGTGAGACATTTTTATAGAAAGAAAGTTGCATTTTGGCAAGTCTCATGTCCACATTTCTGTATTTATTTGAATATTTACCAACAATGTCAAACTAGTTTATGGTGAATGGGATTTATTTTGAGTGACGGCTCACTTTAAGGCAGCTTTTCCTGGCTTATCAGAAATCCATCTAATAATCAGTATAAAAGCAAAGCGACCTGTGGGCATGTACGAAACTAAGCCAGTACTGTTTAGTGTTATCTATGCACACATGGCATTATGCCACAGTGTCATGTAGCGGAAGCTGAGCTAAAACACCGCTTTATCTACTTCCTGTGGTGACCAAATTTTGTCAGATGATCTGTAACAGTGCCCTGTACAGTACAGCAGTGAAAACGACCAAAGACGCAATGTTCCATCTTTGGTGGGGGAAGAATTGATAAGCGTATCCAAAGTCATTAGCATGCTCTTCTTAAAGACATGATAAATGGTAGGCTGTCACATGCTGTCATGTTGATTTGCTCAGCACGTGTCGTGTAGTGGCATTCACTAGTGCTGTTTCTCACTTTGCATTCACACTCTCGTTGCTCCTATATAGCTGAAGGAATCTGACCTCTCTGCTGTGCAGCATGCCCCAGGCACCTAAATCTCTCGTCCCTGAATGTATTTGTGCTTGTCTGCTCTGAATGCACGCTCGTGCATCAAATCTTGCCACTTCGGTTGTAAACATTTTCTTTGCCAGCGAGAATTGTCTCTCAAACTTTTTTTTTTCTTTCATGTCAGATGTTTACATATGTACAGTGTATGCCGTGTGTACCTATGTGCAGAGAATATGAAATCTTTCTCTCTAGGGATCTTTCCTCTTCTCGTTCTCCCTTGCTCCTCCTCTTGGCACTCTCTTCTTTTCCCCCCTAAAGCTGTTGCTAGCTATTTATAGTGAGAAGAGGGGAGAGACCATCAAAGCTGGTTCCTTATATCAAAGCCGATCCGATCGTCTCCGCTCCCCTCTCTCCACCACGTCCTCCTTCCGTGCTCTGCCGTTCTAAAACGGGAAAGGCAGGGAAAGCCCCAGAAGAAATCCTGCTCCCCTCTGCCCACCAGAGACCCACTGCTGGGGGGAAAGGCTCGGGGAAGGGGGGGGGGAAGAATGTGGGAATGTGAGCGAGAGTGTGAAAAAGTGAGCGAGTTTCTGTGTTTACGCATTGCACGTGCACAAATGTAAGTCAGTCTGTTCTGTTTATGTGCATGCCTGTGCTTTCTCATGGGTATCAGCAGCCCAGGGGTTTGATGTGTTGATGTGACATGACGCTCATTGTCGCCGTGGCTGCTAATGAAATTACAATGAGGTCTGGGAGGCCCGTAGTGGGCAGGCCTGCAAGGCGCCAGCGCCTGAATCCATATTAAAACGAACTGTTTCCCCTCCAGCACGCACCGCCTCTTCAGTCCTCATACCAACGTGTAGTGGAGGGGAAAAAAAAGACTAGCGCATCGCAGAAATGAAGCATCTGATGTTGAGAATCTAATGTGGCTCTAGGAGTCTGAGCCTGGCCGTTTATTGTGCGGAGTGCTTCTGCTTTGTTTTAGGCAGCTGCTGTTGACATCATGAGATCCAAGTGAAGCAATCCAGAGCTGATATCTGCAGGAACTTTTTAAAGGTCCATTGAATATCAGTTGTATAGGAGAGTACACAGCCTATGGATCTTTTATACCGTATATATACTTGGGGAAGGCTCAGAGAGACACCAACACCTCAAAAAAGCAAATATTTTGTTCATGCACTGAGGTTGTGGGAATAAGATTGAATTTATTGTATTTGTTATCAAGAGAGAGCGGCAACAACAATGAAGAAAACCTTCGGAGAGGCAAAAAGTTGAAAAGAAAAACATTCTAGCATCGTTTTCATCAGAGATTTTGCATGCGCAGTGAAATCTGTTCTTTATCATTAAATAATCATAACTCTATCACTTGCACTCCAAAACTTTAAATCAAGTTCTCTCTTGACCTGAAGAATTTAAATCGATGAAATTGTTCTGAGCTCCATAAATTAATCTTTGGTCAGCTGTTAAACTTTGAAAATACCAAGATATTTATATCAGTAATCCTGTTTGAATAGATTAGTACAGCATTTTAAATACTTATTTCAGAATGAGCTTCATAGATTCAATGTCATAGATGGATTCAAATCTACAATCCTTTTAGATTCCCATTTAAAGACAGCTCTATGAAAAAATGCTGTGTGGTATGGAGCCCTGTGGGACATCTGGGCATAGATCCAGGATCTACAGGATGACACAACACATAAAAAGCAGTTGGACGTTAACCAAAATATCAATTCCTATGCCCCTAAACTCTACCTACTCCACTGATAAAAACATTATGACATCCAGTAGCTAAGACAGATGTTGTATAAAAGACAGTCTAGGCCTTCTTAGAGCCTTAGTGATATTTATATAAGGGCAATATAAAAAAATCCCAAAAGTAAACACAGAAGAAAATTGAATCAAACCTTTTCATTTCACCTCAATGAAGCCTTAATCATTTAAATAAAAACAGGTTATAATGTATTAAGTGCCAAGTCCTGTATGTTGGCATTCGAGTCCAGAAGAAAATACTGTGCAACACTTAATGAAAGAATGATTCGCTATATTCAGTAATGCAGTCATTAATAGAAATTAATGACATTTTTTTTCAGATTAACTGTGTGTGTGTGTATATATATATATATATATATATATATATATATATATATATATATATATATATATATATATACATATATATACACAGTTAATCTGAAAAAAAATGTGTATATATGTGTGTGTTTTGGCTTTATTTTGATAACACACAGTAGAGATAGACATGAAGCAGGGAGACAGAGAGAGAGAATGACTTACAGGGCGCTGCTCGGGATTTGAACCTGCGCTGCCTGTGATGACAACTGTAGCTTCTACCCAGGGTGGACGCTCTACCCACTGAGCCACTTGCTGCCCCCTCGAAGTCCCATTTAAAGTTAAAAAGTAAAAGAAAACAGAACTTCAACTAGATGTAAAATATGAATAGTGTCTAGATGTCTGATTGGTTTCTAAAATATGGTGAGGATGTCAAGTCGTTCAAGTCTCCAGGCTCGATTCGATTGGTGTTAAAGTCAAAGTTGAGCTGCAAGTCCTTTTTTGATTTGTTTTGGAGTCCAGAATGAAACCTTGAGTCTAATGCTGTTTTTGTTACTCGAGTGCAGACTTCTGCAGTCACTCTGCATCATCGAGATGTCAGTTTCAATGATGAAAATGATTGCATGAAGGCACTTTCAGAGAGCGAGCGGTTACTGCTGCGCCTGCTGCTCTGCCATGGTCTGAAATGGCCACCAACCGCATCCAAATCTACTGAAACATGGACTTACTGATTCTGTCTTTAAATGCATTGAGTGGGAATAAAAGAACTGAAGGTATGCATGTCATGTATAGGGAGTTGTTAATGCTTTAGGCTACTGTGATTTTAATGGCTGAAAAAGAAAAGGTTTATTCTAAAATCATATGTGTAAATGAAAACAAATCTATGTGAATAAAGCAGACTGAATGTGTTGCATATTGATAGTAGTAAGATATTCTTGTTGTGGAACATGTATGAGATGAACAAAAATGACTTTAAATAGTTCATATTGGCTTTAAATTGCCTATAAAAAGTATCAGTCATTATCATTTATTAATGGAACCATTACTCATGTCCTATTGTTACCTAATGCTTTGCAGTAAAGGATGCAAACAGTACAGATCATTCTAGCATTAGCAGAATTCCACATACAAAAACATTATGTTTGCAGAAGAATGCCTGGAATGTAACATCCAATATGTGTGTAATACAAGTGTGAATATGAATGTGTGTGTTTGGCTCATGCAGTATCCTACAGTAATTACATCATCTGTTTATCTCATAGCTCTTGCCTGTCTTTGTTGTGCATCCCTCAGCTTCCCAAGCATGCTGGGAATGCCATGATGGCTTTCCCTGCCTTGAGTTCTGGTTGCACTGAATTCTGACAGATGTATTCCTACCCAATACAAATACGTGTGTGTTTCAGTGGCTAGCCTTGTTATTATTAAAGATCTTTCATATACTTCTGTGATGGGTATCATTTAGACTTCAAGGATTTATTTACGTATAAAACAATCTCTAACTCACACAGTTAATAAAGACCAATTGTAACATTTTGTGGGAGCACAGGACTGAATAAATCTAGTTTTACTCTTGGAGATCATGGTTAGAATCGCAATCCTGCTTTTTTAGCTCGTCTCCAGAGATTGACGGATTTCGATAGCTTCAGAAATCCCTGCACATGCAAGAAAAAGTGCAATGTGATGTGAAATTTACCAGCACGAGTGACTGATGCAGACATTTGTGCACTCTTGTGGAGAAAATGCTCCGAAGAACCAGTGAGCAGATAACTAGGAGACACAGTAGGAGAAAGCGTTAAAATAGGGGCATAACTTGTCTCTCTGACAGACACGCAAAGCTTCTTTTGTTAAGTTTAGCTGCTTGTTAGAATCCTCAGGTAGATACGCCCGTAGAATTTCCCTTGCTTCTGCTTTTCCTCCCACTCATGTCACTATGCAAGCTGTGTATGTGTGTGTGTGCATTTGATTGTGAGAGCAAATTTTGGCTGTCTTCCTGTGTCTGAATGTCCCTGCAAGATGCAAAAATCTGTCAAAGTAAAGAGTTTTATTCTTAGACAAAGGGGCAAATTAGTGTTGCTGTTAGGGTTAGAATTAATTAACAGGTTCCAGGTAGAGCTACAAAAAACATTATCATACACGCACATCCTCAACAACAGTACTATCTCAAAGTGTGTGTGTGTGTGTTTGTGTGTGCCACCGTCTGCAAAAGAAAGTGCCATCATGGACCCTGGATGCAATTAAGAGCCTGTCAAGCTGGTGTCAAAGGTGCACACAAACCCACCCATGCAAGCCCCCACCCCAAAACACACACACACACACACACACACACACACACACACACACACACACACACACACACACACACACACACACACACACACACACACAAACACATTCACACAGACGCACCTGCAGACTGATGACAATGTACTCCCACTGAATTGTATGCTCTGTGTGTGGGAGATGACAGCATGCCTGTGTGTGTGTTTCTCTCTGCAAGTGTATGTGGTGCCTCACACATGTTGAAATATGGCTCCCATATTTCACTGCACCCACAGCATTTGTAAATGCCAACTGCTTTCCTGCATCCCCCCACCCTGTCCCTCTCGTGACTGGAGCATCCCACATTGGCGACAGCTTTTAAGAAATTGAAGGAATAATCCAGCAGGAATGTGGGGGGACGAGCTGGGGAGGCTGGGCCCCTGCCTCCAGATGGAAGATGTAAGCAAAGACAGATGCTTCCAAAAACAGAAACAGAGATCATATTTTTCTTTATGTTTTTGAGCCTTAATTGCCTGAATTGAGACAGCAGTATTTGAGTATTTGTGCATGCATGCATGCATAACATGGACACAAGAAGCATTTCATATCTGTTGGTGGCACTCATGAAAGCACTTCCACCACAAAGGATGATGGTAGACAAAGATCAGAGAGGCTGGCCCCTCCCAGTGATACCCGCTCTGCTTCATCTTCCTCTCTTCCCATCTCTCTCCTTCCCCCCCCGCCCCACACCACACTCACTCAATCCCCCGAACCGTCACAGTAAATGGCTATCCTGGAGTAAATTTATAACTGCCACTTCAGCTGACAATCAAATACTATCACTAGATTCTCACTGTCTATCACTTTGGCCCCAGCGAGTGGGGCAGAGGGAGGGGCTGACGAGGATGAGGGGAGGGCGTGAACGGGGGCAAAGGAGGGATAAGAAGAGCTGAAGCCGGCGTAGCCGGTCTGACTCTCGCAGATCGATGAAAGGTTGTAAGGAGCTCTCTGTTCTTCTCCTCCTCTCCACCTGCCCCACCTCATTATTCCGCTGGCTCTTTCTCTTTCTCCCCTCTTGTTTGCTTTACAGTGTTTTTCTCTATCCCTCACACTCCTTCCTCTCCCTCCCATCTTTTTTTTTTTAACATCCCCATTTCTATTCCCCCTGCTTCCCTTGTCCCCGCATCCCTCTCTCCTCCCTCTCGCCGTCTCTCCCTGTGTGGGCTGGCCCATGTCAAGGCCTCTGTCTCTTGCCCTCGTTTGACATGCCGCTCATAATGGTCAGATGGGGGAATACCACTCTCTTCCTGTCTCTCTCCATCTTCTCCCTCATCTGTTCTTCTGCTCACCCTCTCCCCTGTCGGAATGTCATGCCGTTGCAAAATGGAGAAAATCAATTGAACGTGAGCTCTCTGAAGGCTGTCTGTATAGATACAGCGAGCAGATTTTTCAAGCATAGACGGGTGTATACATTTGGATGGCTCTGTGTGTGTGTTTGTGTGTTTGTGTGTGCATGCTTGTGGAGGGAGGAGGAGAGAGAGGGGGAGAGGGGGTGGGGTGGGGGGGGTTACTGACAGACTCAAGCTGGGGACGTTTGTCGCTGCTCGTCACTTTTCCCGTCAGCCAGCGGACATGACAGCCGAGGCGGGCGAGAGACGAGTGGCGGGCTCCCAGGACCCGAGCTGGAATGAGGACGGTGACAGACGGCTCCTTCATGCTCAGGCCATCATGATGGGGCTGGGAGAGAAGCGAGGAGTGCGATGGACAACGGAGAATGGCAGAAAGAGGAAGGAAGAGATGTCTTGTGACAGTATCAAAACCCACCAGACATCGTAGACACTCTTCCCCAGTCTGTCTGTCAGCTTTTCTTAACAGGGTTTGCCACTGACTTAGTGGTGGCAGCGCCGGCTAACACACAACAGTTAAAAAAAAACCCAAAAAACAAACAAAAAAACAGTGACAGAGCTGGTATGAACTTTGGGGGGTTTATCCTTAAGCCTCACTTTATTCGAGAATTTCTGTTGAAAGTTAGATGCCTCAACATCCATAGAAACATTTTATATACAGAAAAGGTCCCTGAAAAAGGTTTTCAGATGGGATCATACATTTCTTCCTTGATTTTTCTGACTTTGCATGGTACTTGATGTTAAGATAGAACTAAATGTTGAGATGGGCCTGATTGAGAGATTAAACGTAGTTCAAAGTATATAAAATGGACACTGGCAGTTGCCTTTAAGGATCACTCACCCCCTCAATCACTCCCAATTATGGGCAGAGGACGACAAAAGGGAAGGACATGTTCTTGACTGGGCATCAAGCCACATATTTGAGCCTTTGGCAGCGAAGTAAGCTGTGAGTAATATTCGAAGGAAGAGGTGGATCGCAGTTACAAACTTACAAGGATATTCGGTGCACACAAGGGAGGGCAATTCTATAAAGGAGACCGTTTGGAGGTGAAGTCCAAAAAGCCTGGAGTACATGGAAGAGACGGATAACTTTTTTTATTGTGTCTTTATCAGAAATGGACTAATAGTAGAAATGGTAGTCCAATAAAAATTTATCTGCCTATTCCATGTTCTCCGGCCTTTTTGGACTTCACCTCTTCTTTACAAGCTTTGAGTAATGTTGGAATCTGACACTTACTACAGTCATATTTCTGTCTCAAGATCATCATGCTATTAGGCTACTAATAAACTTGGTAAAAGACCAGGTTGGCAAAGACCACCCCCAAATCTATGTTAACATTCATTTGATTAGTTTTATGCATGCCTGTGAGTGCAGAATGAGCCATCAGAAAAGTTTTGCTTCTTTACAGGTGATGGAACAGATGGGATACATTATTTTAAAGGTCCCATATCATACACGTATCTTGGGTTTTAAGTTTCAATATCCCTAACAAGATATAGTTGTAGTTTTTAGTACCGAAAATCATCTCAATATAGTTTTATCTCCGCCTCAGGCTTCTCTCTACAAGAAGAACAGGTTATTTTGTGTCAGTCTCATTAAAATTAATGACCCTATCCTCTGATTGGCTGATTTGAATGGGTGGTGACTCTATAGTTGTGACATCACAATTTCACAGAAGTACTGACAGCTCACTTATGGCAGATTTTTTTTAAAGATGGGCTGTGTGCTTTTCTTTTGAGTGTTTTAAAACATGGGACAACATAACACTTAGATGTTCTTATAATAAAAAAAAAATAATGTAAATTACCACGCACTTTCTGTTATATGGGACCTTACACAATAAAAAACACAACAATATTCCAACAGAGACAAGTTAAACAGCTCTCTTAAAACCTGCAGTGCAGAAATTTTTACATATAAATAATGTCCGATCCATTAGGCTTCTGCTGATTAAGCCTCTCACCACCAGGTAAAATCCCCCTGTGTTTCACAGTAGGAGTTTTTTAATCTTGTGTCTGTGGAAATGAATGAATACTGAGCATGCTCTATAGACAGAGCATGTGCGCCACTTCCACGGCTTTCCAGGTAGCCTTCAACTAAGAGGAATGTGGATAAAACAACGTAGTCTCTCCAAGCGTTATCAGTCGGTATGGATCAAATTCTGATCAAATGTGCCAAAACAACCTATCCACTGTTTTACAGCTGAAAACCTAACAGTCGGGTAAAGCGACGCCTATAACATAAGCACATGTAGACATGGTTAATGTAATTACCCTCTCTCTACCACAAGACGGAGACAAAAATCTCACATTGCAGCTTTTAAGTATATTTCTTCTATATTTCTTAAGTTATGGAAATCTGGTGAACATATTTTAAAAGTAACATTTTAGTTCTGGGTTGCACACAAAATAACGGATGCTTTAATCAAGAAGTCAACGCCATCAAAGAAGAGCAACACACTTTCTACGCAGCAAAACGACAGGAACAAAAAATAAAATACACAACACAAAAGCCTCTTTTCTATTTTGATTCAGGTCACTGAAGGCGAAGCAGAAACAAAACAGACACACACAACCTTGTAAGACAAATAGGTTTTGTCATGCCCACAGAAGGCTCCCTTTTTTGTCAAAGACCCAGAGGCTGCGGCCACGATGAATTGTGACATAGCCTAATTCCTTTGGAATTGCAGTACAGTCGATAAAGGAGCAAACGGTCTGGCAATGACCTCCAGGATAGTGTTATTGACCTATTTTGCATACACACTGGGTGCGAGAATGGACAGCCGCTTTATTTGTGCTGTTATTTATTGGCCCGCAACATGACTGTAATGCCTGTCCTGGGACTCGGCTGGAGTGCAGTTATAGATTATCATGATTGCTAGTTATTAGCGTGTGTGCGTTGGTCTCTGTGTGTTAGACACACAAACACACACACAGGGAATAAGAGAGATTATTCTGAGCCTTTCTGTTTGAATAAAGAAGACAGAGGCAGTCTTGTGCATATTGTTATTGAAATAGTTCAATGCCAGTCTAAGTTATCTTCAAGGACAAAACTGCCACTTCTGTAATTGATGGCTAATATGTAAATATTGTGTATGTATGCAATGTGGCGGTACTGTCTCAAAACATAATTATAGAATGAAATGTGGCAAACATTTACCTTGACATTCAGTTCTTAGTGTGAATCAATATTTAGCAACAACTAGATTGGACTGAAATCTGGTTTCATACAGTTTTCTTGTTTCCTAGTGTCCCTAAGAGGCAAGGCAAGTATATTTGTATAGCACATTTCAACAAGGCAATTCAAAGTGATTTACATAAAAGATAAAAGACGTCAAGTATAAAATGAAACGTAACATAAGAAGATATTTAAATACAATTTAAGGAGTTGAACTAAAAGTAAGCATAACCTTGAATAGAGTAAAAAGTTAGTGTAAGTCTTCAGCCTTGATTTAAAAGAACAGAGTTGCAACAGACCTGCAGTTTTGCAGGGTTTTTTTCCTAGATAGTTTGGCCCTGAACCATTCAGTGCTTTATAAACCAACAGTAGTATTTTAAAATCAATTCTTTGACAAAACAGGAAGCCAGGAGTGTTGTGATCCACTTTATTGGCCTTAGTGAGGACTCGAGCAGCAGCGTTCTGAATCAGTTGCAGCTGTTTTTTTTTTTTTTTTGGAGAGATGGTTACAGACCTTGTTTACCATATTTTCTTCTTCCAAATCTTGCTGAAAGAGAAGTTCTTTAATTCTTGATATATTCTTCAGGTGATGGTAGCCTGACTATGTAATTGTCTTTATTATGGCTGTTAAAAAAATATGTTCTGAATCTCTTACTACACCAAGATTTTTAGCTTGGTTTGATTTTTTTTTTTTTACTATACCAATTGAAGCTGAACGTTGACTTTATTGTCCTTCCTTGACTCCAAAATCAATTACTTCATTTTTAATTTATTATTTACTTTGTTTAATTGAGGAAAATTCTGGCATATCCATTTGTTGATTTGTTCGGTGCACTTGGTGTACTCAGTGCTTGTATGGGATTATAGTCCTCTAGTGATATGGTTATGTAAATCAGTTTGTCGTCTGCATAATTATTGTAATATATTTTGGGAGACACAAAGTGAGGACTTGAGAACCATTTGTTCAGGCATATAAGCCATGTACTTGTTTGTGGCACTGGGATGAACCCTTTCCTCTCACATGGCAAAGAGAGCAAAAAGACAAGGGCCTCCCCTTTCCATCTCATCCCTTTTTCATCGCCCCCTCTCGGCTCTGAATCAGCATTAGTGTCGCACTTAAGAACACTTCTTGGCACCGGCTCAAGGTCCTTTTCGCCTCCTTCGTCCATGGAAAGTCGCCTCTATAGTGGGCCATGTAATTTACGTTGACAGTGGTATTGACTATATTTAACAGACTGATGAATGGCAAAAATAAATAAGACTTCCAGGAGAGCCCTGAGGCCCACCACAACAATACATTACAATTAGGCCTTCAGGGAATGAAAAGGCTAAAGTCATCCACAGGCAATTAGCCGGAACCTTCAAAGGGAAAATGGCACACCATAGCTCAAAAATATGACGACGGTGTTGCTTGCAACCATAAAGTATGTGCAGTTTGGATTTCTCTCCATTTCAAAATGTTAATGATTATCATATCAGGTGAATCTAAAGGTGTTGAAACTGTCTGTGACATTAAGGGAAGTTAGAATGTAGTTTGCTCTCCTTTCTGCTCTGTTCTTTTCCCTACTCCCATCTAAATTTTTGCAGGTACATGGTATCTCTGTGGGATTAATTGCTCATTTAGCAACTCTTTTCCATATTTCACGGTTGAGAGGATATCCAAATTAGCTTTGCCATCAGAGTTCACTGCTTCTACTGGGACTTGGATGACCACACTCTAGGACAGCACATCAAGCCAATCAGGCACCTGTAACTCATCATCTTGGTGGAACAACAGTTATGAAGACATTGTAAACTTCTTTGCGCTGTGTAAGTGAGTTGTATTGGAATGGATTGTTGTGGAAGGACGGGGCAGATTCATTGAGATTGGGGCATTCAGGCCTTTGTTATTATGAAGACCATTTATTTCTTTGTAAATTAGTTTGGCTCAGCTGAAAGCGTCACAGGGTACTAAATGGACCTAGTCGATGCTGGTCTGGTGGACTGAGGGAAGGGCAGCAGGGTGGTAGGATTGAAACTGAGCGGCAGTTATTATTCAGATGTGGACGGCACAGTGGCGGGTGTGCTGGAATCGACCTAATGGGGTGGGAAGGCGCAGTCGATGGCTTCCTCTGACGCTCTGCTGCACTGATATCGCTCCTGCTTTTCTCTTCTTTCAACCCCCCCAACCGGCTATCCATCCACACTGACGTATTCTGATGACTCGTGTCATTAAAGCTAACGTCCGCTGAGGAGGTAATTAGCCAAAGTATGGCATTAATCAGTGGCTAGAGCCCCTCGCGCCTGCCGGGGTGTCTGGGACGTGCTTTTTGCAGCTACGTTGGCCTCCTGCAGCCCCCTGTTCCACACATGGTGGGCATTAACCTTCGGAGGCTTGGTCATTTGTCTATGACGAGCTCATGCTCCCTTGTTCACAAGCTGTATTTCTGTATTTCTGTTACTTGGATGGACCCTGTAAATGCCAGAGCTGCACACTCCTCTGTAGTGGGAGTGGTGGAGCATGGCCAAAGGGACACACTGCAACATAAAAATGTAGTTTTGGGGTGTTTTTTTTCAGCAGCTGTTATAGTAAAACTACCAAATATATCCACTGCTTTATTGAGGCATAAAGACACACCATGATTGAATCCATCAACTATCTCTCACCAGTTGTGGTTTAAAGTGGCTTACACGAAACTTGGACCTTGTTCATACTGAGTAGCTTGTGTCTTCTTTGACAGTGCAATTTTGAAGCCCTCTGTTAGAGCAGCTAAATAAAGTCTGTTTAGTGTTGACCGATGGGTAATTTCTCCATCCTACTTCTCATCAGTGTCCTCCCAGACAAACAAATCACTGCTGCCTCGCCAAAACAAAATGGCCTCCATCAGTGCGCACACAGTGACATCTCCATCTGCTGTCAGACAAACCATTAAAAGTGCAGGGCAAAATTTCAGCCCTGTCAGTGCATATACAGTCTCTCATTTCTCTCCATCAGCACAGTCTACCAGTTCCGCACAGCAGAGATAGACTCAATCTAAAAACTGACTCCCATACTGAACATTTTGATTTCATTACCACCCGCCACTGAATATTCATATACTTTTTTTTAACTGCTGTGTCAAGTCACACCTGGAACCAGCAGGGTGTCATACATTATTCATTAGTGAAAGGCAATGGGGTGTGGTCTAATAGAGTTTACTGGGGTGTCGACAAGCATGGTCTCCACTTCCTGATTCATTAATGATGCATCTTCTCCCACCAGTGGTGTCAAGCTAACCTCCCGCCCATGCGACAAGGCCCCAGGGTCCAGGAGGAACTGCTCGGCTCTCCTCATTTAATTGTTCTTGCGCTGACCCAACCAGCAGATTAGCGTGAAGTACACGAAGCAGGGAGGGAATACTGCCAGCCCCAGATTTCACTTTCTTAACCTCAGCCAATCCAAATCCATTGCTCGCCAGGGAATGATGCAATGAAGGTATCTATCCAGATAAAGCAACTATTTGCATACTCCACACACAAGATGTGAACTCAATTTTGACTGACATAAAAAAGGCATAGAATAAGGTGGAAATATAGAAATAAAACAAAGTGCACAGGAAGTGATTATGGCTCACCTGGCCTGTAATTAACTTTGAGCAGTTATTTGCTGACCAAAATCAAATGCAGCTCAAGACTTTATAAATGCATGGCTTCGTTCATAAATATTTAATCAAAGCTCATAGACTTTATAGCCAGCGAACAAGATGCAAAATTGAATTTGGCTCAAAGAAATAACGTCAGGACATTAAATCAATGGAAGACATAAAAGTATTGTGACTAGCAGAAGGTTTCAACGTTGAAACCTGCAGGAGATATTCCCGCTACCCGATATAAAATGAGTGCTCTCCTATTCCAGCGTTAGACAAGGGAACTGTATGTCTGTAATGACTGAGGCCACAAGAGTAAATAACAGCTGTTTGAACTCACAATGCCTGTTAATATTCTGAGTCCTACTGTAGATACAACTGATATCATTTGAGCTACTCAAAACTTTCTCAGTGAATTTATACCTTCTTCTTTTCTTTTATGTCTGGGAGGCAATGATCTTAAACTTTGCAACTCATTATGGTTAACTATGCTATAATTCTGCTTTAGGTGAAGACACTTTAATTGGCTAAGACATGTGAGGCATGACACATTTTTCTCTGAAAATGCCTCGCCTCAGGATTTGTCACCTATTTGCCATTGCCTTGCCACCATCTCATCCCCACAACTGGAGAGAGCAATTCCCCTAGACCTAGATGGCAGAAGAGTACCAGTGTTATCTTTCCCTATGTAATACACATGGCCCATGAAGGTCACCTGACACAACAAACGACTGACACGCACAGGTTTGGGTTAGGGGTCATGTACACGATATTTTGACTGGAAACACCACATCAGAGTCTGAGCAGGGATCACCTACCATCGTCTGTCATTAGCTCCTGTTCATGACCTATTCACCCAAGAGTGACAAAGGTTGCACTGTGCATTAATCCCATGGGTATTAAAAGATTTGTCTTGGGCCCTATTCTCATAACGGATCCAAATATCACAGGTAGTGGTAAAGCCAATGAGAGTGAAATAAGCTACAGATCCTCTATTGGTTGTCGGTTGTATTCAATGTTTATTGAAACAGTCAAGGTAGGATTCCTTTAGTCCATTGCACAATTTATGGTTCACCAATGCAATCTGAAGATCATTCCATCAGGGTAAAAAATAATGTGTGCATCCTTGCAAAGTAGGAGGTGCTTGAAGCTTTGTTGGCATGGAAACTACTTGCATCATTGACAAATAACAGTTAATTCACATCATATTGTTCACTTCTGTTGGCTTTATACAAACGCAGCCTCAGATTCACTTTGTCTCCAAAAAGAAAATCTGCTGATCACAGTAAATCAGTTGACATGAAACAGTCTTGGTCCAAAATGTTAGTGATATACTGATATATGGGTGACACTGGGCCCTGAGTTTTAAGGAGTCGAGTCAATTGTGATTTTTCCACTTATCTCCGCTCCACTCAGGCGTCCTCCACAAAATTTTTATACGGTTTCTCCAATAATCCAAGCTGGCAGCTAGCAATACACGCTACTTGAATCTTTAATATCTCCTTAGAGAAACAGACCTGATAGTTGATCTGGTGGAGCAGAGTAAGTTAAAGTTAACAAACTCTGCTTCTAGTTTTGGTTCAAAATCAGCATCCTTGGCTGTTTGAGTCATTTGTTTTCAAGTCATTTGTTGGTAAGTCACAGGCAGTCAAATAATACTTATCCAGTAACATGCAAATAAAATAAGGTAGATTTTCCTTTATATGTTTTCAAATAAAATAGGGTAGATTTTCCTTTTTACATTTGCCTGACCTGTCCCTGACAGACCAGAATGATTGTCCTTTACTCTTCTGTCTGCCCTTAGTCCCTCTTCCCCATCTAAGAAGATGAAAGTGGTGAGGCATGTGTGGGCACCCAAGGGGGCTGCAATGCTAACTTTGTGCCTGTCCTCTGCACCCTTTGAGACTGGGCTTTGTTTGAGCAGTGGCTGGCTACTCAATCAAACCCTGACCTTTTCTTTCCTCGGACGTCTAACGTCAGGACCGCCAAATACACTAGTTTCTCCTCTCTATTAACCGCAGTGTTTGTACTGTATGTCATATCACATAGTCACTCATTTTGAGCACAGAACCACAGTTTCTATACCAAGGAGGAGTAAAAAATGGCTTTCAATTACTGTGGAATTGTATGAGATAGGGGGACTGTCTTTTTGCTTTTGACAGCAGGCTTTTTCAGCCACAACTATAGAGACCCAGATGAAAGAAATGAATAGATGAATGGATAGAGGGGAAGGGGCAATATTGATCATGTTTTATGAGCTCGCCAGTTTGACTGGTGAGGTGACGGCGAGGAGCTGCCACTTGTGTTTTTGTCCCAAGATCCTCCATCACAACGCTCATGTCCAAGGTAACAATCAATCTATCGATAAAAAGCAAAACAAACAAAAGACAGAAAATGATGCATCACTCCAAACATACACCTCCCCTCTCTCCCCCCCCACGGTTGCCACAAACAAAAACAATGACAACCAAATAGATTTGAGCAAGCACACACAAGCCAGTACTGCAAACAGGGGTTGGGGGGTGGTGGCGCTAAACACAATTCTGTCTTATCGTGTCTCGTAGGCTTCCCTCCCTGAAATGATTGTTTCACTCAAATAAACAGATTGAATATATCATGCATCCTTGGTGTAGATAGAAATAAATCTTTCAAATCTTATTTTTTTTCCCAACAAAGCAATTTCTTAGCCGGCGTCCCTCTGACTGAGGAGGCCGTCTCTCATAAATTCACTCCGGCAAGTGCATAAATCTCCCTTACAGATAACATCAGGTGTGGATTGACGAGAGCTAGAGCGCAGCAGGGACATGGTAAAGTCTATGCATGTTTGTACTGCAGGCGAGAATCTTCCAGGGTGTGTACACGTCTGCTGAGCATCGGAGTCTATTTATTGCACGTGCATTTTGTTGCAAGGTTTTATAGGTGCATCTGCTTTCTGTTATTTATTTTCTGCACCATATACAGATCTGCAGATGATTCCATGTTATTGATGTTATTGATTTTAATGGGTGATTATCCACCCGCCACAATGCAAATGATCCATCCTAATTTCTTAGCGGACACCTCAGCCTCATCTGCACTTCATTCTGTTTGGTTGGGATGAGTTTACCCTTGATAATACACTGAGCTATATTAAACTTTACCCATGATTGTCCTGTCCCATCTCTCTTTTAATCCCCATCATCTCTCCCATACTCTCATCATCATGCCTTTGTCTCATCTTTTCTTTTCTCTCTCTCTCTCTAGCTTCCACCTCCTGTCCCCTTGCCCCCTTTTCCTCCTTCCCTCTCACTCTCTCCCAGCATGTACCCTCCGGTTACTTTCTGACTTGTGTGCAGTTTAATAATCATTAGGACTGGGCCCCTAATGAATAAAGTCACTCGGACTAATTGCACGCACTGTTTCAAGATACGACAAAGCGTGCGAGGGAATGAGAAAAAAAAATGAGAATGTGGACATTTAATAGCTTGTTGGCGGAATTTTAAAGAGGTAATTAGAGGCACTTACAGTAGGATGACCACACACATGCTGCCTGTTTGTTTTTTTGCTGGATGTGATAAATCTTTTGGGTGATGGAGTGAGACGGCAATAAGCCCCGACAAAATAGTGCGGTTGAAAACAGAGAGAAACAGAATTTCAGGATCATTCGGGTAGAAAATTAGACCACCAGGGACGAGAGGGTGGGCGAGGATCCGTTTCTTACTATGATTTGGACATTTGACTTGGTTAAGCATGACAGCCACTTGTAGATATGTGTATTTAACAAGACAACGAACACATAAAAGAGAGTTTTGTAAATGAATTTTAAATCACTCCATTACTATTTCTATTATTATTACTATTATTTTGACCTCTAACCATGTGACCAGACTTTTTTTGCATGTGATCAGTCCAGAGGCCCTTGCTAATATTATTTATGTTCCCTAAATGCATCAGTAGATTAATGTATATATCTCAGCTGAACACGCTCACTCACAAAAACGCATAACAAGAAATGACCCCCCCAACCCCTCCTCTTATACACACACAAAACAGAAAAGTGTAAGCATTGTGAGGTGAGGACCCTGTCACTCTGGATCAAACATATTAGTAACCACCTAAGTGCAGGTGGACAGGTGTAGCTTAGCCCTGGGGCGACATAGTGTCCTGGGATGGCTGCATGCTTGCAGAGCAGTGTGTATGATTGTGTTGTTTTGCTCCAAACACTCTCAAAGGAGAATGCAGGTGTATTGATTTTTAGTGCTAGCCATAGAAGGGAGCCAAATATTGGCATTAAACCCTTTTGACATGTTGCTCCCAATGAACCCCACATTGTACACTTGAAGTGACACACAAGCGAAGGACTTGAGTACGAGCAAAACGTTAAGTGTGCATGTGTCTGCACATGCAGCAGCGCCCCTGCAGGAGTCTCTCTTTGAGCTCAAACATAAAAAACATCCACTTTTTAAAGAGGCAAAGACAAAAAAACAATCAGATTTAAATAAAAATATACACACCCCCAAACATTTTTATTTATCACACCCGCACATTGTGCACAAGCATACCTTCTCACCTGATAAGCAAGGCATGCAAAATGGGCTGCCTCTTCATGCTAAAACATAGCCCAAAGCGCTCTCTCATTCTCTGTCTCCCTCTATTCATCTATTTCCACTATCGAGGTGTTACCAATTGGTGGAAACTGATGCTTCACATCCTGGCTAAATTTCTTTGCCCTTTGATGTTCCTTCCTCAAGTCGCAACCTGTATTCCTTTGCTAGGAACAACAGTGATGACAAATACGCACAGATTTCAAGTCCTCTGTTCCCTAGCAACGGAAGACGGTATTGTCCCTCTCCGATCTTCATGCGAACCTCCTCAGTTTCACTAACGCCCTGGTGAAAGTAATGCCGTCCATACAAAGATTGCTTACGAGCCTGACAGGGTGTGAGAGTAAGGGGAGGTGGGGGTCACTGCTGGGTTTGAGTGTCCATCATGGAGATGATGGCATAGGATGATGGACTGAGGGGGTTGGGGTTATGGGTATCAGCTGATGGCCGTATGTCTATCACTTAAGCAGCCAGTTATGTCAAGAGCATTACTAGGACCCTAACTACCACCACCTCCTATGAGGCCATTTTCTGATTTCTCACTGTGCTCTTTAAAGTGTTGGTTCACTAAAATTACAGAGATACATTTTTCTCACTTATAGCTAATGGGATTGGTGTGTTACTGCTGCTTCTAATGCACATACACACATTTGGAAAACTAAACATTATTTATTTGCGTAACCTGTATTTTTCCGTTATTTCCTGCCCTGGAAAATGTGCAGAATGCCATATGTATGAGCATCACGGCAAGTGTTGTTATTTTGTCAGCCCCTGTGGTGGGCTCCATTTGAGGAGACTCCCTGCGATGGATATCTGCCATACTGTAGCCCCAGGAGCAGGGCTGTGCAACATGCAGAAGGTACAGACAAGCGTTTCATAGTGGTTTTCCAACCTGCGCAATTCAGAGCTAAGTCCCCAGCCTGCAGTTCTGCGTGGGCACCCACTGTAATTCAGTGAGAGCCAGATGTCAAAAGAGGTGGACCACCTCAAATACTGATGGGTGTTTGTTTCCAGATTATCATTTGCTGTGTTTCAGACAGTAATGACAGATTAAGGATTTGTTTAAAGGTATTGAGTTACATGGTTTGTGTGTGTTGAGTAGGTGAAGCAGTTGGTGACAAACAGCCCCCTCAAATGACAAAATGACACAGGTGCCGAGGTCCAGAGTTCTCTCCTTTTACACTTGTCTTGGTCATGCTTGGTGGCCCTGCATGCACAGGTCAGATAAATATGCATAGAGTTCAAGGCCAGACAAGTAAGCTTGCCTTGTCAGTTATGTTAGACGCTCGGTATCCAGTACCCTTTCTGGATACACCGTGAGCTGCCTGTCATCACAACTCAATCTGCTGTGCTACACTAAATTTTTGAGGGATTTTTTATAATAATTACATTGAGTCTTCACAAGGAATAATTAAGATGGGGTGCTTTTATGTATTTGATTAAAAAAAACATTCCATATAAGGTTTTCCATCTTCAGGCAGTGTTCTGTTCATAGAAAAAGGACACTGTGAAGGGATCATCATCACTATATTTTAAATGCACAATATATATATTCTGCAGCTAGGATCATGAGTTGCCTTCATTGCTCTATAGTGAGCAATGAAGACATTAGTTAGGTTAGGATTAGGATTTTTTCAGTATTTATCCTTCAGGAACTTTTTACCAGGAGTTAAATTATCCTCAGAGGTCTCTCTCCAGAACAAACAGACCTAGTCATTAAAACCAGTAAAAACACTGAAAATTAAAATTAGCTAGTGTCTCTAAAAGCTTAAGATCCAGACATTTAGGAGTTTACACCAAGAGCTGGATTATATGCAGATGTATTCTTTTCTCCAAAGCAAATTGATCTAGTGATTAAAGGTAAAACACTGAATAAAACACTTTTACATTAAAAGTCATGTTTCTCTGAGGCATGCTAACGTTTGCGCTGCTTGTTGAACTTGATAAATTAATCCAGATGTCTGATGACTAAAATCCATCATTCAGTTAAAGTTAGAGAATGGCAAAAATGTTAATGAAGTGTATTGTAGATATGTGGCTTAACACTAAAAAAGTTGATTTATGACTATCACAACACTGAAGCATATTCAAAAAGGGTTATTAAGACGTAGCCATATACTGCCCCCTGTTAGATTAAATTGAATATTATAGGTTTACATTTTTGGATATATTTCAGGAAACGTTACATACAGGTCCTTTTAACCAAAGTTTCTGTCACACTTTTTTCTGTCTAGCAGTGGTCAGCCAAAGAGTGAAACAGCATGTGATTGGCTGCAACCACTTCAGGCTATAAATTCAGGTTCTGTTTGAACCTGAATTGTATGGCTTTAGTTCCATTGCCCTGAACACTAGTTGATAAATTGAGCTGGTTGCCTTAGAGACAAGTGGCAATAAAAAAGCATTTCTAATGTTTTCATGGCAAGAGGACACCCGCCTGTGAGAGCCTTGAAATAAAAACAACCTCCCTTTGTTGATATCAATTACCAGGTGACTGTTAATCAATTGTAGTGACGGAATAATGATTTGTTGTCAGATGTTTGAGGAATGAGCAATACTGGCTTTGAGTTGATTTTCTCCCATTTTCCTTTTCTTTTTTCTTGTTTTTCTTTTGGGTTCCAGTTCTCTCAAGACAAAGTCAACATGAGGTAAACTGTCTCCTTTTGGGTTGGTTTCATCTCCATTTGGATCCCCTGTGTTTTTGGGCAACTCTTTCTAAGTAACAGAGGAGGAGTTGATTGTTCTTTTTGCTCTGTAATTTTCTTCTGAAGGGCTCTGCCAGCTCCGTCTGCAGCGACAAAAGCCCGCTTGACAACTTGACAATTACCGCCACTCAATTGGGATGGAAATGCTGCTGCTTGTGCTTGTTGTTGTTGCATTGCTTTTCCAACCTTCCAAAATCACACAGCAGTAAATCCTTCATAGCCATGCAGATCCAGTTGCAATACAAAAAAATATTGCCTCATGCTGGTGTGATTGATTGGTTCATTGAGGCACAATAATTATTTGGAACTGAGGTGGCTCAGAAATGCATCTTTGTAGACTAACAGACTCAAAAACTCCTGTTGCTGATCTATTTTCTGAGTGGTTTCCTTCATTTCCTGTTCCCTGCTCCACAGATGAAGAGTCTTATTTTATGGTTAGTTAGTTTTGATTAAGGATTAATGGGGCTTTTTATACATAGTCTCTTGATAAGGTAAAACGAGTTGGTACACTCATACATATCACATGTGCTAGTAACAGCTCTGCTTCTCTGCCATTGCTAAATTAACAATTTGGTTGTCATTATTGGTCAGACATTCAGTGTATTACTTTGGAAAGTGCTGTACCAGTGGTTTTTCCATGATAGACCTCAAGTTTGACTGGTCCTCCTCCCTCACACTGTTCCATTATGCTGCTGTCTCCAGAGCAGGAGCATAGTTCTATTTGGAGCCCGGCAAAGCTCTCAGCTAATGCCCCCAGGGATGCAGCATCATATCTGGCCAGGAGCGATGCAGAGACGTCTAGTGGTAGAGGCTTTGTGGCTTGCCTTTTTACCAGCACATCTGGCTCCACAAGATTAGTGTGCTACTGGACCCCAGGAAAATACACATCACGTGTACTTAAAGGAACACAAAAACAACAAGCCTCGAGAAAATGCTTTCCGGAGCGGTTTGCTGGGGAAGAAGTAACGCCCTGCCATAAACAGATTTGAGTTTGTCAGAAAATGAATGCAAATACAAATGTAAATATGCAGAAATTAGATTTTCAGAGAACAGGGAGTTAATCAAGTGGAAGTTGCTTTTAAAACATGCCATCAGTCGCCCCGGGGCTCCGCTATCGTCTCACTTGCCCTCTAATGTCTCTACATACTTTAGGCTTTTAATGCGGGTCTTTGAAAAATGCTCGTCTGACCAACACATCCATTTTTCCTTTCCTCCTTAATGACAATTGTGTATTTATCTGCCCCTGGTTTGCCACAACGTTAGTAAATAATACACTCTAGAATGATGAACAATCCATCGTTCGACATGTTACGGCAGCCTCGTAATGAACTGAAGTCATTTGTGTGGCAGTAATTACACACTCCTCTGATTAAAGATGGCTGTGCTGGATAGTATTTGGGTAATTATTCCCTTTTGCTCTATGTGATAAGCTCATAATGTCCAGTCGGGGGGGGGGTTCTGGGATGGGAGGAAGTTAATGACATGCTAAGGCTGGTTGGAGTGAATATCCAGTCGCTTTTCCTCAATCATTCACTCCCTTGGCCTTTGTCGCCCCTGCAGCACGAGTGACTATCTTTATGCGTAGTGTCCCAGCATGTCGGCACTAGCCAAGCTAAAGTAATTGCTCCTGAAATGGCCTGGTTGCACAGCACCCTTTTTATATGAATGCTAATGACAGCTAGCCTTAGCTCTTTGGGGTTAACACTAACATGTGACTGCCCCTCCAACAATGCTAATTAAAGTTGGCTCTTCTTTTCTCCTCTTCTTCCTCTAATTTCGTGCTCCATGGTTGACCTAATCCCTCTTCTTATCCCTACTTGCTGTTTGTAATTAACACTTGCCTCCCTCATCTCTCCATTTAGCCACTCTGTCAGCTCTGCCTGCTCTCCCCTTGGCCAAGAGCCTGTCTCTCCTCCAGCAGTGCATACCTTGATCCTCCCTCCAGAGTGGCATCCTCTCATCTCGCCAGAGGTTATATTTTCCTCAGCCCAGCCACACACCCCTGCAACTACAGTCATCCATCACATGCATGAACATCCATTCGGTACAACAGCATGACCCCAAAGACACAGCGAAGGCACAGGGGAGTAGGGAGCTAGTGATGTTAGTGATCAGTCAGCTTCGTTTTGACTTTTTCTGGCATTAAGGACTCTAAGGGCTGAGTGGAGACGGCATGTTACCTGTCATATCTGCTTCAATGTTCACCTCGAAGCTCTGAATGCACCAGGCAGCAGCTCCCACCACTGTTGAGGTCATTGCGTTGCTGTTGTGTCGAGCATGTTTGTCATCGCCATGTTTTGTATGGGAGCTGAGCTAAGGGTTTAGAATGTTGACAGTGAAGAATCTTAAGTCAGCCAGGCACGAAATGAGAGAAAGGAGTTAACCATTGCTCCCCTATCATCCAATGACTGCGTAGGACAGTTTTGACTCCCCTCAAGGCAACAGTAATATGGGTCCAGCAGAATTGGAATGAGGCTAATGTGAGTTGTTCGAACCCCTGCAACAAAAATCTTAAGGTGGATTTGTGCTTCTGTTGAGTCAACACTACCATACTCCATTCCCTGCACATGTCCTAAGTCGTACCCTACAGCATACCACATGGCATACCACATGGCATACCCTATGGCATACCCTATGGTGTACCCTATGGTGCATCCTATGGTGAGTCCTACCCTAGGCTGTACCTTGAGCCATACCCTATTATTACATCTCCCCAAGAAACGATACACTGTGCAGTGACACAGAACTCCGAAATAGCTTGATATATCCCGTGGAACTGATTGTCTGGACAAGCACAGAAAGTTTCTAACGTTGACATGTTAAATGATTGAACACACAAATCTCCTCCATCTTTACTCTTTTCTGCATTGCAAAAGAAATATTTTATTTATTGGTTATAGAAAATGAAGAAGCTGAAAGAAACTCAAAACAGTGGCATAGAAACACCACCACCAACTAGCCAACATTTTGGCATAGTAAGTGCAAAGCAACACATACAGAACAGTGCACAAGTAAGTGCTCACAACGGTGTAGGACATGTGCATAGGCTACAGCATACACAGAAGCAGAGAAGCATTAATCAGCCTTTACTATAGCTGCTGCAGTAGGACTAGCTACTTTCAGACCCCTACACAGATGACAATATCCACAAGGTTCTGTGATGAATAAAAATGCATATGGGTTTAGGGTGTTGGAAATAATCAGCCTAATTTACCAGTTTATAAGATACACAAAAGTAAAATTCTGACATTGCTTGAGAGTTGGAATAATAAATTGAGAAAATTGTTTGCCTGCTTATGGATAATGCTCAGAGCTTTATCAGCACAGTCAGAGGTCTGTACCAAAGCTACTGAAACACACACAAAACAGGTTCAAATGCAGTTTCATATGGTTGCCCTTTTAAGACTTGGAACAGTGACAACCTGTGCTGTTTTAACTAAAAAAAAAAAAGCAGCAAAGAAAAAAAAAGACCAAAACAGACAGAATCCTGCCAATAGAACAGAGCCCAATGCCCACAGAGGGGTGCTGTGGGGCGCCATCTCAGACAGAGAGTGGCACTGGGAAAAGCAGAAGAAAGCAAAGCAAATGGGCAGTGAGAGGTGGCCCTGGTTTATCTGCTGCGGCAGGCTTGGCGCAGCTTCCCAGCGCTCTGGGGGAGCCCAGTGCTACCGTTTTAATGAATGTAAACGAGGACAGAGGGGACTTCCGTTAATGCTTAGCACTGCTTTGGAAGATGCCAGGAACAGGGGCTCCGCAAGCCATGGTGGACCTGGCAGCAGCCGTGGCACATGCCCAGGAGAGAGGCGCCAGGCGCCGTTTGTTTGACAAGGCCCAGAGATGGAGCTCATGCTAAGAACAGAGGGGCTTTGTAGTCGGGGCCAGATATGCTGGAGCAAAGGCGGGCACACACACTCACACATATGGAGGGAAACATGAGGACACATTTGTAACGCACATTTGATGGACTTACAAGCTTGCAGTGCAGATAACACCCTCTTTTGTATCTATGTGTACTTTCAGATGTGTATAGCTTTTTTGTTTTTGAATATACAATAATTGCATGATCTCCCCAATCTACTTATATGCAATTGTATGACACTCCAAAAGAGGTAAAACACTCTTCTCATGCACACAGATATATAAACCTCTCCGGGCTGTGGTAATTTTCCTGTCATGATTTAAACAGTTGTTCCAAGGCCTCTTCCAGCCACCCGTCCACTCCAGACTGTTCCCTCGTTCTTCCTCTCTCTCATCTCCCTGAGAATGAAAGTGACATTTTTGAGCCTGCATCCCTCAAGTCGCACTCTGCCGCGCTCCGGCTTGACAGCGGCACATTCAAGGCAGTGTCAGACCGAAATTATACTGTCTGTGAAGCTCAGTAACAAGGCAAGGGATGCAGACACGCTGGAGAACGAGCACACCCTGGAGCTGTGAGAGTCAACCTTCGCCTTTGAAGAGTGATGAGGAGTAGTGGGAAGAATCAAGTGGATGAAATGAAAAGGGAGTGTTTGTTTTCATGCTGCAGTTTATGGAGTCTGTTTCATCTGATATTTGAAGATTTCAGGTTCAATATGAAGTGCTTTTAATTTACTACAAGTATGATTTTCCTTTAGTGGTAACACTTTCATTACATGAAAATATGTGCCTTTTGTGGCACACTAATGCAGCTAGCATTTCAGAGGCTCAGATATTGCAACCAGCTGTACTATCAGCAGTAAGTTCTTAACATGTGCGGGTTACACATGTGGGCTCCTAAAGAATAGCTCTGTTAACTATGTAAATCAGCCTGAGGATGACATCACAGTTAGCAAAAGGTCAAAATACTCCACTGAGCCTCCAGCATCACATCACTGACAGCTGAAACTGAGGCAACCCTCCAACAGCACCATTATAAAATATCTTATAAATCAATTTGATTGTTTAATATGATATTTACATTTAGAAAAAGAGATAAAGGTTTTTTTTATGTCAGGGTACCAATATTATACTAAGCAGTTCTTCTGTATAGTTCTTCCTTTTCTGGCAGTAAATGTGCTGTTGACTCATCCCCATCTACTCTGACTCACATCATGTGCTGCATACTGCAGGCTAATGCTAATGGAAGATTTTTACCCAATCCCCCACCCATGAGGAGCGCTCTTCCCTAGCCAAACTGCAACTGCTACTGACACAACTCGTGACACAGCCCAAGAGGGAGCCAAATGTTGTCACAGAGAGGGCAGGGAGAGAGGAGGGGCCAGTGGATGCCATGTCTTCCTTTGCCTTCTAAAAAAAAAATTGGTGGTGTATCTCTGCCGCCATGGAAACATACCTTGTGACAGCACCTGCCCCCTGCACAAGCTGCCCCAGCCATGACCTGCAGCATTCCACGTCAAGCCTGAAGCAGTGGGGGGAACCATTTAGATTAGACAATGACTGAGGGAGACAGGAACATGAGAGAGATTACGCACCCTGAGATGAGGCTAGAGTTACAGTCAGCTGGATAGGGGTAAGGGGGGGTTGTGATGGTGGTAAGCTTGGGAAAGTTAGCTACGCTCAGACTTCAACGAGAGATAAAGTCTCGTGTCTGAGAGAAATGGGGGACACTTGGTTCTAAAGTTTCCATGGACGAAACGGTCAGCTGGTACAAAGGACATGTTAATGTTCAACACTAAATTCTGCACAGTGTTAAAACTGTTACCAGGGCCATTACTTCAGGGCAATCAGTCATGTTGCTTTAGAGGTTTAAACATAACATGGTGGCAAGAGACAGCCACTTATGCAGGTTTCTACCAGTTCTAATGTGCGTCACTTGAATTGTACATTTGTGCACACTACAAAGTTTTAATAAAATGATTATAAAATGAATAATATATAGAACTATATGTATATATAAGATGGGCTATGACCTATGTACTTTGCTATTTGATCAGCTTGAGACTTGTGAATTGGCTAAATGTAAATTAGGGCACGTCATATTAGATTGTTCAGAAGCCGCTTTCCAGAGAGCGGGTGGAGTTTCAGTCCCATGACTGAGCTGTAAGTAGAATTGGAAAGCCGGCCAACACTAGTTGAGTCTCCCCAAAGCACCACCCCTTTTCTCACTTGCACATTTGCCTTTGTGGGGGGTATCAGTTCCTGGTCTATGTAGGCATGCAACATTGGACCTCCCCTCCTCCTCCTCACACACACACACACACGCATGATTTGTCCTACTCTGCCCCTGCAAATGAGACCATGAATGGGCTGGAAAAGTGGGGCCCCATAGAAGTGACATGACATACTTGGCATGTACAAAACTTGAATGGGACAGTGGCTGTGAGAAAATTGAGGGATTAAAGGGCAAGTTAAAGACAGAATGTCTAACTTTGATCATCTGAATCACCAGGTTTCTTGAATATGTCTCAGACAGACTGGGAACATTTGATCCATTTGCCTTTTAATTATTCACAATAATCCCACTAAACCTTCTGTGTGTTTCAGACAGCGCTCTAATTGATTGTAACTATCAAACACTCATGCATTCATGTCAAACCAATGCTCAATGGGAAATTAAGCTAACATGCTTAATCAGTGTGTCCCTGGGATTGACATTGAGATGCAGTCAACGCCATTGTTTTTGGCAGAGCATTCCAGAGTAGCAGCACAAGTGAACAGAGTCGGTGCCGGAGAAGCTTCGGCGTTAGCGTTAGGGATCTGCCCTTGCCCTTGGTGGACGTGTGTTTAAGACAGGCGGGCAGCTGTTGGCGCCGGCTGGAGGAGCTGCTTTAGAGGCAGGGGTCCATCCCGTAAATGGAGCCGTGCAGTTCTGATGGATCAGCACATCAGTTCCCTCCTGCAGGGTCAAACAAATGGAGGGTAGCACAGAGCCTGTATCACTCATGATGAAGGGAGCAAGGGAGGGTGAGGTGGTGAGGTTTTTTTTTTTTGGGGGGGGGGGACAAGTCATTCACAGAATTTCTGATTTCTTGAACCTCTCAAGTAAACTACAAAACAAAATTAGAAGCGCTAACAGATAGCCAAGTTATGTTTTTGTAACTTAAGCAATACTTCAGCATCAATCAGTTTTGGAAAAAAGAGAATCCTTATATAACACATTCAGATGAGACTTGTCAGTGATTGCTGCTTGGATTAGAGCAGTGAATCATTGGCACTACTGAACTTTGGATGCTCCTGACTGAACGCTGTGGATGTACAGTATAAGTTGTATATAATAAATATCTAATTCTTAAGTTAAAGTTTAATATTGTGTCTCCCAATTCAGGTAAATGACGTAAAACTCATGGAGTGAATGCACACACACACACAATGTACAGTGACAATGGGCATACATTTGATACGATATGAGTTTTCACCAACTCCATAAAGATGACTGCTTCTGTCTTCATTAAGTTCCACTACTTTCAGTGAACCAAAATGAATCATGGAGCAGAATAAGCAAAACAGCTGTTTCCAATACTATCACTATCATGAATTACGGGGGAAAGCAAATTCATCATGATGTGCTATTGTCATTTATTTTTAAGGTGAGCAAAACGGGCCGAAACACCAAATAAGTAAAGACATTTCGAAGATGGACTTGGAAAAAACATCACACTCAAACAAAAACAATCAAAACAATCATCTAATTTTGTTAATCATTTTTTTTTTTTATATCTGATGGAATGTGTAATTCTTTTTTTCCACCCAATCTACCAAATGTGTGTTCATATGTGGGCAGGGCTTGTCAACATTTCATGATGGAGATGCTACATGGATGAGAGAATTTTTAAGAGTAATAAGTGTAATAAATACAATTCTTATGAATAGTAACAATTTAACAGGTTGCAGGATCCAATGTCCTGTAAGATTTTAACATGGCTCTTCCCCTGTGCTGGTAGTGAGATGCTGATGAAGAGAACATATCCTTCCCTCTCAGCCCCTCCCCCATACTCCCCCTTCTATCCCTCCATTTATTTCCTCATCCCTATACTCAAACTGGCCAGTAATTCATGTTGCATCATAGGGCTGCTGTCTATATAAATCAAGAGCCCCATCTATGAAACATATCTTTTTCATAATGCTGCCCCTTCATCAAGGTCTTTTGACGCTCTGTTACTAACCATATTGATTCGTCCTCAGATTATTTTCGGCCACCGGGGCATTTCTATTTTTTTCCCCAGTCTTTTTCTTTTTTAAACCATGACAGAAATGGATCTATTGTAATCATATTCCATCTGTGACACTGCTCTTGGTCCATTACTATACACTATACCTGCTTAACCCAGAGAATCATCCCCCCTCTCTCCAATCTTACCTTAATTGTGCTGTTAGGGAATCAGAATCTAATTCTGAAAAAGCATCTACACGCTTACCCTCCCTACTATCTCTCTTTCCATTCTCCAACCTCCCAGCTCTTGCCCTCATACACAAACACATATTCATACGCACACATACACTCACACAAACTTTGGTCGACGGCAACTCCTAGAAAGCAAACAGGCCTTTGGCTGGAGGAGCCAGATAGGAGCTGGTTGGCTCCCACCAATCCTTTATCTGAGCCAGCGCTGCACATCAATAACACAAACACCACCATTCCCCCCATATTCCTCCTCCCTCCCACCACCTCCACCCTCTGTCGCCAAACACCCTCCCCTCCTCTCTTCATCCCCCTCCTTCCCCTCCAGCTTGTACTCCTCCACTTTTAATCTTTCAAAACAAAACGGCAAAGCCCCCTAAGAGAAACTGCATCAAGCTGAGAAAGTGATAAAGCAGTTATTTCATTTTAGAACAAGGTGGAGTTGGGCTGGTGGAATTATTTCCACTTTTCAATGTGGTCTTTTTTAGGTACCTTCCTGGGCTTATGCTAATAACCTGTTGATCCGTACGTCTGCTTTGTGTCGCTGCCGTCAACTCTGGCTCCAAGACACAGAACTGGGCAGACAGGCATAAACAAGCTGCCTGAACATCAGTCATGCAGATACTTTTTTAAATGTCATCGTGTTATCCAGGCGAGTGCTTTTGTTGTGGTATGTGATCGTCACTTTGTACTTTTTGTGTCCAGTACTGCCTTTTATGATGATGAAGAGAGTAGTCATTTTTCATCCATCGAAATGGAAGAGCGATAACGGCATGTATTCAGCCTGAAATCGTCTGGGTGAAGCTCTAATTGCATTCAGTTTGTTTGATCTCTATACCCTGTATCTAGTGAAGCCCTTGTTACATGCCAGATATACAAGACACACAAACCCACGGATGAATTCCAGCTTGCCTGTTTCTTCTTCTTTTCTTGTGCTTTGCTAAACTCTTAACAAAGCTGGCATCTTGCTGGCACTCAAAGAGAGGAATCTGATAATTTGCCTGTCTTTAATTTCCTAATATACATTTGTGTCCTTTTGTTCCTTCCCTTGAAGTGATATTTCCTTAAAATGGGATGTGCCTGTGTATCTTGTAGCTTTGGGGCGTTTGCCTTCGGGGGAAAACACTGCAAGGTTTCCTGCAGCCTCTTTGCACTTACAAAAAAAGTCATGTCCCAACCATATGTGCAACAATTCTACCAGAAAGCCTCTGAGCAAAAGTGTGGGATTTCCATAAAATGTTTTTAGCATAAATTGAGCATAAAAAGTATCTGTGCACTTCATATATGGTCTTAAAACAAGGCAACCTGCCACTTAAGGGCACAAGGTCCCGCTCTAACTCTACTGAATCAATAGTGCAGGCAAAATGGCACACTAATCAACATTCCATTATTGCTATTTGCATATTTGATCCAGGATTTGTTCAATGGATTATACATATTACCTGCATGATGTTTAATTGCCTTTTTAATAGACTCTGTGATTAAACAAGGAAGTCAGGGAAGTCTGATGGAAGAGACTAAATAGGAGACAAAAAAAACAGGTGCAGAAAAATCTTATTAGAACAAGTTGCTCACATCCCCCGTAAAAGTGTCTGAAGGTTCGGGAATGAAATAAAGCAAAGATCCGTCTTATGATAGAGGCGGCAGTGGCTGTTCAAAATTCATTCATTTGCCTGGTATTTGTTTAAGGAGATTGAAGAGAAGGCTGCTTGTTCCCTTCACTGCAGAGTTTTATATCTTATCATGTTTTGACAGATGAGGGGCGTGAGTCACTAGGATGCACACACGTGGAGTTTTGTTGCATTGTGGGTGAGCATATGGATGAAAGTTTCTCTTGAATACAAAGTTTTCTTTGTATTCAAGGGGGGGGGGGCACGATGAATTGTGGGGAGGCTTGTAGATACATAAAAAAACTAAAAAAAAAAAGCTACATGCATATTATCATAAAAATGCATCTTATCATGCAAATTTGCAGGGATGAAGGCTGGCATCAACCCGACTTACCTGGCATGCTCTTTTCTGTTTGGAATGGTGAAAGAACAAGAAGTCAGAGACTGGAGAGAAACTCAGCACAGTGACAATGGACTCTCTTAAAGCAATAACAATGGGCTCTCTAATCTTCAGCAGTATTAGAGGCAAGCTGTAGGTAACCCAAGTGAGGCACTGCTGACTTTCAAAGCAGATTGGATGCCCATATGTCAGGGTCACAATGCAGGTAAGGTTGTGTGTATATCTGATAGTGCAGTGTGTCTTTATTTGGTTTGCATTCTTAGTATTGTATCAAAGTACATCCCGCTCCTCTTCATGTACTGAAATTCCAGTTTGAGATACGTATATCGGTGTCCATGGCTCGCCTCCATATCAACGCCATTGCACATTTTGCCATGTGCTGTATATGGATGCACACATACTGTACGTTAAATTACATGATTGCACATTGTGATCTATCATGTGGCATTTCCTAACAAGGGGAAGTTAAATGAAAAAAAAAAAAAAAAAAAGTCACTGTGAGGTCACCCTCCTACAGTTAGTGGCCAGTCACTTGCTCTCATTAATAAGGAAATTAATGTTGCATTCCGTTTCAATTAACCTTCCCCGGCTTCAGGAGCAAGGCTGGGGGGATGGGGGGAGGCCCAGGCACCCACCGAGGTCAAGGTAATTGAATCAGAGGTACAACGTTGACAAGGCCAAGGAGTTGTTGCTATGGTGTTGGGGGCAATGCTAAACCACCATTAGGGTAGAGGTTGAGACTGCTGTGAGTGTCAGGTTGTGTTGTTGCATCTCAGAGATGTGGCAGTCATCATCTGTGAGATCAGCCAATGTCACCGTCAGGTGGCAAATTAGGGGGTTGTCAGGCTTGACTGTTGGTGGCAGTAAATCTGCATAATATCTGATCATAGTTCATCAAATGTGTGTTTGGATGGTTCTGCTTTGTCCAAGTGATGAAAACATGATGATGATCGAAATCAGCCTGGTATTTGTAAATCAAATCAAATAATGGTTAATGGTACCAAATTTTAGGTGTTTTTCTTTATTTCTGAAGCATTTAGGTGCAAACCTTACTGTGGCGATTCAGTATAAATGTCATCTTGGGCTGTATTTCTCCTGGGTGAGATTTTGGGGCCAGATAATAACAGACACAATGATATGATCGAGTTGTTATTGTTTTGGTTTTTGCGCGTGCCCCAGGCTTTTGTTTTTCGTCCCTTGTAAGGGGATTGCGTCCAACAGCAAATCCCCTGGCCAAATCCAAATGTTTGCTCCCGGAGTCCTTGAAAATCGAGTAAAGATATTAACCTTTAATACATGGGTTCCAAACAATGGAATTCTTCTCAGGGGAACAATCCACTGTTCTCTGATTTAAAAAGAATATTTTGTAGATCCATTTAAAGGGTTTAAAATGATTGCCTATATCAGCAGGGCAACAAGCAAAACTGCCTGACCTATTCCTGCCAAGCTGCACCTATACTCTGTGCATAAAGTATACATGTGTAACTAAAGCATGATTAATATTTGTCTGATTCAGGCACCGGAAAGTGTTTGGTTGAGGGATGAAACTGGTTAAATATTGAACCTGTCAGAACTGAATTGAACCACACACAGGTCTTATGATGTCTATGCAGTCTAAGGATGTCACACTTCATAGGTTGCAAAGGTAGACATCGTCCAGGCAGCAGTTATGTTTGAGTCATATTTCGCAAAGCAAATTAGCAGAATATAAACTTATTTTGTAGAAGACAGAGTTGAGAACATTTTGTGATACCTTGCCAACCATCATTTGTTGCCTTGTATCTTCCTCATAAGATTCTTGTGTGCTTTTTGGAACCTTGCACTCATTTTGAGACTAAGACTTTTTCCTTCTCCATCCGCCTCTCCCCGTTTTTTTCCTCCGGTGTGTCTCCAATGATGGCTGTCTGCTCCTCGAATGCGCTGCTGAGCATTGGCCAACAGTAAAACACACCTGGGTGTGTCCAGCCATCTGATGAATGACCCTGCGGATGGCGGTCGGATCGATACGAAGAGTGTGTGTTTGTGCGGGCACACTCTCGAACATGTTGGGGGTGTGAGACGAGCAGGCGCTTTCTGCTGAGCTGGAAATCCCATTAAATCCCCACTACCACACACACACTTGCTTTAACACACTACATCCTCCGCTAACGCACATTAGTAAACACACCCACTAGCTATCTATGTCTTTACTGACACACACCAGCCCACACAGAGAACATTTCACAATGGTGTATCCACACACACAACACAGGCTCTACCTTTGTTGTAAGAGGCCAGCTATAACTCACCGCTCTCCTGTACTGTACCAAGTAGAGTGATGCAAAGCTGCTGTTCTCCTCTCACTCCCTTTACACAACCAATCCTTAGATCTTCTCTTTTATGTCAGGGAAATGTCAAAATGCCTGTAACAGCAGTACTCAAGCAGCACAATATGTTTGTTTGTATGTGTTGTGGCGTAGTGATATGGATACTATGACTCATCTCTCTGCAGGCGCCCAGCAGGTCTTTTGGCAACATGTAGCTCCGTGTGTGCATGTGTGTGTTGTATAAGCAGCCACCTTGTCACCCTTATGCCTGCACACAATGTGCAGCATTGGCATTCAAAATAATCTCTTTCTATCTGTCTCCATGTGCTTATCCCCCCTCACTTGATCCCTCCTTCTTTCCATCCTTGTCTCTCTTTCTGCCTAACACCTTCAATCCACCTGTTTCCCTCAATCCTTCTTTTGTGTACTGCTCTCTTTTGTTGATCTTGCTTCATCTGTCATCTCTCTCTCCTCTTTCATTCCTCTCTCCATCCAGAGGCCCCTAGCGTGACATTCTATCTCTGACACATCATGCATGTCCTGCTCCGATGATGCCAGCGCGACCTGACAGATCAGCCACAATGTGTGTCATCTGGCTGGAGGAGGAAGAGGAGGAGGAAAGGGGGTGGGGGTAGATAGACAGGGATGATCACCCACTCCCTCCATCACCTATAACTGGCCTGTGGAACCATCGACAGTTGTGGTGTTGACTGCACTTTCAGAGGTGGAATTAAGTTTCGACAGAAGCATTTTTGAATGTGGATAAAATAGAGGTTTTGTGTGTGTGTGTGTGTATGTGTGTGTATATACATTGTATGATTGTCATACATACATCACACTGAACTCAACAAGAATGGCTGATAAATAGGGATGTTGAGGTACAGCAGAGGTAGTATCACTCAAGATGAAAAAACATAGGAAGTTGAAAGGTGAGTGTGATTCTTTTTCATAAGGCTGCACACATCTATCCACATGAAGATGCTTCATCTGCATTTCCCTAACAGAGAATCTACAGTACATTTTTGAATGCAAATTTGAAGCAATTAAAAAAAGTATTCCTTATTTAAAAGAATATAAACATCATAAATATTAGAAAGTTGTTGAATGGACAAAGTTTGTAAGAATGGCACCAGAATAAAGAAGTTGTGGTTTTCAGTTTGAAAAGGGTTTGCGCAAAGGTGCTTTGTAATTCTGCAATCCATTGCAAGCAAGAAGTCGATAGTTCCATGTCGGTATTCCCAACTTCCATTTTATATGGATCTCAGTTCTTCATCTGCTTGGGAAAACCTGGATGCCTGCGGCAAACTGATGTTTGTATAGTCTCTGTCTCTGAACTGAGGACCTGTATCAATTACACCAGTGCCATTAGAGAGCCATATGTGAAACAGTGTATAATCAAGTCAATTGCATTTCTATAGCTCCAAATCCCAATTTAGTTATCGCATGACACTTTTCCTATCTTCCCATGTCGGAGGTTGTTTTTGTCAGAGCTCCGACTACTGTGGATTGCAACATAACTGTAAAGGGAATTTGCCTGATGGATGATGAGATTTTTATGTCAATCTGACGTTTTGGCCTGAGAACGCACTGTAGGAAAGCTTGTGGCATGTGGCAAATGATTCATCCTCTAGGGAATATAAATATTCTAGAATTTACTAATACTGTTAGTTTTGAGATTTGAAACTGACATGCATGAAATGGTCGGTCACCAAAAGCATTGGGATTTGGCATCATACAACTGTAAATATCAAGAGCAAATTTTAAATTACAGTGTGTAGTTTTTGGTGGCATCAAGTGGCAAGGTTGCACATTGCAGCCAACTGAGTACCCTAAGCATGTAGGAGAACCTAGAGTGGCCCCATTGTCTGTTCTGGGTGACTGTAGAATCATAAATGTGCAACATGGTGGGCTTTGCATTAAAAAAAAGAAAATTGCTCAATTTAAGATAATAGAAACACAACAAATCTTATTTTGATTGAATTCTATACTTAATTAAAACATACTTATGTATCTTATATTCAGTATCTGCCAAGTCTGATCTCCTAGATGCTGCTAAATGACACTAAATTTTACACAAAGTACATTTGAATAAAATGCAACAATTAGAACACACATTTTGCATTATTCGTTCAAATTGTTGGCCAAGTGGACATTTTTGGCCTGTTGGTGACATCTGACAAGATGTCAGGTTCATGGTTAATGGGGTAAAAATTCATGGCTAAACACTACAGTGATGGAGTGGTTGAATATACAGTATTTCTTAGGTCACTATTTTAAGAAGAAAGCCCACAGAACCCAAATTAATCATGTTAACTTTAGCTATCCAATTTAAAAGGATGAACCCTGCCTAATGTGATTACTGAGGCAGTCTGATCACACCACTATCCCCTGTCAGCACTTCAAATATTGTAGTGTCCTAAAGTGACTGTAATACATTTGTCCTGTCTCTACTGAATTTCACTATTCTTCCATGCCATGCCAAATTACGTTTATATGCATGAAATACTTGGAGAGACTTAATCAATCAATGCATGCACATATGCACAGTTCATACATGTCAGCAAGCAATCCTACATAATGCATGTGCAGAATGCCAAAACTATTCATCCTGTTGTTGGTCACTGTGAGGCCTACTGGCTCAGCCTCATCTCTGACCTCTTGATCTACCACTAGGTCACTAGCACTTAAATGCCCGTTAGTCAAAGCAATCCTATCAGTTATGTCACGCTAGGATGAAGGGCTTTGGACCCCCCTCCTCCCATCCACCGCCCCTCCCTGAGCCACCTAGCCTTGCTTAGCCTAGTAAATTGCTTATAGTGTTCCCAGGACATACCACACATTTCCCCACAACCGCTAACTTGGATCTAGTCAAACTGTATCACTGCTGCATGTATGGAGATGCCTGTAGCTATCTAGTGGTGTATGAGCTAAATGAGCTTAGTGGGCAAAAGCGAAAGGTCCACATTTCTAGGAAAGAGATCATGCTGTGTCAGTTTTTGACTGAGCTTGTTTACCACAAGGTGCCAGAATTTAGTTGTGTACTTTCAAGGAGCATCAGCCAGATAAAAAAAAAAGTTTAGGATCGTATGTATTTTATCCTTAAAATTGTATCACACCTGACTGGTCACACTTGTTTGTTACTGTTTTGCTATGTCTCTGCAATGAACAGCTGTGTTATTTTTATTTATTTAATCATTTTTTTATTGTTACTGTCAACTTTATAATTATGATTGATTACTATGATTCAGCAAGACTTGAAACCAGCATATAAATATTCAAAGGGATCATTCCTTCTATAGTGAGACTAGCTTTAGGCTTCAATTTTTCTCTGGGGGAAAAGTAGTTAAAAAAAAAAAATTCTAGCTCAAAGATTCTAACATCATTTGGCACATCCTTGTTTCAAAAAATCCTACTTAGAATACCATAACTGTTTTTGTAGTATTCTTGGGGTTAATATTTCACTTCAGTTTGTTGTCCTATGTTGTGGTCCAACACCATTCAGCACTTTGCATAAAATGTATATTTGCGTGGCCTTTGAAAGGGGACCTTGAGGTACTGAATACTTTGTATATTGCATGTCAGCATTACGAAAAACACATTTTCAGCTCTAACTCACCCATCCTTGTCATCCAGTACTGTGCATATTCACACACACACGCACACAGTCGCACATACTCATTCAAGCTGTGCCCTCACCAACCTCTTAGAAAGTATGCAGTGCATAACAAATGCAGATCCAAAAATCCATTGTTTTTGTTTAACACTGTCTGTTTAACAAACCATGACCTAAAGGGAACTAGTTTCTCTCTCCTTCTTTCCTCTCTTTCTATCCTCTCCCGCTAGCCATCTCACACCCTTTTCAACTTGAGCTTTTTCGGTAGTACCCTGGACCCCTTTACTCTCTTAAACGAACTGGATTTGTGCCTCCGTAATGAACTCAATTCAGCCAGTGCAAGAGAACGTGCAGGATTAATCCAGCCATTGGCAACGAAGGGATTTGATGATGTCATCCGTATGAATAAACCAGTTAGCGGATTATTCCCCCCAAGGTGGAATGATCCAAATAAATAAATGTGAATGCTAGGGCAAAAGCTGGAAGAGTTGGGGAAGAGATGTGGTTTGCACTCTGGAAACAGAGAGGTGGACAAGTTAAAGACAGAGATGAGGAAGTCATGGGGCTACAATAGCAGAGCAGGACAGGGGAGAAGATAGAGACACAAAGTGAATAAGTGAGGGTGAAAATGATTGATGGCTGAGCCAAGGGAGACAAAAGAAAGGACAAATCAGTGGAAGAAGATATAGGTTAGTTTCAAACCTCAGTCTTTCCATCTGCCAGGACAAATGGCATGGCGAGAGGTTGGTCTGGGCAGACAGTGCTTAGTGGGAGATGTCAGCTTTGAGCTATGGGAGTGCCAGAGGAATCTGTCCCGGCGGCCCCAGCTGTGGCAATCACTGCTCAGTGGGCCGCTGGGCCAGAGCAATCAGGCCACCAGCAAGCCATCAGCTGAGCTCTCTCCCTGCTCTGTGCGTCACCTACCTCTCCCATCATCCTGATCACACACATGTTGTCCTGAACTGTGCAGCAAAGCAGGTGAATTACACACCTGCTATTAGATTGTGGTTCTTGTATATAGGGTGAAGTAACATTTCAGTATCCCTAACAAATTGGCCCTCATTTTCCAGTGGTTAAAAGTAAGGACATTTAGGTCATTTACCCAAGTAATGTACTCAAGTACAATTTTGAGGTACTTTATTTGTGAATTTCTCTTTGATTCTACTTTAAGCTTTCACTAAATTTCAAGAACACATTGATTTGACAGCTTTAGTCATTTTTCAGATACAAGTCTGATAATATAACAAGCTTTTTAAAATACAAAATATTGTTAAGGATTTCCAACCCTTTCGTTATTTGACATTTGACAAAAAGCAGTGTGTAGTCTGTCACATTTCAGATGTGGGAGAATTGGGATTTCACTGGAGCAGTGTGGTTTGGGTGGGATTGATTTCATAGTCAATATATAAGGCTGTGATGATAATTGCATTACAACAATATGGCAATAATGTGAGGCCAAGCTCATTACCACACAACTGCAAAAAAAATAAAAATAAATAATAAAATCATTTCATTATTTTTTTGCTAGTGAAAATTACGAGCATGATTGTGATATGTGATATGACAAACATAATGCTCATTATTTAGTTGTCACTGTCTTCCATTTCCAAGGGTTTTTGGAAACATCTTTTTCAGTGATGCTGCTTGTCACTTCTGCTGAGAACATCTTAAAAATTTTGCCCCTGTGGTAAGCCGCCAAACCACAGTGAAATGTGGCTTAGTCACCGCAGTAAGGAAAATTCCTATGTGGACATATATTTACACACAAGCTATCAGAACTAAAAATTGGCTGTACATTTAAAAATAGAGGCAAAGAAGCAGTACATATATTTTCATAGATACCAGTACCATCACAGGCACATACAATAATGGGCCCCTCTGGAAACCAGATGTGTATCATGTGATCAGTATAAATCTGATTACTGCTATTGGGAAGCCAGTGTGTTATGTTCCTGTTGGTCCACTAGTAACTCCCATCAGTTTGGTTGGAGCATGGGAGAAGATCTTTGTGTGTGTTTTGCTATCCTGGTGAAACAACGGGAGTCTTTACTCCAGTATTGAATGAAGTACACCGGTATCTACATGCTCCCCACAGCAACAAACTTGTATTGTACATAATTTAAACATTTAGAGAGACTTAAACCCATCATTGTGTAGTCCATTTAAAATTGTGTTTAAACTCTTAGATCAAATCTAAAAGAAAGGGTGAAGTACAAATGCATATTAAGAATGCTCTCTTGCTCTTTCCCTCTCTCCTCTCCCCTTCATAAAGGTCCTAATGAGTTGTCGGCTGAGCTGAGGCAAGACATCCGTAATGTGCCATGAAATATGTAAGCCAGGCCTTTTGGAAAGTGTGTCTGTTTTCTGCCCCCCTCTTCTATCTCTCTCACTATGAGAAGGAGAGGAGGTCCCTCTCCTCTGATTAATGTGCACAGCAATGGCAGCAGGGGCAGGTAAGGGGGCGCGGCACAGCCCGACGTATGAATCCATCCCGACACTCTCCCTTTCCCCCTAATTAGATTATTGGACTGATGAGGTAGCACCAGAGATTAAGTCCTTCATCAGTTCTGAGAAAGGAAGGAGGGAGGTAGAAGAGATCAGGGGGAGGTGCACCATCCACTCTTCGTCCTCACTACATCCATCCACCCACCCATTCCCTTGGTGCTTCTCAACCACTGGAGATAGGCAAAGCATTAGAAAGTTGCCAATGAGAGTGCAGTGTTGTAGAGCTGAGTGGTATGACCAAAAATTGATATCACAGTATTTTTCAAAATTATATCTGAGTTACTGGTATTTTATTTTTTTATGCATGATTAGGTGTTAAACCCATGTTCTAATAATTTAGAGCATAATTACTTCAGTTTTGTGTTGCAGCACCAACGTGAACATTACCTGCAGACATGGAAGAGGATACAGATTTTAGTTTCATGCCTTCTTCATATTCTAGGACGTGTTGGTTGCAGAGGTGGTGAAGCAATTTGCTTGTGTTACCTCTTGTGGCTACAACTTTAGCCCAACAACATTTACAGATTGATCAGTTTTTTTAAAACCAAAGTACATCCAAACAACCAACAGCTCCTCTTTTTGGGAGAATTTTTGTGTCTGTGACACACTTTTCGCCGTCTTTGTGGTTCAAGACTCAACACACAAAGGCTGTGCTCTCACATGCAGCTGCATGCAGCTCGTTTGGTACAACTGCAAAATATTCCCCCTCTCAATGCCCCGCAGTGCGACGTTCCGCTGCTCTGTTTCCAACGTTTTGTACCCTACACACTCACCAGTATTGGCATATATATATATATATATATATATATATATAAACCTGTATTTGATATGCAATGGTATACTGCTTAGCCCTACAATATTCTAATCCTGACTGAACCTACCTAGCTTTACTTACAGTATTTTATGCTTAGAAATGTCTGCAATTTTTTTTTTCTGATAAATGCTGTTGTGATCTGGTTTTGTTGATAGTTGTGGTAAATATTTTACCTCCTATTACCTCCACAAGATTGTGCAAGAATCTTCCAACAATGAGGGGGTCATCGAATACCTTGCAAAAAAGTGTCTCGCTCTCGTATGCAGTTGACCTGCATCTCCCTCTTGGCCGTAATTTACGGGCTAGACCTTTCTGGTTCTTTTTATATATGCCCCATATTCATTCACCTTCTCCAAACGGACATAAATCCCCCCTTCTCCTTAGGGCTATTTTAAGGCCTTGATTTCACAGTAGGAATGGTGAGCTCAAGGCCAAGCTAGGGTGCCAGGTCCTGTACTTTTATGCTTCATGACAATTCATTTCTTCTTCTGTGTCTCAGCAACTGATGAAAGTTTTTTTATGTATATTATTACTATCCATATGATTGGTGGATATGTTCAGAAGCTCAGGCGTCTATGCTCAGATCATCAGTGACATATGCAATATCCTGTTTCATGCAATGTGCCGCATCCAGCATGTGTCACTGAGTTGAACTCCCGTCCTCAACCTTAACTTTTCCATTTACTCAGGGGGCTTATAAATTACCTCTATGCGTGGCGGAATTTTGGCTTCACAGCTCCCGGAGTGGCTGGGGGCCACCATCTCGCACCATGCATAAACTTACATGTACGAGTTTGTGCGCCAGCTCAGTATGAGTAAGACTCTGACCCTTCTGTTGGATGAAGGCCCAGCTGCTGTGGCCGGCAGAACTGGGTGAAAGGATTGGTGGGTCTGGAGGTAGCAACTGCAGAATGCTTTTAGTGTATTTTCCCTCCCAGATTTCAAAGGCCCTGCATGCACATGACCGTTGTTACCCTATTAAGACTCATAATGTGTCCTCTGAAAATAAGACCCTTGATGTGTTTTCACACCTCTTTAGATTGCAGTGTCACCATTTTATCAGGGTCTCTGTGTTCATATAATGTTGCAGTTGGTGTGCAGTTGCCAGTAAGAGCTCCGTCAATTCAGGCAATGTCCTTCAGTAAGATATGTCCAATAAAAGGTCTTAATGTTCTTGACACAAGTCTACAACTACAGAACTATAACTAGATACTCGATAGATACACTTAAATATCTACAGTTTGTTTTTCAAATCTTCTGACATGTTAGTCTATAAGGCTGCAACCTATTTATGACGACTGTAAACACAATACAGTGTGTCAGTGCTAGTCGGTCTGTAGCTGTGAGGTTGCCAATCCACAACACTCCTTTTAGAGCGTTCTTCTTCTTATACTGGTTTGTGCCAGCCATGGATTGGCATAGTTGGATGTTCATTTGACTGTATCACAATGTATTGCTTGTTTCCAAGATATGTACCTGATAATTTGGCTTTTGTAAAGTTTTGAGATTTTCAAAACATTTATTCTGTCATTCCACTTCCATCTGTCTTTTGCATCATTTTGTGTAAGCTGCTTACATGAAAAGCAGAAAGTCTTTGAAAAATGGAATTTAAAGTGTAGTAAAACTGTCTGGAAATTGCATAGTGTTTGTGGAAATAAGCATTAGATTTGTTATCAGCTCACAGTATTTGGTCATTCACGTCACTTACAGAGGTCTCCGCAAATGTTATGTATTTGTTGGTAAGTGTGTTTTGGCATGTGTGTTTGTAGGCTATTAGGCCAGAGGGGATGGTAGTTTAGTAACAACTGGAGTTACCCTGGAAGATTTCCAGGAGTGTGTGTATTCGTTTGTGTGTGTACATGCACGGCTGTTCTTCAGCCTATGCACTCGGCTGAGTGGTTGTTTGATTTAAGACCTTCCCTGATTTTTAAAAACATGTTCTTGATCACATTCTGTAGTACGCAGCAACCAGTTCATAGAGATATCATTAGCAACTTACATTTAGGGTAATCTTGATTTAAGACCTTCCTTGATCTTTTATAAAATGTTCTTGATCACATTCTGTCCATGGCAAGTATGCAGTAACCAGTTAATATAGGTGTCATTAGCAACTTACATTTAGGGTAATCTTGATTTAAGACAACCGCAGACCTTTATAAAATAGTTCATGATCACATTCTACCATTGGCAAGCATGCAGCAACTATCATTAACACTTTAAACAAAGGGGAATCACATACGATTACCAAGGCTTTGTATGTGTGTGAAGCAGATGTCATTATGCAAGGCCATGATTTATTACTTGGTGACAATGTCACAACCCCTCAGCCATGGCAGCAGGCAGCACAGTGTCCTGCCATGGCCAGGGTCAAGTAAACTAATGTGTGTGGCTCACCACAGCCAAGTTAAGAGTACAGAGTGTTACAGTTTTAGTATTCGCCCAAACTGCTTGGTACGGGGTGTTTGGTTCAGTATGTGATTTTTCTTATGCTCCCTAACCCAAACTATTACTGTACAAATAGCTTAATGATCTACTTACTCTGATGTTTTAGAACAATAATTGTAGCTCTTGAGTTCCACAGGGAATGTTTTGGCAGTGCACCACTTAAACTGGGCTTAGATGAGAGGAACCAAAGGGAGCAATGCACCTCACGTGATCTCATGGGGAAGTAGATGCAGACAAAGGCTGACATGGTGCGACAACTTACTTTAGTAAAGCTTTGCAGGTGATATTTTAACTGTCATTTTTAATATCTGTCAACAGTAGAATGCTAGCTAACAATAGCCTCAAGGGGTGGAATGTTTACTGTTGCTTGGCAACACACTCAACTGGGACTTGACTTTAGCTCTTGTTCATACATGTCTTCTTGTAACTTTTTAGTACAGTTAATATAGTTTAATTTTTAGCTGTAGCATGTGGGTAGCATATGAGGTAGCTCATGGATGTGTGCTCACCAGCTTAGTTAATTTACCGTGGTTACCTACGCTCATGATGTATTTATGCCATCATTATTGTTAAAATATGTGCAGTTATCCCCGTATTTAGATAATATTGTCTCTCTACACATTAACATACTTGCATGTTATAAGAGCCATAAGTCAGAAAATGTAGCTTTTAGCAGGCGTCTGACACAGTAATTATCAATTTATCATTCATAACCACATATATGAACATTAAATCTATAAATAAGCACAACAATGCATGTATGAATATGATTAAACATTAGTAGTCAATGGTAGTCCTATGGCGATTGAAGGAGCTGCTGGTTTCTATACTTGTTTATTCATTCATTCAGCTCAGGTGACTGGGTGTTTTTTCACAAAAATTCTACTCGAGAGTTGCAATGGATTTCTTGTTTTACTTTTATTTAAGCTTGACTTTTATCAAAGAACTACATATTTATGAATACATCTTTTGCCCTGAAATCACGTAGAAGCAGCTCTGTGCAAATGTCCATTCAAGTCTAATACACATCTATATAAAAACGGAGTGAGACCTTACTTTTGACCCAAAATAACCCCACTATGCAACTCTATAGTAACATTTACTGTCAGCAGTGAAGTTTCCCACATTCCACTCATGATCCACGCAACAGCGTGTACATGATCTATATTCATCAGCATAGGCAGAAATAGTTGTCTACACCAATCTCTGACCAGGGTTTTAAAAAAGGACAACTTGTGTTTCATGCAAATCCAAATCAGGTTCTTTGTCATTCGCTCATAGGTCTTGACTGTGTGTTTTGTAGTGCAACAGTACAACATGAAACGTGTGAAAAGAGAGAAAGCGTAAGAGAGCACTCTTCCCTCTGGCTGTGTCTCTTGAGGAAACATGCTGCCTAGATCCTTGGTGAAAATAAAGGAGCACAAGGAGTGTGCTTTTTCCATTTGCCCCCCCTCCACCCCTCCACTTCCGTCTCCCACTCTCCCCAGGGTTTCAATTACTGTCTCCCTTCACCTCTCATTAGCACGAGCAGGCCGCTCATTCTTAATGCTCACACACACACAGGCACAAATACAACGCACACACACAGCATAACACACATTTGAACTCAAATGGAGCATACGCAAGTGTACCACACACACCACTAATCCTAATATGTTCCATGTTGAGCGCTGTAAACATAGTGCTGTGGTTTCCCCTGTGTCTGTAACGTGTGAAAGGTGCTGCTGATAAACACAAGTTCCCTTCAATCATCTTCATCATTTTCTATCAAATTCAGAGCATTATACCTGGAACCACAGACCATCTTGCATGATTGATGGTGTTAATTATCAAAGGCTGATGTTTCACTTTCTTTCACAAGGCAGATAAAGTTCCAGTAATATGGTAAAAGACAGCAGAGATGATGAGCTGTTGCCATCAACTTAGAATTACATGGGCATCATTTAATAACCTTTCTCAATATATTAGTGATTTACCATTTTTCTTCTTAAGTAGGACATTTTCCCCCACATCAGACTTTTCTTTACCTTGGTAAGCAGTGTTTAATACCAGAGTTCTGAACATTATGACTGTAGCTCAATGTCCCTTTTGCTTGTGTAACTGTTTAGGTTGACCCCACAAAGCTGTCATAAATTGACAGTTTTGACCCACACTTTTACAAGTAAAAAACAACTTTGTTATTTAACTGTCTTTTACCAGGCAAAGAATTTTAATGATCGGACATCTGTATCTTAAGTTATCGAGAGCAACAGGCAGAGTAAACTTTAGTGTTTAGTTGGGTAAAACAACAACAGATTTATTAACAATCTGTTTATTAACTGCTTTATTCATTCTTTTTACATTTATTCACTGAGTTTGCTTTGGATAGGAGAAAAAATCTGTAGATAATTAGGCTCACAGTACAACCCTCCTGTACATCTCTCAGTTCATGTTCAGTAATGTTTCTCATTGTTCATTACGCTTCCCCATTAGTCTTCACCGTAGCAATGACCTTCTTCCTGGGGTCTGAACGATGAGCATTGACGGAATCTCGGAGAAGTTAACTAAAGACAACAACTCCCATGATCCCACACTATTTCATGACATCATCAACTCCATCTTTTGAGAGACCCCTAGCCACCGAAACACAGTTGAACATGTTTTTTGTTCAGGCTAATATAAAAGAGAAAATGGAGATAAAATATATGGATCACAATCCCATGTATGTTTCTCTTTACCCCTCCATTACAGTAAATGACCCTTGCACAGATGTCAGTGGTCCTGCAACCCGGGATCACTCTGGTGGACAAGGAAAAGAGGCCTTTTGGTTGAGACATCCGAGTTAGCCAGCAGGCTAATTCTGCTAATACAGATTACCTCCCATGGGAACTGCTGTATTGATTGGACAACAAAGGCTTGGAGAAAAACGCTCCAACATTCAATTATCCACACCGATAGACATAATGCCATTCTACTCCTCCCTCTTTTCCTTCATCCCCCCCCCTCTCTCCTTATCCCTATTTCTTTACTGGGAGAATCAGTGAGGTTGGAGGGCTGAACAGACAAATGTAGATGTGTGTGTCTGTTATCAGATTGTGAACAGGCCTTTGAGTGAGAGCGTGAGGGAGTGTTTGGGTGATCTCCTTTCTGTTTTCTGTATTGCTCACTTTTTATTCAAATTTCTATTGTTTGTTTGTTTCAACAATTTTCAGATGTGATTTCTAATGTTCAGGGGAAATTGTGTTAATTCCACTCCCGTGCATCAAGTAATAAGGATATAATGCCAACATATGACATATGCTGTCATCAGAATGGCCTGATTTCCCTTGAGGATACAATTGTAATGGACTGTCTGTGTGTATGTGCATACGAAAATGCTAAGAGGGAGAATGAGCGAAGTGTTGGCTGCCTTCCAATCAGCAGAATATGACAGGGTGTCACTGAAACACACAATTAATAACATTTTGAAGACATTTCACACTAGAGGGAACAATGTCCAGGTATTTGAGGTGCCGTTGCAAGCACTTGAAGTATTTTATTGAACACTTTATGTTCCCTCCCTACTGTTTCCTCACCTAAATGCCAATACAGTCCAAATAGCTCATCCGTTTCCAGTGTGCACGCGTGTGTGTGCAATGCGTCAAAATCAACTGAGCATGTTTGCATTAGCCGTGGCTCCGCACCCTCTTTACACAGTCACAGCGCTAGCCCTCTCTCATTAGCTCCCACCGTTAAAGCTAACTCTGATTGCCTCCGGTCAGAGCTGCACGCCATTCAGCTCCTATTCCATGGGATGGGAGGCTGAGAGGCGAAGGCTTCTCATTTCCCGCAGCCAATGACACGTGAAGGCGCCGCAGGTAACAGATGCATCCGCGGTGTATGTATGAGCACACGCACGCTACCCCACACTCTCAAAAGTTTCTCTTTCACGCACACGCACCTGGGTCATCACCATTAGAAGAACGCGGCAGTGCTCGAGTGAGTGAAGTAAACGACTCATGATCTGAGAGAATTATTAGCTAATGGCTGGAGCATGTGGACAAGGTGTGATCTCTGAGGGCTAGATGAAAAAGGGAAGAAAAAAAGGAGAGATGGGGCTAGTGGCACAGCGAGGCAGCTAGAGGAGCATAATCAAAAGAATACTCGCACACTTGGATCAGCATCATTGGGTTATATTCATGTCTGTCACCTAATGTGCAGCTTGATTGGTGAGCTAAAGGTCTGTCTTTTCTGAAATGTCAAGGCTTATGAACAGGTGAGGCGAGGCATATGCCATATTGCTTATGTCTAATTTATTTCCCATTTCAGAAAATGTTAACAAAGCATTAATGAGCTGCTGACTATATCATCCAAACTTGAAAGCACTATGTCAAGGAAACATCGGCCCCACTTTGTATGCCATTGTAGTCTTCTGAAGAATATTGTGCTATGCAGCAGCATTTCACCTGAAATTCAGATCCTCTCAGCGCTTTGATATGTGCAGCTGTTAGAGTGGAAACCGGGTTATGATGTACCTTGATAGTGTACACAGGGGTGACAACTTCAGGTCAACAGTGTGTGGGGAGGGTCAAAATATATTATTTTAGTAATCTCAAAATTCAAGTAGGGGAAATTAGGCCTATTTGTATTAATCATACAGTGTTCAAGATGGTCAAAATGTTAAAATAAGAAAAAAAATGCACAGTTTTGAAGAGGAAGGCGCTGTTTAACAAAGCCAATGTGAGCTGACATGAGAAGAAACACTCACACACGAATTTGTGAAACATGGACATTTTGCCAAGGATTCATCACAATAAATGACAGACGTAGACCATTTTTAAGGAACATGTAAAGCATGTGAAGAGTTTCACACTTATCTCTTGATTCTGGCTGATTGTCACTGATGATTCTGACACACCCAAACTATTGTTTTTTGTAGCACATTGAAGCTTTATGTTTATTAAAACATGCAACATTATACAGTCATAGAAATTACAGAATTATTATGGAATAACACACATACACACACACACACACACACATATATATGTGTGTGTGTCTGTGTGTGTGTGTGTGTGTGTTACTTTTGTGGCTCTATCGTGAGGATGGGTCTGGCTTTCCACAGAACTCGCTATCCATTTCAGTTGTGTCCAGGGCCAGGAATATTTAGGGGGGGGTTTGCCCCCCAGACATGGCGCCTATGAGTGTACATACAATGTAATTGCTTGACAATGTAGCAAAACAACATGTTTGTTTCTTTATTGTTTCTGTCTTTCTTCTCGCTCGTAGTGATGAGGTAGCAAAAATATAAAGTGTTGACCATCAAACCATAACTTGGTTATGGTGAAACTGAGAGTCTACAGCCACACCACTGCAAGAGCTTGTAATTGGATATGGTGTTGCGTTCATTCTAATGTTTAGCAGGTCATGTTCACAGGCTTAGTTTAGTGGTACCATGCTAACATTTGATAATTTGCAAACACAGTACATCTGAACCTTAATGGGTTTAGTTTTGCCATCATAAATGGTATAACTTGAAGTTTGGTCATTTGGGAAAATGTTAATTTTGACTTTATTGCTCTAGATAAAAAGTTAGCACCAAAGCTCACCCTCAGGGCTGAATGTCAGCCATAGACCTCATAAATAATGGACATAGCGTCTGTGATATCACCTGTTGGTTTGTGGCCCATCTTGGGTTCTTTTTTTAACCCAGAAACATCTCCCGTGACTGTATTAGGGTGAGAGTTTAGAGCTGGGGCAACCACCTATCCCTCAAAGCTGTAACTCCTTAATTATGCATAACTTTATCCCTTAATAAACATGAATGGGTGTGGTATAAAAAGAAAATTACAGCATACAATTTTCATAAATGGACATTGCATCTTGATATTAGTATAGTATATTAGTATATATTAATGGCCTTTTCATAATCACTGATGTGGCCCTTTACTCTTGGCTTGAACCAAACAAACTATTGCTACTGCACAGTGGTGTCAAAGACAAGACAGCACCGTATCACACATCACCTATTTCACAACCACCTAAAAGTAATTTCAGGGTTAGGGCAAAGGAGCCAAGTTGTCCAAATGAAAGGGCTCTCGATGAAGAGAGGAGGCCATTTTCCCGAGAAGCCGAATTGACTGTTGCAAACAAGAGGCATGACCGAGATGAAATTGGCTCACCTGAATCTGTTCCTGGGAGGGAGGGGGGAATGGAGAGATGAGTGGAGGGTGAAAGCGTGACAGAGACTGGCAGAGAGAGACGCAAGAAGACAAATGAGACCACAAAAGAGACAAAAGAAACGGTTGTGGGTGCAGGTTCAGGGCCAGCAGAGAGGAATAGAGATGACAGGAGAGTAAAAGAGAGGAAGAGGTGATATTATATTGGTAGAGAATGGAAGACTGAACTTCCCTCGATGTCATTCAGGCTCTTATCTTAACCAGGGAAGTGGAGTATTATTCATTTTCACAGACCCACACCCCTTTGATCATCAATAATAAAACCTCATCCCAGAGATCAAAATGAAATATTTGCAACTTATCTGCTGTATATACTGTCACTGGGTGGAATCTGTTTGTAGAAATTTATATAATAAAATTACTTGGATCCATCCTATTTGAAAAACACGTTTTCTTATGAAATGTACATGTGCAATAGTTTAAATTGTAGCTCTGTATACCAAATCAAAAATCATTGCCATGATGAGTTTCATTCCACTTTCAGACTTGAAAACTGCATATTTAAACAGAAATTATCCTTGATATGACCAGAGATAAAAGCTGGTGTAAGTGTGATGCAACTTCTTCTCCCGTCTCGCGATCATAATTGCACATCCAATTTCTCAAATTAATTTCTAATCTGGAGTCTCTCCTCAGCAACTTGGAAACTCAGTGAAACTTTTTGCTCGGCCAGTATCATACTTTTATAGCCTAGCATAATTGGGACCATAAACCTGGTCTGAGCCTCATTCAATAATGATTCCCTGCTCCAAATACCTGCTGGCCTTTAGCAGAATATTACTTATTAAGCACTCCAAAATCTAGCGGAAGTATTATCCGTAAGGTCAAGCGTGGAGAATCTTTCAGAGAGGCAAGGTTTTATGAGCTTGCCTTCTCTCACATCTCTACGCATTGCAGATGGCATGCGAATGGACACTGACTTGGGCTCTTTGTCACCTTCAGGATGCTTGTGAAAACAGGCAAATTCACATGAAAATGTATCCTTTTTTAGAAACTTAAGTAAATTAATCTATCTTGCATAGTTTTGAAATTAGAAAGACAATTCTACACCGCAATCGCATATATTGTATCTACTTGTTCCAACACTTGAAGTACATCACACTTAAGTAAACTGACACATTTAAACCCAAGATGGCATTTTTATAGCTGCACAATTAACACATCAATCTGAAGATTTGTGGTGTCATGTGCATAATTTTGTCTGACATATTTATTATATTAGATATACAGTGGGGGTCTTAGGGCTGTAAGATTTAAAGCCACGCCTAGCTAATGTTATAGAGCTAGAGAATGTGAATGGAATCAAGATAACAAGAATGGTTTAAATACAAAGGATTTGGGGTTTGGATGTCATTATCCAGATATTGTATTTAAATACAAATCATGTATTAATGTTGTGTATCCCTTATACTGTTTTAAGATCTTCTTTTTGACTCTGCTGAAGACAAATTCCCTCTGAAGGATTTATTTTTTTTATTTACTATTGTGTACAATACAATTATTTTGAGTATCTTCAGTAAGAACTATCCTTGATGTGTTTTGTTTGGCTTGAATCGTACACAAAGAAAGAGAAAGCTGAATTACTCTATTGGAGCCAATTCACTAAAGAATAGTTTAAGATAAATCATCTCTGGTGTAAACATGATTTCATGTGTAAGTCCTATATGTTTTTTTTTGTTTTTTCTGATTGCCTCATGCACCAGTCATTTGAAATTGTCGTGTGGTGTCCCCATCCTCAAACAAAATGACGGATTTTCTTGATTTCTTTAAGACAAGAGTTCAATCATCCCTGCTATACCACAGTGTCACATCAGATTTTATCACACAGGATATTCAAGGGTATGCTGTGTGATTATCCCCTGACAATACAGATAAAAGCTCTGTCTGTTTCACAACACATTGCTCAAAGACACACACACACACACAATACACAGCCTTGATGGAGCCCATGTGTTTGTGTGACACGCACAATAAAAAACCAAACCTTTAACAGTGTACAAGCCCCCCCCACCCCCCCTCTGGGTCAACGGAATACCAGGAGCCTGTGGAGGAGCAATTGTTTCAATGCGGGACCCGTAGTGTACCCATTGTGAGCCAAGGCCACCATCATCAGAGACAGAGGAGAGAATCATCCCTGAAAGAATGCCACAGATCACTTCCCCTCCCTCAGCTTCCTCTCCCGGGAGACTGGCAAAGAACAAGGCGAACCCATCCGATCGAATGTCACGCAAATACAGAGCCCCCACGTCCAGCAGTCCTGTGATTGCTGTTGGTATACCCTGGTTATTGACCCGTGCTATGTGTGATGTGTGAGTTTCTGAGAATGTATGTTCAGGGGTGTGTGTGTGTGTATTGTTTGTATCAGAGACGGATTGGAAGGCCATCATGCGCTGAGCTGACCCTATCTCCAAGGCTCGGAGGCTGCATGGAGAGATCAGAGCGAAAGCCAAGCCCACTGTCTCCTACTGTGATGGAGGAAGAGTGTGTGTGTGTGTGTGTGTGTGTGTGTGTGTTTTAGAGACAAGATGACATAGCCCAGAGCCCCTCTGTAGCCGAGTCCAAAAGATAAGAGAGAAAGAGAGATGGGCAGCTCTGCAGATGGTGGAGGGCTCTGGCAAAACTGTTAGTGTGTTCATATATGTGAAGAATGACTCTGTGACATTATATGCATATAATCGCATCACATTTCGACGGAAACTTAAAAAGTTAAATGCAAAAAAATGTTGAGTCATTTCAGGCTGACGACAGTGAGGTGATTGTGACTGTTTAAATGATGTATGATAAGGCTGCTTTCATTGTGGTTTTGTCTCATGAATGAACCATCACCAGCAATGTGTCATTCAGTCCCTCGATATTTTCACTTCCCTATTTTTGTTGTACGCAGGCCCAAAGCCCATTAGTTCCTAGTGAAGGAGTAAATCTCTAAAAACTATTTTTGAAGAAAATGTATTCCTTAAAATAGTGGGACACTGTAGTTATTAGCAAATGTTACAATAAAGCATAGTAAATAAGTTTGCTGAGGAAAACAGCTGTAGAATGATGCAACGATAGGGCTGATTTGTGTTTTAAGAGATTTTGGCAAATGGTCGAGGTCTGAGGTTACACCCGTCTTGAAAATCAGGCTAATCAGCCTTTAGCTACAAACTTGTCAGTAAAATGAATGAATCTTTTCCTTTACAACATTGTTGATGGTGAGAGGAATATAAAGTCTTTAAAAAGCAAAATTTTTTATCAGATATTTACACATGGCAACTACATCGACCTCACTTCACTGTACTACACCAAACACATTACTGTATTTTTATCTACACCACAATGTACACATAAGCATCTTGCAGTGGAAAGTGACTGGCACCCTGGGCAACAGCTGCTGTAGGCCCGAGGCTCCCCTCACAGCACTGTCTAATCCTTATGCAGGTTAATCCAACTCTGACCTCCTCTAGTCCTCACTGACCGATCATATCTCCACCTCTTCCTTCCTTCCTCCCTCCCTCCCTCCCTGGTCTCTCTCCTATACACTCAGCTTGTAGTCATTTTCAGCCACCCCTTGTGTCCAATCGTTCACAATCTTTCTCACCGTCTTCCTTCTATCCTGTATACAGCCCTTATCTCTCTCTCTCTCTCCTACTTTTGACCCCACGTTGCTGTCTTTCTCTTCTTCTCCCCCAACCTCAGAGTTGCCTTAAGGAGATTTCAAAGCCCATTCTGCAGCAGTTCCAACTGCCAAACTGATGGGCAGATAAAGCCCCCATTTACCTTGTCCTCAGTTTCCCATTAAAGCCCATTTTTTGGGGACCATAACTTTAGAGAAATTGTGAAGGAAGCGTGGAGGAAAAAAGAAATTAGCCACTCGGCCACTAAGCCCTTCCGCTGTTTATTTGCAGCAGCAGCATGAAGGAGCGAGGGAAGTTTTTAGAGGAGGAAAGGAAAGGGGGAGAAGTAGAAATAGGACTGTAAAAGGTGACTTGAAGTGTCAATGGCCCTGTCCCCATAGGAAGGCATTGTGGTGCGCAGCTGCACCCTCGGGCAAGGTAGCTTCATTGGCAGCAGAGATGGATGATCCGGAACACTGTACACTGTGTGCGTATAGAAGTTGCAGTCATTTTGCCTGCACAAGGGCAAAAGGCTCAATTAAAATGTATATTTTCCTCATTTACTGCCCTCCTGGGTGAGCTGGAGAGATGACAGTAAGGTTTTCTAAAGGTTGCACGGGCCGTTGTGCATCAGGGCATTTTGGCAGGAGAGCGCATTTAAAGGGGCATATTTTAGGGCAAAGGCAGGGAGTGGGGTGCACGTTGGCACAGATATATACCCGTGCAATGGTGCATGCCACATTTGGCCCCTAGAGAGGCTGTGCACTGTCACCTTCAATGTCTTGGGCTTCACTGCCACCATGGTGCCACCTTTAGTCTTTTTTTCTTTTCTTTCTTTTTCTTTTTTAACCATATTTTCTCCCAGGGGATTTACACATCTAATTAGATGTTACAGTGAATTATTTTTGCCCATTAAGAATTTTGATATGCATTTACATTGAAAACCGATAACCTGAAAGCATTACTGAAATTTTATTAATTCTCACTTCACTGAAAGGCAGCTCACCTTAACCGTATTTTAATTAACCCATACAGGCGAGGCGGTGTACAGCAGACATTGTGTATTCAGCAGAGCAACTTCACAACTATCTTGTATGTTCTACACCCTGAAATAATTAGCCTACATTGCATAATTTTAATAATGACTTAGAAACATTGCCTGAAGCATTCCAAATGAAGTCTTTGTTTGAAACATTTTGTCCCTGTCCAATGTTTACATGAGAGAAAACTTAGGGCTAATCCAGAACCTCCAAACCTGTCTGTCCAGCATGCTGATGACCCTATGTGACCTTTTGCACACCATGTCTTTATAAATGGACAGAAGCTTGCTAAATTGGCTCTCAAAAAGGGCATAGGTTGAGTAACAGAAGGTGGTCATAAATAGTCACTTTGAGCCCACAAGTTCTGATGCTGACACCTCACAACTTCTTACTACCAGCTTGTGTGCATAAGAGTTACAAGGGGCAGATGCAACTGTAATGGCATACTATAGCCATATGCATGTTGTGTTATTTCACAGGAATTCAAATTAATATTAGTATATTTTCATCATTGGCAAATAAATTAGAAACTGTCTGACTCCTCTGAAATCCCAATAAACCCGCAGCCAGAACTTAAGTGTTAAACTACTGCCCAAGCAAACCTTACTACAGTTCTTTTTTGTGTAGTATACAGAGTTGAAAGTCACGGCGAGTCTATATTAAGATGTCCCTCTTTTTTAAAAAACAGGCAGGTACAGGACAGAAATAAAAATAATGTTGCAAAAAACAAACAAATGTGTGTACAACAACAGTATGAGCTGGCTTTAATATGAAATCGCAGCACTCAGTCTTTCTGCTCAAGGTCTTTATGCTGTATTATTCACCAATATTGTTATTGAAACCAAATACCCATTGCCACAAATAAAATCAACCTTTCTCTCACTCCCGCTTTCTCTGGCTCTTTGCTCCCCTTCATCTCATATATGCACATATGTGGCCATACCCACACGTATAATTCTTAGCTGGGTCCCTTGGTATCAAAGGAAGACTATATTTGGCCCCGTGGGCTGTTTTTCTGTGCTGTGCTGCAATCAAGGGCCAGAGAACTGGCTGTTAGTCCAGGATTAAAGCTAGCCCTCTTCACATCCATCAGGGGATAAGGCTCTACACAGCCCTGCTAGTCAAGGGAAGACCGACTCTCGCTTCCTCTTTGGACCCAGATTGATCCTCCCCAGCAATTTTATAGATTGCAAGGAGTGGAGAACCAGCTTTTTGAGGGAATGCTGCCTCTGCTTTTCAGTTAGTGAAAAAACAGAGACAGATTCTTTCCAAAAAGCCCAGGTCACTTGCAAATCTGGAGGGGTGAAGTGAACGAGTTAAAAAGGATGAATGACGTACTCTCTCTTTTTTTTTAACAGGATTTGCAAACTTCAGTTACAAACTCCTCAATCGCATGTTGTAATAGAGGACTCAGTAGAGCTTTTGCCACTGACATGTTTGTCAAAAAGACTGAGTTTAATCAAACTTCTTTTCTCATTAACAAAATACTTGCAGAAATGCATGCACTTAAAATATTCATGAGGAAAATAGTCCTTACACCTGGTCTGAATATATATCTGCTGTTATCTTTCATTGAAAGACTTTATTTCTGTCTTTTTTCCGTGCTATCGCTCTGTCCCCTCTAGGCCTGGAAAAGAAGGATTACCGGTTGTTGTCACTGAGCGCCCTTCTCTAACCTGAAACAAGCTTGCTTTATGATAGACCTCCCCTTTTTTCCCTCCCTTCTCTGCATACTGCCATGTTGCCCCTTTCAAATGGAGGGCAAACCAAGCATATAGTTTGGCCTTATCTTATCCCCGTTTTCTCTCTCTCTCTCTCTCTGACAAGATGAAAGAACAAGGGGTAGTAGTGCAGGAGGGAGAGGAGATTCTCTCATACCTTAACACTGTCCTATAGTAGCTGAAGCTTGATGCGTGCACACTTTGCGTGTAAGCATTGCTAATTGCACACTGGGTTGAATGTCCGATGCATTATGCATTGTGTGCATAGATAGCTGGGGCCTTTAAATGTAGGAACCACATATATAAACTTGCATGGTGCATCATGACCATTCCATCTTTCTCACATGCAAGAACCTGCTCCAGATGAGGGATCTACGCCTCAGGGTGCTCATAACTGTGAAGGCCTCTCTTCCCCCTCCACTCCTCTTTCTGTTATCCCACTCTTCCCTTGACTTTCTTGAGATACATGATTGATCTATGTGCTGCTGGACTCAGGTGGGCTGTTTTTATCCGAAGCATTTCACAGAGAAGACTTGAGCTTTAAATGATTTATGGCTGCGTGCTCTTTTAGTGTGGGTATCTGTGTGTGCATTTTTGTGTTTTGGCATGGCTGCGTGTTAACTTTTATCTTTGCATCATGAAATATCTGAAATATATAATGAAGACCAACATGAACATATAGGCACCTGAAGGAATAAAGATAGGGTGTGGAAACATTATTGCAAATTATGGATAGAGTTAAAATAATGGGAGACAGGTTGAGATTTGAAATGTATTGCAAACAAGAGTTAAGCCTACATAGTTCCAATGAAAGTCGTAAAAAGAAAAAAAGGAATATATAGAGATCCCCAAGGCTCAATTGTAAGACCAATCACAAACTACAATAGTCCAATCTCAGAATAAGAATGGGAAATTCCTCCGGGTTGACAAGCCATGTCCACCAAGCTACAGGTTCAGAGAGCTGCTTCGATATAGTACAAAGGTCCTGATCCACATAGAACACCACCTATCCATTAAAAGCCTTGTCAAAAGACTGCTTGGTTCCCAACAGAGCTAGCTAAACTAGGGCATGATTCGCACTTATACTGACCACCCGCTTTATGACAATCTGCCAGTGGAGTGAGAGACCCTTTAATGTAGCCCCCCAAGCTTTGTGAATGAGGTCAATCCATTTCCTAGGTGTCTATACCGTATGTGTGCACATGAAGAGCGATGGAGGGAGGAGCATATATGGGAGGGTTTCCCCATAAGTGCCAATTAGTGGCTAAAAGTATATGCATCAGTTACAGGAGAACAGGTGGAGTGCTTTTGGAAAATCCTTTTATATTTGTGATTGAAATCTGCAGCATTTCATTGAATTCTGAGTTTATGAAAAAGCCATTTAATGATCTTTTTAGTATAATTGTAATGCATTGCTGCTTTATTGAGCAGTAGCATAAAGCTATAGCAAATAGGGATGACTGGAATATCGTCCTGCAGAGTGACAGCAAAGTTTTAACTTAAGATACTCATAACTATGCCATATTGGCCTTATTATCCATTGCAGCATGAAGCTTTCCCAGTGTGATGTTTTCCTTGGCCTTCAGTGCCTTTAAGCTTTTTCAAACTACATTATCTCTGTGACTCTGTCTCTCTTTGTCTGTTCCTGTCTGTCTGTACATGCTATGTGGAACATGGAGTCTCGCTGAGCATTCAATCTTCCATGGCACCACCACACTTCAGTCCTGTTTTGACACTCCACTCAGTCAGCATGAGAAAATAGCCGCTCACTCTCACTCTGTCATTCTTTCTTTGTTCCTTCCTTTCTTGCTTCCTCCCGTTCGGGTCCCTCTATCTCTGCCTGTCACTGTGAATCTAACGCCTACAAACAGAGGTAGCTCACAATGTACCACAAATAGATTTAACGGTACTGTATTTGTGTATTTGTTGGAGTGCTAGAGGGGAAGAGGAAACCAAGAGTGAAAACTAGAGAACAGTATGATTAAGTAGATGCTAAAATACACACACACACACACACACACACACACACACACACACACACACACACACACACACACACACACACACACACACAGTAGATTCCAAGTAAATGTCAGCCTCTTTGATATTCTGATGGTTCACCCTGATTTCTCTAAGCAGATGATGCATGGCCACTGCAAATGAGAATATGTAGCATAGATAGCGTTGTCTCTCTTATGTCCTGTTAATTCGGCTATGAGGGAATGTGGAGCTGGTCGGACCACTTAGCAGGCAGATGTGTGGAACCTGCATGAAGATTAAATCGAGAAACAAATGCCATAATGCATTCTACTCAATCCACTTCACTGCAGGATCAAGAACAAGTAGAGATATATGGTTTACAGTGAATTGTAAGACTTAAGACATAAGTGGATCATTAATAGAGATATCATTAATGTCTAAACCATCTTTAGACACAGTATGCCTGAGGCTGTTGACATTTTTAGTTTTTCTAAAAGTTAGATGTTCATCCTTTTTCCTGATTTATATAAATCTATTTTGTCAACATTTGCACCATAAGCAGAGCGGCCTTCTCATCTCTCATGAGTTTGCTATAATGTTACATGATATTCACCATGAAAGGAAAGGAAGGTAAAGAAAGGATTTTAACTTCCCAAACCCATCCAAAAAAAGGTTAAAATTATTTTTTAAAGACCTTAATAGGGCACAGAATAACAACCTGGTGAAGAAGATCATGTGATATGATCCAAAGCTCTGGAGCAGCCTCAACTGCTGCCATTTCCCAGGTTTAGAATGAACTTTCAATGCTCCTCAGTGATTCATCAGATTTATTTCAAAAGCTAAGTGCACACAAGTTTAGGAGCTGTGTATAGAAAGTGGCTGGCAAGCTTTACTAAAAGTAAGTCAAAATGTGACACTAATTGCCTTTTATTATTATTTGCCCAAAGCATATTAATATTCACAGTGCAAATAAATAATTCAAATAGTGACATGGCAGTCTTTGGTTTTGTAGAAAACTGCTTGTTTTCTGATTTGCACAGATTAATAAATATTTATGGTTGACAGTGTGGTCATCAGGTTTTCCATCTGTTTTGTTTTTCTGTCTAAATGTACATTCAACAAAGATAATTGCTATTTGAATTTGGTTTGTATAATGCACAATAATCTCTTGAATCTTGAATTTATGTAGTTTCAAAGAGCCTGTATTTATTCTTTTTAAATTATAATTAAGGGCTTACACATTAAATCAACACATAATCAACAAAGGCATCATTTTATCCCAATTAAACCAATTTTTTATTGAATATTCCCTTCACCGGTTCTTTTAATTATTATATCAGTTTAGACTCAGGTAGGTATAAATGTCAATGGGCATGGTTTCAGATGTTTGCTGCTGATATAATATAGTTGCTGATCTGTTCAGAAAAAAAAAAAGATTAGTAATGTAATGTACTGAGAGAGAAATGGAATATTCACAGCAGGCAGCTGATAATGCCAGTGGAACTTCTGCTTCCCTTTGCCCTGGTAGACTCCGCCAGACTGCTCTGCACCCCCCGCATCCCTGTCCCCTGCCAAAGTGTCACATCACTCACTCCATATGTTGCCAAATATTTGTGTGCGCGTGTGTGAGTGCATTAGGAGGGGGTCTGGGAATTAATTCCACCACTGTGAGTCAGTCCTTTCGCTGCCTCTTTCTTTTCCCCACTTCTCATGTCGTCTGGCCCAGAGCTGCTGAGCTCAAGTAAGCCAAAGTTCAGTCGAAGGGCAAACTGATTTTACAGTAGTAATCGAGAGAGTCATGTGTCTCAATGATACTCATGGGCCACATTCCTAATTGACCCCCCTTCTTGCACACACACACACACACACACACTCAGTGATTTTTGGGGAGATTTTTATTTTTTTTTCTAATCTGATTCCATTCCAACAAAGCTGGTGTTGACAGCACAGAGCGGTTTATGGGAACAGCACGTCCATTCTTTCTAACGCCTCCTAATCACTGGCACTCCTCCTCTCTGCTAAACCTGAGAGGGGAGAAATGAGGAGAGACAGAGGGAGAGAATCAAGGAGTATGGAACGAGATAAAAAGAAAAGAAAAAGGACTGAGTGGCAGGGAATACTTGCAAAGGAGACGTGAGGTTCTGAGAGACAGAGGAGATAAAGTGGAAAGGAAATGAACATGTCGTTTTTGTTTTGAAGGTGGGGTGTGTGCTGTGGAGTATAATATTTAGGTGGGGGGTAGTGTGAGTGATCAAGACCCTGTCTTCTTCTGTTATCTACCCCTTTTTCTGCCATCCCATTGCCCATCCTGAACCCAAGAGGTAAAGCCAAACCACCAGTCAATCTAAACAGATACAATAGCTGCAGGCCAAAACAATGCACAGAGGAAAAAAAAGATTTGTAAGTAGGCAGAGATTGGGACAATGCGTGAGGGAGGCTACTGTGAATTGCAAATGTGGTTTGGAAGCTAATACACACATGCATTGCTCACACACAGAAACAGCTGCAGATGAATGAACTATGTGTGTGCACACATGATCAGCTGCTGTACATTAATGATGTTTTCTGTCAAAAACCACATAAACAGAGGCACATGCTGTTGCCATGCACTTATTTATTCACAAAACCTGCATATAAGTCCACTATATATATATATATATATATATATATATATATATATATATATATATATATATATATATATATATATATATATATATTTCCAATTTTAATAATTAAATGGTAAAATTATAACAATTGCATAGGCATATTTTAAAATTCTATCATATAACATTTTTATTGGCCACAAATTATTTGTTTACTTACTATACTTAAGGTATTATGAATGCAGAAGTAATTATGTAATATTTTCAAGTAGATAGCTCTATTTCAATAGTCTTTACAATTGTACCTTTGAGGGCAACCATATTGCTTTTGTGGCCTGGGCTGAAAATTAGTTTGACACCCCTGAAACTGTCAGGCTTTAAACTGATTGTGTAATTGTACCGTACAGTGACCTCATATTGTAAGCTCTACAATAGATACAGTGGGCAGATAATCACTGTAATGCATGTACAGTTGGTCAGTGTAAAGCGGTGTTTGACCTTAAACACAGTAGCTCATAATTTACTTTGCAGCATATTCCCTACCACGTTAAAGCCAGTGAAAGATTCATGTGGCTGTATAGCCTATATGCACGCTGATCTCATGCTGACGCCATGGCACACTATGCAAAGGTTTGCCATTGCTAATCTGGCGTTAGAAACAAGGCAGCATATTCTGCAGTCCTGCAACGCAGCTTATGTTCTCCCAACAGGGAGTTGTGGGATTCTGGCTGTGCTTCCTTTCTTTTTCTCTATCTTTCTGATTCACACCAAAACAAACCAAGGCCAAAAATGCTGCAGTCTTGCATTGTTCCTCCCAACTAATTACAAGGCAATGCATGCTCAACCTTCATTTATTAGCGACAAAAATAACACCAAGATAGAGAATCACAGCACTCATTTGGAAAACATGGTGAGACAAAAGGGAGTTAATTAGGACATGAGGAAAAAGGAATGGGGGAAAAATGAATGAAACAAAAGGCACACTCATCAAAACTATCCCTTCTCTTGACTATGCTGCATGAAAAGGGCATGTCAACGAATGAAGGGTTGTGGGTGAAAAAAAAGGAGTTTTGACTGATTCCAACATTTTGACAGTTGTGACTGGCTGATCAGCCTTTGCTAAATGGGATTTTTTTTTCTCTTTTTATAAATGGCTCATGATTTTCAAACAGTGATAGTATGAAACCTGAGCCTGTCATTAATGAAGCCTGTATTAACAAGAAAAACAGCAGACAAGAATCTCATCTTCTCCTCCCTAACAGGCGGCAGTTAATTTGACTGGCTATCTCCCCAATTTAATCTCCATTTGCTTGTATCTTCACTCATTTCTATACTCATAATTGATTAGTTGGACTAATGGTACATGGGTCTGTGTTTTTAGATGTTAATCGGAATGAAACTGAATACATAATTCATCACATCACATGGAAAACTGCACATGAAAATAACGTGTATGGAGCTCTGAAAAAGAGGGGAATGCCTGCATATAAATGTGAGCTAAAGTGCCACCATATTTGCTAGTGTGACCATTCCCTGTATCAATTATTCAAACTGACAAATGGCCACAGGCCGCCTGGTGTTTTGGCCAATTACAAACGGGCATACTGCGGGGCTAAACAGGGCCAGTATTTGCCTCGAGCGTTTCTCCTGATGCCTCTCACACAGTATGACAAGTCAGGACCCAAAACAGAGTCATCGCCACAGGTGGGATTGCCGCCTGTAATCGACCAAAACAAATAATTCCCCAAATGTCCAAACTTGTGCATGTGTGTGCACCTCACATATGAGCAAAACAATTGTGACTTTGTGTGTGTGAGCGTGTGATGACAGACAGAACTATTGCTTTTCTTTTCTTTCATAACTGATATTTTCTCCATATCATGACATTTTTATGAGCAAATACCTCAAGGCCTGTATTTATGCTACAGAGCATATGGGTAACAAAACATAGGCACATTGACATTCTAATACACAATAACAAAACACCACTGGGTAAAGAGCTCACGTTTCATCCTGGAGAACGGCCGGTGGTGGAAAGTTACGCAGTGTATTTACTCAAGTATTGTACATTATTGCAGTTTTGAGATACTTTGACTACTCCTGATACTCTACTACATTTCAGGACATATTGTACTTTGTACTCCAATACATTTTGACAGCTTTTGTGACTTTTAAAATGTAGATTTAATGAGTAATGTAACCAGCTTTTAAAATACAACACATTGTTGAAGATGGAGGCAGGGGTTTCCAACCTTATCTTTTGATTTCTTTTATTAGAAGGCAGTGTGTAGTCGGATCACATTTCAGACGTCTATGAGTTGATAACAGCTCCACCAAATGGTGATTTTTCTCTAGAAGTGTCCCACATGCTGTCATTTCAATAATTGTTTAAATGATCTTATATTTTACCAAAAAATCAAAGATTAGAGAAAGTAAAAACCAAAGGATAATTTGTGTGTCAGACCTTTGTTTTTTCTTCTTTCCTCTCCTATTAATCATCTTATGACCTCTCAGATTTATCTAGTGACCCTTTGGAGGGGCCCAACCCCTTGGTTGCAAGCTGCTGAATTGTAGCTAAGTAATATAAAGTAGTTGAAACTACTAGTCCCACCTCCATCAACAATAACAATAACATGCTGCATACACACACATTATTAATAACTTAATGACGTCATGTAATTATTGGAGAATCTGTGCTTTTACTGTAACACGTGTAATACAGTTCGCTGCTAATTATGTATTTTTACTTGAGTAGGATTTTTTGACATGTAACACAATATTATTTGCTGTATTTGTACTTTTACTTAAGGATCTTAGTACTTCTTCCATCAATGATAATGGGAGAAAATTGAGCTGGTTCCTTTCAGTCCTAATCTGATTAGCGAGTCACGTTTGAAGCTGTTGTAAAATGTCTAATAAATGCACACCTTTGACCAGTTGATTTAAATATTAACGCTCTAAGCAGAAATCATCTCTTATACCAGTACTATAACTATATTGCTCTGCGGGACAGTCATAGTTCATCTTCATACAAATATTACTGATCAAAAATAAAAGAGTATGCTCCTTTTATATTGCAGAGCATTACCTTTGTTACTTTTTTTATGAATGCTGTAAGCCATAAGAGGCCACGCATGACATTTATTTTAGCGTCTCACGGATTATTGCTTGATTTTGATGTAAACTTTTTACAAAGGCTGAAAACAATGTATCCATTGTCTCCTGATCGTCTTCACTTAGTCTGCATTAAGCAACCCTTTCCAGCCCACCAGCTCCACTCAGGTTTTGCAATTTGTCCCTTTCTATACATAACACATGGATTTGCAAATGGGTGGGGAGGGGGAAAGGAGGGTGGCAGGATCACTGATCTCATTTGCATAAAGACCCCTTCTGTGCAGTGTCATTCTCATCACCTCGGACCCTGCGAGAGGAAGCGAGAGGAGGAGGGGGAGGTTGAGGTTGAAGAGGGTGGGAGGGAAAGGGGGCACATGAGGAATGGAGGGATGGGAGGAAGAAAGAGAGGAATCCATCAGTCGTTCTGTGAGGCGTGGGAGTGGGAAAGCGTGGCCTGTCATGAATCACCACACATTCGGCATCACAATGGAGTGATAGGCCCAAAACAGCTGGCCCTATGATCAGTATTGATTTTTCTGTCCTCCTCACATTGTGCGTGTTTGTGTGTGTGCGTGTGTATCAAGGTTTGTGCAAGATTAAATTTCTGATGTTTGAGTGTGTGTGTGTGTGGAGAGAGAGAGAGAGAGAGAGAGAGAGAGAGAGAGAGAGAGAGAGAGAGAGAGAGAGAGAGAGAGAGAGAGAGAGAGAGAGAGAGAGAGAGAGAGAGAGAGAGAGAGAGAGAGAGAGAGAGAGAGAGAGAGAGAGAGAGAGAGAGAGAGAGAGAGAGAGAGAGAGGGGTAGGTGAGAGAGTAGGCGGTGAAGGAGCGAGTGTGAATGATTTTCTTCCCTCTCACGTCTAGTGGTGTGTGATTGTGTAATTGGCTGGTATTACTCCACCTCTGTGTATGAGTGCACTGTACGTATGTGTGTTCATCACTCCAATATAATGTTTGCATAAGCCTGGTACGAGTGACGTCTGTGGGAGGTTAGTTCTCGGAGCCAAACAGCCTGTTAGCCAATAACTCAGATGGGCTAAGGCCACTGTGGACTTTTACCACGGGGACGCTCAACCCCTGACCACCCACTAGATCCAACACATGACTATGCATAAATGAGGGTAACAACTCCCAAACCTCTAGTGGATGCTCTTTTTTTCACTGTTTGTCCATTTTCTTTTTGTTGCGATTGGTCTATAGACAAATGTCTTGGGATTATTCCAAATAAATGGTAACAGCTATTCTGGGTTTATGAATATTTAAGTTGTTTGATGTCCTGCTGTGCCTCAAACTGCTACAAACTAGAGAACTAAGATTCACTTATACAGTTCATGTTTTATTTTTTACATCGTTCATTACATTCATTTCTAGCTGTGTTGCTCTAGTGTTGCATGTTTTCACTCTATGGCTGAATGCACTGTAAATGATAAATGACTAATTCTAAATGGCTTTCAATGGAGCATATTGACTCGACTAGTCTCAGTCTGCTGGCTGTTAGAAAGACAATTCCTTCCTGACACACACACACACACCGGTGCATGGTAATGAGTAACCCTGGGTGGTCAAGAGGTCAAGAACCTTGTGTGTGTGGAAGATAAACACAACACGGGGGTTAATGACTGCTGGAGAGAAAGACAGGAGAAAAGGCAAGAGAGAAGTACATATGCCACTGTCTGATCCAGGACGCTTTTTATTGCCCCTCTGGGACTGTGCCTACTGAGTGTGTCTCCTGAAAAACCATAAAATTTGTTGGTGAACAAAAAAAAAAACCAACCTTGCTGCTTGTCTTTCTGTTCATGATAAATTGATAATACAGGTTAATTTATCATGATCTTCTGCAAGCGAGGCTAGCACAAATAGTTTAGTAAGATCCACACACATAAACAAACCTTTTGTCAGTTTCCTGGAAGACAGCAGACCTGATGTAAAGAATGGCTTTCTTAATTATGGCGGAGGTGCGATGTGAAGTGTAAGTTTTGGCTAGAACTAATCAGGCAGGAAGGGGAGGGCAGGCAGGGGCTGTGGTATTGTGGGGTGGTGAGGAAGGGCCTCATTCATATCTGCTCTGTATGCAAATTACTAAAATTATTATCAGTTGTAGAAATCTATGATTACATCAAATTGTTTGAAAAAAGGAAAACAGAGCATTATTAGATTTAAAAAAAAAAAAAGTCTTTTATACTGTGTATATATCGCCAAATATACATTGAGTTTTCATATAGATTTTATGTGTAAAATCGCTGCCTTGAAAATGACCGCAATGTCAGGCAAACAGAGCCACACACTCTGTTCTTCTCAGATCTTCACCACCTGCACTGTTATATGGATTGAGAAAAGTAGAGAAACACTGGTATGGTGGATATTGGAGTAAATATAAATCGATACAATGTTCATGGTGTTTTAGATATTCAGAGTGTGTGGTCTTTTCGGTCATGTTTGTGTCTATACACAGTATAGATGATGAACAAAATGCCATGTAGTGAGCTCTAGTGTCCCCATGCCCCATGTGTGAAGAAATGCATTTCTTGGCATCAGTACATACATCTTTAACCGCTTTGTTTTTATACCATCTACATTAGCTTCTCAAACTTTCTTTTATTCCTGTAGTTCTCCACAGGAACATCATGCACATCAATATTCATTTATGTTGACCATTTAAAGGTCCCATTTTGTTGAAAGTCAGATTTTAATTGTTTTTCTATCATTAGAAGGTCTAGGAGTTCTATAAATACTGGCCCATGTTTCAAAATGCTCAATCGAAAGAGAAATGCACACAGCCCATTTAGAATTAAGCACAAGGATTTCAGCAAAGTTGTGATGTCACAGATACAATCACTGCCCATTCAAGGAGAGTCTCATTAATATTATTGAGACAGACACAAAACTATGGTTCTTACTGTCTTTTAGTGATTGTGTATAAACATTTAGATTTCTGTTTTTTCTGCTAACACGTAAACTGAAGTAAAACCACCCACTCATTTTAATGTGTACTGGCCTCCTCTGTGGTACTGCTGAAACCTGACTAAACACAAGCCTTTTATGATGTCACAGCAGGAGTGGAAGTGAATAGTTACTACCACTGGATCTATGTAGCCACAGTGGATGTTTCAGTAGGGAGGGGGGCAGGGAAACGGGGTTTTTCAGAGTGACTGTGTGAGATGGCCGAATGCATTGCTGCGACATGTCTAACTAGCTGCACTTAGACCATAAAAGCATGCATATTTTTTATAAGAGTCCAGGATAATTTTAATATTAAACTGGGAAAATGGCAAAATAGAGCCCTTTAAGGTTAATTGTAGGATTGTAAGGGGTTGGATATCAGGTCCATGCACACATTTTCAAGTTGATAATAATTTGTAAAAGGAAAATGTGCATGCATTTTATATATCAGATTATTTTTTGGTGCTTACCATTTTTATCTGTTTTGTGTAGTCTATGTGCAGTTTTGGTATGGACCCTGCGTGCTGTTTTTAAATGAGGCCCCAGGTGAAATAAGGCTGAGTGCACATGCCCTCCCTTATGGTGACAGATAAACCAACAATGGGAGGAAGTGTCTCCCCTGTGCTCAGAAAACAGTCCCAGATTCTGTCGCAGCCTGCCGGCGTTGCAGAATTATCAGTGTGATGTGGAAGTGGAATTCTGCCCTTAAAAGTTCAAGCATATAAACCATGTATAATGGGATTACACTGTGTAGGTTCTTAAATCATTCTCCATGCCCAAGCAGGAGGGTATACTGTACATTCCCTTAATACATCAAACAGTGGAATATGTATTCTTTGGGACTACAAAGAGAACAATTCTATCGCTGCCATATCTAATAATAGCTCAATTACCATATCCTTCAGGGCTGTATCTATGGGGAGATGTGTGCTGGTGTGTGCAGTGAGAAATAACATGAAGCATTGCTTAGCGTCATTTGAAAAGCAGTCATCTAAATAACTCCAATACAAACAGACCTGTGATACTTTAGCAGTCCCAGCACACACACACAAACACCAGTGGCACATTCCCTTCTCAGCCTCCTCTCTCAGTTTCTGTGGAGTTTTGGTGACAATGGATGCGCTGTTAACAGGAAGCGCCTGACTAGAGGTTCAAGCCAACGCCGTGGTGGCAAAAAGAAGGCTTTGATATGACCACCGACATGTTAGAGTGAAGAAAGTGTTGCGACAGAAAGAGCGCCACTGTTTGTGAGTCTTGTCAACTTGGATTTGATGAGTTTGTCTTTGTTTTGCTCACTCGGAGCAAACTGTGCAGCGTTTATCGGATAAAATGGGCTCAATCTGAGCTTATCTCCTCGGCCGCTGAACAGCTTTGTCACATTTCAAGATGCCCCGTCCTGATGGAGTACTTTTCTCACCCGCTCCTCCATTTTTTTTTCTCCCTTCTTCAAACAAATCAATACCCCCATAGTTTAGCCTTTCATAGGAAAGATTACAGAGAAATGGCTATTAAGGACTTAGCCTCTATCACTTCTCCCATCTTAAAGCCACTTAAAGACTCTGGCAGTTGTGGGTTGGGATCCGGGACCCGGTGCCCCGTCACACTGCGGGGGTTGTGAGAGAGCCTGAGGATCACATTGACTTCAGAGATGCACTTCACACTGTGGACAACCAACTTCCCCCCAGACACAGAACTTTGATGGGACTTGTTCTTGAGACAAAGAGGAGGACAGACAAAAATGGACAAGGGCAAGAAATAAAAACAAGGGAATATCAAGAAAATTGTCTTTTTTATTGTTGCTGAAGTTGTTTTAACTGAGTTACTAGACAATATTCATTCCATAGTGGCTGTCCACCCCTTTCGAAATGGCTTCCTTCTCTATCAGGCTCTAGGGCTGAGTGTGTGACTGGAATGAGCAGCAGGTTGTCTGGCCTGAGCAACCAGGGAATCAAAATAGCCACCACAATCAGTGCAAATATGAAAGGCAGGCCAGTGCAACTACTGGCCTTTAAAAGGAAGCACCCCAGGTGATAGAAACAAACAGGCACAGGCACCCTATGCATACAGCTACTGAAGTGCTACAGAGCAACTGCTAAAGAGACACAGCAGTGCTAAATGTTGCCCATGCCTCTCAGTCCTTGCTAAGTTATATTTTATTTTTGAACACGCAGTCTCTGAGAGCTACTCATGCATTGGCAATGCATGCTGTTGCTCACGCAATTAGCCATCCGCAAAATGGCTACATCAGCTCTCGTTTTCTTGCAAAGTGATGAGAGAGAACATGAATAGCATATAATTAGGGATGTTGGCATTGCTTCCTTGTCTTCTAACTGTTTGTTCTATAGTCATCTTCTTCACAAGCCTGAAAACCACAATGTTCATTTGAACAAAAAGAACAAGATTTGTGTTGTTTTGGAATAAATTGCTGTGGCTTATTTGCTCTGAATTTCTGGCACTTGTGATTGGAATACAGTAGTATTGTGCTGTCTCTCTCTCTCCCTCTCTCCTTCTGTCTCTCTCTCTTTCACACACACACTTACACACTTAATCCTCATGATTTAAAGTGCAGCAAATAGGTTTCTCCCTTTTTCTCATTTTCTCACAGAAAATGTGTTGTCAGAAATGAAGCATAAATGATCACCACCGTGAAGCAGCGAGGGGTAAAATGAAGCTACTGAACCACACTCATGGGCGGGATTAGCATGCAGTCAATCATTCACTGATATAGTCCAATGAACACTCCTCAATCAATAAATGGCCCTTCCTCCCTGAAGGTTAAAACATTTAGGGCTACAGTGACCTCAGCACCCTTTTAAAATCACAAACCCATCTCTGAAACCAGCACTTTGAAAAAAGTAATGTTGGATTATTTATGCTCAAAAGGTTTCAAAGGTTCAGCACAGACACCTGCCACTGCCACTTGTTGCAAGTTGGACCAGAATCAACTTTTGCTGATGTCATGCTGTGGTGGTGTGTGTGGTGTAAGCCAACGAACAGACCAATGATGCCCATGAGAAGAAGAACCTTTTTGACTCGACTTTGTTGTGGGCTTCGTGACTCATTTTTTAAAAGACGAGAGAAACAGAGCTGAAGTGAGCTGAGAACTAGCTATAGAGTGAATGAAGAGAGGGAGTGGCTACAGTGAGTGAACCATGAAACATGCAGAGGAGGGGGTCAGAGAAATAAAACTTTATTTTTTAATTGTTTTTACGGCAACCCTCACCTTTCATGCATCTTAGTTTACTCCTTTTGCATGTTGAAAGGTCCCATATTGTAAGTAAGTGACATTTTATTTTTTTTAATAATAATGATGGTCAAGGTGTTAAATACTATCAAATGTTTTACCATGTCAAATCTACAGAGAAATGTAACCGCCATATTCAGAAACTGTGCCTTAAAATGAGCCCTCAAGACTTCCATCTATACAGTCCATATTATTATGTGGTTACTTCTTAACATGCACTGTTTGTTCTGTCTATGTATGTATAACAAAATTATGAGTGTAAACACTTAAAACACGTCAAAAATAACTATAATACCAATATCGGCTCGATGGACAGATTGATTTGAGTCTTTGTCTTTGTCCTGGCTAAAGCATTCCTTTGCTGCAAGTCTCTCCCATCACTTCCTGTCAGCTACTGTATACTCTAGGTTCCTGTATCACTACTTTATAATAAAAGCATCTATGCTGCAATCACATTATTGCATCTATGCCACAATCTTTTACAAAATAAAAAGTTCAAATCCCATAGGCTCGCGCATCAAAGTGCTATCCTGTAGCAGCATGTATCCTGCTACACTGTAAAGATTTGTATCATGACAACACCTCATGTTGCTTCACAGTGACAATCAGTGTCAAAGCCCCACAGTGTCAAAGCCCCTTTGTTCTGTCTCTTCCTGCACTGATTTTGCAGTCAACATAATGAAAGTGTTATAATGCCTCTCAGAAAAACACATTAAGATGTTAGCCGGTTTAGCTGCTACTTCATTCCTCGTGCTAATACAGGTCTTACTCCAAGATGTGTTCACAGACCATCATGAAATCCCACCTCAGTATCAACTAACAGAACAGAATCTGGGCCTAAACTCACTTATTTATAGATACATATAACATGAACATACCCAGGCTGTTACACTATACAGGAAAACATACAAAATAAGACATTTTTCTGACTATAACTGTATTTGCATGTCTCTCCTTATCTCTATGTCTTACCTAATGTACAATTTGTCTATTAAGTCTATGTAACAGTCCAACACACCCTCATTTAAACATGAAAAATCTACTTAAGCTTTCACTTTTCTATAAGAATACATACTTCCTCTGGGCACTTCACTATTTGCACAAAACAATGAAACAGCGGTACATTTCACTGCACACACAGTACATAATATAGAAAGAAAAAAGAAAATTAAAACAGAAAAGAAATGTGTGTACCCTCATTAAATGATGCACGTGTGAGACGCAGTTGTTGATGCATTTGATTGTTCTCTTGAATTGGGTTATCTCATCAAGCTTGATTGAGTGGGTCAACAGTATTCTGTGTGGTACATCACACAAATGAGAGAAGAAAAAGATAGTGAGAGAGGAAAAAAGGTGCAAACTCATTGGCAGAGTGAGGTAGATCTTCTACTTAAAAGTGAATATATTTCCACATGCATATTTACTAAGATAATATGGAAAACTGAAAAAAAATGAAATTGTATAAATAAGCTTAAAAATCCACAGTTATCTCGAATGATACCATATGCATTTTAAAAGTGAATACTGCATGCAGCACTGTATCTCATTTTAAATAACACATTGGCGAGCAACCTTTTTTGTAATCACATGCTAATCAGCTCATTGTCTTTCCCATCTTGTCATTGGCATTTTAGATGTGGAAAAGGAAACACATGGAAGGTTTCCGCAGATGTGTGAGATTTGAAGGCATAATTGTACAGACGCTGTGACATGAATACAATAGGTGGCTGAAACCAATCCCCTGTTCTGATTATTTCTACAATAATATTCCAGCTTCACAGCTGAAACCATACCATTTTGATCTGGCTCCCTCAGATGGCAATATAGAGCAAGTCTATGGAAAATTGCGCCCTAGAGCAGTACACCACACTAGTGTTATGGCACCCACATTTAAGATTGGTGTGTAGGGTGCTTTATGGGCAGTTGCACAGAGAAAGTGAAAGGATATCTTACTCTGGGCATTTTTTGAGTGAGGGCAATGTCACAGAATGGTTGGGTCTCAGTTGTTGTGATCCATAATATTACCAGATTTAATGCTACTTCCAGGATGCTTAGGTCATTGTTTTCCTGGCATTTTCAATCCTGACTCATCTTGACCTCCTGAGTTTGTCAGGGAGAGAACAAGCAAGATTGTCACATATGTAAATACTACAAATACAGTTTCAAAGAGGTTTGTCAAATGGGCTACATTCAGTTAGTTAGCTCTTTATATTCTTTCTTTCTTGACTTACTTTGGCTTCCCCTCCTTTCTCTCTTCCACTCGCTCACTATAACCCCCTCTCTGGCTGCCTGTGGCTCTCTCTGGCCGGGGGTAGCCAGGAACACGGGTGCTGTGATATGGACAGCTGGTCGCTCCATCTCTCAGGGCCCCAGAAGGTGTGAAATCTGGGATACCTTTCATAGCACATTACCCTCATTTTGGCAAAAAGAAAAAAACAAAAAAAGAGAGACAGCCAGGAGAGCAACACAGAAGGGAGGCAGTTATTTATACTGCAGTGAAATCTCTCACTTCTTTAAAAGACCCTGGATCATGGATCCTCTCATCAATAGTCCACTATTGACTAGTTTTCTTAATTGATTGAGAGAAAGGAGAGCTAATATTTGTCATTTTGACACATCCATTATGGCAATGTAGCCTTGTCCACTGGAGCTTCAGATGTGTCAATACATGAGAGAGAAGTGCAAGAGATAGTGAGCTTTCAAGTGACAAGCATCTGAGGATCCAGTGTCTGGTAATAGGATCATTTTGAAACCGTAAAATTATTCAATGCAATACTTTTTGGATTTTGGCATTTCAAAAATGGTGCATTGAAAATGTCTAGGTGATAGATAAGTAACAGTTTTAGAACTGTTATTTTCATGTCTGACCCTTTGGACATTAAAGCTAAAAATTCATGATGTACTCATGTCAAAGGTGCCAGAAAGGTAAAGATATTTATTGGCCCACTGCACTTTGAAGCACGCTTGTGTGAAAAGTTTGAGTGCCCAGGTCAAGTTCTATTTCAGATGCACTTACTTAGGCCTGCAAGTTAATTGGCTGCCGTAGTGTTGTTAAATTGGCAAATCAGCACACTGGATTGTGAAATATCTGCTTTACTTTTCAAAATTGTGTTTTCATGATATCTCTTTTGTATGTGTTCACACTTTAATTTGCATAATCAGCGCATCTGCTTCTTGTGTTTTGCGAACCCAGATCAAATCCTTAAATCAACATATTCGTCACTGCCAGTCCCACCCTTCCTGCTGAGGAAGAGAAATATGGTCTCATACACCAGAACCAGTGGAGAGGGAAAATGCAATCCCATTGTGAGCAAATAGATGAAGATGACTTATTCTTCCCTCCCCCGCCCCCACACCCCCACACCCCCTAGCTCTCAGAGCTTGCTCATTCCAAAAAGAAGATCAGAGACAACATTGGTGGCAGAGAATGCCAAAAGGGGAAAGAAAAAAGAACCAAAGTTTGCTGATGTGTGAAAGCAGATAAAGTCGGGAGTAGCGTTGCAACTTTCTCTTATCTGATAGCAGACCTTTCTAAATGTATCGGGAGCCTCCTCGGCTCAGTGGCCGCCCGGCTTGAGCGAAACTGCACAAAGATTCTCCCGTCGATACGGTCAGTTCTCATTCGATTAGCGTGCCCCTCATCCTCCTCCTGTACTTGGATTAGTGGCCAGACTGGAGCGGGTGTTGCACATGTACTAGGCTTCTGCATGTTCCATCCACAGCTTGTCAGTATGCGCAGGACACCGTGGATCAGTGTTTATTGAATCATTTTCCAAATAGGGGAAACGATAATTACAAGAAGTGGCGGCTCTGCACATTATGCAAGTGCTGTGCCATGACTTTGGAGCCAAACGGGCCTTCTTATTAAAGGCGACTGGGCCAGTGAAGCTCCTAATCTATTTCCAGGATTTCCGAAGCTTCAGCAATCCAGGGATTAGACATTTTCTCACAGATTTAGACCCCTCCCCTCTGCTTCACCCCCATCTCTTCCTCTCTTCCGCTCTTTCTGCTCAGGGCCCCCCTCACTCTCCTTCACTCTTGTAGTGTTGGCATCTGCAGTTTGTCAACTTGAACCCTTTCTATTCTAACCTATTGACTGACACACACGCACGCACACACACAGACATATCCTTTAAATATGGAACACACTCTCACATGCCTGCTTGGCTCTGTATGTGGAGTCATGTGGGACAGTGGTATCAAAGTCACAGAATGCTAACCTGCCTCCTGGTATTGACACATGTCGCTAGACGATCTGTACAAATAGTGAAAACACAGCATGTTCTCGCTGGAGACATTGCCGCTGTGGCCGACTTGCAATGTTGTTCTGCCACAAAGGGCATCTACTGCTATTTTCTTTACATCCACCAACCACCACATATACACAGAAATAGTACAGACACACAACTGGGTTCTGTAGACATACTACTGTAGACTATACCCAAGATTGCATCAACACACTATACCTTATTTGCTGTTGTAGATAACATTTGTCTTCGTTGCTTAAACTTCTGTTCACCGTTCTTGCTCTTAGTGATCACATTTTATGTATTAATGTGTGGTAAAGTAAGTCAAAAGTAACTTACCAACAGAGAAATGTAAAAATACTCTGTTACAAACCCTGTATAAAAATCTACATCAGTAAAAGCATATAAGTATAAACAGCAAATTGTACTTTAAGAATTATTGTAAAAGTATCACTTCATCCCATTAGATTGTTAGTATGGGACATCAATGTTTAGCAGCATGTTACTGTTGCAGCTGCTGGAGGTGGAGCCTATTTCCCCTACTCTATATACAGTTAGCTTGCTAAGTCCAGTGGTCCTTGACCTAGAGCTCTAGCCCTTCCAAAGGGTCAGGAGATAAATCTGACAGGTTGTGAGATGATTAATGGGAGAGGAAAGAAGAAACAAAGTTCTGATAAACAAATCTGTTTTCTCTTTTACTATTTGGACTTTGTGCTCTAATCTTTGATTTTTGGTGAAGTACTGGATCATTTCATAGAAGTTTACAAGGAGAAAAAAAGACTATTTGGTGGAGCTTGTGAAATGTGACCCTGATGATGCTGCTTATTGTAAGACTTCTAAAGACAGAGCGGGTGGCAACTACTGGTTTCATCTTTAACTGTGTTGTATTTTAAAAGCTTGTTATATTCTGTATTGTACCAAATCTTTATCTGAAAAGTACTTCATAATCATATAGTTGTTACTTTCCACTACAAACTCACAAATAAGTTTTCATTTACATGGTTTGTTGACAAATGAATAAAAAAAGTATAAAACAATAATTTGATTGCATCTCATAAATGCTAAGTGTTAACCTGGTAAACTGAACACCAGTTAACTTAAATCAGTTATTAACAAAGTCAGTTGACAAAATAAACAAAACTACAGTTGAACAACAACCTGTTTTATTGGCTGTCCTGACCCTTTACAATGAATGATCACAGAAGATAAAGTAAAGAGAGAATCCCTCACTGTGGACATAGTCTTAAATGGCTTTGGAGGGCCATTGTTTTTCAATCTAAAGTCTTGTGGAGAATAGCTCTCAAGGACCTTTCTCTACGTCTAAAGGCGCTTTCACATCACTAGTTTGATTATTTGGTTCACACCAGGCAATACAATGTTTACTAATTAGCATATAGACTCCAGTGGGGTTGCTTTCACACCTGCAAATGAGTCAAAATTGGTCTGATTGACCTTTCATCAATTTGTATCTTCCGGTAGAAATAAGCACCAATTCTGACTCATTATGCAGCAGCACGTTTGCACATTGCTACTTGCTCTTTGTGTATTACATCCTCTGTATTGGCCATTTTTGGCAAAATAACCATTTCCAAAATGAATTCTGGCTGCATCTGGAGAATATCTGAGAATGTTATTTTTGGCAGAGGAGATACAATATTTCCATGAATGAGTTCATATGGGACAAACATTGTTCTGAAGACCTTCAAGCTATGAAAAAAATAGTATCCCCTCTTTTGGATTTTGCATTCTCACCATAGGAACCACGTCAAAGTTTTTAATTTTGTGTGGAATGAAATGGACTGAGAACACTTCTTTTTGGAGGTCTTGGTCTGCTTGATTTAGTGCACATCCGAGTGCGACTTATTTCACACCAACAAAAATGAACCACAATAAGTACCTTTGTTTCGAATGGACCATTTGATGTGCACCAACTGCTCTTGGTGTGAAAGCACCCTAAAGCTATCTTCTCTCTCCTGCTTAAAGATCAAACTATAAAAGGCTTTTCAAAAAAAGAGAGAGAGAGAGAGCATATCTACATTTTATTTATCACGATATGCACCATTTTTAAGTAAACTTTGGAATTCATTACAGTGTAGATGTAAATAAATTTGAAAAAGAAAATGCTCCCCCTTAAAGACAGATCATTTCACAGCAGCACTCCTGTGGAGTATAGTTTATGAGGCAGACAGCTGTGCTCAAAGTGCCCTAACTCTCAAACCAGGGAGGGCCTCAGAATGTGAAATGTGGGGTCAACCGGCCTTGTGTTGGCTACTAAGGCTGCATAAAGGTTTAGCACCGGCTGTAATCAGCTGTGCTTATGCTATGGTCCGGATGTCACAGAGCGACAAGTGAATATAAATACAAACAAAGACATAAATATGAGCTCATGTTCTAACACAGACGCAACTGTCTGACAAAGATAGATGCATGCACACTTGTCAGGCATGCCTGCTGGTACATATATATGGTACCATGTGTTTGTCAGCATGGATGTAAAACAATGCAAATGGTGTTTGATTGCTGTCACATTCACATGCATGAATCGCCACACCACACACAGACTCACGTTACACCCTATCTCTTTTTAATTCAATGCTGTTTTGCCCACTCTTTTTTTTCCATTTGTCACGTTCTATACTTCCTCACCTGGTGTTTATCTTACACACTCCTAATAAAACTCATCGACCGGTACTTAGAAAATCGAGGATGCCGAGCAGATGAGCTTTTCAGTGGGGCAGATTTCCTTTTCCCCTGGGGGCGTTGAGTCACCACGGATGGCAGGGTTGGGGTGTTCAAAGGAGGTTGGGTTGCAGGGATTGTTTCCAGCACCTACTGGTCTCCAAGCTAATCATGGAATAGCTAAAGGCTTATTTATGCTTCTGTGTTGAATCTACACAGAGCCTACACTGTAGCCTACGCAGGTGCCCTAAGGCATTGTGAGCATTTAAAATACTAGTTGGCGGTGGACTGTATTTGCCACTGTGTTGAGTTTCTTTTGGCTTCTACTCATCTTACGAACAATGGCAAATGAAACTGAGCAGATTGTGTTTGATTTGGAGCTATGAAATGTTGAGCAACAGTTGCTTTTACAACACAGACTAGATAACAGCCATCAGAGGAGAGCTGTGTACCACAATTGGACAGGTCGAGCCAGAGGGAAGTTGAACTTTCTGTGCCTGTACAGACGGTCAGCTGGGAGCTGAAAGACATAGATGAGCAGACCAATCAGTTGTTGTGGTCTGCATGGCCACAATGTATAGTTACATTTTTGGGGGGGAGGTGCAGGTATCGTGTTGATTCAGTACAGAAGCATGAATTAACCTTAATGCATGCAGCTTCCCCCCTCTCTGCATCACAAACATGGCTTCCGTACTTTGGAGGACCCCAAGAAATGAACTAAATGAGAGATGTTGGCTTCCATAAAGAGGTTTTGATTAAGTTGACATCCATATTCTCAGCTATAAAAAGGTTCAGTGTTTCTAAATGAAGATAGTACACAGTTTATTAAATGGAGAGTCAGAGAACAAAAAAAATGTTGAATAAAGATGAGAAAATATGGAAATAGCAGAAATACGGGAAATTGAGCTGCAGCTGTAAGCCTTTGGGGTGATAAGCTTATCTCAGTCTGAACCATTTTAATTTAACAGTCAAAGCAAACAAAAAGAGTATTTGATAAAATATTGCAGAGGTAGGCTGACCACTTAAAAAAGAAAAAGATTTGGCACAGTCAGACTTCATGTAACAAGCTATTCAAGAGATGCAAACTCAATGTGACCAGATGAGACAGTTATATACACTCTTCCCCTTCGCCGAGTCCAACCCCCTGCACAGCGCTCAGGTGGGATGTGGCCTCTGACGAGACATGTCACGACTCGCCTGATGGGATCCACGAGGCGGAATAACCAGTTCCGACAAACAGTCCCCCACCTCCGCCTGCCAGTTTTCCTGTCCCCCCCACCCTGTTCTTCCAAGCAACCCAGACTTGACCAGCAGTAGGACGTTGGGGAGGGACTGGGGAGGCGGAAATTTGGATTAGACCTGATCCCTTCAGCTTTTAGCACGAGCTGGAGGAAGGCTGGAAAAAGAGGCATTCTATCAGCGAATTAAACTAAGATTCATCCAGGGCTTATGTGATTAAAAGGGGAAGAGGACAGCATCAATTAACAAAATCCCTCCCCAACATTTTCGCCAATATTTGTTTGAGGACGTGCTGTCTGCGATGTAAGCCCTTTTTGATGCCATGCACAAATATTTGGAGTTTATTTCACTGGGACTTCTCATAGAAAATGAGCCTGTGGATTTTAGGGGAATTTAAAAGAACACATTACTTGTACATGTTGAGAAACTGACATGTTTACGCCTAGATTATACTGACTTAAAATAGCAACAAAACAGAGCTATTTTGTCAATACACTTGACGATGCTATTTTCCTGTTTGAGTAATGTACAAAAATCCATCCCTCGCATTGGCTTCCAGAGACAATCCTGGCTTATATTCTGTAGGTGACAGGTTAACTCAGAAGACCTCGTCTTTGTGTGTCACCTCAATATGACCCCTGCTGAAATGTAACAGCGAGTGAGCTAAGCCATCACAGAGAAAGGATTTTACAACACCTTTGTGTACAGTGTGTCGCCATCTCATTAGCCCTACAATATGGTGATCTGACATCCCTGAGGGCTCTCGTCGCTCCCTGAGACGTTTGTAATCTCGGTTGACACTGCTCCCCACGTTCTTTGTTCCTGGCACCATTGTTCACCCGCCACATCATCGACTAGATAAACCACAGACATGTCAGTTGCCATTGACTCCCCCTGATTAGCTTAGCGGACACAAACACAAATAATAACCAAATGTGAACAGAGGCTTTAACAGAAGCACATGCAAATAAGTGGTAGCTCATAACTGTAGTCGTATTGCTGTACAAGTGCAAGAGCAAAACTTGCTTCTTCGACTATTAAGCCTAATTAATGGGCCTAGTGTGAAGGGGCGATAACCACTAAACAGCGATTATCGGCCAGCGTGACACTCAATAAAGAGCCACTCTGCACACAAAAGCCCTGGCCGCATTCAGCGGCTAGTGGCAGAGAGGAAAAGAGGAAGAAGAGGGAGGAAGTGTGAGAGGAGGAGCATTAAAGCAAGGAGTTAAAAAAAAGATTGAGCTATGGAGGCAGGCAGTTGTTAAAATAGAGGTGGTTGGAGGGATGCTGGGAAGGGGAAAAGGGAAAGACAGGAAGGAAAAAGTGTAGTTGAGAAGAGAAAATGGTCCTTTATCTCTTATCCCAAGAGTGTGGACTAGAGTGTGAGCAGCCAGATCAGAGGGCTCTGCCAGTCATCAGGGGGTTCACGCTAGCGTGGCTACAAAGCACAGCCGTCTAAGACACATGGAAGTGGCCCCTGGATACATGCTGGAAATAAGATGTTTCAAACAGGTTTTTGGGTATGGCTGTTAAAACCCTGAACTTCAGCTAGACTCTGTCAATCTATCTTCCTTGCTGACACAGCCCAGCTTTTGTTTCTTCTACTGCATTAAAGTACAGACAGTCTCTATTAAATGGTTCTGTTTTTATCTCTTTTTGTCTCCGGTACACACTCGTCCCTTGTAACTGAGCTACATTTTCAGTAACAAATCCTGACACGACTGCAGCAAATTCATTTGGGTTCGATTAATCTGTCCATTTGTTGCCGGACAGGAAGCGTCAACGGTATTGGCTTTTAGTATCTCCTGCAAGAAGGTTTTTGCAGAGTCTAAAGACATAGCAACAAGAAATATGATAGCTTCACTGTTTAAAGTAAATTTTCACATAAAGTTTATTTATATACCAACTTTGTTCATAATCTTAATTTTTAGTTGTTTTGATAATATTGTGTCCGTTACAGGCATTCAAATCAGCCTATCAGAGGAGAGGCTCATTTCTTATTAATGAGACAGACACAAAACAACCCAATCTTTCTAAAACTCCAGAGAGAAGCTTAAGAGTGGAGATGCAAAACTATACTGAGGTGATATCTGGTTCTTACAACCACAAATAGATCTTGTTAAGAATAACAAAATTTCAAATGAAACCCAGGAGGAGTGTACAATATTAGACCCTAAATGTTTGTTGTGTTAGTGTGTATCAGTGATTGATAGCATACGATATCCCAATTTAATCATACTTTACCACTCTCTCCTGTGAACATTTCTCATCTGGTCAGGACACATTTATTGCAGGATCAAAAACATGGATTATTAGAAATCATTTTGACAAAAAAAATGGCAGTGCTTTTTCTACAACTACCAGTTTAGAAGATGAAACACAATCCAGTTTGAATAAACACTCCATGAGTATTTATACTCATTAAACCCCATAACGCAGTGCCACAACCTATAAAATATTATTAGGAATAGTTTATTTTACAACTCTATAGAGCTATCACAGTAAAAATCATTTCACCATTTCAACTTCAATTCAACTATTAAAATGTAAACACTATAAATGTTATGTACAGTGGTTTGGATGTACTGTTGCATACTCTGTATATTTAATTGGGCAACATCTTGCTTCTGCGCTAGATTTTATTTTTTTTCTATATTTATTTGCTGAAGCTCCTTACCATGGTAATGCAGCTATGTCAATTCAGCATTAACAAGGAATAGTGAAGCAATGATTTTTTTTTTTCATGCAGTGCTAATGTTGTTCTGAATGTAGCTCTATATAGACAAGCAGTAATGCACACAGGTCTTGAGGCAGCTTGCTTTGTCAGTTCAGTATTTGCTGTTGGCAATCAGTTGTATTGGATTTACTGGGGCACTGTAACTTCAGTTATAACATCATTAAAGAAAAAGTGTCTGATCTATTTGTATAGTGAAGGTATACACTGCCTCTGTCTACATGGTCACTCATAGGCACCAAATGAAAGTCTGTTCTTTCATTTGTAGTCGATTCACAAGTCTCAGCAGAACATCTCCTGCTTGTTTGTTGGGGATGTGGGAGTTGCTGTCTGTTCACTGATGTCAAAGAACTGGCAACACTCTTCTAAAGTAATCACGGGCAGATGCCGTGCTCAACACAGTGGCAGTGGCAGCTCATTACCAAGGGTGTTACTGAAAGCATGAGAAACAATGGATTATTATTAACATAACTGCATATACACATAATGGATCATTTTTCTCTGAATATAACAGCATACACATGCTCATACTAGGTCTCAACAGCCTGTATGTGTGACCTGATTTATGCAGGGAAATATTTTTTTCAGTTTCCATGAGAAATCTACTGAAACAAATCACCAGATATAGCTAAAATCATTATTGCTTCTTTTCTCTGTTTTGCAACAATGCTTGATCACCAAAATCAACACATTTTAGATGCTATCCTAGATTGTAAAGTGCCAGTATTGCATTATAGTGTGAATGGGGAAAATTGTTTTTAAAACGCTGTTGAGTAATTTTCAGGTCACATGAATTATTATTTTCTATTATTTTGCCATTTTGGAGTGGACAGCAGGCGTTAAGGAGACAACCAGATGCCAGTGTGGATAGAAAACTTTGTCTGAGCGTGCAAGGATCTGCCTGATCAGGGGTTGTACATGTTGTGATCATGTGATCATGACTGCTCTGTGGAGCCCCACCACAATCACAGTCAGAAATTAACATCAACAGAACTATGACATATCCACCGTGTACGCAGAGTGCATGTGCAGGTCTGCTCTGGAGTATATCTGCAGTTCAAGGAATGAGGGAAACACTTCTGAGGAAAGGCGATGACACTACAACTTGATGAGGTAGGCTAGTTTGCTTATGTTAGGGTCATTAGGATAAAAAGAGTTTCTTGCTTGGAAAATGTCATACTCCATCAACGGCCAAAGGTGTTGCCGGGTTTGGGCTTTCATTTCTCACTGGAGCTTCTCAAACCACATCCATTCAGTGAATGTGTTTGCCTAAGACATATGGATCTTTCATCACTCTCGTTCCCTCTGGGTTTCAGCTGCTCAGTTTATCAGTTCAGATTCCTTGAAATCTTATTGAGGAAGGTGAAAGCTCTTGTTTTGGGGTGCATTGTTCCAGAGTTCTGCAGAAATGAGTCCCAAAACCAGGTAATAAGTTTGCATTTTAGCACTTTCAGTTCAGTTCTGAAGTCAATGTGTTTTTGAATTTATTTTGGTTCAATGCCTGTAAAAAAAATCTTAAAATAAGCTTTAGGAGATTTACTGTTTTGTTATACTGTTTCGTAATACCTCACTGTATTTTTCAGCTTTTAAATGTCTTAAAATGGGAGGTTGCTAACAAGTGGTTGAATGAGACTACAGAGGTATTGAATACAAAACATAGATTGCATTTATGCCTCAAAAATCACACACACAATGTTCCAGGAATATTATCTTCCTGAACAAAACATGTAATTATCATGAACTCTGCAATAATCTAAAATTCAGTGGTAAAATCCCATTGTCTTTTTGAAAAGGGAACCAGGGCAATGGTAACTTCTGCTATAAAAACTATGTCATCTGTGCAGCACTCTGTTTTGTTTTATTTTAGTAACAGAACAGTGATGCAGGAGTGATTGACACTGTATTTTGACTGGTTGTACCGCACAGCTGTACCATGTGCCATTCAGCAGCCATGTTTAAACAGTGAACTGAAAGGAGTGCGATGGATTATTATGAATAAGAAAAGCCTAAAGTGAGCCTATCATGATAACCAAATATAGCCATAACAAAAATACTTGCCCATCTATTATTCAAAAAGAACATCTAGATGACATTTTCTAGTTATGGGTGGTTGGATGTATATATGTGTGTGTTTGCTGGTGGGGGTATGGGGGTTGTTGGGGCGATGTTCAACATGCCCAATGCCTTATAGCCCTCTGGGGTCATATCCCAGTTTGTAATTCCATGCTCATCACAGTACAAAGCAGTGTTAACTTGCATGTGATGTGCTCTTTGACTCCAGTTTGCCAGTTCGGCAGATACCTGAGGCCTTGCCATGCCAGGCAAAGCCAGTTTCCCTAGGCTTCATATTTATTAGCCTTGATATGTGTGAGCTGGCGTGCAGCATGAGCAGCCGAGCGAAAGCTCAGCGGACGCAAACCATGCTTGACATGGCCATCTCATGTGGAAGGCGAGAGTAAATAAGATTCCAGCAGGGAGGAAAATGCACCATCATTGTCTGGGAACTAGGGCCTCCCATCCTGAGATTCATGTAAACATAAGCAGGCTCCTGCTTAGAATCTTCACGAGGCTGCGTTAAAGTTCTTGACCAGTTAACCATTCTTTAGTGGTTAAGAATTGACTTGAGGAATATGCCTGGTCTCCTGTGGCAGCTAGCTTATGTTAGACCTATGTACATTAGCTTACACCACCGCAGGTTGTGCTTGGGAAATCTACCACAATCCTTCCCCCATCCATTTCTAAATGTCAATCTCCACAATATCTTCCCCATACAGAAATGCTGCCCTTCAGCATGACTGAATTCTCTCAGGGAGAGATGTGAAAAGACACAAGGAAATTCACTGCTATCAATAGAAAAGTGTCCTGTGTTATTACAACACTGTGTGCACTCAAGTACAGGCTATAACTTAATCTTCGTGAGGAAATGGTGATTGGGGCCTGGGAAAGAAAGGTAATTTGCAAGTCAGAATAGTGGCTTTAATAGAGGACTTGAAACGAGGTTACTTGATATTGAACAAGTCTAAAAATCTGGTTTCCCAGCTATCTTGAATGAAGACCACGCATGACTTAAAATAGCCAGCGGAAGGGCCAATCATAATACTTTATTTTGAGAATGTAATTTTCTCATGCCTTGCCAGTAATTAACCTCCACACAATAAGGTATTGGAAGCACCACACAGACACAATTCCAGCCCCACAGTTTGTTTAAAAGACTAGGCTATATGATAGGCTGTGTGTAACAGGGGAATGGAGGAAGAGGGAAAAAAGGAGCCAAGATTCGACTTTATCTTCTGCAGGGAGCCTTTTCTTTTGCATTCTCTGCCTGGTTTTATTCAAAACTGCTGTTTCTTCACTTCTGCTGAATTGGGTTTTGTTCCTGGCTAATTCCAGCACGTCTCAGTCCAGGGCTCGTGGGAACTGCCGCGATCGCTTACAATCACTTCAGTCAAACACCTGGGAGATAATTGACTGGGCTTCGGTCAAACTTGTTTTTTCCCCTCTCTCTCTCTCTCTCTCTTTCTCTCTCTCTCTCTCTCTCTCTCTCTCACTCACTCTCTTTCCTGAGTCTTCACAATGGAGACAAAGAGCATAGGCACAAAAAAAAGATCAAAATCACTAAATCCATTCCCAGACTAGGCACTGTATAGATGGCCCGAGAGCCAAATTGCCTTGCCCTAGTCTGGGCCAACTGAATGTGAAAATGGTCGAGGTATAGTTGTGGTTTGAGCTTGACAGTCCCCAAGGAAATGTACTGTTGGAGACCACAACAGTGAAAACACATAGACAAATGCATTGTCTTTTTCCTACCTTAACAAATGCTTCCAGACCTCAATTCCAAAACTTGGAACCTGTAAAATAGCAGACCTTTATACAATAAGTTATAATTTTTGCTAAATGTTAGTACTGTGGCTATGTCACAGACGGTCAAATTGTTACAACATTTATGGTCCCTCTATATTGCTATCTGTGACTTTTAATACAGTGGGTGTTAGTCAAATTGTAGGGCTGTTGAAGGTTCTAGTTTGTAGTTAGAGCAATACTGACCATCGTGTTTGAGCAGGCTTTTGTTGTAAGCAAGTGAAAGGGCTGTGTGGAAACACATTGGCCAAATGGCATCTCAGAACCTATGGGAGTCTGTCGATGATTTAGCTTTTTATTAACTTTTAAAAGCTTTTTATTAACTTTTAGAAGCTTTTTATTAGCTTTTATAACTCTATTCTTGTGTCTCAAGTTAGTTGGACTGTAAACAATGACAAACAGAAAAGGAAGTCATGGACCAGATATCTGCTTGATCCACCAGATGTACAGAAATATTGGCATCTTGCCCACAGAAACTAATCTGTCTTCAGATGATAGATTGGCCTTCACCTAACACAAATCCCAAACTACAAAACAAACAAATCCTGTCATGTAACATTTGCTTCCTCAGTAGAACTGAACATGTTAGTTTTAATTAAGGTTGAAAACAATGTTTCATTGATACAGAACACATTAAATATGAAATTGAGTGTTAAAATCTTAATTGTCTGTATGTGAGATGTTAACTTGAGCTGAACTATCAATTGAAGTTGAAGCACTGAGAGATTTAACTGTCTGCTAAAGTGTAAGCACATATGAATGTTGTTTCATATAAGCCCTGTAGGCAGTTGAATTGTCAATTTGTATGCAAGTTGAAGAGGAAGCAATTTGAGCAGTGAGTTGACCGCTAGTTGATGTCTAAGCCATGAAAGCAGGGTAGATGTCAGTTGCTAGTCAGTTAGGGAGACTATGAACATTAGGAGGATCTCTTAATATGTCTTTAACATTGGATAATAATTGGCCACTTCAATTATTCCACAGTGCTATCATGCTCACTGCTACCCGATTTCTATTTCTACACACATTTTTTAATCAGGACAAAGATAGGGAACTAAGCAATCATTTTTGAATTAGTGCATGGCAGCAGCAGCCATTAAAATCACACTGCTATTAGTCATTATACAGTAGTTAGACTTTACGGTTTCACTGTTAAACATAATCATGTCCTAGATTCATTATCCATAGGAAGTGTTTATTATGGAATAATTCTGCAGTGTGTTCTTATCAGTGCAACTTGGTGAATTCATGTTATTGACTCGCTAATCTTATTCAAGGTCATGATCCACTATAAATAAAATCCATAAAAAGGAACCTTGTAAACAACAGTGGACTCAGTTGACATTTTATCTTACTTTTGGTAGCATATAGAAAAATATATAAAATGATTTATCTTCCATACCATGTGGCCACCTGCTGATGAGAAATCACATTTTACCATGGAGGTGATTATATCCTTGGCCTGTTTACTCCAACTGCCTGTAGGGGCAGAGGGTAAATTGAGGGTAATCATTATTAGGGTTTGGAAATGTTGACAGCTTTACATAGCCAAGCCTGCCTCACTCGCAAAATGACACATAGGCAGGCACACACAGAGGCACAATAACTCACACCTGTTTATATGGGAGGCACTCCAGCATGGGTTGAAGCCTCTGGAGTGATTTCACTTTGTTTTGGGGGATCTGTCTTCCTGATACATCTGTTCATTCTCCTCCCTGGACTGTAATGCTGTGGACGATGTATCCTTTCATTATGAGCGTGGCCTCATTATCCATTTATGTGGCTAATGCTGTTATCCCTTGTGGCTTGGCATGCAGATGAAAAAATAATTGCTTATAAGTAATTCTGATATGACCACTGTTACATGCTACAACAGTGCTCTGCCAGTGATGTCTGTCCCTGCCTGATTGTTTTAATGATTCTATTCTTTCCAAATGCTTCTGTGCACCAAAAACCTATATCTTTTACTATTTCAAGCTATGCTGATGTGGTTTAAAAGTGTACTTCCAACAGTAGTACCCTACTACTTTAAGGTTGGTCCCTACTACAGTAGGGTTAGACAGCTAGTTAGAGTTTTGTGACTTAATGACACACTTTCTAAAGAAATGGACACAATAAAAAAGCTAAATGAATAATGTCATTGTCTTTTTGTTGAGGGATCCTTTAGACAGTGGCATACATTCAGATGTATATGTTTAATCCAGCTAATACCTTAGAGGGGGTAAAACAAAGCCGTTGCTATGTGATGTGACGATGCAAGCTATTCTGTCCAGCCCGGTCATCCATGTCTTGAACAGTTTGCACATGTGATTTCTCCAAGTTGTAACCTACTCAGGTTGCAGATGAAAGCATACTTGTATGCCATGCATCTTAACACTTCTCCTTGAACCTTATGCTATAAGGAGTTCATAGAGCAGTCACAGTGATGTCATGACAGATGGAGTAATCAAATGACCTCCACCTTTTACTGCACTGAAAAACATGTTACAAAGAACACAAATGACCTATATATACTACAAATGCAATAGGCCACATGCAATAAATGATAGACAAACAAATGTCCTCTTATGTTTGTTCCTATCCAGTAACTACCCATTGGTTTCTGGACCTTACAAATGTCAAGTAGTCAATAAAATAAAATCTAGTTTTCACAGTCTGTAAATTGTTTAAAAACACAAAGAATATGAATACCAAATAATCATATTTAGGTTATTATGTTTTGTCATGGCCCTCTATACAATTTGTGGGCTAAAGAAATCCTTTTGGTCCATTGGTCCTAATTAAAGCTATGAACTTCAGTTTAGGGCATTTTGTAGATCTTCACTATGAACATGCAAAATAAACCTTCAGCAACCGGTGTCTGTAAATGCATCACTGGAGGGGGTGTGAGTGTCTGATGTTTGTAGCAGTAAGTGGACAATCAATGTGTTTATATTTGTTTCCATTTTCATGTCAAACCATTTTCTTTCAATTTCACTTACGGTGCGTCCCTCTGCTGACATAGCATTTACAGTATCCCGCATGTTTTGCCATTGCAGTCTTTTTATTTTCCTGTAACACCAGTACTGACACTGAAAAAACATAGTTTTACTTTGTTTAATTATCAGTACATCAATTTCAATATCTTCTTCTTCCAACTTTTTTTCTGTGGTGACATCTCTACAATTCTTACAATGTCTTATATAGTGATGGGACAAAAGTTTGATTGGACCATTGAAAAGTAGATGTATCCTAGCATGTGAATGGGGCGCAACACTAACTACTACAACACTAACACTACTAACAATATCAGAACAACTCCACAATTGACAGATGGAGGATATATATATATATATATATATATATATATATATATATATATATATAAATCATGTTGGGTTAAAGATGTTTGAAAGGTGATATCTTTACTGTGATATACTTCTTCTTATTTTTCTAGTGTATATTAGGAAGACTGATATCCTGAAATGAGAATTGATACCTCAGAGATGATTATCTGCAACACTGTAGATAGAACATTAACCTTTTTTTCCAATATCAGGCAGGAGCAAGATTAAATTATGTCATCTTCCGGTTATGTGTCTTAGTGCTGGGGACTACATCCTGGTTGTGCTAAAATAGTGCTTTGGCTGCCGGAGGATTTTTTTTTCACATTTCTGGCCCATTACACTTGGCTGGGCCTTGATGAAGCCAAAGGTACCTGCTTTAATTGCTGTGTTTTATAGACTATACACAAGGCTACCCTCGCTAAATACAGCATGCTTAGATTAATGGGAGCGTTCAGCGTTAGTGCATTTTTAATGAGGACTGGAGGCTGCCAGACTACTTTTCTATATGATGAGGCACACTTTCCCCTTCGTTTGTGACACTGGCACGATACATTGTGGCGCCCCAGTGCCCGCCAGCTGGTATCCAGTGCAAAGCCAGGAGAATGCTGGTGTGCCTAGTAAAGTACATCCCACCCACCTATGACAAGCAAACAAACAAGACTCTGTATGGTTATTTATTTATATTTTGCAAATACACACAGAGAAAGAGCTTATCAAAGAAATACAAGAGTTTACAGCCTGATATGTTACAGGATACAGGGTGCGACCCTGATTTACATTTGCATGTGGAGTGCAATGGAGTACAGAGAGTAGAAACGGCAGTCAGCAGAGAAGATAACCCCAAACGTTCACTCTAAATTTATGCCAGGATCCTATTCCCTCTCACTGAATTAATGCTTTAATCTCTCCCTCTTTGTTGCATGTGTACTTGGGCTCAGTGTGTGTGTATGTTGTGTGTGTGTGTCGGGAGGCTGGGGGTGGGGGATTATATTTCTCAGCAGCCACTGTTTTAGTAGTTCTTTCGGAATGAAAGAATTTACCACAGAGGTCCGGAGCCTGAGAAATTGCACCTTTTGCCTTTTCCAGTTTTTCCTCTATTCAAAGTCACACCAGTGGTCCCCATCAGTTCTGCTGTCTTTGCATTTCTCCCCCACAAAGAAATAGCTAGTATTCTTTAATGGAAGATTACCTTCAAATGCAAGCTTAAAAGATTATGCGCTTTCATATATGTCTTTGAGGTCCATTATGCGATGTCATTTCTTGAACATTCAGTCCTCTCTCTCCCCATCATTCCCTCTCTTTTGGTTTTTCACTCATTTATCTGTGTATCTTTAATTCACTGCTTTATCTGTTAAAATTATACTCAACTTTTCCCAGTTCTTATTGTGCACAGAAACTTTTTTTTTCTTTATTGCCACCTTTGTTGAATCTGACATAATGTACTGCATCTTTGATCGTGTGGCTCACTCTGCATGCAGTACCACCAACATGTCCGCTGACAGACCGTATCCATAATTTATTCCATTCTAAAATGAAAAATCAAATGTATGCCGGAGAATATTCATTTTTTTCCCCCACTGCCGTCCCACCACCTGACTCCTCACTTTATGAATTATTTTGACTATTGGTAATGATGTCCTGTGTTGGTAGGCCATTACAGCAGGGGAACTTAATTCGCCCATTGTTAATTAATTGCTTCATTCTTAGTGGGAGTAATAAAAATGCTATTAAGTAAAATACCTCTATCATTAACCTAACTTTGTTAATATGGGTATCAGTGGGGCTCAATAAACAAAAGCTGTAGAGCCTACTGCCACACAGGGGTAATTAAAAATGCAATGTCATTAATTATATTGGATGGAAGATTGTCCAATGAGTTGGAGTCTTGTTGACTATTCCCTTTCCAAGCAAGAGCTTCATCAGGTGCTCTGTGAGAACAGTCAGTTTCTATAAAAAGTAGACTTCCTGCTGTTCTGTATCTGCAGTGTATGAGACTAACATATACACCACATATACCCTGTAGTTGCACAGAATTAATTACTTTTCTAGCTGATTTTTTTTTTTACTGCAGTAATGAATTTGCTTTTGTACAACCCATATTCAGAGAGATCTTAAATGATCCGATGCTTTACTGATGAGTCATAATTCTAGGTAACGCACAGCTTGTCTCAATTGAAAGGCAGATGAAAGGCGTGAATTATGCAAACTGCTATAAAACGTGTTTGGTCAAGAAACAATAAAGCAATTGCCGGGTTAAATATCTCCTATCTCAGCTTGTATAAATAGACATGTTTGCACCATAGATAAAACTTGGTGATAGCAGAAACACTTTTTTGTTTTTTGTGGATCAGGTACTTTTCCCTAGAGGAGACACACACACGCAGGCACCTTTCACATAGTACATCACATGTTAAAAAAGAGCTGCAATTTAATCAAATATAATAGCATATTAAAGTACATTCATTTTAAGTAAAATGTTAAAATATTCATCTTAAAGGCTAACTAAAGTTTTTGTTCCAAACCTCTTACCTGATCACATCACATGTGCATACATGGGTAAACTAGCCTACATTCAGCTGACCTGTATATGTATAACCTGGATGCTATTATCTCTCCTGTAAATATTTCATAAATAACTTATAGTCTACATCAAATGTAGACTCAGGGAGGTAAACTACCTACATTCAGCTGACCTGTATTTTTGGGATCATCTGCAAAGGTTACATAATAAAACAAATACATTTTTGTGAAACAAAAATATTTGCTTGACCATGTTCAGGCATGTTCTGACCATGTTCTTTGGCACTGGACTAGTCCATTGATTCAGATGTGATCAGGTTTAGAGGTTTGGAACAAAAACTGCAAAACTACTTTGCAATTGTTGGACTTCTATCGTTCTGTCTTCCACATTCATGAAAGGTTTGGTATGAATGTTGATTCATGTCTCATGAAACAGTCATGAATGCTTTATGTGCACTTTCTGACAGCTGCTATGAATGTGTTATGAACTCATCCGTCAGGTAGAGTGTTACCCTGAAATGTAGTGAAGTGGGAGCATAAAGTAGCATCACATAGAAATATTCTAGTAAAGCACAAATACCTTAAAATTGAACACATTTCCTAAGACAAGAATGTACTGGTAGAAGTAAACCAGCTCTAGTTGTATTTATTTACATATCTGTCTATCTTGAGAAAATACTACATTAGTAGTCCATTGATGTTTATCATGTATATGGTGTGGATAACAATACATGGGTTCATTGGTGTATAAAACCTGGGGAGTAGCTCGGTTGGGCCAGGTCAACTTCTCATGTGCTCATAACAAAGTCTTATAGCACTACAAACAAATTACTTCCTTTAACAATCTGCAAACATACCACAGAAAGTTCCTATTGCTGGAATGACTCCTTTGTTGCATCATTGTATTGGTGTAAGAGGGAGAGCATGAGATAGCTATGACAGCAATCTGTCACACCAGGAACAGGCCTTGAGATTAACATTTCCAGCACAAGTCAACACCCTTCCAGACTGAGAGGGTTGTTAGGGCAAACGTTAAGGAGACCTCTCGCATCCCTTACCACCAATCGATTCATTTGAGCTATGTGCATAACATATCTAACCTTGTGTAAACTCTACTGCATGAGAATGACAACTGATCCCTTGTGTAGTCCATGCACTGTCTCTGAAGGCCTTTAGTTGTCTTCACATGATGGGGAACTGCTCACCAGTTTCACAGTTCGGGACTAAAGTGGTATTCAGGCTGTCTGATTTAGTATCAGTAACCGTGCGGGTGACTATGCCCATCTTGTTAAATAATCTGTCGGAGCTTAATATCACCATGCTTAAAATGCTCATTGTATTAGCTGGTCTGACAGCTGCTACAAAGATTATTACATTGCAATGGAAGCCTCCTCACTCCCTCACCACCAGACACTGTCTCTTCAAATTTTTTCGATGTTTTTAAACTAGAGATGCCAAGAATTAATGGGGCTAGTGAGACTATGGTCAAACAATTGGCGCTCTGCGGATGATTCACTAAAAGATCATTTAAGGTGAATCCTTTCACTTAATTAGTGTCTTTCAAAGTGATTTTATCGAATCTCCCCTTTCCCTGTGTGGCTGTTGCAGTTTTACATTTTCTTCTGCTTCTTACCTTTCCTCTGGTATATGATGTGTATAAACTTATATCACTTTCAGTTTGTAATAATTTATTTCATCTTGTTATGAATTATTTATGTTTCTAAGTGTGTACTTTCTGTTGTTGTTAAGCTCAAAACAAGTCGTGCGTTTGGTTGTAGACTTTGTTTTCATCTCAATAAACATTTGATTGCCAACTGTATGTATCTTGGCACCCATTGTTTTATCCCTCTGTTCATCCCCACTATCTCTGCTCATCCCCCTTTTCTCTTCTTTCTCTTTTTCCTCCCCGTCTTCATCTTGTCAGATTTCTGAAAAACTGGCAGCACAGGCGTGAAATTGATGTGATGAAAAACAACTGGGATATCTCTATGAGCCATTTGCTTTGCCGTTATGGCCACCCTCCTCTCTCTACTCGGCGTGGCTCGAAGCTTTTTGTTGCGATTGGGGGCATACCTGAATCAGAATCAGATTTATTGCCAAGTAAGTTTTCACATACAAGGAATTTGTCTTGGTGTAGTAGCACATAACGATACAAAAAAAAATTGAAGGTGAGAGATAAACAAGTATCTGGACAAAGTGAGAAAAATACCACTACTACAACAGACAGGCGGTGCAAAATATACCATGTAAATTAGCCAGCAGTGATCTGAGCCAAATCAACCAAATGCACTCCTGACCTCATGCACTCTCTAGAAACAGCTTCACTCCCATCTTTGGTTCAGTGACTTTCTTTTTGAGATGCTTAAAAGTCTTTCAGAAACATGTAGAACTTGTAATATTCATTTGCCATGGCACACCTTAAATAATCCTGACACAATTCAATTTATAGAGAAGGGGCCATGCAGGTTCGGCATACATAATGTTGCTTCTTAAGAGAATGTAATTGAAAATTACATTAACACTGACAAATGGCTGCGGATACTGTATCTAAGTACCTATGAAATAATAAATAGGTATGGGTCTATGCTATGTTTCATAAGAGCACAGATAGAGCATCTTTCTCAAGCCGGCAGTGAATTTCTTTACTGACTTTCCTAACAACTGAGGAAATATAAGGAGCAAGGGCAAACAAGAAAACTCTCCCTTCAGTTGTGTTCATCGTAACATCTCCCACATGGGCCATGAAATCGGGCTCTGACTTATCCTGGAGCTTCACGTTTACAAGAAGAGATAAGGGCAGTTCAGACCTATTGTTGCAGCCGGCGTGACCCTAAACATGCGAGGGCATCTTGGCCATCGCCCATTGTGTGCAGCTACAGTATATATTGAGCTGCATAAACCCATCCTTTTGTGTGAAGTGAAAAGAGAGGGGCCTCTTAATTAAGCAAGCAAGAATATAAGTGACTTCCTGCGTGCATAAATGAATACTCAAGAAAGTAACTGTGTCATCCCGGATGTGGATAAATGAATAAGTTGCTGAACGCAAGCGGCAGTAAGTGGGTTAGCATGTAAATAAATGAATAAGTTTGCAAATTAGTGTTTAAGTGTGTTAGCATGTAAATAAATGAATAAGCGAGTGAATTACAATGTGAGGGGGATTGCAGGGTGAATAAAGACGTTGAAAAAGCGGAAGTGTCAGCAGTGCAAAGGAAGTTATCTCTCTGCAAAAAAAAAAGCCTTTGAGGACACAGTTGTTAAAGCCCCGCTTGTTGCAGGGAGTACATCTGGCTCGTGCATGTCATATTTCCTCATGTACAGATGACATGCCAATTACTCCTTAATTACACGCGTCATCTGGACCAAAGTGCCCAATGCCAGCACTGATTAATCCTGTTTATTGTGGCGGTGATGACAGTCCCGGTGGACACAGAGCACCGCAAAACACACAACAAGGGATTATTGGAGGGACTTGGAGGAGGCTGAAGGGACAGGAGAGCCAGGGCAAGGGTCGGCTGATTAAATGAGCGCCTGAGAGTTAATCTTGCTCCTGATTTCTGTGGTCGGATCAGATGATATCACGAAATTAAGTGATGGAAATCATTTTATTTCCAGAGAGTGGTAATGGCTTTAGGCATAAGAGCAAAAAAAAAAAATGCCCAAAACACTGAGGTTGCCTACTCACAAGGAAACATTATTGCTCAGCACAATCTGCAATATGCTTACACACGCTTTCATGTTGATGGACGGCTGCCAAGTCATTTGAATATCATGTCCAAATGTTAAAAAAAAATGTGATTTTACACGCATCAAACCCAGTCTTTGAGTCTGTATCTCATTATTACTTCCAATTTAATTTTGCTAACAAGGACAAGGGAGAGGGTGTATTTGTGACGCAATTTCAAAACGTGAGAGCAATGAGGGGGCAATGAGGTCGTGTTTGTGTGTGTCTGTGTGTGAAAATCTAAACCTTCCTGTAAATGAATACGTAGCACATCGTAAGCAGGAAGATCTTCAGACCGTGACTGGAATATGCAGGGGGAGTGTAGCCCTTAGATGAACACTGAGATACGCCGTAGGACCGACGCTGGGAGGCTGACAGGGACCAGAGTCAATCCCAGCGAAGGCGAGTGTAAGGTGGTTTATCTGCAGATGATCTCCAGGTTTGCAGCTTCACCTCGGTGTGACCCTTTGTTCAAGCCCACACTTCCTGTCCCCAATCACCCGCTCTTGTACTTAACTTCCATCTTACGTCCATACCTGCCTCTAATTCATGCCCCGTCTTTGTCCAACTCTTTCTATCACTCACAGCGGCTTGCTCGCTCTTGCTTTTGTTACTCCCTGTCACACTCTCTTTCAGCATTAACTCAATCTCCATCCATCTGCTCCTTTTGTCTCTTTGCTCTTTTTCACTAGGATGCCTTTGCAAAAATGGGTATTGACTATGCCTTCTCTCTCCTCTCATCCCTGCTCCGCTTTTCCTTCTTTTTTTTTCCTCCCACCACCGTGTACTCCAGCAGTACATGCTCCTTTTAGGAGGTTATGTGAAGAGTAGTAGAAATGCACCTTGTAAGGGGAAAAAAAAGGTGATGATACAATCAGTTTTATTGTGCCGTAAGGATTTTTCAGGCTTGTGGTTATACATCCCGTATGCAGGCTGTATGAAAGAATTGCAATTCGCATGCATTTTTTTCGCTCTCTCATTCCCCTTTTCCTTCCCTTTTCATGGCTCAAAATAATTAGGCTGCAGTCTGGACTCAGGGGTGTAACGTTTCTGCTCACGTTTCCATGATACAAGAGTAAGAGGAAAAAAAAAACTGGTTGTGCTGCTCCAGAAATTTCTACCTGTGTGTCACCAACCACCCCCACCATTTCCCTCTCTCCTGATAATGTTTTAACGTGGAGTTCCACAAGGCACAATGCACTTCAGCTGACCCAATTCTTGCCTGGCACTCTTCCAGTACTAAGAGTACATAAGGACTACTCTGTCAAGGTATTCAACCCTGCCCCTCTATTATTTTAGAAATCAAGCATCTGTTGTGCTTTGAGCCTCCGCGTGACTCACAGCGGGTTTTTTTTTGCAGTTTTAGAAAGATGTATTTGCCTGTAGCCAGCGATGAGATCTCAATAATGTATTTTTCACATTCCAGAGTTCATTTCGATACTGGCTAGATTCCTAGATTGCACCGCTGTGAGCATCGTTGCCTTTATAGGCCGTGGCTTTTGACTCGGTAAGTTTCAAGTTTGCTCTGAACTTCAAAAAGGGCCTTACTGGAGAGAACGATTTAATTGCTCATCTCCTCTAGTTACATCGCCGGGCATGTGGCACCTGATGGAATTTTACAGCAATTTCAAAGTTTGGGTTTGTAGCATTTTAAGCATGTGTGTGCGTGCGTGTGTGTGTGCAGGTGTGTGTATCCCAAAATGCTCATGGTCCATAAATTTTAATATTCCTTGTGAGTACTATACCCAAGCAAAACACAAAGTGCCTCACAAGTCCCCGCCCTGAGCGTTAGTTTAGCATAGTTTTTCACCAAGACGCATTACACACCAGGCACTGCGCTCACAGCTCACCCTCTTCCTGCCGCTGCTTTCCACATGCATCTTGCATGACTCGCTGGTGATTTAAAAAACAAGCCCAATAACAGCCCCACAACACAGAGCTCCTACGGGAGACTCCAACTCACATCGCCATGTGACCGCGATATTATTCATCTGTGGCGGGGGGAGGCATGGACTCTGTATTTCCCCGGCTCCTCCAAAACAGAGCCGGAGTAAGGGAGGGGGGAAGGGTGGAACTGTCCTGCGTTGCGCCCCCAGGCTCCTGTTTGTGTTTACCAGCCCCTGCGTGGGACTGATGCTATTTTCAATTCCAAGGCTCAGCCATGGTTAACTGGCCCTAGCCTCTTCATGCCATTTGCCTTAATAATGTGGGCTGGACTCTCCACGGGGAAAGTAGCCTCCATCCTGCGAGTGGCTAAATGACACAGTGGAGTTCATTGATGGAAAGGATTACACGCTTGCAGGCAGGGCGGCAAGGCGACGGGTTCTCTGAAGGGCACTACAAAGAAAAGGCGATGTAAAATCTTCACACAGGGAGAATATACTGACTCACTGTATGTCAAAGGACGAGCGCTGGCCATAATTTGTAGCATCACGCTGTTTACCTTTTGCCTATAATGTGCAGGTTAGGATCCTATGGCTTCTATATAAATGTATGGACTTTGAAAATGGCTTCTCACTGAAGAAAAATTGTATCAAACTGAAAAACAACATAATATTAAAGGTCCCATATTGCATGTTTTCTTTGAAGTAGTGATCTCCCAAACAAAAGATATTTGTGGTTTTATGTACCAAAAATCATCTCAATATAATTTTACATCTCAAGCTTCTCTCTGAAACTTTAGAAATAAGAAGTTGCTTTGTGTCTATCTCGTTAATATTCATGAGCCTTTCCTCTGGCTGTGAATGAGGAGTGGGCGGTGACTGTAAAGTCGTGACATCACAACTCTGCCGAGGTACTGATGGCTTGCTTTAAGGCACAGTTTATGAATATGGGCTGTGTGCATTTCTCTGTGGACTGAGCATTTTGAAATATGAGACAGTATTACTATATAAGACCACAAATTAAAATCTTACTTTCTATGTGATGGGACCTTTAAATATTATTATATGTGCAGTACCTGTATAACCTATTCATTTTTTAATGGGCCGTTTTAAAGCAAGCCCTGTGTGGATAACACCACAAATTTGATCTGCTTATCCATTTACATTTCCCGTATACAGTTTTGTGTTACTGTAGAGCATTTCACTATTGTGAAATGGGGCTGCTTTCTTCACTGTCATGTAATAAGGAGAAAAAAAAATATGACTAATCAACGCGAAAAATGACCCAATCACCAAAAATGTGAAAGCGCATCAAATGACCGGCAGGAGAAAGAGGCATAAGCTGTCTCATAACAGTCCTGAACAGCACATGAATAGATATAGCACTCTATTTTACCTCTGCCCTCAATTAATTCATATGAATCCAGCCACCATGTATTAAAATGGCCAGATGCTAGGATAGATTCTGTTGGGAGCAATGACATGCAACAAAGTGATATGAATCATCCCCCCACACTGTGCAGCGACGCACTCTCAGAGGGCCAGTGACACAATTTATGGAAAAAGGAAAACAAGACACAGCCACTTAAGCATAGATGGACTGTCAAAGAAGACACCGTCAAAAAAACACTCTTTTGTGACCATTTTCACCACAAAATCAAGTCAGCTGTTTCACAGAAATCCTAATATCAAATTCAATCTAAGAGCAGAAGCAAATAGGAGTCTGCACCGTGAGTCAGGGCATGTTGAATGTTCAAACAAAGATAATTATCTGTGGATTAGCCCCATTTTGGCTTTGAGTGTTCCACTCATCAGCTGACTCTTGGGAGGAATTGTGTAATCATTAAGACCTTTTTTCGCTTTCTGAGAACTGCCAGCAGCACAACCTCTGTTGCAGGCAAGCCCAATTGTAGCTTTTCCACACGTTTTAACTGGGCATGTTCCTCGCCATGTTCACACGGTAAGTTATCACATTGTATTCTTTTTGTGCTGTGAGCCATGTAGCAATTAACCAACAGTCAAGTATTGTAAATCCGGTTCAATGGATCCTTTTTAGAAGTATATGTCTGTGAGGTTATGCTCTGTGATATTCAAAGCCTCAGAGAGGGCTCGAAGACGCCGGCTCCATCATATGACAACATGTTATGCATCAAAAGGGTGTGAGCAAATTTTCACACTCCATCCTATAGATTCTCTCCCCTTGAGATGTGTTGTCTACCATATGAGAGTGGCTAAATGCAAGGGCAGTGTGAAAGCAAGACCCGAGGCCATTCTTGGGAGCAGAATGATCGAATAGGCGGTGATGTCGGGCCCTGTAGCTGGCAGTGCTCTGGCCCAAATATCTCCTCTTGATGTTGGCTACTAAACATCCCCTATTTCTCATTCAGTCTGTGACAATCCCTCCCATACTTAGCCGTTCATTATCCCGCTCCGTGCAACTGAAACAAAAAGCTGTGGTGTTTCAAAGATTACCTGTACTTCAATAGCATCTGTAGAACACCCTCCATCCATTTTTTTCCCTTTTTGAAATGATTCCTATATCTACAAATCTCTACCACTGCATACATAAATATCCAGCCTCTAGCTAAAGTGTGTTTGCAGAAAAAAGAATCAAAGGCCATTCAAGAAAGGAAATCATCACATTATATCTATATTTAGCTTCAGTTGTCTTAATTGGCATGAAGAGTACAATCAGATAAGCCTTTTGACTGTGACTCACATGGTGCTTCAGGAGAGAGAGAAATATCATTTACCAGCATATATCCCCTGCCAAGATTTTTTTTTTTTCCGTTCTTTTTTTTTCTCTTTATGGGAAGCAGGTCTGTGTTCATTAAGGCACAATTACTCAAGTAGTGACGACTCTATCTGACCAGCAGCTACTGTACCTACATCTGCTGGATGCATAAACACCATGTAGAGACAGAGAGGTTATTTTAACGACATTTTTTTTTCTTCATCACAGCAGGACGTAAATCCCTGTTGTCTGAGGGCTTTATCTATGCCGCACCACAAAGCCAGCTACCATTGAGCTCCATGTCACTCCCATGTGTGCCCCTATACTACGGTCTGTGCGTACTGGTCCATCTGGGTTCTGTGAGGTCACTGCACACGCCACCTGCTCCGATCAGGTTTCGCCATGGCTTCTGGGTAGCATCTCTGGGCACGCGTAGAGAGGCAGATGTATAGATTTAGTGGTACAAATGCCCTCGGATACCGACGAGCAGAACACACACATTTAATGTCTTACTGCACTCACAGGGCACACACTGGCATGCTCTCACACACACACAAGCTGTACAATTTACATTTTCAGCCCCAGAACCTTTTTTTACAGGTTCCTGTGCAGTTTTGTGTTTAATGAGACTTTACCGTACGTGGTTCACTAATTTGTGGAGACAATTGCTCTTTGCATGCTCAGGTGGACTTAATAGGCTTACAAGACTAAAAATTGGATTGCAGTTAACATATTCCACAGAGTGAGCTTCTTATTATAGAAATGTATTGTCAGAAGTGAACTCTGTTGTTTCCTCATAATAAAACAGAAAAATGACTGTTGATATTGTCTGTTTTGCAAATGTTTTTTTTTTATTAGAATCTCATGGAACCGACTTGTTTTTGAGTATAATTTAACTTGCATAGAAAAGCCCAATTACTCAGGATAATTTACATACAGACTGCTTCTACTTAATTGAGAAATAAAAAAAGCAGTAGGGACTGAAAGACAATGCTTTACCCAACAGAAAAAAACACTTTGTTTGAAATGTCCACAAAGCTCCTGTTGTTGTTTTACTGCGTAGTGTTGCCTATACACGTCCTGTTGACACTATATACACGGTTGATACTGCCACCTGTCCTTTTTATTGCCTCTTGAATGGACAAAGAAATACTTTCCTAAAGACTGAATTACTGTCATTTGATACTCTACACGCAAAACACACGTGCTCGTTTTCCGTCAGTCAGGAGTTAATTCGTATAATACAAATAAATTTCCTTTTTGTAAGTACTTGTATAAGATATAAGGGGAATGCTGTGAGAACTAAAGCTATGTTAAAACCTGACTGGTGCAATGTATATTTATGTTGCTTATAGTGTGTCTTTCACGCGCGACTACTCTAATATAATTTTCACCAAAATGGTGGTTTTTTGCGTGCGGTTATTGGGCTGTCACTGGCCGGCTTTGTGACAGCTGTATTCTCTTTATTTGGGGGCGCTAGAAAATATGAGTGGCGTCAACTCCCGATCTCATTCTCCTCTGGAAAAAAAAATCCGAGGACATGATGATGATGGTTGAATGATCAGAGGGAGGTCGCCAAATAAGAACATTAATCCCGAATGCGTCACATCGGTTTCTTTCATTTTCGCTTTGACAAGTGCATGGAATACAAACTACAATAGCAGATTGACCAGTTTAGAGCGTAGAGATCTAATTGGCGATTACGCTGCAAAAAAGTATTTTATGAATTTGTTAAACATTTAACAACAAAACGTATCATGAGCTTGAGTTGTCAAATGTTATCTTTACAAATAATTAAAAAGATAATAGATAATAATTAGAATTTGTTCTTTGATAACAGAACGGAAAGTAGCGCCCACGAGCAGAGTTTGTTACTTATCTTTTTTTCTTTCTTTTTTTTTAGGTATGATAGACTAAGATGTACATGTATATATCATGTGATATGGTTTTAACATGGACATTTTTTGCAGCGCACGGAAAAGATTTTGGTACTATATGCGCAGCCAGACCCCGCCTGCTCACTGCGCGTCACTGGCGAGTAGTGTGGACGCGGAGTCACTCCCCTGCCTACTTTTAATAGCTTTGTCATGTGATGGAAAGCAGTTGTAAGACAGGTGCCCTCGGTTCATTCTCGGCGAGGGGCAGCATTTGCCTGTGTGAGAGCGAGTGGGAAGCGTGTGTGGATTTCTTTTTTACTTGATTTCTTTCTTTTTTTTTCTTTTTTTCTTTTCTTTTTTTTTTCTTTTACGGACCGTCATTCAGTGGCTGGATGGCGTGGGACAGGTGTAACCAGGATTTGGTGTGGAGAGAATTAGAGGTGAGCGCATCTAAAAAAAAATAATAAAAAAAAAACATTTCACCTTTCTAGCCTTGTGGACTGTGTTTTTCTCCCTGGAACGATGGACAACACTGATCCGAGACAGTGATTTGCTCATAAGTGTCTCCTGCTCCGCTGGTGCTGGCCGTGGCATGCCGGTGTAGTGCGCGTCTGGACGCAGTTAAAGGATGCGGGGATATACAACACGGGGACTTATGACAAGTGGAGGGAATGTGCGGAATCTCCCTTTTCACCTCAGTTAAAGATGTAGTTGTGGTAAATGCGTGCACAGGCGGGACCATTGCTTTCCTCATAGGATCTCTGTTCAGTCGGAGCGAGTGCTTCGCAAGCTGGCGGATATCTCTCCAGCCGCGGACTGTACGCGCTCCGGTGCCGAGAAGGGTTTTTCATGCCAATATGACTGAAATGTCTCAAAGTCAGGTATTTGGTTGACGCATGAGATCCAAAACAATCTCTTTTTGATGTGCTGTGTCGGGCATAGCGCGTGTTATTTTCAAAGGCAAGAGCAAAGGCTGTCCACGCTGAAGGGATCGTTTTTTTGGCATTGCGCTGGAGCATCATAATACTAACCGGGCACGTTTACGTGCCAACATCTCGGCCGGAGGAGGTTGTCACTGGCCGAAGAGCAACATAGCATCCAGCCAGAGAGAGATCTATTTTTATCACCCTCTGCATGTTTTATTTCATTTATTTAAAAAAAAAATCTTAACCATTAGCCGTTCGCTCTTTCGTCTCTTTTTTCCATTTTGGAATCCACCTCACCTTTTTTTTTCTAACGTTTCCATTAAAGTGCATTCAGATAATAACGCACATCAGAAGGATACTTATCCGTCCCCTGTTTCTTAGTAGTTAACCGACTTCGTCCAGCGTGATGTGGACGTTTCTAGGTCTACCTGCCTATACTTAGGTATACTTATCTGTACACCGGAGCTAAATGATGCTTCAGAGTGATTTTCCCAAACATGATGTGATTGCAGTCTGGCTGCGTGATGAGGATATGATATGATAAAAACAAGTAATCTGCATTTATTAAACAAAATGAATAAAAAAGTGCGGCTCATTATCGGGGATGTTTAGATCCAGATGTTCTTCTTTGCATGCTGCCACTTTATCCAGGTAGGTTTATCTAATTGTCAGTCAAACAAACGTTTTCTTCGAACCTCCTTTATTTATTTATTTATTTTTGGAGGGGGGGCATGCTATGAAAATGTTGATATATGCACCGACACTTAATGGCGTTTCCATAACGGAGTTGCCAACTATGATCGTTGTCCTTCTACTAATAATCTTCCCGTAGCAGGTGCTTCAATGTGCGATGCGTGCGTAAATCACTGGAGCGCTGCTGCGTGCGCCCTGCTCGTCTGTCTGGCGGCGCTATTTCATTAGTTCGCCAGGAAAGTCCATAAAATAATTGGGCATAGGACATCCAGCATCTATCCTACTAACATCGTTGTTGCCGTTTTTCTTTTTCTTTTTTCCATGCCCATGCCTTGTCAGACTGGATCATCTCTGGGGGAAGCCGAAGACGCAGCGATTCTCGCCTCCTTCGCTATTCCGTTTGCTACATAACGGATTTGTCTCATTATAATGTCATCGTGTATCTGTGTTCGTGCGACTGTGTTGACACCAGTGTCGAGGGCTGTTTTTTACTACTTGGCGCAGCATCCTCTCCGAACACGACTCTCATCCCTCTTATGTCAGGGGGCCAAACGCCCCCTCCCCCCTTTCCCCCCAGCTTCACCCGAGGATGTCTATCGTATATCTATCTTAAGGCTCATCCTGCAGCGCTAATACATGTGACGTATTGTCAACAAAATTAATAAAGGGTGTCCTATTAGGCAGCGGCAAAACAACACATGTATCCCCAGGCATGGATTTGCATGTGCATAGTCACAGATTGTAAACACACCTCGACTGTGGTGTGTTTTGCCTTTTTAATGATTGCTGGCTGTCGAGCTCAAAGTTGCTCACCTTATGTGGAACACAGTGGTAGGTTTGACTGGCTGTTGCTCATTTTCAGCTGATATTTCCTTAGTGGTTTACAAGCTTAAATGAGCAAATTATGCATGCTTATAGTGGATAGAAGTACGTCATAATGTGCAGATATATGGTTTCTACGTGTCATAATGGTAAATATCTGTCGGTTTTATTTACAGCGACCCCTGCAAAATCATGTAAACTTGTTTCCCATCTTCATATCAGGGCTGATGATTTGTGTGTGTGTTGTGGGGGTGTGCAAATGCAGCTGCTACATACAGTGCAGATAGCATATAAAAGTGTCTTCTGAATAACAAAACATTAACAAGCAGCATTTAGCAGCACTGAAGCCGAGCACCAATCACGGTGCTTAGTAGAGGACACGGCAGGCTGGACACAGAGTGGAAACAGGTTGCAGGTCTGCACGTTGTCATGCAAAATGAGCCAGTAAGAAAATTCTTCTGACAGTAAGAGGAGTAATGAATAATTGTGTGTAAGGAAATGCTTTGATTTCTTTTATGACTTAAAAAAAATCTGTTCAAATCCTATCCAAATCGAAATTGTTTTCCAACTTAAACAATTGAATCTATGATTTGCATTATGATTTTCCTCCCTGACCATCGTTTTCTTCCTCCAGTGTGCTGCCTTGGTTGGTGAAGACCAGCCCCTCTGTCCAGACCTCCCCGAACTTGACCTTTCAGAACTGGATGTCAGCGACTTAGATGCAGACAGCTTCCTGGGCGGCCTCAAATGGTACAGTGACCAATCAGAGATCATTTCCACTCAGTATGGCAACGAAGCAGCCAATCTTTTTGAGGTAAGTCAAGTATATTTATATGCATCAGCTTCATATTTGTTCCCCCTCATTGTGCATGTTCATTGACAACATGGCTGGTAACTATTTCCAGGCATTACAGTGCTATGGAACATCTTTGCATCCACAGTGATTTCATCAGGAGTGAGCTGGAATAATAATATGCCCTAGCAAACTCAACACACTATCAGATTCTTGAATGTGAGCCAAACAAAATGTACAACCACTACCAGTTTACAAACTTGCTTTTACATTGCTCCGAAGTACAAAAAGGAGCGATAACGTGAGGCATGATAAGCTCAGAGGGACCTTTGTCCCCTTGTTTGGATCCTGGCCGCGACGGTAGGCTCCCTTATCAAAACTTTGAGCGTTTACTTCGGTCCAGAGCCACCAATGCGGCACACATCTGAAAGGAGTAGTAAACTCTGGACTTGGCGGCTGTATTGTAAAACGATTCTCAAAGGTTGGAGTGTAAAACTTTAATCTTTGCTTCCCGATCCGTCTCCTCCTATCCCTCTCTTTGCTTCTGACGCTCTCTTTCTGTTCTCACCCAGTGACAAATGAAGTCCACAGAGGGTGATGATCTGGCCGGGGCCATAAAGCCATCAGTCTTGGGACTGAGTTCCAGTCCCCAGTTCATTATAAGCCTTTATCAGTGGCAGAGATAGACAAGAAAGACTGAGATTGGATGCTTTAGCCTCGACTCGGGAGAAAAAACCCTGTCAGAGAAGGCAGTGCGTGCTTGTGTGTGCCCGCAGACCTGTCATCTAGTCACGTTTTCGGGGTCTCTGCGCATGTGTGTGTGCATGCGTGCGTCCTCAATGGTCTTGCAGGCAACAGTTGATAACAGGCTAAATTCTTTCCACGTTTAACCTCCCAACCACCTTTTTCAGAGTCTCTTTATATCACATAGTGCCTCTGTGGACCACACACACACAAGGAGGGGGGCCTCAAGTACTAGCTGGTGTGACCGTGGCTCCTCTGTCTTCTGAGCGTGATATGGCTCGCAGCCACAGTGGCTCTGGGGATGGATATAAAATACCAATGAGAGTCTATGCATGTGCTTTTGTCTGTGTGTGTGTGTCAGTTTAAAACACAACGGAACTTAGCACCTACTGAGGACCCTGACTGAGGGACTAGCTCTGAGCAAGAAGCCATGGATGACTTCCAATGTGGGGAAAGAGCTTGTATTTGTCTGCGTGTGTGCACATGCTCCTGCATGCCAGCGCATTGCATCCATGTGAATATTGTACATCGCTGTAATCGGGGTGATGTTTTCACACAAGCCAACAAGCCAGCAGCTTTTGTATTATGCTGAGGATATGGAAAGGCTTCTAATCAAGCGGGGTTTCAAAGCAAGCCTCATAGCAGTTAATGCATTTCCCTGACCGTTTCTTTTTTTCCCCCTCCATCTTTGGAAAGTTTCAAGTCACTATATGAAGTGCTCAGTTCATCATACGGCAGGACCCAGCTAATCCTACTTAATCTGACAGGGGAAAGTTTGCCACTCGGCAAGGATCAGAAGGCCGGCGCTGCAGCTGTACTTCCTGCGCCCCCCTGATTGGCCTCTACACAGGGCAGAGAAGCATCCAATCAAAAGTTGAAGATTAAAGAACATATTAATAACTTACCAAATTCAAAGCATGTGAGTGTATAGCCTCTGCTTTTCTTGCTTTTTTCCTCCTTCCATCTTGTATGCGTACTGTCTATCTACTTAACAAATTAGTGTGTGTTTTAGGAAAAAGCAGGTAGCAGATTGTCGAGGCCACTCCGGCTAACATGCATAACAGCTGGGTGCAGCTGTCACACTGAGGCCCCTCTTTTACGTGTCCCCCATCAAACAACATGCTGTCTGGAAGTTTGAGTCAGATTTCATTAGTTCAAGTAAGTCAACTGTTGAAATGATTTGCAGCTCTGACGGAAAGACAAACAACCTCCTGTTTTCCTTGAACATGGACTTTTTATTCAGATCCCAGAGCCACGTGACAGACAGTTGCAAATGTGTAAACAGGGTCAGTTATGTAGTTAGGACCAAACACATAGCTGTCACAAAAACTCTAATATGATTATTAAAGGGACTGTGTGTGTTTGTGTGTGTGCATGTGCGTGTGTGTATACGCCCATGTTTCTATCTGTGTGTTCTGTTCCGTTAGCAGCATACGGCCTGAGATCACAAGCTGTCCCCTGGCTGGCCTTTTGCTCCATTCCCTGCCACTGTCCCAACTGTCTCTGACACGAAATGTGAAGAATGATACACCCTGACCCCTCCCCTCTTCTAACACACACACTCCCCCCCCACCCCACACACACACACACACACACATATAACAGCTATCGCTCCTGGCACAGTGTGTTTGACACCTCTTCAAAACGGACCGACCGTGAACGTCCAGTCTATTTTGGGCTTCAGTTGTTAAGGGGTGGTTACTCCAATAAGTTCCCAATGTACTGCCAAAGATAACAGCACGGAAGCGTGACCCAATGTCTTCTTAACCACAGGTCTCAGCTTGGATTTCATGTCGAGCTTCGACCTCTTGATTGATGGAAATGTGTCTCGCCGCTTTTGGCTTTTTCGGATTCCCACGTGGACGTCCTGGTGGCGGCAGCACCGGCCACATCACTTTTACAGATGAAGGCATTTACAGTTGTTGCAGGTTGTGAGTCAATTGGCACTAAGTTTTAACTCCTGACACGTTATCGCTGCTGTCATTCTGAGAGATACTGATGATAGATGGACAGGTGGGGACAGAAGGACAAGGACAGACTGAGAAACAAAGGGAAGCACAGAGACAGACAGGAAAAGCAAACAGACGACAGACAGGAGGACAGATGGGTAGTGAAAGAAAGAAACATATCCAGGACCAGGGGAAGCTTGGAGTCATGCCAGCACAAATCAAAGCCCATGGATTGGAAGTAAAAGGTTGTGGGCTTTACAGGTAGTAAAATAAGATGTCAAGGCTTAAAACCTTATTCAGATATTGTCTGATGCATGTAGTCGTAAAAGTTAACCACTCCAACAGGATGTGGTATACAATGGCATCCGGTGTCATGGTGTTTTTGTCTTCGTTGTTTGTGTCTTTTTGGACAGATGCTCCGGTGCTGACTCTTAAGTAAAGGCAGATTATATTGATTGGGTCATCTTTAGCGGGCTTCTGATAAAACCTTCTCCTCAAGCAGCTCCTTACTTCCTGTAAACACAAATAAACAGCTCACACACTTGTTGATAGGTGCCCCTGTGAGCTGACAAAAGGAGTGCACACAAAGTTGCAGACCCTCAGAGAGAAATTGTCATGCCCACACACACTAACACACACACACATGCACACAAACAGCACCCTTATTGTCCCTGTTCCTATTCCCTGCTGAATGCCGGTCGAGTTTATTTTGCAAATTTATGCTGACATTTGAGAGTACACCACCCGCACCAGTTCACCGCTCCAGTAAAGGGTGTATGAATTATCATATTCCACTGTATAATATGATTTTCTGAAGTGAGTCTTATTAGAATACGCCACACTTTTCCTCATCTTGAGTTCTCTTCGGTTTCTACTGTGCTGATACATTGTTTGCACTGTCTGATAGAAGAAAATTCTCCGTCACTGTCAAACTGGGAGCAAACTGTGCTTTCAGGACCTGCGGCTATGCTCTTTCAAGATGCACAAATGAGGAGGAGCGCAGACAAGTAGGCGCAGACATATAGTAGAGAGATGCAGACTTGGGCTGTCCAAGCCCATGTCATCTTGGAGCGTCTGTCAGATCCACTTCACAACAAGAGCTCTCAACCCGCCAGCCATGCAACACTGTGGGCTCTGTTTCCTGCCATCCCTCCCTTCTTCCCTCTGTCTTTTTCGCTCCCAATGCAAAAAGTGTTTGTTCCTGGCTGATGGGAAGTTGAAGCTGCAGTGGCTAAACAAATATATTCTGGCCTCCAACAGTCGCTTCTGGAAAGAAAGGCTGGAAGGAGGAAGGGAGCGAGGAGGGGGGGAAGATATGGCCCAAAAAAGAAAATGGCCCCCTCAGGGAATGTTTGGAAAAAGAGCAAGGGAACATCTTTTGGTCTGGTGGTGGCTGCTTCTCTCTCCCTCTCTCTCTCTCTCACACACACACACACACACGCACGGTCCCAGTGCACCACTGCTCCTGATTGAGGCATAGTTTGGTGTTCCTGCCCCCAGCTGATCCCAGGCCCCCAGTGGATACCCATCTCTCTCATCACAGCGGTGTGTGTGTGTGTGTGTGTTCCTTTGTGTAATTGAGATACCCTATACAAAGATCAGATAGTGGTCTTTTCTGGCAAGACACAACACTTTCATCGCCTTCCGTCGTGTGTGTATTGGGTGGGAATGACTATTTTTAGTACCTGGGGTAATCTCCACTAAGAGCCTTTCAGAGCTGTTTCACTTTAACCTGGCCAAAACACTAAGCCAATAATCCAACCCCCCCTCCCCACCCCCCCAGACTCTCGCACAGAAACACATTGCATCAATGGCATGCGATAACGCTCCTCATATTATTTAATAGTGTACACTTTGCAGCAGGAGGATGGCATAAACAGTAGATTCCTAGAATTCTTTGTAGTCTTCCTCTGATTCGATGAAGAGAGGCAGAGGAGGTACAAGATAAGAGACAGTGTTTGCATAGAGATGAAATGAATTGATCAAAGAGTGACAGGGAGCCAGGTACAAAAGGGTGAGTGAAAGTGATAGCCAACAGTGATAAAACAGTATGAATAACAGACGAAAAAGGGAAACCTCGACAGAGAGAAAGAGGAGAGAAGGAGAATGGAAAGTGGCCTTCAATCAGTGAATGCCATGATTCATGGTGAAGAGCTATCAGTCTTGGGCGATAGTCTGCTTCCCCTCTCCAGGAAAGGCCAATCGATACCAGGTGTGTGTGTGTGTGTGCACGCACGTGTGTGTGCGCTCGTGTGTACCGTGCCAGCTTACCCGGCAGTAGCAGTAGACTTGGCCAGCGCTTCTGCTCTGGTAGTCTGCCATGTTCTGTCAATCTTTGTGTAATTTGTAACACAGCTTCCAGAAGAACGTTATATATTGCGAGCAATGATTAATGATTTCCTTGGCAAAAGATTTATTTTAGAACGTAAAAAAAACAAGTTAACGCGATTATGGGAAGAGTTGACAGATATTGCAGAGTAACTTAATATCAGTGTTCCACTGCCCTCTCTGGTTGAAAGTTTAAAGTGTGTTGCATCTCTGCACCCCTCTGTTATGCTGGGTGTGGTCAGATCAAGTAAAGTTGAGAAAGGGGACATTTGTTTCGTTGATCTTATATTTGATTCAAATGATCATGTGTTTAGAGGTGATATTATACACTGATTATTTTCCTTTGTCCACGTTTGCTGCAGTTTTGTACTGTACCTGTGTGAAGGACTAGTTTTCCCTGGTTGAGAGTCTATTTTTATGGGCTTTGTCATCCGTGCAGGAAAAAACCCTTCCGATTCTAACTAAGTTTTTATGATGTGTACTGCATGCTTATAACTCCAGCTTATTTCCTCCCCTGAAGCATTTAAGTCTGCACAGGCCTCAAATAGTTCAAGAGGCTCTCTGTGGCTCTGCAGATCCCTGAGTGACTGGATGCTTGGATGACTCACTTGCTGCCCAATCTGTAGCTCCTGAGTCTCAACTGAAAGCAGAAGCATTTACAGACATTTGGTCACTGCTGATAGAAAACATTCCATACCTTCTTTAAAACAAAAACTTCCATGTATGAATTTAGTATATATTAGTTATGGAATACGACTACAATAAAAGTACAGATAAGTAAGATTAAAAAAATGCAATATCTGATCAAGGAGACAGTGATTAAGACTGGACACAGTTTGGTGTCACACATGGCTATATATGATATATGAATATAGATTGGGTTTATAGAAAATATGCATCCAGTATAAATCTGGTGTTATGATTGTTGACCCCAGGAAGTTAACAGCTCTAAAATTGTCCGTGTGTTAATCAGCTGTTTTCAGGCTTTGACAGTGGCCAGACAAACCTTATTCCTGTAGGCTGTGGGCTCTGTGTTGTGTTATTACTTGATGGGCAGATTGGGAAGGCTTTTTGAGTGTTCGATGCTTGTCATTGAGTGGTCAATGGCCATTGATCATTCTGCATTTGGCAGACATTGCACAGTCTAGTACTGTGTGTAGATGTGGCGGCATTGCTTAGCTAAATGTAAGCTGGGAAAAACGAAGACAAGGGGATCAGTATTCCATAGGGATAGATCCCAGATTAAGATGAAATACAGATCAACATTTAATGTTAATGCTACAAAGAAACATGAGTTTTTATGCCCCCCCCCTATCCTTTCTCATAGCTTTCCTACCTCACCTCAACGAGTTGGAATTTTATCAATTTACATGCCCTATTCCCTTGATTGAGATATATATATATATATATATATATATATATATATATATATATATATATATATGTATATGTGTATGTTATCCCTTCAACAACATGCAAAGGCTTGTGAAGTCTTCCATGTTTCACCACTGCTGCCACACGTGCAGCCCATACATATATGGCACTTGAAAGTGCGTAAGAAGGAAAAAAAAAACTCAGATAACACGCTCACAAAGTCACGACACGGATAAGAGGGATACACACTGCGGTGGCAGCCTCCTACCTGGATCCAGGGGCGACAAGGCACCCACTCGCACACACACAGAAGTCAAGGTAAAAGATAATGCGTTTATTTAGTAATCAGCAAATAGCTTTTATGCAGTGGGTAAGTGGTGAAGCCTGTGAGGCCTTGATAAGATCGTTTGCTTTCAGGTGTTTCCCTGTCACACCGCGTATGGCATTGAGTGCAAATTGAATAGGGTGACCTTTTTTGCCGCAGAATCAAATTGACTGCATTTTCCCCAAAAGATTCTGCCATTTCAATTACCATAAATTTGTGATATTGTGTCCCCTGTCATAGGCACTAACATGTGCACACAAAGATGTAGAATAGGACAATGACACAGACACACACTTATTGTTTGAAACCTCCGAAAATCACTATATCTCGTCCACTGTACCCTGGCTCTCCTTGCGTTGGCATCTTTCCGAGGAATACATTACCGTGACAAATGAAACGCCACAAACCCTCGATGGGCTTGGCAGGGCCTGAAAGGTCAGGAGCTGCATTTGTGTGCAGGTATGTGCGTGTGCTCTGTAAGTGTGTGAAGGTGGTGTCAGCAGCTGATAATAACATTGAGTCCTCTGTGTAGGAACAAAAAAAAAATAACAAAATTGAGGTCCATTTTGCTTCCCTCGCAAATCTATGTAAATGTCAAAACCAAAGTGTCTAGCCTACTGTATGTGTGTCATTGTTTTATGGCAGACCTGGTATCCAGCATGGAAGTGTGGCAGTGTCCATTTAGCAAGATGGACTTTGAAACGGTGTCCACACTCCTTTTCTGTTTCTCTGTGCTTACTTTTCTCCTCCCTGTTTCTCCATCACATTATCAATAGTTTTACAGTATGTTCAAAGGCCCCTTGCATAGTGGTGCATGTTGATGGCTGCAGACTTAAGCAAACAGCTATTTGCATGCCATTAGGTGGGGAAAAAAAAGCAGAGGGAAGCACCATCCCTCATCCCGTCTCTGCATCTAGTTGAATATTCTTTATGTGAGGCTCCAAATCTCTGTTTTTCTTCTCCCCCTCCTGCTGTGACCGTCAGAGTCAGAGCAATCGCAGCAATCAGTGTTTTCTCGTGCCAAGCCGATTGGGAAGTAGCTGCCAAGACAAAAGAGTGAGTGTCCAATCATTATGATGGTGCGTGATTCTGTGGTATTAGCGAATGGTTGCTTGGACCATCTGTTGGACGACTGGAGTAGGAAAACAACAGCAGCTCAGGGTGGGACTGCAGACAGGGAGGCTCCGCCAGGACACACCGGACCCTCCTTTGAGCCTATCAGTCAGTTGGATAGCTGTGAGACATTGTATTTGTTGACATGAACCAGTGTGCATGCATTTTAGACTGTGTACAGATAAGAGTTATTTGATCCTTTTTTATTGTGACATCTGCAACAAACATACTGTTTGATCATATCCTCCTTTACTTCAGTAAAAGTAGAAATGCTGTCATTACTGAATAGGTAATATTCCTGAATTCAAATTATTTAAGTAAAAGTACAGAAGTATTATCAGCAAAATGTACTTAAAGTATCAAACGTACTCTCTATGCAGACTATGCTATATTATTAAAGTACTTTATATACTACCTGTTTTTAATCACTAGATACATGTGAGAGCATTTTAATATTTAATTTTAATATTATAAACAAAAAGAAAATATCAACAATTAGAATATAAATAAAATAAAAACAGATATTTATGTAAAATATTAAAATCTTATATTAAAATCTTCAAATGAAAAATAATTAAAGCTGTCAAATAAATGTAGTAGAAATTAGTTGAATGGAAGTGCAAAAGTAGCATCACATGGAAATACTCAATTGAAGTACAAGGATATCAAATTTGTACTTAAGTCCAGTATTTGACGACATGTACTTATTTTCACCACTGCCTGGATCCTTTTGGATTATGGATGCTTTTTTGTTTAAATGTACATAAAAAACTGTGTGATTTTTGACCCAAAGTCCGACGAAGAGGGTATGAAGGCATGTGACAGCTGATCTCAGCAGTGTGACAGAGTTCAGGTCTTTAGTTTTACCAACAGCAGCAGGACTTATCTGAAAGAGAAATGGAAAGAACAGCACTGCTTACATCCCGCGGATAGGTGTTCTCAATCGGATCTGGCCTGTGTCAGGATGTGTAACAACAGTTCTCTTTCTCCCGTTGGCTCGCTCACACACACACACACACACACACACACACGGATATCTCCTCTTCTCACTTTCTTTTTTTCCTCTCTCTTTCCCCATCAGCTCATCTGATAGTGCTCTAACAGTCTGAAATGGTTCCCAGGAGATGCATCATTTCTGCACACACACGCATCCTGGTCCTCGTTGATGGGCCGAGTCGTTTCCTCACTGTATAGCTCACATGGCCTTCTAAACTCAGACAGACATCTGGCATATAAACAGTCGGCGTTCTTCGGCAATGGCACTTCTTCTTCATTCACTGAGCTGCCATGTTTGTTTAAATGGAGGCACAAAATAGTGAATTCCTGCCAGGACGAAGGGATTATCGCGATGCCAGTTGTGGTATTATAGCTAAGTAGGCTGCAGAAGCCTAAAATCAGCTGCCGGATGCTTGGACCAGACAATCTTGTCTGCATTTAGAGGGTACAGAATTTGGCAACTTGCTGCTCAAGCAGTCACGACAAAGTGTAATATTCTTGAACAGAAAGTGTGACAATGGAGGAGAGAGAGAGGGATTGAGCGTCATGTTGATAGATATGGAAATATACTGTTGGCAATCAGTACTGTGGTATTTGGGTCCAGAACATTTGTTTGGGAAATTGTTTCTGAATAACGAGACACTCTATTGACTCTGTAGTCAGATGGAAAATGACAAGCGCCTTCAGTTGGCTGCTGTGTGTTACAGAGCCAATCACAGACCTCACCACAATGGAGGTTTAACATTTAGTTTTATGCTTTGGAACGCTGTCAGACTGTGCTCCTGCAACCGCACACACACGCACACACACAGACACACAAAGGGACTTAACAGTGTTTTGTGTGGTTTCATCGGTCCGTATAGGCCATAATCACCCTCTCTCCATCTCAGTAAGCTCATGCTAAATGACCAGACGTCTCTGGCGGCTGCCATGATTTGTCTCTCGGCCGTGCATCTACCTTACCCCGCCTGCCTCCTTTTCCTCCCTCCTTCTCCACAGCCATATGTTGTGCCTGTGTGACCGGCCGACGTGTCAGGCCTGACTAACGCCTTAACGGCAAGGCTGACTTTGATTTATTTCCTCTGAAATCTGGGGGCCGGGGGTAATAACACAGAATGACATTATTTGTTTATCAAATCCAAGGCTGCTTTTCTTGGCAGAGTCAAGATGTGACGACTTGATACCACCCCCTCGCTCACCGCACACATACACACACACACACACACACACACACACACACACCCTACAATGCCTGATTGTGTCATGATTAGAAGGTCTGGCTATTCGTTTAACCTCATCCAAGGGGTTGCTTTTGAAATCTGGCATTGCAGAGAAAAAAAATAAAGATTGAGATGAAGCAATGCAATTAAATTGTCAAGGCGCAGATTTAACTCTGCCATGCAATTTTAGGGCCAATTTATTTAGAATGTTTTCTATCTGAACCAATTGGTTGCTGTTCGTCTATCCGCATTAAGAGAGATGGAAAGAGTGAAATAAGAGGCAGTGAGAATAAACAGTACTTTAAATACCAGATGACCCATTTAATTGGAGATATTTTATCTTCCCACATCCAGAGGGTCTGTCACATGTTCTGCTCCTTATTTGAAGATAACGGAGGGGCTGTTTAGTCTGTTGAAACTTCATTTCGGTGTTATTCAGTGATCAGGTCTATCAAACAATTTCTTTGGCACTTTCAAAACACATTTGCCTTTTAACATGTAAATGATGCATTGCCCCAAATAACTTGTTAAAATTTTGATCCATGGCAAATTTGCTCGGGAGCTTGGAATCCTCACGAAGCAATTAGCAGTTTTAATTTGGCTATTTGCCCCGGTGTTCAAAAGCGAGTGTTTGTTTGAAACAGCACCTTCACCTTCTGTTATCAGCTATGTGAATAGTATCTCCTGGAACACAATGCTGTGGTGCAGAGCTCAATAAAAGAGTTAAAGGAGAGGACAATCTCAAAGACAGCCTGCCTGATAACAAAAGGGCCTCACCCAATAATGAACAACTGGAGTTGGCTTTCTTTTCTCTAACGTGGGGAAGCTGCGGTGAGGGGGGTGAGGGGGGGTGGCTGTGCCAGCTCTTGCCAGCATGTTTTATGGCTAATTGAAGCATTTGGAAGAAAACAGCCATGGAATTGCACCCTTTAGAATTGGAACGGGGTTAATATATTGTGGTCTCACAATTAGCCCAGGATTGTTAAGATCTCTTTAATTCGGTGAGGTCCATTAAGCGGGACGGGTGAGAAAGTGCTCCCACCGAGACAATTTCTCTTCTCTCTTTGTTCTTCCTGCTCTCTTTTCCTCTCAGCAGCTGCTGTAGTAATCTATATAAGTGGACATGGGCATCAGCAGGTTGCCAGGTTATCCTGGCATCGCCCCCTTTGGGTGCTATAGCTCCTGAAGTACATCCACACAGAGATTTTATTTATAAATGTACAAGGGGCAGATAAGTTAGAGGTAGTAGATTGACTTTGGCAGTGAATCTCTACAAGGTGTGGTCTTTAAGCTGGCATGCAAAAGCTCACCCTCCTGGACAGGGGTATTAGATCATGTGCTCTCCAGAGTAGAAATGATCACTGAGGGCTGCACTTTACCCCAGTTTCTCAAATCCCCACTTGGCCTATGAGTGCCTCCACTAGAGCCTCAGCGGCGGCTGCAGCATGATCGTCACGACTCAGGGTTTTACAAGTGTCTCTTTCAGAATATGAGAGTCCCTTCTGGGTTATCTTCGGGGATACAGTGGGCCGGTGGGAGCTTGCCAATTGGTAAAGGTTTTTGAAACAGTATTGAAATCGCTACATTTGAGCCTGCCACAGCTTCAGAAATTCCCAATCCTTTCTAAACCGTGACACAATGAAGCTTGCACAGCCCTCTCAACTTTTAATGTAACTAGAGTTACACAGTAGCATAATTTCGACAGAATATAGGATTGAATGTATTCTGGGGAAGCAATTAAAATCCCAACCAAATTCTGCATTGCTTGGATAGTTAGTGAGGTTGGACCCAAACAGATGGCTGGCTCATTAAAGACTCATTTGTGATAGTCTAAAATGATCCTACTTTCAATCTCTCATGTGGGTTTGTGTATGTTTGGGTTAAGAAAAGGCTCCGGCTATATCAGCGGTTAATGTCTACCTGCTCGGGTAAAAGCTTGGGATGCTGGAAAACTGAACATTTCAGTGGCACAAGGGTTCCAGCACAGTGGATTTGAAGCTCCTCACAAGTAATTAAACAGCATGCCACCTCATACAGAGCAATTTCCTGCAAGGCATTTGCTTGCCAATGCGGCATGGCCCCAGTCTACATCGTGTTATCTCTGTGAAATATGTCCCCTTTATCATTTTTTAATAATGACTGAGTGCTCATGTTGTTCAGAGAAAATCTGCTCAATGAGCATCAGATTAACGTTTCCCTGACTGTTAGCTAACCAAACGTCCAAGATATCAGTTTCATCTATAAATGAAAATTGGAGGGGGAAAGCATTAAAAATGGCCACTATCTCAATCCAGAGCTGCTCCTGAAGTGCCAACCACGATGTGTGTGTAATTGTGTAAAATCAGTGGGGTAGACAGAAACAAGTGGGTGGGTATATTTTGTGCATTCTGAGTCTTAGAGGTGTCGGTATCCGAGAGGTTGGTGGCCCCCTCGGCATAATGATGGCCACACGCCGTCGTGGAGCGATGCTAATCCTGCCATGTGCATAAAGGGATTTGTTCTTGTTGGGCTGTCCACAGAATATCCCAGGGTGACGATGCTGTTTATCTTTCCGCTGTTTTAAAGTCCCCTGGGCTTTTATGGCCCTGGAACTTGCAGTTCCTGTTGTCACTTGTCACTGCGCAAAGGCACAACAATACAAACACACACACAAACACACATCTTGTCAGGCAAGCTGCATTCCTTTCACTCTTAATATCTATCTATATACATTGTCTCTATTCTTGTTTTGTCTTCACACACATGCATGGTTATTATCTGTTTTGAACCTCCCATGTTGATAGCTGGCAGCTCACATCTCTCTCTCTTTCCCCTCACTCTCGCTATCCATCTCCATGTGTTCATCTCCCTGTCTCTTTATTTCACACACTCGGTTGTAAACTCAACCACTGAATAGCCAGCTGCAGCAAGCAAACAACACTTGTGGTACATCAAAGAGGAGCTAAGTTGCAAGACCAGGCTTTATTTTTCCATGAAATGTTGATAGAAACTTCCCGCCTGTCATTAACATCAACTGCCATGTCAATACTTGAAATGTATCACATTTATCTAGCTTGAGCAGACAGCCATTTCATATGAAGATTGCTTACAAACCTCTTGTCAGTGAGCCGATCGTCTCTCAATTCCATGGGAGAAGAGTCAACTTCCACTCATTGTGTTCCTTTACCCTGCAAACTCTTCCATACCGCAACCCACCCCAACCCATTCCTGCCGTCCCTAGATTCTTGCTACTTGTCAGCCCTGGTAATGGGTTTCTTGGGGGAGATATTATTTTGGTCCAATAAGCTGCACGCTTAAAATATGAGTGACAGGCTTGGCTCACTTGCACAGGGAGAGAATTTTGTTTATTAAAAGGTTGCTAGAATATAGCCAGCTCTGCTGGGAAAAAAAAGAAAAAAAAAACAACAACAAAAAGTCTGCATGCAGCCACCCACAAACCTTACTTTCCTGCAGGGGAAAAAAGTTTTCCTAACTAAAATGTCCTTTTTTTTGCTGTCTCTCTATTTTTCTGTCTCTGTCTTCCCCCTTTTTCCCCTTTCCTAAGAAGATAGATGAAGAAAATGAGGCCAACTTGCTGGCAGTGCTTACAGAGACCCTGGACAGCATCCCGGTGGATGAGGACGGATTGCCTTCGTTTGAGGCCCTGGCAGATGGGGACGTGACCAATGCCAGTGACCGGAGCTGTCCCTCCTCCCCTGACGGCTCGCCGCGCACCCCAGAGCCAGAGGAGCCTTCTCTGGTAAGACCTACAGCTCTTCCTTTTTTACATGAGAATTACCATCACTCCAGGGTCGAAACATATGTTATTCCTCTGACATGACCTCCAAACATGCACACACACACTGTTTATTTTGTGCAAGGCTATGGCAGACACCAGATAAGACCCTTCCACAGGGCTGGGCACCAAACTTGGCCTTTTGTCTGTATTTGGCGGCGCCCGACTCATACTCATTTGCCACAGTGTGTCGCTAGTGGTAGCATGCAGATGCAGGGAAGTAAATGCACCGGAGCAGTTTGTTTGCTATTCAGTTCTAATTACATAACACTACTATTGTGGCGCCAATTCAATGATATGAACACTGCAGTGAGGCCAACGATAGTTGACACAGTGCCACAGGTCCTGAAATCAAGCCGGCATATAATGAAAAAAAAAAAAGGGCAAAAAGAAATCCATCTCATCTCGCTGACTCTCAGTGGGTCTCGGCTAATCCCCCTGTGCCCGAGTCATCCTTTTTTGGCAAAAAGACAAGCCTCTCGATGAGCATTCAATTCTTACCGTTGTGCTGTTATTTTTACACATGACCATACCATCTGGGCATTTCTCTAGCTTAACGGCTTTGTCCTAAAATGTTATGTTTAGTTATAGTCCAGTTTATTCCATGCCGGTCCGTTCCAAATGACCTTTAGCCACATGCTTGAGTGTGTTTATTCAAACACATTAGAGAAGCCTGGCTTTGTGTACACAAAAAACACCTGTACAATAAGAAGGAGAAAAATTACTTGTGCTGTCATGTACTGAAACTGAAATCTTTCCTTTTTTTATTTTTTTAAAATATTTCATTTTATCAATTTTACCATATCTGTGCCCTTGTGGTGGTACATTTACAAAACACAGGATATCTAATTGAAAGAAAATGGTAATTTGCATAACCAAAGCCATCTCCCCTTCCTTCTCCACTTTTTCTCGTTCTGTTTGGGTCCATTTGCAGCTGAAGAAGCTCCTTCTGGCACCCGCAAACTCCCAGCTCAGCTATAATCAATACACAGGTGGCAAGGCACAGAACCATGCAGCCAGCAGCAACCACCGGATCAGACCACCACCTGCCGTCGTCAAGGTAGGGAAGCACACACACACATGCACACGCACACATGCCTCGCTACTGATTTCACTCCTGTACAGAGATTTTTTTGTTGGTGTTTGTTTATCTTTCTCATCCTGTTCTCGATCTCTCTTGTTTCTTGCTTTCTCTCCCTCCCTCTTGCACTTCTCTTGTTTTGGTGGTCGCCTTTAGAAGATGTTAGACTACTGCTCTAGTCTTCTATCCCAGGGGGCCGTCTCGTAATGAAAACAGGCTGATTGCTGTTGGGCTTTCCAGGCGAGGCATCGGCACCGTTGTCTCATTAGCTCCACCACTTATCCGCCTTGGTATGGTGCCTGTTGGAAAAAAAAGAAAAGGAAAAAAAAAAGAGCGACAGTCGCTCTTGTGGTGAGATTGATGCCTTGAGACGACAAGATCAAAATATCAGACTTGATATTCTTATTAGATGGCTTTCAAAAGTGGTGGGGTTGATTAAGATTAATGTTAGTCAGTATTGTAGCTTCATGAATGTGAATAAATGATGTGATTTCATGTCAGAACATGACACTCTGTATGTTCAGTGTCATATACAGCTTACAGCGCTTGATCATTTGCTCTTGTTTTGGGAAAATGTCTGAAATTTGCTATGCCCTCCCTAGTGCTTAATATCCTCTGAATGTAAAAAGCATCTGTCATCATTTCACACAGCAAACACAGCACATAACAGATTCATGTGCGTTGTTTGTGCTGTGCGTACTATGTTTGCACATGCGGTGCGTCAACCTTCCGTACAGAGTCTATTTTCATACTGTGCCTTTGAGTCATCCATTTCTGGAGCACAGCGAATGAGGCCTCCCGGAGGACATGGTGCGCGTACAGAGTGGCGCGGTGGTGCTTGGAGGGCTACGCAATTAAAATGATGGGCGGACTGCACTCCCCATCGCCTCCCAGACAGTTGGGCAGTGAGCAAAACTTCTTTTTTTTTTATTTAAGCAAACTCAAAAAAAGTGTTTCTCTTTCTCTGTGTGTCTCGTTGTGTTGAACAGATGGAGAGCCCCTGGAATGGCAAAGCAAGAGGGGGCTCTGGCCAACAGAACCGCCCGGTGAGGCGGCCTTGCACTGAGCTGCTGAAATACCTGACGGCCACTGACGACATCCTGCTCCACACCAAAGCCAGTGAAGCCAAGAGTACCTGGGGTGGAGCCAGTAGCAGGGACAAGAGTGGCCTGGGTCTTGGCGCCTCTTCCTCCTCTTCCTCGCCATCCTCATCATCCACCTCCTCGTTCTCCTCTCTTTCTTCCACTACCTCATCCTCTTCCTCCACCACCTCCAAGAAGAAGTCCGCTGTGCCATCTCAACAACAACAGCAGCAGCAGCAGCCCCCGCAGCAGCATCACCAGCGAGGTGAGAGCCGGGCTGCAGGCGAATGTATTGTGGCTGGTGGTGGGGCTGGGAAGTGGCAGCGTTGCACTCACGATGACGGGGTTGAGGAGTCGGAGGGTGCTTCTATCCCTGTCAGCCACAGGACCTCCACCTGCGGCCATGCCCGCCCCAAACTGGAGCATGGGCCGCCCAGTGAAGAAGGAAGGCCGCCAGGCGATGTGGGCCGCCTGGCCGCCGCTAGGTTTATTAGGTATATGCATTCTTATTCCCTCCCTCCCCGAGAGGTGAGTCACAGCTGTGAGCATTGCCGAGAGGCTGCGGGCGCCACTCAGGCTAGTGAGGGCTTTGGCAGGCAAGGCCGTTACATCAGTAGTGGTGCCAGCCGTGCGCCACGTAAGCACATCACAGTGACTATTAAGAAAAGAGATGAGAAACCGGGGCACCCCTTACTTAGCCAGCTGCTCACCTCCAAAAAGAGGCCTGCTCGGTATAGGGCACACCTACTCCCGCCTATGATCACCCCTTCACCCAGCATGCAGAGAAAATTTGAAATTAAGAGGTCTGACAGGCCAGTCCAGGCTGTTTCTAAGGTGGGGGAGGAAGAGTTAAGAGGGACCACTGATCTTAGAAACCAGGGGGTTAGTCAGGCTGACTCAGAGTTCCTATTATCTCCTCTTGCCTTTGACCTAGAAAGCTGGGTCAGCCAGCCAGATCCAGGGCTAGATATGGGCTTTGGACTAGAGCTGCGTTGGCCAAACCAGGGGGGCTATGGGGAGGATGTTGACCATGATGATGATGATGATGGTGTTGATGATGATGTCACGGGCAGCCCCACAGCGGTGCTCTCACAGGGCCCACCAAGCCCACTCTTCCCAGATACTAGAATTGCAGAGCCCGCCCCTCCCTGCATCATACAAGGGCAAGGGCACCCACACAGACAGGCACTCAGCGAGCACCCCGACGACCAGTGCCACCCGTTGTTAGGTAATCATGACTGCATCCCCCCCACTGGCCTTATCTCTGCTCTCTCTTCTCCCTCTCCTGCTCTAACCACTTCCCAGTTTGACTTCACAACTAACCCCTATTCTAATTCGAATCTTAACAGTCATTCTGAGGGCTTAAACAAAAAAGTGACAACAAACAGCCTGCTAGCCAATGCTTTTCTGCTAGTCCAAGAGGTATTCTTTTTTAATTTCAATAGAAATTTTCAAAAACCAAAAAAAGAAGGGGTGGGAAAAGGGGGGAGCCTTGTCTTGCTACTGTCCGTCTTGTATTCATAAAGTCAACCCTTGAACCATCTTTGGCTGGTGGAGCTGAGTGTGCTGAATATGTTAGTCTCCGAGCCCGGGTGATGCTCTTTAGCGTCGTGCTACTAAAGCCACGTTCCCTTAGCTGGAGCACAAGTCGGCCAGAGCCTCGGGCAACTGCACAAGCTTCCTTGACTCTCCTTTCTTTCTTGTTTTCCCCCCTCTGCTGTTGGTGCATGCGATTATGACTTTATTGTCCATGGAGGGGCTCACCCACTGTCATGTGTCTTGTTTGTGGCATCGTCTCTTTATGTCTTTATTCCATTTCGATCTGTTTGTTGTCTTGAGCGGGGTATGTCTGTATCTAGACACCTTTGAAACCATCACTTCATCCAGCCTCACAGAGTGAACAGTCTATCCTAAGAGAATAAATTGTTAAAATGGGGTCAATTTAAAAAGATTTGTACACTAGTGTCCATAGAAAGACTTTCTAACCAGGGATGAGTGCTTTTGTAGTGATAATTGCATTTAATGAGATTAGGTGTTGCAGAATGTGGATCTGTTCTCTTCTGCAATGAGTGTTATACCTAGATCAATAATTATCCATGCTCCTTTGTGTTCTGCAGCCAAACCAACCACCTTGCCACTTCCTTTGACCCCAGAGTCTCCAAAGTAAGTGTGAGAAGTTTTTCCACATTCTTCTAGGCAAAAAGCAACAGCAAACTACAGAAAAAGCCACAAGCCAAAGAAAACAATATAGACTAGAATCCAACTTGAGGCATTTTTGTGACTCATTTCCATTTCTTAGATCATCTTTTAAATTCATCCCTTCACCTGAGAAGTAAAATGTTTCACTTTTTTTGTCTTCCAGTGACCACAAGGGATCACCGTTTGAGAACAAAACCATTGAACGCACATTAAGTGTGGAGATTGCTGGAACCCCAGGTAAGCACACTCGATTACTATTTAAAACATAAAAAGTGGAGATTCTCAGTTCTTTTCTGTATCTAGTAATGGATTAACGCCAACATGTTGATGGTTCCATCACAGGTCAAAGTTCAAGGTGAAGGCATAGGAGAACATTTTTATGTGCATAGTATTGATTAGGCTTTCCAATCTCCTCAGGGTTTATTAGCAAACCCCTCCCATTCTCCACCACCTTCCCCCTCCTTTTACTTAAGAGTTAATATGCTGTCCGTCTTCCTCTATCAGACCCTAATGCTCTCTGACTGACAGCTTACTTAGCCTACACATCATAGTAAAACTGAGATGGCAGCATTATTGTTTTAATTGGTTTTGTTGTGTAATTCAGTTTTGCTTGTATGATCTGTGCCTTCCTTTTTAAAGTCTTCAGACATGCAGGCAATTGCATCAGTAGCTCAGATGGGAGTAATTTTTCTGTTACGACTTATATGCAAAGGAAGCTATTTTGTAAATGGAGTCGGTGTGACGGTTTCACCATTATTGACATTGTCCTTTTGTGTTATGGACTTATGTGTTCATAAGTCATCTGCATCAGAAAAAAGCCAAAAGATAATTACAAGATGAAAATGAAGAGAACAGCAGAAAAACTGCAGTACTGAGGGTCATCTTTCTCTTATTCTCACCATGCAAATTCTATAAAAAAAAATGGTTGCCCTTTTGTCTTTTGCAATGATCATGTTTACATGGACACTAATAATATAATCTTAACATGATTAAGACAGATTAAGTCAGATGAATACACTACCATATAAAGAATTATCTTAACCTGAATAAGGTCATAGATGGAGTAAGCAATAATTAAATTACGCCATTGAGCTTTTCAGTCTTATTTGCATTATTGTGATCATGTATACACTTTACTATGACATCCTGTCAGAGTATTCACAGAATTTTGTGACATGCATCTCAGGACAGTAAAACTCCTTGAAGACACAAATCTTCCTTAAAAAAAAGTCCCACACACATGCACATAAAACATTTAGTCAGGGTTGGGAAAGATAACAGTTTGGCTAAAAATGAATGTGGTTAAACTGAATGCTGGCATCATGGCAACAGTAAATAGTGACTTGACACCATAAAATATGAAAAATGTCTGAGAGTCATTAATCAGACTTGTTTAAAATAAGGTCAATAGTCGGGTTATGACTGCCCATGTAAATGTCACTGTGTGAAGTTGCACTGGCCCTTTGGCCATTGATTTACCAGCAGGGGAAATGATCCCAAATGTATACACCTCATGACAGCTCCCTGCACATTTTACCACACTCTGTGGGGGATGGAAATTAGTGGTACATCAGACCCCAATAGAACTTCCTCTGTCCTTCGGACCTTGTTGAGGTGTTGTTTAACCCTTTGGTGTAGATAAGCTTTCAGGGTCAAAAGGGGATGCCTGGTGAGATCTAAGCACTGGGGCAATCAAGCACAGTTAATATTTCTTCCTGTTTTACTGCACGTGAGTAAGTTTATTGACCTGTGGCCAAATCTGAGTGTCCGTTCTGTTCCACCGCGTCCATTTTACAAGCACAGTTAAATAAAGCCCTTCACCTGACTTCACTGTCTTGCGCAAATTCCAGATTGAATATTAGCAGGAAAAGTCATTAGTCCGGAAAGCTGCAGGTTACTGAGCCCCTTTCTGGCATAGGGATTAGTTTTTCAGTCTTGTGCTGTATGAGACAGATGGATATACTGTAGCAGAGGTGAAAGCTTTTTGGTCCAGAGTTCACTGTCCTTTGCAGATTTAGAGTAACATTCCATTACAATAGAGATTATGATGTTGTAACTGATATCCGGATAGAGGTTAGCCAGGTTGGTGGCTCAACCCTTTACCTTCAGGCAGGTTGCTGATGGAACTTTCCATGAACTGTTGCCAAAAATAAATTATTTTATGCCTTTATGATGAGCTGTAAAGTAGTAGTAGTAGTAGTTACTCTAGATACAATCAATCATCAGTTAAGACCTGTACAATTTTTTACTGAGCTAAAAAATGTTCACGAATGTCAATTTTGGACGTGTCTCTTGACACTTCCCAGAGAGGTGTCGAGAACTACAACTGGCAGTGAAGCCCCCTGGGATTTGAATGTTCAGGGCCTAATCTCTGCCAGGCTAATAGATTTACCCTGAGCTGTCATGTTGTCTTTAATTACTGTATCTCATGACACTGGGGTGGTCTGTGTGTTGCTATTTGCATGGCTTACCGCCGGATCAACTCTGTAAGCCTGGAGCTGTTATTCGCTCCGAGGTCTCCTCGTAATTTACCGCTGGACGAGAAAAAATATTATAAAACCCTCCTCTTTCTTTCTGTCTTGCTCACTTGCTCCTTCGTCTTCTCTCCGGCGGCTACATGATTGGTGTTTGTCTGCTGATCATCCATCACCAGCAAGTTTGACTGAGAGGCACATATTTATCTAATTCTGATTTATTTCACCCCCATCGCTAATGGCTCCTAGTTTATGATGCCACGTGCATATTGTTTTGGACAGATGGTGCTTCATTGGTGAAACAGAAGTTCCTCAAGCATTCTGTAGCAGCCCCTCTCTCTTCTCCTTTTCGTAACTCATTTCATCAGCGTAATGTATGTGTCTATATCACTATCAGCAATGAGAGAATAAAGAGAGAGGGAAGAAAAGGGAGGAGAGGGGGGAGTCTTAGTCCTACTTACAGACAAATCCAGATAATAAGTAGGATGGTAAGTCATTGGATCAGGCATTACAAACACTGCAAATGGCTTCAGAAACTTGCATATTTATGTATAAGGCTCCTGCACCTCTTTACCAAGCTGTCTTTCCGGTGCATATGCGGGATTTGATACTAATAACTATCATTTGGTACAATTCACAAGCAAGGGAAGAAAGATGTGCATTATAAGAAAGGCAAACGAGAGCAGAGAGAAATGTTTCAAAGTGCCCGAGTTTGACTCCAGTGAGAGACTGTTAGTGACGAGTGTGTGTGTGAGCACATTTGTTCAGTGAGGAAGAGGAAAAGATGCCAGAAGATGGAAAGGGAGAAATAGAGATTGATCCAGGGACGATGGCAAACAGGAGTAGAGAAAAATGGAGAATACAAGACTAAAGGAGAGGGAAAGAGAGAATGAGAGTAATGGTGGCGGCTGTTTGTGTGAGTGCATTAACAATGCTATAAAGTGGGCTCATCTCAGGACTTCCCATATAACTGCCATCTGTCTGGTTATAAATCTGTAGGAGGTGGGGGAAGAGATGGGAGGGCATGAGCAGTAGGGACATGCCATCTGAGAAGAATGACAACCCATTTACCAGTAATCCCTGTGCTTCCATTACATAGAATACATACATCTCGCCATGGCAACATCACCAGGCACACCAACATGTACATTAAGAGCAGTGAGAGCATGTGTCAGTGACTGTTCTTTCTAAAAGATTGCTGTCCAATGCAGACAGATATATTATACATGTGCCATAATTATTTTAATCAGATTCATTACATTTGTCCTCTGCAGGCTTTTTTGTGTTATTTGTTTTTCACGAAAAGGTATTTTTCAAGGTCAGAGAGTAAGGGGATAGCAAGCCATCCGTATTACAGCACTACCATATTAAGTTACATCAAGCATTACATTAATCTGTCAAGATCGCAATAAAATAGAGATCAGGATTAGTCCAAGTGAAAGTGAATATTTTAATCAGGCATGTATCTGTCCACTGTCCATAAACTGATCTGGGAATTTATAGATCAGTAGTGGGAGGAGGGAATGAGGGATGTTTGGGGAGGTTTGAATTATGATTCCCATTTTATTGCCCCCATTCCCACCACCAATTTCTGTCTCTCCCTCTCCCTCTAGGTCTGACACCACCTACCACGCCCCCACACAAAGCCAGTCAAGAGAATCCTTTCAAAGCATCGCTCAAAACCAAGTTGTCTTCATGTTCCTCCTCGGCCTTGGCATGCAAAAGAGCCAGGCTGAACGAGTTGGGCCCCGGCGCTCTGGCCCCGGCCCCAGGTGCCTCAGGCGGGGGCCCCACCAGGAAGGGTCCCGAACAGACTGAGCTATATGCTCAGCTGAGCAAAGCGTCCACGGCCCTCCCTTACTCTGTCACCCAACAAACAGCGGGAGGCGGCCTTGAGGAGTATCGCAGCACTAGCAACAATAAACGCATGCTCCGTGGCTACAGTGACCATGACTATTGCCAGGCGTCAGCTAGCACAAAGAAGGATGGCGGTACAGCCGCTGTCACCATGACTACAGCAGTGGAAAAGACGGTCACATCAGGTGCCACTGCTACTCCCATGCCTGCTGCAGGCACAGTGGAGGACAGGCATGTCGAATGTAAGGACTCAGCCATGCCACTGTCCTCTTCTTCATCTTCATCTTCTTGTTCTCCATCATCAGCTTCATCTTTGGCTAAGCAGCAGAATTTTGCCTTTTTAGATGGAGAAGCAAACCGGGTCCAGGGGTTAGGAAAGCAGACCCTGACACAGACCACCCAGATCCCCTTACAGGAGGCCATTACTGAAAGGGACCAACAACACCCTTCTGCCCTCAGCCGGAAGCTCCTGTGTGACCAGGAGATCAGAGCAGAACTCAACAAGCACTTCGGCCACCCCTTAAAAGCATTGTACAGCCAAGATGGCCAACAAAGGGAACCAGGCAGCAAACCAAACAAGGCTGCAACCCCTCAGCACATTGAGGAGGGAGAGGGTGACCACTCTTCCCAGAGGCTGCCTGGATCAAGCTACCTGCACCCAGGGTTCCTGCCCCTCCATGATGAGCTAGAGCTGGGTGAGGGGCGCGAGAGTCGTTTCCTTTATCCATGGGAGGGCACCCCTCTGGACCTACTCTTTGACTGCCCCCCCTGCTCTCCCTCCTGTTCCCCACCATCCAGCTGCTCCCCTTCACGAGGCTCTGTCTCCCCACCTTCCTCCCTCCTCCTCTCGCCCAGCAGGCCTTTCTGCTGGACCAGCAGCAGGTCCCGTTCTCGTTCCCACTCTGGCTCCCGCAGTTCCTCTTCACACTACCGGAGGCGCTCCCTCTCCACCTCACCTGACAGACACCCCTCCTCCTGGTAAGTCATCTCACAGGCCCCCTCTCTCTCTCACACACACACATACTCCCACTCCCAATTGCTTTGGCTGAACCTTGGCTGCTCCCCACCCATGCAGTTTAAACAGGGCTTGGAGCTGGCAGGGGGTTGAGCTTAGGAGTGTAAAACAGGCCTGATCAGTTGTCAGAGCTGGTATCAGACAGGATAGACCCTGGAGACTCTTAGCATGGGTTCTTGACCTCCCGCTAGTCTATGCCTTTTGTGGAGACTAAATGCAGGATGGATTTTTCATGTCTTACACAGAGATTTAACAGGTGAGGTTGAATGGATTCTTACTAAATTGTCTGCAGTTGTTATACTAACCAAAGTCAGCCTGTTAAATAATTTCTCTGATCTGACAATGAAAAAAAATTGGTTGAATGGTGCAATCTCCTCCCAACACCCCCCAATGAAAAAAACAAGATGATGAAAGGTGCAAGATGCACTGGACTTTTGAACAGTCTTCATTTCTGGGCAGGGGAGGTTCATTTGACTGTCTTCCTAACATTCACTCCCCCCCTCACACCTCACTCACTCCCTCGCATGTTCCCATTTTTTTGTTTGATGCCGGCGCTATTGTTTTAAGCGGCAGCTGTTGTTTTTACTGAGTGGCAAACCCTCCTCTTTTACATCCCCAGAGATGAAAGCCAAATCCAGGCTGTGGGAATGTAGTCTCAAACCCCCTCTCAGAAGAGACTCCTATCATCATAGCTCTGTGCGAAAACTACATTTCCCATGCTTCCCTTTGATCACAGCCAAGGGGGTTTCGTTTGGGGTTTTTTTGGTAGGAGAACAGAAGCAAACCATAGTTACTGAGATGAGTGTGCATAGATTTAGTTTGTCAGTAGTAGTTCATTGAGTGCCTCAAAGTGAGAATCCACTGCAGTGACTCAGTTTGTTTGCCTAATTGCTTAAAGGTCAGTTTACTCCACAGAGCCAATAGAATCACTTTATTCTGTTCGGTGCCTTGTTCTTTGAGCTGCACCAACTTGTTCACACATTTATACAGTAATAGTCTCAAGGCATATGATCAGAATCTGACACTGACAAGCTTTCTAAAAATTCTGGGTAGGGATTTGAGTTTTTAGAGTGACAGAACAAGAAGCTTGTTATATTTTCATGCAAGGAAAGATAAATAGTTTCAGCAAAATAACTCTCAAAATCCCTCATCTGTGTTCCAAGTTTCACAGTGTAAGATCCTTGAACTTTACAAACTGGCATTCTTTTGCTTCACTGAGCTTTCCAGAATCTTTCTCTCTATAATTCAGGTCTTCCTTCCTCTGCAACACTTCAATATAGAGCTATATAGTGCAAGCCAGGCCACTTGGACCATTTTCTCATGCAACATAGATAGCAAGTTCATGTATGGTATATGCAAGCTCAGGTCTGTGAAAAACAAGATCTCCAGAAAATAATGTACACTTCCTGTGGCTATGGGTTAGTTTAGGCCAGAAGAATATTAGATTGCTTTCATCAGGAATTAACCTAGTTTCCAATATCGAAGTGGCTCTTGTGGAAAAAAAGTTAATTTGATTCCCAGAGCCAAGAACAAATTAACCAACCATAAGTTTGCTGAATACACTTAACTTCTGGAGCTTTTGTTTGTTTAATGTATGTAGTGTGTGTACATTTTTTGTAGATGTTGCTAAAAATAATATGCTATGGAATAATGTGCTATTTGTTTTTCTTTCAGGTCTCGTCACAGCACAGATTCGAGCACTTTTCGTTCCAGGACTCATAAGAGCCCCCACCCTCAGTCTCGATCCCCTCTCAGTCGCAGGCCAAGGTGATTATTTAAAGTGATTTATTTAAGCTCCATTTTGTTTGCGCTAGTAACCTTTTCAAGTTGCACACTGCATGTTGGGACAAATGTTTATTCTTAGTAACTGCCTGTCAAAAGACAACATGATGGTATGCAAGGACGGAGCATCATTGATGATTGCAGTAAAAGAAACTTTCCATGACATCACAGTTTGATTTCTGTGCAATTCTCTTTTTACATCAAAATAAACACCTTCTTTGTGGTCTTTCCCTTCCACACAGATGCAAAAGATTCAGGGCAAATCTGTTTAATTGATTATGTTTTATTGGACTAGTGACAGAAGAATGTCCCAATCCTTCTTCATTCTTGAGTTGAAGATTCCAGCTGTGTAATGATGCTTACTTAGTGCCTGTGTAGTTTTCCATGAGCCACTGCAGAGGGGACCGCTTCATATGCAGAGAAGTACTTGCACAGTACAGAGAGAGAAAAGGAGACTGACACCAACCCTGGCGCGCTGAGCTGATTTGGCACCCACGTGCCTAATGACACCCGACAAGCCCAAGTCGCTCATCAGACGGAAACTTAACGGACACGTCTTGTGCTAGTCTGGGGTGGGGGAGAAAGTTGCACTTTCCTTCTTGATGAAGCCCTAACTAAGCAGAAAGTAATGACATGTGAAGTTGTGCTGACAGTTGCAGCTGCCTGGCTCCCCGACCGCGCTGCTCGCCGGCACTCCCGCGGGCCTATCCCACGGGCTCCGTAATCATAGCTGTGGCGAAGAGATATCTTATTAACATGTCCATTTCCCTTCCTTTGCAACCCCCTTCTCAACCGTCGATGATGAGAAAACTGAGGACTATTCCTCAGTGAATACTGCAGAGACACCGATGAGACAGGTGATTTTAGAGGACAAGTGATGTCACACATATGCTCTCCTCCACAGGTATGACAGCTATGAGGAGTACCAGCACGAAAGGCTGAAGAGGGAGGAGTACCGCCGGGACTATGAGAAGCGGGAGTTCGAAAGGGCCGAGCAGAGGGAGAGGCAAAAGCAAAAAGCAATAGTGAGTCATAACTTCTTCATCTCATTTCTTCTGTCATTTTCTTTCTTTTTTTTTGCGCCCCACGCTTGACTTTGCGTCTTTTCTACAGACACTGATAAAAGACCACATGCAATAGCTACTGTGGCACATGTGCGAAGCCCTGCAAATGCACATAAGCCTCTCTCACACACAAATACACACACACAGACACATTACTTGGTATTGAGACAGCCTCTAGCCCAAGTGCCATGTGCCACAGTGTCTCCACTGAAAGAATACATACAAAGTGAGTTCCTGAATGATTCAGGCGACAGGCCCTTCCTCTTTATCTCCGGGTTGTGTATTTTTAACGCCTCTGTCGTCTGGAAACAGTGTCGACTCTCATTAATCACACCACAGGGGTAAAATGTTAAAATAGTGGAAAACAGAAACTAGGAGAGCAAGACGGAGAGAGGACAAAAAAAGGAAACGGACAGTGATTCTCTCAAGCTCTTTTTCTTTATCAATTTCAGAATTCTGCCTGATGCAGTGAATATCGCATTTCTCCCATATCTCTGGTCTCCTTGTCTCAGTGTGAAATGACTCAGGTTTCCAGCGGGGTAGCACTACTACCACCCGTTGATAAAGCACACATTAAATGATGCAGTAATGCAAACGTGGCTTGGCATGCATATATTTTCAGAGAGTGGAGAGACAAACAATTACGGGCAGTGAAGCTCGAGCTGTCAGACAAGGTTTGGGGAGGCCAGAGATGTGAAAGCTTCTCTTTCTGTCTCTCTGTCTCTCTCACTATGTTTTTGCCTCGTTCTCTCACTCACTCACTCACCCACACACACAGGCAGCCCTCAGGGTGCCATCAAGAAAAGACTGCCTATTTATCAGTTGTCAGCAACTAAACCCCTAATTCAGCAAATACTTTTTTGTCTCAAACAGTATGTAAGCATTACATAGAAGGAAAAGCATTAAAAAACGTCATCTGTAGTTAATTTGTATGTGTCCCAGCTTCTCTATGGAAGTCTAACGGGGCAAAGGTGAACTTTGAGTTTAGCACCAGGCAACTGATTTACATATATGTTACTACTACCCTCAAGACAGCATTCAAAATTCCAATGGGCCTCGATGGCCCAGTAATGGCAAGTAAATGAAAGGATAAATAAATAATACTAGTGATACACTACAGCCGCAGGCTTGTGCTGTATTATATGATTAGCAGATGCAATTAAACTACTCAAAAGCTATAATTGTAGCCTGGTGCATTGTGTTCCTAAATTATTCTGCCATGACCCTTTTGTCCTCTAAGGTTCAAGGAAATCTATGTTTTTTGCCCTGTGGCTCACTGCTGCTGCTCTTGCTGCTCCACCTCTTGTATATGAATATATTTAGAACATTAGCAGACCTCTCCGTTAGCAACCCTGCCTGTTTGACTGTGTATTGTAAGTGGAACTTTGAGGGAAAGGAGGGAGGAGAGAGAAAGAGAGAGAAGCTTTTCTGATATATAGCACCTCAGAGTTTTATTTTTAGACTTCAAGAAAGAAGAAGCAGCCCCAAACTCAAGGCATGGCATCATTTGATAAAAATCACTCTCCTTCTGGTTGATGAGTTGCAGAGAGAAAGAGGAATTGTGGTGCCAAGGCAGATTGAAGGCACTTCCAAACTGCAACTCTATCAGATAAGAGGAAGCCAGCTGAACCAATCACAGAGGAACACAACAGACAGCTAGGGAAAGAGGGACAAAAAACAGGGGCACAAAGTCAGACACAGTATCCACAGGAGTGATCAAGACCAATTCATTAGGGCTCTGTGAAGAAAGAGCGGGGAAAAGGAAAAACAGACCCCCCCTTTTAATCTCCTTCCTCTGCTCTCTCCGTCTTTCCTCTTAACGAGTAGGAGGAGAGACGGGTGGTGTACGTGGGGCGACTGAGGTCCGACTGCACCCGGACAGAGTTGAAGCGCCGCTTTGAAGTCTTTGGCGAAATTGAAGAATGTGCAGTGAACTTGAGGGACGATGGGTAAGGCCCCTGGACTTTCTGTTCATGCATGTGTGTGCATCTATATGGCAGCTGTAGAGGGATGGGAACCATTTTAATCAGTTTTTCCTCTGGATTTGATGTGGTAGACAAGTCTTCTCCTGTACCTCTGGATCTTTAAGCAAAGGCAATTGTTTAAAGTGTAAGACAAAGACAGAGCCTTTGCAGTCTCAGAGCATCTCCTGGTCCATCTATTTCAAGCCCCACTGTTATTGATTCTCTTTTGCATATAAATAGCATGATCTTCATCTAGGACAAGGCCCCCTATTCAGTTATTGTTGCCCCACACCATCACTCTGACGTATATTTTTCTATTCTTGACCAGGGACAATTTTGGCTTCATCACATACCGTTACACTTGTGACGCCTTTGCCGCCCTTGAGAACGGACACACCTTACGCAGGTCAAACGAGCCTCAGTTCGAGCTGTGCTTCGGTGGACAAAAGCAGTTCTACAAATCACATTACACAGACTTGGGTAAGTGCAGCTTTGTTGTTCTCTCCATCAGCCGCCTGCAGTCATGCAGTATATTTGCGTGGCTGGAAAGGACTGACAGTTAAAAGAGGAAAAGGGGAAAAAGGAGGGGGGTAATAATACAGCTTGAGTGATGCTTCCAGATCAAAAGAGACCCGGCTCAGTGCTGGTAACTACTCCTACAGCCCTGAATGTGTCCACCAGGCATTTGTGGCTCAAAAGGGCAAACAGAGTTCAGAGGTCAGTCTATGAACATGCTGACAATAGAGCTCCATTTCTTCCCTGCTAATAGCTCTAGCATCTCCAGGAAAACAAGACAGACTCCATTACTCACATGGACATAGGAAGCTTGTTTCCACTTTCTTGATTTGAAAAGCAAGGTGATAGCGATATCACTTAAAAGCGTTAGTGCAGCCGTACCCAAGGTGTGTATTCATATGCTCTTTGTTGGATATATATATATATATATATATATATATATATATGTGTGTGTGTGTTTGGGTGTGGGAATCATTTTAAGCACATATATAGGAGGGAGGAGTAGAGATGAAATTACAAAGAGAAAGACGTGGTAGAGGACCAAGAGGAGATGAGGTGAAGAAGGTGGGAGCAAGGTTAAGTCCCAGCAACCTCCCTCAACCCTCCAGAGTTTAGGTTCCATCTGTTGCCAGCTGCAGCGCTGAAACGAGGCAGAGCTTCGATGTGGCAAACAGCGGCCGGTCATTAGCATAGGGGGATGTGCTACTCTAGGAGCAAACCTCCTTATGCCTACTTATGCATTCCTACTGCCTTTGTTAGAGGTCTGGGGGTTGTAGCAGACTGTACAGTGTAGCCGAATGCATGTAATCTAAGTGGTTCCTCAGAGTAAAGGTGCATATATGTAGCTTCTATATTGGTGTGACGCATGAGTTTGAGACGAGTTGAGGGTTGGATGATGCATTTGATAAATAATGCAAGGTAACAATGAAATCAAGGCTTTTTCTATCTGGCAGGATGCCCCAATTTTGACATGCAAAATTTAAAAAAGGTACATTCTTCCCTTCTGTTAGCAGCACAATAATAAAGGTGGTGGTGATTGAGCAGCTACATTCAAACATGGGGGACAAATGCTCCATTATGTTAAGTGTTGCACAGCCACAAAAGATCATATTTTGCATTTAATGATGACATATAAGATAGGTATTGACTGTTGCGCCTGCAGCCCGTTTTTCTTTGACATTTATTTACCAGCAATATGTGAGGTCAGGAATGCATAATGCACCGCTACAGGGTCAATGGGTCATTTGAGAGAAAAAGAGCACTTTCGTCAATAAATGAAGCAGTTGGTATACATTTTCAAAGCGCACACTTGAAGTCATCAGCTTTTTAAAAGAGGACATGATGAGAAATTGACAGACAAACAGTTGTTAATCCTAAAGCCTTGAGGATAGACATTATGCTGAGATTGACTAATCAGTCTACTGAAATGGAAAGGCCTTCATTCGACGCCTCTTTGTCAGGACCAGGCTATTTTGGTCGTTCCCATACTGATGGCACCGGATAAAGAGATTGAGAGGAAGGGAGATTCTTATAATAGTGTGGTATCCAAACCTCTCCCTGTCTTCTCAATCTTGTTGGCTCTTGCTTCTCTTTTTTTTGTTTTCGGAGACACTGTCCATTATTTTTACGTAGAGCACCATGGTGTTTTTCATCCCTCAAGGTGCGCAATGTGACACAATCCAGCCCTCGGCCATTGCATTAGATCACGACTGGCATCTCCTAGCCGCCATGGTCATTCCCATTTCTCAAAGCTCTTGGAGTGTGCTGCTGGGCCCTTTGGGGGTCCCATTTGTGAAGCTGTCTGTTGGCAGAGATAAAATACTCTTTATGTTTTATCAGGTTGATCAGGAGAAATAGGACACATGAGAGACGGGGAGACAGAAGGATACGCTTTCACGTCTGTGGCTGCTTTGTAAAAAATAAAAAAAAAAAACCTTCTGTCAACCCTCAATGTCTGAATTTGTTGGTAGTAGTTAATTGGTTGCTATCTAAACAATTTATTGTTCTTTGTGCAAAAGTCTGGCCCAAGACAGTCTGGCTCTTTGTACAATGTCCTACGCACTCAAACAGTTGACAGGGAACAAATCATTTTCAGGAAGATGCAGTTCTCCACACACAGCAAACCTCAAGAAATAGTATAAAAATTTGAGAAATTTGCATGTATGTGGATAAAAAGATTGTCACTGGTTTCATATAAGGTCTTTTGGCAGAGGTTAGATGGTGTAGTAATGTGTTATTAGCCTCCTCATCTCACTCTCAGCAAGAAAGCAAATTAATGTCAAACTCTTCCTTTAATAGCTTCCTTAACACACCTGACCGAGCAAGAGTGATGGAAAAAGTACTGAGATCTTTTTCTTGAGTTAAAGTAGTAATACCACAAAATAAAACACGTCATTAGGCTACAAGTCCTGCATTCAAATATTACTTAAGTACCTGTATAAAAGTCTTACTTGTGAAATGTATATATATTGTGTGTATATATTTACATATGTTTTATAATTTATTACTTATGTTTTGTTCTCCTTAAATATTTAGTTGTGACTTTTTTGACACTAATCACCAGGAAAAAACTACAATTTAATGTCAAGATGAAAATTTACAAATACAAAAAATAAATAATATCATCTGTTTTACATGTGAAATATTGATCTGGAAAGTAACTAAATGAAAATATAGTATGAAATAAATGTAGTGGAGCAAAAGGTACAATAGTTACCTGAAATATAGGATAAATATCAAAGTAATGTCCAGGTTCCTAAAAACTGTGCTTAGTACAGGAATAAACCACTGCTGAGAAATACCTTTGAAAAGGCAGAACATTCTCTGAGCTCTGACAGTATGTTTTCTGAGGATACTGAGGTGAACATCTCCTTTTTATGAGCATTTTCAAAGAAATCATGCTTTGCAAAACTCTGACTACAATCCAACTTGCCCCCCTTTCAGACTCCCATTCTGACGACTTCGATCCAGCTTCCACAAAAAGCAAGTATGACTCCATGGATTTTGACAGCTTGCTGAGGGAGGCCCAGCGCAGCCTGAGAAGGTAACCAGTTCAGTGGCACCTGTGGTCTGTCACAAAGAGGGACTTCTTATACCTCACTGTTGTTTCTCGCTCTTTGACGGCGAGACTACAAGAAGTTTTACACTCTGTCATAGAGTATATAAGAATAAGTCTATAGACCTATATCAATATAAATGAATATATCAAAAATAAAGTTTACATGAACATAGCTGCTGAAGAGCTGGGAAGAGACATTGCATTCTGGAAAAGCCAGTGAACCCTCAAAACCTGTTGCACAGGTTTGGTGCACTCTACTGCTGTACAACCATCAGTGTATGAAGAAGAAAAAAAAACTCTTTTCATGATTTCTTTTTCTCCAAGCACTACAATACCCACAATTCTTTGGGGGTGAAAACATGCAGCTTGTTCAGCCAGATTTGTTTTCTTTTGCTGTTGATTTTTTTTCTTCTTCTTTCTTTTGAATCTGGTGTTTGGATCTGGTGTTACATTACAAACAAGAGTATAGGGAATTGTATCTTGGAGGTAAAATTCTCAAGGTAACATTGTTGTCTACATTTTAAAGAGAAATGTAGCTGTGTATTTACAAATACTATAAAAAGGAATATTTTTATTTTATGTACATATCGGATAAAGTTCTTTATTTGTTACAGCTATGCACTGTAAAACGCAGCCTTTTTTTAAAATGAGGAGAAAATTTCTTAATTCAGAATGTCGATCTGTAGTAATTACAATACTTTAAAACATATTGTACACCTACATGATGTTTAGAAGACATGCTATGATTGTAAAAAAAGAAAATGAAAAGAAATATGTGTCCGAAATGCTCATTTTGAGGGAGCATGTGAACAAACGTCCTTTTTTAAGTTATTTTGTTGGGGAAAAAAACTGTCAACCATGTATAGTTTTCTCTGTTTATAAAGTTTCTCAATCAGTGTTTTTGCTTATACAACCAGTGTAAAATGCATTTTTAACGTGTTTTTCATGATTGTAAAAAAGTACCCCATTTTTTTATTAATGATTTCTGAAGCAATCAGTATATAAATACAACACGGTTTGATTTTATTGCTTTGTATGGTTCTGATTACCTTCAGTGAGAGATAATGATGCATTCAAATCTTTTAAATCAGTACAAACACATATTTATCTATTTATTTTAATATTTGAATCAAATATTTATGAGCTCCATTTTACATGGCGTACCTCATGAATTGTATTTGCTATTTATGTTGTTCGATTTTTGCTATTTAACTTACAATCACTAGACAGGGTGTACAATAAATGGTTTGGTGGGGATAATATTACCTTCTATGCCTTTCCGAAACAATCAGAACATTCAGCTAATCACTCCAGCAGTCGGCCCCCTCTTCAGATGTGCCGCTCATCATTTTACTGATTTCTGTCTCCACTATCAGTCAGATCTACAGCACGTAGCTGTTTTTTTTTTCTTTTCTTTTTTCACACAAAAGCAGAACATGAAGCAATAAAATGATTTTGCAGGAATTTTCTTGTACCACTGTAAACACTTGTGTCATCGCTCCACTCACGCTTGATTATGTGAATGCCAAACAAAAGTTTACAATTTCCTTTCCTGAATTTTTTAAAGATCTTGTATTTGATGTACAAAATATATATATACAATGATGATACTACTAATATTCTTCACAATAATTACAAGATGATTAATAATAATAACAATGATAATATAAATGAAAGAAAAAACTATATAAAAAGCAATAAATTATTTTTCAGAGTTGTATTTTAGCTCCTATTGTTGTGTGATTTTTGGACTTGACCCATTACCCAGTCGCTGGTAGCTAGGAAGACCCCATTCCAGTATCTTGGCATTTCATCACCATGACATTACCCTGTGTGGTAAATACTTGAATGTCCCCTCTCCCACCTGCTCTTCCCTTTAAGATGTAATTGAGTCTATGTAATTGTAATGCACGCATTACCTTGTGACATCTGTGCAAACGTGACTGACTCTTTAACTTCACCCTGTGTGTAAAATGTGTCGAGTTGAAACTGTTTGTTGTGTAGTGCATGGCTATTACAGGATGGCAGCCAGTACAGTATATACCACTTTGGATATCTGCCCCTCACCTGTCTTAACTGGCAGATTTTAAATGACATTCTATAAGCCTAGAGAAAACTACTCAACAATGTATCGCATGCCGCACCACTTTCCATCACCGCCCATCCCCCCCAACACCGACTCACAGTCCAGATATCACAGTGCCGTCGACATGACATAAAAGGTAACCTTGCGGTTTCTGGTTCAATTAATATCCCATTTCTAGCGCAAGCCAAGTAATGAGAGAACCAGCTTCCATCACAGGAAGGAGAAATCTTTTGTATGAAAGCTTTGCTGATCACAGACTTTCTTTCATCGAGTTTGACTGTGGAGACAAGAAACGGCTAATTTTCATGATGCAAAGAGACAAAAATTGGTCGAGGGAAGGATTAAAAAAAAAACCCTTTACCTGTGTTTTATGACATTCTTTTACTTTTTTGCTGTCTGTATAGCGTTTGGGTAATGGTGTCGTGTCCCATTTGATAGATGTGGCTTTAATCATTGTAATAAAAAAATGCTTTGTAAATTGCCTAGAGTAGCAATATATTATAACACCTTATGGTTCAAATTTCAACTGTGGCGGACTTTTTAATAATGTGACCTATTGAGGACTTTGCCACTGCTTAAACGTTTGTTGGGTAATCATGTTTCTTTTGGAAGGACAATATGTGTATGAGTATAATGTATGTATGTGTGTGTGATTTTGGGAAAATGTGTGCGTGTGTGTGTTGGCGGGGAGGGGGGATTGCTGTGGGTTGTTACCTGTTTGTGTCCTATCCACGTTGCCTTCTGCCAAGTCCTTACCAATGCCTTTGTGGTTCTACCTATTGTACGACTTTCTTGTGAATTTTATTTTTTATGTGCAATTCTCATCAGCCTCACCATGCCAATAAAGGGAAATGTGTTTGAAAAAAAAGAGAAGATCTTACTTTCTTTTAGTGGCATCCCTATTATCTTCTCTCCCCTGTGATGAATCATCAAACACTGTTGTACCACTTTCAGTCAGAGCTGTGGAGTGATTAGGATTTGTGCTTTCTCTGATTACCATCAAGGAGACATGCTTGAAGTTTTTAAATGGTAGATTTGGAAAAAAAAAGTATATATATGAAAAGATGTTGTAAATGTAGTTGCACAATAAAATCATCATCCCTCCCTCCAGTGCTGATATATCAAAGTGTTGAATGAAAGCTGACTGACGCAGGAGAAATGACACAAGCCCATCCTCAGCACATCTGTCTCTCTCTGAGGTTTCCTCACTAATAAAGAAAGTCTGCTTAATTCAGAGCAACTTCTCTCTTTGATATTCATATCACCTGGGAGAGAACACTGTAGTCTTTGTCTGTGTCCACAACTTGACTCCATACCATGAGTCTGCAAGTTAATTAAAAAGTTCAGGGGGGGGGGGACAATTTCATTAACACAATGGAGAGCTAGTGAGTTGAAGGTGTGCTTGATATTCAATGGGGCTTCATTATGACTATAACAACCCCCCATCCTCTTTTTCTTAACACAGACACATCTTTGCCTAGGAGCTGGGATCACACCATGAGCTTCCACCATGTCTTTTTTTTATACTGGTGCAAAGAGAAATATGGGAAGAATGTGCATTAAACTTTAAGGTTGGGGGTCTGATTGTGTTTTTTATTAAGGCAGCTTTTTAGCCCCGGAGAAGAGAGTGGCTGGCTTTCATTTCGGCTTGGCTGCCGCATTACAGCGGGAGGCCTCCTTCTGCTTGCCCTTTCCTCAGAATGAAACTGTCCCTGGAAATCTCTCTGCTCCCTGTCGGCTCTCCCTCCCCACCCCACCTCTCTCTTTCCATCACGATAGGATGGCTTCTTCTTTTTTTTATCTGTTATGTGTCTTTTTTTATTATTAACCAGTAGATAAGCAGCTATCTCTACTCCAGTTGGAAGTAAGTGGTAGCCTTGGAGATAATGGGGTTTGATGGGGCGGGGCTCTCCGTGGGACAAACACTGTGATGTTGCCGCTGAGTTGTGTAGCTCCTTATTTTATTTGGCATCTATCTGAGGTTGCTGTGTCGGATGCTGTTAAAATCCAGGAAATGGCACAGGCTATTCAGCCTTTGTTTCCAGCAATGTGACACAAATGTGTAAATGGTTTGTGTTATGTGAGTTTTCGGTGGCCAGGCAATGTAGAGCAACTTGAAACTGAAAACCTTGTACAATTTCGGTGGCTCTTTTGTGAAAGCATCATCCATTTCTCTCATGTTCCTGTGTCTCTCAGTATCATGTAAGCAGGTCAGGGTATTTGGAAAAGCGTTCTTCGATAATAAGATTAGACTACCTGAGACTAGTTAATTAAAGCCTGTGGGGTGGAACATGAGCAATTCTACTGGTAATTTACTATCAAGAACCCTTTTTTTTAATTCTCAGACTAGCGCAAGATATATCAAGAGGACAAATTTCCCTTCTGTATCAATAAAGAACAACTGACATTGAAGCAACATTTATTTCAGATTCACACTGATTGACTGACTGACACTGATTCTCTCTGACTAAAAGGCTGGGAGAGAATTAAAAACAAGATTGTAATGTGCCAAAGACGTCGGATTAGGGAGCTGTTGGCGATGACAAAATAACATCAAAGAAACTATGCTAAGATGTGATGCTGTGTCGCAGGGGTCTCGTCTCCCTTCAAGGTTTCTCTTTGCTCAATCCCCTGAACTCCTCTACTCCATGCCTCTCTCTTGCTGTTGTTCCCTCTGTCCCTCTTGTCCCTTTTTATTTTAAGAGGATTTCATATAAGCTGAGTGTAATACTAATAAGTTACCAGGCAGAACTCAACGCTCCTGTGGTGCTCTACTGAAGCAAAAACAACCAGACTGTCCATGAAACTGGAGGAAGAAGCTAAATCTGAAACATCATGATATCATGACTGCCATCACAGGAGTAATGGAATACAAGTCAGGCATTACATTTTTTTAAGTATATATATATATATATATATATATATATATATATATATATATATATATATATATATATATATATATATGCCTTTATTAGACAGCACACAGTAAAGAGAGGCAGGAGGGGGGGAGGCAGAGACAGGGAATAACATGCAGGAGAGGACTGCCAGATGCAGGATTTGAACCAGGCCACCTGCAGTGAGGACTGTAGCCTCTTTATATAAAGCGTAAGGTGGTACGTATTTTAAAAGAAATTACATATTTTAAAAGAGTAACTGATTCTGAATAGAGTTAAGGCCTTTAAAAATAGATTACCTTAGGCTTACTTCTTTTATTTGCTCTGGAATTTATGAGGCATGCATTTCCCATAATACAAATACTTATAGCTAATTAACATTAGTGATACAGTGATTATGGTATTTATCCAGTCCGGTACACTATTTGTTTTTCCCAAAAACATTTGAGTTGAAAAATAGGCCATGCAGTATCAGAATACTGATTCATATATGATCAGCACTGCATGGTTTGATCTGAGTTTCATTTGAAGTCAGTTTTATTTACACCAAACTCCATTTTTTAAAAAAAGGAGCATTTAATTGGTGATTGGTGGATCACTTGTTATTTATTTAAATAAGTTCACATTTATCAACAAATTAGGTGTCAAATCAAACAGTGGCATCTAAATTTTATTTTTAAAATTTCTTCTCACAACAAGGCTTTTTCTTTTTTTATATTTTGAAGTACTACAAAAGTAGTAGCACCAAAGTAATCCAAATGTTTAATCCAAATAAAATGTAATTTTTAAAATATGTTAATTAATTTGAGCAATTTATTGGAATTTTAGAACATTTCAAGCATCTGAAGTATATTCATGTTTGGAATAAGTGGCGTTGTGTTGGCTCCTAGAAAGCCCAGAACAGTCAATGTTCATGGAACTCATTTTATTACAGTGAATGATGAGATGAAGCAGCACTTGGGTACATCTGGGACTGGGAGGAGGTTTCCTTCACCTGCGGTCAGCTGCTGCCATTATTCTTTTCTTTCTTGTTTGGCAGATGGGCGTTCCCCCCTGTGGATTCACTCCATTACATTTTTTTTTTTTTTTTAAACTTCATTTTGCATTTTTATGTTGTGGTTGGGTTCAGGGGCCCTGGTCATAGCTGTCATATATTTTTATTAAGTTCAAGCTTCTCCTTTTTTGTTCTACTATATTTTATACACACATTGTTCACTGTCATGCCATGTGCAACTTTTAGACTATACTCCTAGTTTGGATGAACTTGAGTAATGAGTGTTAGGACACTTTGATTTAGGGCAGAACCTGAAAGATACTGCTGTTGTGACTTCGGTGCAATAAGAAACTGAACTGAAAAAGTCAAAACTGGACATATCTGTGACTTATCTTGTGCAGATTTCTAGTCCAGTTTTCAGTTCAGTGCATTATTTGTCAATGCACAGTGCCCAGTGAGATTAAGTGTCGCAAGCAAATCATGCACACATACAGATAAATGGATAGACTACATGAATAAGTATAAACAAACAAGACAAATATAAAGGTTAATAAAAGAAACAGTCTCTTCAGTGTGTATCACATGTCATATATTGGATTATTATACATACTCTGCTGCAATGTTTGGACTTTGTACTAAGAATTAAGTTCTTTAATGGCACTTGGAGAGAAACGTTTCTGTAATCTGGAAGTGCATGTTTTAAAGATCTGTAGTGTCTCCCACACAGCAGCAGAGTGAAGAGGTGGTTAGATGATCTGATGATGTTTTTGTCTCAGACAATGTGTTGTTGCCAATGAGATGTTTTGTGGACTTTTCATCTGTGTTGGCACAAACATCATATATTATAGTCACTATTTCTTTGATTATTGTTATTATCTCAATCTAATTAAACTATTTTATACTGTGTTCTTGCACAGCTAAAATCCTGTCTACAGCCCCAGGCCTATGGTGTTATGTGGCAGTGGTTACATGACCTGATGGCCTTCATTTGATCATAGGACATAATAAACATTTCCTCCGACGGTTTCTGGACACATCATGAATGAAATTGTGTATTTTGTTGCTATCATCTCTGAAAGTGGTCTTTGATGAATCAGAACAGAATGTTGACTAGATGGCATCGCTTGGCATCCACTTATTGAAATGCTTCTTTGTTAGCGCATTTTTTCTCCCCCTACAAGCCTTCTATCGTATGCTACCTTATGGGGGAAGATAATGACAGTGCTATTAAAATCACAATCTCCCTATCCGGCATTCTAGTTTCAGCAGTTTCTGCTGTTAAAGAGTAATGAGGAACAGAAGGACAGTATTCTCCCCCCCAAACTATCAACTTTGGGGACTGAATGTATTCTTCGCTAGATAATTAATGGCCACAGACAAATGGTGGTTGATTGAGCGACTCATCCCTCTATTTTCAATCACCATCTGCTGTGTGTTGCCGGCAAAAAACGATGTTAATTACCTCGAGTGTGCCCAAGACGTGGCGTATTAATTAGAACAACAAAAAAGGGAAACCTAAAAGATTCCAGTGTTTTAGTGTCTGTAATGGTGCATGCACGCGTGTGTGTGTTCATACAGATTTTGTTGATGGATTAGCAGAGGGATTGGATCCGGAGGGCAATCATTTAGTAATTTGGCCTTTTGATCATCTACTAACTGATCAGTGTCACCTTTACACACTTCGGTTTACCTGCTTCCTGCGCCTCGAGGGCACGGTGGGCCTTTAAGAATGCTGGGGCTGGCAACTCTCTGCCACACAGAAGGGACATCAGCAGAAAGATAACCACAGGGACAGCCAGGTGACAGAGAGCATTATGGCTCCGGATGCAGACAGCCGGGCTTTTTTCTGTATGTGTACCACCTGAGTGAAAAAGAAAGCATGAGAGAGGGAAAGAAATGAAGCGGGACTGACTCGACATGACAAGGCTACGATAGCGCTCTTTTGGCCGAAAGATGTGATGGCGCCCTGCAGACACCTCGCTCCCAGACTCGGGGTGTGCAGGTGGCAAGTGTGGATCCTGATAGGCCCAGTGTCACGGTGCCGTCGCTAACGAGACGATGTAGACATCTACATGTAAATGTGGCAACGTGAGCAGCATATCATTGCTAATTATTTGGCAATCATCGAGTAGCATCAATAACAATTAGCATAATTACCATGTCTTCAGTGCTTAATGACTTCATTCAAAATACTGACAAATCAAATATGCTTATTTCCTTCATACAAATAGGTCATTTGCAGTCTGTTAAAGAATAAGAACATCAAGTACTGAACATAAAAAAGTAGCATGAGACCTGAATTACAAAATGACATCATTACACTTTGAAGTAAACAGCACAGACCTCATTTATCAACTGCACAAACATATAGTTCTGTGCTGAGAGTCAAACTGAATCACAGTGCAGTCAAAAACAATGTCAATTTGTTTGTGTGCTGTTAATAGTTTAGTTATAAGAACGAAGAACAAGGAAAACAGAAATGCTTCTTTTTGGGGCTGTATCGGAGGCTTGTTTGATTGACAAACACTGCACTGATTTTGATTGACTGTTGTTACACCATATAGAATAGAAAATAAGCAACAACAACAACAAAAACAGACATAGCAGGGTCCCTGAAGACCAAAGACCCAACCAGCATCTAACCCCACTGAAGTGATCTTTTCAAGCATCTTTACTGCTGTTTCATGTGCTGTAGCTGAGCAGCCACTTCGCTATGTGGCCTATTCACTGACAATTATGTTTGTTTGGTGGCTGGGACAAAATGTATGTACATGTCTCCAAGTTATATAAGAAGGAGACTTTAGAAAGCTACTGTGTATTGTTCAGAGTCTGCGGCTATTGTATTGTATAGCAGGATGCTATCAGGCTCAGTGTGACTGTCTGCTCTGCCTATAATGCAAGATTTGATTTGCTGTGTCAAATAAGTTCTCCAACTTCCACAAGAGGATGATGGAAAGTTATTGTTGGCTTCGACCAACAAGGGATCTTCAGATGATTGTTTGCAGGAGGAAGGATTACTCTGGACAAGCAATATGCTGTTCAACGTCCTTTACTGTGGACGCAAAATTTGTACAGTAAAACACTTTAACTTCAGGGCAGAAGAACTTTTCAAATCCACACTAGAGCCAGCAAGCATTGACAACTACTGAGCATGCAACACATGCAACATGGAAGTGGGAACTAAACCTTCATAGTTCCTGTATCAAGATAACATGAGAATTATCATTTATACTGTAATTATCTCCTGGGAACCATCCATTTATTTGTTCGTGCATGCTTTATGAAAGCCCAGAGCTGTTTATTGGGCACTAGGAATGTCTGTCAAATGCATCTGTACATAGCTTAAAGCCAATCATATTAAACATACCCAATGATGTACCCAATACCCAATGACGATGAAATAATTTAGTGAAATGAAGTTTAGCGGTTTCTATATTATTGCTTTAGTGAGCTGAGCTGCCTACATGCAGTAAGATTCTCTCTTCTTACATAGTTTCATTTCAACCAGTTTTAGATGCCAGAAGACATCAAATTCTACCATATTTCACAACAAGAAAATATAAAGAAAGGTTTTGGTCCTTAAACATATGACAGAATTGGTTTTATTAGTAGTAGCTGAATAGTTTTTATTATTGTTATTCTGAAGCTGAATTTCTGCAGTGGGTCCATTTGTTGTTTTTTTCTATGGGTCACCTGTGCTAAATACTAGATCAACACTGTGATACTGGCTGATCATCACTCTGGAGGCTCTGATTGAGCTTAATCTTCAAGCTGTGCAATTTTCCTGATCTTCTGTATGAGAACCCCCAGTATCGGCCCCCTGTTACCTCTGGTCCACCCTCACATTCATCGTCAGACCTGAGAAATACGTCTATTCACCAAATCTCTGGGCTCCCTATCATTCGGCCATAAGCATCTCTACATCTCTGGACCCTTCCCCCCACTGAACTGAGGTGTTGATAGCTTCAGTCAAACATTGAACCTCCACACCTGGCTGCACTCGACCTGTGTAGCCCTGAAAATAGCATTTGTTGACAATCGTAATCTGTTCTGGAATCGCCCTGCCTTCTTTTCATCGGAGTGGTATCTACCCCAATGGCCTGGGGTCATGTATTTTAAATGATAATTTGTTTCACACAATCCAAAACTGCCCTGCTGACTGACTGTCAGCCAGTATATGCCCACTACCTGTCACTACGAGTCTCCCCCAGGAACTTTAAACTGGTTCAATATGGCTCTGGCCCAGTTTATAGCCATGGCCATACATTAGATATGGTGTTAAGACTTATTTTAACTTTGGTAATATATATAACATGGATCTCTCCATTTCTGACCACCAGTGTTTTCTGTTTGAAATGCTGTTGCTGGCATCATCATCAAAGGCATGTACTAAAAATGCACCACTCAGTTTGGGAAGCTGATGAATTCTGTTTCCTTTTTTTGACAAGGTAAAACTAACAAATTATATTTGTATGACTATACTGGTCACTGTTGCCTCACAAGTAAAACTAAAAGCATATTCAGCTCTCTCCCACCTTCAGAACAAGAGTAAAATAATGCAGGAAAGCACAAACTGAAACTGAAAACAGCTAATCTACAATCAAAAAGTAAAAGATAGAGAACAATATTTTTCTAAATCAATAACCACCCATCACAGAACCCACGATTTCTATTTACAATCATCTTGTCAAACCTCACAACTCTACTCTCTCTGCTTCATCTGCTATAAAGCTTGAGAAATTAGTTTTTGTATAAAATGTTATATTTCCAGAACAAACCAAATTCCAGCAAATATTACTCCTCCAACTACTCCATGATTATTCCATGCCCATGTCCACATGCCCTTGATAGTTTCTGGCTGTTGGACATGGAAAGTCTTACTTATATTGGACTATGCTACACATGAAATCGTCATCCAGTCATCTGGACATCCTTCCAACTAAATTATTGAAAGATATAATGGGGGAAATAGGTCCTAGTCTGCTCCAAATTTTAAATAGCTCCCTTTGCTTTGGATGTGTCCCAGATTATTTTAAAACAGCCTCTATTCATCCATTGTTAAAAGGACTTGGCCTCGATCCAGTGGTTTTGAAAAATTTGAGACCAATCTCAAAATTGATGTACATCTCTAAAATTCTTTAGAAAGTACTTTTAGAACATCTTTTGAAAGTACTTAATAACAACAGCACTTTTGAAAGCTTTCTTAAGGGTTGCAAACGACTTACTAATGGCTGCAGACTCTGGATACTGTTCTATACTGCATGAGTGGTGGGCATTTCTGGCACAACCCAAGAGTGGTTCTCTTCCCATCTGTCAAACAGTGTCAACCGATCCATTCACTCCTCAACTGCACCGATAATATGTGGAATACCTCAAGGATCAATTCTAGGATCAATTCTATTTTCACTGCTACGCAGACGATACTTACTGTTCTTGTGTTTTTGTTTTTCTATTTGTGATTAGTTCTTCATGCTGGATGGCATGGATGCTATACAAATAAAATAACAATTATTATCATTATTATTATTATTCAAAAAGTCATATACTAGTGGGGTCCAGACTTCATAATGGCTCCATTCAAGCATTCTTAAAGAGATAGTGTGGAAAGAGAAAAAGCTGAGTGCTCTCCATATATTCTCTTTCTGCGTCTCTGTCCCTCTCTCTCATCTGCTCCATGTATTTTTTTGCAGAGTGGTCTTGGTGGATCGCAGTTGTATCTAAATCCAGTTCCCAGCTCTTTAGCCCCCACCCATTCCACTCACTCTGACACAAAGGCACATGAGAGCAGACCCCAGCATGAACCCATGTATCACACAGCAAGCCATCGCAAAACAGTAGAATGGGCACATGGACAGTTATTGTTTGTTTGCACTATTTATGTCAATGTACAGTCTGCAGCAAATGGCACGATAATGCAATCATTCATTCCTGCCATCCTGCGCTCCTGTCCATTAGGCTAATGATATTCTGTAACCGTCCTGGGTTCCCTGGCTGTTGAAATCATGAATGTGAGAAGTAGGGAGGCCACGGTTTAATTGGAGGGCCCATGATCAAATTCTTGTGTCTGGCAGCATCTGCCCTGCTGTCGTGTCCTTGAGCAACACATGCAGATGGAAGCTCCAAAAAGACTGCTGTATAAGGGTTCAAATTATGGAATGAAGACATTTGAAGCATATGCATATACATTTTAAAGAGTAGATACACCATGAGTGACATTAACACAAAATATATTCACTGACTGACAGACAGACCAATATTTCCATCCATATAGCCACTAGCTAATAAAAATACAATGTTGTCACCTATGCGTTGTAATGTAACTAATATGTGGATGTGGATTTTTAGGTTGAAGATTGGTTAAACACAGGTTAAATGTTGCAATAGTTCTATGGCTGACGTACAACCTGTAAATGGAAGAAGAAATCATCACAGTGTACAGAGTCTCTTTCATTTAGGCTCCTCTGATTCTCTTCTCTGATATATAAATAGCATCAAATCGAGGCAGCGTCTTGTCAAATTACTTACTCATTATCACCATATATCCTTTTAATCCTTGTTTTGTGAGCACAATTACAGCTGAAATGCCAGACTTATCCCAAAGCATTACTGTTACATTTTGTAATGGAACTTTTCTCTGTGCGCAGACTGTCAAAAATTTCAACCCAAATCGTCCTGACTAAAGTGCATTAAAATGCACAGACAGTCAAGCTATAATTACTGGGCAAAAAAAAAAAAAACCCACGCCTTAATCCACATGGTAATAACGCAATTAAAGTGGTGTTTCATGGACTTGGTAATCTTCTGTGACAAGGCTTACAATTCAATTAACCCCGTTTTAACACTTTGTTTCAACTTCCTGTGAGGCTAATTTGCTTTAAACTTACTGCAGTTGTTATAATTATGCTTTAATAAACGTCCAATTTCAGAATTATCAGTTGTTTATGTCAGCATAGCACTGATTTTCAGAGGATGGGATCGGCTATTATGCAGTGGGATGTCTGAAAGGGGATTTCTTCACCCAATGATAGCTTTGTCATTTATTATAACATTAGGCCTCATGTTTCAGACTTGTTGCGCACTCGAACTGAACTGCTGTGGTGCAATATTCAGAAACAAAAAACACTCAATCACCTTTTAAATAAAGAGTGAAATATTTCTGGAATTAGAAACTGACTCCTAGTTTTTCTTTGATTCATGGCTCTGAAAAGTTGGGTGCATCCACGATGAGAGAGTTCCAACCTGATACAATTTCCAATAATCTCAGAGTACAACCAGCGCTGCACTCCTCCTGACATCTACCAAAGCCAGCCATGGATCTAACCCATTTAATCACTCCTTTCTTGTTCTCTTTCGAAGCTCATGCTGGCTGTGACATATTGAGCTGGCAAACTTTCCATGCTCTCTCAGAGAAGGTCATTGGGCCAGGCCCAATCTAGCCTCTGAAACTGAGCCAAGATTTCCACTGCTGTCGTTCAGATTAGTATTAGACGTGAGCGCCTTTCCTAAGCAAATCAGACAGTGTGAAGGACAGAACCGTTCTTCCATTCAAGCACGCCTGTGTCTTGTTAAAGAGAGACAGGCCAATAAGTTGTAGGACAAAAGGAAGTTTGTGGGAAGTCTTCACATTTCATAAATTCTTCTATTTAAATGTGACAAGCCAGTGCATAAAGTTAGATGAGAAAAAAAAAAGTATTATAGTGACTAAAACTATAGGAACTCTTATCAATGTATGCGTAAAGGAGTCATTCTTATGTTCCCTAGAATTATGATGCATAATGTGAACATGACAAAGAGACCTATGTTGTCAGGGTCTTATGTTCCCCCAGTCCTAAATATGTGATGTCACATGGTCCTATATTTAGTTTCTATGTTTCTAAGGTCCCATGTTTGAAGGCTCCTGAATATTCTAGGTATCACAGAAATCTGAAAAAGAAGTTTCCTAACTCTACCTTCCCTTAATATGTCATGGGCTATAGTGGGAACTTGTCAACATTTGAGGAAACTCAAAAAAATGGACAGTGGAATAACCAAAGGGCATAGCTTAATGCTTCCTTAGCCTAGTTTACATGATTTTAAATATAACTCTTCCATGTATTTTTCTGATATATAAAAAAATGACATGACATGATTTCAGTTTCTTATTTAATCTAGTTTAGGATTAGGGTTTAGAGGGTTAGAAGGTTAGAGGGAAGAAGGTGTTGAACATCACAGCAAATCAAATCATCTAATCATCAAAAATCTGACCCACAGAGAACATTGGTATGACATGTAGCAATTCACCATTCTGCAGCAGAAACACAACTCAAACAAGAGGTTGGGTTACATTTTTACACAGAACCACCCAGACCCTTTAAAATTCTCTGCTGTGTCAGATTTTACATAGATATGCTCCCTGTGAAAAGCTGCAATACTTTGGCAATATTCTTACTGTATTGAGTAATTTCTCATGTGTGAGTAAAAAAAAGCTTTTAACGTTTGAAAAGAAATCTTGAAGAAATTCTACATCCATGCTTGTTCAAAGAAACGCATTATATTTCATTAATAAATGCAGATTAAGGTTTGCTGGAGTTTATTTTTTAATACAATTTCATACTAGACCATCCGAATCACTAGTTTCATTATTCTGGGCAACACTGGTGCAGCCAAGTTCACACTGTATTGAATGCTGACACATGATACAAGGACACTAGTCTCTGCTAAAGGACAACGCCGGACACTCAGTGTACTGTACAGATATGTGAGAACAGCACACTATGTCTGCATTGTGAATTTGACACCATTTGGATATAAAAGGCGACACACTGTAATCCAAGAGTTTTGTTGCGAGCGTGAACAAATTTGCTGGGTGAATTGGTATCGATTCAACTCTCTAGTACTTGGAAGGACAAACTTGCACCTGGACTCAATCAACGTTGATTGGAGGGTGGCAACATGCCCACATGCACACAACACAGCTGATAGGACACTATCCAGTTCTGCAAAGGAGAAGTTAACGATCAAACTTAGCTTCTTCTAAACTTGTAATCCTTTCTCCTCATATTCTCCTCAATTGGTCAAGACCGTTATGCAAGTTCTGCATTATGTTCCCCCAACCCCACAGTTTATTTGGAGATGTGTGCCACTTGTTATTTTGTCTTGAATTCCTGCTCTTTCCGATTTCACTGAGAGCTTCAATTCAGAATTTAATCTTCAGAGTTTCAGAATTTTCAAAACCTTTCTAATGTGTTTGCTTTTCCATTATTACACCTTCTTCAGTCTGTAAATTAAACATTTGGCTTGCAATGTTTCAACCAGGTAGAACAATGAAATAAAATGTGCAACAATCTGTGTAAGTTTATTTAGTTTATTTTTGTTTAGGATGTACAACTAAAAGAGTGAAATCTTTAAAGATATTCTTTTATTTTGAATTAGATATTGTTATTGACTGCATGCTTTTCCCATATTATGAAGCCGAACTGCACAATCTTCTGTGAACTAATGGCTCTTTCTTTCTCTTGTAGTTTGCCTGGTTGTTGCAGACTCCAATTTTAGATCCCTTGTTTGCTGACTTGTTGGAACGGTGACCGGATGGCTCAGTTTTGGGATTATGTCAATGCCTTCAGCAGATGCTATTGTATTACATAGAGAGATATTCTGTGCTGGAGAGATTTCATTCAATCCTAATGGGTGCATTTTGGCCACGGGCAACAATTTCACATCCAGCCCTATCACTGACATGGAAATTTGGGAGTGATCCCAAAGCAGTTTTGCATCACTGTCAAAGGTAAATTCTGACTGAGTTACTTTAAGTTGTATTGAATGAACTGACAACTCTGGGCAGAGACTTCTAAACAAACTCAGAGGAATACACTTATCGCCTTATCAGGGGCTTAGGCCTAACATGTTAACAAGCCTTCAATGTTCTTACTGCATGTCAAGTTTCTTCCTCAGTTGAGGCTCAATTATCCGATGTGTTTACTTGTACTGCAAATCCCATTGAGAATCTGATAGACGAACGGCCCATTAGGTGTGATTTTCTAGTTGGTGTCCAAACAAATCCATGTTTTATCATTTGTGATATCAGGCAGAATGCTGCCTATAATATGCATTGCTCATAACAATGTTACAGGATAGTTTGCTGTAATCGTTCTGCTGCAATCATTCCTCCTCACTGTACTGGCTGTGAAGGGTATCTTCCTTATGTAATGTCAATTTAAGAGATAGGTGGCAAAATTTACTGTCTCCGTTCTGTGGAAAAAAAAAGAATTCTAAAGTTCAGTTCAAGTCCATATGCGGCTTCAATCAAATCAAGTGGGTGTCTTCCAAATTCTTTTTAATACAAAGTTTCATTTTAAAATTTTTTTTTTTTTTTTTTAAGTGAACCCTCTCCTGCATTGTTTAACCCATCTCTAACTGTACTAAACTATTATACTGAAGTTGTTTTCAGAAGGAATCACTTAAAGGCCAGTATGGCCAGGAAGAACATTTGCAGCTCCCAACAGCTATATATTACTATAATAATTATATTAATTATTAGGTAATTTTATATTATGGATATATGTATATTGTAAGACAGACTTGGGGAAAAAATGTGACTCTACATTTACAGAACAAAAATCTGTTGTGCAGCGTACAGCTGTCTGTAGAGGTGTCTAACTTTAAGTGGCCCTTTGAACATCTAAAATTATTGGAGGTGAGCCTAAACTACACTGTAGGACAAATGTTTTTCCTTTCATTTGCCTTTTCATTTGTCATAAAGCAGTTGCATTTTTACAGAGTTGACAAACAGCCTCACCTTTATGCACAGTTTTTCCCTCAATAGGCGAATCCCAAATGCTTCCTCGCATTAACTCTTCGAAGGTTTGGCGTTGGGATTATCTGTTCTTTGTACAGGCGCATGATATTTTATGACACATGCAAGCCTTTGTCTTAATAAAATCAATTTCTTCTAGGTCTGATATCCCAGCGGAGGCCCTGCAGGTTGTGTAATGGCAGAGAGGAATAGGGTGGAGCAGCTATTTTTACCTGAAGCCCAGGAGTGAGCGCAACACAGAAGGTAAAGCGGGAGGAGAGTGTAATTCGGGCAACGTTTGGGAAAGGGAATTGGGAAACGTTAATCATCTGGACAGCAGAGACATTAACTGTGCATGAAGCTCGGTCTCTGAACATTGCATGTACTGTTTCAAATACTGACAGAGGGCATGTGTGTGTGTGTGTATGTGTGTATGTGTGTGTACTAGTGAGCAAATCTGCGAGGGAGAGGACATAGGTGTAATTATATGTGTATGTTTGGGACAGTGTGCTTGTGCTGAGGTGATATACAATGTCCTGACTTACTCTTGTAGATGAAGTGCACTTTGCTCAAAGCTACACATCCCCAAAGGAATAGACTGTGTTTTCCAACTCACTTTTCGGGTTGGGAAAACACACTGATGAAAAAGGATGAGGCTATAGTGGCACACTCACTCTTCACGGCAGCCCCCGTCACACACTAACATCATTACAGTTTCGGCTCCAGTGCCTTCTAACAAAACTCTGCATATTTACTGTGTGTGTATGTGTGTGTGTATCCACTATTGTCTTGTTAAAATTTTACAATGGCCACTGAGCGCCTTCGCATACTGAATGCAATATTGTGCCTTAATATGGCCTAGTATAATGCCTACAGATTTGGAGAGTGCTGATACGGCACATTTTGCAGTGGAGGCATCTGAGTCGCACGAAAGCCAAGCACTCACCCCTGAGCGAGCGAGGGGGCTCACCTTTTGTTATTATTTTCGGAGGCGCCGATTCGTGCTGACCTACTTTGGGAGCAGGGATTGTTGAGGCACAGAGCACCAATGCAAATGAAATCTGTTGCTTCCTGCCTGTTGGATTTCCAGGCACATGATGCAACTGGGGAAAAAAAACGAGACAAAACAAAACAAAAACAAAAAACAACTGGATGTCACATGTATTTGTAGTTTTGTGCATACTATCATTGTTTTATCTATTTCAAAGGTTATTTGGATTCAGCATTATTCTATATTTTCTACGCTGCTTTCTTGGAAAGAATATTGAATCAGTGGCCTCACAACAGTTTGTATCTTGACAGAAGCCTGCTTGGTTTACCTATAAAACCTTATAGAAACCTGCTCAGCATTGCAAATGACAGTGATCACACTGTGACTTGAGCACGACACTCCACCTGTTTGACAGGTAGCTGTCAAAAAATACCTGTCATCCTGTCAACCGCACAGCCTAGCCACTATCATCAACTTTCCTTTTTTTAAGGCATTTTCTCTCTTGCACACTGTGTACTGTGGCAAACAGTGATAGAAAAAGTATTCAGTTTCTTTACTTTATTAAAAGTACTAATACATCAATGTAAAAAATATTGCACTACAATTGAGAGTCCAGCACGAAAAATCCTACTTAAGTAAAATTATATAGGTATTAGCTGAAAAATGTAATTAAAATATTAAAGTATAACAACTTGTTGTATTACTACATATGACAGATAATGTGATAATTTATACTAAAGCATCAGCATGTAAGCAATATTTTACTGTTGTAACTGCTGGAAGTGGAGCTAGTTTGAGCTATTTCACATACAGTTGGTGGTTCTCAACGTAGGGGTCGAACCCTTCCAACATCTGAAAAGTGACTAAAGCTCTGAAATACATGTAGTGGAGTAGATCATACATTTTTTTAAAAAATATGAAATGCAGTTGGAGTGGTAGTATAAAGTAGCATTAGACAGAAATACTCAAGTAAATTAAAAGTACCCCAAAATTGTAATTAAGTACAGGACTTGAGTAAATGTAGTCTGGCAGCAAAGGAAAATGAGGATACTGTTTCTCTTCAGATTGGTCATTTTGATGGGGCATACTGTAAATAATGTAGTACAGTTCAAAATATTCTAAGTTACATAAAAAATACATTTATTTATGGATTTACACAAAAGTACACTGTGTTCTGCAAAAGGAAAAGTTGAGATGAATTCACCCCTCCCCCGATTGCACTGACTTTACAACCTGTTCTATCACCTTTTTATATACATGCAAATGCTGTTCCTTTTGAATTTTCGTCAAGCTCCAAGTATCTCTGCATGTGGGTGCTGTCACTATATTTTATTACACACTGTAATTGTAACAAGTGGCCATTTTCTGGTAGGGAGAAGAATCAGAGGTTCCATTGCCGTCCCTGCAGGGGATGGAGTGCTTTAAACGTGGTGTGGCCTTTGTAGCCACGTTTTGAAATATGATTTGGTGAAGGATGTCATTTGAAGGGGCCCGGTTCTGCAGTTATGACAGCCCCCGAGCACTCCCGTACAGTCTCGCTGTGTTTTCTGCTGCCTCTGTATCACTGTATCTCTTCCGCTATCTATCTATCCTTCACACATTCTCCCACACCTTTTCCTTCGCTCACTCCTCACCTCCCAGTGGCTCTTTTATTGGGCTGCTTTAAAGCCAGATGTTCCTGTGCTGTGAGGGTGAGGCAGGATGAGGAGAATAGGGGGGGGGGGGGGGCAAATGACTTGTAGCTTCAGAGAAGCTCATTCCCGACACAATAGACTCACTTTCTCTACAAACACACTCCCTATTTTTTTTCACTCCATATCATCATTTTTCATATCCTCTCTTTTATTTTCCTATTTCTTTTCCAGGATGTTGCTCATATTATACATATGCAACACACCCACATACACAAACTTACATCTCCGCCTCCCCACTGCCTCTTTCATATAAAGCGAGTGACCTAGTTCTAAGTTGGACCAAGAGTTTGATTTGAATTGGGGAAAGAGGCTGTAGCTGTGATTCCGGCTGTCTCCTGTACCGCTGTGCCACATGCAGGAGATAAGATGATTGATCTCAGTGGCCTGGCCCTGTTTTCAAACCCAGATAATACACTCCCAAAATCAGATTCCCACAACGGCACACTGGCCCCTGTAATTGTCTGCACTTGAGCTGCAGTGGATTTCTCCTGTACTGAACTTTTGCACACTGCAGGGGAATGAATAATTCTATTCTCATAACTGGAAACAATCTCCGGCACATTGTGCTTTTTTATTTACTGGGATTTTAGAGTTGGAAATGTCAATTTGCCCTGTCCTTTCACTCTCTTCAACTATAATCAACGACCATTCCCATTTTTTCAGATTATACAGACATCGGTGTAAAGAGAGGAATAAATATTGCCGCCATGCTGAGTTTACGCCTGACAAACAACATCCATGCGGAGATCTGACACTGCAATTTGCACTTACACACAGAGGCAAATCTTAGCCTTATTCAGATACATTTCCAGTACAGGCCTATTTTGCAAATCAATCATGCAGCACAAAATAGTGGCACAGAGGCTTATATTTTCCAACTGCCCAGAGTCGGAAAGCAGCAAAAAAAGCACTGAGATGTGGCAGGGTGTTTATGGAGAATATGAATGAAGGTAGCATGCAGCTTTTATGCCTCCTAATAAGCCCCCAAGGCTGGGGAACATTACGACTCTACAGTTTTACAACCACTGATGGTCTGCTCAGAGATGTACATTGTGCTTCTCGTGTGTGTGTGTGTGTGTGTGTGTGTGTGTGGGTTTGGGTGGGGGGATCAGACCCATAGCTGTCTGCTAGAACGATCCCTATGAATATCTGGCCATGAATCAGGCTGCCAGACTTCCTCTCACATGATACTCTTCACAAATGATATGCTTGATAAATACAGAAAAGTGCATGCAAGTGTGCACATGTGTACGTGTGTTTGGGGTTCATCACTGAAAATGGATCGGGATCTGACAGGCATTCCGATGAGCTGCTACACTGATGAAATCATGACCTCACACTATTGCCACATTCACATTAAGAGGATGTCATGTGGCTGTGCGCATTGGTGTGTGTGTGTGTGTGAGGTGAGGTGAGACTGTGCACCTTAATCATGTCACATCGAACGTTGCGTGGTGTTTTGTTGTGGGTGTGTGTAGGTGTGTCTGCACGAGCGTGCGTGCCTGGCATGGCGAGGGTGCAGTCCATCAGCAAACCAACGAGGGAGAACTGACGCAAGTGCATGAGAAAAGGCGGTGAAGTGATTCCTTCGACACAGATCTGAGATGAGTTTTGCAGCTATAACCAGGCAGCACTGTAGGGGCTAATTCAAAGTTATTGACAAATGCCTGGCCTGTATCTTGTGTAGCATCTGTGTATATAGTGCTCGCTTTCTGTATTTTTCAGTTACTTGAAAAGTTATGTTGATAAGAAAAATATCACTTCTTGGATTGAAGTGCAAAATCTATATTTGTATTATGGAACTATTAGGGATCAAACATCATTTTAAATTTGTGTTTGGACAACATGGTCTCTAACATCATAAGAGTTTGAGCCCAGACACACCCAGTAAATTTCTTTAATGCATCTGCATTATGTGGTGCTATAGGATGAGTACTTGCATCTTGCATTACTTGGCTGTGGTTAAATTTGTTGGTGGCTTAATAAATATGAAGAATAAAGCTGTACTGCTATTTACTATCTTTCAGCAGAGCATGGTTCAATATAACTGGATGGTGCAACACAACTAATATGATTGCTTCTTCCATGTACATAGACATCACATTTCTACATTTGCTTGAAAGTCAGCAATTTTAACTGGGACATGAGTTATTTTTTTTAGATTTGCTTTTATGTTATATTGTTGGATTGTTAGATGTTAAATTTCTATGTTAAAGGCAGAATGATATAAATGATCTTGATTGAAGGATGAAGGATTTTATTTGTCGGACAGAGCAACAAGCGAAGCAAATGTTAGCATTAGCTTCACATGACTTATGGTGTCATTGACTCCATGTTTTTGTTAATGTTTATATAGATTGAATGACAACAACCCATATAATAACATAAACATAACAACATAAAACTACATATTGTGTGTTTTAAACATGGTCAAAGTTCCAAAACTTGAGTTGATCGTGTGTAAAATGCTCCCTTATAGTCAAAAGTCAGGGCTCCAGCTGAATGCTTCCTTCACAATATTACCTCTACTCCTCCTTGTGATGACCTCAGATTGCTGGTAGGTGATCACAAATGATGATCTGTTCCGTAACTTATGTTGTTAAGGTTGTTCCACGCGTTCAATTCAATACTCTGTTGTCATTTCGACAAGACAAGCAATTCGGTTTTTATTTGGTGCAGTGCAGCTCCAAACCAAGACAAGCTCTTCCATAACCAAGATGACAAAAAGGTACACAAGTAAAATAGAACCAATTCCTGCTATCCGTCCTAACCTCAGTGATTACAGGTCACCCGAATGAGTGTTCAGTGCAAGGTACACAGCATATATCAGACTAACATGTACATGAAGTGCAAGTGATAAAAAAGTGAAAATAGCTGCAAATGCATAAAGTGCAGATTAAAAAAATAAAATATCAAGTGCACAAAGGCCGTAAACAGAATGAGAGCATCTTATTTACAGTTCATGTTTTCTGCTTGCATACTTTGTAGTGTAGTTGTCCGGCTCAAACATGTATGAATGCATGAGATAAGTTTCCATTTCAAGTAAAGAACAAGAAACAGACGGCAAATAGCTACTACTGTTTGTTTACATAGCGTAGGGTTAGGGTTTGTTTCATTATCTCCTCTTCATTATGTAAGCCATGTAAAGAACATTTTGTGTATATAGAAAACAAGCGGCTGTATGGTCTTCACAACATTTCACATGGGTTGCGATTACTGATCTAATTCTTCCCCTTTCTCTTGTTTTGAAGGTAAACAAGCAACTGAGAGAAGTGGAAGCCAGGGGCTCATTCTCTACCAATATGATGTTAAATATTCTCCTTGCCCTATTGAGTAGATTTAAGAATTATTTTTTGTAATTGCTAAAAGCTATATCTATTTTTGTTAGGACAGAAGTGAATGGAAAGCATTGTCTTATTGATATATCGATGGAGTTACTAGACTCGGGAGAAGAAGTAACAAAGGACATTAGAAATACTTGGAATAATCCTTATCTCATATGCTTTGTATAGCGAGCACACTTCAAAGATACTGAATACATTAGTTTTAGGGGGTGTTATTCAAATGGGTTGATCCCTTTTGGCCCTTCATAAGCATATTAATAGTATTTTGTCACACTGGCTTCTAGTCATTGAGGCATAATCAAACAATGAATTGCAGTGTGCCACCATAAATGGTTTAAAGCCAGGACAAAACCTTGTAATATTTATGTGTTCATTAGAGCCATTGTTCTGTACTGCATTAAACTATGTTTTTAGTGTTTCTAGTTCATAGATGCATAACTGTGGCTGTTAATGACTCTTAAATCCTTGATTTGTGAGATATATGCATTCGGTCTCACAAAATTATACTTTTTCTTTTGTATTGCCACTTGGCCCATTAGCTTTACATGAGACTTCCTGTGATTAAAAAATAACTAGCTCCTGTTTTTTTTTTTTTTTCTCCTTCAAAGTAAATACTTTGATGTTTTTAAACTCGTTCAATATAGACCACTTTGATTTTTAGGCACAAAATTCGCCTGCAGTACGATTAGCCGTGGCAGTGCATAATCTCCAAGGATATCTGCTAAATCGGTACCCAGCAATTTTCCAGAAAGATTACACACAACACATGCTATGCTATCGGTTAAATCTATGCAATTAGAACCTGAGCATTGCCTCTTTGGTAACTTCCAGGAGTGAATCCATTATTTAAGTATTTACTTTTTATATTGGGTTGTGCAAATTTGCAATAGATTCATTAAGAAGGCATCAATTGATTAAAGACACAGAGGGCACAATTTCTCAAAGCATTCCTTGTACTATGTAGAAAGTGACAGGGTGCTGTTGATGTGTGCATTCACATTGTGTGTAAGCTGTCTTATGCACAACAAGATTGTTTAAACCTGCTGTTTGTGTCTTCTCAGTGTTGGCCAGCCCTTACAGTGTGTGAGAAATATGGACACAGTGTGTGCTGGCTTTTTGATTTGGCTTGCTGCTGTGACACTACCTATAGGACCAGTGGGTCTCCTCCTTTGAAACAAACAGCAGTTAAGAAACAACAGTGAGCACCACTGCAATGCTAATAGGAGGAACTAGTGGCTTAAAGAGACAGTGTGTACCGTTTTGCAGCAGCTAGCAACAAAAGACATGACAGAATTGGAAGATAGTATTCTATTCTAGTAATATTTCAAAATATCCAGGGACAGTCATGAATATATATATTATATGTACATAAATACACATATAAAGGTACATATATATACCTATATATATGTGTGTACATATACTGTATGTACCTATATATGCCCCTTCCCCCTATTCCTATATAATATAGGAAAATGGTCAATTTTATGTATGTCACATATAATCAACACCAAAATCAAAACCTATATTAAAATCTATATGATTATATAGGTTTCTTTCAATGTGGGGTTGCTATGATCAATTCCAATTTCCCTGCATTGATAACCAAACCAAAAACTCTTGCAGTTACCATCTCTGGATTAGCCCACACAGAGTTCAAGGTGCAGTATGGGGGGTAAAGTTAATCCCACATACTACAGGCTGATGCACAGATGCTCATTGTATATTTTCTGCAATGTATAAACACACACACTGTCACCGTTGTCTCTTAATGCTTCCCAGAACATAGCTGCCAATACAATCGATGGCTTGCTAAAAATATTTATACTAGAGCGGATCAATGTGAGAGATCATTCCCATTCTACTCGGATATGTATACACAAATAGACCATTGATGGTATTGAGTGCTCTATGGTTATGTTGCCTTGCTGCCGAGGTGACGGCACTGCCAGAGTCAGTGCATATAACCACTACTACTATATCTAGCTCCTCTTCCCTAGTGCACACAGACCATTTTAAATATCATAATGCAAGGTTGAGCTTGTCTCACAGAATATAATATAAAACCTCAGGCTTAGAATAATGCCCGTGAAAGGCAGCGCATGCCCGGGCAAAGACACTTTTCTCCGGAACATGATTATGTTGGGAGATTTTTTTTAACAGGCTGCAGTTTACTGGACACAATATGTCAGGGTTTGATAATCTCTACTAGCAAACCCCCCTTAATTCCACAAAATACTGTCTTTTGTATCGGCATTAGGGTATGGAATGCAAATATTGGCCTTTGCTCATTAGAATTCAAGGCTTGTTTGGAAGAATAATGCTAATCATAAATTGTAATTCTACTTCCATAAACACAAGTGGAACCTTTCTAACTTTGCTGCCATACCCATCTCCTAGATGCTGAACTTTAATGGATTCAATAGGTGGTGATACCTCCTTTTTATGGAACACATATTTGAAGGCTGGCTGGCTTACTGTGCATTTTGCAAATTTTAGTGTGTGCATCTGCAGAGATTTTACTTTCTTATTTTATTTTCAGAAATAATATGCATCTTAAAGGTCACATATCATAGAAAGTGAAGTTTTAATTGTCTTTTGATTATAAGAAGGTCTAAGTGTTATATAAATTCTCTCCCATGTTTCAAAATGCACACAGCCTGTATTCAGAAACTGCACATTAAAGTAAGCATCAGGACTTCTGTAAAATTGTGATGTCACAACTATCTACTGCTCGCCATTCAGTCATTCTAATCATCCAGTCAAACGACTTGGAAGGTTCATTAATATTAATGAGACAGACACAAAACGACCTGTTCTTTTTAGAGCTCCAGAGATAAGCTTGAGAGCAAAGATGTAAAACTATAGTGAGATGATGTTTGGTACTTAAAACCACAAATATATCCTGACAAATATGAAAAAGATTAACACAGGCTGTTCCTGAGCTCTTGTAGTCCCCGACAGAGCCTGAGATGCACAACATTTGAATGTATATGAAACATATGATAGAAACATTTAAAATAAACACCTTGCTGATGCAAGAAGAATGCATATAGAAAGAGAGCCAACTTGTTTATAGGGGCTGGATGTGTGCGATAGGTCATGGTCATATGTGATTTAACAGTACAAGGAACATGTGACTATAAAACTTCCATGCCTGCATGAACTACGACGGGGCTCCATTGATCCCCTTCATCTTCATCATCTCTAATTCATCCTATCATTCGCGTCCCTCTAACCGGATTTGTCCGGCAGTACATTGCAATATTACTTAAATGTGCTCTCATCAGCAGGTTGGGAACTTAAAGATCATGTCTGTTGACAGGGGATGTATGGAGGGTATTACAGCTCGGAATTAACCAGCTCCACAACATTGCTTATGACTTGGCTTGCTATCAGAGGACATTGCTCTGGCCAAGCCATCCTTCCCGTGGAGCTCCATAAGTCAACAGGCAGTTTGGGCATAAGCCTTTTTATTCCTAGATGCCCTCCTGACCCCCTTCTACCCCCTCATCCTGCTTCCTTTAGGGAATGCTGCAGTTACTAGGCAACCAGGGGAGGGGCTGGAGCCAGTATGGAGGCCTGTTGTGTTGTGCCCAGTTAATATAAAAGCAATATACATGATATAAATATGCTTGAGCCCATACAGCCCAGTTATTTCGACTGAGACTTCAAAAGTTCTTTAAAATCGTATTCAACCATTTCTTTGGTGGGGGGTTACCCCAAAGTGCATGTTATTGTATGAAAAGCATTAAATAAAAATTATGTTTTGGCACACCCCATTGCTTCATTTGCTTCCCCCATTAAATTCACTCAAATTCACTCATGTAGGACAAGATTTCTAATTGCCGTATTTAATGTGTTAATGATTTAATTATTCTTTTAATTAATTTGTTACGACTAAATGATTGACTTAATTCAAGGGCTCTTGGCTTGTCTTCGGGGAGGGCGGGGGGCATAGGGCTCTGCAGATGACTCACTGATGCTTCTCATATCAGAAATCAAGAGAAAGGAAAAAATAAGAGGCAGTGCAACACATGCATTCACATATTTTCTGCAAAAACAGGATTGCTAGGATGTGAAAACTGAAGCTTATAGTTAATTTACTTCTCTTTTTAACTATTGTGTCTTAACTAGGAAGTGTGCCTTGACTAGTGCCCTGTTTGTGAACACTGATAGCCTAACTGTGCATCAGGAGCTGTTTTGCAGCTGTCACATCTAAGAAGCACTCCCTCATTAGTTTTGTTTGATGGATATTTTTTTTTTGCTTACTAAGAAATATTTACTGGGAATTTTTACAAAACAAGTCCAGTTCATTGCAAAGACTGACAAAGAAAGCAAGATCCATTTCTCCTCCCCAGTGAGAAATGACTGTGGGTCTAATCTGAAGTAAACAGGCTCTCAAGGCCTCTTTGAGGGGCGGTTTGGCTTCTCAAGCACATCAACCACACAGGCCTCAGCATCAAAGGGATCACCATTTTTAATTGAAATGCCTTTTAACATGTAATGTAGTCCATTTATTTAATTTTGATTTGATAGCCACGGAAAAAGGAATTGAGCTGGAAAGGTCAGACAAAATATAAGCATTCCAGAGCACACCAACTTAGTTTTTCCAAAACAAATCTACCTTCACGGATGAAAATGTGGCATGAACATTTTTAGGCGCTTGCAAATTGCTTCAAAGTTTTATTGATGAGGGAGTAAAAACCTACATTGAGAAGTTGATGGATAAAGAGGTGGCTGTTCAGTATGCGGGGGATACATCGCACTGTTGAAGGGATGCTTTTATCTCTCTCCTCGCAGCTGAGACACTACATTTTCTTTATATGTGCCATGTGCAGTTATCAGCAAATGTAAATCATTGTTTTACTGTCAATCCTCAACACTTACTGTGCCATCCTTTACTACACATTTGCAAGTCATTTGCATGATGGATGTTGATTAGCATGATCAGTGGACTGTCTTCTTTGTGGCAGTAGGAATGTTAAAAAGTAAGATAATACATGTAGCAGTGTATCAGTTTATCATAAATGTCATAAACAGTATAAATAGGAAGTGGCTTCACTCATCACATTAAGATGTCCCTGTTTTTGTTTTTATTTTAAAAAAGCTGTTTTTCTGTTCATTTAAAAAATCAATATATTTATTGATCATGTAGTTTTCTAAAATAGTTAAAACTACAGTGTGTAGTTTTCAGGCAGCATCTAATGACAATGTTGCAGATTGCAACCAACTGAGTACCCAAATGTGTAGAAGAACCTAGAAAACCCCCAAAATGCTGTATGTACAGCCCTTGGTTGGAAACATGGCTATGCACAATGGGATCTGTTCCCCCTGTAGATAAAAACGGCTCAATCTAACGTAATAAAATCACAGGACTTTTTTTTTTAAAGGGAGGAATGTGTTGTGAGTCCCTGATTGATTAGATCTTCAACTGTAGCAATATGAATGCTTTATCTTTGGTTTCACCATGCATAAATAAAATAGTGCCTTTTAAAAGGAAAATGTGCAGAGTAGAGGCATGAGATTGACATTGATCTTTTTGTTGAAATCTAAGAAAGCAAAAAAAAACTTTGAATGAGCAGTTAATGTAATGTTTTCTATATACACTTTTTGTGATTTATTGTCTCTAAAAAAGTTTCCTTGAGTTGGACCGCGGATTTCATTCATGCCACTATTTCCAATATAATTACTTGTAAACTTCCTTTGAACCCATGGCCACTCATGTCCCCAAATTGGCCACATGCTGCATACTATAGTTAACTCTCTTGATGGAGAGGCACAGGATGTAATCTGGGATTCATTACTGCAACTCACTTCTCCTGGTGGCTCCGAGGCATCTGGTGGTGTCCAGGCTAATCTGGATGACAGTGGATTTGGCAGCTGGAGGATGCAGGTATCACTTCGTTCATTTTTTTATACCTGCTTATTCTTCACTACAGTCACCGAATTAGAGCCAATCCCAGTGCAATTTGGGTGATACACTCCAGACAGGTCACCAGCCTATCATGGGATACACACACCATTCCCTCACACCTATGGGCAATTTAGAGTCTCCAATTAACCCAAGCATATTTTTGGACTGTGGGAAGAAGCCGTAGAACCTATGTACATACGGGGAGAACATGCAAACTCCACAAAGAAAAGTTCCGGTCTAACAGTGCTACCCACTGTTCCACCCTGTTGCTCCTGGTGTGTGCATGTAAAAAAATGTTTCCGTGTGTGTATATGTTTTGCATGTGTGGTTTTGTATTGATGCAAACACGTTTACGGTCATGTGAGAGAGTAGGTGAGTAAGTAGCAAGTGGAAAAGCCTGACAGGAGGCCCTATGCGAGCTGTCGAGCCACGGGTGTTTACAGTTAAAATATTTGCCTGTCTAGGGGATCTGAGAAGCAGGAGATAAGGCAGAGACAGGCCCTGTCATGAACAGAATCTGTCTCCCTCCCACCCAAGTCCTCTTTATTAAAAGAACATTGATTTCTCTTAGCCTTTGATAATCCCCCCCACCGGAGTCTAATCAAAACACATCAAATGTTTGCCACCAAGGACAACCATGTCATAAAAAAAAAAAATCACTTCCTGGCTGCCTTGTTTTGCAGCGTTGCTTTACTGAAGCTTGTGTCACTGTGATACTGTATGAGGAATAACATGAGAAAAGTATTTTTTTCTAATTAGAATAGCCAAAAGACTATCAGTTATATCAGCAGTCTTGTGTTTAAACTTTTTTTTAAACATGTGCATCTTTGTGCAACTTTCTTATAGCTGCCCTCATACTCAAGCAAGAGAAAGTAAATAAATTGTTAAAAATGGCTGTTTTTGTGCAGCTATCTCCAGTTTTCTCCTTCATATGTGATATATACACATTGTGTGTGCTTATGGGTTTGGCTGCATATGTTTGTGCTTGTGTAGACAAACACATTTTTGCCTCCTACCTCTACAGGTTTTTATTATTTTGCTGTGTTCCCATGGTGACAGGGTGGTCCACATCGGGAGTACGGCGTGGGTTAGAGCTGTAGACTAAACAGGCATCTGGGCTTGTCTCCCAGTTGCTGGGTTGGGCCCCTCCTGGGCCTGGCGATGAGCAAAATTATTTTTAATGGATCTTCATAAAACCATCTGTATCAGCGCACCTGCACACTGGAAGGCTATCGACAAAATGATTATTACTGCAGGTCCCAGAAATTGCTCTAAAATGTGTAATCATTTTGTTTGGTGTATCCACAGCCTCCCTTCTCTTTCATGTATCTGTATTCTTTGGGCCTGATTCAACAAAGCAAGGTTATTTTCCTCTTCTCAGGTCTGTGGCCTGCATGATTTCCATTTAGATTTGACGCTGTGTTTTTAACATAGACCAGGTCCCTGCTCTGCATTTGAGGATGTTTTATATTAAATGTCATGCAAATGGTTTGTCTGACCTGGCCAGAGGTGCATTTTCTGCAATAAATAAAGGTTAATTGTGGATGTTAATTTCCACAGATTGTGGATATAATGAAGCTGATTCGCCATCCAAATTCCATAATGTCCCAAAATAGTGTTGATAGTGGTTGGCAGCCATTCTGGCAGCCTTTTCAATCCAATGATAAGTGTGCATACTGGTAACAAAGGATAAATAGTCTGCCCAGTTTATTATATTAAATAGTACTGAAAAAAATAATCTGATAGCAGACGGTCTCCAATTTGCAATTATGCTTTTTGAATAATATCTTTATTTTTTTTAATCTCTTTCCTGAATCATAGATTAATCCACCACTGTGCCCCCTCGTGTCATAATTTCAAATGCTGAGAGGAACGCAATCGTATCTGACAGGTTCAACTGTTTCTACCACACATTTGTATGAAGATATAGCTGATGTTTTATTTATTCCTGCCCTCTGAGACAACCCGTAGGTACCCTCTGTGTGTCATGATTTATATGTAGCGAACAAAAACAAAAAAAAAAGAGGAAAAAAAAAGAGACAGCCGACGTCCTTGCACCTGCTGGCGTGTACTTTAATGAAATTCAATGAGATGAAATTTAGCACCACCTCTATTGGGGTTGGCCATATCATTTTGAAGTGCTTCATTACAGCAGTGGTGGTGGCCTGTGGGATATCTTCATTTGCAATGTGGCATGCCTCATTCATCACCATAAGATAAAGGCTCCAGTATCTGCTATAACTTCAATTCACAGCATGCAACTTTGTGTTTTGTTGAGTTGCTCCACTAATTTGCGAGTTCTTCATCCGACACAATTTGTGAATCAATTCATATTTGACACAAGAAACATTAAAATGTTTTCAGTGTCTTGTAACTGCATCATCGCTGATCACAGAATTGCTACAACTGTTACAGCTGTGTGTTAAAAACAACACTGTTGCATTACAGCTGTGCACAGCTCTGTGTGCTGGCTCCCGTGAGTCCTTTTAGAGAACTCGTGTGTGTGTGAGTGTGTGTGTGTGCTTCTATCTATGAGAGCACAGCCAGTGCTATTTTTATTTATTTATTTTTTTTTATATTTAGAGCCAGATGCTCCTGTGATTGGAGGATGAGTAGATAGATGAAGAGGAGAGACGACTAAATTATGTGGTTTGTTGCATCAGAGTAGTCCTTTCTACAGCTGTTACAGTACCTTCACTCCATCGTACAGTTTCCTCTTCTTTTTCTGGAACTCCTCTGTGCCTCTTATCTCCCTTCCAGATTTGTCAGTTTCTGTTTCCCCACATCTTTTCTCTTTCTCTCTCTGTCTCTCTCTCTCCCTCTCAATCTCTTCTCTCTCTCTCTCTCTTCTCACTCTCTATCTTCTTCCACTCAGTGTGTCTCTATTCCCCCCCTCATTCTTACTGATGTGGAGGCAGATGCTTCGGGCCCCCAGAAGGAGAATGTCTCTGATAATAAAAAGGCCTAATGAATGGGAGCCGCCTGTTTGTGTGCCTGCCGCCAAGTAGTGCAGCTGCACAGGCGCTGGATGGAACAAACCAAAAGCCTCCCTGTCCCCTTCTGGAAAATCCTCCCAAAAGCCAGGATGTTGCATGTGTGTGGCCTCAGATTGAGGCAAATCAGTTAATCCATAACAAGACTTTACACAGAAACAAACTTGTTGTTAACTTTCAGGTCCAAAGGGCCCAACGTTAAGTGAAGTTATTGATGAGACAAGGCCACCACCAGATTATTTCCACAACCCTAATGTCTGTGTGCTGTAACCTCACGCTGGGTTAGTGTCTTTGTGCTGATTTCTCTCACTATTTCCCGCCTGTGTTCAGTAGCTATTTTCGGTTAATTACTCCTAATGAATTTGTGTATCCTTATTGTCCTCTAGAGCACTGAAGAGTGGTCTCTTATCAGGGAGAGGTGATGTGGGGGGCAATCCAAATACTATTTTGTCAGTTTCTAATCAATCTCCTAAGTTTTGATTGATGTCTGTCTAGGCTACTTTTTCTCCATTTTTGGTGCATGTGGCTATGGAAGTATTGTTTTTTTCTCCCTTTTGTTTATTCCATTATCTTAAAGCTTTGTTGGGGGTGTAATGGAAGCTTAGAGGAACAGGTGATGGGGCTAATTAGTCATTAGCAAAGAGATTAGGGTCCCAAATGACAAGTGCATGCTTTACAAGGTCATAATTTGATTAAAGTCGCTGCTAGTTGATGGGAGAAGCTACTTTGAGATGATTAACTTGTCCCCATATTCCTATGCTTCTTCCTCTCCTCGTGCCATTGAGACAATCTCTAATTTTATCATACATATAGTTGAGAACATATTTGTAGTGTGACAACTGAGATACCATATGCTTAGACAATTTAGCTGGCTAAATACAATGATTATCTCAATCATCACACTATGAACACCAGTTTCTGCTTCTCATTGATATTGGATTTAATATCATATATATATGGTATAGTACAGACAGAAGAAGAACATGTTAAGATACAATACCTGCAAAGAAAATATTGTGAAATTGATGCTTTTCAGAAGAGTTGACACATTTGGTGTAATATAGAGTTGTGAATCTTGACGTCACAACACATGTCAGCCTGTGTACACATCTCTTTGAGCTGAAGATGGTCCAATACCTTTTTGTGGCTCTTTTGAAAAGGATTGGCTGATGAGTACATGAATTTGTTGGCAATCTTTTCTCTTTGGCAGCACCCATTTTTATTTTGTTGCAACCAATACTTTCTGAGCTCTTAACTGTCAAAAGGTGGATTGTGCTTTACGGGCATATAGTGGCATTTCTATAGCACAGATATTTTCCAAGTGTGCAGTTCTTTGAGCTTCAAGCGTGTGCCCTGCCCTTCACCTTTCCCCTCCATCACCTTCTCCCTCTATTGTTTACTAGATGCTGTTCGCTGCGATCAAATATTGATAGAGGTCAGTAGCGGAGCAAAGTAACCCTATCTCAATTTTTAATGTATAATATAGTACCGTAATGGTGTTCCCTACACTTTAATGCTTTCAAAGGCAAATGCATCCCTCCCAGCCCCATTGGTTCAGGATTCAGTTTATAAATGTGTTCCCCTCAGGTCCATTGAAAGCCACACAGTGGCTTCATATGTAGTGGACCATGCCACCAGTGAATTAGAAATACACTGTATCCCCCTTCAAACATCGAAGAGAGTCAACATATTTCCACTGTGCATCTTAAGTGTCCTTTTGGAGAAAGTAATAACCTTGAATAATCTTTGCAAAGAATGAAAAAGCAGAAGCGGGGCAGAAGTAAGCTTGAAGGGGCTAAGAAAGGCAGACCATGGCGAAGTGACTAAGTTTTAAAGAAGCCATGAGTGAGATAGTGAGCCCCGTTATGTTTAATGCACGTATCAATGAGGAGTCAAATTGGAGATGCAGGGTCAGATTACACAGGTTACTGAGCATTTGAGTCTCTAAGAAAAACATTGAAAAGAGCATCAGAGTGTATATATGTGTTGTACGTGTGCATACATGTGTGAGTAAACTATTTATGTTTCCTTATCCATGTGTGGTGCACAAACAGAAAAAAATACTCCTTTCTCCAATAAGCATATAACAGAGGTGTATTTTCAGGAATGGTTAGGGTTCATACATCTGTTTTGACTGCATTTCACTCTCCATCCTTTGGCAGGGCCTTGTTTACTTTGTTGTCCCATTGGTGGCCCCTTGAGGCTATCAGTCGCCACCACTTTAACAGATGAGCGTATTTGGAATGAGCTATGGGGCTGGGCCCACTCCAGCAGATGTGGTTCTAAGCATTTTAATGCATCACCACCACCTCCTTGCCCTTGCACATATGTTGACATATGCAAACACACATGTTCAAGCATGCAAATATCTTAAAGAAACTCAATCCTGTCTCCAAACACAAATGTTGTTAATCTCTACAAATCCAGAGATTATATTTTTATTGTATTTATTTATTTTGACAGCTAATGCCAATGTTTTTTTTTTTATTCTGTTTTTAAAACTGGCAACACATGGGTTGGCAACAACCTTATGGTTACGGTTAAGTTTCAAAAAGATTGGTGATATGGCAAATAATCTGGTTTAAGGAGGAGAAGAAACAGATTTGGTGGAGGATATGCTGGCAAAGCCATTTTTTCAGGAAAATGTGACAATTGTGAGGAAGCGACGACCCTGCCACTATCAGTCCTGCGAGTTTGTTTTTGTTTCTTAGGTAACAACATTGATTAGGGCTATGCGATGTCTATTTGTGATGCAGCATCCTGCCCCACTGCATAATAGTGGTATATTCTTGGTTTCATCCACCTTGTATTGTGTTGTCTCCGCAGTAAGTGTAAAGTAACCCTGTGTTGAGCCTCATGTTAAATCACTTTATTCCACTCAATATAGGTTATTGTCACTGTAGCCCTCATGTCATGGTGAGGTTATTCAACAGCACTGAAGGCAAAAATACATGTCAGCTAATGTGCAAAATGTATTAATGTAAAAAAATTAATTACGGGTGAGTTTTGGTTGGAGTTAATAAAAAGGTGAAAATTGATTGCAGATATGCAAGGGGATGTGAACTCTAGTCTCCTGTATGAAAGTCAGGTTGGCTTCCTGCCTATACACCACCATGCACTCCACACCCTTACAATCTGTCTCAATAAAAAATTGCACTTCTCCTTTCATTGGTACTGAACATTGGCAATGGATGTAATTCTTGAATTGTTCAACATGAACATAATTCCTGGGATACTGAGCTGAGATACTTGACACCCAGTCCATTACCCTCTGTCCATCTCCCTCAGTGAACTCAGTCTTACCTTTTTAAAAGCCTCTCTATTGTAAGAAGAGTATCAATGTGAAGAGATCACCAAGGGGACTCAGGTCTCCTGTGGCGTTCTTAGGGCAATTCCACCATTGCTTATTTTAGACACAGCCTACCTCTACAGTACAAAGCAGGGTCACTTTACATGCAGGACCAAGCCATGAAACTCTATCCGTTACTCATGAAATAAGAATGCAGTTAAGTCAATTGATGGTATCTTGCCTCTTTTGCCTGAAAATGGGCCTTGAAACGGGTAGTGATTCCTCTCGAAGAAAGCACTTGACATGGTGCACTGTAGCGGATAAGGGTTAAGATGAATCACAACAAGGCCATTTGTAGCTTATAGATGAGGGTTCAGAACATGGAACACATACATGACCAAATGTAGAAGCAGTGCCTCCACTGAATCGCGCATGCTTTCTTGACACACTGATATTCTCTTCTGACTAAGCTGCACAGGAAGGGTAATGTCTTGCAAAGAGTTTGCCACTGGCTCTGGTGTATAACTCAAGAAATATTATCAAGTTGCATTTAGGGATTGCTTTGATAGAATGATAATTCTAGGGTAGCTTAGTATAAATCGTGTGGAGCAGGATCCTCAATTTTTTTTAAAAATGGGAGGGACCTACATTTGTTATGAGGCAGAACTTAAATGTAATAAGGAAAGGAGCTTAAACAAAAAGGGGGTTGGTCAAAAAATAAAATTGGGAGGAGCTCATAACTAAAGGTAATATACATCCATCAAATGAAGATTCTGTAGTAAAATGCACATTTCTTGGTACAAATGTTGTCTAAACACATTTTAATACTGAAAATATAAAGTACCATTAATATCATTAATAAAATATTGTATTGTCCACTGAAAATAAATAATGCAGGTACACTTGATCACTTGTGTTGCTAGAGATTCATGGAATTATGCATGACATTGTGCAGAATTTCTTGTAAGACTTCATACAAACTGTTTCATGTGAGTATTTTGCTTGTACTCTTCTAAATGCTTCTTTCAATGGCAGGACAGTGCAAAACAAGCTTTTGAGCATTACCAATGAATTCAGAGAACCTGTTTTTGGTGTTTGCTACAAAAACAACATAATGGGATGAAAGGTTTACAGCAACAGAACAAACCATAGATATGGAGCTGCAGAAAAATCATGTAGTTCTCTAAGATTTGGGTCCTTGTGTTGAGAAATAAACAAAGAGCTACATTCAAAGATGACAAGAAAATGAAGAAAGAACAACTGAAATAGTTAGACACTTCCCATCTCACCTATTTCTCATGAGAAAATAGAATAGGAAAAAAACAACCTCCATTTCTATCTATTGGACCAGCCAAAGGCACATCAACTATTTTCTCTCCCCTCTCCCCATCGTCACTGAAAGCAATCATTTTAGAATTGATTTTCATGGCTCAGAGAGAAATAATGGGAATTCTTTCTAATGTAGAAATGTATGTGTTCCTTTTGGTTAACCAGAATAGACCATATTTCAAGCTTGTCAGTTAGAGGAGTAAAAATACCTCTCATCTTTTGCTCAACTTTTTCTCTCCTCCTGTTCCCACTGTCTAAAGTGACTCATCTCAAAAATCAATCATATAATTCTATATTGTTCAGCCTGTTGAAATGATTCTCAAAGTTCTTTTTAACACTCCTCGGTCCGCATTTGTCCATGTTTTGAGGAGATATAATGTCACGCCAACCAGAAAATCATTCTTCATGGTTTTGACAGAGAGGGGGGGATGACAATTGTTTTAACATGCCCCAGTTAGCACTCACCCAGTGTAATCTCATTCATCCCCATCTCTTTGCAGTGGGACTGAAGTCAAATCTACATGTCCATCCATGGCACCCTCTGAGGCCCAACTGTCCAATTTTAAAAGCTCACTTCCATGTACTCCCTTCCATTCTACGGTAATTGTACGGACCTTTTTCACCCACTACAGATCACGGAGGCAGAGTCAATCCAAAAAGAACAGCTCCTCTACCCTGGATGAGCCCAAATCCATTTACCTAGGGTTTATCCATCAGCAGCTGTCGAGTGCGTAACACCCTGCCCAGGTGCCATTACTGTACCATTACATACCAGATTCCCCCAGTTTATTACCACTATAGGAGCGTGTCAGCTATTATTAATGATAGCTCAACCCCTGAAGATGAAAGAGACTATTGATTGACAGAGGAGGTGAGGAGGTTAGGGATTGCCCAGACATTACCAGTATTTGTTTTCTGGATTTTAAGACACCATAGCCTTTCAGCAGTTTTTTGCAAACAACTTACACACTTGCTGCTATTTCAAAAAAGTAGAATTGCTGCTGAGATTCAGGTCAACAACATCTAATGTTGAAACTCCTTGCCTCTCTGTAAAATAAGTCCGTACAGATGTAGAGGCAGATTGGTAAACACATTCTGGCAGAACTTTAAAAGCTGTGAATTTGATCAAATTCATACAGATAAATTGAACAAGTTCCCAGACGTTCAATTTGTTGATGTTGCAAACTACTTGTCATGTTAAAGGGCCTCTCTGGCAGTTTAGTACTGGGCTTACTTAGACTTAAAAGCAGTGGTGTCAAAAGTACACACATTTGTTACTTAAGTAAAAGTATAGATAATGCAGTTTAAAAACACTCTGGTAAAAGTTGAAGTATCAACTTGACGTCTTTACTCAAGTAAAAGTGAAAAAGTATGTGTTCATAAACCTACATAAAGTATAAAAGTATAAAGTAACATTTAAAAAAATACATAAAATAAATTAGTTGGTACCAATATATAGAGTGGAAGCTTAATTGAAACTGATTATACATGTTGCCCAAGACACAGCATCATCATAAACCCATTACTATCAAAGACAAAGCAACTCGAGGAGCATGTTCTTTCTCAAACTTTATTGGAATTCAACATCCAAACTGAGGTAGCACTCAAGAGGTAGGTATTCAGGCCTGCAGAACTGCCAGAGACAGAGAGACACTAGGAGTATATGGCGGTGATGATGGACCGTAGGGGGTCTATTTGGAAAGGCAACAGGCATTGGATATTTATACCGTTTGGTTCTTGAAAGAAAAAAAAATGCTGATTTTTTTGTTTCCTTCTCAGGCTCCCGTGGCAGGCACAGGCAAAAGAACCAGCTCCTCTAGGACCACACATGGGTCGAGATGCTGCTTTATTGGAAGTTGGAACTCGGAGCTCTGAACAACCTAACATCAGAACTGAGCACTTCCTAGCTTAAAAACTGGGATATCATTGAATACAGAATAAAAGAGAAAGGATATGGATGGACTGAAACGAAAACCCTGATGTTTGTACTTGTATAGATGCTAGATTTCAGTGCTTCTCTGACTTCAAACTTCCCATTTACGAGTACAGCTGAATGCACCTCGTTGCAGAAACATCATCATACATGTTTTCACAGGCAGAATAATACTTTGTTCTAAGTAAAGAAACTGAGGTGTATAATTGTTGGTGTGACCCTTTTTAATTTTAACCATTAGGTGTTTTATCATGATCAAACACGTTCTAACAACTGTCAATCTAAAAGAAGATCTCAGTAATAACTCTGAGGCAAAGGGTGTTTGAAATGATACCACACACTTGCACAATAAACAACTAAGATGTCAAAAGCAATTAGTGTTGAACATGATGTGAGAGGAAGGGAAGAACTCATCCCAACTCATAAGCCTTTTCATCAGTGCCACGCTTTGTTAAATTATCATCAGCCAGTGTCAGGAGCAATCTGCAAGTGGCCATTCCCGAATTCTGATGGGAAAAAGGACTATTGGTCCTCATGTTGACCAACGGAATATCAATGAGCACTTAACAAGCCAAAGTGGATGAAAGAGAAAAAGAGAGTAAATGGGGTACAGAGACAAGGGTGAAAAAAATACCCAGGGGGTTTCTATAGAGAGTGTTTGCATTTTCTTTTTGTGACACAGAAAAGATATGACTGAAAAAGTAAACAGACTTTGTCTTGCAGCGCCAGGAGAAGTTCTGTGAAAACCCCAGTCTTTATCTGACAAGCAACCCCTAAAATCCTTTTCGATAAGGACTAGAGGTAGTTATTAAATTGTAAAAGCAGGAGAAAAGCATTCTGCTGAGTACAGCAAAGAGGGGAAGTACTATTTTCTACATTAAAAGGACACAAGCAATGGAAAATGTCCCGTTCCTATCCCGTTGTCTCTTATTTTTCTTATTTGCTGTTGTGGAGGATCAATGATAATGTAGAGGCGTAACTTGGCAAGGTTATTTCCTCAGTATTACTGTCTTATCAAACTGAGTGAAAACCGCTGGTTCTGTCTGCAGGCTCAGCCGAGCAGTGGTCCTACGAATGCTGACAACTGTGATTGCTCGTCTGTCGAGAGGTCATCTTCCAACACAGGGAACATTTGGTCCTTGAATAGAAGACATCTTTTGCAGGCAAAACTGTCACCAATAACTTTAGAGGCTGCACAGCAATTTGAAAAACTGTAATATAACTTTATTACAGTGTCATACGACTGCCATTAAATGCCCTTTCAGAGGCTTTTTTAAAACCAGCAACACACGACCTTAACCAGATTAGTGAGCATGATGGCTCTGAGGCATTTTTCAAAGTAATAACTCCAGACAAGTTTCAGTTTATAATTTGAATGTGCAGACATGTAAAGGTATTCCATTTACATAAACAAATCCATCCTGTTACAGAATAAAGTCAGAAATAGAAATAGGAATTTGATAAAAAAAAAAAAAAAAATTAGGAAACCATAATCTCAAGAAACATGATGGCTGTGTGTTTCAGGTACAATGTGTCTTAATGCCTCCAACCCCCTAGGGTCTCTGACACACAAGCGCTGCCCACAGAGTGTGCAACACAAAAAGTGTCTCAGCAAGGCCTGCCCCCAATGATGCTCCACACAATAACTGAACTGAATAAACTATTTTAGACTGCTGACGGATATGACTGTAACATAATTATATTTTGAGTGGAAACATAACCGCTGCCTACATTATATGCCTCGTCAAATGTAGCACTACCCACAGTAGACAAATAAAAACTATCCTGACTCCCATGAGGGGTTACGTTTAGGCAACAAATGCATTTTTGTTAAGGTTAGGGTGACTTTGGTAAGATGGTGGTTTCTGCTAAATATTAATACAGTAAATACTCATGTTTGCTTTGGAGCTGCTTTCAGTGTCAACATTGTGACTTAGTAAATACTGTATGTTAAATGACATCTACAGTGATGTTGATTTATAACAAAAAAAGATAAGCAGTGTTTTATATTTCCTTGTTACAAATTAGTAGTTCTATTTCATCATGATTCCTATGGACATACATGCATATAGCCTACATGGAAGCATTGCAAAAGGAAATATCTTTTACAAACTTAGTTTTGCAGTCCTGAGATAATTTAATCCTTTCTCTTCTATGTAAGACTATGAGGAGTAGAGTTTCTGCAGCATTCCATAAAAGCAGCTCAACTTTGTTTTATAAAGGCTACAGTAATCCAGATGAAATGAAAGAACAAAGATAAATGACTGCGTTACATTGACTGGGCAAAATACAATCCTTCAGTTCTTAAAAAAGCATTTCTCCTTTGACTATTGAAAATGAATACAGCCTGTCCAGAGGTACAGTAGGTTTGGCTGATGTGGTTTGGTGCTATTGCTCACCACTGAGATTGTGTTGGGGCTTCCAGAAATATTATTTTAAACATATATCTTTGGCCTGACAAGCTTTTTGTTGTGCCAAGTCCTCTACATGGGAGTATGCTGGCAGCCTGATCTGAATTTAAAATCTGAATCAATTATTCATTTATAACTAATGCTGACTAATTGTGGTCTTTTTTGCCTCCTTCATGCCTCAAGAAAGACAGTGTGAAAGGACGAGACAAGAACAGCAAAAGAAACTGTCCAAGGCTTTGATAGACTTTGCTCATGGTGCATTGTTCCTGACAGTGAGGCTTAAATTGAATAGAATCTTAATTCTCATGTTCATCAGCTGATTTCAAGCCTTGACATTTTCCTCAAAGGTAGAACAGGTGTTTTACTAATGGCCTGTCATTCAACAGTTGGCTTTTATGGCATCAGCTTCCTGTTGAGTTAAATGCCACCCATTGTGTTCTGTATTTTTGGGGGTATCCTCTTGTTAACACACCAAACTGTGCTGTGAACTGTGAAAAAGAAAGACACTGGCATATCCTACACATAATAAGGAAAAATGGAATGGATAACCATTTAAGTAGTCACTTTTCATCTTCATTGCTGTTCCTGGAGACAACTATAATGAGTTTGATAATGTTGTTTTCATATAAATAGATTAAGTTAATTGATAATTTTGTCTGTGGTGATATAAATTTCTAAATGTTCCCTTGCCGCAAACTGTTAAGTGGAGTCGTTATAAAGTGTGTGTCATTTAAAATGGTTCGAGTCACATCGGAACTGCATGACAGATGTTCAAACGGCATGCTCCTGTCCGAATGGAAGGATTACAGCAGTTGCTTTTGGAGGAGTGCCATTCAAGACACAGTTGGGATGCATTAACTAAAGTCAATCTGTAAAAGTCTGTGAAATAAATGCAGCTCTTTAAAAACAATTCTTTAAAATGAAGCAAGTCCCAACATCCACAACAGTGACTACATAGGTATTGAATTAACAACTTGTCAAGTAATAACATTAAGCAACTATAAACCCCAAATCTTTAATTAGTCATTTTCATCAGTATGGTGGTGGTGTTTGTTGGTAAACAGATGGCTGTAGGAGCAGCAAAAGAGACACTTCAACGTGGCTGTGCTGTGGCTGGGGGAGGGGGCGAATATTGGTGACGACCACCAGTGTTGCACACGGGAAATGAAGGGAAAAAACTCACAGCCATTACTTCACAGCTGATGAGGAAAGAGGTAGCCATCTCCCCGTGGCATGTGTGCCCCATGTGGATGGAAGCATGGGCCATGTTAAGGTAATGGCACAGTAGGACCACGGCCTTAGGCAACCCCATTGTATTTTGCTGTCGTCACAGCCCAGAAAGCATGTGCATCTGAAAGAATCATAAAAAAGAACAAGTTTCTATCTACAACAATGAACTACCTGTTCATTGCTGAACTCCCAAGTAATGGATGACTTAGTAACTGGAAAAAAGGTCCTCAACTGCCCTTCAGGATGCACGCTGGCCAGAGAGTGTTCTATACACGTAGAAGTACAGTCTGTGTGTGCGCTTGTGTGTGGTTGCATGCCGCCTGCGTGCGTCAAACAGCTCTATTTGAGGTGGCAGGCACAGGTGCGCTAACGGCATGGCAGGCTCCAGCAGGTTATTGGCCGACAGATGGAGCAGAAGGTGGGGTGTGCAAGGGGAGGAGGGGACAGGGGAGACTGTAGGGTGGAGGAGTGGGAGCTGGAGGAGAAAGGAGGGGGGGCATGGTCACTGTTGGGTGGGGTTCTGCCAGGAGTGGCAATTGGCACTGTCTATGCTTTTCATATGGTCTTCATGACCTGAGCTTTGTCACACCCAATATAAGCCTGTTCTGCCAGTTAGATCTGGGCAATAAGCAAAACTAAATGCATTTCAGTCAGGAGAGACGAGAGAATGAAGTAAAGACAATTGTTTGTTATACAAATAATGTTGCGGTAAATATAGTTTCAAAAAGTCTTTGGTGCTTAGATTTGGTCTTTGGTGCTTGATTTGGGGAAAAAAGATAGTTTAGTTGATGTATTGATGACACATTATTACAATTATTACATCCCTTTGTTTATATTATCTCTGTATGTCTATGTGCTGCCCCAAAGTAACTTTAGCAATATTTATTTGAACATCTAGCTTCCCAATGGAAAAAGTTATCATAGAGTAACTTTACTGATCATTACAAGGGGTAAATGAGACACACACCCGGCAGTATTATCTGGCTAGTACTACCTTGAAAACTAAGAGAGGTGGAACTTAGGGAGGATGAGTCAGGTACTGAAAGGTTCACCTCACCAACTCTCAAAGTTTGATAGCATTGGTGTTTCGTTCACTGATCATTCAGTAAAGTCAGCCCGACCATTCAAATGCTGTTTTGCACTTGAGAAATTTTTTCTGTAATACCTACACATGCTGAAAGAATGCAAAAAAAAAAAAAAACAATTATTCAAAGACATCCTGTTGAAGTATCAGCTTCTGCATCATCTACTTGGGACATTGCATTCTGCATTTTAACAGATTTCTGTTTGTTCAAAACACGAATACCACTTCTGTTGAGAAGGGTCAATGATTTACCACTTAAAGGTGCTTGATTTTTTTTTTTTATTTAGATAAAATTATCAAAGTCCACCTAAGACCTGAATGACATGCCAATTGACACATATCTGAGATGTTAACTACAGAGGTTTTAAAGTTTTTGGATTACACAGAAGGTCTAGGTTTTAAGATATCTACTATCCTGTGTTGCAGACCACTCATGTCAGGTTTCCCTCCACTGATCATCAAGAACACCCGAAGGTGATTACCAATCAACCCAATAAGTCACTGCAATATAAATCTGGTTTATTCAACCAGTCTATGCCAGATTGTTCAATCACACATGTAGTTCAGCGTACCAGTCCCTGCAAACCTACTCGACCTCATTGTGGTTTCATTTGGATTGTGGGGTCCCTGTCTGCTCTGCCTGCATCCATCCTTTGCTCTGCACTGCTGCCTGCTGTATTCCACAATATCCAAATCCCCAAGAGCTCACTACAAGCAGCCATCAGGTCGTCCACTTGAGCTGCGATAAACTCCCCTTTAACTATCCCTCTGTCTCCTGGTCTGTGTTTTTCATTTTAAGTCCTAAATAGAATTGTTGAAGCAGCTCAATCCACAGAGAAATGCACACAGCCTGTATTCAAAAACACGCTGTCAGGCCTACTATATACTCACTGCCCTCCCCTCACTCATAGCCATTCAAATCAGCCAATCAGAGGAGAGGCTTACTAATAATAATGAGATGGACAGACTAGAGCTCCAGAAAGAAGCTTGGGAAGGGAGATATTAAACTATAATGAGCGAATTTGGGGTTCTTTTAAACTAAAATATATTTTGTTAGAACTTTAAATGTAACTCAGGAAAAATGTCAAACATAGGATCTTTAATAAAGCAAGCAGTTAGCTAAAAATACTAACAAGCAACTACCATACCAGGAGTACATTAGCAGAAGCATTTATTTCAAAACTTTATCATTAAGCATTATCACCATTTAAAAATATTAAGTCATGAAATTACAATTTGCTTCACTGACAGTGTTCTGCATGGCAGGCAATGTTAACTCATCTGAATGACAATTAATCATACCTTTGCCAATCATACCAGTGGCAGCTGGGTGAGTCACAAAACCCTGTAATCTGACAGCATTGTGCCTTCAAATGAAAAAAATATGATCATTAATATTAATACAGAAGAGTAGAAATAGGGTGTGGGAAAACAGGGATGTCGGAGGTTGGGCAAATCAGCTCTTATCGAGTTTAATGCTATGGCCCCTCTGTAGAGCTCATATTTTCCATTAATCTGCACCACATGAATACTAATAGCCCCGTTGGTTTAATGGCCCTGCCCAAATCCCTGTATTTGATTTCCACTTCTCAAAGTGACCTTTTCCCCATGCTAATGGGCTTACCTGTGCTAGATCATGTTGGAGCATGAGAAGGGATGGGTCGACTTCGCCATTTCAGCTCATACCGTTTAAAAGAGACATCCAAGGTTTAGCCTGACACTCAGGTGATCAGGCAGACAAACACACACACAAACACAGGTCTGACACTGAGTTACTGAGAACTCCACCTTTTCATCTCATTTAGCAGTATATTATGAAAAGCCAGGAAGCAGCCAAGCCATAATGACCTGATATATTCCATTTCTGGCGAGCTGGTCAGGAAAGACATTGGGTTGCTTTCATTCCGTTAGTTGGAAATTATCACCTTGTCAGAGAAGGTTTCAGGTCATTTCAAGTTTTACAAACACAAAAAATATTACAAAATACAAACACTCTATGATTTATGCCTAATTGTTCCTCCTCACCAGTAATTCATTTTCTTGGCTTATTACAATGTAATATCTGTTCACCAGTGGCAGCCCTGATGGACATTGTTTATCATTTGGTTTTAATAAATAACTCACGTTACGTCCCACTTTGTTTCTTGGTGTTTGTTTGCCAGTGATATACCGCTGCTCTTTGCATATTCAATTAGTTGATTTATTTGTGTAGTATGCAAACAGACATGCAATGCCTTACAAGGTTATCCACAAACAAGCTGTAGATGCACTTCACAATGCTAATTAATTATTCTGTTGCTCTTTTTCTCTTCCAAACTTATACCACACATCGAGTTAGCAGCTTGCACTTTTGACCCACATCCTAATTGATACAATATCTACTGCATCCCTCTACATGGATCATGAAGTGAATTTATATTATAGCTAGTAATTGGTCCGCTGTTTTACACAAAACATTCTATGAAACATTGTCACTGTGATACTAACTCATAGTAAATTTTTAATTACAATATAGTGTTGCTTTTGGTGTCTTGTGCATGTCAACAGGTAACCCATGTTGCCTATTAACAGCACATACATCTGTAGCATCAAAGAGAATCTGAGGTTCAAGAACTGGGTTAGGTGTCATTTCTTTATCTTTACAGTCAAGAAACCATACAGTCACTCCGTCAGTATACTGGATCATCACAGGTTTGAAAAAGTGAAACAGTCTGCTTGCCTTTACCTGTGGCTTATAGATGTGATTTTCCAGAGATGAAGGTTGGGAGTTAGCAGATGGTGAAATGTGTAGGGAACCCCAAGATGAAGGCAAACAGAACTCTGCAGGTCCACATAGGATTGGACAGGGTGGGTGCTGGAGTGAGATTCCAAGATAAAGAGGCCTGTTGCCACTGATAGATGTTCTGGGTACATTTTACATTTTACAGTTTATGGAGTGCTAACAGAAATGGCTGCATGGACAAGCACTCTTTGAGTTTCAATGTTTCACTTAATTTGTACTATATTGTCTAATTTCCTACCCTTGCCTCTGTCAAACAACCACATAAGTTAGACTTTTTCAAGGATTATCAGTTTCAAGAATAAATCGTGTGAACCATAATAATAATTTGTTTGGTTATGAGTGAATTTTATCTATTTAGGCAGTTGTATATCTTAAAAAAAAGTTTAGAAATTTGTGTCTGGTAGATTATTTCTCTGTTGTAACAATGCTTTTTGCCAATACAAGTTATATTGTGTTCCTTACAAATAGTGCCCCATTTGGAAGGAACGGAATATGCATTTGTGGGATAAGCAACACAGCTGAGATGTGCTGATCTAAAATTTGGCTAAATCCTCTGTGCCACACCAAACAGCATATTCTAATGTTGTTACTGGCTCTTGTTTGGTGGATGGAATGATTGAAATCTATCAGTTAAAGAGCAGAAACAAGACATAGTCAGTTTTAATTTTTTTTTTCATTTAATAAACATTCAGGACCATCAGTACTGGATGTGTGGAAGAACCATAAAAGCCACAACGGTCTGGCTTTTTGTCGTTATGCTGATCACCAGCCTGGTCACACACTGCTGTCGATTGGTGTTCCACTCCTCATCCAGGATTCATCGCAAATCAGCCAACATGATTAGTCACTCTATTGCACAAACAGCACACCCAAACTGATCCCACAAATGTTGATTAGGTTGAGGTCAAGACTATTGGTATGCCATTCCATTCTCTCTACTCCCAAATATTTTAGGTAGTCTCTAATGAACTCTGCTGTATGGGGGCAAGCATTGTCATCCCGGAGGATAAAGTGAATTGTGATTGCCTCCAATAATGACAAACCATTATTGGAGGCAGCATAGTGTTCTCCCCATCTTCTCCACATTTTGACCCTGTGATCCAACTTCTGTAGGCAGAATCTGGACTCATCATGGCACATAACATTCTTCCACATGTTCAAGTTAAGTTGAGTGCAGATGATGCAGACACCAGTGCAAACGGGTCTGACAATGAAGGCAGTCATGGCACACCTCCTGGCAGCCATATGAGCCCAGAGATTGGTTGCCTGCAGTCTGTTTCAGATTGTCTGGGCTGAGAGCCATATGCCATATCATCCTGAAAACCTTGAACAAAAAGGGTGAGGAACTGGTGTCCTTGGGTTGTCATCTTCTTTGGATGTCCAATTCGCAGTCTGTCTCTGACATCCCCCCATTTCATGGAACTTAGCCTTCAGTTTCGAGATGGTAGTAGGGCTCACATCAATGATGCCACAACTTGCTTTTGTGGAATACCAGCTTGAAGTTGAAAACTTATTGCCAAGAAGCATCATTACAACAGAGAAATCTGCTGTCAATCTGCCAAACACAAATTCCTAAACTTTTTGTTCAATGTATATTTGGCAAGAATATTTTACATAAAGGTGATAAAATATTGATTTGAGTCATTTTCTTTAGGTTCTCCTGCACCAAAGTAGCTTGTATCCTGTCCAATTTACAATGCCATTACAATGGCATGTGGGACGATTCATAAATTACAGAAGTCTTTTTCTAAAGGGGAAATCCTTCTAATTCCAATCAAACTCATAATAGCAATATATATTTTGAGTTACATTTTCCTCCCATATACCATAGTTTTGACCCTGTTCACCTGTCTTGGAGCAGTAGGACTCAGGGGGCATTAGAGAGGTCTGCCATCAGGAACCTACTCTTGGCCTCCTCTGTCTCCTGTTGTCACATTGTGCAGGTGTCAGGACCCCAGGGCTCTGTCAGTGACAGAGCTATGCGAGCCCCAGCAGTCCCCACAGGCTGCAAGACGGGTGAAAGGGGTCAAAAATCTCCCGGTGCACCACTCCCCTCCTTTCTAAATTCATCCCCTTTAGGGTCTCTCAAGGGATCCTTCATTTCCTTGCCTGGTAATAGAATGTAAGTAGGAAGTTGGATGGATGGGACATGTCATTGACAGGATGGGATGTGGGGTATTTATGATGCAAGTAGAAAATCAAATTTTTTTTACAATTCACATATCATTTCAAGATCCCTGCATTTATGTGTAGGATGCAATGGGATGTACAGATATATATGGATGAGTCAAACTGATTCGCTCATTCAATATTGAAGCATTTTTCTCCCTTATTGTGCATTGTACAAATTAGATGATATCCATTATGTTGGATCCCTCTAGTCCTTGTAGAAGCTACAAATGAAGAGGTGAACAGGGAGATGGTGTCTTTTTGCATTTGTGTGTTTCATTGAGTATTTCTCTATTTAATTCCAGTGCATCTATTCCATCTAACGAAAAGTTCAGACATGATTTTGCTACAGTTTTTCTGTCCCAGATTATTGTTTTTTAAATTTGGCACTATGATAGAAGCATCAGATGTCATTTTTATAAAGGACAATAACAAGGTAACACTTTGTTTGATTCTACAAGTGTTTATGAAGACAGAGCATCATACTGGAAGGAGGGGACTGGCAAGCTAAAAGTCTTTTCAAGCGATGTGTAAATATACAGAAAAAAAGAAGAAGAAAAGAGGATGATTAATGTTTTACTGTGTTTTTCCCTTGGTGGGTTTTTCCAAGTTTTTCAGGTCATTTGTGTTATGCTTTATCACTGATTGTCTACAGTACAAGTAGACAAGCTCACAACTCTACCAAAAAGTAATCTACTGATGCTGCCACCTGTCTATGTCTGTCCCTTGAAAATGGCCTTACAGTTGATAGAGTCGCCCATGAGTCTTACATATCTAGTTATAGACCAACTGGATGGGGGCAGATCATGATGAGTTGTACCAGTCATGGATCGCTCCTATAATCTTATGAGTTACACACCTTTACATCCACATGACAAACTGTCTGGAGCAAAAATGTTATCTAGAGTGAGCAGTACACTGAAACTTTCAAATTCTAGAAGTGTACAATGTATAAGCCTCAAGTCTATGTAGGTTTTCTTTTCAGGATATCCATCTCATTGCTCATCAATGTTGTATCAGTCCAAGACACAATCAATTGTCCAGGCACAGCCTCAGGCACAGGGCTGGGTCAGTACACCCCCCCCCCCCGACCTTAACAGCAAAACCCTCAGGCCCATTCCGTCATCGTCTTCATTCACTTCTTCCTATTCCCCCCCATCTTACTCTCTTTGTCTCTTCCACCTCTCATTGTTTTTCCCAATCTCTCTGTCCTCCTTTCTGCATACCCTACTTTTCCCCTTTTCTTTCATGTTGTTCCTCTACACCTTTCACTCTCACTTTCTCCCCTCCAAGGCCAGTCTTCATTACAGCCCCTCTCACAGCCCACTCATCCATAGGCCCCATCCATCACCATCATGCAGAAAGAATAAAGAGGGAAGGGAGTAGACATATGAGCGCAGACAAGAGAAGAAGAAAAAGAGATCCACAAAGGCGAAAAGTCAGATGTTTGCATCAAACAGAAAGAAGCTGTGAGTGTGGAATCAAATGGGGATGAATAGATTGTCGCAAAAAAGAAAAAAAAGAGAGTAGATGACCAAGAGGTTATGTGAAATTGGAGCACCAGGTAAAAAGGGTGAAGAGACATATATTTTGACAAAAATTGAGGATGCAGAAGGATACAGGATTCATAAACAGGTCAAAACATTCTGTTGCATCTGAAAATAAATAAAAAAAAATCTTTTGAGAGTATATATATATATAAAAAAAACATTGTTCGTGTGTTGAAGACTTCTATGACATGTCTTGCTTTGTCTCCTTGTTTGTGCTTGAGGCTGTGACCTTTTGAACATGCCATAGGCAAGCCAAGCAAAACCAGCCCCGACACAAAGAGTGATAAAAATGTCACACACATTGGCAGACACCTTCTGAAAGACATACAATTATTTTAAAATACTGTACCTTGAGAGACAAAAAAATGCAAGGCGAGTTGGTTGATAGGCACACAAAAGTCTGGGAAGAGTTGGCTGAAGTACAATCAAAGCCAAGCAATGGGTCCTAGAACCATCCTGCAGCTTTGCCTGGAGGCCTAAATGTCTATCTGACAATGTCTATATCCGTCAGTCAGAAAATAATGGGCTTTAGGAATCGGCTCCTGTACCTTGAAACCTCGCAGAGAAAGAATTCATGCAATCTGACAAAAATTGATCAGTAGCCTGATAGAGCAGTCAGGCTTGATTTGTGAATCTAAACATGTAGATACTACATGTATAAACGACTACATGTCATCATACATTGATGTTTTGTTTTTTTGTAGATCAGATGTAAGTGCATATGTCTCACTTTGTATGTTAGGGTATGATAATAGTACCATATGACTTGAATCTTCATGCCAGTGACCTTATGTTCATATCATATTGATCATAAAAATATCTTAATAAAACAAAGTTATCTTGATCATCAAATTAATTTACAGTATAATCGGTATGTTTTTATGCCATATGCCTTTTGGTGTGTGGCTGCCTCTCTCCTTCTTGTCTGTGTATCCCTTTATCTTTTTTGTCTCTTGTTTTCATTCAATCTCTTCTTCTTTTCAGCACCACAAATATAATTAATGGCAGAGCGCAAGGATGCATGTTACTGGTTTATGGATTTTTGATGGTAATCTTCTGGATTAATTATGTGATATATGTGCTTTGTTAAGGTAATCGGGCTCGGGTAAATACAATGCATGAACTTAGATAGTGAACTGGCAGGCGTTTCTCCCTGGCCTCCCTAAATCAATTTGCACCGTTCCCCGATTCATTCCTGCATCGCTTCACACAGAGATACTGCCAGGTATGAAGGTTGCGCGTTTACTGAAACGGCCAAAAGAGGGTCAAATGATTACAGTGATTACAATGATAATGGCATGATAAAACCCGTGCAATCCCTCATCAGCTGTATTATAATAGACACTTTGCACACCAGTATGTTTAGATGCATTTATACTGCAAATTCTGTTTCATCAACATGGAAATTGGATCCAACGGGTGGAATAGATATACAGATGTATTAATAATCCATTTTCCATTTCTGTTCATGTCTTGTTGCTTAAATTTGTTAATTGTAATTTTATTCTGTGTTCTTTGACATGTTGAAAATGATACTTCCTGTAGATTCACAAGGTGAGATTATAGTACTGCCAAAACAAGTGGCAAAAACATTTAGCATTGCACGTGTATATGTATTTTTTTCTATCCTGTACTGCACTTTTGTGTAACAAGCTAATTTACTTCTCCCACGCTAGGCTAATGGAGCATGGAGATGGTTTCTCATGCAGACTACTGTTCTATCCCTTTCTCTTTTAAAGGTCCCATATTATAGAAAGGGAGATTTTAATGCCTTTTTGATTATAAGAAGGCCTACAAACAAGCTGATAGGAGCTGTCTTCAGTTAGGTTGTGATGTTCCAACTATAAAGTTACCCCCCCTTGAGAGAAGATATGTAAAACTATACTTAGATGATCATTGGTACTTAAAACCACAAATATGTATTGTTAGGAAGAGAACTTCAAATTAAACACAGGACAGGTATAAATATAGGACCTTTAAAGGTCTGCATGCAGAAATACGAAAAGTTGCTACACTGATATTGTGTTTTTCACAGGTATGTGATCTCCCTCTTTATTTTGTCATTTAAAGAGTCTTTTATTGATACATTTTCATACAGATTGGGTTTATTTCATGTTCACATTTTTAATTTAATACTAATTCAGAAAATACAAAAATTGCCACTGGTGAGTGAAAATACCTTTTCAAGCACATTATAACAAATGATCAAAATGAGATGTATAATTTGACTTAATGGAAGACTGAATGTTGTAAATATACATGAGTCATACAGTCTGTGTGCGAGTAGAAACCCAGTCAGGTAAGGTTGCTATACTGATATTATTGATATTACTGTTTTACACAGACCGTGAGAGAATAAATCCCCTCCGGTTGGCAGCAGTTGTCCTCTTCTCGTTCCTCATCATCCATGAACACAAGCAGGGTTCTTGCAAAATGACCAACTACACATGTGTTGAACAGCCAATTAATTCATATAAAAGTGTGTGTGTGTGTGTGTGTGTGTGTGTGTGTGTGTGTGTGTGTGTGTGTGTGTGTGTGTGTGTGTGTGTGTGTGTGCTCCCTGCATGTGCTTATTTCCATGCGTGTATGTCAGCACACAGACGAGTACACAAATGGTATCTGTATGTTCCCGCCTGTGAGGTGAGCTGGTATGTAATGGGAGGCAAGAAAGCTGGCAGGGTAGTAAAGAATGCATTGGGACCGTGGACACCCACCCAGCGCAGACAGACAGTCAATCTTCCTCGCTGCATCACTGAAAATGCCACTCAGCTACCAAGGTTGTTTAGCAAGTAAACAAGCCTCTGGCCACCATGCATCCAAAGGTGTATATTTCCTGAAAATGATGGCCATGCAGAGGGGGAGAAGGTGAATCGAGCTCAGCCGGCATCCTACCAATCTCCCACATAGCCAGCTGATAACTTTTGGCTATATTTTCACATATTTCTCACACCAACACATATATATAGGTATATACATTCATATCAACTTGTCTTCAAGCGCGCACACACACACACACACACACAGGTCATGGTGAGGAGGAAAAGCAAGGAAATATTTTTTGATTCCTCCCTTCCTCCAGGGTCCCTGTTGACAGCTTTGATTTGAGTGCTGTGGTACCAGAGGTACTCCCAGGGCCTCATCTGTACTAGTAAATCACCAAACCACATGTGTGTGTGCGTGTCTAAAAGCATGCACATGATGGAACATTTAACTGTGTGACTGAACACGTGTATGGTTTAGAGTGTCTGTAGTCTGGCTGGCTGTTGGTCTGCATTATCATTTTGTGTGAATCCCCCTAACACGATCTTGAAGGTAAAAGAAACCCAAAGCTTGGACAATCTGATCAATGACCATATATATTTGTGTAACAGTGCCTGCGTATTTTTCTGAATTTGCAAATCTTGTGATAAAAATGATTTATTTCCTTCCTTTTAACCAAATTAAGCAAGAACAAAAGTGATACAGTAACATGTCTTGAACTGAGCGCAACACAGTGATGTAGATACACAAAATGGATTGAACTGACAAAACCTATTTAGGCCAAAGCAAGCTCTTGCTGTTGACTAAACACAGCAGTGTGATTTTTTTTTCCTAGCTGGATAGGCTGCCCCATAAATAATCCCTTGTAATGTTAATTGTGTGTAAATTTAGTCATGTTGTCTCTAAAGCTGCATTCAGACCAAAACTACATCACAGTGCTTGGGTGGTAGGGGCGTGCTGTTTAAGTACCAGTGAGACAGTAGTTTTCAACTTATTTTGATGTAGTGCATTACTAAGGTGTGATGAAAATGGCAAATTTCAGAAAAAAGCATTTCATTTCAAAAAATGTGTAGACATGGCCTCCATGTCTTCTACTACTGTTATGGCCATGTATAATGTAGCCTATACCACCACCTTCCCACCAAACTAAATTTTGCAGGATGGCATCTTCTTATTCAATCCAAACCAGTTGATGGAACCACACCTAATTTGTTGCAACATCTTGTTGGCGAGATATCAAAAGCTTAGTAGAATTAGCCTGAAAAGTCGAAATACAACTAACGAGATATGATCCTGGAAGTCAAGAGTTGCAGATTAATGCTTTTTTTAAAGAAACATTCAGATAATTTAAGACAATAAAATCAATCATTTCTTTTTTATCTTTGCCAAGTTTGTTTCTGTTTCAGGTTTAATTATTCTCTTCATTTTTGTTGGTGTTTTCATTAACTAACCTTACATGCACCATTTAGAGTGGAAATACAAACATGCTACAAGCATTTTTGGAAGCAAAAATATCCCTCAAACCCACAAACCATGCCAAATAGGCACGTCGCTTTCTCTGTTGCATTTCCTTACTGTGGTCCAAACAGTAGTATTGTTAGCGATGGACCATGTTTCTCTCCCTTGTTCTTTCTCTCTCTTTGGTCTAGTAATCATTTATTGGGACTTCTGGGGGTGAAAACAGCTCTAACTCAGACAGACACACATAGACAAGAAGCATCCACTGCCCCAGTGGAGCTCAAGGCCATTCACACAGCCACTGGGCGTGCGAGAGACTCCGATATGGCCTAGTGGTGCGAGCCACACGTGGCTAGCACCATTGTCCCATATTAACACACTATCGACCCGCCCAGACATGCTTTGTCAATGGAAGGTGCCGCCACACCAGATTTTCTCTGGGCTGTATTGATGTGGGGGCACCAGAGGAAGGCAGTAATGGATACATAGTCCGCAATAAGAACCACAGCCAAGCTTGGGGAAAAGAGGAAGACGGTATTTTTTGCTTTTTTTTCTCATCACATAATCTTTGAGCTGCTCAAGGGTCCTATAGAAAGCATCCTTGCAGGCCTGTTCTCAGGCCAGAAGACACAGCCTGGGATGTCCACAGAGGTTTAGGGTTGCTATTTCAGTTTCTGGGCATGATGGATTATTTCTTGCATCTCCTCCTCCTGTCGCCAGCCATGCATCTCAGCCGCCTTACCGTTTTGGCAAATATGAATGTATATGTTTATATTTATGGGTTCAGATATAAAAATGGGTGGGGGCTGGATGGAGGTTTATCTCAGCATTTTGCCCTCCCCCGACACTTTCTCTATCTGTAAATATCTCCATGTCAGGGATTTATGTGAAGGTGACAATGCCAGGACTGGCTGTCCGACTGTTTCAGTCAGCTCCCTATCAGTGCTGTGTGGAAATAAATGAAACGGATGACACATTCTGAAACATATATATTGTCAGTAGAATAACAAGACACATGCACGTTGTTGTATTACATTTGGACACATGAAATTAAATAATGTCTATCAAATCAGTGTTATATTGCTGTCATTGTCAGGTATTACATATAGCTGCAAGAGCTAAGTGACAACCTAGTTTTGATGATGACTCATTCTAGAAAACTGCGTGGAGTAATGCTACTATAGTAAAGAATCATTAAGTAATTATTAGATTATACTGACCACTTACTTCATGCATTGTTCCTGAATGACTCTGAGTGGCACTAAATATCAACTCTTTAATTATCAAGGGCATTCATTTTAACTTCAATTAGATAAACCCACAAGAAGCTACAGAATCTTACTGGCAAATGCACAGTCGGATCCATTATAACAAACCAGATACAGCAGCAAATATTTGAATCACATTCATAATGCTTGGTTTTATCAATGTTAGCAACTAGCTTAAAAAAAGTCAGGAAAAAAACAGAATTGAAAGGAGTGAATGCTGCATTAATATTCATCAGTTGACCAGGAAAAAATAGAATGTGAATTTTGTCAACATTTTTGGCAAGTATTGATATCAGATGTGTTTCTGTTTTTGTTCTACACGATTAAGAAGAATGACAATATGACTCATTGTCTAGCAACATGACATGATGTCTTGTCAGGTTTTTGTAGCATTTTCATTTTTTACAACTTTTTGTGACTTCTTCAGTGACGCATAATCTCGGTTTTATCGACCTCAAGTGAAACACAGGTGAAATGAATAAAATGAGAGCAAAATCTTAGCAGGTTAGCATGCGGCACTGAAAGACAAGCAGCCATTGTTTCCCCACAGTTACGAGCATCAAAAAATATCTTAAGGCATACAGGAGCAGAGAGGTTGGACGTGGCTGTCCGGCGTATGACAGTCCCTCGGTGTTGTAATGCGTGCAACATGCTGACGAAGTGATGTCAACCGTACTGCCGGGTTAGGACTTTGTAACCGAGTCATAGACCCCTGGGACACAGAGGGGTGGTGTCCCATGAGAGCTGACCTAAAAGCTTCAGGTGACTTTCTTTCCCACCTCTGCCTTTTTCCGCTGCTGGCTGGACAGATCACTAGATGGATGGATGGGTGAACACATAGAGGGACACAGTGGAAAGTGGTGACAATTTCATTTCATATCCACCACGTTAGTGCGGCATCAGCAGACGTTTCATTGCCTAACCTGCTTTGGTAGCTGTGCATCTCCCATATCGGCATGTTTCAATCAGTGTAAACAGAGTTTAGGCGGGTTTTCAGTTTGGCCCCCATGCGGCGTCACCTACCGGACCTTTCTCTTAATCTAAAAGGTCGACTGATGAGTCGGCATTAGGAGTTTGAGATGCCGGAGTAAGAGGTCTACCTTATCAGGGGGTCAGCCAGCAGCTGGAGCCTCCATGCTGAGAGACCCTCACAGGCATCAGAGAAAATATTGACTTCATTAATACATCCCAGGTTCGGGTGACATCATTGGTTTAGCTGATAAACCAGCGGAGACCAACTGTAGAGATGCGATAAATGTCCTATATGTTGTTACAACTCCAGAGAAAAAGGGGGTTCTTTAAAGATCATTGGCAGGGAATGGGATGACAAAGAAACAAACATCTTTATTGTTGTTCACATCTACCAGGCAAATGCAGTACACAGCAGTACTGAAGTTTCCTTTTTTCACAACCAAAATGAATCCAATCACTGTAATGCAATAATTCCCAGCACCAGAGCATCATTATCATAAAGGCAGATTGATACACTGTCCAGGCGAAATGGTGGAGATACAAGGGGAATAAAGTCACACAAACAGACAGCTCATTAATTTCCCCCGCCTGTACTCGGGCCTAGCGACCTGAGTTTTTCACGCAGCGCAGGGAAATTTACTGCTTTGACAGACTAACCAAGCGCGCTCCTCCTAATTTGTATCAGCTCAGATTTGTTTTTGTTTTGGCGTCATCTTTATTTTTTATTGCAAATTACAGAGTGCCCCGAGTAATCTGGTGGGTCCGCTGAATGCTAATGAGATTCGCACAGGACTTGCTGTTCTGGGAATTCGAGCCGGATGTTTATGATTATTGGAACTTTTTCTCTCAGTCAATGTTTTCATGTCCTTTTTTTCCCTTTCTCTCCTCTTCGCCTCTCTTGCTCTGATGAGCTTCCTGATCATCATAAATCTTTAGCCATTAGTGTCCCCCGAGCAGAGCTACAGATCTACTGAACCACTGTACCTCCCGTGCAACCAGTTTTTAGTGTAAAAGGGGAAATGTGTCTATCGAAGAGTGGCAGGGAAAGGTCAGGATATTTTCGGTGGAAACATGAATCTGCCACAACAAAAGGAAATTTAATATATTTTGCTGCACATATAATATAGCAGACTTGAAATAACAATCTGCTGTCTCCCCACTGTTCAATTGTAATGCCAATGGTTGTGTTCTGTAATTCCTTCTCTTATGAACAGCATATGTTGAAAACTTTTCAGACTCTTATCCTGTCTTCTTCTTGAGGGAGTATCCCCCCTACACGCATGATCGGACAGGAAGAACAGTAGGTAGGGGTGTTTTTTAAAGAAGGAACACTAACGCCATTAAATCAGTAGACCACTGTTAAGTGGCGGGGACTAATCAAATGATTCCAAAATGCTGTCAAGGTTACGTGGACAGATGCAACGTTAAATTTAATTTCACTCTGCGGCTGCTTGAAGGAAGATTGAAAAGCACTAAATAGAGTTCTCCTCACATGCAGCTGGGATTTCACATCACACATCACATTCCGCTCATAGACCCAATATCATCCATCTGTACATGCACAAAAAATAGTAATCTTATTTCTGGTATAAACTTTATATGAAGGACTGTCATGAAGGATTTGATTAGACCATTAAAAGGGGACAGAGCAGTGCAGACTGGGAAAAAGTATTGGATTTTTAAAAAAGCTAACAATACTAAACATATGAAGTGAGTCAGGTGACTGTTGGGACAGATTTTGGGTCTGGCCTGTGTTTGTAGTTTCTTTGGTGTTCACATTATGACAGACAAAGATACTGGTAAATATGGAGGACTGTTTCTAAATGTAAAGATAGAATAACAGTTATGATCACATTGAGTTCAACACTTTTTTGTCTCACACCCTGATTTGTTTGATAATGAGTTTGAGTCATTTTTCTCTCAATCAGAAGGAAGGTTTGAGGCTCAAATTCAAATCCTCCCTGAGGCGCGTCATTGCCAGTAATACTATATTTGTTGTGTTCACAAAGTGCGAAAAAGGTATAGCTTATCACACGCTGGGTGACATCACCAAACGAAGCAGGTGACATGCTTTTCAGATTAGTCTGTGAGATTAAGCGTTTCTGAAATGTTAATCTCTGGAAAAACAAACAGCCATCAGTTCAGGGAATCGGGCTGCGAGCGATCCAGAGTTTGTTTGAATGAAATACAAAAAAGTCCTTGTGCTACTTTACATTACAGGCATGTGAGTAGGCTCGCGTGTGTGAGATTTTGTGTATGTGTCGTTGCACTTGCCCACGTCGTTAGTATGCATAGGAATGTGACTGATGACTTTCATTAACAGGAGTGAACAAGGATTAGGCCCCCTTCAGTGTTGCCTGCTTTCACCTTTGCTTTACCCTAATGATTTTCTCCCTTCCTCCTTTCCTCAAGGTTGACCCTGTCACTCCAATAGCCTGCTCTCTTTCTTTTTCCTTCCTGCCTTCCTTCCTCTCTTACACTTAAACACACAACTTTGTCAACTATCACACTGATACAAGACGGCACACATATGCAGATCCAAATAAGGGTCTGTGCGTGTGTGTGTGTGTGTGTGTGTATGTGCCTGTGTGTTTTTGTTAGGTAAACAAAGCCTGGCTCCTTTTTTATTATCAATGAAGCATAACCAAATCAATTTATAAACAGCCTTATCTGCTCACAGGAACGCCGGTAGCCCAGGAGCGATTAACTCCAACAGCCGTTAACTCTTTGCATACAAAACCACCATCGCTAAGCTATTTAGGTGATATGGAGAGGTGGGATGAAGTAGAGGGGGTGAGCGCTGAACTTCATTTGTCCTCACAAGCATATGTGCATGATTACGTGTGTGTGTGTGTCTGTGTGTGTATGCGTGTGTGTGCGCATTAAGGGTAAAAAAATTCTCTGTGATTGCATGTAGGTAAATGCAAAGCGGTGCATGCTAAGGGAGAGGAAGAGTGGAGGAAAGGTTCGGGGGAGGGTAAGGGAGTGAATTTCGACATGTCATTTCTGAAATTGAGTTTTGATAACTGACAATTTGTTCAGCTAGTGAAATGTCAAGAGTCCAAAAAGATTGATGAAGTGCATAATAGATGTCTCAGATTGACTCTCCACTGTGGGCTTGAGTCCCATGCATGCATCAGACCACTGAAACGATACAGAAATGAGATCTCACATACAAACACACGTGCGCAAACAGATACACACACATACATACTTGACTGCTGGAGAGCACCTCTGAAATGGAAAACCGGTCCACGTCAATTTAGTTGGGGTAGATGTGATTTCTGACTGAACACGAAAGTGTCATTCAAATGATGGCGGCCACCAGCTGAAGACTCAGTACGTTTATTAGGGGGCTGTGTTGTGGCTATGGAACACATTAGTGGTTATCAGGAAAATACAGGGTAGCTTAATGTGGTTCCATTTATTCATGCACCCAAACACTGATCCAGGACTGGTTTAATATTATTATAGTAGCCTGTAAAGTAGCTTTAAAAAAAAAAAAAAGCACTACACCGCACATACAGAGATATACCTGTGCACAGAAGATAAGTGTACAGATATCACTGTTTTTCTTAGCCGATAACAGCCAACGTCAGTTGAGTTTCCTGACTGACAGTACAGATGTTTGCTGCAGCACTGTGTGCGTGTGTGTGCACCACACATGCCTGTGTGTGTATGTGCATCAGCTCAAACGTGCAAAAACTCCTGTGGTTCATTTTCTTTTCCTCTTTTCCTCTCCTGTTCATGTCTGTTCTCTGCACTTTGAAGCAAGGCATGCAGCTTCAGGATTGTAGGGTTGAATCAGGGCCATAGCCAGGATTTTTCAAATACCAAGGTCAACATTCTATATATTATATGCCATATACTGACATACTGAGTCATAATTAGGCTATATATATATATATATATATATATATATATATACATATATATATATATATATGTGTGTGTGTGTGTGTGTGTGTGTGTGTTAATTCCATGTTTATTCACATTATTTACTACATATATCCACCCAGCATCCATATCATAGCCTATAATTGCTATAATTGATGGATAATTCATACAGTGACGTATTCATCGCATATCCTTTCACATTTTAGCTTAGGCTACAATTACAGTAGGTTACAGGTTAGCATCTCTATTTATCTGTTGCATGCATCTATAGGCTGTCTCACTATTTTTTAAATTTTCTTAGAATATTACAATGTTCACCTTTCCTCCTCTTTGCCTGGTCATCCCCTGGAAGAAATGATAACTTTGATTGATGCAACCTCTTACATTCAGTCAAAATAGAACCACAGTGGGCATTCACAGCGGTGTTTACTATTACTTTTAATGAGAATAACCTAAATTTTTGCTGGCATTGAAGTCCATAAAGTGCACTACATTTGTTGTGGCAGCATTCTTGATAAGCTTTATGTGAATAACACAAAATATATGGCAATCAAATATATATATGAACAGCTTTTCACAAAAATTTATCCCGAATCTTTCCATGAATTTTTAAACAGAGAGAAATTAATTTTATTTTTCAATTCAATCAAGGGATAACATGCTGCTTCTCAATGTCCCCTCTGAGCGTCAGTGTTTTGATTGTCCCCAGTAGCTGTCATGAATTCACTTTTTATCCAGTTTTAATTCACATTTTTTACAATACACTTTTTTTACATTAAGTTGTTTTTTTGTCTCTTTTCTGCCTGTGAGGAAGCAAAGATGGTTCTGCAGCAGTTTTTTCCAAATGTTGAGCTTGCAGCAGTAATCTCTGAGCCCACAGAAATGAGCCAAGACATCTCTCCTCCATATTTGTCTAGCTCAAGGGTGTGACTCACAAAGGTCATGCGTGTCATTAAAATTAAAGCATCAACAGATGAGATATTTTCACAAAGGTGACACTCTTCCATTCCGGCTTAATTAGCCTCATTTTTATAGCGAGCAGGTCACTTAAAAGTCAATTCCAATGATCATGCCAATGAATCTTTACACCAGGTGATATAAACCTGTAGGTGCTGCTGCAGGTATGAACCTCTAGTGCACAACACACCCTCTGTAATACAATACCTCGCTTTAGGATGAGGTCCAACTTCTGTTATCTTTGGTTGTCCTCTACGAGTTGTGTGGATGCAGCGCTCCAATAAGCCTTAAGGGTATTGGGAGCGATCCAGGAAATGCATCTGACATAATAAAGGAGTTTTGAAGAGCAAAAGCAAACGGCCTTGATGGCATTGAAGTATTGAGTAACTTTTTTGTGCCAACCTGTATCTACACATTTCACCCAAAAATTTAAGCTCTACATTATCACATCGCCATATGGACCTGTAACTTTTCTCTTAAGCGCTGTAGGCATTTTAATACGCTCAATATTTCCTTAATCTTTTAAGAAAACTGGTTCGGTCCTGGCCAACGATTGCACCAATGCTTGATTTTTAATGATTTTAATGACGAAATAAATTAAAGTGAAGCAACATTACTCACTTGACTTGGCTTGTTTTTCTGTGAGGATCCAATATCTTTGTATCAGCTCATTTTAAAGTGTGAATTTATTTTCTGCTCATTGATTTTCTGTTACCCGTCCTTATGGAAACTTGTATCCGTTGATGAAAAATGACAGACTTATATTAAAGAACAGGTTTCCTCAAATTATACATATAAATATACAAATAAAAATTATTTAATCATATGAATAATACAAACATATTTTCTCATCTACCCATTGTGAATCTTGCCATACTTTTTTTGATTTTGTTTGTGTACAATGCAGACTATCCAGACTAAGGTTTCTGGAAAGTCAAATGGTCGTCAAACTTTTCAAATATATATTTTTGGGGCATCTCTGTGGTCTAGAGGTCATGTTTTGATGCTGTCAATTGTGTGGTCCTTGTTAGATTCTAGCCAGTGACCTTCTTGTTCTTCCAATATATCAATTATAGAATAAAGGCACAAATACCACAAAAAATCTAATATAAAAACATCTTATAATGCTCTGAGCCTTACAATTTAAAATTATAGGCATTTCACTTAGTGATTGTTCCCCTGGTATTAAATCTTCCCTGTTTGAAGTCAATAAATGAAGATAACATATCAGACTAGTTTTGCCCTGAGCAGAATACTTTTTTAAAGCAAAATCTCCCCTGTACGGCCTCAGTCTAGCCCTGGATTTGTTCTACTGTATGCAGAGTGTATCTCCTGCGTAAACACACTATTAGAGTTTAGAGCGGAGGAGCTCGTGCAGCTCCTCTTATCTGCCAAGGATGCCTCTGATGGCTCCTGATTGAAATGCCAGCTCTGAAGTTCTGTGCTCAGCCACACGTGTAAACGCTTCAACAGAATGTAACTTATTCCCTCAAAGCGCTTGTTTTCTCTCCCCAGGCAACTGGAGATTAGTTAGTTCAAATTCTGGACAGGTGCTTTTTGAAGAAAGCGTTTTTCAGGGAGATGCGCGTGAGAAATTGGCAAGCAAGCATTAATATGTATAATTAATTTTGTTGTTATCCACATATTTGAGCAACAGAGGGAGAGGCGCTGACTGAATTCGTAGCCGGTAGGAACCCAGGGATAACATGTGGATCATTTTTACCATTTACATTCCAATTCAATTTGCTCAACTGGAATTATCTGGCTCCGCTTCTTGCTGGAGATTAATTCAGTTTCCTTGTTGTTCATTTCTAAGTTTAATAACATAACCCAAAGGTGTTCCCTTTTTCAGTGAACACAGAAAATTTTGTGAGCCTTCTCTGCAGTTATTTTTGTCTCCTTGTAGATTTCAAATTTTGCAATCCCTCTACATGAATATATTGTAAATTATCAATATGTTTACATCGCAGTTCCTCTAGCTACCAGACCTTGACAAGATAAACAGCCTCTGTAGCAAGAAAAAAAAACAGTTCATTATCACAGTTCTTTAGGTGCTCATGTATGAAAACACACCGGGTAGACACAAACACACAGAAAGGAAAAAATACACTGAAAAACACTCTGAAATGAGGTGGAATCACAGGACAAATTACCAACAACAACTTGTCCATCTGCTCTTCCTTGTCTTCTCAATCAGGATCAATTTGACACCTGCTCGTTGCACCGTGTCATCACTTCACAGCCTCCGTTTCCAGGTGTCTTGAAGCCCCGACGGCAGCCGCCGTTTGTCTCATAGGTGGCTTGAAGCGTGCCGGGGTCGCTGGTCCCTTCTCTGCCACCCCCTCATCAGGATAATTAAGCTTTCTCAGCCTGCTGCACGCAAACGGGGAATTTCTCCAGCCCCTCCAAGTTGTAGAGATAGTCTGCAAATTGCCTCTGATTCGCCACCTGATTGTGCTATGATTATGTTGTCACTGGATGCTGTGATTATGATGGCCCATAATTGGTGGTGTGCATTAGCTGCTACACAATCCCCCACCACCAGCACCACAACACACACACACACACACACACACACACTCTCTCTGTGTAGAGTCTGGCTTTTTTTTTTTTTCCATCTGTGTCACCGTTCTGTCTCAATTTCTTTGTTTTTCTTAACTAATTCAGACAAACACACTGTCACTGTGAAACACTTTGATGTTCTTTGATGCAGGTTTGTGCACATTTTCTCTGATGCAGTTTCAAAATGGTACTTCCTGCAGCACTTGAAGTCTACAGCTGATGTCTCTGCCCTTGTTCACAGCAGCGATTGCATGCTTCTTATTGTTTTGTTTTGTTTTTTTTTATATGCATTTAAACCTCTTAAGACATTATATCCATTTATTCATTCCTATGAGTGGGGCTTTTTTTCTGTCAGGATTGATTTGCAGTTGCTCACCACTTTGATATTTGCATCACTTGAGAGCAAATATTCCACAATAGCACCTGAGAGATTTAAATTTGCTTGCATTCATCTTCCTCGGACTCCCGGGTTATTTAATGATTCCGCTGAGGTTTGTGTGTGTTGTTTTACAAGATGTTCAAACACACTTTTCCAACACGTATGCATATGAAGTGTCTCCTTGTGGCACAGGATTCTCATTTTCACGCATGGCGTCATGTCACTCGCGGCAAGCCAGCGAAACGTGCCACACCTTGGCACGGGGAAGCCATTTGTTTGGGTCGTGAAACATAGAAGTGTTTATTTGGGCTTGTTGGACTGACAGTGTCCCCTGTCAAAGAGACGCTTCAGCTGTCAGCATCTGAACAAATGGGGACTAATTTGCATCTCATTAATCCCGCCTCCCCTCAAAGCTTCTCTTGAAAAATTCTACTTTCTCTGAGTTTCCTTTGCCGTTCCATCTCACGTTACTGTCTTAAGCCGAGCTCATTAAAAAACAACACTTTTTTGAAGTCCAGAAACACTCTAGCTGTTCTTGCTGAATGACTGATAGACATGTTTTTGCTCTTTTCAGGTCTGGAGTACTTGATTAAAAAGGCATGACTTGGACCCTTGATGAGCATATGGATTAAAAGCGCTCAGTGATTGCCTGGCCATTCCCCCCACTCTAATTGAAAGCCTAATGTGCACCCAATGCATATTAATTAAAACCAGAGGTTATAGGCCCTTGGGGCGCACCATTTAGGTCTCTCATTAAAAATTAATAACCTCAGTTAATTATTATTATCGTGTTGTGAATCACGTCAGCAAATAAATAAGCCAATGGGGGGTTGCTAACACGCAATGTGTCTGGATATCTGTTTGACAATCAGGGCGAGTTTCAGTCAGAAAACAGCTGATGTATGTTTCTTTTATCCAACCACTAGGTCCATTCATTACAATTTAGTACAGAGAAACATAGTCATCAGTCTATACCACAATATGAATCTCAAACTGAGTGTTAAAAAGGTGTTTTTATTTTTTCTGCATCCTACATGAGTGATTTATAGGAATATTTTTAGCAGTACCATATCTGGTGAGATCTGGCTATTTGCTCAAATAGGACTGCAATGCTTCACCACATATGATAAAAAAACAACAACCTGGAATCCATTCAAAGATTCTTCTGGCTACTGCAGCAGTGGCAAGATCAGAAAGTAAAGAAGAAATAAAGCACCACTTTGAATTTCTTCAATCTGTAACTTGTGCCGGCTTCCACCTGCATCTCCTTTGTTGCTTTAGTTGGCGTTTAGACCAAAACAGTCCTCTATTTTGTTTAAAAATGCAGGATGTTGCAATGATGCTACCTGTGGAGCGATACAGTCCAAGAAATTTAATTAATACATTAAAATTTTGATGGCTTACTATACACTAAACATTACACAGCAGTTTATATATAATACTACTATTATGATTTTTACTTTGTTGGTAGATGTAATTTAATTTGATAATGTAGCATTTATTTTTTTTTTTTTGCATCATCCAAGGCCAACTCGTGAAATAAGTTTCATGCAATCTGTCACAACACCTACATGGAAGAAAACCTCCGCATGTTACCATCCTTCAAAGGACACCCCACATACATGTCATATCCACCACTGCATGATTCTTGCCACAACTCTGCATTTTGATTCTAAGAAGCAACTGAAATGGATCGATTTTCCCATATCACTGAGCATTGATATTTTATTAATGTAGACTCTGGATTTATGTTGGCACAAGCCTTCGTTTTTAATTCTGTGGGAATTGTATTGGACCTTGGTGGGAAAAGCCTCTTTTCACCCCAGTTATTTTATTCCTTGCCAAAGTTACCACCTGAGCGTAACCTATGGCGAGGCGCCTAGATGATTTCCATACATATATATTTGATTAATGACATGCCAGCATCACTGTCAAGTCCAATGCCATTCAGCACTGCCAGCTACAAAAGAGTGATATCACCTTGCAACAGATAATAGAATAGAGGGAAAGAGCAAAGCTGTTAGTCGTGCTTCATATAGTGATTTCAGAATGATTTTATAGTTGTTAATTTCCCCTTTGAAGTGAATAATGATCACCTTACTTCACAACATTATCATCATCATACCTGTCAGCATTTATGCCGCCTAAGATGTTCGGAGTGAGCAAACACAAAGCATCTGTTTACAATGTTTTTGTCTCCAGATCAAAGACGCCTCTGACTGCAAACAAGTTCAGCAGATGACACAAGATGCCAAATGTTTCCTCAACATCAGATGGCTTCTCCGCCGATCCATATTGCATTCTAGGCCAAACCTCCCAAACACCATCACAAGTATTTCCCTTGAGGGTCCTCCCTCTCCATTCATAGTCGAGAAACATCCTCTAGGCCGAGGGGGGCACCGCATGAAGTTAAACGATTTTGAAGAATTCCAATCATAACATCGGACTTCTCTGCAACAGCAATCCAAGAAACAAGATGGAAGAATGTGCAAGGCTGGGACGGGGGAAAAAAACCCAAAACAAAACAGGATATGATGGAGGGAATCGAGAAGACAATACAAAAGGCAGAACTGCTCTTGGATTCCTCATAAGAATTATTCAAGGAGAAATGGCACCTGGCCTGGGGGAAATCAGCGCTGCCTTCAGCCGGATTACTCCTGGCACAATCCGGACACAGTCTTGTTTGATGTCCCCCACCCATCCGTCTTGTATGTAGTCTTTTATCTCACTCTAAAGTAATATAGTCTTCACTGCAATTCAATAATGGCCCAGCCGAGCCTGTCAGGCTGCGTTTGCCCGTTATCTCACAAAGGCCTGTCCACTCCAGCAACGAGCCACCCGATATTTGTGTGTGTTTGTGTGTGCGCGTGTGTAAGTGATTTCATCCCCAGGGGAGGGACTTCATGCTTGTGTGTGTGTTTGTGTGTATAAAAAAGAGAGAGAGAGAGAGAGAGAGAGAGAGAGAGAGAGAGAGTGAGGAGGGGTGGGAGGGGACGGGAAGAGAGATGCCGAATCAATTGATGTGTGTCTGCACCATGTGGCAGACAGAGGAGGAAGTGGGGAGACAGACAGTCTATTTATCCTTTAGTGTGTTTGTATGTGGGTTTTGACCGGTTATCCTACCTGAGATCTAAATTAAGAAATAGCGCGGGTGATGGGGCAGATGCTGTGGCCAGCACCTGGGTGTATATGTGTGTGTGCGCATGTGTGTCTGTCAGCTTGTTCCAGCACAAATGAAGGGTTTCAACTCCTTTCCTAATTGGATGAAAGGGGCAGAAACAGGCGGGTCAGATCCAGCCCTTGCAGCAGGACAGTGGGAACCACAGTAAATCAGCCGCAGAGTGACAGGCACGCTGATGCATTCAGGTTCCTTCAATGGAATCGGGACAACAGCGGGTCAGCCCTTCTGCATATCTCATACCGGATGGATGTTAGATAGGAAGATTGACTGATTTGGACGCACAAAAAAAAAAAGATTTTAAAGATATCCATGCAACGACTGATGGGTAAGGATGTGCAGTTACACAAGATGAAAGGATTGATGGATAAATCATAAATATACAAAACGTATGGATATCTGCATAGCACTACATCGCTGCATAATGTTTGAGGCTATTTTCAGTTCATGTCAGGCTGTAAATGCATCTGCATAAGCAAGCAGCTTTCATTTACCTCGCAGTCACGGGGCATCATGTCCCACAGCTCATTCAGTGCATGCTAATATATGGCTGCACAGGCCTCCCCATCATAATCACCCATAACACTAAAATGAGACGCATGACAGTAAATAGCAGTCAAGCCTTACAAAGACTATTTGGCATGGGAATGATTTTTGTTGCTAGCAAACACTTCAGATGCCAATAAATCAGGCAGATTTTTTGATATATTAAGCGGCTTCTTTTATTGTCATGCCTCGGTGCAGTCTTTGCATGCAAATAAAAAGATATATTTACTGTGCATATGGACAAGGAGAGAGAGAAAGAGCGGGGGAATGATGTTCCAGGAGTCAGATTGGCAATAGTGAGTGATTTTTTTTTTCAATCAAAAAAAGAGAATTTGATTTAAGACCCATAAGTGAACAAAGCACTTTTTGCCACGCTTAACCAAACAAATAACAACTCTAGTCTGAACATGCACAACATTTCTCATATTCTTTGAAATCTAATATTATTTTTTCCTCAGTGCACCCGCTTGAGTACTGCTGTCTGCATTCTCGTGCACACTGCAAAGCCCTGACACTAAAATTTAACAGCTTTATTTGTCATACGGATGGTCAATTTAGTCTGGGTCTCCTGCTGCCTTAACGCTATATCCTAAAACATGTCAGCATTATTAAACATGCTGAACACGGAGCAGCCATATGTGCACAGTGTGAGACTCGTGGTGAGGGTTTGGACATAGAACACGCTGGTGCTAGCATCTGCATGGAGGAACGCGACGGAAACACCCCGCTGATGCAGAGGGCTCTGAGGGGTCAGGTAGACTTAATTGCACTGAGGGAACATGTGTGGTAGTCCAAGCTGGTGGAGCCTCTCAGCGAGGGGGCCAGCCATCTGCCGCACTGTACCTCTAAAGCCTAAGGACCAATTTGGGTTTAGTAAAGGAAGCGACAACACTGTCAATGGACACTATTTCAGGACATGGATAATCCTTGCAGGCTGCAGTGCTCATGCAAGCAACAGGAAATATTTCTTACTGGATACAGACAGCAGTTGTACAAAACTATGGCCAGCATTTACATGGATATTTATGATGCATTTTAAAGACCCATGTGTCCTTGTGTAACTCCCAGTAACTGCCAGTCGTGCAATGCAAGGCTATATTTGATAATCGTGCTGCTATCGCAGTTAAACTGTAAGTTAAACTGTAACTGTACGACTGATTATGTCTGTAATATACACATAATTAAACAAGTCAAAGCATGGCATGTTCATAAAACATTTGCATTTTTAAATTTTATATTGAAATCTGCATTACTACTTTATATTCACACACCACTTTACTTAGGTGCGTTAGTGCCACTGGCTGTCATTCAGTGTAATAGTCTACTATTGTAACTTTATTGCAGGCTATGTCAGTACACTATGACATCACTGTTGGGTGTGGTTATAATAACAGAGGAATCATGTGATTCTGTCATATGGGATCTCAAAGTTAAAATTTAAAGAAGTTCCTGATAACATGCAAGCTACAGGTAGAAAGACATCAACATGACGCACAAAAATATATTTTTCATAAACTGTTTACATAGAGCATGCTTCCAGTTTCATATTCTTGTTTTAATTGGTGTTTCCCATTGTTACTACAATAACCAATAATAATAAACTATAGATAATTGCTTTAGACATGAGGAGAAAAGTTATGTGAACTGATAATAAGACGGGCAAGTGTCAATGCCACTGTTGCCTGCAAAAGCTTGCATTCTGACTGTGTCTTTGTGTCTATTTTTACTCTGCACCCTATTCATTAAGGCTGATGACTGATAGGCCACTTTGTTGGCAGCCAGCGTCCAGAGTGTGATGCAATGACCTTGGGTCTGAACCAGGGAGACGGGGCTCTAAATAAAGAGCATGCTGCCACTGAGACTAAGCGGATGTTCCCCAAAGCCTGTAGCCACAAGGTTTACACAATGGTGACGTACAACGCACCAACACTTTACAGTTGTTCATGAGGGGGGGTGACTTTAAAAAGTCACCAAAGTGTGATGGTAAATGACTTGTTTACACACAAAAAAAGTTCAGCCAGCCAACTCATGTGGAGTCAATCATACATCAGAGTAGCACAGGTACTTCACAAAATGTCATGACCATACCTCAGATCCTAGAGAGCTGAATGCAATTTGATGTGTTTTTAGCCCAGCATTTTGACAAGTGTGTATGCATGCATTTACAGTTAAGCAAACTTTTGTGTTATAGACATATCTAGTATTTATTTTTGCTACACCTTGCCTGAACTTGAGAATTCGTGATCGCTAAATAAATGAAGGTTGGGTTGATCGGTCAGCTGTCATGCCACTTCAGCCCATAGCCTCCCTCCCTCCAAATGGATCAATGACCTGACAAAGTGGCTGGACATCACTTATACGGATATCTACACATATTTTTGACTGAGTCTCTAGGTAGCATTAAGCTAAGTGTTTTCTGGATTCATGTTTATTTGTTTTACAACCAGCTACACAATAACTTTTCAGCATTTGTCATGTTTTCATGTGATGTAAAGGTGATTCTTTCCTCCAAAAGGGGCCACAGCCTTGGCACTTGATGGTGCCATGCCAGTTTGATGTATTATTCAAGTGTAGAATATGTACACCATTAGAATTTATTGTCTAGGTTTTGACCTCATGGATACCCTGAAGAAAAATTGATCGTACAGAGCAGGGAGTGAGGAACAACGATGCTAACTTCCCTCCTTGAGGAAGATAGACTCCTTGTGGATGCTGGGAAGAAAGGCTTTTGAAATGTTATAGCAGCAAGCAACATAACTTGTGTGTGAGCAGGCATGCAGCAAAACAGTGCGATGACAACTTTAGTCCACAGCAATGATTATAATCGGAGGTGGAGTGGGACTCTAGAATCCACCTGAAATATTCTGACCTCACCGGCCCACTGCCAGCTGCCAGCACACTGCTGGCCCAACCCACCCACACCCTGACCTCAACCACCTTCCGTATACGCTATCGTTCAAAAGTTTGGGGTCACCCAGATAATATACTGTTTTCTATGAAAAGTCACACTTTTATTTACCACCTTTGGTAGTTGTAAAATGAATAGAAAACTTTATTACATTAGTTTTCTGATGTAATGAGCAAACACATTGTACCATTAGAACACTAGAGTGGGAGTTGCTGGAAATGGGCCTCTATACACCTATGGAGATATTGCACTAAAAAAAGACTTTGCAGTTACAATAGTAATTTACCACATTGGCAATGTATAGATTGTATTTCTGATTAGTTTAAAGTTATCTTTATTAAAAAAGGGGGCTTTTGTTTAAAAAAAAAAAAAAAGGAAATTTCTAAGTGATCCCATACTTTTGAATGGTAGTGTATTGGTAGTGTATTGTAGTAAATTTTGTATGGAAATCCCCCACCTGTTCCAACCTGCCATGTCTATGCATTTAGGAGGAATTTCACAGAAATATGACCACGAGTTTACTCTGTACGCCTATACAGAGTAAACTAGGTAACCATAATTAAGGTAAATGGAGCAAGTACATGGTATAAATATTGATTGGACTCACAGAATTTGTAACTATTGAACAGAAATTCGCAAGGTGGTTGGCATTTAGCTCAATGTTCTATATTGACAGCCATTGTTAACTTGACATGAGGTGCCTCAATTGACTTACTTAGACTGGCTGGTCGACCAAGAAATTTCCCAAACCTCCCACTCCACCTTTGATTATAAGGATGTATTTGATGTTTCAGTGAGTATAATAAAACAAAAATATATATCCAACAATGTCATGTATAAAAATGTGGCAACTCATGCACATATATACACACCTTGCCATGTATACATTTCAGAGATGATTATTTGTAAAACACTTAGGAGAGTAGCAAGACTTAGAACCTCCAGCCACACTAGGCTAGACTGCACACAGTGGACCCAGGGGAAGTTTTAACCAATGGGACCCACGGTGTTAATATCTGTTTTGAACTGGGAGACAAGATTCAGGAATGAAGGCTTTCACTCATATCACATCACTGCCCTCCCGCTTCTCTATTTCCACTCATATTTCCCTGACGGTCCATAAAGAGACAGCCATTTGAGAGGGTGCATTGATTTCTGGGCATATCTGGTGATAAAATGTGCTTCTTCGCCTACAGCTCCTTTAACTACCCAATTTGAGGACCCCTGATTTGGCAGGGCCATGCAGGAATTGTAAATAGACCTGTGAATCAGAAGGGAGTAGGCAGGAAGTGGGGATAGCATCTTTATTAAAGACACATACACAGAGTAGGTGTACAGATCAAGCCAATGAGGGTGCCCCTTATGGATTTTAAGCATTGCTGCTGTTGAAGGAAACATACAATGACAAGGCAGTAGACTTCTCTAAGTGGCACTGTTCCTCTGCAAATACTTGATTTTTGTTCCACAGTAAGTAAAAGTTTGTCATTTCTGTTGAATTTGCCCTTCACCTTCTGTTTGCTCCAAATGTCTGCCAAGTTGAAAGTGGTCATATTTTACAGTCTTATTGAACTGCAGCTGAGGAAAAAAAGGTGTTTCTTCAGAAAGCCTGCATCCCTTTCTGGCCATTAATGAAGCATTGTCCTGGTTGCACCACTTTATCATGATCTATGAATCTCTGATTTTGATGCAATAGAAAACCAATCACTTGCAGCGAGTCTCCAGGCAAAGCATTAGTCATCATGTCTTTGACACCACCTAAGAATTGGGTCATTCTTTTAAATTAAAAGCACTCATTTGTAAATACACACTTGCAGACAAAAGAGACACACTCTCTTCTTATTTTGATGTATGAAAGAATAAAGCAACAGTGCTCAGATGAATTAATGCCTGCCCACAATGCTGGGACACTCTCACACTGCATTTGCACAAGGAGAATGCAGATGATTGAGCACTTTTGCTCGAATCTGATATTTGTAAAAACATATTCCTTATTAGGATTATTTCTCTGAGCCAGTGCATCCTATTCACCGTGTCAAAAGGCACATTAGTGGCCAAGTGCTGTGAGATGCCAATAAGATGCCAATACATCCTCTCTCTTCATTCTTCTTTATCTTATTTTTCATTAAACTCCTCTCCTCAACATTATTCAGGTATACATCTTTTTTTTCTCAGCTGGAGAGGCTCAAGTCAAGAAACTTAATCTCTCTTGCTCAATAGAGAGCTTCTGTTGTCTGATGGGGTCTGACGGTTATTGAGCACCTGGGGTGTATTCAATAAACCTAAAGTTTGTTCCTGCTTTAGTTCAATAAAGGAGTACTCTGTATCAATTTGCCCATGAGATGTGCTGTATGTCTTGCATAACTGACATTGAATTGCAACATGCTCTAGCAATGATATCTTAGAAGACAAATGCACTTTATCAGAGTTTCTCCAAAAAGCTTCATTCAATTCAGACTGAGTTAATCATACATTAGTTTCACAGTCAACATAATTCGAGGGATAATATCCATTAAGCACTGATTTTAGTTGTATTCTTTTTAAAGGAAAAATTACCTCACCAGATGAGAGTGTTCAATACACTTTAAAAGTAAAGTTTTCAAATGTTACTGCTACAAATTCCATGTTATTTCATTGCTTTTTGTTGGCACCATCAGTCAAAATCCAAAACTTTCCACACGGCTATTTATCCTGCAATATCTGGTCCAGATATTTTGACACCCAGTTCTGCATTCTATTTGTACTCCCAGACCCAAAGAGGGACTAATTTGGTTATGTCTCACGATCAATGTTGCTGCATTGCCTTGGCACACCTATCATTAAGGCTGTCTCACTGAGTAGGAGAAAAAGCACCAAACCTCAGGAGCTGCACACAGGACCTCAATGCCAATGCTGTTGGCAAAGTATTTTAAGAAGACCACACATTCAGCCAGCCTCTCTCTGGGTTTAATGTCCTCAGGGTGAGACAACAGTCACAACACTATCACAATAAGAAAACCTCACACTCAGAGTTGGAAGGGAAACAACCATTTCCTCCTGCTGACAGTTATTCCATACTGGCGAGATGCTTTGCTAAATCCAACAGGGCTGCCCTGGGATAGCTGAGAGTTAATGTAACAGTGATAGTTGCAGGGCTCATTATTGGCAGGGGTTGGTGGGAATGACTGTCTGAGTAGAAATGAGGGGTTTAGAATGAGAGGGGAGGATGGTGGCGATAGACATGAGGTTGTGTCGCCATACAGGATGAGGAAGTTAGGGAGTTAGTTACGGAATGCTAATCGGCCTCTGGGGCACTGAGCCACAGCAAATCAACTCCTCAGAGTGGATCATGGCCTGGGCTGACATTATTCTTCCCAAGACAGAGGAAATGTTAGGCGATTAAAGTAGATGTGGATAGGGGAGACAAAAATTGTAAATTTATGACATTCTGACGTGTGTATGTGTACTTTCATGCTACCCGTACATAAGTCAATGCCCCACTTGAACCACCCCTGTCAAAAAACCTGTATGCACTACTGCAACCTTAATGGGACATTCATTTACCCTTCTCAGAATGTTCTGGGAACTTTACAATAGGTTCAATAAATGTCCCCAAAATCAAAAACAAATATTCTCTGAACATTTTGTGAACCAAATTCTGATAGCTGGGTTATGGTTGCCATGATTGGAGAGTTTCTGTGCGGCGGGAGAGGCTCAGTGAACAATTACCTAATGGCTTTCTTCATTATTGTTGTACCTTGTCTTCAATTTTATTTTGTTACCAAAAAGGATTGTTGGGCATCCAAACACAATTTATTTTAGTATAGTTATTTATAGATGAAGGACAAGCAGTTACAGAAACAGGCTTGGAGACCAAGGAAAAAAACATTCAGGGATTGGTTCCAAGATTGGTGGAAACACAATGGCAGATCCAGAGATGTTTTTCTCAAGCAGGTCCTACATCACGTCTGGATTGTAAGCACCTGCTATTCAGGTGACGCCCACTCCACTTGTGAGTGTCCAGAAAACTCTTAGGACAGCAGCTGTTTTTTCTCCTTGCTTAGAAGCTAATCCAGGCAGACACAAGTGTTATTTTTGAGCCGTTTGGCCTTCGGCGACCAGCCATTAAGGACAATAAAGCTGAGTTTATTCATTTTAGTTTTGGTGGCAATGTACCACAAAAAGTACCCAAACAGCTGTTTGTTTGTAGTAAGCATTTTTCTCCTGACTGCTCCACCAACCTGGGACAATACATGTCAGGATTTGCTGAAATACTGTTTTAGAAGGCTAGATCCACGCCAACTATCCAAGGAGAAATTGCAGATGCTGTAAGTTTTTCTAAATATTTTTCTTGTACCATTTTAGCTGAGCACCACTAACATTAGCCTACGGCACAGCTGGTTGATTAGACAGTAAGAGGCACAATCAATGCTCGTGATGGTGATATTATGGGTTGTTTTCCTCTGAAATACTGCTAGCAACCCACAGACTGAGCAGAGTTTTTTTCTAAAGTGATCTGGTGTGTAATGTTGCAGCTAATCTGCTTATCATGTAGCTCTAGGAGCCAGTCTTTTTAAAAATAAACTTTATTAAGTGTTTGTGAGCAGCAGAGTTTGAACAAACATATCAGAGAGGGCATTTTGGTATAGGGGGAGGGCTGATCTCACATAAGATTGACTGCATTGCTCTAAAGAAATGTTTGGACCACAATAAATAAATAAATAAATAAAAGTACAGTATATATCAATTCTGAGTTTTTCATCAGCACCAGTCCTTGTCCCTTACCTGATGTTTATGTGAGTGAAGGTGATACCTTTTAAAACATACAATTCATGTGACTCAGGTGATTCGGACAAAGCGCAGTGGCCACAGTGCTTTGTATTTTTGTCCATCATGACACCTTCCCCTTGAAAAGGCACATGGAGTAGGAAAGCCTGCAGTCCCCCCCCCTCCCAAAAAAAAAATCATGCACGTAAAAATGCACACACTGGGTTGCAGAACAATCAAAGACAATGACACACAAACAAATTACTTTGCTCCGCTCTGTTCTTTCAGGAGACATGCTTACATCAGCATGCTGAGCCCACAGCATCTCTTTTCACCTGGGAGCTGTGTTGGACCACTGAGGTGTGGTAAGATACTACACGCTCCAGGGCACTCATGACCTTTGAGTTATGGCCATCAGAAACTGTATATGTGTGTATGTGTGTGTTGGACAGAGAGAGTAAAACAAAGGGGCAGTAAGAGTATAGGAGAAACAGACGGTCTATGTGCTTTTGTGATTTCACTGACAATGTAACATTGCAATTAACTTGTCCCCCTAACTAGCACGATAATCACTTTTTGTTTATAGCTGTATCTACAGTATGACTGCCCTTAACTGTTCGGAGACTCTGAGCCCTTTCCTGAATCATAATCATATTCGTACACCATGTACTCTCCACATTTACATCCAGGCCTCTGTGGAATGCGCAATTATAGTTGCTGAGCATCTCTTTGTAGCATTCAAGCATTTTACAAGTGGGGATGCTTTGAGACCCGTGACTCAAGGACATTATTATATTCAGCATGCAGAAAGTCTCTTGAAACAGTTCTGTTCCCTATGCAGTACCAGAACTGTATCATTTTTTTAAAGGTCCCATATCATAGAAAGAGATTTTAATTGCTTTTTGAATATAAGAAGGTCTATATGTTATATAAATACTGTCCCATGTTTCAAAACGCTCAATCTACAGAGAAATGCTCACAGCCTGCATTCAGAAACTGTACCTTAAAATGGGCCATCAGGACTTCCACGAAGCTGTGATGTCACAACTATGAAGTCACCACCCACCTCTGATTAACAGCCATTCCATTCGGAGGAGAAGCTTATTAATATCAGTAAGACAGACATAGAACAACCCGTTCTCTCAAGGGCTCCAGAGAGAAGCTTTAGAGAGGAGATGTAAAACTATATTGAGATGATGTTTGGTACTTAAAGCCACAAATATATCTTGTTGCAGATATCAAAACTTCAAATAAAACCAAAGAAAAGTGCATAAAATTAGACCTTTATGGGGAAGGCCAACTTTATTCCACTAGGGTCTTACATTCATAGTACTGACCATTATTTCTATCAGTAATTGTAATAATGTACTCACCAAGTGGAGCCAAAAGTAAAGTCTAAATCTTTGACTTTGTGTTTAGAGTCATGCAGACCAGTCAACAATTCAACCTTCACCAATTAATGCCCTATGTTTACTGCATTGTTTATTGTTCCAGCATTTTCAGCAGGGCGAGGAGTTTTCTCCAAAAGATACAGATGGCACCATGTCAGTTTCAGGAGTTGCATCTCCTTCAAATCTGAAGGTTGTAATGACTCTGAATCAGGACCTTCTGTCAGTCATATGTTTAATCAACATTATATATATATATATATTGAGCCCCTATGTATATAGAGTATTTTACTGTATACTGAGCAAATTTAATTGATGAATGAAGTTCTTATCTCATTTTCAGTTTGTAGCTGCAGGTTGTGAACATTAATTATACTGCCATTTCAAGTGTTCTCTGCCTTCTCAGCCGACTGAAAAAAAAGTTTTTTAATTATAGAAACTTTAATTTACAGCTTTAGTTACTTTTAAAAGTGGTACACACTATAAACCTAAATAGACCTGAAGCAGATTCAATACAGTTACAGTTTCTAATGTTACTATGCCACATTTCCTTGCTTGTGAGTATCCCTCGTATAGAAAAACACTCCAATAATAGCTCCACCAAGTTTACAGATTGTGGGGAGTACATGAACAAGGTAAATAAATATTCTTCTGCACTGCATCATCAGTATGACTTTGACTACTGTGGAGACATGAATCTGTCTTATTCCTTTGATTTTCTATTTGGTGTTAAGAGGCAGTGTAGTACAGCTCTACAGGCTCCTTGAAAATAGTTTATGTTTTGTTACTCCCACACACACGAGCAGGGACTGTCTCCCATAAGATGGAGCGCAATCTGATATTGCAGGAAGCCTGCTTCATTTAAAATATGGTAAAGCCTTCTGCTTTGCTTCTGAGAGATGCTCTCTGTTGTCTCTCTCTCTCTCTCTCTCTCTCTGTGTGTGTGTGTGTGTGTGTGTGTGTGTGTGTGTGTGTGTGTGTGTGTGTGTGTGTGTGTGTGTGTGTGTGTGTGTGTGTGTGTGTGTGTGCTTCTAAGACTCAGGGATGATGCATAGACTCTGACACTTTGACAGATGAACAGATTTAGAGTGCTCGAAGGACCCTGCCTGTTCAATATAGGCAGGAGCGAAAGAGAGAGAGTGTGTGTGTGTGTGTGTGAGACTGCTTGTTTATATGTGACTGCTAAGATTTGTTAAATGTACAGTTCAAGCTGCTTTTATGTCTACTTTGATACATAAGACGTGGGTAATGGTTGGCGCTATATGGGTGTGTCAGTCACATTTACTGATTGAGCCAAAGGAAGGTGCTTGTGCTAGTGAACAGTGAGGCCATGCATTTTCCTGAGACCTTTTAAAGAACTGAGCAACTTGACCTGCATTAAATCACTTTCTGCTCCTAAGCCATAGTTCTGACGAACCAAAAACCCCAGTCTCCTTATAAAATGCTTTTTCAGTCACTCAGGAACTGTTGAGTTTGCACTGTTGCAAGCATCAAATCTGCTAAAGCATTATTCACATTTCAAGAGAGAATAATTCTTTGAATATTATTGCTGTCTAAACAAAAGCAAGAAGCAGATTTACGTGAGTGATCTAAACGAGAGCAAAGGCGAAAAGGCTGATAAGAGATAACAAGTAAAAATTTATAGAGAAACAGAAAAACAACCAGCATACACACACTCATTTGTCATTCTCCATTTCCTGCACATCTCTTTTTCACCACCATTTAAATATATTTGCACATCTGTAAATTGAAATAAAATAAAGTAAAAAATGACTGTTGTCTCATTTGCAAAAAAAAGTTTTTTAAATAATTATGAATATAAATTGTCTTAGTTGCACAAAGAAAAGAGCACAAATGTCATGATGTAGCTCATGAATCTGATCAAAAAGATCCTTAATGTCACATTTTGTCTCACTTTGGGGTCATAATGTTCTTGTTTCACTCCTGCCCAGCAAAGCCGGAAGCGACAGCTGTCCGGTCCGAAGTCCGAGAGCGACCACCATCAACGTCTGGGCTGGCGTGTGGCCGCCATGCCTGCCACAGGGGCCGATCAGGGGTAAGGCTGCACCCTCACCGCTAACATGCTAGTGCTTATCACTGACCTCAAACTGACAGGCTGTGTAGTTTAGGTCTGTGTTTGCAGTTATCTAGCAGGCTAGTGGTGACCCTAGACACATAAGCATTGTTTTACTAACTGCTATGACCATGACAATTTAATGTTATATAGATTCTTTGGATACAAGATTAGCACATAACAGAAAGTCTGCCATGATAGGATTTTTGTTCTGCACGGGGGGTCAGTGCCAGGTCAGGTGTCCGGCATATAGGTCACAATCACTGCCTGCCTCAACTTTCCCCAGATTCAGAAAATTCACATTTTTCTCCATAGCATTCCTTCATGAAACTTGCAGAGTCAGAAAGGATCACTGAAATGAAATTCCAGCCTCAGTATGTCTGACTGCAGCTCAAGACCCAGATAGTTAATTAGTGTCTGCTCAAAGACCACAAGACTTGCCTGGCTTCAAATTCCTGAATCCTAGCAAAGGTGACATAGTTCCCCGGCGCGCACACATACACACACACACATACACACACACACACACCAAAATACTACTACTAATAAAAAAAATGCTCTTGCATCAATGAGTTGTCATCCCTACTTTTCTCCCTCAGCTATTGTGCACCAGTCCCCGTGCCCTCATCCGGACACAATGTTCTCCTGTCGAAAACTGCCGAACACAGACAAAACGCTCACTTTGTCTGCCTAAGCAAATAATTACTCCGATTAATTAGCCATGCTGTGGATAGCTGGAGGCAACATTCCATTAAAAAGAGCTAAAAACACAGCAGAAAATAGTTGTAACGTCACCACTGGAGGGTGCTACTCCAGTGACCTTCTCTGACGTGGCCTGGAAAGGTAGAAGATATATAGGATGAGCTGCACTTGGACACCAGGGACTTTGATGCCACATGATTGTAAAAGAAACTATCCATGAAGGAAAATCCAAATGTGGACATTCTCCCAGAAATTCAATAGAAATACCTTAAAATCAAAGTATGTTACATCTTAGGCAATCACTATAAATTGTGTTTATTTCACATTGGATCAGCCCTAATAGTAAACACTTTAAAGACCCTAAAAATCTAAAATTCTATTACACTGGATAAAATGACTATATAATGTGAATGATGATGCACATATTGACAAACCCACAGAACTTTACCACACAACTCTGCAGTTCCCCTCCTGCAGCTCTTTTAGCACATTTAGCACCTTTGACTTCATTGTTCTGGCTGCGATTCACAGTGGAGCAAAGAGGAGAACATTTACCAGGTGGACAGAAACATGGCTCTGAGTGAATGGTAATGTTGCTACAGGTCTGCTCAGCAACATATCACTGACAAATTTAAAGAAAATAGGTCAGTGTTGTGATCACAGCTTGATGGATGCCCTAAAACATGTATGTTCCTTTAGTATCAAAATTGAAAATTTCACTAGAGTAAACAGCAATACATTAATTTGTGAAACACAGCTACAGCAGACACAGTTACTTACAAAAGCACTGGCTACACCCACTTTCAGTCTAATGGATGAAATTGAATTCAGAACATATGTCTTGTCCAAAGAGACTACTTAAATTATTTACACAGTAGATTCATAGCATATAAATACACAATTTTGTGGTTAATATCCAACATTACCATTGCATGCGTTCTGTTTTCTGACAGCTGGCAAACTTTCTGTCTTGTTTGGCTCAAGTTGTGCATAAATCTGTGAATGACTGTATATGTGTGGCACCTGCAACATGCACAGTTACTTATAGATTCATGTGTCCACTTGTTTTGTGTGTAAGAAGTAAAGGCTCTAATCTCTATCTCATTGTTTTTTACCTGCTCTTGTTTTGTTGTTTTTCTGGCACCGTCTGCGCCACCATTACCCACTGAGTGACTAATGAGTCTTACAAATGTGTATTATTTGCTTCAAAAGTTAGGGACAGGTTTTGGTGGTGCAACGCACCGTTTGCTTAGAAATGAGAAGCAATTGCAGGTTGAGCCTGTTTATCTGCCAACAGACAGAAAGGGGAAATTCTCTCTCTAGTCTTCATAGTAATTAGTGATCTAGTCAAACACACTAAAAATGCATTTTGCTGCTGGATGCTGCCATCTGGATGGGCAAATTCCAATTGTGATTTTTGTATTCCTATACACCCCTAGTTTATAGTTTGATGTGATAGACCTTTTGGACTCATACCCTATTTGCGATTTTCACCACATGAAGTCAACTGCCCTGTTAAATGGGTGTCAGTTTGAAGAGCTCCAGTGACCTCTGCCTTTGTCAAAAAGATTCTTTAATGGGCTTGAATCATGTCCCCTTTAAAACGATACCAAACACAGTATTATAAAACATTGAAAAATGTCTTGACCAAGAGCTTAAACCGTGATATGTAGGTGCTACTAAAATGCAACTTACTTGAGGAGGTGGTTGACTTCATGAACTAGGAATGTAGAGTAATTAAAAAAAAAAATCAAAACTACAATTTGCCCACCCAGATTATACCTATACATGAAATTTTGGGTCTTGGACCATGGACTATGTGTGAATGGAACCTTCATTCATATGCTTGTATATGTGCTAGGTGTTCACTGGTACCTTCCTTCCTTGTCCAATCAACAGTAGAAGTGGACAGGGATTTATTCATGACCTATAACTGGGCTTTAAAACATAACTACTATCTACTACTGAACCCAATCATCTGGAGCCTCCACAAAGCACCATCACAGGAAAAGCAAGATTATGTTGGAATAGGCATGAAGCAGCAGGCTCCTTGAGACTGAAAACTACCACTCCCCCTAGTGGGTGTTGCTGGAATATCAGCCAATTTGACCATGTCGGGGTGTGTGTTTCGGCCTTATAGACCTTTATGCTTTGTCATGTATAATAGGGGGCTCTTCAAGTATCCAAATATAAGTGTGTATCTGCAACACAGGGACATAGTAGCAGGTCTTTATCTTCATGCTAATCTGTTTTCCTGCAAATTCAATGAAGAACAGCTTTGTGCCTCTTTGTGCATGTGCATTTTACTGTGTTTCTCTCCAGAATAAGTATGCTGGCCAGAAATTCCTCGCAAATTATGTTTTTTCCTTTTGTGTGGGCAGACCGAGAAAATGGCAACTGAGGTAATTTCATTTCTAATTTCAAATGAGCTTTTTCTTGTTTCAGTTTGACCATTTCTGAGTGGTGACTGCTTTGCCTCTGCTTCATTTTCTTATTATTGTTCACTAAAATGGCCCAGCCATTTCCCCATGCAATATGTTGACTTCTGTCCCCTCAATTTCACTTTTGCACAATCGTTGATTGTCCAGGAGCAATGGCAATTTCTTCTGGTAAGGTGAAGATATTTTAGACTGCGCATATATTCACTAGGCGGTAATAGACTTCAATAGTAATGCAGTGAGTTACTCTGAGGGTGGACACACATGGTTGGAACCATCCTCCCAGGGGGTCAAAATATTTGATGAAATCAAATATATTGGCATCCAGAGGGAGCACATCACCACTTCGGGGGCACACCATGGGTGGTTGGATAATGTAACCAAATATATTCGCTACAGCGAGATGCTTGGCAACACTCGCCATGGTTGTGGCAAAGGTAATTTAGAGCTCTAACAGGTATGACAGAGCAAGAAGGGGATGTGTATGTATGTGTGTCTGTGTGTATTACCAATGGAAAGGTTAGACTCCCTCATATATAATGAACCATGGGGCAACATCTGGATTTGTATAGGTCACCTGCTACTTACAGTCTTAGCACAGGTGTCCATTTCTCCTATCTGGCTTTCTATCTGTGCTTGGAAGAGAGACGGACATGACATGACAGATCAGAATCCGCCTCCAATCCACTTGGCTGTCCAGGTTTGGATTGGGCCACTGGGGCAAACCAAGGATAGTTGTAAGTAATTAGCTCCCAGCCCATGTGAAGGGACCTTGTGAAAGTAGATATGGCCAACCTAACACCCATCTCTTCTCGCTTTTCCTTCCCCCTCCTCCCGATCCATTAGATGGAGCGCTTCTTACACCCGCAGGAAGCAGCAGAAGCTGTCTCGATAGCATCCGCCATCTATTTTATTTTTTCTTATTCTTATTTTTCAATTTGGTGGCTGGGGAAAGGTCAGGATTAGTTATCGACGTGGCTGTGTCTAAGCCAGAGACAGGGAACCACAGCCAGTGCCATGGGCCCCCTAAAGCCATTTTCCTCAGTCCCAGCAGTAGCCTAATCTGTGTGCATGTGTGTGTGTGCGTGCATGCATGCGTGCATGAAAGCAGCTGTGCGTGTGAGGGTGTGTATAAATTTGCATGTGCATTGCATGTATAATTGTGCATTTTTAAACATGCATGTGTACATGGGTGCTTTTATTTTTCCTTACATTATGTCTTTGGGAGGCTAAGTCTTTACATTGTGTATGCTCTCACAGAGTTGTATTTGAATGTTTTTGCACAGAAATAGAGGAAAGCAGGTGTCTCGCTAAGCATTCAAAATACATTTCCATTCAAGTGCGTCCCAAATGCTGTTGTGTACAATTTCAATCCTCAGCTCACTTGCCCGGCTTTAGTCGGTGGCTCCTTAAACGGCACAGTCTAGTCAAACAGACTGATTGCATTCCACCTTCCCGTAGCATCCTACTTTTCTTCTTTTACCGCCTCCCATCCATTCCCAAACCAGCAGCGATTCCCAGTGTGAGAGGCCGATGTCTCACAGTCCCAGACCTGTAAAATGATGATAGAGGAGCATGAGCCCCTTACCCATCAGTCTTTATCTCTCACTTTAGCCCTCCCCCACTTCCCCCGCCACTACCACCGCCGCCTCCCCATATGCTAGACTGAGCTCTGGTTGTGGTCACTCTGACGATGACGGATGTTCCTGGTCGGACGGGGCTGGAGACCCCCCCAAAGTCATCTCAGCCCTGGCCTCAACCTGCTGGCCGGATCCCAGAGCAAGGCCTCTGCAGGTCAGAGGTCAGAGACTGATGGAAGGAACTGTTACTCAGAGAAAGACAGGTAAACACTGTGAGAGGAAGGCAGCAGGAAGACTTGGAGTAAGAAAAAGTTAACAAAATCCTCCTTGAGTACACATAACAGCCTTTGTTTCCCCTATGTTGCTCTAGCAGAGTTAAAAGCTGCAGAAATGGTGCGATTTGTTTCATGTCATCAATTTATTTTGAGTAGTGCATTGCATTATTTAGATGATGCTTATCTCGCCCTCGGAATCACTATCTTGTCGAGACTGCTGTAGAATAGCATCCGTATCTCTTGTGCTCATCAAGGCATCTCATTTATTAACCAAAAAGGAATTCTGAGGAGAGGAAGATATGCAAGAATGATTAGATGCTCAACAATTTGATGCTATCTGTCAGCAATTGGTTTTCCTTCATCTCTCTGTAGCCGCTAGATCTTTAAAAGACATTAGCCACATACTGTAAGAAATAAATCAAACAAATGGATTAGCAGAGCTAAATAGTTGTCAGGAGCCTCACAAGGCCTTATGAAGACAGATCTGCCTCTTATGGAGGCAATCAGGTATGGAACTTATCATAACAGAAATTAGGAGTGAGAGACATTTTTTATTCCACAACCCAAGGCTATATTTCCATAAAAACTAATGGCCAAGTATATTATTCAACTATACTGACTTATGTGCTGGCTCCCCTGTATTTTAAATATACATATACATATATAATGTTAAGATTAATGTGGTGCTGCATTTTGAAATAAGGTGGAGCATGGTAATATGAACAGATATGTCATTAATGCGCAATGCCCTTCGCACCTCTTGGCACAGGAAAAGGGAAAGCACAGCCAGACATGAATGATAGTTGTCCTAGTAAGAGGATGGTTACTGTATGTATACATGAGTCAAAGACGTATAAGCTTTATAAAGTAGTAAAAAAAATAAAATGGTAATTACAATTTCCTAAAATACTTTTTTTATGCTCATTGGAGTGTAACTTATGCACTTATATTAGTTATATCCAGGAATAAAACCAATATTTTATAATTGTGATTCATGTGAATGTTCCCTAATAAAATGTCATTCAATGTTTTTTAAAATTTCTTTTATTTTACGCCCATTTTTCAAAATTACAAGGTTATATATCCACAATTGCAGACTGACAGAAATATAACAACTCAGGAAAAATTACATTATTTTATGATGAATACATCGATATTTGATGTCACGAATACGACTCTAAATTTGTTAGAGGTTTTCTACAAAAAAAGCTTCCTGCCTTGCACTGGAAATAATGAAAATTACCAATGAAAATATCTTTAACTTCATCCACACCATCAATACTGGTGTTACCACAATGTGATATGCTCTAAATTGGTGTTTTACCTTTTGTTATACTGAATGACATTGATGAAGCAAAAGTCGAGACCAAAGTTGTTCAAGTTTTAAAACGTGCCCACTATTATTTATATTGTTGCAAGCACTAGTACAATTATGCCATTAATTTATATTTTTAGAATGAATTTCTACATTTAAAAAATACTTTTGTCCTTTGCATTCTAACCAGAACATTTTGAAACTTTAGAGCTCAGTATCTTCCTTATTTTAATGGTTTGCATAACAAACATTTTTTGGTCGAAAGAAAGGTAAGAGATGAGTTAATATAATATATAAATATAGTTATCTTTCTGTCTTCAATGAATGGCTGAGATTTAAATGTACAACTGAATGTCTCTTCTATGAGCCACATATACATTCCATGACATCTGTGGTATCTCTGCCTCTAATTAGCTGAGAGATTCATGCCATAGTCTACTCCTAAAATATATGGCGCAGGTTTGCAATCCTGGTTGTCATCCCTCACTGAAACTCTAGTCCATCGACCATCTGCTATTTTTCATGAGGCCTAATGGTTCACTTACACATGGTTCACATTTAGATGGCCCTCTGGTTCATCTCAGGACATGAAAAGCATTGCTCATAAAGGCCAGCATACATTCCCTACCTGCCTTCATTATAGCACAGTCACTATGAAGTGCTTCTTGCTTAGTACCTGAGAAAATTGAGAATTTAGAAGCAATAATTTGGAGAAGAGTTGACAAGAAAAACGAAAACAATGAGCTAAAAGACAGCAGAGTCAGTAAACTGTGGGCTTGTCTGGGACATCTTTCTGGCATGATTAGTCTATACCGGTGGGAACAAAACATTGCGAGGAATTTGATTGGACTGTTGAGGTGTCATATGCATGTGCAAGATGGGCAGTGAAATGTTCAGCTTACAGTCTGTCCTGAAGGACCACTCACCTTGATTGACAGGTGGATGTAATGATGCTATTGGTTGAAATTGCCCTGGGCAAGATGAGGAGTTTCATGTGCTATTATTTTACCAGAAGAAAATGTGATTGCATTTTTATATAGAGCTACAAAGAAAATGTTCTTTTCTTTGACAAATATAGTTAAATATGCGGACAATATGAACAAGAATCTGATCTGAAAGGATTAAAAATATATTTTTTTTCCATTTCAGAGGGACTTCAATGGATTAGGGACATTTTAGACATCTGTTTTTACCACTATCCACTATATAATGACCTCTGGCTGGAAAGAGGGAGCAACTGTTGCATAATCATCCAGATTTGTATAGGTCAACTATGCAATTCTAGCTCAGGTGTACAGTTCCCCTATCTCGCTGTGCATCTGTAACTGGACAACAGACACGCTACTTCCACATTCCCTCAACCCCCATGTGACTGCTGAACACCAGGATTGTTTTTGAGAGTTACACTGTGAATGGTAGACAGTTGGCATGTGAAAATGTCATCACTGTAAAGCCCCCCCCCAATACAGAAATAGGAAAGGAGGAGAGGGCGGGATTGGGAAGGGGGGCACAGCAAGCCAAAAGGCCATTAAAATCTGCGATCATTTATTTCCACCCCTTCGTCTAATCCATCTCTCTGGGGAATGGTTCTGTCCTTATCCACCCAAGGCTACCAATCTATTCTCCTGTCTGTCTCCATGCATCAGAATGAACCTGTGAAAGAGTCAGACATGCTCTCTTTCTCTTTTACCCCTTCCTCTTCTTCCGTCTCTGTCCCTCGCTCGCTCAGCCCCTTTCTTCTGATATGTTTCTGTTTTATCTCCCCTCCTGCTCTTCCCCTCTCAGCCTCTGATTGCCCCTGCGTCTCTGTTTTCACCCTTCGCCCGTTCCTTCCTCACTGTCCTCCTCTATTTCACTGTGTCAGAAACATCTAAATGGATCTAATTCAAAACATATCCAGAAAAAAAGGAGAAACAACAAGACTTTGTCGATGGAAATTTAATCCACGGTGAGCAAGGTGTATGTAATGCTGTCTATGTTGCAGGAAGCAGTCTGATTGCATTTGGATTTGTGCAGATCTGGTTGCTGCTCACTCGTAGCGAGAGGAAAAATTACACAGAAAGAGACAGCTGAGTCATTTTTCACAATGTTCTTTTATTTCTCTTCTTTGATTTTTTTTTTGTTTGGTATTTGTGCAGATTTCTTTCAGAGAGGGATATTTATTTAAGTTTTGATGGATTTGTTTTGCTCAAAATGGGTGTACCTGTGCATGTTTACGTATGTGTGTGAGGAAGAGGGGGGTGGGTGGGGGCGGGGGGAAGGGGGTCCTTCCCTCCCTAACCTTGTATTTAGGGAAGATAAGAATGAGGGGTCTGAAGCATGCAGCTCATCATTCACTGCCTCACTAGTCATGACAAGCCAGCAAATAAAAGTAGTGCCACAAACCAAGGTCCAATTCCCCATCAGGCCGGATCTCCAAGGTTAGCCACACCATTGCGCTGTCACGTCAAGAAATAAAAAAAATTCCGTCAGCCTCCACGCCTGACACAAACGTCTTCTGCTAATGGCGGCCACAAAGTCCCACTAAACATCGAGTGAATATTTATAGACCATTAATAACCTATGTGTAAACCACAAGTGTCACCAACCGGGTGAAGCAGATGATGGCGAATCATGGTCAGGGCATTAATATTGGCTCAGACTTCCCCAAAGGTAGATAAATGAGCCCTAGTATCTCAGACTCATGTGCACATGGGATTGGCTGCCAGGAATCCCAGACGGAGAGGTCCGTGATCTGAGCCCATCCAAATTCCAGCGACATAATTGGTGTAATCATGTGATGTATTGCAGCCATTTGGTTTTCTTTTCTCCTCTATCTGCAAGCTTCAGCAATTTTCTCAATAAAGGTATATCCAGCTCAGCTCGTCGGGCATCTTATAGCCGCATTGGGAGAGGACCATTGCGATGTTAAATATGTACAATTGGGCAAGTAATTAGATTAATAAGGTCTAAATGAGCACGAGGGCAAGAGCTGAAACCCAAAAATCCCTCATCCTTTGAGGATCCAGGCTGAAATACATTATGGTATCTGTTCAAAGTTTAAATGGAGCCTGAAAAAAGTTCCTACGCTGCGGCTCCTCCACTCTTTCCCCCTCCAGACAGACTTGAATCCCCCCCTTCTCATCTCTCTGTTCACCAGACTAAGGAAGAGATGTTCAGCAGGAGTAATAATGAAGCAAAACTTGTGAGGGTAAAGAAAAAAAAGAATGAGATAAGAAGGGGCCCTTTAGGATTATTTAACTGTATTCATTCGTTAGCTGCAAAAGTTTCACGTCAAATGGTATTTAATTTGGGTAGTGTTAGCATGGAATGAATTCCTTTTCATATCTGAACCAACAGTGCTGAATAAGAATATATACTTTAAGAATATTCATCTCAAAGCAAAAGCAGAAACAATAACATTTTCACGATATTTACCACTGTAAGAGTCACCAAACATCCAAAGGTGCATATCTCATTACAATTTAGGAGAGGACCACGATAGGATTTTCTTGAGTATTTTTTAGTTGGAGCAATAATAATGTGACGATGGAGCAGCCTCTAATTCCAAAGTCCCAGACATCAACCAACAGCAAGTCAGCTTTGCAACTGGTCATCCAGGGTTGGTACAATGTCATTAATGTATAGATGCTGCGATGGACACAGCCTCGTCAGGTTGTTGATCTCATTAGTAACATCGCCAAGGAATAATATTTAATTATCTGTTGTAGACACAGCTAAAATGGATTCAGCTTCTATTAGATTTATTTATCGAGGTGACAACTTCTCAGAAGTTCCTACCGTCCCTCCAGGATGTGTGCCTGTGCAAACATCTACCAACAGAAGTCACTGAAAACTCCAGTTCTTTCTGTTATTTCCCTCCAGTCTCTCCTTTTTCATCTTGTGAACTATGTTCATAAATCCTTTTTTATATTGTATAGTTGTACATTGTACACTGGTTTTAGTCTCTTAAAAAAAAAGACACACTATGGCATCCAACTCTAACCAATGTCAATCATGTCAGGGAATACCACCCCCCTCCCATTCAGGATGAGCCTACTCTTAACCTCAGTGTTGGTGTTTGTCAACGTGATTGACAGCAGCACTTCTGATCAGGTTAATTCAAAACACTGAAATGGCTTAACTTTTATTATATCACCAAAGGTGGGAGTGTAGTGACACTTTTTCACCTCCATTAAACCTGAAAATTGGTTGTAGAGCCTTTTATTCTCCAAACATCATAACTTTGTGCTAGAACTTTTGTAGCAGGGCCAGAGGATTTTTTAGGCCACTTTATACATTTTATATGGATCGCACATTTTAATTTCAGTTATTTCTCCTCTCCTGATTTGATGGTGCAAGATGAAATTGGGGTTATACTGTGGTCACATATATGAGCACAGCATGAATTGTCTTTTGAAGATATATATATTGCTCCGCCCCCGCTAGAAGGCTGCTTCTGTCTTAGTCGTGAAGGAGTACAATGGGACAAATAGAGCTTTAGCAGGCTTTGGAAACATGAAAGTAATGTAGGAGGGCCCCGGTTCCTAGGGGGTCCCAGATTTCCTTCATGAATGCAAAACAATATAATGCAGGCGGGTGTGTGTGTATGCATGTGTGTGGAACGGAGTGGGGTGTGGGGTGCTATCATCAAAGGAACCTCATACTTCAGTTCGTTTCCCTTCGTTCTTCCTCCTCCTCCTTCTCTGACCTGACATGGATTAATTACAGCCCTGCACAATTTACACCCTGCTGGAACTGTGGCAGAGAATAAAGAATGGTTGAAATGTGAGCCGAGTGACAGGGCGTTAGAATGCTGAATTGCTTTGTGCTGCACGTGCCGCTCCTCTATTGCCTTTGCAGGGAGCATGTTTACGAGGCCCGACTCAGAGGTGAACTCCCAGGCCTTAAAGTGACAAAATGCCCTCACTTAGATCAAGACAGCCGCAATGTTTTATGGACTACACAGGATCTGTTCCATTTTTGGCATTTGCACGCTGCGACCATGATCATATCGCCCTTATCTCAAAATTACAGCGCACCCCTATAGGGTCTGTCACTGCTGCTGTAATAGTATGCAACTTATTTTTGAAATCCAGCGAGGGAACGACATGACATGTATACATAGGCAAGAACTTGCAGCATTTCTGCTTATAGAACATGCACTATGTGGCATGCAGGTTGGCAGGACGTATGGGCAAACACCTTCTTCAAAGCCAGCCTGGTGCTGCCAAGGAGATGTCAGCAACAACTGGCAGAGTGGGCACCCTGCCAGCCCGCCTGGTCACCCTGCCTATGAATGGTGCTTTTGTCAGAGGTGGCATTGAGGACACTTGAGAGGGCCATAATTAACAGCACCTAATATTAGAATGCAATGACCCTGTGCATCTGGCTTGGAGAAAAAAAAAAATTCCTCCCTTCGTGCTGAATATTTTACTATATTTATATTTTTCAACAAGGGGTTGTGCACACAACCATGTGTATGCAAAGGTGCTGGGTCTCAATGTTGACTCCTGTCGACAGTATCGATAATATCATCAATGTAGTCCATTTTAGCTGCGTTTTGTTTGTTGTGTAACACAGCTATAGCTTAGAATCTTGGATCAGATCTTAATGAATCACTTTTAGGCCATCACTATACATATTTACTTATTTCACAGAGCTGCCAGCACTGTATTTGCTTGTTTATTCTCTAACAGCAGGTCTTATGACAGTGTTGAGGTGTGGCGAGCACAAGATTGTATACAGGTCAGTCTAATGAGCAGAATATATAGGGAGGCCACATACAAAACCTAGAAAAAAATGTTGAGTTTATGTGTGAAATATTTCAAAACTGGGTCTGGTTTCTGTTACCTAGATATTTTTGATTATATCATTTAATTAGAAATAATGTATCCCCCCCCTAGGGATCTGCACCCATGTGAACAACCACAAGTCAGAGGCCACAGTAACTGGGTGGGAGCGAGTAAAACAAGGGAGGCCATCTTGGCTCAAAGTGACCGGCGGATCAATGCACTAAAAGGCAGAGCCAAAGGTCAGGCTGCTCAGTGGCAGCTCAGGGATTCACTGTGACAACCAACAGGAGGGGGGAGAGCCACCACCTGAATGAGACCATAGACCCAGTAGCTGTATATTTAGACCACAGACTGCACTCTGAATGCCCCTCTGCCTTTTATGTCTTTTAAAAAAGGTTTTTAAAAAGTGTTATCAAACTTGTAAGTGCTATCAAACTTGTAATTTATTGATTTAGCTAGAATCTGAAAATGTCTATTAGGCATTAAATACATGTCAACTGGTCGTCTATTAGTAAAAGAGTTTAAAGATACAGTAAAAGTACGACCAGTATGTACACACACAAAGCTTATGTTGGCTTGGGGACAGAGCTGTTGATATATTGGTCTGGACACCTGCTTTGAATACCACTTGGGTTGAGTGCCATACTTGACAGACCACACCCGAGGCCACAGCTTTTATAGCAGGCAAACCAACAAAGGAACATCCTGTCAACACAACCTGAACCTTCAACTCTTGGTACAAAAATCTGTTGGCATGTTTAGCTTTACTCTTTGATCTAATTTATTTTGCGATATATATTTATATAGTTGTAGTCATGAGTCAATTTCATATTTTTCACTTCCATCCTCTGTATTTCTTTCATTTTTCTCCCCTCACTTTCTCCTGTCAAGATCCCTTATTTTCCTCCTTCAGTGGACTCTTATATCAAACTGTCCTACAAATCCAACTGAATTATCAGGTTTTGAGACACGGTTATAGTAAGAAATGAACAAGATGCCGTCAAATTGAAAAGAGGGGAGTTCCCCTGCTGTGCATTCAAATTGGTCCACGCAATTTGACAGGCCACTGTTAAAGCACATCCGAAGGATTAGAAGTCTCTGAGACGCTGTTTATTTGTGTCCGCTCATTCGCAGGATAACTTCAGTTTTTGTCCACAGCTTATCATCCCCTTTTTCAGCCACTACTGTCACCCAACTACACTATTAGAGGCTGCACGACTTTCGTCAGGAAGCACTAAGTCATCCTCTCTTTTGATGCATTCCTCCTCCATCATTGTTGCGCCGGACAATCTAGAGGACGATTTATTAGTGGGATTTTCCATTTTGCTTGACAGCCATATTGTACGTTTGGATAATATAGAAATATTAATGTGGGACTGTGGCCAATTCATATTTATTTCATCAGTAATGTGAAGGGTAAACTTATAAATACCTCACTTTGCTTAGATTTTTATGATTAACTACTACATTTTGTATGTAAAGGAAAAGCCTCCCAGAGGTTGTTTTTTTTTCTGAGAGTTGGAAATGCAAAACTTGCTGTTTATTTCACAGATTGATCCTACCTTAATTGGTAGACAAATTAAAAACATCAAAAAAAAAGTGAAATCAATCAGAAGCACATTCATTGCCATGTTAGTTTTCACTTACAGGGGATTTTGCTTTTGGTGATGCTTGTCAAAAAAACGATATAATAAAGAACAAATAACTTTACTAAATATATATAAACAATCTAAAAATATATGTATAGGGAGAGATGAAATCACAACTTACAAAATCACATAAATAATATAGAAAATAATGTGCAAGACAAGCCAGGAGAGAAAAACAAGAAAGGAGTTTTGTGTGAGTTATTGAAGCACATCTTGTCTATGGGGGGCAGGCTCAGGACTTGTAGGTTTAACATTAATTTGACATTTTTAATACCAAATTTACACAAATCAAACAGTACTAATATATAGGCTACAACAATTTATGTTGCTATGCTCTTTTTGGTCACTCAGTTACTCAATTAATCAAAATGCTAATTTCACAAAAAACACTAGTGGAAATAAAGGTCATAGAATTAATGACAAGATAGACTCAAGTAATAATTAATTATAAAATATATTTTCCAATGCACATTTAGGGAGAATAGTTCCACGAGTTTCTATTTCTATGGGATTTATGGGTATGGCTTTATTCTGATAAACCAATGATCTCTGGTCATTTTTGAGACGTCTCAATTGCCAACACGTGTGTGAACACACGCACACACACACACATTGTAAAGGAAAGGTTAAGAGATATTAGTCTTCAGTGATCAGTATTACAATGTGTGACTAAATCATGTATTTATTTCTGTGTTCTGTTTCCAAACACACTGAAAAATATCTGAAAGCATTACTCTCATGCAATCATCAGTTCATTCCTCCAGTTGTGAATAGGCCTACTGCTGCACAAACAGAGAATCACCCCCACTCTATGCAGCCTCTATTTTCCCCGGGATCGCTGAACACCAAACAGGCAAGAAAAATGACCAGCATGCTCTCCTTATTCCCCTGAGAAGTGAATCCTACACACAGGGATGTGGCTATTACTTATCATCATCAAAAAGTGCTTGTTTGGTGATAATAAGGGCCTGGGATAGAAATCTCAGCTAAAGGGAGGGAGGGGACTACCTGAAGTAGCAGCGGAGGAATCCTTTCTCTGCTTACCCAAGCATTTTCTGCCTCTCTGTAAAATGGAGGGCCAGCTCTAAGACCCGGCTTAGCCCAGAAATAGAGGAAGATAGAAAAACCTGCTATTAACCATGGTTAGAAAGACCAAATAAGATAAAGAATAACAGACAACAACTTCAAATGTGCTTACGGTGCAGGAGGCAATCATTAGGGAGTACGTATAGGCAGAGGCTAATGAAGCATTAGGTCATAGGCATCTTGTTTTTATCTAATATTTGTTTGTAAACTGGATTTATTATGCATTCTATCGCTGTGTATTCTATCCCCACTGTATTCAACCTGAAGCGTGGTCACATTGCTAATAGCAACATTCAGCCCAAAGGGAAAGTCGCTGCACATAAATTTCCATCTACCTTTTTTTCTTTTTGCAGTGGGTCAGGAGGACGGTGCACCCAGGGGGGAAGCAGGACAGCTCACAATTCAACATGAAACATAACTCATGTCACGCTACGTGGGTAGAAAGTTCATGCAATACATAAATTTAGGGTCATATGTTGCACTTCCAGCAGGGGTCACGCTCGATAATAGCCCAATTGCGATGCGGGGCTAGCGGGCCTTATCTGTAAAAGTTCTGGACAGCGCAGCGCGCAGCTCCTCGGCTACCTCTGCAAGCAGTTCACGTTGCTTGTTTGTTTTATCTATCGCCATTCAGCTATTTGAGTTTGACACTAGGTTCATGACCACTTCAATTCACCTCCTGGTATCTGATGATTCCGTCGCTCACACTCCTCTAATGTATTCTGAGGAGAGAGGGGATACGTGTTGGGGAAAAAGCACACGTCCCATCTGATTGCAAGGTCCTCTCTGATGAATCATGCCGCAATGGACATTTGGGGCTATATCAAAGGGTGCTTTCCATCTCACAAGAGTGATTAATCAGAAAAAAGGACTTTACTGTGAACACAAGAAGTCACTGCAGATCACTAAAAGACTCATAAAAATCAAGTATTTATTCACTCTGGTGATGAGACAAGACCTCTGCATAATGGGATCTAGTGCCAAAGCTCATTTCTACACGGATAATCTTTTTCTCAGACAGTAGCTTTTTGCGAATTAAAGGTAGGGGGATGATGTTGGTTTGTAACTAAGGAAAGAAAAAAACACAGAAACAAAAAATAAATACAAAATCAAAGACAGCTTCCTCTTTAGAAAACTGACTTTGAAAATGGAGAAAGAAAAAGACTCATAGATTTGTGTTGACAGAAATTCTTGCCTTGCCAGGAGCGTTTCTCTTTTTTGGGCCGATTTCTCCGCCAGTCACAAGCGGTAAAGCTGTACCTGTAGGACAGTGGGGGGAGAGAGAGGAAGAAAAATTGAGAGAATGAAATAAATATCTATTTAAAAATAGCCTCTCAGCATGGCAAGGAGAGATTTGAAGATATTATCCTCAAAGGCTGCTGTGAGTGAGGCCGGGAGAAGGGAAGGCTGTCTACAGTGAAATATGAAAGGCACATACTCCCTGACAGCCTATGGCTTTTCCTGATACTGCCAACACCAGCCCACTGGAGTGATCCATAGACTCTTTGTGGAGACTTGTGATATAAATGCTGAGGGCTAGATGTTGAAGATCCTCAGCTCGCTGACGCCGCCCCACCCTCCCTCGTCATCCGCCATCGCCTTGCCCGCCGCACGGGGGGGGAATTTGTTATGTTCCCTCTCGTATGCCTGCCTAGACATATCAGGACGGCGGACAGGGGGCAAGCCGACTGACTTGTCCTTGTCCCTTTTCAATTTGACAAGGCAAGCAGCCTTGGGGACTTTCCAGTCTATTTTCAAATTGACCATTTATAATCAGTTTTCTAAAGGAGAAAGAGATGGGGTGGAGGAGTCAGCCAGCGCTGTGTTGTTGTGGAAGGTATAGAGCTGGGGGTTGGGAGATGATAATACAGCAGCGTGTTGTCAGATGTGTCAGCAGGTAAGATGAATGAAGAATAGGGAGTGGGTGCATAAAAGGGAATGCACGGGGGGAATTGACCTCTATTCAAAAAAGAAAAGGAGGAAAAAAAGAAAGAAATCTATATCCTCAAGGAATAAACATATACAGCCTCACTTTGAAATATGTACCCACCTTTCCATGAACCCAAATCGAGGTAAGAAGTTTAGCTGGCGTTGGCTAAAACCTTCCAGGAAGAAGAGGCACACGATGTCCATTTTCTGACACCGGCGTGGCTGCATATATCAGCACCTGCAAGGTCAGGCCGACTCGGGCGTGGTAGCGTGGCGAGGGCCCCAGCCCGGGAGGCGTTACAGCATTCTGTCACACTGCTTGCTCCACCGCCGCCACGCGATGACATTTCCACAAGATGGCTCTTCTGAATTATGCGGCCCAGCGGAAGGGTAAGAAGGGAAAGGGGGGGAAAAAAAGCTCATTTTCTGGGTGTCTGCTTTCGACCTGAAACCGCCACTTGTTTTCATCAGAGCCTTTTGCCGCTTATGCAAAACGGTGTGCAGGGTAATAGGGGAACAATCAAGTCGGCCCGCTGCTCCCGTTCTAACGGCACCGCCGCCTTCCTCCCTTTGGCGTGGAATGACACGGTGTCACCTCTACGTCGGCCCCCATCCTCCCCAAATTAATCCCAATTTGGCCATCAAGCACAGGGCCGCCGAGAGGGGCAGGCGGCAAGTAATTGACATTCTCAGGTGCATGAGTTTTGTTTATGTAGTAATGCTGAGCCAAGGCCTTTCACCGCGGATGACAGCAGACCCGGTTTGCATACACCACTTGATTCGGGAGCCCTTGCATGAGTGACTGCTCAGCAACCCATGGCCCTGTGGCATTTCAGCAGAGGACATTTCAGTAAAGATCGCCTCAGGTGTCAAGCGGCTTGGAAGGTGCAGGCAGCAGTTGGAGGTCGTTTGTCCAACGCATTGATTCCATCATGACCCCATCGCTCTCTCTAACTATTGATTCATTCCCCAAGACCCCTATACAATGCCCATGCCACACTGGGGAATTAGAGCTCAGGCATCAATGTGGCCTAGCCTTAAACAAAAGGAGAAATTTTTCAATAGGGACGTCACGCTGCATCGCTATATAAAATATACATTGTGTTGGTCTCTTACCACCGAGGTCATTCCAATACTTATGTGGAGTCCATTTTGGTTATTGGGATTCCATGAACGTGGGGAGGGGAATTTATGAAGAGGAGAACATGGTGGGTGCAGGGAATGACTGTAAGTCATTACAGGTAGAGAAAGTGGGGGTGCTGGCTCTCATACATGGAGTACCCTTTCCCAAATGCTCTCCGAGGCAGATCTCCTGCGCCTTTTAGCATGTCACCCGGGGCCATGAATCACCATTACAGCACCTACAGTTTTACCTGGGCACCTCTGAGGCTTTTTCATTAGGGTAAAAGGGACCCCAGGCAGGCACAGACAGGGCTGTCAGGGGGTTGGCTGTGTTTGTGGAAGGGAGGGTCATGGATTTGGGTTGGGTGGGTTAATTACAATAACAATGGGGGCGGCCAAAAAAAAAAAAAAACAAGAACACACGCCATGGCAGGGCTGAGCCCGTCTCATTTATTTCAATAAGGTAAATTGATTCCTATGTCCTCTGGTGCCATTTGCATTGCATCCATTTAGCGCGCACCTCTCGTCCCACTCTCCTCCTTCTCTCCGCCACCTCCTCCTCCCCCTCCATTCACTTCACGTGCAGAGGGCAAGACAACATCACCGGGTACGCATTGATCTTCTCGGACACCAGATGCAAAAAAACAAAAACACACACAGGAGTCCACAAGCATTCATATATTCCACAGAGACTTAATTAAACAATTATCAGTATAAAAAATGCTGATTTTTATACCTTTACTCTTTTTTTTCCTGGTCACCCCAGACAGCAGTCAAAGTTTTCTGTGATCATAGCTGGAGAAAACAAATTCAAGCCGCCACTCCAAGGCTTTCCTACACAGTATGATAATGAACCCTAATGCAAGATAGGTGTTATTTTATATATATATATATATATATTTATTCTTATATATATATATTTTCTTGACTTCAGTTTCAACTTACATGTCTATTTGTCATCTATATGAATTCTCTTACAATGAACAGGAAATAAAAATGCATCACTTCGAGCTTTTTTCCCAGCTTTGCTTTTAAAACTATGTGGAAACATTTTATTTAAGTCTTTCTTTTTTTGTTTTTTAAGTCTTTAGTGCAGACCTTCATATCAGACGATCAGCACGTGGGGAGATGTCAGCTCGTCTGGTATCATGAGACTACATTCTGCTGCAAAACTTCATTTTGCAGTCTGAGAAATCATGTTACCCAAAATCTTTTTAGCCTTGCTCATGAGAAAGCACTCTTTATTTTAGTTTGAATCAAAAAAAACAATGTGTTCAACTTGACTTCCACTGTTGTAGAGCAACATCAAAGGTGAATGTGACAGTTCTTCCAATCTCCCGGTGAATTCACACTACATCACATTTTGTTTGTTAGCACTCCGACTGCACAGAGCCGCCCTGCCGATTCCCAACTTTCTTTTCGGTGTCATGCTGTCCGTCTGACAACTGATCCATCTCACCAGCACTGTTGTCCTCGCTTGGTTGCCGCCCCCAACAGCCCCTGTATTGCTCACAGGCACGGTCAGTGAATGCAGCGCTGCCCGCTGGCCTCTAACCCAGCCCTCAGCCGGGGTGGTATCCATCTCGCCTCCCTTCCTCGCTGCCTGCCTCCCTGCTATGGACCCCCCTTGGTATGACACACTGTCTGGTGCGAACACACACTCCCATCCCAGACTCCCATCATCAGTCACCGTCAGGGCAGATAGCAGCGGCCGTCAGGCAGATGAGTGACGACTGGGCCTGTTACCTGAGTGCCTGCATGACAATGGGCCTGTGGGCTGAGATAGAGAGACAAAAGCTGCAACTCCGCCGTAGACACACACGACACAACGCGCCAGCTGATCCGTATTGTCCGCCGTGCAATTAGCTGTCAACCAGCGGCATGTAAAGATGTGCCATACAATGCACCCAAGCTGGTAATGCGTAATTCAACACTGTGTGTACTCGTGTTTGGACAAGTTGTCACCACAAAACTTTTCAACCACTGTAATTACAACAATATTCTGACACCAGGTTTGATTAGAAATGCAGAGCGGATAAATACCATCTGCGTTGATCCAAACTAGTTAAAATCAAGCTACTGCATATAGAAATCTGCATATAGATACATATTGTAGTCTTTGCAACATCTTTCACTCAAGATGAACAGCACTCTCCAAAGAGATTACTTCTAATACTATAAATTAAAAGTTTGCATTGCAGAGTGAAATTGCTACTGACGGTACAACCACCTCCTTGTATCAGCCATAAACAAATCCTATTAAATCCCTTTTAATTGGGCCTCATTCAGGCAAATCCTGACTGCTTGTCGACAATATAAAAATATAGATTCTTATGACTTCAGGGAGATTGAAAGACTTTGCACATTAGACTCGCTGATTGTTGTTCTTCTCCTCCCCATCCTGACACGCTTCTGTCTGCTCTGTGTGGGATAGTCGCAGAGCAGGAAGGTGGACTTCTAACGCTCCATTTACACAAGCAGATGTTGCACCCGGGCTTCCATTCGACTCCAATGGCGCGCACACACACACACACATACACACACACACAAACACAGTCACTCAAACATATACGCTCCGGATACGCCACAAGATTTATAACAATAAAAGTCTCAGCAAAAGGCATTGAAACGCACCAACCATTTTTGCGAACAGCCTTGAACTCTGGCTGATCTGCTATTTGTTACCTCAAGCACTTGGCAAAACAAAAGCGGCTACAGCCCAAACACTTGAAAGGGCTTATTGCTCATGTTGCCCAGAAGTTCAGTGCTGCCTGGCTGAAACAAACCATCCCAACAAGCTGAAAACACCTTGATCCAATTAGAAACACAAGCTTATTTGCTCAAGTATGAATTCTTAAATTGGTAATACCGGCAGGTAATTATGAAATTCCCCCAACCCGCCCCCCTGCAGAACATTTGTGTTGCATCTGGAAACGCTGCAAACACAACAATTGAGTCACAGGTTTGGGCACCGAAGGATCATGATTATGGTAATCCAACAATGCCAAAGCTCTATTGTATTTGACTGACTTTTGTTGCAAACTCGTGACCTTATTAACCTTCTTAATCCTTAACTGGGTTCTCATGATAAGGGGCTTACACACACACACACACACACACACACAAACGTGCACACGTGCCCAAACGCTTTCACTTTGATGCCCGGCGAACACTTTAGAAGCTATATCCACCTGTTTTATCCTTCACACCTGAGGTTCTCTGCATAATATCAGCAGAGACCCTCAAGTCATCCAAGACAATTAACGCTCTCCCTTAGATCAACAGCAAAAAAAAAAAAAAAAAAGTGGATGTGGTGTTTGGAGCAGAGGGGCCTCCCACTGTGGGCACATGAGAAAGCAGGTCTGATTGGTATTAAGTGGTGAGATTAAAAAGCCATCTCATAGGTCAGGTCAGCTGGTGTTCATTTAAATGCATTACCAGGGTCCGAGGCTAGATAATTCTCTCATTAGCGCCACTCAAACCCTGAGTGACAACACGGGTGAGAAGGGAGCATGTCGTACAACACTTAGAGTTAATTAGTCCGTGCACGCTGTTGCTCTGCGCCGTGTGCATCCGCTCTCTCCTCCTCTACTTGAAATGGCCTGAACCTAAAGCATCTGCAGTTAATCAAAGATAAGATGTGGGGTTTTCCAAAGGAACCACTTGTTGTTTCAAAACTTCCAGAAAGGTGTGCTGCCAGATTTCTATGCTGTATTTGACATGTAATGTAGGCCTACTGTCCCTAAGTAGGCCACTTTTAACAATTACAATTTAAAGCAAAGGGTTTTTTTAAAACCTTTTTTATAGTTTGAGCTGTCATCTGTTGGTTATGTTTTACACCAAAATAGGTTAATTGGACCATACGGAAGACCCACCCCCCTTAGATATTGTTGCTAGGTAGGACAAGCTTGTAGCATCAGGAAAGCTCACTGTCTCAAGTATAGGATAACATACTTGAGGTCAAAATGAGTGTCCTGTTTTTGTGGTCATTAGAGGAAGTAATGATGAAAAATGCAGCACTGACAGAGCATGCCATTTTCAAGGTAACTACCACATAAATGGCCTATAAAGTTCAAATTCTTTTTTCTTCTTTTTTTTTCTTTGCTGAAGCATATTGTTTTCACTCAGCCTTGGTTCACAACCAGATCCTAAAAGTTGTAAAACACTGGTCAACCTCATTTTATTTAAAGGTTAAATAAAAACTCTACTTCCTAAAATGCAGGTAATAATCCCAAAGTATACTTACTGTGCAGGTAAAATTAAATGAAATCAGGATATTGGTCTGTGAACTGTGGATTACTCAGAATAGTCAGCTTGCATGTTCCCCATAGTTGTCCACCTGATTTCTGTTTCTTTGTCTTTTTAATGACGTTACCATGGTTCTAGATCTCAGCAATTAACTTGGTATTATTATTAATATCTTTGAGGCACTCTAGTGGCCTACCACGTAACCGCAACCTCCATGGTTCACCTCCTGGCCAGGGGCCTTATTTCATGACATGCCCCTCTCTTTCCCTCTTGTCTCGACACTGAAAAAAAAGTTTTAAAACACCCAGGTTGTAAGAAACTGTGATTTTCCCTTAAATCTATGACTGTAGAAGGACATGAAAGGCCAAAGTAATGTGTCCATTATTTGCAGACAGATAAGAACCACGGGTACCCGCCGTCTGTCTCTAAAGTTTCTGAGGAGATTTAGAGCAGATTAATTTATCACTCCTCCTTTGTTGATGTCATTGTGTTTGCATATTGGGAGCACGGGGTTATATCCACGTCATTAGTCTCTCTGCTTGGATACAAACCTGATAACCATGTCGCCATCACAGTCATATTCACATCGGTTCTAAAGGTTCCATAAATTGTCTCTTTCCCTTCCTCACTTATGTCTCGCTCGCACTCCTACCACTGTTCCCACGAGACACGCCACTCGGCTCATTGGCCACCACACACACACGCTCACGGAGGGGGGTTCTTCTCTCGCCACAATTGCTGGGCTTACCCACCACACACACACACACACACACACTGAATACCAATGTCAGCATGTGCCCCCACATCACCACCCCCAACTGAGCGCACAGGGTTAGCTGAATATTCTAGGAGCTTTCAATTTTTCAGGCAGGTCCACAAACCCCCCTCCCTCCCATCACGCGGCGCCATCACACTCAAGGGAGTTAGAATTTCAACAGTCGTTAGCAGGGTCATCCGCAGTCCCTCAGGGAGGGACTTAAAAGAAAAGATTTGAATTGCCTTTTTCTCTTTTTATTCCCCTTTTTTGTCTCCCCGCTTTAGTTCTCTGTATGGGTCTGTCATAATTCCACTTCCTGTCTTTGAGGCCGAGCGATATTCAGGCCCCTCAATCTAGTCCTAGTCAAATTCATCAATCAAAGGCGAGGTCCTCCAAAGCAATTTAATAGTCTCCGATGTCACGGTTCTTACACCACTGTCAAAAGTAGTGACAGAGCTCCAAACCGCTGGTTACGCCACGGTAAGGCGTTTATCCACTTTGGCATTGTACTGTAGTGTTCATACAGGATCAAACACAGGATGTGAGGAAAATGGCTTCCAGCTGAAAGAAAAAGACAGAGAGGGGTTGTGGGGAAGACAGAGGGGGGGGATGAGAAAACATTTCTTCTTCTAACTCTTTTGCACTAATATGAATTCCCAGAGAAATGTCTGGCGAAGTAGGTCAATGGGATTTAGAAGTTTGTGCTGTATTTTTTTTTTCTCTCCCCCTCTCCTCATACTCTCTTGTCAATGGAAAATGAGCAATGTGATTAGGAGAGTTGAAGATGATGAGCTGGAGAGACAGCGAGTGAAACGGAGCAACAGAAAGAAAGAAAAAAAAATACAAAAGACAGTCTGAGTGGTGGTTTGGGATCCTCACAGGTCCCTCACCAGCTGACTGAAAGGCCCAGACAAAGGAGGAGGGAGAGGAAAAGGGAAGAGATAGATCTGTATCTGTGCTCTAGAGGAAGGGAGTGGCTGATGTCTCTTCATCTTGATATTGGAGCAACAATCTAATTACACCATTTCTCCAGGGAATATGCATATGAGGATAATCAGTAAGGGTAATCAATAGAAAAAGGTAATTATTTGCCAGAAGTCATACTCTTTGCACCTGTAAGCACTGCGCTGATACAGAAGATTGTGATTTTTTTCTGTATAATTCTCAATGAACACAGTTTATTAGCGGCTAAATTATTTAGTTAATTTATATAAGTAAATGAATTTCCCAGTTATTGAATATTTCATAGTGCCTGTCAAAATATAATGAGTTAAGTTTGGTCAAATACAAATGGGCCTCTCTTGGTAATTTGCCAGAATGTTCCTCGGGGTAAATCTCCGCCGCTGAATGTGATTGAATGTTACAATTAAACGTACTAATTCATTGTCAAAAGCAACTTATCTATACACATGATATATTTGGCGCTTAATTGGAAAGCACATTTAGAAATGGTTTCCTCTGTGACTTTCTACATCATGGCCTAATCAGAATAAATTCGGCCCGCTGTAATGAATTGAAGTTGAATATTCGTAGTTGGGCTATTAAAGAGACTGGAAGAGTGAATTATTTAAATGCTAATTAATGTTTTAAGCTTTCCCAACCTGCAATAGGCACATATTATTCCTCGGTTCCCCCTCAAATGGCTGATTTCAACATTTGCTAAGTGCAGAGGAACTTCTTGCTCATATTTCATTCAATCAATTCAACAGCAGCGCTGCCTCTTTCACCAGCGCGCCTACCTCTAGCCAGTGATAGAGGGAGATGGAATCCATCAATACTCGGAGACAGTTGGTGGAATTACTAACCAACTCTTAGCTGGAAATTGAGTTGCCCATAGGCTGCATTGATGAATCGTCGGAAACGTGATCCAAATCTGCTTTAGTTATGATTTTTTTTCCACCCTCTGAACACGTAAGAGAACTTTCAATTTTCTTGAGTGGCAAAAAGAGTTTTAAACCGGGTGCTTGAGTATCAATCAGATCTTTTTTTTTTTTTTTTGCAGCGGTGTCTCTAACTGACAAGACGTATGTTTTTGTAAATGGTTAGTGTTTTGTGCTCCTTCGCCATTATTCTACTGAGATCACAGTGGCTTCGACACAGATATTAGATGAACTTTATTGGCGTCAGAATAGCGTGAGATGTGCTTCAACTTTGTCTTCAAAGCAGCCTGCTGAAGAAGTTCTAAATGCGAGCGGTGGTGGCATTATTCATGGCACCACAATAGCTTGTTATTCATCATAAGACAAAGGAGAATCTCACTCGGCTTGACGTAGATGGAGGAGGGCCACAAGGGTATTATTCACATCTGTTGAAAATAGTATGCACAGCCAACTGGATGTCACGATACACCATGCTTATTAATGCAAACAAAGTCTCCCAACACAGAATATAAATTACATTTTCCTTCACATCAGAGTATAAATATTAATTGTGTTAAATCTATGATGTATTGTGGTTAGGGAACTGCTTTAGTTGTTTATTGTTACACCAACAGGGGCATTTTATTAATCAAATCTGCAGATCATGTGACACCATATTATGAAGTTCTACACTATTGTAATACTGAGCTGTTGAATTCAAAACTGTAGTTCCCTTTAATGCCACAAGGTGGCACTGTAGGCTTATAAACAAGCACCATCAAACTGTACATCCTTGTCTCAGATTCTCATTGTATTTGCTGATGGGAACAAAGATCCAGTTTGTTTATTTTGGAATTTGATTAGTAGAAAAAATGTCTACTATTTAAAATTTCCTTTTAGACCCACCTGCATGCAAGTCAAAGCCTATTGTTCAGTATGGCTCCCTCAGCCCAATAGATCTAAAGTCCATTGTTCAGCACTCCATATGAATAATCCTACAATAACCACAGCATGCACAAAGAATCTTCCGTGGGCTTTAGGGAGGCTTTTCGCCTTGTTCCCTCTTTTCTTTCTTAAAGTAGAGTTTGCACAGCTGTCTGGGAACACACACAAATGGCATCACACTCTCTTCCTGTGGTAGGACATCTGTTGCTTTCAGCTGGCATCCCTTCGGAGTCTACCGAAGTGTGCTTTATGCAGCCCGGTGGAATTATAATGACTGAGTCGACTATTTTTAATCTTTTGATGGGTCCTTTCCCATGCAAGATTGTAGGTGGATGAGGGCACTTTGTGCTGAATATAAAATATATGTTTTATTTATTTACCCCTTGTCTTTTAAATAACAATATATATGGAGGAATTAATCCAGATCAGAATCTGTATTCCAAATAAATCTGTAGTACCCTCTGCAGACAGTGTTTGAATATTTGGATATTGCCTTCATTCCTGTACCCATCCAGTCAACCTGAAATTTCTACACAATGCAAGATATTTGATCCTGAATTTCAGATTACTGTTAACCCCTGGCAAACACAAAATGTCCTTACAAGTTTCCTCTGAGGCCCTGTGAACTGTCTGCAGCAACTTAGTCTGGAAATCTGACAGCTGCCTTGGCCCTCTGAGTCAGAAACATGGCCCTCTCTATAAGAAACCTTATGTAGACTGACTGGGAATTGGGCAGCATGGAATACTAATTTCCTTTCCAATAAATTTAACACTCTTTGCTCATGTCCTCACATCCCCTGCTGAAGTCAGATTTTCTACAGAGCTAATCAAACAAGCCTCCCAGTTTCTTTCTTTTCTTGAAGATTTTCAAAACTGAAAAGAAAGTCAGGAACAAGTAAGACAAAACAACCCAAATGTAGAAACTGCTACTTTATTGCGAAAGAATGAAACATTATTTTGATAACTGCACGTTGTCTCATCTGGATTGATCAGATCTGTATTTTGAGATGATCTTTGCATACTCCCGTCCAGATCGGTATATCGTGCGATTCAGCTTCGCATCAGTGAAGTCCACGTTGAACAATCCAAAACGAACACTGAAGCCATCGGCCCATTCAAAGTTGTCCAGAAGGGACCATGCGAAATATCCACGGACATTGACACCGTCCTCTCCAATCGCTGCGCAGGGACACAGACAGTTTAGTGATTTGTAATTTCGGGCACATGACAAGACTAGATGCAGGGGGCAGTGTTTTTAAACGGGCAAGGCACGACATGAGGAAAAAATGATGGAAAATGATTATTAAGGTTCTAAAGAATAAATGTGATTATTTTGCAACAATAGATCCTGCTGTGATTTCTTAGCAAGTTTGGCACCAACTTCTATAATTGTTTTACTCTACAGTCTTGGATACTTTTCATCTAACTTAGCCAAAACAAAAAAAAAAACAAAAAAAAAATATTTGTTCCTTTTATTCTTTATCTATCCTCAAATAACTGCTACCCCACCAAGACCAGGAATCTCCCAGTGAGCCACATTTGATTGACAACTTTCCAATATTTAATTAAAAAATATATACTGACTGGCCAGATGGTGGCCCCAAAACAAACAATCTCAATTCCTAAACCTGAGATTGACAACATCCTATCCTTTTTGTTACTGCCAACCAATATTGTCTCTGGAGCCAAAGTCTGGTCTATCTTATTAATATGAGTGATGAAGCTTTATTGATGTCCCACAACTACTAAAAACACAACAGTGAGCAACATTTCTAGTGACATTTTCCTATTACCATGAATACAGGCACTATTGTTTATTTTGACATATTCTATCATATACTACATAACATAGCTGTTACAAATTAGATTAAGATTACTTTAGGTACTCAAAACCACAGATATATTATTAGCAAAACCTCAAATAAAACCCAGGAAAGGTGTACAATATTGGACCTTTAATAATGGCTGAACTCAATTTAGCTGTTTGGGTCTCAGGAATCTGTGCGTGCTGGCTTGCTGTCACGCTGTCACAGCTCACTGTCACTGTCACAGCTTACTGGGACACTTGAGCAGAACAGAGCTGTCGCTAATGTTATTAGTAAAAACCTGTGCTTCTGCTACTATGACAAGTCTAAATGTACACGATTAAAAAAAAGCCTTTTTACTCCTACTTGAGTAACATTTCAATTAATCAATCAATCTTTATTTATAAAACACTTTTCATTACACAGAAATATAGCAAAGTGCTTAATGTGTTAAAAGCACCCCAAGCACCCCCCACCCCAACCTGCTCATCCCCAACCTGTGTGAGAGAGAGACACACACACACACACGCTTGGTATAGATGTATAGAGGAACCAGGTAAGGAAATACTGGTCTTGCCTAAAACTACACTGCCCAGCTATTTTTTTCCATTTTCCCCATTGGTTGATCCCTACTCCTGTCCACTACTGGCTATTTACTTGTTTCTATGCATAGAAGCTTAATACTACGGATTTACCAGCAATTACCTTTAACCACTTCAGAGATAGTCGCCTTATAAAACTCAGAGCGTGGATCATCCTCAATTTGCAGTGGCCCCACCTGAGAAAAGCCATTCTCAGTAATGTAGACTGCTGGGTCGTTGCAAGTGTCCTAGAAAGTCAGGGGGCAAATATGATTGTCAAACAAGGCATCTCGGCTGTCAGACATTCTAGGGAGAGACAGATTGGTCTACGGTGTGCCGTTTAGCTGCATTTCAACAGTGCCAAGCTCAAACTAATGGCCTGTGACAAGTCACAACAGCAGGAAATTGCTCGTTTGCAAACACTTTTCAGCAAAGTAACGGTTTCATTCAACGTGACAGCACTAATGAACCATCAATGTGTTTCTGGAGGTGTTAAAAGGAGATTACTGCATACAAAATCAATAGCAAGACACTAAACAAATGTCAGCGTTCTCATTTGGTTGAAGGTGATTTGTTTTCTTGTCGGTCAATTCTGGTTGATGCTAGGAGAAAAAAAGGAAAAAGTGACTTCACATTTCAACAGATTGAATCCTCCAAATATAGGGTGTGGTAAAGCCTTGTTTGAGTTGATTTTTTAGTGATATAGTCTATGTTGAATTGGACTGAAACAAGCGACTGCAAGAGATTCTCAGTTATTTTACCTTGATGTAATTGAGAAGTTTCCGTAAACCATAGGGCACCACAGCCAGCCAGGACACTCCAGAAATAGGCCAGGATGGATCCAGGACTTCTGCTGCATCTTGGTCACTCTTCATGCTCATCACCTGCTTACAGCCTTCGCTTGGCTTGACTTTACGAGAGGTATAATAATTCAAGGCAAAGAAGTCAGCTGTCCCCAAAACAGCAGGTTCCTCCTTTGAGAAACTGGGCAGTCTTGAGCTACCACTGTATCCAAGCTTCTCACTTTGAGCATCTATGGTGGACCTCATAATTTCTGGATAATCTCCGGTGACAAACACTGGCCAGGCAAACCACCCGAGTGTAAATGCAAGGTAACGTTCGGTGGCGGCGACGTCCTCATCGCAGTCTGGGTGCAGCGGCTCCGCCCAGTCACTGTTGATAGCTAAAGACACGGCTCCTCTCTGGCTTGGCCTGTAGAAGGAGTTGTAGCTATGCCAGGCCATAGCGTGGGCACGCAGCATGTTGTGGCCCACTTCATAGGCAGCAGTACCTGGTTCTTTTAACCCCGGGGCATGGATGCCGTCTTCGTGACCCAGTTTGGCGCATACATACGGCTCATTGATGGTGATCCAAAGTTTCACCCGGTCCCCAAAAGTTTGGAAACAAAACCGAGCATAGTCGTCAAAAAGGCTTGCTATACTCAGTGATTTCCAGCCCCCTTGGTCTTGGAGAGCTTGAGGCAGGTCAAAGTGGTAAAGCGTGAGCATAGGTGATACGTTACAGGCCAGCAAGTCGTCAATCACCTTGTTGTAGTACTGCACACCTGTGGGACAGTGCTGTTGTTAGTGGTTAACGGTGTCAAACTCTAGAACCATAGCATCTTAATGAAATAACTTTTGATATAGAAAATTAAAAAATGCCTTTTTTATTGATATGTCGTGTGGTCCCATCGGGCAGGAGGCGGGACCAGGAGAGAGACAGGCGGTGGTGTGTCAGTCCAAGCTGCTGGATGCACTCCAGGTCTTTCTCCCACATCCTGTAGCTGTTACAGGCCACATCTCCATTCTGGTCCCCAAACACTCTGCCTTTCTCATGACAAAATATGTCCCAGATACTTGGTCCTTTGCCATCCGCCTGCCAACCACCTCCACAAACACACAAAAAACTAATTTTGGTATGATGTTGACAAAAAAAGACAACTATTGTTTCTGTTGTGACTTTCACTGTGTCTGTAGATTTCATTGAGCATATTGTGACTTTATCTTTGGCTGTTTTAAGTTACCTCCTTCTGTTGTAAAATTGTAGCTTTTTGCAATGTGGCATTTGTGTGGTGACAGTCTTACATTACAGTCACTTGAGATACTACAAGCTGGTCAGACATAACAACGGTAATTATTACCTATGTCAAGATCTATATTGGTTGTAAATCCACATTATGCTGTGTTGTACAATCTCTGGTTGGGGAAAATCCCCATTCCTTCTGTCTGCTGTGTAGTATTTACAAAGAATGGACAAATTATCATAAACATTGTTTTGCGCCAGTGTTTTAAAGCAAACTAATGAAAAAAAAAAATAATACAACTTTTAGGACATTTGTGATGTTAGATTTTTACAATGGAATCCATTATTGCTCATGTTATCACTCAAATAGCAACTTATTTGGTTTGGTTATAAAGGATGTCTATTTGGTTATAAAGGATGTCTATTTGTTGTATAAATACAGTAAAATACCAAATAATAGCCCGGGTGTTCATTGGTTTCAATCATCTAACCAATCAGGCTTTTATTTGAGACCAGGTGGAAGTTTGGGACAGGTGATTAATAATTAAAATAATAATAATTTTAAACCAGTATGACTACCCTATAACTTTAAATATTCACAGGTCAGAGTAGAGAACTGTAGATAAAACATCTCCCAGCTGCTATACGAGGGATGCTTTTTAACTCAACCAAAGATGTCCCAGACCTGCACCATCCCGACATAAAACCAACTTTCCATTTCTAAAAGCAGCCTGGAGGGTTTACGCAGTTTGGCTTTGTGATGGACGTCCATATGTGGAAACTACCAGCAAAAAAAAAAGAAAAAAAAAACACTGAATCCTCACTGGAAGGGTAAATGTCAAATCATCCCAGTTAATGATCAGTGTCATGTTGGGTTCTGGGTTTTTTTGGGGAGCTCTCACCACAGGTCGAGGCAACCAGCTCATGGTCAGCTTGGAAAGGTTTAAAGCTAAAGAGACGAACAGCTTATGTGTTTACAGCTTTCTTTCTTTCTGTCTTTCATTGGCTTTCCGGTTTGTGTTGGCTTTTAGACTTTTAGACAAAAATAGCAAAAGTTGATCAGTTGTATCCAAATGCTGTAGGTAGGTCTGAAGGTCCTGTTTAGAAGAAATACTGGGAGCATTATAAGTTGCAATGGAGTTCATGCGGACTCAGGTAGTTTGCAGTCTGCTTCACTTAACATTTTACTGCCAAAATGGCGACCACGCCTCAAGAAGTCACGTGAGGTCCGGGGCTCAACCATAAATATTTACATTTTATTTATATTTTAGGGATGCCACAATTCAAACAAAACCAAGAAAAGTAAAGACTATAATATGGGACCTTTAATGTAAACGTAAATGACTGTAAACAAAACCGCCACAAAAAGGCGGAGTTAAAGGAGTTATAGTTAGGACAGACTCCAATTTCCTATCATATTGTATCCGCTATTGCACCTACAGGTGACGATGAAATTGTGTCCAGAGCTATTACACTTTCATAAAGTATTAGGAGCAACAAAAAAGATGAATAAACGTGGTTGTGTTTACCTTCTATTTGATACGCAGAAGTCGCCGCTCCCCACGCAAAGTCACATGGGAACATTTTTATTTGCGCTGAAATAAAGCAGCTCTAATGTTCTACTGTCATCTGTTATGTCAGCCTTGTTTTAAAATTGTTCTTCTCCACGCAATGTGAACATTAATATCTGCAACCAGGAACAACTCCGCCGTGTGACGTTTAGGAAAAAAGGGAAGAAATACACTTTTGCACCACTACCGAATATTTTCTTCTAGTTGAACTTTGGCACCGCTAAAGATGTTACTACTCGACCTGTGTAATGAACAGCAAAACGACTTCAGTTATGGGGTCAATCTTTACGACTTTTTCACTTTAAAGTTGTGTTCACGACTTCCGGTCTACACATCCAACAAAGAGCGCTTGAAGGCAGCACGTCGGCTGCAGCGCCTGCGTCATGGCGTCTAGACTGGACCTGCGAACGTGAAATGTGCAGTTAACATGTTAATATGGCATATAGATATTGTGAACTGGCTTAGCATACATTATTACAAAAATACTGATGTTTAGGATATTGTTTGAATTATGTTTGGCGTTATAACGTCAGCTAGTGAGTGAAATGTAAAAATATGCCCCCGAGGCTATGATTTATATCCATACCCATGCTCAAAGTGACAGATGTGATTATTGAAATATATTACAAAAAATGTATTAAAATATAGAATATACATAAATTGCATAAACTAAATAAGAATAACTAAAAGTTGAAACTAATAAAATGAAAACTAAAAATCTATTGCCTACATTTACAATATAAAAATACAGAAAGTGAGTATGAATGTATATATATATATATATATATATATATATATATATATATATATATATATATATATATATATATATATATATATATATATATATATATATATATATATTCTCCATGCATATATATTATGTAGCCTATGCCATATATAATATGCTGATAAACCAAACAGTCAATGTGAAGTCCTATCTGCAAACAAAAAAAGGTCAAAGGTTGCTCGTCATTGAATGTCAAGCCTCACAGGTCCTGACAACGGAGTAGTAAAAGTGAAAGCATAATAGCCTGAAGGCAAGCGTTGCACTGCAAACACAACAATGCTGTCCTACCGTCTAGTATTCTTCTATAGAATAAGTGGCTCACTCGACCTGATCATAACAAAGAAAATGGATTGTTTGCTGAAGGGTAAATCCTTATCAACCATCCTCCTCATACAGCTACTGATACAAGGATTTTTGCGCTCATCTGACTTAAGCTTTTATGGCTAATATGCATACACAAAATTAGACTGATGTTATTGAGACAGGGTGATTTTTTTAGTGATAACTGTAGTCATATAAACTTTAAATGTGTTCTATGATATAGCTTCCTTGCGGTGCATTGCCAAAAGTAAAGTACTCATTGTGCAGAAATATACAAATTATGTTTATAGTATACTATATGCCGATAATACATGTTATGGTAGGCTAGGTTAATTATGTAACACAGTTTCATACAATATAGTAATATGTGGGTCCTTGCTCAGGGGTTCTTGACCTGAAAAACGTTGAAAACCTCGGTTGTACGTCATTCAAATTCTCGTCGATTTTGCTTGAAAATGCTTTTATTTTGGAATTTTATTTTGAAATGCCTACCGGATACAGTTTGAATTTCATGTAACTTGCCTAACGTGGAGTCCGGGGCAGGAGGAGGGCAGGACCATGGGAAGAGCCAGGACTTCTCAATGGATAATGAACTTGCTTTGAATACTTTACAAAGACTCAGGCGGACCGAAAGAGACAAAACAACCACTTTGGACACTTTCTGTGAAGTAATGTAGAGCATTTTGTTTAATTTTATATAGATTTACACCACACTTTGAACTGTGAAGGCTGTTGTTAATTGCGCTTGTTGCTCTTTGTTTTTTTTTTTGGTTTGTTTTTTTTTTCGGAGTAAATTTCCTGTTAGTGTTTTTAGAAAAGAAAAGGCGAACATTATCGCTGTTGTTTTTGGTTCAGTAATGTCTGAAGCAGCGAGGGAACTAACGTGAGAGTTTTAACAGCCTGCCTGTGTTTCCTGAAGTTAGTGCGGCGGCTAACACTGGGATGACTGCAGCCGCCTCCCGTGGAAAAGACACTTGGACCCACGCTATGGCCAACAAAGAAAACCCCTCAACAACAGGACATGTTATTTAGCTAGCACACGTAGCTTCTGAATTGATTCTGGATTAGTAACATTAGAGTTGGAGGAAATGAACACCGCGCCAGCATGGAAGAGGGATTTCTAAATGAGTCGTTTGGCTAACAAAGAAGGACTCCTGAATACCACCGAGCGAAGGGAAAGCCTTGCGAGAAATGGAGGAGGAAGGCTCACTTGAGCCAAACAAAACACTGGCAAATGTTTCATTTTTGTCTTTTACGGGGTCTTTAACCATTTTCTAACAAAGCTAACTCCGTATCAACTACCCGCCTGGTGTTATTACAACCAATCTGTTCGCTACGGTGGGTTTCTAGTCGTGCGCAAAGAGGAGAAAAAAATGAGGGTGGATCTGTTGCAGTTGTTTGTGGTTTTGCTGCTTGGTGGCTCGGCGGTATCATCTGATTGCAAATCATATGATGAACGCCCGAAAAGCCCCGGGAAGAGCCCGCCGTCCGACAAGAAAGTGGTCTGCAGCAACATGGAGCTCCATCAGGTGTTACCCCCGGAATCCTTCCCCAACAGAACCACCACGCTGTGAGTATAAACAGGAACAGACAGGGGATGCGTTTTAAATCCACTGCTCCACCACATGCTTTAAACTAATCTCACAAACCAGTTTTTTACACTAAACTTTGGATGAAGTTTTATTGCTCTTTTACAGCAGTAATTAAAGGCAGTTCCTGTGCCTCTAAAATGTTAGTTTGCTGTCACTATGGGCGCTTAAACATGTTTTTATACAGTTAATCCCTATTAAAAAATGAGATTTCAATTTGGAGGAATGGGTCCAGAGATGGATTTAACATCCTCCTATTCTAAGCCCCTCCTGCCCCATTGATTACACACACACAGACATACATATGACATTTTTTGTATAAGGGGCATAAATATGTTAGAAGCTTTAGAGGAAAAGATATGACTGCTATAACAATAAAAATGGACAGAATTAGACTGAGTTCTCTATTTTTGGGTTTTAGCACTATAATTAGAAGAAAGACAGGGCAAGAAGAGGCTAATTCAGTTAAAGAGTTTTTACATGTCATATAATAAAATAGTTAACTTTCTATAGTTACAGTTGAGTTTTAAAGGATGTGAAAAATGTGGCCACAAATAGCCTACTATATTCATAATTAAGAGGAAAGTTCCTTATCTGGTATCGTGTTCTACTACCACAAGATAAATATGGCATGACAAGCAGTTCACTTAAGCTCGACTTGTGTTCTTTCCTTGTCAGCCATACATCACTCTTTCACAGCTGTGCTCTGTAATGGTGTATATGTAAAACCCTGTGTAACAGTAACCGCCTGTCTGCCTGTACTCTAGTGATTCATACATGCAGGAAGATGTTTTGGCTGCTCAGGCAGGCCTCTCTCACGCAAGAGCTATTGACTTGTCTTACTGCATCTCCGAGGTATTTTTAATACATGTAGAGCTGTAAAACAATGCTCTGAAATACACACTTTAACGGGGAATCAGATTAGTTTGAAAATATACCCAAGTAAGCCTAATATTTGACCACTGATGCTAAGTGATAATGTTCATTTCTTATCCCACAAACAGCAGGGATTCTATTGTATGTCCTTCCCAGCACACATCAGATCAGCCATCAGCTTTTTTGATACTGATTTTGTTGCTTTTTACACCCAGAAAGGCAATTATGCACAAGTGTATTTCCCTTATAATCCATGCATGGATATAGGTAATTATTTTTTCTGCGAATTGCTGAGGCCTTTGTGTCATACAATATGTAATGAGAGCAGTCATGATGTTGGTTTACCACATATAGTGCTTGATAGAACAGAACAAATGACATGGGGAACATAATCTAGCAAAAAAAATAGAAATTCAAAGCTGTGTCCAGAGCACTTGTGCTTTGTGGTGATGGTGGTGAGCAAAGGGGGAGAAATATGAGAAATACTAGGATAGGGTGCAGGACTAGAAAGAAAATAATAGACTCCGGTGAGGGAAAGAAAGGGAGAGGTTTTCTGGTAAGTTAGAAGTTATATGAGCATTTCTGTGGGTGTGCTCATATATAATGTAATGTACATGTGATTGATGGTAAATAGATTAAAACATGAGGTTTTCAATGTGTGTCATATGTTGTTGGAGTTTAATATCTACCTACCAGTACCATTCATGCAACCATGCTGGTTTGTAATCATTTCAGGATAGTGTGGAAGTACACATGCAGGGATTTGACATATGTTTGAGTAAGGTAATCCTCAAGGGAGAACTCTGTCTTATTTTCTGTCCCATCATACCGCTGTAATGTAGAGATGCAGATGCAATTTGGAAAGTGTTCTGGCAAGTGGATTTATTGAAATGTGAACCTGCCAACCTGCTTTGATTGCATTGCCATAAGCTGTAGAAAAACATGACCACAGCGTCTGTAATATCACTTTTCTGATGGAACATTATTAAGCTCTGAGCACAGTCTTTGTGTGTCATTTTGAGCCAAAAAAGATCAGAATTTAGGCCAGTGTGGTGAAGCTGAGGTTGTTCAAACACATAGAAACCATTCAACTAAGACCTGTCATTAAGTAGACGACACAAACTTTTAAGACTTAATATTCCTTAGTTCAAAGAATCAATTTAAAGTAACAGATTTGAAGATTTGAAACGCAAATTAACATATTTCTGGAGAAATGTTGCAGGTCTTGCTCACCAATTCCCATTGGTTCTTTTTATTTATTAATTGTAATTAAAAAGCATGAAACCCCCATTAGAAATACTGCATAAGGAATGTCTACATGAGTCAACACTATACTGTAGTGAGATGGCATGTGTTTGGTAGATAACTGAGATCTCAAATGCTGCCACCAATACTACATTAATACAACATTACACCAATAAGTAGACTGTATTTTTTGGAGGGTAGTGCAAACTAATAAAAACACACAAGAACAAATTCAAAATTTTGCTATCTTTTTTTATTATAATCCCACAATGTTATTCTTGTCTATAATCATCCAACCTCTTTTTAGCCAAAAACTTCTAAAGTCACTGTGAAGAAGCTTGTGGTCCCTCTGCCAGCCCTGATGTTTGCTATGTCTGTATCTGTCGTCAGCGACCTTGGAGTCTGACATCTCCTTTTGACAGTGATGGATTGGAGCTTGAGCCAGGTTCTTCATGAATTACAATTGAGCACGAGCACTGCAATATGGAGGATGGCTTCCACAGAACAAGAAAGATGTAATTAGGGAGCATTGATGCCAAGTTGTCCAATTCCCAGGGATTCCCTTCCAGTGTGCACATTTCTCTTCATCCATTGTACAAAAACAACAGATGCAACAGATGCACTGGGTTGCATCAGATATGCATAAACTCTCTCCTAAATTAGCATTTAAAGTTAACACTAGAGGTAACTGAGGCCATTTAACAATCGAAGATAGTTGAGTTCAATCATCATTACTGTGTACATTATCTTTCTGGTTCGTGAGCCACTTGGCAACACTGAAAATCATAGTAAACCAGATAGATATTGAAATATTTTAACAATAAATTAGGTTTCTACAGGATTGCTGTGATGAAAAATGTCATGCAATTAATGAAAAAAGGATGCCATGTGGCAGAAATGCTGTTTTGCCATTTGTTAGTATAACGCTTTGACATTTTATATTTTACACATACTCCAGGGGCATATTACTTAGAGTTATGTTGCAACTTATCTACATGGTTTTAATGCAGTGAAGCATTAATTTACACCCCTGTAGTAACTTGTTATAACTACAGTGCTGGAATATATACACAGCTGATAAAACGATCGTGTCCACCACCAGGAGAACTCAGCAATTACAGAATGATGCCATTCACCATACTTACCTCTGTCTGTATTTTGCGGTTTTCCTGTTTTCCTCTTTGGGGGGTCTGGATTCTAATATGTGGACATTTTAATTCAGGCTTTTCAGAAAAAAAAGAAATCCACAAGTATACGTTTAGAATTTCCTGAACAAGTGTTCGAGCTATGCTGAACTTATTGAACTACTTGTATAATTGGTTTGACTCCATACCAGAAGACTTCCCACGTATAGCAGAACAACCAGATCTCTTCCTACCTTGTCTTTTATTCTAATCACCCACATACACAAGGAGTGAAGCAGGAGTTTTTGTTTTTTTTTACCAAAATTAGGTAAACGCTGGTAGTATTAGTTACCTTGATATTGAGGCATGAAGTTATTCAGTGCAGATCAGCTCTAAATGCCTGCTGTCCCTGCATTTTTGCACTCCAAATGATACCACATGCCCAAGTAATTTGAGAGGAAATGACACAAATGTGTTTACAGCTGGCCGGTGCTCCCATATCAGTGTAGGACCTGGCTAAAACACGATGGCTTTAATTCAACCTTTGCCTGACACAAAATGATAATTACTTTAGTGGATCTTGTTTATAGGTATACCCATGCATTTTTTTTTTCGTTTTATTTCCGTGTACTAGTTTTATTCTCAGTTTACATACCTGTGGAGACAGGAACTGACTATATTTGAGCTTTCTGCGCTCACCCAGCTCATATTTCCTCACAGGGCTAAGGGCTTGTTTAGTGTAATCACGATCTATTCACCGGAGCACCTGTGTCAGTTCAAATAAGCACACCTGGTTTTTGGCCTCCACAGAGCAGCGCAGGATTAATGACAGGAAGAAAGCAAGGATTTCCTCCCTCGGTGCAGGAAAAGCTGGCTCAGTTTGATGGCACATTGGAGTGCAGTAAACTGTCTTCCTTCACAGCAATGCAAACCGGGAGTTAGTGTTGCATTCTCATCTGGTTTTCTGGAAACTTAACTTCCCTCAGGTATGACCTGTGTGATAGTTTCCCTTTTGATACCAAATACTAAAGATGCTCATGAGCTATCCATTCCAATGCCATTTGATTTGTTGTGTCCATTTGCGTCCACGTTTAAAAGCCGCTGTCATGCTGGGAGCCACTGAAGTGCTTGTTTAACTACAGCCCAGGTGCATGTGGTGTATTCGTGTCCTAAGAGGATTTGTTTGTTGCTTTCTAGGCAAGCCATTGGTCTAAAGGATTGTCCCTGTGTTTTTTTCATCGCATTTCAGATGTGTTTGCAGAAGAGAAGAAAATCTGGAAGGCGAGGCAGTGGCGGTTGCACGTTCAGTCAGCTCCCAGCCTGTCAGTTCACAGACCTGTTGAAGCTTTGACTTTGCCAGGTTGCCCCAAGCCCCACTTAATCCCAGACAAGCAGTTCAGTTTAGTGAATAGACACGAGCTCAGGCTGTGCAATGTCTTCTCGTCTCCGCTCATTTACTGCTCATCTGCTTTTATCCTCGTGTTTGTAAAGTGGATAATTTTTTTCCCATTCAGCTATAGAGATATAAGGTCACCTGTTGGATATTACACAAAGCTTTGACTAGAAAAATATGCTTTGACTTATGAAAACAGAGGGATAAGAGAAATAGTTTGACCCAAGTGGCCTTTTCAGCTTTCCTCAACAAAATTACATTGATTTTACATGACTAGATATTACTCGAATGGATCTCATGTTAAAAAAAATCTCTGCCCTGGGGAGCCAGTTTTGCTAAGTTAATTCAAATAAAGCAAATAATTCTTCATACTGGGATGAAGTGTGGAACAAGAATGCATTGGTTAACCAGAAGAATTGCATGGCAAGCCACGGCACGTCCAGCATTGGACCGGTTCCCTTTTCCACCTGAGTGGCCTGCGTTTCCATTCAGAGGAAGTCACTCTAGACTGGTTTTATGAGATCAATTGAAGCCTGAAACTCATTTGGGAGTTCTTTGTCTAAAAGCCAATGAGCATAAAGAATGTGTTGAGAGACCACCAGTTGGCTTTGTCCTTAAAATGCCATGTGCCTGTGAGGGGCTTCTGTTGTGCTCTAGCTATTTGTAGTTCATCTCTGGTTGAAGTTGTGTCTACAGCTAGAGGTGCATTACTTTCCCAGAGGTGTATTATGCCTCTAGCTCGACCTACCTTCCAGGTAGGGAAGTGAACCTGAAACCTACCTTTAAAAGTGTAGCATTTACTAACACTGAAAGAAAGATATTGTGTAGGTATTTTATAGTCTTCCCTGTGATTCAGAGTAAAAAGTCTGGTTTCAGTGATGGTTTTCCTTATATTTTGTTGAGATTTGTAACATTTGTATCAGGGGACAGGATGTGAGATGTTGGTGGATTCCCCTGCAGCTTGTTCCTGGCCTGAGCTCAAGCATGTCTTATCTATGCATCAAGATAAGGGAGACTCTGCTCCTCCATCGTTTGAGACCCATCCCAGAGGAATTCCAGGGACGACTTTAGTCTAGAGACCTCAGGCAGATGTTTAGAGACGGACAGTAGGGAAGCAGATAATCTACCATCACCAATGTCCTCAGGGTGGTGGATATCACATTTTGTTATGTTGCAGTCTCGCTCTTAAAATTGTTTTATTTTGTTTTACATCATGAATCTACACTTAGTACTTATAATCATAAACCAAAACATTGTAATTTAAAACAGGGCTCCAGACCTATTTTTACATGCCTTGCACTGGTGGGTCTTACTTTTTCAATTAGGTGCACCAGCACATAATTTAGGTGCAACTCAAATGTTTCACTTCACCTTTTGACATTGCAATAATAAACAGGAATAAATGTTTTCAAATCGCAGCACACTAGGGCTGGGTATTGTTCAAAAATGTTTCAATACCCACAAGAAGACCTTGACTTTGATATTGGTTCTTGAACAGTGCTTTTTTGCTATTGCTTTTATAAAATCCATTAAAAAAGGAGATTGGGTTACATATTATGATACAAATCTTTAATTGTATTTATCAGCTCCTTAGCATATTTATGCAATCAGAGCAGTTTCATAACATAAAAAAACAACAAATTTACCAGTTAGGTTTACTGCAGCCACAACTGGATGTTGTTTTTCAACTCTTTAGTTTTTGGTTTCAGGTCCTTGGAATTTTTACCCATTTACAACTTGAAGTTGTTAACATAATGTATAAAGCTGTAAGCTTTCAAGATGAAATCCCATTGGTTAACATTTCCGTGTTACATCCATTCAACTAAATGATGTCACCTCACTTAAACCTATGACATTTTTGTCTACACACAGAAATGGTCAAACTAGACCATTTAGCTCATTCTTCTTCCACAAAAAACAACGAAAAACAAGCAAGTCTGATTGGAGGACTCTCAGATGGTGAGAAACAAGTCTCTGGTCTGATGAAACCAGGATTGAACTGTTTGGGTTCATTTATAAGTGTCTTGTTGGGGGAAACCGGGCACCTGCCCAATACCACCCCAACGGTGGCAGCATCATGCTGTGGGTGTGTATTTCAGTGGCAGGGGTTGGGAGACAGGGTTAATGGTGAGCTGAATGAAGCAAAGTACATGGATATCCATAATGAAAACCTGGTTCCAAGCGATCCGTACCCCAGACTGGGCCAAAGGTTCACCTTCCAACAGGACCCTAAGCACACAACCAAGACAATGCAGCAATATCTCAGGAACAGCTCTATGAATGTCCTTGAGTGGCCCGCTAGAACCCAGGCACTCATCTCTGGAGAGATCTGAAAATGTATGTCCACACCATTGGCAGAAAATCCCCAAATCCAGCTGTTATCACTCCAAAGGTAGTACAACTGAATATTGAGCAAAGGGTCTGAATAGTTATTCAATGTGATATTTCAGTTTTTAAATTTGTAATACTTTTATAAACAATTCTCAAATCTGGTTTTGATTGTTTTATAGATTGATGGATGAAACATTTATTTAAATGATTTTTAGCATGGGCTGAAACATAATAAAATATGAAACTGTGAAGGGGTCTGAACACCCTGTACAGAATTATTAATGGCTGTGATCTTCGTAGCTATTTGAGGCTTTGACACATGCAAAGGACGTAGAGTAAAAATCAGTTTGTGTATAGACATGCACAGGAATGTGTGCCGTTACACAACATGATGTCATAACTGCAGCAATATTCTACTCGCATAAACAGAACAGTATAAAAGTGACTGTTTTCCATATCTCGACCAGGAGGAAAACGCTGCTTTGTTTAAACAAGAATCAATTTTGCAGCCAAAGCAGTTTCCAACATGGCGAGGTCACACTCCTGTCATGAGGAAAGGGGGGAGGGACAGGGCCGGTGAAGGAGGTTAAGCATGCAAAGAAGGGAGGGATGGAAAGAGTGCAAGGAAAGGGGCTCATGACTCTCAGGAGAACTTTCTTTCACAGATTTATTTTGATGACCCACAGAGTCACGGGGCCCGAAATGTGTATTTATGCAGCTAGACTTGAATCATTCCCAAGACTTGTTGTGTTGAATTCAGAACCTACTCTGTAAACTTAATTATACCATTTTGTCTGTGGATATAAAGAGGTCTCTTCCTCCTGTATATTTCCTCAAATAACTTCTTCTGTACTCTGGTCAATGTTGGGATCACTGTACTACTTTTCTAATGTTATCATGATTTATTACACTGTCACTTTATGTATTTAAGTAATTGTTCCTCTGGAAATTGACTTACGATGCCATATAAAAAAGGGTGAATATCAGACCAGTGTTAAACATAAAAAATAATATTCTGTCTAACTGAAAGTGAAACTCAAGATGCTGTATATTTTTCAGTACCTTGAGCTTCCCCAAACTGGTATTTACTGCAGTGCCATTGTATTTTAAGGTGTTTTGGAGTCTTATAACTACATCCTGGAGGGCCCAGCATCTATGTATATACCATCAAATCGAGTGTGCACAGACAGTGATATAATTTGCAGTCGAGACTATCACCATGCTTGCCGTTTCAGCATTCAGAAGCCTGCAGATGTTGAAACACAGGAACTGTTTGTGTGAGTGCTCTCCCTGAGAGGCAGGGAGCCAAGCAGCAAATCTCCAATGAGCCTCTGCTGTCCAACCCTGTAATAAAACAACCCCTCAACACCCCATAATGACTCCAATCTGGCCCCAGGTTGTGGGTGCCACCAGCATGTATGTCACCCACCACATCCCCTCCCCGCTGGCCAGAAACATATGCTAACCGCAGGTCCCCGCACAGGTTTTTTTCTCTGCTAGAAGTTGGGGTGAAAGACGGGAGGTAAAGGATAGAAAGTGGAGTTTTAATGCACAAGTGCATCAGTTTAAACTATGCATGGGGAATAAACTGGATAGTAAAATCTGGTTTATTATGCAGGGAGGAAGTAATCAAGAATTCACACTTAGACTTGAAGGTTTAAATTTACATTAAATGCGGTATGTGAGGAATACTGATTTCAGGTTCTTATTTTGGGGAATTGCTTGCATTGCAACATCGTTGCATTATATGGCGATGCATTTAATCTGGGGTTAGTGATCTGGCTAATAATTTTCAATAGCACTTCTTTCTAGGATCTAGCCATTCGGTTTATTTTGGTTTAATATGCACAGCAAATGAGCTTTTTCTGTTTCATTTTGTGCCCCTTAATGGCTACATTTAACGCGACCATGTGTAATCAATAAAAAATATATACTTTTACACCCTATATTGGTATCTGAAATCTATCATTAACTAGTAGTAGTCACTATCATTTAACCACCTTCAGTAACACCTTCAGAACTTGAAACTGGTCCTTAACTGTACAAAATGGATGTTGTATTTTAATAAGGAAGTTTTGAAATGTATTTAGTTAATAACACCATAATAGAGAGTGTGCCGTACTATAAATATCCAGGTATTTGGGTTGATGAAAACCTTACTTTTAAAGTCCACATTGACATTTTATCAAAGCTGGAACTGAAATTTGGCTTTTCATTCTTGGACTAAATCTTGTTTTCCTTTTATTCACAAGGAAAAAAAAAATGTTGAAGCAGTTTTCTTTTCTGTGCTGGATTATTGGAATGTTGTTTTATAGGCGGACGGCCAGTTCTACTCTCCGACTTTTAGATGCAGTATATCATTTGGCATTAAGATTCATTCTGGAGATGGTTATGGCTAGCTGCTCTGTCAACGAGGAAGGATCAACATTTGTTCCTATTTACAAAAGCTCCCCCCACGTCTCACAAACATGAATCATGCTACAGGTGCCAAAAAAAGGGAAAAAAATGCGCACAGTAGCATTGTTCCTGTTCCCCAAATATAGTAACATATCAAGTTGACCTCAATAATACACACTTTCATTGGTAATTTTAGGTGTCTCCTCTTATTGTATGTCAGTGCCTAGGGTTAGGACTTATTGTAAGGTTTACTCTCAGTATATTTTATGATTTAAATAAATAAAATGACAATGATGGTGATAAGAATTTACTTAAAATCTTGAATTGTATCAACAGTGAGTCATGATGCTGTTATGCTACAGATTACACTGTACTAAAGTCAAAGTAGCCTCACAGAAAGATCACTTTTAACTTATTTTGGCTGCCAATTTAAAAAGAAACACACAAAAGGAACCCAAATTGTTTTTCTTCTGATTTCTTTATGGTGACAGAGCACATTCTGTGACTGAAGTGTCAGGACAAAGAATGAGATTCAATATCGGTTAAGTTCAACAAGTAGCACAGTGGCACCGGTCCACTTGTTGAATTCCTTCAAATTTCTCCTTTTGAATCCGCTTTCCTCTTTTAATTAACACGCATTCCTTGTTGATGTTTTAAGTGCTATTAGGTTTTTCTATATAAAAACCGGTGTCACTGCCAAACATCAAACGGAGGCCCATATTAAATTGGAGTGTGATGATTTAGCAGAAGCTGTTCAGCTACAGGAGTTACTGGTGCACAGCATACATTCATCACTAAAATCACGTGACACTTTGTGGATTTAATTCATATGTTTCACTAGTCGTGATCTTTTCATTTGCTTTGCATTAATACATATTTTTCTCTCCACAGAATTTTAAACAACAATAAGATTCAAGAACTCAAAAATGGATCCTTCTTTGGATTGTATACATTGGAAAAATTGTAAGTATATTTTGTTTCTGCTTGTTATAGAAATCTATCACTGTATTTTTTAAAGAGGAGAATCATGTTGGCTCTATAAAGTAGTGAATGGTGTCTTTCAAAGCTAATTTCATTCTTGCCAGTGGACTTTACAGCCTGGTGATTCTGTACTTCACATCAGTTTTGCTGTACTTCATGTAAGATCTACAGTACCAGTGCATTAGCAGGAGTTATCAATCACTGCACAAGTGAAGCTCAGGCTCGTAGAGTAGGAGGTTTGTACAACAGACACTGGCTTCATGCCAGTGGAACATCCAGGTCATAGAAAATCCTCTGCACAGCACTCCGTTAAGAATATCGGTCTATGATGGAAGACTGGAGATAGCACTAAAAAAAGGCTAATTATAGGTATAGCCCCCAGGGCTGGTTGTTGCCCGCCTGGTGACTGTTAACATACAGCTAAGTATGCTGGGGATGGGGCCCACTTTCCTCAAGAGTCGTAGCATATTGGCAACCTTTTTATATAACCTTATAGCTGGATTCAGCACAGCCTGTGTACCTTTTATAGGAGAATCTAAGGAAACCATTCTAAAGGTTGAAATAAGATAATGGTAATAGGTGAAGATATTTATTGGTATATTTGAACATGTTTGAGAGTAGAAAAAAAGTGTTGCAGACTTCATATGCTCTCATTTTTAGGTGATGTTTCATTCTCCAACGTTAGTCAGACAGGCACTGGTGTAGAAAAACACATTTGATATGAATAGATAATCATGTTCCACCTTTTCAGTGGAGCAGTCAAGAGTCCTTTAGCGAATCAAAACTTTTAACTAACAGTAACTACAGCCAATCGGACGACTTCAAAGAGACCAGGACTATTATAGGAAATGAATGATTTCAATTTTACATTACAATGTGTTGGCTAAGTATACATATCAAATGTTTTACATTCATTTAAGTAGATTTTTAATGAATATGCCGAAAAGGCTAAAACCCAGCTCCAGATGAACATCAGAAACAACTTAATCTAAATATTTGAGAGGCACAAATCCAAGTTTTTTTTTTTTGCATCTAATATGCTTCTTTGTTCAGCAATGCAAGTTTTCAGTGCTCTTTTCGTCTTTCCAACATATGAGCCACCTCAAGGGCAAATGAGAAGATAAATGGACACTTATGGCCTGTTCAGACTGCCAGCTCAAATCAGATTTTTCACACATCCGGATTGTGTCCAGATTGATTTTAGGAAGTCTGAACCGTAAGAAAAAAAACATCCAAAATCCAATTTTTTGCAAATCAGATCCAAACTAGTTTTGGAGATGGTCTGAAATGTGATTCCAATTGTATTTCTACAAATGTGTCTCAGTCTGGATGTTGAGTTATGATTTCAGCTTTCTTCATCACTTGCAATGCAACACAATGATGACATGACATGTGTAGAAGTGCATCAGAGCAGTGAAGCAGATAAGAACAAGTGAGAACTATCAACAAACTTTTTGGCAGTACGGAAATGGAGGACAGTCTGTGGTCAGACGGGTTGATAACTCCAAGGACTCCAAACTGACTGTGGACAGACTTGGATCTGAATTTAGAAGCAAATCAGATTCGCCTGCAGTCTGAACAAGGCTTAATTGTGACATAAAACGACTCCTTTTATAGGGATCTCTTCACCTGCGTGAGGATGTTTTAAACTGTTACGACAGTAAGTATAATTACATGGATTTCCACAACCACAGCAAAGGTTGCCCTCAGGGATAGGCGCTGAAGTAGTTTGGGCCTGGTACTGATTGAGGAGGAAGGTGAATATGAGTGTACCAGATGGTCTCAGGTTTTCATTATATATCTGCCTATGTTCCCTGATTTGTTGGAACTATGGGGAGACGTTGCTTATGCCATGTGACTCTCTGACTTTAGAGATAGGAATGTCATCACCCTTGATTCCTTCCCACAGAGATTTCCAGAAAATGGCTCTGGGCCCGCACATATGGGCCATGGGTGATTTATCGCTTTGGAATGGCCTCATGCAGATAAAATAACCAGACCATTAATGGCCGTGCTTTTACCCAAGGCTACAATAACACATGACTGCATTGATATGGAATTCTAAGGGCATGCTTCCATTGTCATTCCTCCCTGTCTGGCTAAAAAGACCAGCAATTGAGAAGGTATATGAGACCATATTGGCCACATGTGGCCTTGTGGTATAAGTTCATGAATAATGGCCAAGTGCAGTTCAGGATTGAACTACAAATAACTCCCCAATTGTCTGGGGACTGATTATGATGCATGTTAATTGTAGACTTCTGTAGACCTTTTCAGATACCCTGCTTCTCTGGTTCATATTAAATTAATGTTGATATCTTTTCATAAATAGTGTTGATTCAGTCTTTTCAATGTTGCATGTAGCTGTAATTCTCATTTATATGGCCGTACTTTCAAAATTTGGTTTTGTACATCAAGCATCTGCAGCTTTTCTTACTCCCCTTGTGGATATAATTTGTGGTTTTAAGATAAACGTGGACTGCATGCTTTTCTTCGCCTTGACTCCCATATTAATAAGACATCCATGTTCTTCTGGATTGTTTATGGATTTGCACTAGCAATTTCCCCGTGGACTCGTGAAGTGGGTCAGATGTTTTTTTAGAGCTCAAGCCTAGAGGATGAACAGGAGTCTCTGTGCTGTGTAAAAAAAAAAAAAGCTTTGATCATTCTCCACCAAGAAAGCCTTCAAGGCACTTATGTGCTTTTGTGTGTGAGTGGCCAGCCGATGCTGTTGTAAACTCCGCTCTGCCTGTCGTTGCGTCAATCCTCAAGCAAGTTTACCTCCACAAGCAGCTCCCATTGTGGCTCCAAAGCCCCACCTCACTCCTGTCCACCCCTCAGCCAGTGAAGCTAGGTGGCTTGCTTGCTTTTGTCATTGTAATGAGGCCAACCAAGGCCAGAGTTGTCAGCCATACAATTGTCTCACTCACACACACACACACACACACACACACACACACACACACACACACACACACACACACACAGACACACACACTCTGCATGCTAAAGCCTCTCCCTCTCAAAAATGTTCCTATATACTATCCCTCCCACCTTCTATTCCACTCCCCATCTTTTCTCCTCAAACTCTATAAGAGAAAAAAAGGTGCTTAGACTCTCTCAGTCTTGCCTTTCACCCCTCCTTCACTGCTCCCCCCCCCCTCTCCTTAGTCCACAAAGAAACACTCCCTCATTTGGACTGTCTATATCCAGTCAGGAAACACTGAGACAGCAGCTGGCTGTGAGCGCCAGAGAGGGGTAGAGAATCGATTACGCCTATCCAGCACTCTGCGTGAAATGGCAAAGTAACGTGTGGAGACCGCTGTGTTTGTCGGGGGGCCAAAGGTGTCCCTGCTTGGAAATAAGCCACACAGAATCCCCCATTATCACTCCGCTCATAGAAATAGGAGCCAAGCTAGGCAACCGTCACATGCTAATTCCTCAGTAAATCCGTTGCTGTGGAGGAATGCTTATTGTGGAAAACAGAGGATAACGGCTCTAGTGTGGAGGGTTTTCTAAAGAATTGATTGTTGTCTATTCAAGAATGGCACGATATGTATGGAAGAAGTATGTAGCAAACTTAATCTAAATATACAATGGCAATGGAAATTGCCTTATTGCTTTACTTTTCAAAAGGCGTGAAATAGTTCTTATTCCTTAAAACTGTAATTTTTGTTTAAAACAATTCTTACCTCATACACACACACACACACACACACACACACACACACATAGTTTTGTCTCTATAGCCTTACTTGATCTGGTATGACTAAAAGCTTGCTAAAGTTACCTAATGTTAGTCAGAATTATCTGAATAAAGTTTACTAACACGGTACCAGTCAAGGAAATTGGGCTGTGACTCAGTTAATTCTCTATCGTAGAGTCTCTTAGACTTTTTCTAGCCTTACACTACAGTATGTTTTAGCATGTTTAAACATTCCAATGGAGACATGATTGTAGTTTTTTTGTTTGTGGTCCCATTCTCATGCTCTAAGGAGGCCAAATACTGTCTTCAAGAATAAATTTAGCATTGATTTTGACTTGAGAATCTTGGGAGATTAAGGGAAATTGCTACTACATAGTCTTTCTTTGAGGTAAATTTTACTTTGAACACAATTGAGATGGACATCTTTTAATGTGTTCTGTAGAAATGTAGTTAAAAGGAGGCCATCCATCATTCAGTTCACCTGGAGCTTTACCAGAAAATGATGTGGAGTTCTATTAATCTTAAATCTGTCTTACATGTGTCTTTTTAAAATGAACACCACCTTTGGAAGACTGCTTTTGGCCCCCACGAACATTTCAGCAGCTGCAAAACTACCCTTCAGTCTGGGGCCAGTTCAAGAAGAGTTCTGGAAAACACTCGCAAATATTCAGCCAGCAATTTCAATTTAAGCATGTCGGGGAAAACCTGGCATTTCATTCCTGCAAATAGATTTAAAAGGAGCCAGGTCATGTGTGGTCAGTGGTCTCTGGAAAGTGAAGTGTAGTTATGGACTGGTTCTCTTTTGACTCTCCATATTTTATCCACAAACATCCCTATGTCAGGACTACATTGTCTATCAGCATAGTGGATATTTGCACCATTATAATTTTGCAGGTTTTCCAAGTGTGGCTGATGGTTGAACTGTGAAAGCAACCTGTAGTCATCATTCAATATCACATCTGACACAATGCTTTAAAAAGGGTCAGTCAAAGCCTTAGAAGGAGCCTTGCATACTTTCATTCATACTAACTTAATTGTAACTACATTAATGCTGTAAATAAAACAAAGGCGAGCCCCATGTTTGGAGAGCATGGCAGCAAAGCAGCAAGTTAAATAGTGGCACTGTTTTCTGATCTGCTACTGTTGTGAACATCGAGTTAAACTGGAACACAAGAAGTTTTTACTTGACTCACTAGCCAGAGGTTGGCTAATGGTGTTTGTGTCCCGCTTCCCTTCACCTGTAAAAACTCCAAAGTTTACACAAAAGTGGGTCGGCTTCAACGACAAATCGGTAGACTCAACTGTTTTTGTACCCAACACACACTCCAAAATCTGTTACAGGTATGGTATTCTTTGATTTCTTTGTCTTTGTCCCGCCTTATAATTTGTCCCTCAACACTCCTGCACATGGAAGCCAGTTTTTTTGCAACTCACATCAAAAGCTTTAACAAGCAATAGACTATTTTGCTGATGGCTTATCTATGGCCACCTACCCACCTTCAGATGACAGCTCCTTGACATCAAACGGGCAGAGTTACCCAGAGGCCCCTTTGTGTCAGTTCAGGTGGTGACTAGAAAGCCTCTTGAACCTGGCCTGTAATGAGTGACTAGGCAGTGCCAGCACAGGTGAGCGCTGCAGGAATTTTGCAACCGCAAGCCTTTCAACCTCAAGGGAGGGAGTCCTTTGTGTGTGTGTGTGTGTGTGTGTGAGTCTGTGTGTTTATATGTGATGAAGGGGGATGGGAACAAATAAAATCAAGAAACTACCCACTGTACCTTCAAATACTCTGTGTATCCTATATTACATTTTTTGTTGCTTCATGAATTGCTTAGGCTCTTTTTTTTTTTTTTTTTTCTTTACAGAGACATGCGGAGTAACATGATCAGTCGTATTGAACCAGGTGCATTCCTTGGATTACCGGCACTCAAAAGACTGTGAGTATTGGTTGATCTTTTGCTGCTTCAATGATTTTTTTATGTGGTTTCTTGTCTGCATTCATTTATCACCTCTCCTTTTAATAAGGTGTTTCTTTTATTGTCACCAAAACAAAAATCTTTTTTGTTAATAGCAAGCCAGCTTGCAGTGTGTTATGTGTTTTGTGAGTGAAGAGACGCCTTTTGTTTGAATTTGTGATTTTTTTGCATTTGTAATGTGTTCAAAGCCATTTTCTTTTATTGTTCTAAACTAATTGGAACTGCTGTGTTTTTGGAAAACAACTTGTACTTGCAACTTTTATTGTCAATATTGTGTTTGGGATGTGCATGCTACATGTGCGAGTGCTCTATTTAATAGGATTTCAGACTATTTAAGAGCTTTCAGTGGTGACTCTCATTGCGTATATTGTGTTTACAACAGCTGTTGTTTTTAATCTATAATTGCAATGCCCTGCGCGGGTTCCAGCAGGTCTAGTGTGTATCCAGTGTCCATGAGGGGAGTACAGTGGAGCGGTAGTCTATTCCTACTGCCTTGTTTTGTCTGGCCTCGTGCCAGAGACCAATGCAGACAGCGTGAGGCCTTCTATACTTTCACACACTCGCAAAAAAAAAGAGAGGGCGAGAGTGGGGACATAAAAAAGGTCTGTGCGTGCAGTGTCTATGAATATCATGTGAAGTTAATGTCGATAGGCAGAAAATACATATATTAAGTCATGAATACATCTGGAGGACGCGCATGTGAGGTCAGACTGTATATAGTGTCAGTGTATAGTTGTGTGTTTCTTTGTGCATGAGTGAGAGCAAAAATACGGCATGAATTGGAACCGTCCAACAGTTACCCACCCGCTGCCAACACAAACTTGAGCTTGGCTGCCGCTACAGAGCAATAAGAGCGAGACAGGAAGGCAGTCAGCTCCTTGGCTCACACCCTGCCTCATTCCCTCCCCCCTCCTGCTTGTTGCATATTCATGCCACACTCAGACGGCCTCATGCCCACCTATATGTCTTCTGCATATTCACGTCTTTAAACTCCCATCAGAAGACAGTCAAGGGAAAAAAAAACAGCTCTCCCTTATCATAGAGCGATCTGCAACCGCACGTGGAAACGCATGTTCCAGCGTACAGTTTGGTTTCGCCTCGGGGCAGCAAAGTTTAATTGGCTCCACCACTCGTCTGAGTTAACTTCAAAGGGTAGTTGTCACTCACTCGGCTGAAAAAAAGGGGGGGGAGAGAGCGCAGAAACAGGAAGAAGAGTGGAGGAGATGATGATGAAGCAGTGCTGGACCCTGGGAATGTAAACACAGGAGCCTGACATCAAGGTTTGGCATCCACAGCTACACATCCACCCTCCCTTTTTTCCTAATAAATCTAATCTAATATATATAATATAATATTAAGGAAATGGGAGTTAATGGCAGCAAGGAATACATAAAAAACAGAGTAGTGATAGGGACATTTTAAAAAAGACAGCTGTAAACCTTTAATTTTTAATGTAGCCGTTCTGATTTTTTTTTTAGCATTCAACCTATATTGACAATCCAGATGAAATCACTGTAAAATCCTTAGGCTATTTTCTTTTTAGAAAGCTCCCAATTTTCCATGCTTCTAGACATATTATATACAATCCCCCTTTCTCTGACACTATACAACATACACACCCTACGGACTCATGTTGCCTCAACCCCCTTTACTCTGCATTCCACTGACAGCTGAACAGTCCCTGCTCCAGCCTAATCGCATCGTGCTATTTCTGCTGCTGCGCCTCGTACAACTGAACCTCTGTGCTGCTAATTCGCTAAATGCCTCTGGCCTATTATTACCTAAAAAATATGGCCAAATCTGTACAAGAGATATCAGTGATATGTGGATTTATTAGCTTTGTTTTGTAATAAATTGTTACATGCTAGCACAGTACCTAGTGATAAAGTTAATTAAAGTAATAACAGTATTAATCTTCTTATCTTAACTCCTTCTACGTCTTCTTCTATTACTATAACTTGAGCATTTAAATCCAGGAGATAAAGTGAGATGAAAGTCAGCTTTTAACTCAGAAAGCCCCCTCCTCCCTCCCTCCCTCCCTCCCTCCCTCCCTCCACTTCTCCTGTGTTATCCTTCCCCTGACACACAATATTCGCACAAATTGGCCTGCACCTTTTTCTTCTCTTCCAAGTGGAACTAATAACTTCACGCAGTAAATTCCCTGGTGGGTACCTTAAAGACCAACACCAATAATTACATAAATGCTCGGATGTTAGCATATGCCTTACAGTCATTTTCCAGGTATCACTGTGTGTCAGTATTGCGTTCCTCAAGTACCCCAGGATACAGTTTAGCTAGCGGGGTTGAAGTAATGATCTGCCTCCTCTTCCCCGCTCTAGTTTCTTTACCTGACACCTTGCAATGACTGGATAATTCACATAGGAATACGTGCTTGAGGTGTTGTCTCGGAGCTTTGACTTTGAACTCTCGTCTGATTCCTTCAAATGTTATCTTTCTGGGAATTTAAATGTATTTTGTTATCATGCTCATTTTGATTGTTTGATAGTAACCTTGTTTGATAACTTATCAAATCTATTTAAGTTAGTAAGTGGACCTTGACTCGATTTTTTTCTCTTTTCTTTTTATTTCTTTATCTTTTATCTTTTGTCATTCTTAGCCCTGAAGACAACTTTATGCTTTTTATTTCGGTTTGGTTAAAAGTAGCCTGTGAAAAAGTCCTTTCAATGTGTTTGAGTACACAGAAGAGCTCAGTTGATATAGAACCTCCTCCCTGCAGCCATTTTCAAATGTTTGTGTGACTCATGGAGGTCGGATCGCTGTTTTTCTATGTTTCTGTGATTTCCTCCAGAAAGGCGTCAGGAGGCTCGGCTGCTTCCATGTGATGTTTGCCAGATACATCCTGTCAGGTCTCATTCAGAGGAGAAACACACACTTTTGATGTGTTTGACATTAATCACAGGATATTAATCACTCCCAGTGTGTTACTCTGCCTTTGATGTGTCTGTTTCCCTGGACGCCCACAAAGAGACATTATCTACAAGTTCCTGTCAGCTGAATCTTTGCCTCCACCTGCCTCTGTTAAACCTCATGCTGCCTCTGTTATTCTTTTTTTTCATATTGTAAAACATTCCGGGCCTTAATTCAAATCACTAATTGTTGCTGTCATGCCGCATTATTTCTGAAATATGGAAGAAATAAGCCAGAAACTTCATTTTCTTTGTGTACTGCAGAGACTTGTCCAACAACAGCATCGGCTGTCTGAACGTAGACATCTTCAAGGGCCTCACCAGTCTGATCAGACTGTAAGTCTTAGTGTTTACACATGAATATGCTCATATGTTTATAATATACTGGAGAAAACATTTGTTCATTTTTTTATCATTTCAGAAACCTTTCAGGGAACATGTTCTCTTCATTGGCTCAGGGGACCTTTGACAGTCTGGCATCTCTAAAGTCACTGTAAGTATGATGAAGGCAGCATGAAGCTGTGCACTGAAATCACAGATGAGCCAAAGTGCATTTTGACAGCTAAGTTATTTTTTACCCCTATCAGAGACACACCGGTGTGTCACTTCAATCGATTTTTGTTTATGATTCATCCCTTAACCCAGGGGTCACCCCACCCTAGACAGCTGCTGTGGGTGATTAGTAGAATCAGGTGTTACTGCAGCTCTCTAGAACCAGGGTGGGTGACCCTTGCCTTAACCTGTTTTCCATTTTGCTTGCGTGCGTGCGTGTGTGTGTAATGTGTCTACGTGTACATCCCTAGGGAGTTCCAGACACCTTACCTACTGTGCGACTGCAACCTCCTGTGGCTGCTGCGGTGGATCAAAGACAGGAACATTGTGGTCAAGAACACCAAGTGCTCCTACCCTCAGTCCCTCCAGGGCCAGCTCATTACCTCCATTAAGCCAGAGCTCCTCACCTGTGGTAAAGAAACACACAGATTTGACACCGCACTAGATATATATCACCCGGAAATCTTAGACTTTTTTTGTTTGCAGTTACCTTGATTCTCATAGCAGCAAGAATTACAACACTTTAAAAAAGGAATTCGTCATCGTTTTGGAGACTATCTAATGTGTCATTTGTCAAGTTGCAGACATTTTTGAAAAGGTTGAAATATGCTATGTTGAGCAGATCGTATAGTCAAAAATGTCACACTGTCTCTTTAATTTGTGTTTTGGTATCAGCGAGGCTGGTGTTTGGGGAACAGGGGCTTGTGCAATGACATGGGAGATAAGAGGAGGGCTGCCCAGGCCAGCGCTGCCTTTGTTTGTACTTGCTCATGTCTTATCAGTTTGGCACTCATCACAGTGGGGGATTATGAAATACATGGCACAGATCTAGCAGGCGCCAGTGGCCTGACATGAATGATAAATATCACCGAAGTGGCCTGCATTTCAAGGTGCTGTTTTAGTGTCTTTGCGTGTCCAAAAAGTGCTGAGGGTGATAGAAAAAAATATTTCTGAAAAAAAGGGGTTAGGAACGGATTTTTTACTGATTTTTTTTTTTTTTTTTTTTTTGGACCGACACTTCTCTCTGGTCCCCCCCCCCCAGATGCACCGCTCGAGCTGCCCTCCTTCAAACTGACTCCATCCCAGCGTCAGGTCGTCTTTCAGGGGGACAGCCTTCCTTTCCAGTGTCAGGCCTCCTTTGTAGCTGAGGACATGCAGGTGCTGTGGTACCAGAACGGCCGCATGGTCAAGCCTGATGCTGCTCAAGGCATCTTCATTGAAAAACACATGGTGCAGAACTGCTCACTGATTGCCAGGTATTACCATCCATGTATTTGAGAGGATATGCAGAGTTAATCTCTTCATTGAAAGTCATGACGACATTTCCCTCTTCGTGTTTTTCTTTCCATCAGTGCGTTGACGATTTCGAACATCCAACCCGGTTTTACTGGGAACTGGGAGTGCCGGGTCAGGACGAGCAGGGGAAACACCACCAGGACCGTCCACATCATGGTGTTGGAGACTTCCGCCAAGTACTGCGCTCCTGAACGCGTCTCTAACAACAAGGGAGAGTTCAGGTCAGTGCACAGCCCTATTCTATCTATAAATGAATTCCCTTCCCGTTTAACCAGGTAAGATTATTTGAGGACCAATTCTTATTTATAATGATGACCTGTCAAAGAGTCCTCAGTAAGAGTAAGGTTAACACAGTCCACACAAAAATACACAGCACAGAGAAAGCAAAAGAGTGAGAGCGAACCAGCAGGTACAGCAGTCAACTATGACTTGTTGCGGAATGGTGTGAAACTGCGAGTGTGAGCCTGTTTTGTAGTGAGTTCATCATTTACAGCGGCAAAATGAAAAGAATTATATCCAAACACAGTATGGACTTTTGGTTTGATGGGATTTAGTTAAACCAATAACACGTTGTGTTTTAGTTAGGCCAACACACGGTTCAGACCATTTCATTTCTATAATCTGTTTATTCTTCTGACTAAAAGCAGTGCACTGTTTAGAAGACAAATTGCATCAGCAAGCTGTATGTTTATTCATAAGTAAAGTCAGAAGTAACAAGGTGAACATAGATTGTGTTCAGAAAGTGGATATATTTCATCAGCGTGAACCCATCAATGAATTATGAAATGTGTGCTGAACTGTGGTGCGACAGTGCAGCCGTTTTGTTGAGCAAGTGTCACCACCTTGTGGCGAAATGCCTGCATTACAGAGCAGCGTGGCAGCATTAAAACAGGATGATGTTCCCACTCACACGTTGTGACTTGCATGACAAAGTGAGGAGGAAATAAGGACATTGCATGTGTCAGCGAATCAGGAACGGAAACAGCAGGACTGTATCTGGCTCTTTTCCAGGTGGCCACGCACCCTGGCAGGGATCAAAGCGTACCTCCCCTGCAACAGACTGCCGTCAAGCGCAGGCACCTACTCTGGCAGCTCCGGGGAGGAACAGCGGGCCTGGCGCTGCTGTGATCGCGAGGGGCTGTGGGCGGAGGAGGATTACTCCCGCTGCCAGTTCCAAAAAGATGTCACTAGATTTCTTTACGTCATCAACCAGGTGTGTGTCTGGATGGTCAGATTGTAGTTTTTCTCACTTGAACCATATCATTTTGTCTTTCCCATTACATTTAATTTACCCCAACTTACTGCCTTGTCTTTTTCTCTTATTTGATCTGACGGAGCTTCATGTTTGCCTTTTCAAATGGAATTTTCTCTCTGTCTCTCTGCTAGATGCCTCTGAATGAGAGCAATGTGGTGTCCAGGGCTCGTCGCCTCTTGGTCTACACGGTCGATGCCGCCAACTTCTCAGACAAGATGGACATCATCTTTGTTGCTGAGATGATTGAGAAGTTTGGCAGGTTTGTCGAGAAGTTTAAAGATGTAAGTATGTGGTAGTGGTTCTGTTTAGATAAAAATCTTAATGTGATGTATGCTGAATGTTCAGTATCTGCTCTATGTAATATTAAAATGATGATGCATGGTCAACTTTTTGTTTCAGTTCTGCTGATTTCCTCATTTGTATTTTTCATCCACTCCTGTTTCTTGTCTTTTAGCTGGGTGACGTGATGGTGAACATGGCCAGTAACTTGATGCTGGCTGATGAGAGGGTGCTGTGGATGGCTCAGCGTGAGGACATGGCCTGCTCCCGCATCATCACCTGCCTCCAGAAGATCGCCGTCTATCGCCTGGCCACAGCACAGGCCGTCTCCCTGGTTAGTCCCGTTACAACAACCGTTTCACATCGCTTTGTAAAATTCTGTCTTCTAAAAATTGAAGTTGAATTCCTGTCACCTCCCCGCAGACCTCCCCAAACATAGCACTGGAGGCCCATGCTGTCAGGGCCAACGACTGGAACGGCATGACCTGCATGTTGTTCCAGAGGCCCACTCCCGAGCGGCCGCCCCCCCAGGACCGCCAGCTCACCTTCAAATGCAACACCACCAGCTCGTTCTCCAGCATCCTTCACAAGGTCAGCTCTGAGCAGGGATAATTACATCTTCTTTGAGGGTTTTATTGTCTTATTATTGCAACTTGTAAGCACATACTTTAAGCCAGTTTATCACATTAATGCATAAGATGATCATAACAAGATGCATATTGTAAAAATCTTTCATCCTTATTTTGTTGTCTTTTATCTCCGTAGAGCACCATAGTGGAGGCGTCCCTGCAGCTTCCTCAGTCCATCTTCCCTCAGCCCGCACTCCCTGTGCAGGCCGATGACACGGTCTACAAGCTCCACCTACTGGGCTTCCGCAATGGCAAGTTCTTTCCCTCCACCGGGAACTCATCCCAGCTGGCTGATGGAGGGAAAAGGAGGAGCGTGGCCACCCCTGTCATCATGGCCATGATAGGTGGGTCATTATGTTTTGGTGTAGTTTTAAGTGTTTAAAAGAGGAGAAATATGAACATTTTCTGACATACAAATGAACCAAAAAAAGAGCTAAATAACTGTTTATTTCAGTTTGGACACACACCTTGATAGCTTTTTCATTCATATATTTTTTATTACCTGTGTGTTTTATCAGACGGCATGCCGCCACATGTCCTGCGGACACCTGTTAACATCACCCTGCGGCGGTTCGCCCGTGGCTCGGATGCTGTGTCCGCCTGCTGGAACTTCAGCGTGGCAGGAGGTCAGGGAGGATGGCAGAGCGACGGCTGCCGCATTCTGGGCCATCACGACAACTTCACCACCATATCCTGCAACACTCTCGGCAACTATGGCTTGCTAATGGTAGGAATCAAAGTCAGGTTATTCTTTTTCTTTATGACCACGGTTATTGCACAGCACTGACAGTTTTGTCCATCAATGAGGTCATATATTTCAGTGATTATCATAAGATACACAAGAAAAACTGAATCACAAATTAGGGCTCTTTACATTTGGCAGAGTGGAAGTAATGCAATTGGTGATCAGTTGTTAGGACTATAAAATGTTAGAAAATGGTGAACAGCATTCATTGATGTTGTTTTGCCCGCAGGACATTCAGTTTACTTCATAGAAGAGTAAAGAAACCAGAAGACATTTTAAAAACTGGAACCAGAGAATTTTGACATGTTTTTCATTAAAAAAAAAAGTAAATCTATTGAGATACATTTCCTTTTGCTGGACTCAGCCAATCACTGCATCTATGAGCATCATAAATCATGGATTGTGACATATAGCGATGTGGCATAAAAATCTGACTTTGAAATCCCATTTCTCCTGCAGGATCTCAGCAGTGTAGAGTATTTCTCTCCCAGCATCCAGCCACTGCATCCAGTCATCTATGCCACCACGATCATACTCCTCCTCTGCCTGTTCACTATTATTATCAGCTACATCTACCACCACAGGTAAGAGTTTTCTTTTTTATCTAACTGGCACCAAATTATAAGCATGTGTTCTGAAGTAATACATCATCTTCATGGTACACTGCTTGCATAGCATTTCTTTTTTTTGTTTTGCTAATTTCGCAATGTGTCTATGACTTCAGGTCTGTCCGTATCAGCCGGAAGTGTTGGCACATGTTGGTCAACCTCTGTTTCCACATCTCCCTCACCTGTGGGGTTTTCGTAGGTGGCATCAACCAGACGCGCTATGCAAGTGTCTGTCAAGCAGTGAGTATAAACCACACACACACACACACACGCCTCCAGCACTCCTGCTATGCATGCAAAAAAGTTGCCTTTGCCTAAGTTTCCTCCACTCATAAACCTTGTAGAAACACAGTAAAAAATTAGAAAGATACAGTGGATCATTTCCATGGCTTGAGGCAATCTTACCTCCCCTCATGCTGTGTTGTACTGAGACACCACTTATTCATTTGCACAATTTGCACACTCCACTGCACAGAGGACGTGGATGAAAATTTTGGCAGATAGCTTTTTGTTTATTTATCTAATCCCCTCCAGCATGACACTATATCTCACGAGGTGATTTTTCAACTCAGGCTGATCATCATGCCATTTAAAAGACTGCATTCCATCATTTTTATTGAGGTAAAGTAGCGCGGGTGCACACCACACAGACACAGCAGCAAGGTGCAATCACGTCCCCCAGAGGGGTTCTTTATTGGAGACAAGCATTAGGGGAAAGAGTGGTGAGCTGAAGGGGAAGGTGAAGTTGCTTGGGCCATGGTGAATCCCAAGGGAGCCCATGATGAATGGTCCTCATAAAATGAAAGCGTGTGCCAGGTGATCCTAATTACCATAGGTAAGCGGCGAGCAGATCCCCATAAAAGGGCATGAGTCTTGCAGGGCTGTGTGCACACAGAAAATGAAAAGTTGAGGGAAGTCAAGATAACCCAAACAAACGTCTAAGGCCTAGTCCACAGGAGAAGGGCCACATGCCAAAGGAGAAGGTGGCATTAGCACCCTTATCAGGAAGGCCATTTTAGCCAATCACAAGGCTGGAAAATTCATACCGGGGGAAAACAACAATGGCAAACCAAAGCCAGACAGATTCCTTCATCTCCATGGACACAAATTACTGTTGCACAGTGTGACATTAAACAATGTTGACAAGAAATATTGGTTTTCTCATCCACACATGACTGCTGACACATGCTACTTTTCAAAAAGTTCACCCTGTTCTCTGGTTACAAAAAACTCTGGTTTCAGGAGCCCACAACTGTGGTGACTGAGGGGGGAAGTGATACTCTGTTTCCATGATTTAAAATAATTATTTTATTAACAAAAATTCTAACATTGGAATTTAAATCATAGAGTGAATAGTTTTTGCATTGAAGAAAACATTCCCTTCTTTCCTGAGAACAAATCCCAAATGAGAAAACATTGTGGAATGTCATAATCCTCATGAAAACCGTGTTGGCGTGTTTTAAGAAGAGGCCCAGAGAGTTTGTGTGAGCTGTAGTTTGAGGTGATCTCTCAGCTGACCTCCCTCTGGCTGTGAGGAGCCTCTCTTTATGTGGATACTGATGAGGCTTGATGAGCTCCTGGTGTGGGGAATTGCCTACCAGCTGTAGATGATAATTACTGTGCTGCCTGTTCCTCCCTACCCTCTGCTGTGTGGCTGTAACCATGGTGCTAACATGACTGCAGGTGCGATGCTGACCAGGTGAATCTCTGCCCTTGGTGCTGGAGGGCTAACGGTGCTTTTATACCCCCCCCAGGTTGAATTCAACCACTCCGATGTAGGAGATTTACTTTTGCTTTGATGAATGTCATACATGTAGCGGTGCAATCTCTTCCAGGTGGGCATTTTGCTGCATTATTCAACGCTGGCGACAGCTCTGTGGGTGGGTGTGACTGCACGCAACATTTACAAGCAGGTGACACGCAAAGCTAAACGCTACGAAGAGTTGGACGAGCCGCCGCCTCCACCACGACCCATGCTGAGGTATGGCACTGCAGCTCTCACAGTACAACAGAGCAGTCAGTCTGTTTATAGAAGCAGGACAGGGAGGTTGTATTCACATTTAGGCAAAAATAAACAACTGATCAATTAGTGATAAGTAGTAATAGGCAACTAATCATTGAATCTCTTGCTGTGTAAAAGAATGCAAATACAAATCAAACCAGACAGGATATTGGTTTGCTGTTTCTCTTTGATTGTAAAGTGCATGTTCTTTTTTCTTCATTCTTTCATCCCTTTTTAAATTTTAAGTTGGGGTGAGAATTTAACGTAAAACCTGACGGGTTTCTTATCTCATCCACTTTTGAACCATAGTACTGTAAATTTATTAATTTTTTATATGGGAAATAAAATAAAAAAACTGCTTCTAGGTTATTTCACACAAACAGTGCATCTAATGCAACAAAGTGTTACAGTTGTGTTGTTTACATGTTTGTAATTAACATTTTTCTATGTATGTCATTTAGTTTTCTCCAGTTATAAGTGGTCGTGTGTTGGGGAGATTGCCACATGGTGTCAGTGTAGAGGCTTAATGTACCTTTGCATTAACAGTCTGTTCATGAAAAACTGTCACATCCTAGAATTAGCTGGATGTGAATCCTAGCTGAATCCTAGCTGAAACCTTTGTGTATGCTCTCTTCGAAAGGTTCTACTTAATTGGTGGAGGGATACCCATCATTGTCTGTGGCATCACCGCAGCGGCTAACATCAAGAACTACGGCAGCCGGACCAATGCGCCATAGTAAGTAGTTCCTGTATAAAAAAAAAACTATTCAATTTCCTATGCTCCAGTATGGAAAAGCTGTGTCACTTAATCCGTGTTTTAATAAGGATGCGGCCAAGCCCACAAGATCTTTTACATTCTGTCCTCAGGAGGAATTGTCTTGTTATTGAATTTCCAGACTGTGTTGCTTTGGTAAATATTTTCATGCGAGCAGGAAAAGTTTATTCCCTGAAGTTCTGATTACGGAGGCCTATTAATGGTATGTGCAGCAACTGCTGGCAGTTTACAGCAGGCTCCCCCACCCCCGTCTCTATAGTGGCAGCTGTTTTGATTGCGCATCGTGGCTGACTAATTGAGGAATCTGGGTCCGTATCTGTCTGAAGTCTTTGGAGTTTAATTAATTTCTTGCAAGCAAGACAAATTCAGCCTGTGATATTAAATGTAATGGGACAGTTGCTGTAAAACTTGGATGCAAAAGTTTGTTTTCCAAGTAATTTAAGTTTGTGAATTAAATGATGTTGACAGTTTAGGGAAAAAATTACTTCTTTTAATGAGCTGAATTTTTCCACTAGTAGGTGCAATATAATTGTAAGTTACAGCCAAACGATTCTGTTGTCATAATTGTAAAATACTGCTTAAAAAATGTTGGATCATCTTCTTGCATGAAATGTAAGAATTAGCATGATGTGTCTATCTCTTCTGTTTTCTAGCTGCTGGATGGCATGGGAGCCCAGTATCGGTGCTTTTTATGGCCCGGTGGGATTCATTATCTTCGTGGACTGTATGTACTTCCTCAGCATCCTGCTCCAGTTGCGTCGCCACCCTGAGCGCCGCTACGAGCTCAAGGAGCCCACCGAGGAGCAGCAGCATCTGGCTTCAGCCAACAGCGATGCAGGGGCAGATGCGCCTGGTGGCCACTGCCACCCCCTTGCCCTCCAGCTGCAACCGCACGAGGCGGCATCCTCCATAGTGTCCGCCCCCCACGCCGTGCCCCTGTCGGCCCTGGAGAACGAGCACACCTTCGCCGCCCAGCTGATGGGTGCGGCAGGGGCGTTGGGGTTGTACGCCGCCCTCTGGGTGTTCGGAGCCATGGCGGTGTCGCAGGATCACCCCTTTAACTTGGCGTTCACGTGCCTGTTTGGCGTGGCCGCGCTGGCGCTCGGCTCCTTCATATTGGCACACCACTGCCTCAACAGGCAGGACATGAGGCGCTACTGGACCCAGGCTTGTTGCTCTGGGAGACGAGCCTACTCCGCACAGGAGGACGTCCTCTTGCCTCAGCCAGGTGTGGCGATGACATCCACAGCGGGGTCCACCAACTTGGCAGATGGGGAATCGACAAAGTGTGGCCACAGCAGCGCAGACTCTTCGTACACAAATAAAAGTGGCCCGAGCATGCGTACATCCGCCCACGGCAGCAAGCTGACCAACCTGCACGCAGAGGCAGCTCAGTGCAAGTCCGCCCCGGTGCCGGTGGCGGCCAACGGCGCGGCCGTTCTGGACAACAGCCTGACCGAGCACTCGGTAGACAATGAAATTAAAATGCACGTGGCGCCTGTTGAGGTGCAGTTCCGCCCCATGAACAACATAAACAACCCCGCAGTCGTTGCCAATGGCCACGCGAGCAGGCATCATAAAAACCGAGCGCGAGCGCACCGAGCGAGCCGGTTAACCGTGCTGCGGGAGTACGCCTATGACGTACCCACCAGTGTGGATGGCAGCGTCCAGAGTGCCCCGCACAGGCGCCACCACCATTACGACATAGCGGCACGCAACAGCCGGCGGGCGGCCTATATGGCCTACAGGGAGCGGCACCAGAGCCAGCTGCAGCAGGACAGCAGCGACAGCGCCAGCCTGCCACGCCGCTCTCGCTACGCGGACAAGGGGGGTGGCGGCGGCCCTCTCGGGAACGGGACAGTGGTAACCGTGGAGACTGAGCAGGACGCCAGTGCTGCGGCGTCCAGCTCGAGTAAAGACTCTGGGCCCGTAAAACAGCCCAGCAGCACAGAACTAGAAACCCAACCGAAGTCATATGGACTCAACCTCATCACTCAGAACGGTGGCACGCTGAAAGAAAATGGACAGCCTGTGCCTTTAATAAACTCTGAGAGTACAGCCAGTATAAAGACCGGTTTGTGGAAACATGAAACTACTGTGTAGCGACAGTTTCCGTCCCAAAGACGGCATAGAAATATGCCCACGCCTTCAAACTGTGAAATGTCTGTTTTTTTCTTCTTTTTTTTGGGGGGGGGTGCTTTTTTTTTTTTTTTTTAAAGGAAAGTGTCTTTTGAAATTTTGGAAAATTTACCTACATTACTACCACTGAACTGTCTTTGTAGATATGTTTTTGTAAATGATCTATTTTTATAACTTTTAACCCCGACTCCTTTATTCCACTTGTGAGTTCTGTACATGAAACTGCATGGTCTGAGCTGTGGCCCTGTTCATACCCTGAGGGGCTTTTTTTTTCCAATTTCTAGTTTGTCCCAACAATAATAATTAAAAAAAAAGTTCCATTTACCTAATTGAAAGTTTGCGTTCTTGTGACAACACCTACAATCTCCTCTCTCAGGTCACTGCAGCCAGTGCAAAGGCAAGTCACAGCTGTTTTGTTTCCAAGAATTACTCCTCCTGACAATATATGACAAGCTGGTAATTGGGTTTTTCACTGACCTTCAGGTGGCCTCGGGTCTGTTTCTCTACATGGGAGCAGTACTTTAATTGCAGCTGACTGTGGCTTTGGGCTCTGTTAGTGTTTTCCTCCCTGGCTGCGCCTGAAGATTTGATGAGTGCATGGGCTGTGATTGACAGCTGACTCGCAGGGCAGCAAATCTGCCATGAGGGGGGAAAAAAGGATAATGAGAGGAGTGTATATTCACTCCCATCCACAGCCGACAGCTGAACTACAATTCCACTCACAGTTTGACATTGCTGTTAAAGAGAAAGCCTATAACAGGCAGCAGGTATGAGTTGACTGCTGAGTATGATGGAGATAGATTGGTATTGCTTTATTTCTGGCTGAATGTGGTTATTGACAGCCATAAACCATTCAAGCCTAACACTGGATTAGTTGTTAGCATCTGTCATGGTTTAGGTAGGTGGAAATTGTAGGAAAACACTTTGGGCATGTAGTGTTAAAGACTTGTTTTTTTCCACTCTTTTTAAACTAGTTTTGTCAACAAAGCATGTTTTTAATCAATGGGTATATCCAACCTTATTCTAACATCAATGCTAAATTAAATGCATGTATTGCTAACTTATTTTACAATTGAAGTAGTGCTGAACTATTAAAAAAGTACGATCTCTAAAACAGGGACTGTTTTTTTTCCCTCGAAATTTCATAGGGAAAGAAATGCAATCATCTTGATGTGTTTATAGCTTCATGTGCACTTACTCAGTGAGGAATGCAAAATTATTTTCAGAACCTCTATGATGCACTGTGAGGTTCTTTGCTTTATTAAATAAGGAAACTACTGCCTTTTGGAAGTGATGTCATAATGACATAACAACATTAGCATGTCTAAGGAATGTCTGACCTGTAGCTTCCATTCAACCATTCATCCGATAGTAGCATTTGAGGCATTTAGGACATGTAGGTTATTTGATTGACCTAAGCTCAAAATTAGATCTTCTCCATAGGTCCTGTATATGAGGTGAACATTGGAGCTTCTACTGATAGCCTGCAAGACAGGTCTCAACTTAACTCTTGCAGGGATCAACTTATATATCAAATTCAAGTGACCAAAAAGCTACTTCATCATACTTAAAACATTATGTTGGATCAATTTAAATACTTGTATTCATGTTGTCAATTCTTAAGTTCATGTCACTTAGAAATGTGTTTTATTGTGGCCAAAAAGCTACTTCAGCATAGTCAAAACATTGAATTTAATTACTGTAATTCTGACAGTAGTCAGACCAAAACTTAAAAAGTTTTGGTCGAAAATATTAACTTTTTTTTGGTTAGTTTTTTTTTTTCCAAGGTTTTATTTTCTAGAGTACCGATTCTCTCTATATCTTTAAATATATCTGCTTAGAAACATGCTTAGAACATGCATGTTTTCAACAACGAGTGACTCTTAATGTAACCATCTTGAAAAACAGATCTTGCTGAAAAATATTCCTGCAATTCTGTACATTTATGAACATACGATCAGTAATCTGACCATCCTACCACCAATTTTTCATCACTGACATATTAATAAAACACATATTTCACTCAGGCAAAGATATTACCCAGCCATCCCGCATATGACAAATTATAATACTTTTTGAATTATGTAGAGAGTAGTTACGCCTTGATTAGTGGCAGCCTTGCTCTTTTCCTCCAGGCGCGATAGAGTGATCTTCAAACGTTTCTTTAATGCCACCGTGTGTTGTGAAGTCCTTCCGAGGTTGTCAGTGAGACAGGATTGACAGTCGGGAGGATGTTTGTGCCGTGTGGATAAAAGCTCATCAAGGCAAATAAACTGATAGTATCTCTGCTTTAAGATCACAGGGACACCTTGGGCAGAAATCGATAATAAATTAAGATAAAACAAATGAAGTCATTTGGATCTATTCTTAGTCTCGTTCACAGGTCTCAGGGTCAGATTAAATGTCTCGGGGAAATAATAAATCCAAGATGGGAATCATAGTCAAACACCTGAAGCCTTAACCTCCTGGTAAACAGACTATTTTCAGATACGCTGATAATCCTTCAATGACGTGGTTTATAAGTTTCCACCCGGTTACCGTTCTGTGGAACACGATTCCTTACCGGGAGGCGCTGGGACGACCAGCATCAGACAAGTGACGTGGTGTTTACATTTTCCAATCGCTGCTTGTGGCGCCTGGAGGAAGCATCTGGCTTTGTTGTGGAAACTTGCCACTGGAATGAAGATTGATACTTTCTCGGAAGTGAAGCCATCTGACTGCGCCGATTGTAATTAGCTTGGCTTTGGCTGTCCAGGGGAACCAGAGTATTTTTACCTGAGGCGCACTAATCACCCACAAACCTCCCAGGCCTGGCATGTAGATTAAAGCAGTAATTAGCAGCCAGGGTTCCTGATGATCACTGCGACTGTCAAGCAGCTGTCGTCACGGATAATTGGTGAATTTACACAGTTTGGTGAATTTTAGTGGACTCTTTAAATTATTTGCAAGTGACGCAAAGTCACACATCAGTATGCGATTTAAGCTGGGGTCAGGGTTTTTGCAACAGTGTTTGCAATTAAACACACAGTGCATTTTTTGTGCTTGCTAAGCTGAAACTGACATTGCAATTCAGAGATATTCTGTAATTATTAGTATACATTTCACCCTTTTTTCATACTTGGAGAATGTTGCACATTATTTTCCCAAAAAATGTTTTATTAAAATCATTAATGGAACTAGAGGCCGAACAGGACCTTAATGTTTTAGCCCTCTGTCGCTCTTCATTCAAACTCTTTAAAATGTCCAAACGGCAGATAGAGCTGGTTATAAGTGCTGTCTTAAGTAGCAGTAAGAGCTTATCAAGAATCGGCCTGTCATCAGCTGGAGACTTCACCTTTGTCAAATCACCCAAGACTTGCAAGGTCAGCTGCAATTTCCACCTCGTAGTGGAATCCAAGGGATGGAATTAACTAACATCAGCACAGTCTCCTCGTTAAATGCAGCACAGGGACAACCTTGTGCAAACTGGAATATATTGTGATTAGACTCCATTAGCACCATCGGGGGATAAATATAGATGCTTGTTCAATCTCACGGATGGGAGGGGGCTGCTGAAAATATTTGCCTGGACTTCAGCTACACTACCGTTCAAAAGTTTGGGGTCACCCAGACAAATAGTTGCTGGAAATGGGCCTCTATACATCTATGTAGATATTGCACCAAAAAGCAGACATTTGCAGCTAGAATAGTCATTTACCACATTAGCAATGTATAGTATATTTCCAATTAGTGTAAATGTATCTTCATCTGAAAAAAAAACAGTGCTTTTTTTCACAAATAAAGAAATTTCTAAGTGACCCTAAACTTTTGATAGTGTACATGTTATATTTGTCATTTACATGCTTAAAATCGAAGTTCTCGGCTGACCTAAATGGGTAAGTTTTAAATAATATGAATTTATTTTTTTCCTTCTAACTTTTCCTATTATCAGCAAGACAAATACGGGTCAGTCACCTGCCAATGTCAGCTCCCATCTTTTTTAATAAAGTCACACACGCACACAATGCCACATAATGATGACACCAAGCCATCTGCAGAGCTCTCCTCCCCGTGTGTTGGCGGACCCGTGCTCTCATTAATGCCTTCGCATTGCCACCCGTGTGCCAGTCTGTGTAAGCGCAGTTTGGCTTCACCGTTCTGTCCAGGTGCTGCGTTATTTATAGCCGCCTCAAAAACAATATCAGTCATCGTTGGCAGTGACAGTTTCAGGCAGCGGCCCTCTCACACACTCATCTTGGTAAATGACAGTTGCCTGTTATGCGTTTGTCTTGTCTTTATCCTGTCTGCACACTCACTGTACTGGGATGGAGAATTTCAAGCAATCATCACATTATGAAGACTGACTTGTTTAAGTTCACAAATGCCACTGTATCTACTGCTGCTGCCTTCTGCTGCAAATGGAATGTTATTTTAGGGGCAAAATAAAGTTTATTTCAGCACTTGGTTAGAATCTTAGCTGGTGCTGATCTAATATCCCATAAACTTTTAGGAGGACAGTTTCTGGACGCATCAGGCAAGCTTCAGTTTCCTATCCATATTTTGCCCTGGCCACCCTGACCAATTCTCATGGATCACTGCATGGTCATAATAGAACATTTGTTAAGCTGCTAAGAATCCACATCAGGTCTGTGTAAAACACCAGGCACATGCTTTCTTCTTTTCAGCTATGATGCTCCCATATTCCAGAAATGAATTCATCTAAAAATAGATATTATACCGTGGTTCAAAGTAGCTACTTGGACACACACACTCATCAAAATCGTTTAAGGGTGAAGCTCCTGTTTTTGTGAAGTGCCAGTAATTTCCCAAGATACCAGCTGAGTACATGTCCTCTAGTTTCCAACTTCCTCTGAAGCTGTCTGTTGTGTTTAATGGCCCTGCTGTGTGTTTTACAGTAAGAGAAAATTCAAGCCCTTGTGGTATTTTTGGGAGATGGTTAAACAATCCTTTGCTGCCAGGACACAGATGAGTTCTGTTGTTAAAAATGTTCTAATCTTCAGAATTGCTGACAGTTGTCTTGACTTGCTATGAAGCAGTCTGGTTTATTCTGAGTTCATCTTTTCATTGAGGGCTTTGTAGTTGGTTGTAGTGTGCTTGTTTCATTGTGGAGCTACAGTATGTGTGGGAAAATTTACATTTCTTTCTTGCTGGTCTGTTTCCAGAAGGACCATTTTCCCCAACAGTTACTACACTTTGTTTCTGTGAAAGAGAAAGAAAGCTAAAGAGGGAAAGACAATGCTGTGCACTAACTGCATATGTGCATATGTCAGAGAGCATCCTAATGTGTTAAGACTTTGTGCAGAATTATATAAGTCTAAACCATTTTGATGAAGATTTATGCTGAAAACGCAGTCCCCTGGTGGTCTCTGAACATCGCCCCCAGCATGATAAACAAACCACACTGTAAAAAACACCATAAATTCAGGTTATCCCAGTTATATACCACATGGTAAGATTTTATGTACTTTTGGATTTGGACAAATTGTTTTTGTCAATTAGGAACATAAAGTTAATTAGGGTTGTTTCTCTAGGGCAACGCACCCTGGTGGCATATAATAGTCTATTACTCACCCACCGTAAGGCATAGCCTATTATATTTGTTTCTAAATTATCACCCTTGTAATACCCTGTATTACTTATATTTAGGAATATGCCACTGTCTCATTTTAGTAGAAGTAAGTTAATAGCAGTATTTCTATTCAATCACTACAAAAAAGGGCAAACAGTTTACACAATGCATGATCCAATAAACAAGCAGCATATATAGTTAAAACGGTCCCTGCATTAACTAATGAGGGAATAGGCATCAGCAAAAGCATAAAGTTGATATATATGCATATCCAATTTAAGATGCCCTTCAGTAATAGAAAAGAAAAGGGGGAAAAGTAAATCATAAAAAAGTGTATCCCCCTCAATAACTTCATAAATCATTCTTTTTGAAAAGCACCTTATAAATTGTTACATTTATATTGGCTATGTTGCAATAATACCACTAGTGTGCCGGGTCCTGAACAGCAACACTTCTTATTCTCTTTCTGGATTATACATCCTGGTCACTGTCATTTTCTTCTGACTGTAAAATGTGTGGCTGTGTGTGTTGTATTTCAGACATGACGAAGCTCCTCCAAAGCCACATTTTTTTAATAGGATAATTAGGTGTCTACCTCTGTGTCCAGTTAACTCCCTTTTACTTGTGAAATTGGTGGGATGTTCCCTTTAAATGGAGTTCCTGATAAGTATAGCCTAACAAAAAAAGTCTGAATAACTCAGAATAACTCAATTTTATTAATCATATCAACAGACCATATGGAGAAGAAAATAACCATATGGAGAACCAAAATGACATCAATAAATAAGAACATGAGCTATTTCTGTATTTTTACATATTTATGTATTTATGCATTTCTTCACGTATTTATTTATATTTCTACATTTATTAATTTCTTTCTAAATGTGCAGTTATTTTTGTATTTCTGCATTTATTTATTTAGTGTTTATGTAATTTTTTGTTCCCCATGCGACCAGAGTTCTGCAAAACAGGACACACGCGCGCAGGCACGCACACACGCACGCGCTCGCTCCCGTGAAGAACCGCGGACACGAGCATCTCTCAGCGCTGTCTCTCACTCTCACGCAGCGAAACTTGGGGAGATAAATGAACAGCAACTCCTGTGACCGACACGAAGCTTTATCGACTTAAGAAAGTACATCCTCACCAAAAAAAACAACAAATAAACAAACAACTATGGACGCAAAAAGAGTGGAGACCATTTCAGCTCGAGTGGCTGCTACTGCTTCAACTGGTAGGACTGAGGTAGCATGTTCTTACTTGGACATTTTTATGAGTTTATGCTGTTCGGTCGCGCACGGAGAAAATGTCAGACAAAAAAAAGCTATTTAATATTGCCTGGTAGGATATATATATTTAAATAATTTAAATAAACTCTACGTTATAACAACATGCAACGTGAATGGCGGTAAAGTTGAACGTTAACGTGAGTTTAGCAGTGATTGACGTGCCAGTTCCGTCTTTACAGGCCGTTTTAACGGCAGCAGCTACGGCAACACAGGTGTTAACAATGATGCTAATTAAGGTTCCATAACCGCTGCTCTCGTGCATGTTCATTGTAAAGACTCTGTTACACTAAATAGAACTTGAATTACTATTACTGGTAACACCTGTGTTTTACCTGTTATTCCATGGTAATGCCACTCAATGAAAAAAGGTTTATGGCAGCTGTTGAAAGGCAGTATTAAATAGTTTTTTTTCTTGGTAACATTTTCTTACACCAGCTTTTTTGTGCTAGCTTTAAATGTGGAGTCTTGACTTTTGCCTTCTTTTTAAAGGATGTTTTATTTATTTTATGATGATGATGGGTGATTTTTTCCCCACGTTTATTGGGAATTCAACTGCAGTCCATTATAGCAGTTTTCTATTGCCTCATTATTTTTGTATAAACTTTTGTTGGATAAGGGGTTTAGAAGTCTCTGTCTTCTTATTTGTACCCTAAACTGCCCATGTAAAACCCGGCAAGCCCTTTGTGATTTAATGACAGATTGAGTGGGTACACTGGTATCAGTAAAAATAAATATCACACATAGGATTCAGTAGCACAGTAGTCCTACTGGGTTCAACTCTGCACCTTAAATGGCTGGCATCTAGAATAATGATCACTCTGGTCGAGTCCCTAGGTTTCCCCTCAGGCTGCTCAGTGCCTCTCTCTAAGCCAGTCCTGTTGCAGGTTAATGTTTGTTTCCACACCTAATTAACTTCTAATTATCCTTTAAGGATATGAGTCATATCTTCAAGGATTTAAATGGATTACAGAGATATTCTTCTGGAGGTAAAATTTGTATTCAATTGTGGCATATATATATATATGGTGCTCATGGTTAGTTATAATAATCCAAATTAGAGATATGGGCTCTGGTGACCGAAAGAATCTTTTGAGCAGAATAAGTTATATCAGATTGTTTTTCTGTGTAAACTCAGAACTGTTGGTATTATTGAAGGATACTGACTGCTGTCCTGCGACCAAGAGTATTTATAAATAATGGATGCTTGTTTGGAGTTGCACTAGTTGGTCTCTAGCTTCAAGTGATTCATTGTTTCCTTTGTTTGATGGATGGAATGATTTACAGAGACATTTGCCATATTTTTTGTAGATTATGTTAAGTATCCACTAATTGTTGTAGTGGGATGTGTACAGAAACTAAATGATATAGCAATTTATGTTTCTGCAAACCACAGATACATTGAATGTCATTTGATTCATATGCACCATATCAATGTTTTTTGATAGAATGCGTGTCATAACACTTTTGGGATTTTTTATAAAGCCTGATATATGGTGTGACAATGCTGTGGTTAATATGTCGTTAGGTCTCATTGTTGACATATTAGTAGTTTAAAAATGCCAGACTGTTAACAGTGGTGTTTCAACCTTTCCAATAATATGTTAGACCAGGGGTGTCAACTCAATTTATTTTATGGACCACATTCAGCACAACTTGATCTCCAGTGGGCCGGGCCAGTAAAAATGTACCTATAAATAACAACACCAACAACTTCTCTCCTCCTTTTTTTATATAGAGAAATGCATTGCAAATATTTACACTATTAATTAACCTCCAAATTACCAAACCGAAAAGGTGACACAAAGAAAAAAGTGAAATTTCAACAATATATGAGTTATTCCATATTGAAATAACTCTTAAGTAAAAATATCTTGTTTTATCAATTAGTCCAATATTGAGCCAATTATCTTGAAATATTGTATTCCATTAGGGGATGGCTTATTTAATTTTTTTCTTGAGTTTAGTCAATTTAGGTATGTTATCTTGAAATATATAAATATCTTGAAATAAATTGAGTTTTTTTATGTAATCATGTATCTTAATGTTTTGGATATTTTATCACATATTTCTGACTTATCTCACATTTTGGAAAAACTTGATATAAGCAAAATGATCTGTCAATTCACAATAGTTTTATTCAATAATGGACTCATTTTATTAAAGACAAAAAATAATAAACCATTTACAAATCTGTCAAATATTTTAAACCCTGATCCCTGAAAGATGTCCACTGACTTCACATTTCTGTAAAAAAAAAAAAAAAATAGGAATGAGTCCATTTTTCCCCCCACACTTTATACATCATCCTTTATCAGGCCAGTTCTGTCCCCTGGGCCACATATTTGACACCCCTGTATTAGACCATTCACCTCCTGCTAAGAAAAGGAAAACTTAAGAGGAACATTGTCTGAACTATATCACCACTTCTGAAACATTGACAATCGACATATCTGTAGTTTGTAGAAACAAACTGTCAACGATTTTCTCCAGGGACAAAGCTGCACAAGAATCATTCTTTTTCTTTATGCCTCCTTTTCTCAACCCGCTCTTATTTTCTATCTCCTCATTCTCTAAAGCCCCCACCACCCTGTCCTCAGTGGGCTACAACCACATCATGGTCAACCCCCAGGGAAATATTAAACTATAAAGACTGCCCACAAAAAATGCTACAGCCACCCAGCCATGAGTTGATCCTCCCAAGAGCTGCTTCCTCAGTGCAGTGATTCTTTGCATCAGTGCCTCAGAGCTCTCTCAGATACACCATCGCGACTTCCGTTGGTGCCTGCCAAGGGCTCCCCTAGACATTTCTCTCCTTTAGTGCCATGTTCTTGAGTTTCAGAGATGTGATTTATAAATACAAGCCCCATAAGGCTTGTTGTTGTCAGATTGAGCTACTTTCAGCACCATGGGTAGCTCCGTGTTTTGCACTTAAATAGTTGAGAACATGCTCTGTCTATTGCCAGTTTTTGTTGATGAATGTCCTGTTTTCTTTTGTGTTAGAATGAATTATCATACTAATTAATTACGCCTCATATTGTATAAACAACAAAACAACATGAGGCATTAACTCATAGCTGTTGAATCAATGCTTCATTTACTTCTGATTTGCATTTAATTACTTAGGCCAGTGCTTTTCAAACCTGGTCCTGGGGCACCACTGCCCTGCATGTTTTAGATGTTTCCCTCTGCTTGATTCAAGCAAATGGTTCATTATTAGAGTTCTGCAGAGCTTGATGATAAGCTGAATCAGATGTTTAGAGCAGGGAACCATCGACAGGATCAGGATTGACAAAGGCAGGGCTGCCCAACCCTGCTCCTGGAGAGCTACTGTCCTGCTGCTTTTAAGACTCTCCCCACTCCAACACAACTTATTCTAATTATTAACAAGCCCTTCACAAGCTTCAGCTGCTTGATGAGTTGATAATTAGAATCAGGTGTGTAGAGTAGGGAGATTCCTAAAACATTCAGGATAGTAGCTCTCAAAGAGCAGGATTGGGCAGCCCTGGACTCAGGATAATACATATCATGTAATATGCATAACATTTTCCAACTGAACTACGTTATGAACTTAAAAAACCTCAGCAGTAATCGTCAAGAGACAACATAATAAATATTCAATCTAAGTAGACCAGTGGGGAGATGTGCAGGCTCTCTGTGGAGAGTTAAAGATCTGGAAGCTCTGTCAAGAACTTGGGATGCAGAATTTATGAGTGACTGCGGTTTCATATTGAACATTGAACATTTATACTATAGAGTCACAGTAAAATAGAAACAACTATACATAAACCAATTAATGTCAGGGTTTACAGGTCTGAAAATGGCAAAAGATATAATTAAATACACCTCATAGTTCTTGTGCAGACAGCAGTATATTTGTTATTTAGGGGAATGCAGGTAGTCTTGGTGCATGCTGTCTCGTCATAGACGTCAGTTTTGAGCTGGTGTGGAGTCAAAAACTGACATTTCTGTGAGTGTGTATGTTTTCTCAGCATCTGTCAGCCAGGGGTCCTGAGATCACAGTGAAGCAAAGATACAAATTGAAGAAGCTGCTCCCAATCTGTCAGACAGCAGAGTGTGTGCTTTAGCTTTTCAGAGAAAACTTTTGACAGTATGCAGCTCTGGATCACGATCAGAAAATTCTCTTGCTTTTAGTTTCAGCAAAAATATGTGTCGTTTGATTTCTTGTGACGTAAGAAGATCCACAAAGTATAAAGAAAATATGATCTTAAAGAACTGATCGTAAAGCACATTAAAGGCCCTTAAAATAGGATCACATTGTTTTTTAGGCAACAGAATATTTAGAAAGTGACAGCTTAATCGCAGCATAGGTTTTGTTTTTAATTATGAGAATTGAGCTGAATGTTAATTTGGACGTGCTCAACAGAGAGAATCTGTCAACATGGCATTAAAAAACATACCAGTGAGGATCACTGATGTTTGGGATCTGTTTACCTAGTTATATATTTACTATATATACTATATTTTCTATGAATAGATTCACAATTGGACAGTTTGACTTATTACAGTCAGATCTGGCACATAAGATAGTCCAACAGCTGTTGGGTTAAATTCACTCCAAGATAGTGATCTTTGTTATTAGATTATTTTTGACCACCTGCGAGATCTCTCTCTAGCTGTCTTTAAAAAAAAAAAAAAACGGTCCTCGGTCAAATCCAGGATTAATTGCAGCATGAACTTCTCTGCTCGTCCCTCCAGCAGATTTTGTTTGCTTTGGAACTCAGCCTTTGTTTTTCCCTTCGAGAGACTGGGTGGGGAGCATCTGCTTGCATTGGACCATCTGTCTTGGGACTCAGGCCAGAGAAGAGGGAAGGAGATGTGGAAAATAAAGGGGGAGAGGATGCAGGGGACAGAGACAGGGGGAGGATAAACAGACGGTGAGTTATTGGGCTGTAGAGGGGAAACTTGTGGAAGGAGGGTCAATGCTCCCTTGCTGTGGCTATAACTGTGGCAACGGCAGAATATAAGTTGCTTGTCTATGAATGCTGAAGGCTAAAAGAAGCGGACCGTCTTTCATGTTTATATTTCCACCCGCGGGCTTGTTTATGCCTCTGATTCACTCCATTTGACTTCCTCGGATAGAGCGCCAAACAGCCAATGCCAATTTGGTGGCAATGTTTGGCCTCAGCTCACAAAGTCTTTCTTTGTGCCAAGGTCAGATTGAGGATAACTGCATTCCCCCGAAGCTGTGAAGAATTTGACATTTGTTACCTCTTAAGTGTTTCTTCAAAAAATCCCGCTGCCACTATAAATCATAACTTTTTCCCCACAATGCACCTCTGCGGAACATTTTTTTTGTCAGGAGTGAATGCTTAATAGTTTATGGCAGGACTTCGCTGCCACATTCTTCATGGTGCACATCAAATTGTCTCAGAAGTAAGGAATAACATATTTCAAAACTGAAGTCGCTCATAACTTTGTAATATCCCTCATTAACTATCCTTTTGTAACATATGAGTTGAGTGAATTGAGGCTTTGGGTTGATATATTTTAAAGGTCCCATATTTTAGAACGATATTTTAATTGCTTTTGGATTATAGGAAATACTTTAAAATGAGCTGCCAGGACTTCTGTGAAGTTGTGATGTCACAACAATACCCCCCTTCACAAACACAGGAAGCAGCAAATACAACAAACAATACAACAAACAAAAACAAAGGGACGTATAGGAACATATGGAATATGTAAAAGATAAGAATAAAACAAAGGAAGAGTTATTGAAGAGTAAAGAGTTAAGTTTTCAGGTGTAATTCACACATGTTCATAGAAATGCATATATCATTGGGTAGGAAAGTCCATAGTTTTGGTGGATATAAATTTATATGGCTGCAAATCTAAAATTTTAAAAAATGCCTTTGCACTGCTTTTACAAAAAAACAAACATGTAGAGGAACTAAAGTGAAAATGTGAAAAAGGCCTGCATTCTGATACGTGGATATTTGTCTTATGCATTAATTTTTCATTACTTTATTGTGTGTAAACATTTATAAATTATTGTAAACGATGGCTAACCATGGTGCCCTGGGAAATGCTTTGGATAATCAAAGTGAATGATGGTGGCATTCTTGTCTTAAAACTTTCTTGTTTCTTTTTTAGTATTAGGATTCAGTTTGTTGTCTTCTTTTATCATTAGAAGGATCTTGCTGTTTACTGCAACTTGGCATTCAGGTCTTGTTGGTTTAGCTCTTATTTTTCTTGTCATATTTATGTTTTTTTTTCATTTGTAAGATATCCTGGGGCTTTAAATGTTACCTGCGCACATTGGCAATCATTGGTATTTATTATCTCCATGAATCATTATCATTTCACAAATACATGCAAACATCAAATACTATATGCTTTTGGGTTTAGTTCAGTTACAGCATTTGAACTTTGTCGCATCTCACTCACTAAACATATCTCTACTGTGAAAAGCACAGTAAAACTTAGACAAAGAAGTATCTGCCGTATGCTTGTTGCTTGATGAAATGGTGTCAGAGCTGAACATCATACAGGCCATATGTGGAGGCAAGCTGGGGACAAGTGGCCAACTGGATGGTCCGTCTGGCTTTCTTCTTGTCCCAATGGAGGGGGGGACTCAGAAGCCTATTCTGGGCTTTAGCCACTCCAAAAGCCCATGTCCTAGAGGGGACTGCCAACACTTAATAAAGACTTCACAAATAAATGATATTGGCTGTTCTGATTGGGAGATTATGACATGCAAAGCGGTCACACACAAAGCGTTCACACAAAAGCCATAGGCAAGACTCCGCCTGGTTAATTAGGAGAGACCTGAAAATAGATTGCCAAAATAACAGCAGTATGCGTAGAAGCACAATGACTGTCAATAGGATTATCTACAATGGCTTTGGTAATTATTAGCAGATCTTTCTGAATGTTCTGTCAACAACTAAAGAATGTGTGTGTCTGCTTGTTGTGTCATCCATGGAGTGTGCAAGGCTGACCCCAAGTGGTTGTACACTGAACGGAAATTGGTTTCTCATTAGGAAGGTTGAAATGCAGGCCTGTTTTGTTGTTTTCTTTTTAAATTGTATTAGACTGCCTTAATAGTTCTATTTCCAGTTATAGCCAGTTACATCTTATATCTCAGGTCAGACGTGTGAGGATATTCATTTGGTGATAATCTTTACTCCATTAGAAAGCGATGTTATGGACTTGTAATGTACCCAGGGAAAATAGATGTTTGCACGTCCAGATAATATAGCTACTTGGTGGAAGAACTAATTATTTGTTTCATTATCAATAAATCTGCATGATTATTTTCTCAATTAATATTTTTATCTCTTAAATGTCTGAAAATTACAAAAACATGTAATCACCTAATTATTTCAGTCTGATAACCTAAATTATTCAGATCATTATCATGGAAAAATACACCATTTAAAATCTGACCTCTGTGGTTTGCTTAAAAGTTATCAATTATCAAACAACAAAGTAGTTGCCAGTTTTAATTTAATGACTAACAATTAATTGACTGACTCTTTTAATAAACAAATATGTGTACATAGTATAGAGCGGTTATAGCGATTTTGTTGGAATCTTAGGACATATGGACATGTGAATGATAAGTCTCCTGATCTTTACTGTGCTATGTGGAAGCAAAAGAATCACTATTTTGATGAGCTAAAAATGAGCACATCCCTAGAGAAAATGAAAGTGACCTTACAACATAAACCTGCAGATAGGTTATATTATTTTCTATGCTTCGCTGCCACAATGACACGCATCCTTACACAGGAGGTGCCCCCAAATCCCTCAAGGTGCTTGTATAGTCACCAGCGCCGTGTCTCTATACACACTGACGATAAAGCGCCACTGTTATCTTCAGATAGCAGGTGCTGCAGCTGAATAATTTATGGAGGCATTCCAACACATTGACTCAGAAAACGACACATACCCACAGAGGGCATGGACGTGGTAAAAGGTTTGATGTGTGTGTGTCTGGAGGGTTGTGTCAGGTTTTGCTTGTGTGCACATTTAAAAGCGTGTGTCTCTGTGGTGTCTATTTATACATGGCATACAGCTGTGTATATAGCTCTGTTTTTTTTTCTCCTAACTTTCTGGCTGCTACCAACCCGTAATGCCACTGTCCAGTTAACAAGTGGAAGAGGGGGCAAGTTTGAGGGTTTTCATTATGCTGAGTTGCCTTCTCCCAAGAGCTTTGTCAATTACCCATTTAAAAAGTGCTGAACCCTTATTTGTGCAGTAATTAACACCGGTGCATAATTGAAGCATGATAATGAACAAATGCTGTGATCGGCACATAATTATATTAGCAAGATTGTTGGGTATCACAGGTTTTTCATTATCTTTTGTGACCTTTGTATTAGCCTTTGCAACGGATGTTGTTGATCCTTGTAATTTGAGTGAACCTGTTACTACAATAGAAGCTGCCCTTTGTACAAGGTTATATAAAGAAGTCACAGGCACCTTTTCCCCCTGTAAATCTGACACTGATTGTGGCTTCTGTGTGGTCAGTTTGTTCTCCTTTCTATCAGATTACTTGGCAATGGTTCAAGAGGTGATTGTATTGATTTCAAGTCAACATAAATATATAGTAAGTGAGTAACCGCTGATTCCGTAAAAGATGCCATTATGGAGCTCTCATGTTTCAAACAAGAAAGAAAATAGGTCTGTGATATACTGTTACATTCTGTGACTCCACCAAGATGATCTCACAGTACTTTTCCCATCTTTCAATACTGCATTGCAGTTTATTTAATCCACAGGACTGTTTCCCGTATGCTTTCTGCTAATTTTAGCTGGCACATTGGAGGACAAGGTCACAGTGGGTGTGTGAGAAATTGGGAAGAGAAACTGTGTGTGTCTGTTTGTTGGGGGATGCAGAGAGATGCACCACATCCAGCCTAGACCCACATAGCTCAATGCCCCTTCTGTCTCGCCCTGCTGTGGCTACCAACTGACCTGCTAACAGCCAACCACAGTGTTTATGACCACCATGACATTGGAGCTGACAGAAATATGGCATCAAAAGCTGCAGCTCATTTCAAGCTATTAATTTGCAACAGAGAATAATAAACACTTTGGTTTATGGCTCCAACTTCTGACAGCTTTTGCAGGGTTCAGCAGAGGCTCTAGTTATTGCGTGTGTAATTTAATCTTGATTAATTGCATGACTATCCAAATTGAACCTTGAGTAATGGCAAATTAATTGTACAATTTTTAAGTTTTACAAAATTAACCATAAAGGCCCTTTTTTAAAAAAAAAAAAAAAAAAATTCTATTCTTATCAGTGTGGGAGTGGTCAAGATATGCTTGCTTTCTTTAAATGTATGAATTTATTGTTGGGAATCAAATAACATGAACCAATGACATTCGTCAAAGATATGCTCAAATCATAAGTTATGGCAATACAGACAGGCACATTGGCCAGATAAATTCTCCATTACCCCATTACCTATTAAAGATCACAGCCTTGCCATATTTCAAAAGAAAATCAGAAAATCCCCTTGCGCTATAGAATAAACAGATAATATATTAAAAATACATGAGCAGAAAATAGTGGAAAGGGAGTATTGGAATGAAAATTACTTTCACTCTTTAAATACAGGTTATATATCATCAATATGGTGGTGGCTCTTGGTGATAATTCAAGAGCCGTCGTTGGATGCAGTCCAAACTATTTCTCATAGACACACCAAAATGTTAATTGAGAATACAGCATTAACAAGGATGAGGATTTTGCAATTGTAATATGCTCAAAGTGCGTTTATCCTGCAGCCTATTTTTCCTATGAGAGGCTCTACTTAAGTGGAAAGTACACCTAAATATTATTAGGTGTATTTTTGACCTCACTTCCATTGATGTCCCACAGTTTAAAACACCTGGTGTGGGATGTCAGGCATGTTAGCCCTGCCTACCCTCTCTGGTTGACCAACCACTGTTGGGTGATGGAAAATGCATCACAACTCTGTGCTGCTTGTGACTGTTTTTTTTTTTTCACCCCCTGGGAGTGTCTCTATTGACAGTATAATTCACAGTACTTAATACTGTAAATGCAAGGCCTTTCATCAGCATTATCTTAAGTTATTCAGTGATATAGCAACTTAACAGACATGTATTTAAATGAAAATCCTTGAGATTATTACTTTGAGAAATAAAATAGCTGATTTAATGTTTTGTTGCTGACGCTGCTGGCTAGCAAACTCCTTCGCTACGGATAATAACTACTGTAATGGGCTGTTGCATTATCCTTGCAAGATTTTATGGAAATGCAGAACTCGGTTCAAATGAGCCTGTTGTTGCAAATGTGTATCTTCCATCATTTTATATTGAGACAGCAGGGTTGTTAATATTCCTTTTAGTTTCTCCTTAACTGTGCTCACCACTGAGATGCAAGGCTCACAGCTGGCCTTAAAGGTCCTGACAAGTACAGATTTAGGATCTTCTGCCAGTGGTTTGACAGCTTTAACAACCACTTTTATTGAATTTCTATTAATTACACCTGAATACCCCCTTTAATACCAGTTTGGCATTTTGTACCTAATGTAATATTTGTTGATGTACTTTATAGAAAACTACTGCAAATGTTAGACCATCACATTATTATTTGAAATGTCAACTTTCAAGACTTAATTTATAGTAGTGTTCAAAATAATAGTAGTCCAATATGACTAACCAGATTAATCCAGGATTTATTACATTTTTTTGGTGCAGTAGAAGTTTTGTAGTAGTATTTTTTTTTTTTTTTATAATTGCTTCACATCTGTGTGTCATTGAGTCAACTAACTTGTGGCACCTTAACCTGATTAATCTAGTTAGTCACATTGGTTTGCTATTATTTTGAACACTACTGTATGTCCATTACTGCAGAAAAGCTGTAAGTTGTGCACGTATTTATACACTCTCTCCTGTCATATATACAGAAAAAATATATAGAGGTCTAATGAATTCTATAATGTATTCAATAATGTACTTAAGTTTCAATAAAAATGAAAAAAATGTGTGTTCTAAAGCTTTTGAACGGTAGTGTACCTCCATACAATCGCTTAGAATCTTGCTGAAATGAAAATGGCATGTCAACAGCCTTCCAAAATCGATGAATATATTACAATAAATGGATTCTGACGTAGTCAATGGGTATCTGTTATATAGAAATGTGGAAGACTTTGTGTAAGATCTCCAAATTAGCATCAGTGCACCTAAAACTCAGCTGCTTATAGGTGTGTGTGTCAGCAGTTTTTCATGCTTGAACAAGACCGATATATGTAATGGGGATAAGCTTGCAAACTAGTTCAAGCACTGCTCCACTGACTTATTCTGCTCCCAGTGACACACATCTAATAACCCTCAGCAAAATGGACCTCCATTTAATTTGAAAATATAATTTAGATTTTTTAATTGTGTTGTACTGCTGTTGCTGTTCTTTTTGTATTTCATAAACCATCATTTAAATTGTCACTTTATGACACAAAGCTTCTCTAAAGCTCATTCAGATGCCAGGAATTGCTTCTTCACTTCACTCAGCATTAATGTGCTGCTTGTGCTAACAAGCTTTTTGTGCATAGATGTCTTTGGCTTTTGTTTGCTTGGTGGTACTGTATCAGCGCTTGTTTAATTGTTTTACCCTCAAAGAAAAGAACAAGAAAAGCTGCAAATCTTCACAATTGAGAAGCTGGAACTAGAAAATGTTATCTTTGATTACGTTTGCTAACCAATTGTTTCAGCTTTAGTATTTTAGGTATATTCATGCTGCTGTCTGTGTAGATTCTCACTCATCCAGGTCATTGTAGTCAAGGAGTTTAAAAAGTAAGCAATTGGACTTTTTCTTTGAAAAACCTTTCATGATGAAAGTTGAAACGTCTTCAAGCTCAAAGAAAAAGTCCAGTTGGTTACTTTTTAAACTCTTTGACATTCCTGCTGCTGGTTTACATAAATTGGTAAAATATAATTTAACATACAAACCTATAACTGTTGAGTTTCATTTACTTTTGTACTACTATTTACCTGTTTTGGTTTGGTCAGTGTTCTTTTGGCTCAGTGTGTTTCTTGTCTCTGGCAAGTATTGTAATATTGAATGTTGTTTGCACATTCACCCAATTATATAGTTGTTATGATATTTCATATAGTAAACACATTCAGCAGCTAATATTTTCTTGGATTGACCTGAATGAGACAGATGATTGTAACTGAGAATATTTAGTTTGAAAGATTAATCCACCTCCACCATCAGTTATATTTGTATTTTCTTTACATGTTATGAGTTGTTTACTGCAACTCTGGAATGGGGGTCAACAAGCAATATGTTCCCTCCATAATGCACGTACTGTACTAAGGGAACATTGACCTTGTTCAGACTGCAGGAAAATCCGATTTGTTTATCAAATCAGATCTCAGAGAACAATGCATTTGTAGAAATTAGATTGGAATTGTATTTCAAATGTGGTTTGGATCTGATTTTGAAATCAAATTTAAATGTTTTTTTTTTTTGTTTTTGTTTTTTGCAGATTGTCTAAAATCACTTTTAATATACCAAAAATCTGATTTGTTCTAACAGTCTCAAATATAATCCCCTTGAGTGTATTTATCATGGGTCAATCACTGCAAAAGTATTCTTTGTTTTATCCTATATTGTTGGTAAGAGAATTATATTTATTTTTGATAGCCTCTTTCTTTGAGACTTTTAATGGGTTAGGTATCACACAGGTGATACTAATGATACTAATCACCATTTTGTTCTGTCCAGGTCAGTCAGTTTGTCACTATTGTGCATGTTGGCTCACTGGAAAGGCTCACTACACTAGTATAATTAGTATAGTTTGTAACACCTGTGTTTACCTACTGTCAATATGGCTGCTGTGAAAAAGGTCTATTGGAATAGCTTATTGGAGCACAGATGAGAGTTTACTCTGATGTCTTCATCTGATGTAATTTGCTTGTTGTGTCTGATGAACACTCCAACAGTTTAGTATCATCAATCATCTCTGGTTAGATATGAAAAGCTTCAATCAAAGCATGTTTGACATTTATTTGAAAAATGATGTTGATTGACCTATCTACTAATCATCATAGTTCTATGTTATACACAGTTTAAGAGTGTATATAATGGTTGTCTTCACTCTTTGCTTTGTTCTCAGTATGAACTTGCTTTCCATTAAACGTGGCCAACTGTACCTGGTCTCTGACTTCTTGAATGCTTGACCAAGGTGGTCTCAGATATCAATGAGCTAGCTATGATGTCAATTCTGGGACAAATTTGGGACAAAGCTTTTATGGCTTCTCCCTCAGGATATGGACATACCTCACCATGTGCTCACCTAACAAGTGTCAAGACAGAATGCATATCATTTCGTAACACTGAGACCAATCTGCTCTTTTCAATCAGGCATGTGTGTCGGCCTGCTGGGAAAGGATGGCTCTATTCCCAGCTCTCTGTGCAGGGGCCTGCTTTGTCTTCTCAGAAGGTACAGGTACAGAATATGCCTCGCTCATCTCAGGGGATGCTATTAGATTCAGCATTGCTGTCTACCCTTAAGCACAGCCATCAATCACTGCACTGTAATTAATGTTATGTGCATTTAAATGTAAGCTTAAGCCCATTTTGCCGATGACCAGGGACAAATCATTTGCATATGATGTACATAAATTTATGACACTTACTGTATGTCACATAAATAAAGGTTCCACAGTAGATATATACTGCATGATATTAACAGTGTGATAATAAATTCAAGGCAGTAAAGTGTGTGCAGTTTTGTCTAAACACTTCACACTTCTTTTGACTAAAACACTTCAGTAAAGCTACAGGACAGGCTTAACACTTTGATGCACTTTTTCTATAATTAAGGGCAAATCCAAGTACAGCTTGGTAAAACAAGCAGTCAAAATATTATGATCCATACTTATAAGGCTATTTATTGTTTTTTTTTTAATCACTAGAGGTATGGCTGGTTAGTCAGTCAGAATGTAGTAAAACATGATGAAAACCTTGATGGCTGCTGGTGACATCTGATCAAAGAATAAGTATTTAGGTTTGCTATCTAGTTCTGTTCTTACAGAGGTATTTTACAGCCTTTGGAAGATGGTGTGTGTGTGTGTGCAAGCAAGTGTGTTCATGACTTGAGAGGCTCAAGGAGAATGATTTAATAGATCCATAGTGAATGCAGAGCCAGCATCTTTCATTCTCCCTTCTACTACACTCAAATGAAGACGTATGTTATGTATATGGAAGCAAAACAATGCTCTCCCTTTCTCTTCCCCTCTCTCTCACTCATTCACCCACTCTCTCTCTGCATCACAGAGTGGCCCTTACTCTCCTCTTCCTCCTCCTCCTCCTCTTCCCATCCCCTTTCACACTCTGTTGATCAGCTCAGGAAAGAAAAAGTGCTTGTGTGAAACCTGAGGATCACTTGCAGACTGGAGGAAGCAGCGAGAGCAGGCACATTGTCTTTTAGCCTGCAAGGTAAGATGATGCTCAGATGGACTATTGATAGCATTTAGCCCTTATGCTGGACTTCAATTTCAGTCAAGTTAGCAGTACATTGAAGGATATTAATTTGCGATCCTCAAAGCATAGCAAAATCCCTCCAGTGAGAGTGTCTACATGATGAAACGGGACCTTCAGAAGGATTATAATAGTACCAGCAGAGGTAGGGTATCCCAGAGAAATGTGTTATTTAGTAGTGTTAAAATCTAGCTTGTTTTCCCTTGGATGATTATCTGGAGGCAATCGGAATGCCTGCAGACTTAATCTGAAAATCTATTAGTGAGGCAGATTTCAAGATCATTGCAGGTAGTTTGGATTAACATGATTATTTTTTACTTTTACCATTGCTGGTTCTTGAATAATTGTATGAATAACTTGCCTTCTTTAAACAACAGCGTGGGACACATGACACAGGCATTGTACAGCTCCAAAAGGGCACACTGAAATATCTTGCATTTCATGATGGCTGAGTGTAACTTTGGGTAAAAAACACTTAATTAGCATCTCTATTGCATGAACTTGTGAGCATTTGTTTTGCATGCTGCCACATGAGGGTCATCATTTGAATTATGAGGAAAATTCTTTATCACACTCTCATAACTGTGCTTTTTCAGGGTTAGGCTGTATACTTGTAGACAGCCCTTTGAAAATTGCCCAAATAATTGTGTCTATTTTTGAACAGTTTTTGCAAATAATTACATACTATATTTCACAGTAGAGAGGCTCCAGCCATGTGTACACCAACCAAAAGCACCCAGTGGGGGGAGGACCTGCAGCACCTCCGTAAAAGTCATGGCTTCTCCAAGAAAGTCCTGCTCAATTGCTGTCTAGTGCGACGCATCATCTCTTGGGCCTCCCCAAACCCCAAAGGTACCAAACTCAGGTTTATGGATACGGATGTATGACTGTAGACTCATGGCAGTTTACTCCAACTAACTTTAAAGCAAGGCATATCCGTATGTGTGTTCTGTGTCCTTCACATATCTTGATAACCACTCTTTCAATCCAGTTCACAATTAGTGAGTGTTTTCCAGGGGACCTGGGGACATGCAGTGTCAGATTTGGTGCAATTTGAACACACAACAGATTTAATATTAATAAACTTTCAATAAAAGTAAGTATCGAGCTGGTCAGCAGCAGCAGTGAGCTGCGACTCCCTGCATGTCACCCTGTGATCACAGTGAAAGTATCTTTAGTGTTTTTACCTGGCTTGCTCTCAAAGATGAAAAGTAACTTTTGTACTGTTCTGTGAATTTGTTTGGATGAGTGGTTCTCCAGAAATGAATAAAAACACAGAGACACAGAGAATGAATTGTAAAAGTTCAGAGAGTTAAGAAATTATAAGGTGTACTTGTTTTACTTAAATATATTATTATATACAAGCCAAGGATAGATTGCTGTAGCTTGGGGGGAGTTATAGTACTTTATCCCTTACTTCCATCAAAAGCTGTTTTGGCTGTTCACTCAATATATTCATGTTGTATTGATCAGTGATGCTTTCACCTTATAGGAATGCCAGAATTTATGATTTTTTAGAAATGAAAAATGATCAGATCGCACTGCACCACAAATCACAGCTAATAATTCCAGTGAATTAATTTATATTGAACCAAGATCAATGTTGATTACTTCTAGGGTTATATATTCACAGTGGCCTTATAGCCTTATAAAGTAGGATTAATGGCTACATCCCTTTGCTACTGAAATAGGCAACGTTACAGGCAGTAAACTACAGCCATTATGTCACATTTAAATACATTACAGCATGAATTGTCCTCTCTTACTTACAAATGGTATAAATTGTATATATTGTGATGCGTTTTGCTCATTTGTTATAACATTTTTGTGTATTTTAAAACAATGTTTTGCTTAGTGATATATGCACATCATTTTTCAATGTGCAGTGAAAATATGAGCTAAGCGTTTTTGTTATAGTTTTTGTTATATCCCAAGTATTTATTTGGCCACAGTAAAAGTTATGGATGCAGATTGAGATGTCTGTTTCTTTCACCAACTGTTGAGTTCCTTGGTTCCCACGATTACATTTATGTAATAGCTCAACAACATCTCGAGCAATATCTTGTCTCACATTGGTATGAGAGTCTTAATTAGTCTTGAACAGCAAGTAGTGTTAAGGTCCAATATTAAACAGTCATGAATGTCTCTGTAGGGATTCCTAAACAATATCTGCAGGAAAGATATTTCTGCAGGCTACAAACAACAGAAGGACCCCGAAACAACTGTTCATGTCATAAATAAGAAATGTAGGATTATGCATAGTCAAGCTTTTCTCATTTTATATTGATGCAATTCATTTTCATACCACTTTAACATTTGGATTCAGATAGATGAAACATGAAGACAGCGGTATATTCCACTAAGATTTTTATTTATTTTGAGGTTTGAAATTCAACTTTCACTTGCCAAATTGCAGAACACAGCTACTCTTAAATATTTTTCTTTGTCTAATGTCTGCTAAATATAGACAAGCATAAATTTAGCGTGCACAAATTGGTACAATAACACTAATTAATGTGTTAATCTGGATTCATGCGTCATCACCTAGCGTATGTTTTAGTCGTAGGTGTTCTTGTCATTAGGTGACTTCTCAAACTAATAATATTGTCCCCCACCGTTGCCTAGAATAATCTCCCAGCATGCACATGATCACAGTATAAACCTGCCAGGTGGCAATAGTAACCCTCCTGATGTCTGAGCAGTCTCTGGGACATGAGCATGCTCACTAAAGCAGGTATTTCTAGAAATACATAAATCCCACAGCGTGTCTGCGGGACAGACGTCTGTTCTGTGATAATTTCACAGGTTCCTGCTAGGTCTGACGCACGCAATTTGGTCAATTAACCAATTATAAGGCCCATTCCCACTTCATCCCTTGGCCCTCCCCTCTGTTTTGCATGTTCATGTATAGGGATATTCTTCATGAGCTGGAGGGAAGGGCTAAGTATGAGGGCTATATTGCTATCCAAACAGTATTTTCTATAGCACACATACAAGAAATTCGCCATGACGCGTGAACAAGATGGTGGATATGCTGGAACAGCTAACAAAAGACAGCCAAACGACAGCCAGAGCTAGTATTTTCATTGTAAATAAAGATTAAAATTACGATCAACATTAGATTATTTTATTTTAATAGAGTCCAAGTATCAAACTGTTTTAATTTAAAGCAAACATACCGTAACAAAAAAATCACCAATTTTGTGTGTGTTTCATCAGTGGAATTTGACAACCAGCCTGTATACTGGACAGTCATGATATGGATGTATCAATGTCTTGAAGGGATGCCCTGTTTCAATAGCCTGGGTATACCCATCCTTCCTTGCACATGAATACACTTTGCTCTGCGATTACACTCTAAATCTACATGAGGTCTGGTGTTACCTAGGCTACTGTTTCATAGGGGAATATTTTAAACCCTTACTTCTTGTGATTTTCAAGATGTAGAGGCAAATTGGGATTGGGCCAAAGTCTCCTGGAGAGGGATGAAACGACAGCACTGTATGGGGATAAGTGGTGACCTCTGTCAAGGCATAGTTTCTCTACTTTGACATAGATGGCCTCCTTCACTCCTTTTTCAAAACATCTGTCCTCCCTTCCCAAAATATGTTTGTCATTGTCCTTGAAAGATTGTCTCTTATCTGTCAGGGGCAAGTTAGACATACAAGTCACTCTCAATTTGTGGTTGAGCTCATTTTTCAGATTTGATTGCTAAAATTGTGTCAAACTTGATTGTATATTAAGTGGTGGAGTTTGATAACCACTCGCTTATGCTCCAGGGTCATGAGAGTCCAAGAGTAAGTTTCCTTTATACTCCAATGTGGAGGCTTTTGTCCTCTTAAATGTGTATGGCACATACAAAAAAAACTATTTTGAAAGTGTGCATTTGTTTATGACTATATGCTTATATATACATTTATTAAACACCTCATGGAGTAAATCCATCACTGTAGCTCATCTTCACAGCCAGGAGAGGGCAGCAAGCTACAAATAAATTAACAACGAAGTTGATATGCCGTTTGCTGCATTCAGAGCAGTTTTGTAGCAGTGCTGTTGAAGGTGGAGTAACAGTCATTTTATTTGGTGATAATTTTAGACATACTTTTGCTGGAGCAAATGGAGTTGATGTACACCATTTGCTCCAGCAGTGCCTGGAAAAACACAGTCCATCTTTAAAGATGATGAATATTGATGATTAATAATGCAGGATGCTGTAGAGGCCTCCACATACTTGTTTTTAATTGTAATGTATAGATAATTAGCACAATGTCATCTGATATCAACAACCCTGCGGGACAACACTCCTATACATCAGGAGTCGGATATTGTTTTACTGCTCTTCTGCTGCCATATAAATCTTTAATTCTGTGGTACCAAATCCCCACTATAGCTAAACTGTCTCTTTGCTGATAGTGTCAGAGCTCAGTATTGAGAAATATGATAACGGAAGTATCAATATGGATGATCAGATTTCATTTTGCGTTATGATTGAGCATCCAAGCATGAAACCCCACTCGTGGGATTTGCAGCTCAGTTTTCAGTTTTTTTTTGTTTTGTTTTTTTTCTCCAGATGCATTTTTGACAAAAGCTGAGACATGCTAGATACTTGGTCTTTGTCAGTGGATATCATAGTATACATATTGAATGTTTGTGGATTAATATATAGATATTTCATATGATGAAATTTAAATGCTTGAGGTAAAATCTACAATGGAGTGCTATTTTATACTTTAGCCAATACTTTCCCTTGCATCTGATGACCATGCAAGCTCTTTCTCCTTATACATACGTTCACAAAGGATTTTAATAATTTCATGAAGCTTATACATTTTCAATTTTTTTGACATTGTGAGGAATATGATTACCTTATATATCTTTATGCATTAACATTGGGAGTTGGGAATAATTAGGGACAATTTTCAATACAATGAAATCCAGTGCATCACTGCCACCACCCAATAATAACGACCTCAATAATAAACACATACATTTCTAATAATGTCAACAAAAACTGAAAATATATATAAAGAAATTATGTAAACTTTCTGGCAGATGGCTGCTGTATTGAATTGCATTAGAATGCATGGATGTTCCAAATTAAGGGCTCAGTGAGTTTATGCCACCACCTTGAGACTGCATTCCATTGTCATTTACTTTACACAGCAACACATCTGCCAGAAAGGTTTACTTAAGGTTTTGGCCAAGTCAACAATTGTTAATCCTCTTGAGGAAGTTCTAAATTCACTAATAATTGTATTACTCAATCTATTTATTATTTACAATTAACCTTTTTTTTGCTTAGAAAGCATACTTTTACTACACTTGTTAGGATTAAGTAGTGATTGGTTTAACATTTCATTGTCACATCCAAATCACACTGCTCCTCCTCACTGATTTGAATTAATTGCTGAGAGTTGGTGCACAGTGTGATACAATCACCAACTTGAAGTCACAGTGAGAAGCATTGCTAAAAGGACCCTTAAACCTTGAGAAATAAATCAAACTTTGGAGAACATTTTAAGTATCATTAAGAGAGTCCTGGGGTGTATGTCCTTGATGAGAGTAATTCTTTTTGTTGGGAGAGTGGGCAGGGTGTCTTGAATGAGAAATCACAAATTGGCCTGTATCTTTAGGACATTATACATGTTTTCTTTAAAGCAATGTGCTTTACAGTTTAATCGTGTTTCTCCACATGATCAAGCCTCTGTAGAACTAAGGTAGAAATGAGAAAAGGCAATGATGGATTAGAGGGGAAGCCGAGGCAGCATGTGAGCCTCTCCATTAGGAGGAGCAAGGAAGAAGAGCGATTGCCTAGGGACCGCTGGCTAAGACACAGACATGTCCTACTGTTACGTTCAATTGATTCATATGTTGTGGCTGGAGAATGAGAAGGAAATGATCCAACAGTGATACCTTTCCCTGACATTAATCTTATTCATAGCAATAGCACTGATGACAGCCTTAGAGAAAATACAACACGCTGTTTACAAGAAATGGGCTCAGAGATGACGACAGGGAGTTTGTTGAAATGCAGTAGCCAGCATGTTTCATATTTGTGCTTGTATTCTTGCATAAATTTGACTTGCTGAGCCTTGAATGTAATAGTAGGTTAGTTATTTTCTGTTGGACACAATGCTTGTTACTATCAACAGGGATGGGATATGGCATTTTATTTTTTAAATGTGTCGTAAAGTAATTTTTTTTCAATGTATAAAATAACACTATAATAGGTTTCTGCTAGTCAATGTGCAATGCAGTTAATACGATTCCTAACAATTCTATAAATGGCTCAGATATCACCCAGCTGTAGCACACACAATTCAAGAAGCACTTTCCATTATGTCACACAACAGTGAGCCTGGCGTTCTGTTACTGAGACTTGGCCACAACTCGGACCCTCTGCTGATAAACAGGGATTAGCGGCTAACAGCCAGGGATTAGTTGGAGAATAGGCGACCCCAGCAAACCATGTTGTTTTGTAAAACACCTTAGAGTAGGCTATTGACAGACAATAACACCCACTATCCCTCCTGTCAACTGGATATAGCTAACTGAGATGTTGAGTTGCTCTGCATGTCATTGCAACTGTCATCACTGTAACCAAGCCGGGTCCTTTTGTCTATACCTGCATCTCATTTGACTGGACTCGTCATTAAAGATGCATTTGTGGTCACATGCAGGCTTGGTAAAATGGTTTGCTTCGGAGTGAAAGCAGTTAACCATTTAAGAAATATATAGCATAAAAATGGCAAATAGGATTGCTACTTTTATAATAAGGAAATCAGTAAATACCTATTGTTATTCTGGTAACCCGAAATCATAATGATGTGGTCAGGGTTATTTTCTCAGATTTTACAAATCCTTCAATGCCACAGAAAATAATGTGTTCAAAGACTAGCAGTGACTCTTGTGATGAGTAAACTGGAGTAAAATCCATAGATGGGCCTTTTTTAAATGTCTAACTAAAGACAAACATTTTCAAACGCTACCCAACACTTTATGTAATTGTAAACTGAATATCTTTGGTGAAATTTAAAATTTATTCTTGACCATGAAATCAACCACTGGAAACAAAATCTCACTTCTAGGTCATTTTAGTGGCTTTTCTGGAGCTTTTGAACATATCCCGTAATATTTAACAGAGAAATAGTGCTCAGAAGAAATAGAACCTTAAACAACTGTAGTTCAGTGACAGCTGCCTAAGCTCCACTTGCTAAAGAAGATTACATACTAAGTTTCAGAAAAACTACTAAATGGACCCTATAGTGAGACTGTTGCCTAGGATACTGAATATCTCAGTTTGTTTGTTCGTTTTTTGTTTTTTTTTTGTCTGTAGGTCAGACAAAACAAGCAAATTGGTATTTATCCCCTTGTTCTCTGGGGAATTTTATGTTGTTTTTTTTTTCTCAGTCTTAGGCAAAGTTATCAGTTAAAAGCAGTGTTCAGTGCAAAATTAGACTTGGAGAAGTTGTGAATGTCATTAATCATCATCTGCTTCTGCAAAATGTAGCCTCACCCTTAACCTGGCTGCCTTCCTTCCCTCTTACGTCCTACTTTCTCCTGGTGTCTGCTGTTGATGCAGGCGTATGCCGGTAACCTACTTCAAGTGTTTGTATTTTAGCAGCAGCCTGGGCCCTCTATATATAGGCCCCCCTGATTGATACACGGAACAGTGAAACCTCGTAAGCCTTTGGATGCTGCAGGGCAGAAATGACTTCCTTCTGTGTCATTCTGCTTTAACACACCTGTCCCTGTCACGGTCTAATTTATGTCCCCTTCCTGTTTGTCAGGCAGCATCCAACCAGCAGGCCGAGGTTCATTGCCAGGCCAGAAAGACCATGCAAGTTTATTCATAGTTCCACATGAGATAGCATCTAATGAGGTGTGATGTATTTAATATTCAGTATCAAGCATAAGTGTCTCTGGCCAACTGTAATTGGCTATTTCAGGATATATTAATGACCATACAAAAAATTGATGGAATTTGCTTTCGGTACAGCACGGTATGTAAATTATATTCAACTATGTCACGTGTCACTCAGATTAGACACATGACTGTCACAACAGAACCTAGAGAGACATGGCCTGCACCCATAATTTATTTTCCAGAGTGATTTGCCTTTTTTGTGTGACTCTTCTGAGAGCTTAAAGTTCAAAATCTCTGAACTTTTCAAAAAAGCGGCATTGTTGCTACTGCCTCTCCTGGGTCTCGTCATGCTGATAACCAAGAACATGGAGGAGAAGCTTGTTCCGGTTGTGTCTGTCCTGAGCTTTATATGTCAGACAGAAATGTATAACAAAGACAGAAAAGACATTTTGTGGGAGCAGATTAAAAAGAGGTTGTCAAGATATTGTTGTCATAGAAACAAAAGTGAGGCACAGGGTTTATTTTTTCTCTCCCCACAAAAGCTAGCATCCTGCCAGTGCTCCTGTGTCCACCTAACAAACCTTAGGTGGACACAGGCCCTGACATGAATTTTAAGTGCAGGATCATCTGTCAGGAATAGTGAGAAGTGATCAGCGTCTTTGTGACAGAGCACAGGAAAATCCATCTTGTCAGGCTTCAAGTTATTTTTGTGTGGTTGGACCAGTCGGCATATTGTTTGATGTGATCATGAGATGACCTCTCGTTCAGATGGACTGTGATATATAGATAGATCATCCAATCACTTGCAAAGTATTTTTTATAAGTGCTGACCTTTTCCCAACAGTTTCCAAGGACAATTTTCCAGATGGTTCTATGTATTGAAACATCTGGCATGTCAGATTAAGTCTTAGGGGGAAAAAATATTTTTTGAAGAAGTCGGATAATTTGGTGCCTAGAGAGTATCAGCTAGATAAGGCAGAGTGGTTGGATTTTTAGTTTTAGTTTAAATTTGTATACTGTGTTGCCTAATCTTTACATTTTCTTTTCTAAAGACTTTATTTTGTCAAGAACGTTACAAGAAAAATCCTGTCGTACAGTTAGTGATACATGTATTGTCTGGTGCAGGAACAGCTGTTCCAGGAATAAATGCTTGCAAACATGAGCACAAAAGCAATGTACAGATTCAAAGGAAAGCAGTATCCCAATGCAATGTGTCTGACAGGTGGAAATAGATCAGGTTATTTTGCTGATTTAATAATATAAAAAACTTAATAGGCAAGATTGAATCTCCACTCAGGATGTACTACTACAATCTATTATGAAATCAATCAATCTTTATCACATAATCACAGTGTAATCACACTAACTCTCACCTCTGAGTCAATATATAACCAGGTCAGGCCATCTGTGATGTAGACACCAAGGTACCAAGGACAAAATGTCCACCCTTTCGCCTGAGGACCCTGCTTCTTTCTGAAGTCCACCTTATCATTTTATCAATCCCACCATAGCTTTTGCGTTTTGTGGCAAGCCATTAAAAGCAATTCATCACTACAGAGGTGAGTGTCACTGGGAAGTGGTCCTTCAGGCAGGCTCATCTTGTTTTCTTGGGTACAGGAATGACAGTGGACACATTGAATCATGTGGGTATGAGAAATTGACGCAGACAGGTTGAATATCATTATGAACACCTGTGCTAGTTCGTTAAGTGCACATAGTGTGAGAACCTGCCCATTGATACCATCTGGTCCTGCTGCTTTGTTGGTGGTCACACGCTTGAAAGCCCTCCTGACGTCATGTTCAGAAGGGTGATAGGTGAGAAAGGTGCACCCAAACATTATACTGTCTTTAATGCCATGACAAACATGTCACATGACTTGGAAATGACAGGTCTAACACAGGGTGTGGGTACTGTCCCAGATGGCTGCATCACTGTCATTGTAGGAATTAAGATTGATATCCTACTGGGAGAATCCTAGTGAAGCTGCTGCCCAACAGTGCACCTATCTGTAGATGGGTCCCAAACAACAGAATTGACATTCCTCCTCACGGTCTGTAATAAGATGCTTAGGGATTGTTTTTGGAATTTCATAATATGAAGATAAGTGCTTTGTACTCTTGAATCCAGCAAAATGAATAATGAAACAATGGTAACTTTGCAACCTCATTAGGAAGGCAAATCATCACCCTGGTGATAGAACAGATAGGCTGGCTCTGTGTGTCTCCACTATCTGTCCTCTATCCTGTCCTATACTCTGATCTACACACTCATTCAAATGGAGAGGACAACAAACTGAACAAATCACCTTCTGAGAGACTTTGTGAGAATAAGCCTGACCTTCTAGGTGATTTGCTAATGCTGTTGCTGAAATATATTCTTGTGTTGATTGTTTAGAGCTTTATGTGCTAGTTATGCCAAAACCCTGCAGTCGAGCCTGTGAGACTACTCGTGATCAAGGTCAGGCCAAGAGAGTGAAGAAGAGAACACTGTGACAGACCTTTGAGAAAATGTTGAAAACTAGAGAACGGGTAGTGTAATTAGCAAGAGAAACAGTGGAAGGAATATACAAGGATAGGGCATATACAGGAATAAACAGATGGCAAAAGCTTAAATTTTTAAGGGCAGAGACAAGTTACATTTCACAGCTCCAAGCTACCAGCTACAGCACCTAATGTAATGTATTTTATACATGTTAATAATAGCTTTAAGAAAAACATTAAAAGGAAGAAATTCTATTATCTACAATGTGCATAAATTCACTTTATAAAAGCAAATATTACATTTTTAGATTGGTATTAAACCTGTATAGATTGTTTCTGCTACAAATTCAAATGTGTCTGAAAACAGGCAGTGAATACTAACCCAGAGTTTAAGAGCCTTTTTACACCTGCTGTGTTTAGTTCGATTGAATCGAACTCTGGTTGATTTACCCTCTTGATGTGGTTCGTTTGGGCATGTGTAAAAGCAGCAATCACACTTGGGAGTGGGATCATGATCTGACCTTGGTCTGACCCCATTGCAGAAAGCGCTGTGCATTTTTGGACTAAACAAGCTCTCATATCTGGCTACACAGCCACTTATGCATGTCCCCTTTCACAATAATTATGCTAGTTTGACTAATCATTGTCACCCTTGGTGTTGTGCTGTGCTTTTTCGAGATATTTTTTTATATGTTCTTATGGTGCTTCACCTGATCTCCTCATGGATCTATAATAACCTTGAATAACCTTGGTACTTCTGTTTACTTGTAGGTTTTTTTTTTTTTTTGGTTTTGAAGAGTAGTTCAGGAACTATATTATTGCCCCCACCCCATACACATCAGATCAATGACTGCAAATACTCCTTTCAGTAGATACATATACATGTAGGTCTGTGGCATAACGTGAACACTATTATTCTCCATCTTCTGTTGATTTTTTTAACTGAAATCGTATACATTATACACGCTTTTTGATAATCCAGTGCCAATATATTATCAACTTCCCAGTTCCCCTCAGCTCTACTGTTTTTTTTTTTGGTTTTTTTGCCAATTCTGCTCAATATTTGGGTTTTATGGCCCTGCACCAAACTAGACAGACACAGTTAGAAATTAGCTGATGAATGTAATGGAGAGCTTTCCCTCACAGATCGGTAGACCAAAACATTCTCAGTTTATAAGTTAAATAAGAAAGCAACTCATTGCTTTTATGTTCACCAAACCAAGTCAGTGACATGTCAATATTGTATTAGCAGTAAGTTATGCTGCCCTCAAGTAGCAAAAAAATATATTTTGACATACAGGAAGTAGCAAAAAATATATTTCACATACAGTCAGTAAAGTTTTAGATTTTTATTTTTCACAATTGATCAATTTTCTTTGACACACCAGTCTCCACCTTATTGTACACCTTTACTGACCTTGGAGAAAAATAACCTTATGTTGTCATATAGCTTACTGTGTAAGAAACCTCCTTAAATCATGTGTCATAGAAAAAGTCCCCCTCCGTCTGTACTTTAGTGTCTTATTAGTCTGCTGGTAGCATTGACTCAATCCAGAACATTCTTTTTAAATGGCACTTCTCGGTTTTCACACCTGTCTCAGAGACCAGGGTTGTGAATTTCTCACCATGTGGCCACACGTTAAGGGCAACACCTATATTTGCAGCTCCCATAATGGTGCAACTCCTATTTGTTCTCACTTGAGGAGGAAAGGCGGTAGTATCTCCCAGCTCCCAGTGGATGAGATCTGTTCTCCTTAATAACCTGAAGTCTGTGTATGTTAGACTGTCTGCCGACAGTGCAAAAATTAGGTCAACAAACCACACCAGGCCTTCTTAGAAGAAACCAAACAAAATGAGGTCATGGAAAAGCAAAGACTCTCAGCTGGCCTGCAGAGCTTTTTAGCATGGCACAATATATGCTTTGTTATGACAGTTAACTTTGTTTTAACACTAACACTCAGTTACCAGGATAAATTGTCTGCATGAGTTCTTTCTGTGTGTTTGTTTGACATTATGGAACTTGCTTAAGTGCAACAGCACCTATTTTGAAGCAATTGTCCTGGTTTCTTGCAAAAAGGTTCAGCATTCTTAAATTAATAAAAACATCAGTTATCATTGTTTTCAATTTGAAACATTCAATACACCATCCAATACATCCAAACTCATGAAAACAGTGGTAGTGAAAGATCCCTGATTGTTTACAAGGAAACATGGATGTTTTCCAGGAACCACTTTTGAGGGAATGGCACATTTTTTTTTTTAATTTATTTTGTAAAACCGAAGACATTAGCCCATCATCTAGTTCTCTTGTGATACATTTCCTGTATTTCGAACACTTACTGGCAATCCACTTCTACTGATGAATTTGAAACTCTTTAGTAATTACAGTAATAATGATCATTTGTAGTGCATGATGGTGGGTGTAATTTGCTCATTCCCATAACCGAGACTAAGTTGTTTTATTTTTCTCATTTTCAAGGCAGTCATTCAGTAAATAGCTTTTGCCCTCCAGTGTTTTATAGGGTTCAAATGAAGCCTCTATGTGTATCTGCAGAATAAGTGAATTAAAAGGTTTGTTAATAGTTAGGATGAGCATGGAATACTTTAACTATATTAACACAGTAGCAGGTACACAGTCATTTAAGTGTCTGCCAGTTTAGTTGTGAAATAAATCTTACCGTATTTCCAGGACATTAAAAGTGGCACTGCTATGAAATTTATTTCACATCCCAAAAACAAAGAAGATAACTGAGCTGCTACTTGTGAAATATTTCTCAGGACAAATCATCTGCAGCTTTATGGAGTCTCAGCTTGTGAGGCAGAGTAAGTAATTTTCTCTGTAGTGGGAGGATGGCACTTTGAATTGCTCAGTGCATCTTTGCTCTGGGCTGATTAATAATGCAGATGATGCCAAATCGTAATTGTTCCCTGCGGACTCTAGGAATTTACTAGTGATTTAATGGAAACTGCAACGTGAATATTGAGCAATGTTAGGCTGCACCTGCTATACATGGTTGGCCTCCAGTTTTGATTACTGTGAAAAGCTAGGAAAATAATTCCCTTGTGCAAAAACTTGCACTTCCAATGTGGCATGGAACTTGAATAATTTCATGGTCCTGCTAAGTTAATCATAGCAGGGAGTTAAATTTAAATTTTAATATATACATTATTTACATAGCACAAAATGCTAATATTAGTAATTCAATCATTAAGATTAATTAATATTTTGCCTTTATTAGGTTTTGAGATTGTAAATCTCCCCCAATTATCACCTCAAGGTTCTTTCTATCCTTATCAGTGGATATCCACTTACCATAAATGTGTCTGATGAGATAAATGTGGAGATCATAAAAAACAAACCAAAAAAAAACAAAACAAAACAATTAGCCTCTGTCTTGGATCCTTAATGTTATTTTTCAAGCTCATGTATACAAGTCTTTTTCATAAACATTTTGTTTATATATTTATAACAAACGATTATAAATTTCACATAATCCATCTTTGGTGTACTCATCAAATATATTTGTATTGTGATATACTTAATGAAATATCATATTGACAGATGGCCATCCCTAGAGCAATGTATGAAATATCTCAACACCTATGAAATGAATTTTCTTGAAATTTGCCACAGATATCCATTATCCAGACAATGAATCCTAATGAGTTTGGTGATCCCCTGACTCTGTCTTCTGCTACCAATAGGTCATATTTATACTAATTTAGTAATCTCGCCATCAAATGAATGAATTGTTAAACAGTTTTGCGCAGACATTTGTGGACTTTGATGATCCTCTAGTGTGCCACCAGAAAATTGATTTTTTTGGTTTGACATGAAGAATGGATTACCGTAAAGATTGGTACAGAAATAAATTTTGTCCAATACTTTGGCTTATAATCAAATACCTGCAAAGCTAATGACATTTCCACCAGCCTCAGTCGTACTTTTTGTTTCATGGTCTAATGTTATCATACTAATGCACTAAATGAAGCTGGTGATCTTGCTAAACGCCAGCATACAGTTGTCATTGTGAGCTTATTAGCATTGTTAATTGCTTTTAGTTCAAAGCATCTGTGCCTTCCTGAAGCCTTACAGAACCTCTAGTGTGGCAAAAGATTCTCAATTTTCTTAAAATGGTGAATCGAAATGTATACATAATCACCGATGCTGCAGCTGTGAGCCTGACTTCTTATTCTGTTTGAATGTTAAATGGGGTCTGTTGTGTGATTCAGCCTTCATTCTTTTTTAAGGATGCCTGTGATCTCTGTCTAGTGTATAACAATAGCAGTTAATGGACATTTGTGGGTGAGCTCCGACTCATGAAAGAAAAAGTAGCCACACAGCAGTAAAACCAATTTCCCAGCACATATTTTTCCTCCCCTTCATCAAAACTCAGGGCTACCTCTGCCACGTTATTAGCGAGCCAACTACAAGTGGCCTTGGTGAATTTGCTCCAATACAGCAGAGCTCTTATCAATGATTTAGTGTGTCATTCACACTCAGTCTAAATGTTAAGTCCAAGAATTTCAAGTGATTTCATGTTTTGTGGGAACCTGTTACTTGGAACTTGGAAACCTGGAAAAGAGTTAAATGAAATATTTTCCTGTCTGTGCTGAAGATAATAGACATCCTGTGCATCAGCATGTTAACAAACCAGTCTCTACCCCCTTATTGGCTCTGCTTACTGTAGCATTGAGTGCTCTTGAGACTAAAGAAAGGCTGACTAGCTCCTACACACATTTACATAAACAACTCCTGTATGATTGCAATATACAACTAAATGTTATTTGAAAATGTATCAAAGTAACAGTATTTAAGATTAAACAACATATTAAAATCTTAAGAGAATGGGTCTGTTTGATGTAGCTTTACAGGCTGATCAGTATGAAGATCCTTATGTTTGGCCAGAATATCAAGATTGAGGACATTTAAATATGTGTTTTATTTATTTATTTTAAAATACAAACCAAGATTTGCATATAATTCCACACGATCAACCACACTTTGAGAATTTACCAGCTGAAAATGAAAACATGGAGATAAACCTGTTTTTTTTCTGCATCAGTCTTGCATCTATATCATTCAATCAATTGCTAGGTTCACTATTTTGGCCGGATGACACAGTCACATATTCATTAATATAATTTCCAAAACAAATTCCAAGTGACATGTACTTCCACATATTAGATGCCTGCTCAGAGATGTGAGAAGATAAATAATTGAATATCCTGAGATGTTACATAACATTCAATACTGAACCAACACCATTTTAATCAAAGCATGACTCTTAAACCCCTGGTGATTTACTCTGTAAAGGTGCCAAAACTGCAGTTCCTTTAATAGCCACTTGAAGCTGGCTCCAAAAGCCAGTTAATCCCTACAGAACCCCTTATTAAAATGCCCAAATTTACAGCAGAAACTGATATGTTTACAGCCTGGTAAAAATGACTTTAGTCTCTAATTATTTCTCCATTCATGAAAACTGTATGTGTGGTGAATTTTTATATTTCATTAAGGCTTAAAGTTTTGCATTATTAAGGGAGTTTCCACTTTTGAGTGACAGGTGGCTAGCAGCTATGTGGTTACTGCTAAGCTGTTTGCTAGTTTCAACTCCTCAACTCTACACTATTTTCCAAATATGGTCACTTATAGCTACAAAAAAAGATAGTGAAAATGGAAAATTAACAAACTCAAGGTTTAAAATGGGAGTCCACAAACCAATGGGTGATGTCACATGACTACATCCATTATTTATATGTTCTATGACCTATTTTCTCCATTCACTAACCTACAGGGAATAGTTTGAGATTCATGATGTCTGTGTCTTTAGTGTGCCATCAGATTTAAAGACCTGGCTGGTCCATGGAATGGTAAATATGGGGGACTGACACTTCCCAGATCAATGTTCTTTTTGCTCACTGAAATGAACACTGGCGCTTCACTCAGTCAAAGTGAGTGATGAGGTTGCGGAAGAGAGGATAGAGTTCATTACTGTCCCTTGGGCTTGATGTGTTCATTACACAGTAATAGTGTGAATGCCTCCTTTTTCATTCTCTTTACAATTTGCACCGCCCTCTAGACTTAGGGATGTATTCAGGCAAATGAAAAATGCCCAAGACAAAATCTTCATGTGAAGGGCAAAATCTGGCACCAAGATTCTTTGAGTTGGTAGGAGTGAGGAATGTATGAGAAGCTGGCATTCCTGATTGTATAATTAAGGTGTTAGTGTAATTCTTTTAATACTGGCATGGTCCTCTTCTCATTTACTTTTTATCAGACATATGGAAACCTCATAGTTTTCCAACCTAGACTCCTTTCTCTCTGCTGCAGTTACAGTGCATCTGGAAAGTATTCACAGCGCTTCATTTTTTTCACATTTTGTTGTTACAGCCATATTCCAAAATGGATTCAATTCATTCTTTTCCGCAGAATCGTACACCCAAGATCCCATAATGACAATATGACAAAGGTTTTCTTTTGAGATTTTTTGCAAATTTATTAAAAATAAAAAAAATCTAAGAAACCACATGTACTGTATGTATGTGAATCACTTTCCCAAATCTGAAGATACAACCTAAAACATCAGTTTAGCTGGAAGCTGGAACCAGAGAATTTGGATATTTTCTTCCTAAAAGTGACTCAAATCTATCAGTCAGTTATCAAAATAGTTGGCGATTAATGTTCTAATTGGCAACTAATTGAATGACTAATCATTGCAGCTCTAGGTTACTTAAACACTTCTACAGTTGGTGCACTCTAAATGTCTTTTATATTTTCCTAGATTTCCTGCAGCATTTTGGTCTGTTTTTCTTCTGTGGCAGATGGCTAAATTTGGAGATTTTAGCAAATTACTGTGATAGTTATTAGTCCTGTGTTTGGATTTTACTAATCAAAATATGTGTCTAAATGTACAGGAATTGAAAGATTCCCCCCAAGCTGGACTAATTGTGGATTTATAGGGATGGATGATGTATAATGCCATATTATCTTCAGTTTTGTATCAAAAAGCTGATGAACATGTTTTATTTATTTTGTGTAATAAACACAATTAAAAGAGTGGCAGTTTACAGAGATCAGGCCTTATTTCTTTACTTCCTGTAGTTCACTGTTAACATTCTTTGGACCCACTCACCCACTGACTGTTTCAGTCATGCCTCTTCTCAATTCATGAACAACCTGAGGCAATTGTGTTGTAACTTGGTACTTTAGACAAGCAGCTAGAGTTTGTGGTGTGTGAAATGGGGTCTGGCCAGAGCGGACATACTCTCTCACCATTATATGTAGATCACATGAAAGAGAAAAAAACACTTATTTCCCTCTAGAATATAGGTGCCTTTATTGTTCACTGGCATGTGTAACCTAGACACAGTAAGCAACAAGGACCCTCATATGTTTAACTGCTCAATAATACTAAAAACTTCTTTCTATTGATTTAAACTTTTTAGTTTTAACATCATCAACCAGTAATTTTTTACATCCATTGTCAAGCTACAAGGGACACCATGTGTTAACTTATCTGCTCTGACAATTAGTACAGCACTGTAAGATACACTGAATGCACATAAGGTCACATGCTATAACAGATGTAACCATAATTAAAACCTGATTCAGGGCTGGAGATGCTTTTATGACATTGCTTGACCTGCATCAGGCTTTGCCAATGGTAAATGTCCTATGTTGTACATTATGGGTTTTATTGGAAGTTTTGATATCCCTCACTAGATATATATGGTTTTAAATGCTAAACATCATCCTGATATAATTTTACAGTTCTTTTAGTTTTTCCCAAGCTGCTCTCTGCAACTCTAGACAGAACAGGTTGTTTTTATGTGTTTAATATTAAAGAACCTGTTAATGCAAAGATGTGATATCTCAACTTCACACAAGTTCTAATAGTTGGTTTTAATGCACTTTGTCTGAATATGGTCTGTGAAATGAGCATTTTGGAATATTGTGTTATGAAATAACACCCAGACCTTCCTTATAAAAAAATAATAACGTTACAATTCCATTTTTAAGGAAAACATCATGAGCTTGACTCAATTCTTAATTTTGTCCCCTTTCACATGTGGTCCCAGATCTGACTTGTGGTTTGAAATTTTCTACAACTTTTATGTCCCTTGGACATTTTATTGATTATGGTTCCATAGTGGCAGGCTGGTGTGTGCTGGCACAGTGGAGGTATAATGAGGTAGTAGACCATACAAGTAAACCTCAAAGCACCTAATGTATCATAACACGTATAAAGGAAATGGCTAGATCACAGGTGTCATTGCAATCTTAAGAATCTTATTGTAGATTGGTTCAAAGTAGAGCAGCAACCAAATGGTTTAGTAAGCAGATTACTAAATTAGTTGCCCACTTTTAAATTAATTGCCAAATATTTAATAAGTGATTAATCATTTTCTTTAAAATGGAAATCTAAATTTTTTGGTTCCAGCTTCTTAAAAGTGAATATTTTCTTGTTTACTTGTTTGTTTGTAGCTAAGAGCATCAGAGCATTTGAGGTCTGCTCTGCAAAACAGTGATTGATATAAGAAGATAATCCACTGATTTAATTGATGAGCCATTTTCAAAAATCATCAAACAAGACATTTCTTTCAAGACTTTTGTGCAAGCGGGGCAGTTCAGGATCATATTAGATATTGGCTACAGTTCAGAGCAAAAAGAAATATACTGGAATTGAGCATTAAGGCTTCGAGTGTGAAAGTATCTTTTGTCAGCAGGCATTAATAAAAGAACTAATGCCCCTTGAAAATGAACTGGAAGTCAATTTACTATTTCAGAGCCTGAGATTCAAATGTAAAAAAGCAGAAAAACAAACATTCATCTTTTGCTCATCCTGTTTGGGGTTAAAGATTTCCAGAAAATACACATTTCCCATTACAGGCCCCTGCTTAACTGTATGTGAATTGACATACAGTACAAAGCGAGTCACCCTTATCAGTAAGAGCGTTCATCTCGCCAAATAGCCTCGGCAGATACTGGAGCGTAGATAAAAAATATGTAGCCTGTGCATTGGAGGCATAATGACAGAGATATACTGCAGAAGTATTGTGTCCTCACCAGGGGGGAAGTAAGATAGCATTAAGTATCACATCAGTAGATTTATAATGAAGGGGATTATATAAATGTTCCATAATGACCTTTTAAAAACAATCTATGCCTAATTCTGAGGAGTGGTAATGAATGCCAATGAAGACTGACTGCATTTGGCATCATGACATGCATTTAGACTGAGTCACTGCACAGTTTTAAACCTGCCATATGTTCAGTATGACTATCCATCATTCTGTTGCAAAGCACTGTGTGTATGCACACTACACATTGCATCTGAGTTCTCTATACAAAGCAGGAAAAATAGATTTTATAAGGAGGCATCTTGTATGCTTTTCAGCTGTGCCCCAGGGGAACTGTTGTGCTAACATTAGTACACTGATGTCATAAGCAATTCATTGCTGTCTTCAGATATCGACTGGGCTCTTATCTACAGTGACACCCTGCATTCACACCTACCATTAACCATATGGTTCAGAAAAGCACTGTATTGTTTTACTTGACTCAAAAATGGTCGTTACCAAAAGCTTTTTCCTGTTGGCCTCTGTTATCTCTGTGTTTAGGGCATATCTCATTGTATTATGGGGGTTTGAAGATGTTTTTTCTACAACGGTGATGCATGTGCATTTCAGAGATGTTGAAACTAATTTCACATGTGCATCATTCACTGCTCTGTAAACTCATGAAGACCAGTTAAAATTCCACACTATATTATCTCAAATAATAGTAGTTTATTATTAATTTCTGGTGGTGTTAAGCAAATTATTGGAATTGCTTAGGTTTTTTTTTTTTCCTCTGAACACCTCTGCTCTATTGAAGCCCCATATTGTTAAAACTGAGACTTTGATCATTATGGTTAGATAGATTAATTATAACATGAAGATGGTTGTACCACACAGGCCAGAGGACCAGAGCTTTTGCTGACTTAGTATTCATCAGCAAGAACAAATATGTATGACTACATATTGATTGGTTGTTGGTACCAATAATAAATGGAGTTTAGATTTGCTCAAACATGCATAAAGCGGGGGGGGGGGGGGGGGGTTCTGGACTGACAATAGACAGGCCTATGTCCTAAGTTCCTCCCACCAGATGAGCGTGAACAAATGAACAGTTACAGCTCTCACACACAATTACCACTCAAGGCACAACCTTTAATAAACAGTAAAGGGTAAACAGGAACGCCACTCTTCTATTTCAAGGCTGCCACAAAATGAATGAATGTACAATCTCTCTGCTTGAATTTGAGCGATAACGCATTTCACTTCTGGGAGCCAAGTTCACTTCCACTGGCAATCTCTGGCTTCAGTATTGTTGATAAGATTCCCCCGCACTACAGGCAACAGTCTGATTATCACACATTGCTTTTCATTCTGCTTTCTGTTGATATTCCTGCCATTTCAGGTAAGCCAGATGAAATGATTGGGCAGACTTATCACAGGCCTGTGAAGGCTATAGATACCAGATTTTATTTTTCCTGTCTTGAGCATTTGAAATATTGATTTATTTTGAGATGTACTACATTACTCTTCATGTTGATTCTCAAAATACTGCCTTCATCTGCTGAAGAAGATGCAGCGGCAGCCTTCATCTTGTTTAACGGAACAGTTTATCATCAGTCATGTGGTCTTTATTGCTTTTAAGAAAATACTTTTTGTTTTTTCTTAAAGACAGCTTAACAAAATTGAGTAAGCATTTTTCCTAATGACAACATCTATGTCTGTTGTCTTGTTTCAAAGGTCACTAACACATCTATTTGGCCTGGTAGCTTTAGAGTAACTTGTGTCTCCTGAGGCTTTTCTTTTTGTTTCCCTTTGGTCGAACAATCCAGATCTCCAGTTTAAACCCATTTAGTCCAGAAAACGTTCTGTTTTTCATTGAATCTCTTTCATTAGGACTACACTTGCACATTTCATTGAACTTGCTTGGACCGTTAAGATGAAAAAAAAAATTTCATTTAGATGGCATGTGAGGTTTCACAAGGAGAAATTCTAAAGAAGTCTTGCTGTGTTTACTGGGTTTGTTCTCACATAAAACACAAGCCAGACATAAATGAGAAGCCCTGCAGCTCACACATCATCTGATTTACAAGAGGCAGCAATTCTAGAGAAAGGTTATTGGTATTTGAATCTAAAAGTCTAACTAATAACCCTCAGGAAGAATTTTGTTTGTTTTGAATAAATGAAAAATGGAATGCACACAACCCCCCCCCCCAAAAAAAAAACAAAAAACAAAAAACAAAAAAAAACAATATATGTGTGTGTGTATATGTATATATGTATATATTTATGTGTGTATATATATATATATATGTGTGTGTGTGTGTGTGTATATATATGTGTGTGTTTATATATGTGTATGTGTGTAATATTATTTGAAAGGGATTACTTCTATATGAGATTTTGTTTTAGGGAAATTTTGCATCCTCCCATTTTAAGGTCGCACACTGGAAAGTGTGTTTAATTTTGTCTTGCTGTGTTTGAAGTTTTCACTGCCTTGGCCAAATATAGGTTATACATATATATATATATATATACATATATATATATATATATATATATATATATATATATATATATATATATATATATATATATATATATATATATATATATATATATATACATATATATATATACATATATATATATACATATACATATATATATATATATATATATATATATATATATATATATATATATATATATAGTAAATAATATATTGCTATATATATTATAAAAATATATTACTGGTAAAATATAGTTGTTACTATAGCACATTACCAATATTTGAATTTGTTTGTTTCTGTATTATTTTTTTTATGATTATTTGCCTCTCTAATGAGTATGTCCCAGTTTATTGTCATTGTGCATGTTTGGCAATGATGCATCATATTATCACCTTATTTTTGAGACTGATGAAATTGTGTATTCAGTAAGCAATCCTGGGCACAGAGCCCAGACTTAACTGTTCTATTTGAAATTGAATGCATCACTCTAAGTATACAGTATATCCACTGTTTCCAGTTATTTTTGCTCTTATTGTGGCAATCAACTGCAGTAAAAATGTTTTAGCTGGCAGTTTCCTCGGATTTATTGCAAAAAAAAAAAAAAAATAGAATGGACACTGCAGTTTTAGTGTCCTATCATCTTTCAGCAGAATGCCCTGTGCTCTACTGACTCATTTTAAAGGATCTTTTTTTTTTTTTTAATTGCATGTTCTCTCAGTAAACGATGCCACTTGGTCCTATGCTTATTTCCATATTTACAAGCTAAATCTTTTTTTTTCCCCATTGAAGTTTGTAGTGAGATATAGGCATTTTTAATGGTGAAAACTTGTATTTTGATTAATATAGTATAAGTCATGTGCTGTTGCTAAATGCTGGAGCTCATCCCAGTGCCATGCTGCTGTTCAGTGATATTTATTTATGCAGATTTGGCATTATAAGGTTCGTGTGGTAGATATAACGGTTTAATGATCTCCATTCATTTTTCATGTCTGCTACACCCATGATGCATATAACACAAGTGTCTTTTGATGCAAAAAATAAATATTAATAAAGTAGAATCAATTTTCCTAAAAAAAAGTAGTACTCTATAATTCATGATGCTTCAACCCTATATGCCAACTGAATTACCTTCACTCAATAGTTGTAAAAACTATTAACATTCCTTGTCCTCTAAGTGTATAACCAAAGACTCTCCCAAACCACCCAGAGTTTGAATAATTTAGCAGTATCCTTTGATGCTGTTGGTACCAAATCAACACATATTTCACACTTGAAAAGGGAGAGGTACAGGGCCAACAATATGGTGAAAAGGTCTATGCGTAGATGACTGGTTGACAATAGTATACTTCTCTCTTTCGGGGCCCTTTTTTCCCCTGTGTATTGTCAAACGGGCCAAGATGAGAGGGTGGGGCACTTATCCAACAGAGTGAAGCACACTCACTCTGGGTGATTATAGACTCGCTTAGCTCTTGATGTTCAATTTAGTGGACACTTTTCTGAAAGCTCCAATTCTCTGACCTGCCCTGATGGAGATATATCTTGGGTTTTTTAAAGATTCAACATTCTCCATTTGTCTCTCCAGCTGTGCTTTGTGACACAGCAGAGCTAGCATCTATAAATTTATGATTTCTGTGTGTTTAATGGCCAATACTGTATGCATACATCTTGCGAAGAAGTATGAGGGAGTAAATTGTGCCTTCATATTTGTTGACAAGCTGCTCCCTGCAGTTTCAGTCTAACCAATTGGTTTCACGCAGTTTGGGGTACTTTCAGTGGTAATGTCAGCTCTCACCCCAGGGCACCCACAGTATTAGTATTTCCTAGATGTATCAATATATCCATCAACTTTTGGTGCAACATGGAAAAACTCATGTTCCATCAAACTCTGAACAGAGAAACAAAGGTACAATGAATGCTGAAACGGAAGGTTTTGTAACTTTAATTTTAGCTTCCTGACTGCAAGAACAGAGGTCAAATCCATCCACACTTCATCAACTAAACTATTCTGGTAGACTCAAGGGTACTTAGGAACAGGCTGTCCAACTGTATCTTTCTATACTATGAGAACAGAATCATACCATAAATCATGCAAGAAAATCAAACATCCATGTGCGCAAATTGTTTCATCCATACTTTTTAACACAAGAACAGCTTGGGTAAAGATAGGCTTTTTCTGAGGGAATGCAAATGGAATACTTAATTCATCAATTTGTTCTCCTTATGTCCTCTAAGGGGTTCTGTAAAATAGTACTTGAAGATGTGGTATGCAATGTTTTTAAAATATGAATCCTCACTGTTGTTGTTATCACTCCTACATGTTTTTTGTCCAAAACCCATGGACAGATCCCTTGCCATATATGTTTGTATTGACCCCAGCTCCCATATCACTTTTGCCTTGACCATACTCATTAAGGTAAACATGAGTCATGTTGAGTTTTTCCTGACTGTATATGGACTTGGAATGCAGTGCTTTGTCTCACATATCACAATTCAGACTCAACAAGGGGGTGTAGGGGAGCCTTGTGAGAGCTTTATACTTGTAGATTCTATGACAAAGGAAACAAATGGGAATTTGAATTTAAATCTGGTGCTTGCCACATTTAAATTCAAACCGAATGATGATGTTTTGTGTCAGTGTTTGTTTGCCAATCACTCATGTGAGCAGGGAGGATCTTTTCACCTCCAAAATAGTGTGGTGACAAACCTCATTGAACTTATTTTGTCATGGATGTTCAGATGAGTGCACACTGTGTGACCTAAAATTACTTTGTTGCCGATATAGAAATTACAGACTTGAGGAGTATGTTTGTTTATTGGAAACATGGATAGGTATGGAAACCAGGAGTTAGGTGAGAGGTGATGGAGTTGTACACGTTTAAGTGTTCTCGGGGGGGTGGGGAATGGGTGAGTGGAACTTCCAATGTATGGACAAGTCTGGCAAGTATGTAAGCAGAGAAACAAACACATACTGCAAATAATCTGTTTGTTGGTCTGTAGAGCTGCAACCATAGCAGCCATAATGTTAGTTTAACTCTAAAATGGGATTATGGTTTAAGAATATTGAAAAACATGGCAGGTCTATCAAGCTTTGGATTTCTCCACATACCAAAGCGGTCGGCATGGGGCTCTACTAAAAGAGATGCGCTATACTCTTAAATATAGTATATATATTTTTATCATCCTAAAATCAATAATGCAAGAATCTGAAGAATTGTTTGCCTGTTCCAACCTGAATCCTAATCCACACCCTGTATGCATCATTAGCTAACTACTAACAGTAGTATGTCTAACGCATCATTTCTTCCAGAGCCAGAGGCATATCAAGAATTGTGAGTGGTTAATCTGCCGCAGTGATTGTAAACTGCATATGTGCCATGTGTGAACACAATTAACAGGCATAGCACCATTTACTAAGGGGAAGTGTTCAACTAAAAGAGCAACTTTTCTTCACTGAACAAGCACAAAGTCCAGATATTTTATTTGCTGTCATAAAAAATAAAAAATAAAAAACTCTAAGGTCAGATTTTGCTATAACTACATGGAGCAGGATTCACCAAAATGGATCTTTCTCACTGCCAAGTAATCTTTATAGTCCCAACTTTGTATCACGGAAGCTTTAAGCCAAGTCCTCTACCTGAGCCTGCCAGCCCGACTGACATGTCCCCATTATGGTTTTCTTAAACACAAACACTGCAGTAGTGCAATAGGAAATAGTTAATGTTGAATAATGACAGGCCTCTCAAGAGTGAGAGCTTGGCATTGATAGATGAGTGCAATCGATGTACAGAGTGGGCTAATTAGTGGAGAAGATGATGCACTTGGCTACGTCCTAATGTCATTTAGGACTGTCAGATATTAATACCAACCTTGACATTTTGGTGTAGGGATTTTCACATAGTGGTTCTTTCTGCTGAACCTCTGTGTCTGAAGTTTTTATTTTTATAGTGTGCTTGTCACTCCTTTAACCACCTCCCTAATATATGTCTCAGGAGACCGTGGTGTACCAGTAAAACTGTCCATTATTGTCACTCACTGCTTTAACATTCAATTACACATCATGCGGCAATCCCATAATGTACGGTCATTGCTGATTCACTGAGGTGAACACTTTCCCCTTAATTCTTTATTTCTCTCCTCCTTCTTGTGTGCTTTCTATCTCTTCTTCTTCTCCTCTGCCTCCTCCTCCTTCCTCTTGGTCCAATCAGGCCACACCTCCATGGCAACCGTCAGTGAGGGTAAAACATCCACAGATGGTGCTGAGTAGAGCGAGCAGCAAGCTCACTACGAGATCAAGAGTGGGAGTGTGTGTTTGTGTTGTGTGTCTGAGCTAGACGGAGAGGGAGAGGGAGAGGCTCATTGGATAACCACTGTATGATACAACAGAATAGTCCCTAGTAACTCAGAAGAGGAGTAAAGAAGTGTTTGCTCAGAGGAAGTTGTGGAGGAAGAAAAAAGAAAAAGAAGGGAGTGAGAGAAGCACTCCCCTCATCTTCCCCAGTGCAGGAGGTAAACCGCCGGTAAGCAAACATTAATGACAAGAGCACACAACATCTCTCTGTTGATCAGACCGTCTTACCTTGGAGCTGCGAAACGAAGAAGTCTGGACACATACAAACAGCTATACATGCAAGACGAGCCCCCTTCACTGCTCTCTATTCACTCATGAGCATCATTCCCAGCACACACAGACACAAGGTCCACGCTGACAGAGCCAGAGGAGTGGAGGAGAGAAGAAAACTGTTGCCTTGTCTTGGAAGTCTTCCCTGGATTTAAAAAAAAAAAGAAACTCTGAAGTCTTCTATTTGTACTGACCTATCCAAGCTCCCCCTCCCTTCCAAGGAGCAAAGATGAGCTGCAGAAAAAGGTGCAAGCGGGAGATTTTCAAGTTCGCACAGTACCTGTTCAGGCTCATCACTGGCACTCTTAACACCGGTAAGACTCCTGGTGGACTTTGAGTTGTTTTCTACCTCCCCTGTATGAATTTGTTTTTCTCTCACAACTGCAGAATTTTTTTGCATCCTTTGCATCCAGTTGGTTGGAAATTGGTATCGGAATCAGAATTGGTCCGAAATTAACACACTTAATTTACCTTTTGATGGCTCAAACTATGTGTGTACTGCATCCTGGATAGGGAATTGTGAGGGTGAGGGTTAAACGCAGAAAAGTCAAAACTAATAGTAAAACAGGTCCTGTTTTTGAAATAATCCCCAGAAGCACGTTTGTGTACTGTATGATGCACTTATCACTATTTCTGTACTTGTATCATGCAGCAAAGCATGAGAGATTTTGATTTCACTTTTTTTCTGTGTGCACACACTAAGAGCTTTTCTTATAAAACGGATAACAAATCAATGGTTTTAACAAGATTAAATCTTGGATTATAGTGGATTACAAACTATTTACTTCAGGAAGACTTCAATACAGGAGAAAGGATACCAGCAGTAGCACTGACTGGTATCAGTGTCGTCTGCATCACACATTTACATATGTGATACAGACGTTTTCCATTATTAGATCTTACAGTGCATTATAGTGTACAGATAATGTGACTGCACTGGTATAACACCATTGCTTCTGTCTATATTGACTGAGCCTCACCGTTGAGTAAGTTGTTGATTATCACTCTGCATGAGTGGGATGGTGGTAATCCCCGGAGAGGTGCTAATGAATTTCAACATGCTTCTGCACATGTGAGATTTTTTTTTTTTTGTGAGCAGCTCCTTCTAAACCGTTTATCATATTGCAAGAACACACATCAATAAGAAAAAAAAAAATGAAAAATTTTGCAGTTCACATGAGAATATTTCCATACAGCCATGCCCTACTTTCCACAGTCTCCTTGACCTTCGAGGCAGAGAGAACCAGTGGGGAGAATGGGAGGCAGCTATAGAAGAATCGGTCCATCAATGTGCTGCTCTATAAAACGTGTCGCTGACTTCGGTTTTCAATTCAAACTGATAAATATTAGCTTGGGGGAGAGAGTAAGCTTGGAGAAATCACATCTGTCTGCCTAAAGGAGTTCACTATTGGTTTCCATAGCCACCAGTGGGTCATTTAGGTCACAATGCAATTCACACTTGGCGATTACATGATTAGGGCATATTGGGAAGTAATTTCCTCTAGTGTCCTCAAAGCTTAGGTTGCCTTACAGGCTTCAGTGTTTGTCAGGGTGCAGAAATATGGTCTTTAATATCATTGTCAGTACCTATTAATTATTGATCAAGTTAAATACAAGGACCAGTATATTTCCCTTTGGACTAATCCAATTACCGTAGGTGTGCTGAGTTAGAGAAGCATGTTCTTTATCATTGACCCCAAGAATATTAATATAGCTAGCTGCTATTTTCTAAACCTCCACAGAATTGATTATGAAATTTGGACATGCACACAGTCTCTAAACTGGTATATGCAGTACATACAGTTTAGTGCCATAAATACATTAGTGGAATGTATTTATCACTGGAAGTGTAGCCTATTTTCCATTTTTGGACACAATAAGATGTTCTCAAAAGCTCCTCTGACCCATATCGTCCATGTTATGTGAAGCAAAGTAGACGTTTGTGTATAAAACATATCTTTGGCACATACGCTTCAACTGCATCCTTTGTTATCAAATTATAGAAAAAGACAAAAAAAAAAGAAAAAGACATTACACATAAAATAATGAAACACGTCATCAGCTGTTCATTGGGCAATTTCGACTTGAGTGGATCCATTTCTCTTTAAACATAGCATATTAGCTTCTCTTATGCAGCCTGTGCTGCAGATTAATATAAATGGAGTTTTTACCAGGGTGAAGCTGGCTCAGCTTTGGCTGACCAAGGGAACAGAATGATAGATGGAGTCAGTTATCTGACCATAGGATTTTAATTGAGATGTTCATTGTCCCAGAACATTGCCACAGTCATTGCTTCATTGATCACTTAGTTGCTAAGGCCAGCACAAACATAGAATGTGGGTTGAGGGTGATGTGCATGATGTAATGGTCATAACTGCTGACAGTCCTTGGCAATTTTAGCTGTACATCACATGATGTAATGTCCTTTGTTAATATACATCTTAAAATGTAAAAAAAAAAATCATTGTTATCCTTGTATGCAATAATCTGAACACTGGGATCAAGTTGCAATTGGAAGCGCTCAGGAAGTTGTTTATTGACCTAATCAAACCTACCTTATTATAGAATCACTACAGTAGGTCACAATTGGTATTCAGCTTTTATTGTTGTCCAATAGGTCTTCAGATTTTCAGATCAAAAGAAAAAAGAGGAAACAAATCAGATGCCAGGATTCCAGGATATAAATCTAAACAGCAGCAGTCAGCACATATTCAATGTACTGAAGAGCAGAAAGTGAGTTGTTGTCCACCCCATGGGAAATCTTCATCTCCTTTCAATGTTTGCAACACTGCCATTGCGACAAATAACTCAGGATAGCCACCACTTCACCGGTATCGGAATGTAGATGGGCTAAACCTGGTTGATTTATGCTGCTTACTTTTAAGTGACATATTTTCAATCCCTATTTGTTATGTAGTCAATACCCTTGATTGTGCAGTGGGACAGTTTTAAACATGTCTTTTCCACCGCTCTTCAGCCGCATTGCGCTCAAACAACCACTAAATCTGCCATTTGCACCAGATCAGAGCAATAGTTTGTGGAATCGTTCTTTCCATTTCTTCACACTTCACTTGTCTCAGAGTGTGTGGCTGTCAGACATTTCAGCTTCTGCAATGCATCATTCTTTTTTTTTATCAGGACAGGTTTGCAGGATTGTAACTGATTCCAGCATAATATGAAATCCCAAACCATGATGCACTTAGACCCCTGCAAAAACCTTTTTATAAAAAGACTGATCAAATTTTAAGATTAATTTGACTTTCCTATTAGAGCTTTGATTACCCACTCAGCATTTTAACTGAGCATTTTAACTTCAAACACTGAATAAAAATGAAACTAAAAAAATATACATGTAGAATCAGTAAAAACATTTGTCATCTTTATTATTAGATGAAATTATCTGGAACGAAAAAAACTAAACTCAGTTATAAAAGTGTTTTCCTGTAAGTTTTGATTATTATGTGAGTTTACTTAACAAATACTAGTGCTATAAAACAACACTGTGAAAAATGCACTCTTCAGTGTGTACATGTGTGCAGGCCTGGCAAATGACGTGAGGACCCGTCTTTGTTTCCCTCTCTTTGGTGTCCTGATGGCTATTAGCAGGTCATGTTCCACCTGTCCCATGAGGACAGCACATTCAAAGCCCATAATCCTGGACCAAACACTGAATATTTGATACCCATAGGTAGGTTGGGTTGGCATCATGTCTGTGCAACGGTGTCCCCATTCTGACTGCTGGTTTAGAATACACAGAGCAGTCATAATATGTAGTGAGCCCCTGCAGAGCTGAGTGTATACGGCTTCTATATAGATGGTGATAAAACACTGCACATGTGGACATATATTATCAGCGACTGTTTGTACTCTATTGTTGCTTTGCTACAGTTGGGCCACTAATGTAATAACTTTCACTGACTTTATAGACATTAATTTGCAACCTCTGCAAAGCCTACAGAAATTTCAAAGTGGAGCAAAAATGACCAAGCCAGCTCCCAAGATTTATTTATTAAAAGCTTGTCCTTAAAGTCACAAATTGGTGAGCAAGCACTTTTTCTGAAGGTCCCATAAAATGAGATTTTAATTACTTTTTTAATGTAAGGAAGGTCTAAGTGTACAATAAACATTGTCTCATGTTTCAAAACATTTATCCACAGAAAAATGCACACAGCTAGTATTCAGACACTGTCTCTTAAAATGAGCTGTCATGACTTCTGTGAAGTTGTGATGTCACAACTATAGTTATTATTATTAACGAGACACATATAACCTGTTCTTTCTAGAGATCTAGAGAGAAGCTTAAGAAAGGAGATGTAAACATCTTAAAATAATGTTTATATGTTTAAAGTTCAAATAAAACCCAGGAAAAGTGTACAATATGGAACCTTTTAATCTTTTGTTATAAAGCAGTGTATCTGAAGTAACTGATCATTTCTTCCGTGATGTTTGGGCAATGATACCAGATGGCTAACCATGTTGCGTAATATTTTCCTTTCACACTCAATGAACTAACATGTCATCTGCTTGATTCACCTGACAAGCATCTGAATCAGTTTGATGTTTGTGTTCATGCTGTGCAAGACATGAGGGCTTACTGAATTCCCTGTGGTGTGTTTAACTCATTGTAAAGGAAACAATATACAAAAATCATCCATGGTGGAGGTTTGATCCAATTATTTATAACTGTCCAATTGGCAAGTTACTTTCTTGTAGATAGAAAAAGACTGCAAGCAAAAGAAGAAATAAGATGATGTTAGATGTCATAAGATCAGTGATGAAGAGTAACTATATACGTTTTACTTGCAAATTTGCTATGCACTTGTGTGAAAGTGCCAACAGTTATGACGCAATGTTACTATTAATCTACCCAAAGTATCTCTTTGTTTCACATTTATGAACTAAACATTAAAATTCTCCTATAAGTAGTATAATATACTATAAAATTTACAGTTTGCATGATGAGTACTTTTACTAAATTTAGCTGATGATACTTCTATACTTTTATCATTTTCAATTTTGCTCTTTTACATGTTATTGAGTTTTTCTTTGACTTTATTTTTACTTTTACTCAAGTAAAGGTTCTGAATATGCCCACCACTAAAGAAAAAGTATAACATGTGAGAAAACTCCACATTGTGGACAGATTATGATGCTGTAGTGATCCAGAACATCAAACATCTGTGCAAAGTCTCTTATATAATGTAAGTGTGTTCAGAGAGAAGCCGTTAACTGTGATATTTGTATCCATATCACCTTCCTGGCAGGCTCCGTTCACTGTCTTTGTTTCGGTGTCCCCACCTTTTTCTGGTTTCAGGTTTCTGCTGGTGTGTTGCCGTCCAACACCAGAGTGACACAGATGCTTTGGCTTGTCTAGGCAGTACACACAGTGCTTGGCCAAGCCAGAAGCCTTATCGGTACTTACTGTTTCAATGTCTAATGTTCTAATGTTCAACACTAGCTAAATCCGAGACTGATCTAATCGGATACTTCTTCGCCTGACTGAAAATGAGTGATGGGTTGTCGAGGCCCGTTCAAGTAGTGCAAGACAATCTGGCTTGGTGTTAGGTAGAAGAGCGAGAGTGTGCTCACTGTAGAGGAAAATGAATGCTGCCATCATGGTCAGTAGGCCTATGCGATGTATCGATTAAATCTATTAATTCGAATGTATAGTTCTGGACAATGTATTTTTTATTAAAATAATTTTAAAAATTATTATTATATTTTTTACATGCGAACGTCACACTGCAACACTGTACACGGTTAAGTTAGCGGGGCGCAGCCAAACACTGAAGCATGGCAGTCACCGAGGGGAAACCGGTGCTTGTAGCTAAGAAAGGTGTTGCTAGATCTGTAATCTGGAACTGGTTCAGTTTTCTTGCAACAGACTTGGAACAAACAAATGCTCATTGTAAGGTCTGTTCAAAAGCTGTTGCAACCAAGGGAAGCAGCACGACAAATTTATTTCAAGACCTAAAGCAGAGGCATGCAGCCGAGTGGGAGAAAAATCGATTAAAATAGGATTTTTTGTAAAAAAAATCAGAGGTTTTGTTTTTAGGCAATATCGCCCAGTTCTAATGGTCAGTCTACAACATGAAACTAGGGTGGAAAAATTTTTTTATTGTTGAGGTCATAATTTTGAAGTGGTGCATGAACTAATGCATGTTTATACTCCCTGTATCCATCCAATATTACGTCTGATCCAAGAAAGTCCCTAAAAACATCAGCATTTCATACAGATTCAATACACCTTTCATGCCATGGGTTTAGCGAAATCTTTGTCTCGCTCCACCGTCATATCTGTGCACCTTGTTAATAATTACTAGATGTAAATTGACTAATTAGTTAATGATGAGCTTGTCATAGAAATGTCAACCTCATAGTTGAAATGTGATTAAAGATTTGTGTGTCATAGGACTCCAAGGAGTATGTAGCAGAGAAACTATGTTGTAATTCTACTATAAGCGAATGAAGCAGCTGGGGAGAGGGAAGTCTGGGCTTCTCTACTTAGAAGATGGATGGATGGATGGTTTAATTTATGGAAAATAATGGTGGTTGCTGGTTAAAAATGGTGGTTAAAAATCTAAATTAGATAATTCCTAAAATTGTTCAGCTCTAACTAGATATTGTGTTATACCTTTCAGTGTGTGAACCCTGTTCTTGGGCTTAAGAGAGCTTAATTCAGAGCCAAAGGAGACATTATGTTGGAACTGTTTTTTAAGGCTAGTAGCATAATGGCTAAACTGACATTCATTTGTAGAATTGGTGGAGTCGCCATTTAAGCAAAATAAGAAGAAAAATGCAATTGGAACAGAATAACAGAATAATCAACAGGTATATGGCAGTGTCACACCAAGTTGTGCTTTTTTATTGCTTGTATTAATCATCTCTTTCTCACCACTATATTATCCTCTATTCTCCCTGGATGCCTGGGTTTTATAAGCCCTCAACGTTACTGCATTTGAATAATACACTGGCCTACAGTTATCCTATGCCACTATCTATTTAAATTTACCCTTACTAGCCAATGTAATCAGTTTCCCCATTTGTACTAATGTTTGTAAATGAGAGTCTTTCTAAGTGGAAAGAATGGAAGGGTTATTTTTAGGCTGATGGCCATGGGCACCTGAGCAATGGTCCAAGTGGAGCAAATGCACCCCCATCATTCAATTACAGGGAGCTAAGTTATGGTTAGCTACCATGCTTTTCATCTTACTTATATGGTCCTGCAATCAGTTGATTTATATTTTAGCATCAATGATCATTTGACTATTTTTAGCAAGTAATAATAATAATAATAATAAAAAAAATTCAAACACTTTTGAACAACTGTTTGCAGGTGCCCATGGGTATGGCTGAAATACAGGCTACTGTGTACAAGGTGTCACTGCTTGCTGATTGCACTGTGGATTTGGTATAAAAAAAAATTAAAACAAAACAACAAAATCAGTGATACATTGTTTTCATGATTAGGCTAGATTTTAATATAAAGGAAGAGGCATCCTCGGAGGATAAAGAACTCCCAAGACAAGACTGTGCCCTTTAAAAGAGCAGACTATTAACAGGAGTTTTAATTTGTTTTCAGTGGATTAGCTTTCTTTGCTCTTTATCACCTCAGAGAATTGCTTTTCTTATTTGCTGACTCTACTCCAAGTGATCATTGCTATTGTTAACCCAAATAAAAAAATGTTCTCCTCTCTATCACCTCTTTATCTTCTGCTTGCTTCCTCTTTGTCCGTTTTATTCTGTTTATGTATCCCCATTTGTCCGCTCTTGCTTAACTTTATCTCCTCTCACGCTTTTAATCACTTAATTTTAGGGCACCATTGGAGCTCAGTGTTTCACATTTCCCCTACTCTGTTTTCACACCTGTGTTTTCACAAAATGTACACCCTCTCCCCCAGACACTGCAATACGAGAGAAAATGTCCTCTCCATGCACCGTTAGGTGGCAATTACTTGAACTGCAATCCTGCTCCACATACTTGCCAACCAGGAGAATCAATACACCTTTCAGGGTCATAACCGAGTCTCAAGGGAAACAAGAGGGACTTAGTATCATTAATATGCTCTCAGATAATGACACATTTCATCATCCAAGAATCATAAATAAAACTACGTAGCCAGTATTAATGTCCATGAAAGTGCTACAAGTAAAAGTAGATGCTCTATTATTGGACACAGCACACTTTAAACGAAGACTTTTTTGCTAGAGTCCCACAGGACTCTGGGCTTTTGGATATTTCTTTTTCATATTTTTTGTTAGTCACTCTATGAATCAACTAATGCAACTGCTGTTCTTGAACGGTTTCTGTGTCTTCTTTGATTGGTTGTTCATACAGATCAATCTTGAATGTTTGTGCAAAATGTCAAAACGGTTGGATAAACAGAGGCAATGCCAAGATGGACAAGAGGCAGGGCGTCCTATAAATGAAAGCCTATTATAGTTTTTTGACATTTTCATTTTGCAGCTGATTCATGACAAACCTTGGATTTTTAGGATGTTTTGTTCAAATTATTTCTTAAATGTCTGTTGCGCTTTGGAGATTTCATTTGCAGTTTTAGACAGGTAATACAAATCTTGTACACAGCCTTTTTTTTGTAATTATAGGAGTTTTAGTTTCACTGACCAAGTTAATGAAGTGGACTGTATCAGGAATGTGTGTGTGTGTGTGTGTGTGTGTGTGTGTGTGTGTGTGTGTGTGTGTGTGTGTGTGTGTGTGTGTGTGTGTAAGCTTCATATATCAAGGCAGGTGAACAGTGTTTACTTCTTAATTACACCCTGATAGCTTCTGTCGTTTTAGAGCAGGTTTGCATTTGTCTTACATTGATGTGTTATTGAATAAAAGCCAGCTCAACATGTTCACAGCTTTCCATGAAAGTGCTTAAAAAGCACACACACACACACACTGTATACTACCCTTTAACAAGATTAGGTATACTTTGATATGCCACATCATTTGACATTGGCATCGGAGGTAATGCAGTGTAGAATAGATGCAGTATGGCATCAGTATTGCATGTACAATTACAACAAGTAAATTTCAGTTTTTTTTGCACTGGTTTCTTGCTGGTGTTTTTTTTCTGGTATATATTGTTCCATTCCGCACATGAAAATCACCTTTTTTGTAATTTAATTGTCATAGCCTCCAATTTATTTTTCATAGCCTCATTGGTTTCAGCTGCTTCAGAGGTCAAATGCAAAAACTAAACTTGCTTGTGAACCCTGCTCATGATTGTGGTAACACAGGGTGTAGGGGATAAAGGCTGTTGTGTGACCAGAATGTTCCTAGTAGCCTATCTTAATGGTATCAGCTCAACGTCAAGGGCACTATGACCTAGCCACACATTACTAGCTAGTGTTTTTATACCAAAGATTGTGCTTGGATACCCCCACCAAATCAGCTCTCCACACCTCTGTTGTAAACGGGTGTAATCACTCACTCACTCTGGGATGGATAGCCATGCAGAAAATGGAGCTCCTTCTCTATCAGTGTGCATGCAGACAGTTCCACCATCAGCCTCATTATGTACGTGGCTAAATCTGTGTCAACATCAGGCAGGTTTAAACAGCAGGGATCTTGCCAAAGTAGCTCAAATTATGTGAAGACATTAAGCTTAATGTGTTCACTGTTTCTTTTTGTATGGTGGGCATCAGTATTTATCATGCAGATGGTTAGTTAGGACTAAAATGTTTTTTAAATTAATTCATATAACACTTTCTCAGGGTGCATTCACACCAACAGCAGTTGGTGCACACCAAATAGTCCATTTGAACCAAAGGTGCTTCCTTCAGTTAATTTTCTTTGGTGTGAAAGCATCAGTCACTCTCAAGTGCACTATATCAAGCAGACAGAGACCTCCAAAAAGAGGTGGTCTTGGTCCGCTTGACTCTGCACAAATGACAAACTTTGGTGTGGTCCCTCTGATGAGAGCGTGAACCTGGGTTTAAACTAATTATTCAAGATGCATTCCACATTTAATGTTTGTTTGAAGATAAACATTAATGAAATATCAATCAGACCAGTTTTAGTTTATTTGCAGGTGTGAAAGTGGATCATACTGAGTCTATATACTACATAGTGAACATGTCATTGTCTGGGGCGGACCAAGTAATCAAACTAGTTGTCTGAAAGTGCCCTTAGCTCAAAATTGAGTTTTTATTTGATTCACATGTTTCAGTAAAAAATAAACAGACATGAGTTGATTCAATCACATTAGCTTGAGACATTGGGATATGTCTGTGGATGCAAATTTCCCAAACTCTTTAGTTCCTTCTCACAACATATTAAAGTCTTTCCGGGACACTGCTTTATCTGTCACTAAAGGGGCTTTCAAACAATCTGATTCAGCAGTGAAAGGGAAGGGTTGATGAGGCATATGACTTTTGGCCGTTTTTGCTTCAGGTTGCAGAATTTGTCCTCAAAAGTCTGCTGCACTCAGCAACCAGTGTTGCGTAGCGCTCAATGTTCCCTTTTGAGACCTCAGCTGCTTTTCCATTTACCTTTAACAACAAGGGAAAATGTGTGAGCTGTCCCTTTTTGAAGATGGGGTTGGAGTTTCTTGCCAAATGCCAAAACATTTTGAACCAGTTCAGACAGCATATTTAATTTTCCTTCATTAATTGTGCATTGTCTGACACAGACCGTGCCAATGTTGCCAACTGTGGCTCATATTGAACGTCGCAAGGCTCATCGAAAGCAATACAATCTTTAAAACCTATAACAAAATGAGACATGTCTTCATGAATGAACATTGACTAACTTTTTAGCATGGGCAATTGCTTAATTATTATTGCATAATAATAATAATGTGAAGTTTGAGTGATTCACAGATTTACAGAGTCTATTTCTCTGACATTTGAAAATGGTTACCTTGTATTTGCAATCTTCAGTGGCTTTGGGAAGTCTAATGTGAAATCTAGTATATGAAGCAAAAGGGTTTCCCATGTCCTGTGCTCCCCTTCATATTTGCAATTAACTTCAGTCATACCATCTCTCATGGCGATTCAGTCAGTATTGCTAGGCTGGCTACAAGCTACTGTATGTGAGGTTCAGTCAGAAGTCTCAGAATGTTCAAATGCATTTTGATTTATCAGAAAAAATTGTTATAAAAAAAAAAATAATAATAATAATGAAACCCAATGCAGAACACTGAAAGAACAGCCCCCAGCCACTCAGGAGCAGACAAAGAGCTGTATACGCCACCCATGTTCAGAGCTGTTTCCTCTGAAAATACATTGAGCTGAATAAACTGTTGTGTGAATGTAGCAAAGGGCAGAGAAGGTGATGTATGATTCACTTACTGTAGCAACGAAGCATCTGCGGTGGACGCAAGGTGTCATTTCGCATCTCTCTTCTGTCTCCTACGTTTTCCATGCACCACTGAAACTATCCCAGATTCAATTTAAATGCAAAGTAACAGAGGAAAAGGTATTTGTGTTTGTCATTTAGTACTTCTATCTCAGCAAACGCTGAGTTTCAGCCAGTACATCGAAGGTCTATCTGCTGGTGTGCACTCCTACACAGAACATACTGACCGTCCAATTGTCTCTGACTGGCCGCTTGATACATTAGATTTGTTCCTAATAGGAATAGATGTCCCTTTTTCTTCTTGTCCCTTCTTTTAGATTTTTCTCTTTATTTTTTCTCTTACCGTTTCCTTATCTTCTGTGATTGAACCAATTCCTCAAAGGATATCAGAGCTTTTTTAACTTCACCCTGTTTTTCTACTTGAACTTATTTTAGTGTAACTTATGTTTATATGTAACATATCTGCAGTTATATGGAATTGTGGTATAATAGGATAAAATTATTGTGGATCTTAATCAGAATATGTTGTCCAGATAATTGGTTACTTGGATTTAGTGATGGATTGTGTGGATTTGATTGATGGATCATTGTATTCACAGGCAGATTTGTGCTATTGCAAGGACAATTTATAACCCTTTTCTGAAGGAGAACGACTCATTTGAAAATAAAATTGAATGTCTATCAAATTGCTTGGCAAACCATTTAGTAGTCAATGAGTCATTTCACTCAAAGCGCCTTGTGGAAAAATCCAGGGATCAGCAAAATCCTGAGGATTTTTCTTTTCAGGCTCATGAATGTCTGTAAAAAATATCATGACTACCATGCCCTAATTGTTGGGAAATTTCTGTTCATAGAGCCACGCCTCTAAACTACTGTGCTCTATTTTATTTCTTGCTATTTCCCTTAATTGGAGACAAAAAAACCCCACCAAAAATCTCATCCTGTTAAGCATAAACTAGCCCATGAACAATGTTTTTGTTCTGTCTGGTGTGCTCTTTCTGCATTACATCTTGTACAGCCTGGGGATTCCTATTTTGTGGTGTACAGATGTAATCTTATAGCCAACAGAAAACGGCTTGTGGAGAAAGGGAGGAAAAAGTGTAATCTGAGCTTTGCTAGAGTAAATAGTGATGTCAGTGGAGCAGAGATGGAAAAAGCAAAAAGAGTAAACAGACATCCAATATTTGCTTATAATATTTTCATCCTTGTCCTTTGTGAAATGTATCGCTTAATGCCACAGAATGGGGTGGAACAAAATAATCTCTGAGGTGACTATAGACGCCAGGTATTTGTCCATGCCAGAATTAACAGATGAGAAGGAAAGCAATAGAAAGTGTTGCTGTTAATGAAAAAATTAGTGCTTTTAATTATCAGTTATATAACAAAGACCCAAAACGGAATCTATCCACAGTGGGGATATTTTTTATTGGTTTGTGACTGCAGAGAAGAATACACCTGTGCATGCACAGTAATGTGGAAGGGATAAAATTAAATCAAGAGATCTCAAATACATTGGCTTGAAGCTTGAACAGACATAAAGTTGGTTCAAAATCCTGCAGACACTTTTAAATGAAAAATCAAGGTCACATAATATTCTTGCATCTTTATGGTAGATGCTGTGATGCACCATATCCAGCAGTGCATCATTCAACTAAAGTAGTTCCTGTCTGTCCCCTTGAGATTAAACTGTTTATCTACTGAGGCAGCACATACGTTTGAACTCTGACTAATCCTGTAACAGCAAAATTCTACGCTTTGGCACCAACAGGCCTTCAGGGTGAGTTCAAGAGTTTTAGTTCATAATATTGTTATTTGACTTATATGTCTATACTTACAACTTAAAACCAGACATGAGAGACTCATAAATATTGTCCTACATTTACTATTCTTGGTGATAAGATCGCTGTATCAGTTGACATTGTTGCGATGGCATGAGAAATTCCAGACATGCAACATATGACTAAATTAATCCAATACTCAAAGCATGAAAAGATGAAGATAATGTTTAATGTTTCTATTTATGGAACAATTTAAATGGTTTTGATAGGCTGCAGATGATTTAATGCAAAAGACCACAGAACAGACTGTTATGCATTTACTGTAAACTGGCTATTCTATAAATTATTGATAATTATTATTATATTATTCATTATTATTTTTATTATTACTAGAATATAAAACATGTTTTCAGTTATTTCACCTTTTTTGTTAAGTACATAACTCCACATGTGTCCATTCATAGTTTTGATGCCTTCAGTGAGAATCTACAATGTAAATAGTCATGAATATAAAGAAAACACATTGAATGAGAAGGTGTGTCCCTGTACTATACGTATCTCAAACCAACCCCAGCTCTCTGAGGGATGTCATATTTCTGACAGCACTAGGCCAATCAGAACAGAGTGGGCATTTTGGTAAGGTGTGGGAAGGCAGACTGCATTGCTCCTACAGCCACCAGCCACTTTTGGACCATAAAAGCATGCTAATTTAAATAAATAGACCACAAAAAGTCAAATATTAAACTAGGAAAAGGGCATAGTAGGCCCCCTTAGAGATTCTTTACATTCATTTCATTATTTACTTTGACAATTGATAACAATAGGTCCTTGGAAAGAAGGAATGGTCATGGAACAAGCAATTCCATCAAACAACCATTAAGCTGCTTTTTGCCAGTTAATGGCTGAATATGTGAATCTGCCTTACTGACATGAAGCAACACATGGATAAGCTTAATGTTAGTACGATATGTGATGGTGTATAAAACGAATATCATGTATGATTAATTGCGTAGTGGATACTTATCACAGAAACATGCATATGTTCACAGCAGCATTTGATAGCATTCCCTAATAGCTATCAGTGAAAATAAATAAATAACCCTGTGTTTGTTCTGGGAGAGAAGGAAGCATGTGGTTCAGTGTGGTGTGTGCATGCTGCTATTAAAAATACATTTGATTTGGTCTTGAGCAGTAGGATATCTTAACAAGTATATTCCTCATTTCTTCCGCTTCACAGCATGCATCTATCTATGCTTAATATTACAATTTGCTTAATATGCAATGTATTATAATTTTTCTCTTTCTAATATAGGACATCCTGCCGGAGGCAACTTCATAAGAAGTATCATGCCCTATTGCATCCATTTCTGCATATACCATGTCTGCTGTGGAAGTGCTCGCCTTGCTGTAATGATGTCAGGATTAGGATAATGTATTCTACTCATGCCATATTGTGACGTCTGTAATTGTGTAAGGTAGAACCACAATTCAATCACATTACCGTGCCTGTCCACTCTGACCTTGTACCACCTCAGAGTACCCTTAATGATTTTTTTTATTAGACGTTACGCTTTATCTTTTTATTAGCTTTCTGATTTAGAGTCTTCCACTTCACTCAGCCTGTCTAATGATTGATGTCTCCATACAAAAAGGGCAAAACGGGAGTCACGGTTTTACTTTACAATATGCTGATGGAGAGCACCATCAAAGGCGAGGCCCTCTTGGGGAGGCTGATATTGTCTATGATGCAGGGGTAGTGGTGTGTGGTTTCAGTGTGGTGCAGACAAGGCGAGATTATGCTGCCATGTTTCACTCTGGTATTGTCTGTGTAATCAGGCACTGCTTGGCTTTGATAAGGTGAAACGATGAAACCATTTGTTCTTAAATCTGTTCCCTGTCACCACATGCCATAGTTTTTCCTACCCTTATAAGGCTTAGGTGCAGCATCTAAACTGTTTACGGAACCACCTAAGCCGAATGAGTGTCAAATAAATGTGGGGAGCATGATAACTAACTTAATGACTTTACCTAAATCAAATGGTTGTTTTTGGTCCCAAGTGGACTTCTTTAGCTAGCTTTGTCTTTAAGCTCTTTGGATGTTTATTTGTACGTTCTTTTTAATTTGGGGAGGCTAAAATGATTGTGAAATTACATTTTTTTTAATTTAAAAATAGTATAATATGAGATCAAAAATGTTTTAGATATGATATTCTGGTATACTGCACTTACATACTATGTTTTTACTATATTTTACTATGTTTTTAAGGGATTATCATTATAAACCTGATATATCACCTCATAACTATTTATATATAAAACTGTTATTGCAGCTTTAAGGCCAAATAAAATGAACATACAGCAATAGTACAATATGCATCGCATAGTGCCACACTCATTACTGCACTACATATTGCTAATCATTTCTCTTGGATGATTTTCAGACAGAAACAACAGTCAGAATAAATTAGCCTCATTTCTCATTTCAGGATATTATTGCACTACTGTATTTCCAAGAAAAAGGCACATTTTGAGCCTCTAACTGTGTGCACAATTATACTACAAATGTAAGTATGTAAGACACAAATGTTTTAAGGAGTGGCACATTGTAGATTCATAAATTAGTCTTCGTTAACCATTCCAAAAGATGTGGACTATGCCTAGCCTTTTCAGACTAGAGGAAGATTACCCTACCATCACACCTTGAGAAAGCCATGGGTGGGAATAATTAGCCCCCTTGTGGTAAATTTGTCCTTGGCAGCTGCATGATACTGGTTCAATGTGAACAGCTTTAAATCTGTTCCTTTGTCAGTGTGTCTTATAGAGGCTGTATCTCTCATAGTATTCGTCGCTGCTGTGTGGCGCCAAGCTAAATAATGCTACCTCTGGGTTCATGTTTAATGGAGAAATCCATTATATGAAAAATGGTCCTCCTTCTGTAATGGCTGGATAAATACAGAGCCTGGAGCAACCATAGTGAAAATGCTCTAAAGAGGGATGACACAGAAGTGATTATTTCTCTCACAACTTGTCGTTTTTATCAAAAGAAATACAGTGACAAAATGTGTGATATAGGTTGAGATGGATGAGGGTTTTTTTTTCTATCCTCATGAAGCTTAATGCACTGGGTCAAATCTGAAATATGACACTCTCAGACAACAATAGGCTACTATGCTACAAACCTAAATGTGCTTCATTATTGATTGCCAGTGTTGTACACAAGAAAATACTGTACGCTCACTCATCAGCAAACAATCCAACACAAATGAGGAAGCACTCAACAGCAATACAAGGACATCACACTTCCGGTCAGGCTCCATCCCTGCCCCACACCAGCTTCTGATCCCCAACCCTGTGACAAGCAGACAAATTGGTCTTGAAGAAGCCCAGAGGCATTCAAAGCACACCACTCACCCACAATTACTTGTCCTTTAACAAACCGATCAATGTGAATCTGACTGTTGCAAGCTGGGGCATGCCAAAATAAGACTTTCTGGTTAGATGGGTAAATCTCTGAAAAAATGATTGAGAGTCAATTTTAATATGAAAATAACAGTCAATGTCAGATTGAGTCCCAGGCTAAATTGAAATTTCGTAAAATCCCAAATGCATAGAAATAAACCCCATATATATATATATATATATATATATATATATATATATATATATATATATATATATATATATATATATATATATATATATATATATATATATATATATATATATATATATATAGAGAGAGAGAGAGAGAGAGAGAGAGAGAGAGAGAGAGAGAGAGAGAGATAATTTTATTCTAAATTATTTTCATTTCTAAATTATTTTATTTTCTAAAAATCAAGAACAAACTCTGTTAGTCAACTAATTAATGTTGTTTCATTTCCATAGAGCAGGGGACTATCCTAGAGAGTCACTGTGGGTGCAGGCTTTAGTTCCAACCTGATTCTACTAACCATTAACCATTAGAGCCCTTGCTAAGAAACGGGTGTGTAACTGCTTGGTTGGAATAAACCCACAGCAGCTCTCTCAGACCAGGGTTGCCTACCGCTGCCATAGAAGAACATTACTTTGTCCTCACTGTGTAGTCAACTCACATGCTGCTGCTCTGATTGCCTACCACTGTTTTATAGCATGTATGGGTATCACCACTGCTAATACTGATTGTTCCTGCTTTGCAAGTCTGATCAGTCCACCATAGCAATATAATTGGCTTTCAAAGTAAGTGTAGAGAAAAGCAATGTATGTTGAATATTATTGATGTTTCTTTGTGTAAACCCATATCATGTGCATACTAAGAATTGTTATGATATAAACTTTTTACTATGTGTTTGCATGTGGTTTCAGCTGTTAACCCAGAACTGTTATAGTGATGGTTTATTAGGTAATACTGGTGTGATGCACACTGGCGTGTGCATGATCTTACTACACCCGCTAGTAATGTTTTTTTTTTTTTCTTTTTAAATGAAGCATGTTTTTTAATTGTAGCATCGTTAGTAGTTAAACTCCATTTCTCAGTAAAGTGCTTTTCACTGGGGTTGTGAGTGTAAATTGCATTCGGTTAGATTTATGTATGAGATTATTGGCAGTGCCTTTGCTGATTTCTTATTGATGTCATCCATGTGACTCCACTCGTCTAACGTAGAGCCAAAACACATCAGCTACATATACAAAACACACAGGCCTCATGTTCACAATCAAGACTGTTGCATTCTCATTACTATTTCATTATTTATCCCATATTTTGTTTCTCTTTTGTTTTGTACAAATACACAGAAACTTGGTCTTTACCTCTTTCCACTATCTACTCACACACTAAGTTCAGTGAAGAATCGAATATGATTTGTGGTCACTTCAGTATTTTATTGGGCTTAAAAGTCAATTCCACACTTCTGGCAAAAGATAGAATGTGAATAATTAATGTATAAGGCATATTTGAGGGCAAGAATAAAGTGCAGCATGTTCCTAACTGAGCTTAAAGGTTTACAATTCTGGAGGCGATAAAGAAGATCCTGGTATGAGGGATCCTTTCAGAAGTGGGAATCCATGCTTGTTATGAAACTCAATATTTTTTTCTTTTTATATTATAATTTCAGTGATGAGAAATGGTGAATTATTCATTTTAGTTTCATTTCAATTGAATCGCCAAAGACAGAATTTCTAAATGCTTTAAAAGAAAATATTACTCTCTGATCTCTGGGTAATCAAACCAGATGCTTATCTAATTATCTTAATTGGATGATTGCCATGACAAAGGATTGTAAAAAAAAAAGTGTATGCGTTCTGTGTGCCTGATGCAGCAACAAAGCTGCACTCAGATATGCTCTCTTCTATGCTGTATGCAGATAGAAATACATTAACAGAAATACACCACACATTAACAACATTCTAATTAAAGGTTTTCCCCACTACATGAAACAAAACTGCCAACCACACAGAATACAGACATGAACTGTATCTGTTCAGTCCGCACATGTCCTCAAATAAATATAGTCAATTTCTGTTGCTGAGCTGTGAAAAGGGGAAATGAAATTCATCGATTGCCCATTGACCTCGAGCCCAGATACAGAGCAGCTCTGTGACGCCACAGCTTTGACCATGAAATGGGATTTTATGAGCCTTTCTGTGCATGCACTGTTGGATGCAGACTTTAACCCTGTCTGCTGTTTTGCAGAAGTCAGGTAACAGACAATTTCACCAGTTTGAGGAATAAACTTTTCCCTTAAGGATATTTTGTAGACAGCCATTTAGGGCTTTCTGCTTACAACTGCAATATAGGCTACTAGAACAACTTGAAAATTGAAATTGTGGTTAAACTGCTGTCAAACTGTGCTGTAAGCATATATCTTTGTACTCAATGAGTTGATGTTTTTCCCCCCTTGCCAGACGCATTGCAGATTTTTACTAAAATACAAGAGAGACTGTTCCTCAGAGACTGAGGAAAAAGGAACAAAGGAATTATGAATTTCTGCTATACTAAACTACAGTGTCCATCTGTGCTGAAACCCTGGATGATCTCTGTCGCTCTGGTGTTTCCTAAAGATCAGAGAAGATAACATCACTATGACCTCATACCATTGCAGAGGCTTACAGACTGATGTGTGTCCTCCACTAGAGATGAGTACTGTGGTGCAGCTGCAGCACTCCCTCACTGCATTAAAACACACACTCCAAAATCTCTCTGTTTCTCAGAGCACAAACTATAACAATCTAAGCTCTGGGTAGAAAACTCACCTTCAGTTGTTTTTTGTGAGTGTGTGTATATGAGTGTCCCTTGACATTACTGTGTGTGCATTTTTGTGGTTGTACCTCGCCATGGGAAATTTTCCCCTAACATAATTTTCCTGTTCCCTGAAAATTAACATATAAACACTTGAACAGCGTTCACTTGTACCCACTGAGAGGAACATGTTCTAAACACCGCTCACTGCAATTTGAGGTGGCCTCTCACATTAACTCTGTGGAGAAGGTTACTGTAATTGACTCCTGCAAATGGCGTAATCAAAATTACTTGCATACTTCCAAGGATGGAAGCTGGTTTCCCCCTGTCGGTGCCTGGCTGGGAAACGAATTACCCCTAAGCTGAGTGGGGAAATGCTGGAATGTATTGGCCTGCTGTATTGTGGTAGGCGGACAACATGGCTCAGCAACTGCACCACCTTGATGTGTTGTTGAAGGAAGAGTTTGGCACACCACCAAGAAAATTGTTGACTCACGCAAATTGGCGATCCTTGTCATTGTAGTAATTGCCCTCACCGCAGTTCCTTCACATGCGCATATGGATTATCAATGAGCCATGACTGCACCGCTTAAAGACAGGGCATAACATGCCATTAACAACCACAGCTGCCAGCAGCAATATGGCATCGCTGTTGTCCGCCTGACTTCTGACATGATTTCTATACTATTACCCCTGCTTTACCAAGGGAGAGCTCCATGTTATGTTCAACTTACATGGAACTGAGGCAAGTGCTGTCAGAGTTCAGTATATACCACATAATGTATAATTCAGACAATTTCTGCCAGTCAAGTTAACTCCATGTAATTTTTATGAGCAGCAACTCAATCTAGTTCTGTTTGGTACGCTATAGAAGGGTTTGCTCTGGAAATTGGTGGGAAGGTCAGTCACTACTATGGTCTAGATGTAAATTTGGTGTGTGTTGGCTTTAGCAGATGAGAGAAACAATGATTACAGTAGCAGTTATAGAGTTGAGTGTGTTCCCTCAGATATTCATGACTTACAATGTATGGCACACATAGGCACTTTACCTACTGTATCACCTTACATATTATAGTGATGTTAATGGTGGTGTAACTCAATCAAGCAATAGAAACCTTAACTAATTGCATTTCACTTCTTTTGTAGTTACAAGTTGAACACAAAGCACTTAATTGCCTAATTGGTTTTTGATTATAAGGAAGGTCTAGATGTTAGAAGTATGGTTCCAGGTTTCAAAACAATGAATCCACAGAAAAGTGCACACAGCCTGTATTCAGAAACCTCTATCAAGACACCTGTGAAGTTGTGATGTCACAACTATACACTCATCACCCAATCGCATTCATAACCATTCAAATTAGACCATCAGAGGAATAGCTCAAATAGTAATGAGACAGCCATAAAATGACTGTTCTTTCTACAGCTCCAGAGAAGCTGCGGAAAGGAGATGTAAAGCTATGTAAAAATCCAGAAAAAGTGTAAAATTAGGGCTTTAACATCTAGTTTTATATTTTATTTAGCCCAGCTTTAAGATTGGACAATGATTATATTCCCTATCTGACTATATCAGATATATTCTCTATCATCTTGTACCAACATTGAGGCTACAGTATATGATGTTGATACTGAGTAAAATATTAAAGATGTTTTCATGGCTGCCTCATTCCATCAAATGGAAAGATTCACAGCGTTGTGTGTACCATTTTATACAAATAAAAAAAAAAATGAACCTGGCATATTTTGTATCTTTGTCAACTTTGATCTCCTCTCATCCACAAAGTAAAACAAAATTAAGTGGGTTTGAACAGTGCTGCACAGCTTGAAGTTCGTAATGAATGACCCCCAGCGTGTCAGTGGAGTGAAAGAGATAAACATCTGCATCTCAAAGTGTCTTACTTTTTTCTACCTAAGCCAGAGGCTTCCAACTATTGGGGGTCAAAATAGACCTGGAGTGTTGCAAGATCATTAAATCTGCAGGTAATAAAAAACACCAACAAATTATCTTATACACAAAATTATGAGTAGACATTGCTTTGCTTGAAAACGTTGTAAAACACAGATTTATGCCATCCTGCAGGTTATTTCCTATTCCTCCATCCACCTCCAGATATTTACAATGTATTTGGGAAAGAGGCAATTGTCTTTTATTTGTCTCTGCACGTTAAACGATGCCAACAGAAGCACACACATTACACCACTGTCAGTGTAAAGTATCTCAAAGTCTCAAAGTGTCTCAGTTTCAACGCAAGCAGGCTAAAATGATTTGGAGATGCATTAAGCAAAGAGACACTCAATCTGCTGGATCAATGGCCAACAGCTCTTGGCTTGGTTTCAGCTTTTAAATTAGATAGTAAACACTGCCTTTTTAATCATTTGCCTGCCTTCCTCTATCAGATTAGATTGATAATAGCAGAATAAATTGACTGCTTCCACCTTACATCACCATTGCATTTTCTCAGGTTCTGAAAGTGAAATGATTGGTGGCATAGCATGATAAAGTTCATACTGCTACATCCCAGCACTGACATATAATCGGGCCTTGATTTGGAAAACCTAAGAGAGGCAGTGATACTTGTATGTGACTGAAGCATCTACCACAGTTAGCATTTGGTTACGGGCTGTAGGTCTGTGTGAGAAGATGGCTTTCAGCATGTCTCGTCATTTACCCGGGGGGTAGGAAGGGTTTCCCCCTCCACTCTCTTATTTATTAATAGCACTGATGCATGTTGCACAGGGCCTGAGCGTCACTGCAGCATTAGCATCATTGACACGGTTAGTGTTTCACCTGTCACTGTTGCTGATGGACTGTCATCAGAGCCGACCCTAAGAGATTTTAGATGAGATAGTGGTCTGAGGCAGTTGATTAATGTGTCATTCATGGTACTGTTTGTGACCCCGGCAAAGCCAAGGACTGTTCAAAGTTGTCCATCCAAGGATACACGATTTGTATATCTCAGCTGGTGCTTGAAATTATCTTTAAACGATATTGTGACACCAATGTGAACAAAGGGACTTACACTCACACAGCAGCCAGTGCTCATAAAAGCAGTTCCTACATGACGTTTTTAAAGTGTTCCTTCCATGTTAGAAGCCATAAGGAGATGCAGGTGATACAATTATATATGCATCATATTGCACTTCATTTTCCATAATGTATGTACTGTATGTACTGTACATTCCCCAATCAACCACACTAATGGCACTCTCAAGATTTTTTATTTTTTTTTTAAATCGGATCATAAAGGGCTGAGCTTCAGAAATGGCATCCTGCATTCATCATTATGCAAGCAATAATATCAACTGTCTGGTAAGTGCCAATGTCAAACTCGATGCCCCCCAGATTTTAACACAGGCTTTCTGTTTTAAAAGGTTTCATATTGTACATTTTTCCTGGTTCTTAATTGATGTTTTGATATTACTAACAAGATGTATGTGGGGTTTTAAGAACCAAAAGTTATCTCAACATTTTACATCTCCTCTCTCAAACTGCTCTGTGGAACTCTAGAATGAACAGGTTATTTTATCTCATTCATCTCGCATTCTATTAATGATTGATTGAGCTCCTTTTAAGGAGTGGTTTCTATATACAGGCTGTGCACATTTCACTGTGGACTGATCATTTTGAGTTTGGATTGTGGGACAGTATTTTAAACACAACAATATAAAACCATCAGTATTTTTCCCTCTAATGTAAAAAAAAAATCCCTCAAGTTCCCTCAATGTCAGCCTAATATCATATTATATAGTCATTCATGCCAAAGGGAAAATCTTACTGGTAAGTGTTTTTGCTTGTTTGGCCACTGGAGCAGAAGTAACATATAAACCTTTGTGCAGGAACCACTGATATGCTCTTTCTTGTAAATGACATTACTTTCTGTATAAAATCGTCCTCTCACCTGAAAAAGAGATGTGGCTGAAACATAGCAAGGTGATTAAACAAGCGAAGAACTAAACTGCTCCCTTGCTCTCTCAAGTGGGGCACGATAGTGTGTTGAATGATAATGTACAGGATACAATATTGCTAAAATGAAGTGGAGTGAGCTGTGATGTTTATTGCTGCTGGGGTTTAGTACTGCTCCGATTCAAAGGAGCATTAAATTATGTTTTCATCTAGCATCTGGATTGCATATTTGTGGCCACCAAATAACTGCGGTAGTCATAACCATGAACCGTGTACCACGGAAGGTTTTATTGAGTTTGTCATCACATCTCAGCATGAGATTTCATAGTTTTCTGTTTGGAGACGAGCGTGTGATGTCTGAGGAGTTATGATTCAAGAATGAATTCTGCTCATTACACGGCTGTAATGCAATATCCACTATGTTAAGAAGTAAGGAGGTTTGGTGAGAAAAAACAAAACCAGCATTTTTATGTCCTTACTGGCACCTGTGCAGATTTGTTGGTGCTCAATGAGAATTTTTGATCCTGATCTATTCTGGCTTGACAACATTTTACACCCAATGGAGTGGAAAAGCACCGGTTTTGTGACTGTAGTCGTCAGTTTGGATGCTTTTCAATGTCCTGGACGGCTCGGTGAACACTGATCTGATACAGACAGCAGCTACGTGTCAGGGTGTAATAAAAGAATGTAACACAGGCCAGGCCTACAGGGTGCAGAATAGCAGCAGGTGGGGCCTCAAGATAATGACAGATCAGCTCGAGCGGGTGCCATCAAGACTCACACCCAACTCTAACTTGTCCATATTGGTCAGTCTCATGGACTATAATCTGTAAGCACTGGTGCAGAATGTGAGAAATCTGTGTTGTCTCTTACCTGCAGTCAGACTGCAGTAAAGAGAAGTTACCAACTGTTCCTCTGTTGTACTGAATGTGTACTTCAAAGTGCTGCAGGACAGTTTGATTTAATTGTGTCTCTAGCCAGCTCCTCAGCTTTTATCATCGCTTGAGGAAAGTTGTGTACTTGAGTGCCTCACACAAAGTCATACACCCCTTCAAAATGAAAGAAAATATGGAAGGAAAAAAAACACAATGTTTTATAAACTATGGTACATATCAAAGCTTTGGACAATTGAAATGATGAGGCTTTTGTAATATTTAATCTAGATAAACTCCTTGAAATAACTGTGTCCCCTCCGTTTACAGTGTGGACAAGACATATTTTGTAAGCCAAGATAATGGCTTAAAAATAACGGCTTCAGTAGTGTTCAATAAACAAATAGTTGAGGGCAATTGTGGAAATAAGACTTTGTTTTGTTTGTGCCACCATTCCAAGGAAAATCACCTCTGCACTTGGCTGTATTTGTGGGTGATTGATGGCAGGTAGATGCACTGCAAATAGTGTGCCAGCTGTTTCAGTCCAACTCTGCAGGTAGTGTAGCTTGTTGCCACTGCAGCAACATTATTATGTAATTTAACCAATCCCAGTATGATAGTGGACACTGTTTTGCAGATGGGAGAGTGGATGTTTGGGACTCTAATAACTCAGTGACTGCAGGTCTAATAAAGTGAATGCTGACTGTCCCAGCTATCCTTCATACTGTACATGTCATTAATTGTATTCCATGGATTGCATTGGTAAACTCTCCCACGCCTTCTGCTGTGTTGTGGCTTTAAAAATATGCCTCATGACAACCTCTGCACCCACTGTGTTTCTTATGTCCTCTAAAGACCCATCTTAATTGATTCCTAATTAGAAACAGCAGGTTTGCAGATTCTTTCCAAAATGAGCATCTGGAATCTGTGCTACTTGGGCTACCTTTGCCAACTGCTGCTTAAATGCACTTGTTTTGGGTAGTCCTGTGAGCCTTTAAGTCTATTTTTAGAGGCTGTAATAGTGAGTTACTGTTTTAATAATAGGGGATAACTCCAAAGGCACTTTTCTGTTTTTCCAATGTTTTCACTGAGAGTTTCTCTCACCCTATGCAGGAAAAGGCAGTAGTCATTAAGAATTTTTGGCATTTTCTTATAGATTGTTGACTTGCCCTTAAAGACTTTGAGCAATTAAAAAAAATCTTTTTATTAAATTTCACCATTAATCTGTGCTGCTTATCTTGTATGTTTTCCTAGCAGATATTGCACAGACTTTCCCCTCAACTCTCATGGCCTTCATCAAACAGGCTGGATTGTCACTGCCTGCTGTGACATATTTTTTTGTGTTTGGATTCTAACCCAAAGCTGATAAAATCTAATAGATTGTAAAATGAAAATATTTATAGTGTGTTTTAGAAAGGGCTCTGACACCTTGCAATGTGCCGTTGGCGGGGTGTGTTTTAACGTCATGGAAAATAAAAGCATGTCTGCACTTTGTTATTTACATTGTTCTTTTTGTCAAGGACCCCTAATCTTTATCCTTATAAAATCTATGTTGCCTGCTATGTGTAGTTGTTCAAAGGCAGAGTGACTTTCATTTTAAAGTGGTTTAGATGGAACAAAGGAGTTTGTTGCATAAATGCTTTTATTATGACATGAGATTATTGGCGGAAAGACACAGAATTCAGGCTGATCCTCTGATATATCCTCGCAGAAGTACTGATTTTTTTTTTTTTTTATAAACTAATCAATTGCACCCTCTACTGTGTGAAACATGAAGGTGCCATTTCCATTTTGTGCATGACTAAATGGAAATCAGCCCAGAAATCAATGGACCTATTGTTTTGTTTTTGGTTCCAATGATAGACTATATGATAAATTTGCAATTTGCAAGCTTTTTTACTTGCGCTATTTGGCCACAGAAGTTTGTTCATTCATTTACATCCTGAATATTGATCTTTTACTGTACTTATACTAGATAATTCATCACTCTTCCCACTACATGTTTGTTAATGGATACGAAAGCCCCCTTGCTCTGTTAATTAAAGCACATGTATACCGGTACATATTCATTCACCTGATTCACACTAGAATCACAACCGGTAGCCTCAGGTGCAAATAATCACACATCAGTTGTATATGAGTGAAATGATTGCATATAGAGATAGACATACTGTACACACAGGGACTTGTTAGAAATCTAAGAAATCACAAAAATAATCATCACTTATTAGAAAATATTCTTCCTCCAACTTTCTGATTGCTTTTTGTTGTTTTTTTTTAAATAATTCAATAAGATTGCATGAAGGGTCAACAGTTACTTTAAGCAGCCTTAAGGTGGTCATCCCCGTTTCTTGCAGCAGGAAGATGACATGGGGAAAGAACACAAATAAAATCAGTATGTTAAATTCCCTGCACTTAATTCATCAAAAAACAGGCAACCCTCCTGTCAGTCAATAAAACATTAGTTTTATTGATTAGATGTCTGCTCTTTTGGTTGAATTTATTAGTCCAAAAGGCAGTGATGGAGCATGAGAATCTTATATAGTAGTCTCTGTTGCCATGCAAGGAAAGGCCATGCTTGCAACACCAATCATGGATTTGTATTTGAATGCATTTATAAGTAATATAGAAATATAATCATGTTGTTTTGTTTAACATAAAAGCTGACAAAGATACATGTATTTGTTGGGTTTTGCTGCCACTTAGTGGACAATATAAAATAGAGTTCTTCCAGAGATGAAACAGATTCCTGTTAAAACTGGAATTCTGCAGGAACAAATACATATTCACTGGTTAATATTAACATACACAAAACATAACATACATAAAACTATGTACAATACAGCATACTATGAAGTAGGGGATTTTTTTCTTACAGTCATTGTATACAGATATAAACCTGACATCAGAAAATAACATAGCCCATGGATATTATGCAGGCAACAGGCACCTTGTTACTTATTTCTAATGGGGGGGAAACTACTGTAACCAGTATTTAGGTTAGGGAGGATCAGGAGATTCAGGTGAAACTTACTTGTTTTTAACAAACAAGTTGTTGTTTTTTTTGTTTTGTTTTTTTGGCTCAGTAAAAAAAAAAAAAAAAAAAAATTAGAGCTGTGGGACAGTAAAGGAAGTGTTACTATTGAACATTTATATGAAAAGAAAATACCTGTATTTGATCAGTTATGGAAGAATAGAAGTATGAAATACCACAAATTAAGTTTTTAGATCTCTCCAGATGCAAAGTTTTTCAAAAACAAAACAAAAAAAGGAAAGACAAGGGTATTTGTTGTGAAACCTTTTCATCTGGAGGAAATGGTTTCTGTTGGAAAGAAAAAATAAAGTTGCATTCATGCCCAAAATTGGAATAGTGACCTCAATATCGAAACTGATGGAGCAACCTGGTTTACAAATATGAAAGGCTGGCAAAGCACCTTTCAGTTTGTAATAGGATAAAGGAAACTCAATCTAGACTACCACACCATCTGCAGATTATTCCCCAGCTTGGATATAAAATCAATCAATATAAATCTGAACTGTGTATGACATGTAATGCTGGGAGTTTTATTCATTGTGTTTGGAAAAACATAGCGGACAGACAATACCTAATTCTCAATTCTTAAATTGAGCGGGGGCTCTGTGTGTCTTTGTTTGGGCTGCAAGACACACAACCTAAAAGCCTATATTCAAAAAGACTTTCTGTACAAGAAAAAACAATTGCTGTAATTGATAGACTACAAGCTGGATAGCCAACAACAATAGCTGGATGGCTCAAGGTTATTTTTTATATATAATACCTATGGAATATTTGACATACAGGTCATAGCTTATTAACAACATGCTATAGTCCACAAATGTGTTCTTAATCATGATGTAAATAGTAATTTAAAAGAGGTGCTCAATGTGCATGCTCCATTAAAACATTGGTGATGATAATGCATTTAGGATTTGATAAGAATACAATGGAATTATTACTTCTATGTATAAGAAAAGAGACAAAAGTGCTTTATGAAAGTCACTGGGGTCTGCTGGAGCCAATCCCAGTGTACTTTGGGCGGGAGGCAGGGATACACCCCAGACAGGTCGCCAGCCTATTGTGAGGCACACACACTATTCACTCACACCTATGGACAATTTAGAGTCTCCAATTAACCTCAACATATTTTTGGACGGTGGGAAGAACCCACGCAGGAGAATATGCAAATTCCACACAGAAAGGTCCCAGACCAAGGCCTTGAACCTGCAACCTTCTTGTTGCGGGACAACAGCACTACCCACTGCACCGCTATATGAAAGTTGTCTTACACATACCTCTTTATCTTCACTTAGAATCACTTCTTGTACAGCTAAACTGATTCACTGCCTTTGTTATGCTGTAACTGTTGTTCAAAAGTTCCCATGCCAGTAGCTCAACTGCATTACCACACTTGTAGTTCGCTCTTAGTTCAAGACAGCTGGAGAGAAATCTACCTACCAGTCTCTGTCTGACTCACTGACCTTCAGAGTAACAGCTTCACTTTTAATGAAGTACTGAATGTGGCCTCACATTGATTTAATGAAAAAAGTAGAGGCATTTATGTGAGTAGAAGAGAAAAAAGGAATATTTCCCACCGCTTATGATAATAGATAGACATTTCAAGTATGAAGGTGATCTGTGGGCAGCAGAGAACCTACGCTCTTGAGATGTACAAGCATGAACACTGAACATGAAATGAACAGAGCTAAATGTAATAGAATTTTCTGTTTGAGGAGTGTCCCTAAATTCAACTTCATTTCAATTATAAAACACTTTACTTTGTGCTGCCATTGCTGTTTCATCTTCAAAATCCCATATAGTTAATCAGATTGTTTTTAGATTGTTTTCCTCAAGTGGTGTGAAATACGCCTCACTATGTGTGGAGATGATTACCCCAGAGACATTTGATTATTACACCCCATTCTCTGGAGTGTCTAATTTAATGAAAAGTCATTACTGTTTAATATAATTAGGCTACCCTTTGAAAAGCCATGCTCAGCTGATTTGGACTGGTGCTCAAATTGGGGCTACAGCTTAAGGGTTTCTGCTAAGTGGCTATGCTATTGATGCAGTCTCACAGTTTCACTCATGTCTACTATAATTTAATTTAAGTGGGATCTCTAGCTGTGATTGCATTCCATATACATATATCAATACATATGCACATACAGTGAATGCAGAACAGGTCTGCAATGTAACTTGACATTTAAGCTCAAAATATTTCTCAACTGCTGGAGTATCAGACAGCAGATTACATTGAGGTGATTTATTCAGTTACATATATGTTAGAATCAGAACAATTAAAGATTTTTTCAGGCATTAAATTGACAGGAAATGTGGGAAGAGAGAGCTGAGATAGATATGCAGCAAACAGCCCAGCCAGATGATGATCAAACCAGAAAACTCACTGATCAAACTCATCTTTGGAGCTACACCACTTCTTCACAAGTTGTTGCAGAAACATGATTAAAAGTTTAAATGGGTCATAAAACTTCCCAGTGGCTAAAATGCCATCAGAATCCATGATTTTAATTAGTGGAGGAGCACAGATAATATTTCATCCCCCATCTCGTCTTGTGATCTTCATCCTGTCTTAATTTATTGTTGTTTAAACCATAACCTGAAACTCCTGAAACGAAGCAGAAAGTAGAACAGTAGGATTCTGGGGACTGCTGCCATTCCATTTTAAAATTTCACCCACAATAAAAACCTTTCATCTTCTTACGTCTTTGGTTGATTAGGTTGCACAAAGTTTATGCAACACCTTCAACTCCTCTTGGTGGAAAAACTATGACCATTTTGCCTCCATAGTTGAGTCGGAAGTCTCTCCTCCTGTTATTCTGGAGCTGAGCCATACAGTAAACTTTAATTTTTACGGTTTTTACGGTTTCATTTTCTTCAGCATGATATTTTCCCTCAGCTAAGTGCCATTCTTTGTGGTACTGAGAGTTTTCTGTCTATGTGCTTTTTAAGCATCCCTAACTCTTTGTCAATTAGAGTAATGCTATGAAGAATTTAGGATGTAGGAAGGGAGACCTTTCAAACTATTTATCCACCATTTTACAGCCACAGCACTAATGGAGCCTGCTACGACGGAGCCTGGGATGGGTATTGGCAGTGTTTGCATAATTACTCTCACAGCCAGATGGGGGAGACAAAGGTTTGTTTGTATGATGTTTGAAATGGTTTAAAAATGATCATTCCTTTTTATATTGAAAATAACACAATTACAAAATATGATGAAATAAAGCAATATGAAATTTTCAAACTCGTTCAGCCACAGCTGATAGTATGATAATGCAGGTGTCATGCTGAAATTATTGGATCCATTGTTGGTCAGACTCCTTTAGGAGAACCCAATTACTAAAGGGAGGTATATTGGTGATTCAAAAGCCCTTGACCTTCAGAAGAGCTCCAGTCCTTTGTGCGAGTGTGTGTTTTTGTTTATCCATGTATGTACTGCATGTACAGTTTTAGAATCCGGCCCCACACTATGAGTTTGTGCATTGATGTTGGTAAACTTTGTCACTTGGTGTTACTTTACCTCCTGTCTGACATCCGTAGGAGGCCTCGGAGCAACAAAGAACACGTGGGACACAGGAAGCAGGTTAACAGAGTGGGCGCAAATTGGTACTTGATTGCAGTGGTTGGCTGTTCTGTTCGTGAATCTGATTCTGAATCTGCTGTCACAGTTTATGAAATGAATTGCATGTGGGTGGCGCAGAGCGGAAGTATTTTTCTTTCTGTTTTGCTCTTTTGATGTGTCACATCAAGCGAGCATCTCTGTGATATTTTTCACCCGCTCCGAATGAGATTATAAAAGGGAAAAGACGTGGGCCTCAACATGACAATGACCTCCAGAGCATCTCCATAATCCAGGCCATCTTCCTGTCTGAGTCTGCCAAATGAGCAGCAAGAGGAACAGCTCTGAAGAGGCAATCACTCTTTTTTTTTTTTTCATAGGTTGTATGATGGGATGGAATATAAGGTTCACAATGAAGCAGGGGAATTTTCTGTGGTTATAAAAAAGGAAGCAGTGTTGCAGCATCATTCTAACTCAGTCTTAAAATATGGATTGTCCTAGAGAATTTTATTATTCTACATATCTGTGTGTATGATTATCTACTAATCTGAAAACATGTTTTTATTAGAGTGGAAGGGTTGAATAATGTAGATTCGTACATATTATGTTTGTGAAATGTTTTTTCAGCATTGGTACTGGTGATTGCTTGTACGTGAATTAAATATTCACGCCAGCTCTCAGCTCTTACTCCATGCTGTGGACGCAGCATGGTTTTCTGCTCTCCTCTCTACACTCTAGATAACGCTTGTTCCTTACTGTACAGCATCAGTTCACTTGCCTTCCTCCAAGTGCTCCCTCCCCATGTGAGGAGAGATCTGTTGAAAAGAGCAGCAGTATGATTCTCCCCCACCATGTCACTGGCTCCCTCTCCGAGCGCTCATTTAATCTTAGGTGCTCAACTGATACAAAGTGGCTTTTGCAGAATAGAGATCAGCCAGCAAGCTTTCGCTTCAGAGCGGGAAAAGGCGAAGGAGGGGGCTGCGAAGGGTGTGCGTCAAAATTCAAAACTCAACCAAGGCACGCATGTTTAACTCCCACTCCTTCTGCTTGCTGCACTGCTCACCTAACCGGGGTGAATATAAAGGGGAAGTTTGGACCAGAGTCTAGATTTGATTCCCAGCTCTTTGTTTCTTTCTTTCCCATTTTCGCTCTCAAGCCAACCAAGTGTGGGAGTGAAAGTGTGTGAAATCTAGCAGGACTCCAGCTCACTAAGCGAGAAAGTCTGAAGGGCATCATGGGGGCTTTAATGGTCATCTTCTCTGTTCAGCCAAAACAAAGGCGCAAGACAACAGGTAGGAAAAGATAGTCGAAAATTTTATTTCATTAATTTGTCACTAATAGTTGATTGAATTTTTAAAGAAAACATGTATTTTACTTGTTTTTAAAGATGTATGATCCATCTTTATGTTGTGCTTGAGCTAGACAAAATTTTTGGTAAAATACTTGCACAAATGTATTGTTCTTTCTATGTTAAGAAAACTCTTCCATCATGGTGTGTGTTTTAGATTTAAACGTTGAGAAAGTTCCCTGTTGATCTGCTATTTTCTCTCTAATCCCAAATTCATGTTTTCACACCAGCAGTCCATGAAATTGACTTGAAATTTAGCAAACAGGCTGAATTCTGTAAACTTGCTGGACTTTTTCCATTTGCTTTTCCTGGTATTGATTTTACAGCAGCACACACACGCAGCATGTTACATCGACTCTCTGCCAAAACGGTTGTACGAGCTTATGTTACATCTGTCTCTCTGCAATAATGTGCTGATCATCATCACTGTTACAGCATGTCACTGTATCAAAAGACAGGGAAGTCCAGTCTTTATTAAAGAACAATGAAATATTTAGTGAGTGGCCAGCAGTGGACAATAACTGTCAGAGGTTATATTTAGTGGTGTAGTGTGAGAGACAGAATAAATGATTGATGAATTTAACTAGAGTAAAACGCAGTAGCCTAAGTCATATTTCACCTGGGCATTGTGAGAGATCTTGTAAGCAAAATCAATGTGGAACTCTTTGTAACTGTCTCGAGCAATAGATCATAGAGGAGGCTTCTGTGTGTCCTTTAAGTGCATTTTACAGAGAAGAAGAGTAAATATACGCTCCAGATACACACACCCAGTCTCACAGTAGATTGCATCGTGTTGCTGTGCTTAATTGAAATAAATAATATGTCTATGATAGACTTGATGTGTTTCAACTAAAATCAAGTGGTGAACTGAATATTTTGTTTAGGAAATGACAACATTAAAACTGTTGGTGGTTGATCATTAAAACACCCTAAAATATGTACTTTTTGCCAAGACCAGTTCCCCTTAGTTACGGTTGCTATGTCTATCAAGGTTTCTGTTCAGACAGAGGTGTGTGGGTGTTCCCAGCTGATATTTTTTTTGTCTCCAACTGTTGAAAAGACATAATCCTATGAAATGGTTTTAAATACGTTTGATGGGAAACAGGATATTGTGCTGAAGGCTTAATCTTTGAAAACCAGACATTCCTCTTATGTTTCCCTGTAGAGACAGACACTCCCATTCTTACTCCTAGTATTATTATTATTATTATTATTATTAATAATATTAATTAGTTGTTTAGTTATGCTTGGGTACAACTGTAGCATATTAGCTAGGCATGCAAACATTTACAGCTCAAGTTAAAGTAGATAGTTTAAAATCCATTCCTTATACCAAAAACAATATCAATTCAAAACAAATTGTTGTTTAATAAGTTTAGTTTTATTGCATTAATGTTGTTTTAAGACACCCCCCAAACTCTTTACATGCTGGGTATCACCCTTACTGTCAGACAATGGCTGTTCAGGGAAGGAGTGTAATTATTTGATTAACTGATAAGTTTATAGATTAGTTAACTGTTGTATTTCGACAGAAAACTATTCAACATGTTAAAACATTGATCAATTCAATGCTACTCAATGCTCAATCTCATGCTGCTTTTTTTCTTGGGTCCTTGACAAAAAATATAGACAAAAAATACTAATAATCTAATAAGTTAATAATCAAATTTGTTGTTGTTTTTTTTGGAATGTATATATAGAGAGCATCAGCTAAGTTGTGAAATTCATGACTTTATTATACAAATCCAATTCAACAGTTATTATATTAAAATGGTCTGCAGGCAATTTTTCAAATTATGTAAGGTAGTGATTCACACTACAGTATACAGAGCTCTTTAGAAGATAACAAAATAATAGAAACATGCACTGTCTGAGAGATCCTAGTGCTTTTCCGCTACCTTCTCTTGTGCCGTCCATTAATTTTCATAGCTGCACTCATCTACATGACAAGAGATAATGGTTCAGCTAGCGCTCATAGGATCTCTGCCCTTCTACATCTTTTCAAACACACCCGGCCTGGCTTTAAGTGTTTCAAATGTCCCACTGATAAGAGATGTGTCTGGGTCATTATGATGACACTCGCTGGTGTGTTTGGCCTTGATGTGGCTTTATTGTTTTAAATGTCTTGCTGGTTGGTGTTGTCTGTAGCTGTCATGTTTAGAGCTTGTGTAGGAGTGAGACACAGAATTAGAGCTGCTCGAATGGAAATGGTAAAAACATAATATATGACTCAGGCTTCTAACTTTAGTGCCTTTCAATCACTGTAAAGAGAATTGAAAATGCATTGAAATTGCTCAACAGATTCTAATTAAATGATAGTTGCCTGATTTTTCTTTTAACATAATATTATCATTTGTCATCAAGCAGAATTAATATGCAACCTAAACAAAGTGTGAATTCCTTGTGACACACAAGGGGCGATGGAGATGTCCAGTATGATTCTTGTTGCTGGCCCCGTCTCCTTCCAGACCTTCTGGTGTTTACAGAACTGAGTGGAGAATTCGGCCGACCACAGGGAGAGCAGCTGTCATTTGTGGGGGTACTGTAACCAGGCCTCCAATAATCCCCATGCTTGCTCATAGTCAAACATGAGCACATGAAAAGCCATTTTTCTGTTAAAAATGTAAACCCTGGGAGCCGACGACCATACTTGATAAATAAGAAATTACTGAGCTTCTCATCAAAAGAAATGTATAAAATTTAAATTCAACTTTTCTCTGTGAGTTTCACTACCAAGTCTTGTTTAGTTTTACACTTATTGGAATTCTTTAGATATAATTTTTATATGTTTTAGGCTCAATAATGGGCTTCTGTAACAGTTTATATCATGCAAACCATATCTCTTTGTCAGAATTATATATAAAAAAATAGATTTTTTTCAAACCATCTGTCACATGCAGCATTTTTAACAGAACCACTCATCTTGTTAAGGAGTGCCAGATGGATGTCACAATGTGACTGGGATTTGAGAGAACATTTATGCACATGCTTCTTTAGCATTCTGTTCATCTCACCATAGGTACAAGACTGTTGCTCCATATCACATCTTTAACTACAAGCCAGTGAGGACTCCTCTAAGGACTCAGTGGTCATTGATATAGGATACATCATGTTCTGAACTTAATTGTCCTTTATGAATTCTGAGCTGTTATAGACTCCTGAGAAACACACTTCCACTTTCCAATGTGTTCCTGATAGAAGGCTTTAAATGAAATATCAATGAATCTCTCTGTCTCCCACTGGAAAATTATCTTGAAATTAATTGGATTTCTTCTCCCAACAGTTGTCATTGATTTTATTAAGCCACGTGCAAATGGCTTCAAATATCCATATTCTCTGATATGCAAATTGAACAGGCTACTAAAACATTGGGGAAATGAGGAGGGGGTCACCTATGCGTCTCTCAGTTCCCCATGTTTTTTTGTATTATCAGCATTATGTAATCTCAACCCTTTTCAAAGTCACTGTTTCATTATCCTGTAATGTTTTTTTTCAGTTCTCTAAATTTGCATTTAAATTGAAATGTGAATCCACACCAGTTGGCTTTTGGGCTTTGGTTTCTGCTGTGGCATGGCACTCAGTGCCACAGCTTGTTCTGTGAAATGAATCGCTCCTTTCCTGCAGGGCACGCTGACCAGTATTAAGTGGGCTCACTTAGAACTGGATTAATGACCAGCACCCTGCTCAGAAAAGCTCTGCAGGTGCATGGAGGTGGGCTTAGCCATGTACAGATAGGGATATGGCTTCCAGCGGGTTATGGCAGTGTCTAGTGCAGACCAACTGCAGATATCCTACTATCACCCCAGACTGCAGATACAGAGAAGATAGAAATCTAATCAGTATCAAGTAGAGATGCAATCAGCAGATGCATACATTCATAATAAGTATGTATCTTATGATAAAATTGTTATAAATTAATTATATATATTATATATATTAATTATAAACTGTTATTGTGGCCCTTTTTGAGACTAAATTCAAATAGAGTAAAGCTTGGTAGTAAGTGTCTATAATGGGACAGAGAAAGCAATGTGAATCACGTTTATACTAAAGCCACTGCTTGGCAGTGGCTTTAGTATAAACAGGCAGTGACATGTTGAAAAGTGACATGTTGAAAAGTGAAAACCAATCTCTCCTGACAATTGGCACAGCATTAATTGATAAAACATAATATAAATGAATGAGACAAATATGTATCTAATTTTGTAGAATACAAATGAAAATAAAACAAACAAGGAGTTCAATACAAAATAAGTATTTTTCTTATTAACAATATGATGAAAATGTGTGGGTATAGGAGGAAGATCAGACATTTAACCAGTATAATTATCTATAATCTATAAGTAATATAGCAAGGACAAAATAATACATTTCTGTAAGTATATGATGTTAATAGTCTAACATTAGTATGTTTCCTCTAAGTAAATAGTACACTAGTATATATGAGAGCATGTATGTCACTTCCCTGTTGTCAGAATGCCCACACCCCCGCTTTGGGTGCAAACAAGCTCTGTTCGTGCCAGCACCAGATTGGAAAAACAAGTGATACCAGGCCTAAAAGCTGCTGTTGTATTTTACATATCCAACAAAAAAAAAAAAAAAAGAAAAAAAAAAAAAAGAAACAAAACCTTTTCATACCCTCAGAGGAGTCTCTCTTCCTTCCAGTCTTCCCTTGTTCAGAGTTTGTATGAAGAACTTTTACAATAATCCTATATTGGAATCTGGGGTAATGGTTATTTAGGTCTGAAATCAAAGGGTGTAAGTGTATTTACAGCATTTGATCTTAAATTTCTATTTGCTCTTAAACAAATTTGACCAATTCTTCATGGGTCTCTCTCTCCTGGTTCAGATCTTCCGTATGTCAATTCTCCCTTTATCCACGTGATGGCAGCAAAATAAAAGAAACAAGCTTCTTCAGCACAAACGTAAAATACTGACAAATACTATATTGTAACAAGGATCTTTGCATAGTTGCTTTAAATGATTCCTTAAATATAAAGTAGGTAGTTTTTAGTTTTTTTTCTTGCAGTGTTTTGGATTGGCATGTTCAGTTGAACTTTAACAGTTACAGTTATGATGTTGTGTAAGATTGCAGGACAATTTAATACTGATGAAAACTTTATGAATGTGGCTAGAATGTCACCAGATACAGATTAACTTATATCATATGGAATTATGTTTTTCTAATTTCAAACAAGCATGGGATCAGTTTAGTTGAATTACTTACTTTCTTGTTTGGTTGAGATTTTACTTTTAATTAGGGATCCTGCATAACAGGATGCATAATATTCTTTTATGTAAACCAAAGAGCTTGTTTGATTTAATCGCATGTGAATACTTATATATGAGGTCATGTTCTTTCCAAGAAAACATCTTTGATTGCACACTCATTGTACCACGGTCCATTACTGGGAATTCAACAAGACCCCGATCACATTAATTTGCAATTAAACACACATTGTTTGAAGGTTACAGGCCACTGGGGCCTTCTCGTTTAATTTCACCCAACAAATGGGATACATTAATTTATTTTAACACCAAGTTAGAGCACTGCACTTTGTCTACAAATGGGAATTCAATTGTAATTTGGTTTAACTAAACATAAGAGAACAGCTTCTTCCTTCTGTTGTGTTTAGTCGTTTGCTTTAAGAGGAGTTTCACCTGCGGGGCCACTAATTAAATTTAATAAATATAAGGAGAAGAAGGAGGGCTAATGAAAATGTTAATCTCCTTTTGAGAGAACTTAATTTTTTTCATGCAGATATCACCACACTATCTGCACCAGATGCAAATAATGTGGACTAGGTGGTTAAAATTGGTAAACAAGTCACAAACAAGGACTGACAAGGACAGCTTTTACTCCTCCAAACTGCAGGACAATAAACAGCTTTTCTCACACTATAACAGGAAATAGAACAGTGGCAATGTCAGGTATCAATGGTAGAATGAAGTAGACAGTGCAGTAGACAATGGTGTATTTATGCATGTTTTCCAAGCAGGATTTTGCAGGTGCAGTAGATGTTTTTTTGCCACCTACAGTATACTGCATGCTTCCAGCTTTATCCAACACACCATAATGTTCAAGCAATTACCTTCATCATCAATCACACACTGATTGATACAGCATACTGTGTGCTGATGACATGCACAAACCTTGATTGTTTTCATCAGCCAAGGACCTGATTACTCCCTATGCAGAGTTCAGAGTTGATTGGAGAGCAAATATTGGAAAATGAAGGAGGTTTCTTGGAGATTAGGTCATGTTACAATAGTAGTTGTCTCCACTATTGAACAGAAACACATCTCAGGAAAACTGAGCAGAAAGTTGCATGTTCTGTCATGTCCAAAGACACTTGCACACAGATGCACAGTCCTGGGGCCTCTGGAGTTATATTTAGATCTTGCTCAGCTGCCACAAATAAAGAAAAGTAACTGATAGTAGGCTAAATGATGTGCCCAGTAGCATACACGACACAGAGGTTGTTTCCATGGCAAATCACTGTCCTAACAATTCTCTTTGAGCTGATGAGCTGTGGAGATGAATGTGTGATCAGTTCCATCCCTGAGAGGGTGTGCAAGGGATCTCTGGGGCGCAGCTTTTAATTATGAACCACAATGTCCCTTTTTCTTGGAAACATACAGCATCTTCTTGGAAGACTTCCTCCCTGTGCTTTGTACAGGGCTGTGATGTGCTTTTTTTTATTAGTGCTACTTTTGAAAAAGGTGTGCACTCCTTTCGTCTGCTTTTGGCAGCCAGATGACAAGCTTATATGACCCATTTTCAACCCACATTCATGTCAGTTTTACTATTGCGCTTGTGACGCAGTGATGGATGTTCTTCATTTAAGGGCTTGGGCTCTGTGGATTTACAGTAGAAATGTTAAACTTCCAAAGATACAATCTAAGGCAATGAAGACTGTGTGATCACTTTAGATGGTATCTTAAACATTCTGAATATGAAGGTTGAATAGGGCAAAAAAGATAACTATCAATTGAAGGAATAAGGTTTCCACCAGATGAATACTTTTCCATTGTTTCCAGCAGCCACCTGCTGCTGACCGCAGGCACATCTCCACTCACATCCTCCGAAACCCTTCTTCCCTGTCGTGTTGTCTTTCTCCCTGACCTCTCCTTTGTCATCTCTCCCTTAAGGCTTCTTGCTTTATTTTAAGTCTGGGTGATGGTGAGGTCATAGACAGGTCATTTCTCGAGCTGACACTTTACACTGATTGGTCCACCCACAGCTTCTTCATCGAGACTCTGCTCAATTATACCTGTTATTAAATCCCAAACGGAGCAAATATTGAAAAGATGGAAAATATTGGAAATCGTTCTACATCATCGACTTTCTGCAAGGTGCAAAATTGCTGCAGCAATTAAGCTCTCATTTCCCGATATTATTCAGACAGAAATCTGTGTTTGTGATAAGCTGTGTTTCGGCCATATACAACCTGTCTTTTGTTTTCCGGGGGCCTTAGAGATTATTTGGATGGTTATTACGTCTTCACAGGTTTGTTCAGTCTTCCAATGCATTGTCTCTTTTCATTTTCAAGTAAATCATAACTTGAAAATTAATTATTGTTGTTATTACACAAAATAGAACTATCTTTTTTAGCCAGGTGAAAAGCTTGGCATCACATTGTTCTTCTGTGCCCTTAAATAGATGAATTGATGTCCTTTCCATAGACTCTGTTGCTAAGGTTGTACAGTGAGTAGTTTGCATTGTCAACTTGCATATTTGCAAACATGTACAGACAGATGCATTTGAGAACTTTCTATTTCATGTTAAAAAAAAAAAGAGTAAAATACTTGTTTACGCCTAGAAGTCTGGCAGCTGAAGGCTGAACTAAGGGGAAGAAACACTTCCCCTTAGTAATGCACATATCATGTCTGTTTTTATATTATATATATATATATATATATATATATATATATATATATATATATATATATATATATATATATATATATATATAATATAAAAACAGACATGATATGTGCATGATATGCACATTTAGTGTTTCTTCCAGTACCATCTCGAGGTCAAAATGAACTAAGGGGAAGAAACACTTCCCCTTAGTAATGCACATATCATGTCTGTTTTTATATTATATATATATATATATATATATATATATATATATATATATATATATATATATAATATAAAAACAGACATGATATGTGCATGATATGCACATTTAGTGTTTCTTCCAGTACCATCTCGAGGTCAAAATGAAGACTTCAGTTTATGACCAAGCACCAACAGAAATATTGACATTAACCTTAGCTGTTAATTAATGTTTAGTATTCAAAAAAATGTTAGCATGCATGGTGAATATTGTAGCAGCTAAACTTTAGCATCGTAGTATTGTCGTTGTGCATATGTTATGTGAATATATATGTGGTAGCATTCTAAATACAGCCTTTACAGAGCCGCTGTTATAATCCTCCTCCAAGGACAAGTGGCCTTTGTGCTCAAGAATAATTGTTAATGTAAAATGAAAAATGGTCTAGAAATTATTCAGAAAATGTACAGTTGACTAAAAGCAGCACTTTAAAAAGTTTTGAAATATTAGGTTCAAGTATCAATTCTTCAGGTTAGTATAAATAAGTGCGACAGTGTTTAGAGTTGTAATGGTTTTGCTTCCTTGCCATGGTGAGAATTGTTTTTTTTGTTGTTGTTTTTTTTTTTTACTTTTGCACACATCCAAATCCTAAACACAATCTTTTTCATTCCCCTTTTTTAGCATTTGTCCATCATTTCTCTCTGCTCCGCTCTCCTCATTGCCTTTTTTTCCCCTTCGTTTTCTCCTCTCGCCCCTCATCTCCTTCCTTGCCACTCCATCTCACCCCCCTCTTCCTTTCTCTTCCACACACGTTTCTCCCCCTCCTTCCCTCCCTCCCTCTCTCTCTGACTTGTGCCGGTCTCATCAGAGCCAGAGATGCGGGGCTCTAAGTGGAGTTAAATGGCCTGCAGTGCTGCACGGTGAGCTCTGCATCTTTGGCCATGTGAAGCCTGTGACCTGTGCGACATGTTGACTATGAACTTGGAGGGACTGGAAATGATTGCTGTGCTCGTGGTTGTGGTCCTCTTTGTTAAGGTGCTGGAGCAGTTTGGGTTGTTAGAAGCCAGCTATGACGGTAAGGACAATAAAAAATACTCCTGTTTTACTTTCTAGTGACAAACTACTTGTTGTTGCCAAAGTTTAAAAGATAATAGTTTGTTTGCTGAGTGAGTGTGCCAGTAATGTATTTCCAAAGCAGAGTGTGCCTAAAGCATTTGCAGGGGAGATTAACATCTGTTGATTTTTCTCATTAAAATTGTGTTAAGACAAGATTTTTTTTTTTTTGTGAGAGGGCTCCCTTTGCTTGTTAATATATTTTCCAAAGTTGTGGAGTCTTCAGTAATCTGTCTTTGCTTCTAATTGGCTCAGTAGTCATGATGAATCACACACTACACATATGGGTGAATATTTTAATCTGTCATTATGCTTTCCTTTTGTTTTTAACTTCTCACTGTATCTCAATATCATTCCAAGCGCTCATTTGATAATAATCAATAGTCTCTAGCATTGTGACGCTTTGCTTTGATGTTTGTGTTTATTAAATTTGAAGGAGATTAGATTGGATATGAAAGATTGCATCATCTGTGGGTTGGCTAACTTGTTTAACCAAATGAGAGTGAGACAGTTGAGGACTGAATGTAATTCTGCAGCAGCTGGGAGCTTCTTCTAGGTGCCTGGGGCCATATTACTAAAGATTCTTTGCACTAAGAGCTGCTCCTAGTGTCCAAATTTTAAGGAAATCCTTAGAAACATGACAGAATCATGACATTTTCTCAGAATTTCCCTCAAACTTAGGACTAAGTATATTAAACACTACAGATAAAATCTACAGATTTTATCTGTAGTGTTTAGGGTTGGGGCGACACATTGGCACAGGGGTTAGTGCTGGTCTCACAGCACGAAGGTCACAGGTTCAAGACCTCCTTGATCTGGGACCTTTCTGTGTGGAGTTTGCATGTTCGCCCCGTGTCTGTGTGGGTTTCCACTGGGTACTCCAACTTCCTCCCACAGTCCAAAAACATGGTGAGGTTAATTGAAAACTCTAAATTGCCCATAGGTGTGAGTGTGTCAGTGAATGCTGTGCGTGTGCTCCACGATAGGCTGGTGACCATCTTGGGTGTATCCCTGCTTATTGCTTGTAATGTGCTGGGATTGACTCCAGCAGACCCCTGCGACCCTAATGAGGAATAAGTGGGTATAGAAGGTGAATGAATAATTGAATGTTTAGGGTTCTGGAGAGAAGGGATGTAGGGTAGTTGAACCTCAAGATTTAGGAGGAGCAATCTAGTTTTCGCCCTAGGTGTGGAACTCTGAACCTAGAAGGTGCCTGGGAGTTCGTCCAACCAGTCTATATATGCTTATGGACTTGGAGTCCTATAGGGGGTGCACCACCAGGGTTGCCTTTTTCTCGCAGATTCTGTTCATACCATTCTATGTGCAGCCAGTTCATTAAAGGGCTGTGGTTTGGTGGCCTTAGGTCACTGCTTTTTGCGAATGATCTGGTCCTGTTGGCTTCATCGGACTGTGACCTTCTGCTTTCATGATGGAGCGATTCGCTGTCAAGTGCGAAGTGGCTGGGATGAGAATCGCTACCTCTAAGCCCATGGTGATTGACACAGACCCGCAGCAGTCCGTCGTGGTGAAGAAGAATTTACAGTCAATCTACATTTGTACCCTCACTTATGGTCACAAGCTTTGAGTAGTGACCGAAAGAATGAGATCATGAATACAAGCAGCCAAAATTAATTTCCTTCACAGGGTGGCCAGGTCGTCTGAGAAGCACTCAGAGTAAAACCACTGCTCCTCCGCATCAAGAGGAACCAGATGAGCTGGCTCAGGCATCTAGACAGGAAGCCTCCTAGACACCTCCTTGGTGAGGTTTTAAGAGCATGTCCCTCTATGAGATAGACCCAGAAAGACCCAGGACATACTGGAGAGACTATGTCTCTTGGCTGGCATTGGAATGCCTTAGAGTTCCCCTGGAAGAGCTGGAAAATGTGGCCAAGGAGAGGGAAGTCTGAGCTTCTCTGCTGAGGCTACTGCCTCCATGACCCCACCCAGTCAAGCGGTAGAAGATGGATGGATTAGATTTTATTGTATGGAAATCAGTTTGTGGTAGATTTAATTCCTTGCAACACTGCTTCTTATAGGCCAGCCAGTAACCAGAAACGGATGTGAGCTAAGCCATTTTACCTATGTTATTACCAAATAAATTAAGATAAAATTACCAGCATGGTACATAGATGTAAGAAAATAAATATAACCATCAGCATGTGAGATCTGTGCAAGTGTATACGATTAAAGTATGACTAAATATTGACTTCACAGAGATGTTCAAGATCTGAGAATGTGGTAGAATCACTTTAAAACTAAGTATTAGTACTATTAGTACTAGTTTTTTAGGCTAAATTGGGAGCTCTCTGAGAGGATTCTCAGAATCTTTAGTAATAGAGCGCCTCAGCGTTAATCAGAGTTGATGTTTATAGTTTGCACATTACTTGCAGTTGGGAAAGAATGTCTTCTTTATGATTATTTTTTGTTTGTTTATTTTACATTTCTTCACTGTTCTTCATTTTGATAGTTTTCCCTGCAGCTTAGCAGGTAATCTCTATTAACAGATACCTGCATGTGAATATGCAGAATCTGTAGGTGGAGACAATTAGTTAAACAGAAACAGTTCCAGAGTTGTTTGCAGTAAGTGTAGCATTACATGGGCTGTGGTTGCTATGGGTTCTTGCAAATGAGTCTGTGTAAAAAGCTACACAGTGATGGAACCGTTGGCTAAATGGCATCTTGGGAATTTCAGGCATTTCATTTTGTTTGTCTTTATTAGCTTTTATCTCTGAACTTATGGGAGTTTGTCAGGCAGTAAACAATGAGAGAAATGGAAACCAAAGTGTTGGACTGGATATCCGCTGGCTCTACCAGAAGTACAGAAATATTAGAGCTCACCCCCAGAGGCTAATCTGTTGTCAGAAAATACCAGGCTGCTGGACTACACTGCCATATTTCTACAGTAGCCCAGAAGAGACAGACAAATGAGTGCTCTAGAGATGGCCGTGCAGGTTTGTTGCCCCCACCAGCAGCTGTCCCTCTTAGTAATCAGTTTTTTGCAATGTGCAACATATTTATCCAAAAGGTATGATTTCAATTTGGATAAATTATTTTATTTTGAATGCTCTACATAGCCAAAGACTTTAATGAAATAACTCATGAGAAGAAAAATCAAGACGTAAGAAACTTAAACTTAATTAAATCTAAAGAAAAAAAATGATTGTCTGTTGTTTTTTTTAATGTTGGTTATTCATTTTGGAATTAGCTTCATGCCAAGAAGTCCATTATAATCAACATTTTGAGAAGAGAAAATGAGATGAGAAATGTTTTTTGAATTACTAATTAGTCAATTTATTGGTGTTCTGTGCATAGTGACAAGGAAAATATTAGTTACCTGCTTACTTATTTAAAGAGGATTTGGGATTAGGTTAATTATTGTAGTTTCTAAAAGCCTTTTTTTGTTTTAGTTTGGAGATGTAGCTGTTTGTGAAGGCCTGCTGTTATTACCCAGAATACATTGGGATCACTACACTCACAGTTCAACTGAGAACCCATAGACAGTGCAGTAATACCAAAAGATTTTAGTTTTATTTTTTGCTGTTCAGTGGGTGTGTAAGGAACCTAAATGATTGTTCTCATTTCAGAGGCCCAACTATAACATATGTTATTGTTGTATTCAAGATGATTTCTTCATGAAACCTTTACAAAAACTGAGAGAGATATGAAATGAATCTAAATTTATAGAGCAGTTAATTACTCTGTGGTAAATTTAAAAATAGATTTGCAACCCAGCCGGACGCAAATGACCCTTTTCAGTCTCTGCGTGTCATTTTAGTATGACATTGAGTGACAGTGGAGTGCCACTAGTGCAGAGGGACACAACAGCTGACAAGAGCAGACTTTGATATACCACTTTTTGCAAATTATTCCCCCGCTGGAGGTGTGGCTTTCATCAAACAGGACAGTCGGTCATGTGCAGATTGCACTTTTAGCTCATTAACTCCAAATGTTGGTTGAAGGGTGAATTATTTTCTTTTTCAATTTGTAAATTGCACTCCACTAACATGTAATGTTTTTTTAATAAGGTTATTATATTATGGTTAGCATTTGTAATTTTGTTCACTTTCTTTTAATATTTGTGGATCTTTCAAACACAGTGCACACTCTTCATGCCACACGTCTTTCCTCTCAGTCTAAATTAAACCATCAGGGCCCTGTTATTGTGTTTACTAAGCTACAATATATCCTCAGACATGACTCACACATAATCTGCCCATGGTTGCAGATTTTATGTCACTAAATCCCCATTGTAGCGAATAGGTAGTGTTTAGTGATCATGATTTACATAATGTTGGCCTTAGCTCACTAAGTATGTTTTTGTCAAGGTGTTGGCGGCACATTAGTATGATATAAAGCTCAACATGGCAAATGTTTATCTGGTAGGCGACTGTAAGCGAGAAGGAATATAAATGGATTCAGCTCAAATTGCTAAAGGAGACATGTATAAGACATTCAACAAAGGTTTAAGCTGTTCATGGTTTCAGGCAGTTCTAAGAATTTTTATTTCTATTCATCACAGATGGTTTGGTTGACGACTGTAATATTTTCTAATGTGGCAAGATAACGGAATGACACTTATTTTGTTTGCACCATAATTGCTAAGATGATTTTACGAATGCAAGTGTTTTATGACATGTGACTATTTAAGAAAATGGGTAATTCAGTGGAAAGATTGAATGGGTTTTAGTCTATAAAAAAGCAGAAGTTGATGGCCTAAGACATGCGTTAATTGTCAGGAATTATAATCATAAAAAAGAAAAAAATTCTTAGGAGCAATATTCCTTATTTATGTAAATAAATAAGGAATATAAATAAATAAATAAATAAATAATATATAAATAAATAAATAAAAAAGAACTTCCACCGCTTTCTTCCATTGTTGTGCATATTAGAGTTAGAAGTTGTGCCAGCAGAGGGAACCAAAGCTTACTGTCAGTCTCAGCCTGTCACAGCTCCAGCAAGTAATAGGAGTAGTTTTTTAACCAGGGTTTCTCTCACCAAGCAGTTCTACGTAGATTAATCATTCTAGCTGTTCAAAATCCTTTAGTACAAACATCACTCAGAGGTTTTAAATAAAACATGAATTCAGCTTAGTTATTCAGCATATCTCCTCATTCTATTATGTGGTACACGTGACATGACAGAAACGCATTCTATATTCAGCACAGACAGGTAATGCATTGAAATAACCTGTGTTGACATAGGTTACATTTCACGAACCACATGCACCTGTTCCTATCTTCCATCCAGTTATCCATTTCTGGTAATTCATACTGTAAGTCACAATGTGCACTGTCATGGATGCAAGCAAACACATATACTCTAACTCTAATTCTCACTCAAACATTGCAAGTATGAAATAAAAACAAATATATCCATAATTAAAGATATAGGCCTACTAACCTAAGGAAATGTGTAAAAGGAGCTGTGCTACATTGAAAACTATTATATAAAGGAGCAACAATACTCAACAGTAAATGTGCCTTCACTGTTAGATAAATAGATCTTTACATAACTATATTGTTTTGTATTGTTGTCTACACTCTAAACCAATAACTACTGATTTAAATGAGAAACCCAGGAAAATTGTAAATGATAGGAGCTATAACTAATTTATAATAAGCAAATATGAATCTTGGCATTGTTCTATTATGAAATATGTGTGTATTCATCTCTAGAGTTTGAAATCAACCTCATCTGTTTTCTCTTTAACATTTAAGGTATATTGATCAGTGATGATTCTTATTCATTTTAGCATTGCTAATGTGCTCTTTATTGCCCTCTTAATACATTCTAAACAAGTTGAATTTTCTATTACTTATAAAACTAATACAACAGGCTCTGCAATGTGTTTTTGATAATAGCCTGGAGTCTCATACATGTATCATACAGTATATTGTTCATCATAGCTTTCCACTGAATTAAACCCTGGTTAACTGGTTTTCCGCAGGCATTAATTTAACTTTCATCCATCACAGGAATGATGAGGGAGCTACTAATGGCTAATTTTCAGAACCCACATGTACTTTGCTGTAATGAGTTTTAGGCTCTTTCTACACGTTTGTGTAGTTTTGTTTAGTTTATATGGTAAAGCTACTTAGCTGATTACCGTACTATATGATCAATATTCAGAGAGATTGAGTAAGCTTTGCATATATTCAAGGTTATTTTCAAGAGATAATAAATAAACTTTATATCGCTTTAATGAATTAAAGCACAATTGTATTTACATCTTCGAACCTTGTGATTCAGTATTTGGATAACTTTTAAACAGATGGCCTTGAACATTAGCAGAATTATCACTATAGTAAACCTCTTGTTAAATGAACACTCCTCATTTTTACTGGTGTGGAAATTCTCTGCCATTTCTTTCAGCATCAGGTCTTTAATCGCACTATGCACTGTGTCCAAATAGCAAGATCTGTATGGCAACTTGATAACAGACTTTTGTCTGTCCCTTAAAACTAATCACAACCCCATGAGATTTTTTTTCTGTTAGGACTAAGAAAAACCTTTTGAAAAGTAAGAATACGAGTAGAGCATACTTTTTTATGCTTTTTTTTAATTTTGTTTCGGTTTCTGTATTTCTGCAAAATTGGTACACATGAATTTGCCACTTCACAATATATCTGCCTGATTGTGTGCCACAAATCGGATGCTTTTTGTTGCAAACACTGACAGGTACTGAGTTTGAAGTTACGTTTTCTGTAGTTAATTGAAATGGAAGCTACTGCGCTACCTGTGCTTTGAATTTCAGTAAATATATGTGACTGTGAGTTCAACTTAGCCTCAGGTGTCTTTTTTTACTTCATGCTACTTTTGCCAGATGATATTTGGACCTGTAAACAAAATAACTCCAGTAATGTATTTAATACTGTTATGGCAAGGGGGGACATAACAGCATTAGGTTGGAGATAATTAACACCTAGACCAAAGCTTGCCTCGGGAGTGCCTCTTGCTTGGAATTTTAAGCAGATCACTTAAAGTAGTTTTCTATTCATTCCTTGTTATGAGTTTTCAATTTATTCATCCTTTTAAGGGTGAATGTTGAAAGTCTTTTAATTGTGAATCAGAATACAGTTAAGTGGAAGATTCCATTTGCCCTGTAGCAGGTAGTTGTATAAATTGTATGCAAGATTAAACTACACTTTAAGTAGCCCAAAGTCAGATTGGTTCACTGTTTACAGTGGGTTGCTTTTGTGGATTTGCGGCATTGAAAATAAGATTCACCAAGCAATTTACATGTTTTGTGCCCAAACTTGTTAATGGTACCTTGTGGAGCAGGGTAGTAGCATGATGGGGCATTGTTGCATCATTGAGTCCTGTTCTCAATCCTGATAGTCAGTAATTTGTAACACTTAATATACATAAAAATCCCTCACCATCCTGGAACCTTTAAGTTGACTTAAAGCTGCTTTTAGTGTGCAAAATGTAGACTGGGGAGAAAGCTGAAACAAAGCAACACGGAATCCTTGGAATCCTTCTATCTGCCAGCTGAATACAGTAGTACTCAGTACTTCAATAGCTATCCCATTACAGGGAGTCATTTGGTTGCTTATCAGAACTTTAACATAATCTGTTTTCATTAACCCTGGAGTTTGTGCAGGACATTTGCCATGTTTGACATATTGTCAGTGCTGAACACTACTTATTGGCCAAGCAGAAGCACTTTTGCTCTCACATTCTGCTTCACTAAATCTGTTCCACATTCACACTTCCTTTAAGAAATAACCAGCTGTATTGATTTACTCTCGTCATCCGTTACTCGTAGTGAACTATGCTCATCATATCTCATCCTCTGGACAGTGGCTCCAGCCATCCTGTTTCTGTCTGCCATTTTCCTGCTAATGCACATTTTCCATTGACTTCTGTACATCGGGTTCAGTCTGATTGGCACTTTGCCACTGAATTATAGCACACCATAAAATCAGATGACAGGCTGGTTGTTGAAAGGTGACCCATGTCTTGCTCTTTGCCTCCACATGTTGTCCACAGTGAGCTGTCAGATAGCCATGCTACAGCTAATATGGCCAAGATACAAAGAAAAGAAGGTCAATGTTATCAGCTCTGGCACACTGGCTTGAGCATTGTGGTACTGTCCATTTGCAGACAATGCCAATGACTTTTCCTTTACTGTGGAAGTAATCACCTGGAATGAATTGGCTTGATGATAAAAATCAAGCTGGTCCAGCTGTAGACAGAAGGCTGACATGTCCTGTGAAAATTAATGAAGGTCACTCTTGTGTTGTGTTAATGTTTAAGGGAAACGTTACCAGGCACATATCACAACTGACATAGCAACACAATATTAAATTGTCTTACGATATTCTCATTTTAGGTGGACTTTAACTTTAATCAACAGAGAAAACAGGCCAGAGAAAGGAAATGTAGGGAGAGAGGTAGGTGACATACAGCAAAGGTCTCTGACTGGATTTGACTTTGTGGTTTTTAAGTGGAAAGTATCTTAGTCCAGATATCAAGTCAAACTTGATATCTGCCCGAAAGCAGTATATATCGTAGAGGATGGTGAGTTTTTGGGGTCAAATTTGACGTCATGCTCAAAACCTTGCAGAAACTCATAGTAGATCATGCCAAGATAGCAGACACAGTTGGGCCTAATCTGGGCCACCTTTGGCAGTTACAGCCAGACATGGGCCATGCCAGTGTCATTAACATAACTGGGGTTACAGCAGGTGTTGCGTGGGCTAGACATGGCCCATATGTAGTGAGCCAGTATCCATTGATGTCTTGTTGCAACAAACCTACAAGCAGATTGAGTATCTTTTGTAGCTTTAAAATGAACATGAGCTACACTAAATGTCAGTGATTTAATATTATTACAGAGACAGACGGAGAATGTTGCTATTCATTCAGTTTCAAATGATTGCCATCTGTTAACATCTGCAAATTTACCAAAATCTTGGATGACATTCAGTGACTTTCACATCCAAAATAAAGTGGAAACAGTTGTGACAGTTGTCTATTCCTTCTGTTTCACTTGATCAGGTGTGTGTGATAGAAGTTGAAGGGTGGAAAGTTGCATATTTCTGTCGATTCCTACATGCACACACCTGGCAATGAGCCTGTAATAATCCAGAATCCATGAAGTAAGGCCTCAATATCAGCCTCACCCCATGGCATGCTATGGTTGATTGCTCATGCTGCTTCTCTGAGGGTTGCCCCGGTTCACAGCTCATAATTGCCTTCCCCTTCACAGGCGCCGCTTCAGTAAATATGACAGCCTCATTTTAATGTGGCTTCGAAAAACACAACCCAAACACTAATGCTGCTTTGCATGCCTGAGCAAATCTCTGCAGGTGTCATCTAATTATATCACCCACTTGTAACCTGAGCTGATCTGTAAACAGCAGGATGATCTTATCTTTGCCACTTTGCCCGTCCACCGATTGGCGACACTTTGATTGATGATGGTTATGTTGAAACCAGCTCCTCCTCTCCTGGTCCCATACTTTCACAGGGGCTCACTGTGTGCCTTAAGAAAGATAACACTTAATCGAAATGTTCTCTGGGTTTTGGTTGTTTGCTAAGGACACTTTGTTGTTGTGTGGAGAAAGCTAATAAAAATCCAGAGGTTGTTAGATGTGGAGGAAAAAAAAAAGCTCCTTCGAATTACATCTGAAACTGTGGTGCTCAATATTGTTCTACACTATTTACCTAATAAACTAAAGGGGTTGGAAGGAAAGGGTTATGTCCTCACTATTCACCATAGTGTAGAGGTAACATTTTCGGTTGTTTGCATTGCATTATATGGATTTCCATTACAAAAAAAAGTTTGTTAACATGCTGGGGAGACTGACCTTTGCTGCTGGTTGTGTCCTCTGTGCACACACAGCTCAGACGACAAGTGATAAGATCCTCCTACTTGCAAATGGAAGCGAGACATGTGGCAGTGATGACTTAGAAAATATGTATTCTTTCCCTAGATCAATGTCTATTGTTGTCTGGAGACAGATGAGGCTACAGAGACTTATCGTGTTTTTCACACAGATGAGAAATTGGGACTTTTATCTGGATAAGGATTTGGACTGCAGTTTGACATTTGGATCAGTTAGAGATGCCACGATGGGCAGGGTCTTTGTGAATCCCTTTGATAATGATGCTGCTGGTGATTTGAGTGGTGTAAGCTGTCATGCACTGCAAAAAAGTGAAATCTTATCGGGTGAAACTATCTTGGTTTTGGTATAACTAGTCCAATATTGAGTAGAATTATCTTATTCCACTGGCAGATAATTGATCATTTTTTAAATTTCATATCTTTTTTCCTGATCTGGGTTACGTCAGAGTTAGTTGGTCTTGTTTTAAGAAAACAAGACTAACCTTTTCTTAATTGACTAAAATCAAACTTTAAATTAGTGAAATTATCTGCTAGTGGAATAAGATAATTATACTCAATATGGGACTAATTGCACCAAAAACAAGATATTTTCATCTGATAAGATTTCAATTTTTACAGTGCATGACAGCTTACACCACTCATCATCGAAGGGATTCACAAAGACCTTGTCACCTCACCCCTTTTCACCTCACCTCAGGTTTTGCAGTGTGTTGTGATTCGACATTTTTTTGTTTAGCCATCAAAAGTGCCTGGAAGGAATTCTTGCCATTGAAATGTTTTTGTTTTATTTTCTAATATTTAATATTTAGAAATGTGCAGCAATTTTACATATTTGTGTTTTTAAAAGCCTTTTCTCTTTTTTTTTTTCTTTGTTTATTTGTATGCTTTGAAAGTGCTCACAAAAACAATATGCGCCCGGATGTTTGATTCCCTCATGCGATTTATGGCATGATTCTATTCGCATTGAAGTCATATTTTCTAATGATCCATACAGCTTTATTGTTGGTAGATATTTTCCGCTTTTTATGGATAACATTCATATGCCCGATGACGCTTCACTTGATCATTTAGATCAAGTGGTATTTGTCTTGAATTTTCTTTTCTTTTTTAAACAGCATCATGCTAAATTAATCAAAAAGATATTTTTTGAAGGACACAACTCATTTTTCAACAACAGATGGACTCATTGTAAATGAATGTGTGTGAGTTTTTTCCTTCACACCAATAAGCTGCAGCTTATTGAACATTTATCATTGAGCATTTGAGTAAGTGGTGAGTCACCATTTCCTTCACGGCGCCAAAATAATATGGAGCCTTAATGATCATGATTAACGTACATTTACATTAATAGTCTACTTCATTGCACACAGAATAAAAGCAGAGAAAACACATTTCTCAAAAAAGTTGAATTGAGTGTGGAGTGAAATTCTGTTTAGAATTGCATGAGCTGTAAATGGTGTTAATATATGTTTTAAGCTTGCATTTAGTCATATCTAATGTTAAGTGTAGTCTCGGTTGGAACAACAGCATGTACAGAGAGCCAGTAGGTGGTGGTGTCCTCACTCATTTGCTGCAAACACTGACTACATGAATCAACATCTCCCAGTCTCTCACTTTGTTTTTGTTCTCGCTCCTCTTCATCTCAGTAGCATTGTTACTGTTACTGTTACTGCTCACTTACTCTACTCTTACATCAAACCATCCTATAATTCTGCCATTAGAAGCACGGGAAAGACAGAATAGGCACTTGTATATGTGTATATTTTTTTATTTACCTAGTGTACATCTTCAGACAGACATCAGACATTTTTATAGTACATATTTCTAAGCCTTAAAAAATATATATAACAATTGAAAAATGACCATATGCATAATTTTGAAAGCCACTGAACAACATGAAAGCTTTACTCTGCTCTTTTCATGAAAATAGTTTGCAGAGAATCCTGTATAATAAAGCTGTTGTGACTGTGTTCTTATTGGATTTGTTTGTGCCACAATGTGTCCCATAGCCCCCAGGAAAGAAGAACATAATTAATGACTGTAGAGTAGTAGTAGTTTGTGTCTCTAATGTTTGAAGTTAATGACTACATGTGTAACTTATGAGTGGAGGTTGTATATCTTCTTGCACCAGACCGCTCTGCCACTGTTTCGTCTCCCCTCCCTCTCACTGATATCCACTCGCTCTCATCTTCCCTCCCTTTACATGCAGTGAGGCAGTCAGTGTGCCTAAAAGAGAGAGAGAGAGAGCACCACAAACTATCAGAAGAGCAGAGTTTGCTCCCACAGCTTTTCCTGGCTCTCGCATGTCTCTTCGAGGAAAGGAAGGAAAAAGAAGACAGGAGGCAATGAGATCTATTGCAACCCTTTTTGCATGTCTGGACTTTATTCCTCTTTAGAGTCAGCTTTTCTAAATTTTCAGTGACCTCGAGAGATCAGAGAGACTCTTAATGACTTCAGGCTCCTCACAAATCTGAGATCTAGTTTTTTCTTTAACCTTTATCGTCACACAGACTGGATTTAGGGTACAAACGGGCAAGTAGGCAGGTGTCGGAAAGGCACCTGGCCCGTGCGCTTAGGCCGGCATAGCGCTGGAGTGGGTGCAAGGGAACTGGAGTGCAGGACCAGGTGGCAGCGTCAGTCCTGGTCCTGGCGGTGGCCCCGAGGGCGAGGAGGCCGGCTCAGGCTCTGGGTTCGGGTCAGGGTATGGTGGCCCTGAGTGGGTCGAGGGTGGAGCGATGCTGAGCGCAATCTGGGAGACAGAGGGGCTGCAGACTGTCGGCATCGTGGTGCTGGTGTTTGCTTCAATCAAGCTGCTGCACCTTCTGGGGCTCATCAGCTTCTCAGAGGGTAAGACACTGATGGTGGATTAATCGAGAGAGATAAGGAATCAGGGGAAATATGACACAGAAAGAGAAATACAAATTGCCTGCTGATAGATATTTCATGCGTAAATTACTAATCTATTTTCAATCAGCCCAGTTTCTCACTTCTGTTCCCTTGCCTCAACAGAGATAGTCTTTAGTTGGCAGAAAGTCTCTCAGTCAGCAATTTGAAAGCTTGAGAAGTTAATTGAGGTCACTATAGCAAAGCAAAAAGACTCAATAGACAGAAATAATCATATTCTATGACTTGAAATTGTAAAAAAGAAATTTTGACAGAAATATGTGTGAGCTTCAGATGTGATCATAGAGTATTTAAGAAAGAAATTCTGGTAGGACAACTGAGAAAAGACAGTCTGCTTCTGCTATTTTCAAGCATCTGAGTTTATTTGTTAGTCTGTTGGGATGGCATTTCTGTCTTTGTACATCGAATGTATCTTTTTGTACAGGCATATGTTACCCTTGACAAAGATAAAAATTCAATGAGATATTAAAAAAAAGATCTTCATGTATATGCGTACACTCACACAAAACCCATCATATATTACTAAGTGAGGCCATTCCAAAGATCACGAGGCACAGAATGTGTCAGTCCTAAATAAACTGTTTAGCTTAGACCTACTGCAGTTGTCTCATTAAATGAAGTAGAGCTGCATGGTTAGCAGTTTGAGCTCAAAACCAGCCTATCCATCAGACTACTGTTTAGTAAACACGCCTTATCTTCTAATTAGCAAAATCAATCAAAGGTCTCCAGTGCTGTATGCATACTGTGCTCCGGGAGACAATAAGTAAATAGAAAAAAAAAGTGATAATGTATATTAGCAGGTGGATGGAAAAAGCTGACCTGACCTAAGAGAAGTGTTTAGATGGAGCACAGAGGTGTCAGCGTCAGATTGGCCGACACTGTGTTATTTCAAAGGCACATGAGAGCAATGTTTTCATTTGGAGAAACTGTGAAGTTCATGCGCAGTGTAACAGTTTACATGCTTCAGTAAACAGCGGCGAGCCGAATCTTGCTTTCCCCCCCTCTGCATTTCCAGACTCTGACGACGCAGTATTGATTTGGTGAGATGATGCAGACATCAAAGTTGACATGTCAATTGCCATTTGCTTGTTGTCGTGATCAGTATTCCACACAGCTGTCTCTGAGTAATTACTTAGAGAATATCTGCTTTCTGATCTCGAGGTACCTGACGAGCCGTCAATGCAGGTAATGATGTTGTACATGTGTGTAAAGTCATGTCTGGAAACAAAAGAGGGTATAATGATAATATCGACTTATAATATATTGGCTTGAAAATAAAAGATCTTTTCAAAATTGTTCCCACTGTCATTCACTGCTGTGGGCAATTTAAAGTTTTAAAATAACCCGAGCTGCATGTATTTGGGGGTCAGAGGAAACTAGGGGTTCAACTAAAAATTCTTACAATAATTCTTTAATATTTTATTGATATATCATTCATCAGCTTGATCATTATTTTCAGTACATGAAAATTAAAACTGCTAGATGAAAACTGTATTGCATGTGTAGAACTGTAACGAGACAATATTTATATAAAAATAAAGGATTCATTTGTTATTAAAGTCAATTCAATGCATTTTACAATTGGCTTTATTATTAATTGGTTTGTAAAATGCCAGAAAATAGTGCAAACTGTCCACCACAATTTCATGAAAAATTCTGGCATTTCAGAAGCTCTAACCAGCGCCATTGCCATTTTTGTTGAATAAAATGTGAATGATTAATCAAACATCATATAAATTTAATATTATTGAGCTGTTTTAATATTTAGATTTTAATCCAAGCCCCTGCTACATTCACAGTCCACTGCAATGCCTCATTTTTATATGATTGATATAAAAACATGTCATGTAGAATTACACTGGTCTCCACTTTAGTACTGCAGATCCGTTTTTGTAGCTGTCACCTTCTGCAATAACAGTATTTTTGGCTTTTTACCTTTTTGGAAAACCTCATAGGAAAGTGCATCGCTAAATATGCACATTCTGCTTAACATTAATACAATCAGACATGTTCACAGCTGGGAGCTGCCCTGTACGATCACATCCCTCTACTTCTGGCCACCTGAGCAGCTCCACTGGGGTATCTGGGGTAAAAAGGGCTTGCTTTAAAAGTCTCATGGTAAATGCCAAGGGAGTTTCTCAGCTGGGCAGCCAATTTGAACTGGCAACTTCCCAGTTGTAAAAGGGAATGTGTTCTAAGAGTATTTTACACTGTTCCACTCTATATTGTAGCGCCAGCTGGCATCAAAGAATGAAACTGTAAGATTTAAGCATTGATGCATTAGTGCATTTGTCTCCATTAGGCAATTTATCTCCATTAGATGCATTAGTTCATCAACTCCTAGCAGACATGTTGCAAGAGGAGAGGGACATGTCTGCCTTGCAACGGTCATATTTAATGCCACATTGTAATACATGGATCAATCCTGTAATGTGTATTAGTCTGTCCCTGATTACAAGAAACACAGCAAGGTCTGGCAAGTGTCGTACGACATAGTCATGTTCAGTTTTATTTTGGATAAAAGGACTGACGTCACCATGTATTCCTGCTAACTATCCCAAGGCTAGGATTAGAATTCCAATAAAGCCGACTACTGTAAGTGTTGTCTGAACTCTGTTACCAAATTGATTCAGTATAATGAGGTCTCTTGTCAGACAAATTTTGGATTTTCTGTAGTGATGTATCTTCACATTTTCAAGGCTCATTTGTTTGATGCATTGTTGTATAACCAGAAGCAAATTTCACTTTTTATTTCCCTTATGTAAAAACACTCACACTGTGATCCTTTTCGCACATATATGCATTTCGTCTTGCACCCATACAATGCAGAGCCATTAGTGCAAAGTGCTGAGCAAAGCCCCATAGGGTGCAAACTAATCAGTGTGTCACACAATGATAAATAATTCTCTGCTTCAGCCATACACAGTGGCACCCCCAAGCCTGTACCCTGTCAATCACACACAAGCACACCACCATAAACAGGGATGGAAGGCTCTGTCAATTTGCACCCACTGTCTGCTATTATAGAGCGGGAGCACTTAGAGTGTCTTGGTGCTGATATCCATCTAACAAGATTCTTGTGTTCTCTGTGTCCTTGATAGGGATTTATGGGCTGGCACCAGAGATTTAGTGTCAGCACTGACCCGGGTCGGATTTGTCTCCAATTGCCTGTTTTCACTTTTCACCTTTCAAGGGTTGTGACACCTACAGTTCGGGGTTGGGTCAGCTTGAGGGCATGAGTTGAACCAGTGTGTTTTAAAGTATGGCCAGAAGTGTTTTAAACTCTAAAGAAAATATTACAATTTTACATCAAGTTTACATCAAGATAACTAGTCCCATTTTAACTTGACAGTGATGTTAGAACTCTTGCAGTCATGCTAGTTGTGCCCTGATCTCTGGATAACAATGTCAGATGGTCAAGTGGTCTGCCACTTTGGTGCAGACTGAAATAATTCAAGTGCTGGATGTTGTCATGGCATTTTTTACAGACATTGTCCATACTGGGCTACTTTAAAAACATGGAAATGCTACATGGCAGGCTTCATGGAAGTAGACATGCTCACCATCTTATTTTAAGTGACATGTATTCTAATTTTAATGTTTTAATGTTTTTTTTTTGTTTGTTTTTTTCAAGTCTAAAGCTCATGCAATCTAGTTATTGAAATGCATTTTATGCTTTTAGATTTTTAGCTGGAAGCAATAAGGGTCAAGCTTCAATTTGTTGCTTATAGGAAACCTTCCAGCCCTTGAAAGGTCACTATGGAGAACTTGCTGTTTAGGACAAAAAGGATGAGAAATTTAAACATCACAAATACCTGTTGAATTTTCATCCAACAAAATGACGAATTACATTTCTGCTCTTGTTTTGTGGTATTCAGCTGTGACGTTGCATTTCTAACGTGCCTGTCATGAATTGCATCATAAAGCTGGACTTCAAAATGAGAATCAGTTATATTTGGAGTGGTCTTTGTGCAGCCTACAGAAATTTACGATACTTCGTAGGCCACCAGTGAGCAATCTGAACCACTGTCAAATCTTGAAGCATGCTCATTTTGTTAAGTGCAGCAGTTTGTACATTTCCAGCACAAACACAATGTTTTATGGCTATGATATCAACTGCTCTGCATTTTTGGAGTGACACATCAATCATCAAAGCTGGATCAGCAGAAATGTTTATTATGCCTTTCATAATTTCAGATGATGGTTATGTCTAGTTAACTAATTAACTGGTCATCTCCATCTGGCTAACATACTCTGTTACTGAAGGAGACAAACATGATTTTTAAAAAGTAAAATGTGCAAATAATGATTAGCTATTTTTGAACAGCTCTGCTGCAAATTGTAATTGTTCACCCACTTTCAAATGCATTTAACAACTGTAAACATTACCCTTTAGCTATTTTTTTTTATGATTTCTCTTTAGAGCAGTGACATGATTGACTTAACCTTTGTGTGAATTGCCTAAGTTATGGGTCTCTCTGGTGTTTTTAGAAGGAAGAAGGGCATGGCAAAGGAGCTTATTGAAAATAAGACTCTGCCTGTCAATTTGAGTCAGGAAAGCAAGGACAAATATCACTCAAGCAATCAATTTTGATGAAAACATCCCAGATAATAAATTCTGGTGGAGGGAGGATGACAGATGCTTCTGAGCCAAGGATCTGATATGGATGATTGCAGCACTTTAGGCTCCCTGTGGAAGAGGGAGCTGGAGGCAAAGTGTATCCTTAAATATGTATTCAATTAAATGGCCTACATCCCAAAGCATAAAAGGGATGCAGTGTAATGTCCAGTCTGTAAAACATCAGAGCCACACATAGTCTGGTAATATGCTCAGATGTTATTAAACATGCGTGTTGTGGTTTGGGATATTCATTAATTTGTGTGTGAACTTCAAAAGTATTTGACTATGCAGAATTCCAGGGTCTTATTAAAGGAAAATAATGCATAGTTTATGTTTAAGCCTTGTATAAAGAATAATACATAATCACAATTCATAAAGTTACACCCATAGAGAGCTTTGAAGCTCCACATTGGTATTTATTTGTTGATCAAGGCTATACAACCAGTATGCTCATTCAGCACATTAATGGTTTTAATTAGCCAGAAAAATTAATAATCATGTTGCTACAGGAACACAGCAACAATATTTTCCATGATTAAGCCAAGGACAGAGGTTCTCATGCATAATGCAATAGTCAATTGCCACCGCTATATCTAACTTATATAAACTATAAGCTACCAGACTTTATATTCCCTCTAATTTTCATAGAATATCTACTTTTATGTTTCTTTTCTGAAATCTGCAAACTGTCTTTATGTTTTACCTAGATGGTTTTGATTTTTGCGTCAGACTCTTAAGAGTTCATTTGTTCTGTCTACTGATTGAAGATGACACTCCTAATTAAATAGCCTGGTCTCTCTCTTTGTCAATCGGGTGGACTAATCTATAGAGAACCTGGAAATTAGGATGGAAAGTGCTGACATGTAGGACTACCTTTAGTGAATCAATCTCATTACCCATGAATTCCATCGTATATTGAAACATTTTGCTGCACAAAGCTACTTTAAATTTGTAGAGTCTTATGAAATATCATGGATCATCAGCTGTGAAACCAGAAAAGGCAGACAGACCTTCAGTTGCTAACAAAATCAAAAAGTCCTTTTTCTAAATGTGCTAGTACAATCTACTTTGTGAGATAAATGAAGAATTGATGCGTATAGGACACAAAGAACATCACAAATACAGATCATTTGTCTCAAATTGTCATTTAACTGTCACAACTGGCTGGCACCTTTTCATTAAAATAGTGAGTTAAAGCTTCACATTGTCATAGAAATGATTAAGTAAGTAAAAAGCTGATCAGCCCTCTGAGCCATTAGTGCCAACAGCATATGTTAATTCAGTGAAGGGAGATTTTTCAGTCTCAAATCTCAACAGCTGCTGCATTGCCCCAGTTTATGTATCATGTTTGCCTTTAGGCTGAACTACAGTGTTTTCCTTTTCCTAATTAAATTAAAATTAAAATATCTTTCCTTACTAATATATATCAATGAAAAACACTTAAGTCCAGCATCAAGCATAAACAAAAGCACACAGAGAAAATTGAGTTTAAATGGTTGTTTTGTGATGTCTGGCAGATAAGGAAACTTATACAGCAAATATATGTTAACTGTCAGTGACTGGAAGTGACTCATATTTGTAAGGCTCTCTCGTCTGGAGAGTATTTCGCTGATGCTCTTTTGCCACAAAAGCTGAAATGGTATGAATTCCCCCCTCCCTCCCTTGTCTCGCCTTATAATCTTTAAAATGATTGGCATAGAAAGGGAAGAGGACATTCCTTCCAGGAAGGTTATCTTTGAGATAGACCATTATTGAAACTTGTCCAAGTGACAAATGGTTCCCTGCAGATTCCAGTACATGTCTCAGCTCACTTATGGTGTGTCATTAAAGTCAGTGTATGAACATGCTTCTATTCATAAAGAACCACAAAGAATAGTGTTTAATGTCATATATGTCCTGAGGTTGAAAAATTAGCTTCTGAGACATTGACATTACTTGTACTCCAGTCAAAAGGTACTTGTTTTAGCTGAATGGAATTCTTGTACTGTAATTACATGAGTCAACACACTGTAACAAATTGCCATAACAGTAGAAAGCGATCACTATTGCATTTGTTTGGCTAGTCGTGATGCACTGCTCTGTGTGCACTTGTGTGTACTTGTCTTTAAATTTTCTTCTGTGTTGTTGCTGTGTTGTAATAGCTAATCTGAAGGGAATAATCAAGGCTGCAGTCCATTTGGTTGTTTATGTAGCTCTAGTTTCATTGGACTCAGACTTATTTGGATCTGTCTTTCATCACTGGCAGTATGGCAAAAAACTTGACGTCCTGTCCAAAATTGATTAAATTCACATGTCATCGGAAAGATTTATAATACAGAGCAGTATTTGTATTCAGGATTATTGCACAGACAGTTGGTTTTCGTGGTCTCAATAATAATGAGCCCATTTGGCTTCATCCTTTAGACCCTTTCTTCCTATTTCTAAGCCAGTTTCAGTGCCGTTTTTCTAGCCAGCCATAAGAAACTGGAGGCTGCTTTATTAAATAACAGCTATTGCATATCACTCTCTCTGACTCCAATCTTTTGGGTATTTATTCGAATACAAATACAGAACTCTCCAAAAATTGCAGATCTGTAACCACCTCTCTAATCGTCCATGTGATTTATCTGAAATAAAATGAGTCTTCCTCATTACAGGGTTGGAAATGTTTGAATGACTTTTCTTTCATTCGATCAGCAGATCTAACACTTTCAGAATTGTAATCAGCAGAAGTCCACCGCTGGCAGCTTTGATGCTCTAGATGATGAGTATAATTTGTTTGGGAGGAATGGAAAATATTCAGTGCTACACTGAGGGGAATACATTACACCACAGGAAAGAGAAAGTCTGCCAATGCAATGCAAGTCTGCAAAATGTTTTATCTTCTCTCCTCAGTTCTGGATACACAGGTATTTTATTTACTATTGCATTTCTATCTACCTTTCTACAGATGACTCATTTGATATCAGTTGCTATATTTCCATTGGGACAGCTAAAGACAGACATCTGCCCTCTCTTTCGATACACATGCCATGGTAGCCCCCGGAGTTGACCTCCTCCAACACACTGAGGCTCTGTAAACTTTATGTCAATAACCTGGGAAGTTGAGACAGAAGATGCTGAAGCTGAGTTGAAGATGCTGAGACAGACGATGCTGATAGAAGAGGCACAGTCTATTTTTTCTCAGCTTTTTACTGTTTTCATTTGATAATTTTGCAATCTGTCATAAATTCCCTTTTAATCAATCTGATCCAGATCTTAACATCTGCATTATTACATTAATTTAATCCCTGTATATTTTGAATTTTATGAGCAATAAATCAAAGTGGCTGTACTAAGAGATAAGATAAACCTTTATTGGTCTCCACTAGTTACCAAAGAAAAACATTTCCATGAAAACCTATACATAAAGTAACAAATACAATAAAATATTAATAGTAAATACAATAAAATACATCCTTACATATAAACCCATGCAATATATGGATAAGCTCAATAAGCTTTGCTTGAGCTACTTACATGTTTACAGAGGCGTCACTTGAGCAATAAATCCAAATGGCTGTACTATTTGGTCAGTTTGATTTCACGCTGGCATGTTTCCTTGAATATTAGGCAAACATGCATAAAATCCGCCACTGGCCATGCAGGCTGCCAGATACTGCTCATCTGCTGCCCTTGTCCCTTGTTTTGCTGGGTGTAATTTCAATTAATTGCTAGCTGCCAACCGTCTGCCACGTTTGTTGCCATTATGATCAAAAACAGCATGGAGCCTTGGGACTTAAACACTGGAGTCAGGCATTATAGTGAACCTGCTGTCCATGCACTGACACAATAAATATTGGTCTTAAAAAACGCAATTTAAAGTAGTCTCCTATCCCCTGGCTCTCGCTGATTGTCTTTGATTTAATTTGGCCAAAGGCCTTGCCTCTGCACTTGTGTAATTGACCATATGACAAAATGACCTTTTCTAAATGTTCCATGTGTACAATGTTACTAATACGGAGGTGACCTTTAGAAAGATGGGAGACTAAAAATTCTAAATCGAAAGCAGTATTGACCAGCCAGCATAGCATGGCACCAATCATTATCTTCAACTTAAATATCATGCAATTTAACAGGCAGTGTTTTTACATACATTATTAATGACATTTGACTGTGCGTGTATATAAATTGTTATTCACTTGCTTTAATTGCATCTGTCTATGAATTACCAGGAGACAAATCAGTGCAGGGGATCTCAACCTTGAACCACCAAGTGGGGTTGCATCGAATCCAAATAGGGTTTTAAATGGGGAAAACAGTGCATTACTGGCATCTTAGTTATTCTGTCAACAATAATAGACCTGAAATTTGGTCTAAATAATTGAACTTATACTTACAAAAAGCAATTACCTGATCAAACCAAATACATTTCGCAAAAAAAATGTTTGTATTTTGATTTGTCTGGGGTCATCAGAGTTTTTGATGTCCAAAACAAGACAAAAAGGGGTGAAGGTTGGATTAAAGTGTTTGAGATTAATACATCAGAACCACTTAGTTTAATACCTCATGTGAGGACAGTAAATATGTCAAAATACTCCTTCATACATCTAAAATAAGATTGAATGTATATATGAAAAGCAAACAGCCCCAATATATTTAAAAAATCGTCCATCATTTCAATTAACTGCTTATCTAAGAACCTGATGAAACCATAACCAAAGAGACCTATTGCAGATAGATGCAGGATGCAGAAAGATGAGAGGGCAGCATTGGTGTCTACTTCTAAAGTAAAATCTAAAAGTAAAATCAGAGAGAAGTTAAAAAGTTATCAGAAATGATTTCTTAGAATTATATTGTGCCCAAAGAAATAAATCAAACTACATGAGGCCTGAAATTGACTAATTTAGAGTTTTTCTGACATGGCCATCATCTATACCTGTCTTGTTACCCTGTTTATTGTTTTGTCCTTACATGGACAGCAGTAGACATGGTGCAGCCCTGTGATGAACTTGATATGCTTAGATTGGTGATCGGTTGTTCTGTGTTGCATTGCCAGGAGCCACAATGAGCCTTATTAGGAGTGAGTCTAGGTGGAGATGAGTCCGTGTTGAATTTGGTTCAGGTGCTAGTTTGTCCAAGACAGCAAGACGGTGTGATATCAGCAGTGGGAGCTATTTTCTATTGATAGACCCATATCTATCTAGTTGGGGGCAAAGTGGACCTGACTACCAAGGGCCTGGGGAAAGAGAGGGCCATGAAAATCCAGATTTTTTTTTTTTTTGATGAATGATTTGGGATTTGGAATTATTATGGGATTTAATGTGATGTGAAATATATTGATCATGAGAGAATAGATTTTGCCACAGTACTATATTATATAATATATCATTTGGTGCTACACCCCTCACTACAGCTGGACTTTTAGTTGATTTTAGTATCAGTAACATTATGTGTAAATGTAAAATGTTGAAAATGACACACATGCCCAATATTAGCATATTGGGCACAATATCATTGTGAGCATTTTGCCATGTTAACATTAAAGAAAAAGTTTACAGTTGTTCTACTCTGTTTTTAAACAGTCAGGTGCCCCTATCAACTACTTGCAGCAAACACGTTTGTGGAAACCCTTCAGGGTCCTTTAGTGGGTTCCAGGGTGGCCCAGAAAAGGGTAATAATTTATTTTCGCTACAGTTCCATTACAATAGAATGACAGAATGTATGACTATTATGGTCATGGGTTTCAAACACTGTAATAAAACATGTAATTGCGAAAATCCTATCAGATGGGGGAACCTGGGGCATCATCTAATAAAATGGGGGTCTAATTTATGTCAGGTTAGAAGCTATGACTAGAGGAAATCAACAAAAACAAGCCTGTCACTGCACACTACCCATCACTTGTCATGAAGAAAAGGAGAATGATGGAGCTTGAAGCTTGACCTTTTTTATTATTCAAAAGGGTTTTCACACTGCCTGTGTGGAAATGGGGCTTTCTATTGTCACCATTAGAGGGAAACGCACAGACGTCACTGAGACTCATTCAATTAGACTAATTCAACCGTTAACTGTAATTCAGAACCTCTGTCTAACATGGTCTTTAAAGTACCACTGAAGCTCATTATTAGGTGCTGCTGCCTGTAACACTATCATGTACAATAAATTGTCAGAAGATAAGTTGTGCTCCCTTGGAGTCATGGCCTACTTTTGTGAGCCCCGCCTCTATGGCGCCACGGTGCTAAAGGGGCGTCGGGAGCTGGAGCTAAATTGTATGAGTTAAGACCTTGTCTCTTTTTTTCACACACACAAACATACACACACACATTCACACTCATTCGCACTCTAACGATAGCTCTTGAGAAAAGACACACGGGGCTTGTATCATACGTAGATGTGGCTACGCTATTTTAGTCTCATTATATTGGAAAGAGATTGGAAAGACAGTGAGGAAGTAAATCTGATGAACACATTTAATGCCTGAAATAAAAAAAATATATATTGGCTAATTTTACAGATTGAACGTAGATTTTTTTCCCCATCATAGACCCTTTTAATGATTTCAATTTGAATATCAAGGTTTTGCACTTTCTGTATTAAATCCTCAGTCCCATGTCGTCCCCAAGACATCATTTGCCTCACCGTAGTGTAGCACTTACTGCACATTCACTCATATACATTACGAGAACAAAGAAGCAGCAAGCTCAGCAGAACAGCTGATCAAACCATGCACTTTAGTACAAGAATTGACCTAAGATTTATGGATTTTAAGCAGCCATCCATTAATAACTGAAGACTTCTCTACATAATACAGATATATCAACTATTTATTAGCCTCTCCATGGATCCAGTTGATTTAGGGCTAGTGAGGTGTTACCCTCTAGCTTTACTTCACCTTTAAGAACAATCGAACGAAGAACGAATCTTGAGGGAGTCATCAAGCAGTTGGGCTGTGATTTATCAGCATAGACTCATTGTCGGGGGCAGTTTTCTAACATTAATTTGTCTGGGTTGGATTTTTTTGTGGCATTGTCAGCTCAATAAAATGTTCTACTAGATTTTATTACTGTACTCCACAAAGTTTGTTACACTGCCCCTTTGTAATTATATTTTGCTGAGGTATGTTTCTTTGTTTATAACCCCACATAGGGCATTCAATCATCATTCTCTTGTACTACTGCAGGGCAAAATGGTGAAGGCAGCTTTGCTTCTGAGAAGTGGCTATGAATTATATTTCTGATGAGCTGCCATTATAGCAGCAGTCACTCACTAACTGCTAAGTAAAATGCAAGGTCATTTTTTATTCTTTTAAAGAAGGCAAAAGTACAGCATGACTGTGTGTGCACTTAATGGTTAAATTTGTAGCATGTTAACAGTCCACATCCTTCATTATTACTTAATATACTTGATTCTGCAGGACAACAACACCATTTTTTAAAATAAATATATGATGTGATGTAATACCAGCATAAACTGTGAACTTTAACTTTCGTGGTAAACGGAATAGGGGCACCACATCTCTACTTTATCACACACACTCTTAAATGTCGTATTGATTTTGTCAATAAACTAAAAGGTCAAACATTAATCAGCCATCACCACATGCTCTTTTCCTAGCGGATTAAGCGTGGTGTCACTCATGTTCCGTATTCCTGCACTTCAGAGAGAAGTTTTTATTGCCTTTGTGTTTGTTTTCAATAACAGTCAAGCTTTCTGTTCTGTTTAGGAGGAAATAGCACAGATCATCAGATTTTCCTTTAACCGTTTGCACTGCATCACTCAAAATCACATATGGGTCAAGTGCCAATTAATATATTTTGTATTATAGCCCACCACATTGCCCTTGAGCTCTTTTGTAGAAAAGATGTCTCTGTATAGTATAGTAATACTTCCACACATTAAGCTAGCGTGCTGTCAAGACCAATATACCATAGTTAGAAAAGCAACATCTATCTAGTTCAACCTCACAGCAAAGATGTTCAGGCAATTCTTCTCTATTCAGGAAAGAAGGTGTGTGTCAGCCATGCAATTAGAATAGATGAGATCGTCACTGTGTGTCCTCATCCTCTAAATCTCAAAGTTATTGTGTCATTACAGAGGGTAATGAGAACTGGCCTGAAGCTAACAGCGATACTTTCAGGGTTGCGAAATCTGTTGAGCACAATAATGTTGGTCACTTGTCTGCACATCATGCAAGATCTGAGCCAAGATCAGATAATCATCTGCTCTGCATCTATGCTGTGTTTAACTGTAGAGGCAAAAGGCTGACACCACACAGGATTTGACTTTGCAACTTTTCTGTCAACACCAGCTTGCTGAAAAACTATTTGGCAACATGAGAAGAAATCTAGGCCAAGTATTTAGACCAAGTTTAGTAAAGCTGTATTCTGCCTCAAACAATGCTATTTTTGCTGAGCACTTACCATTTAAAGGAACAGTGTGTAAGATTCAGTGGCATTTAGCAGCATCCAATGCAACTGACTTGGCAGAAACTGAATATAATTTTCTTAAGTATGTTTTAATTTGAAATCAGTGCCCTAAATTGAGAGGTTTTTATCTAGACGAGGAGTGTGTCTGCCACTGTGAAGCTCACTATGTTGTACTACAGTGTTTCTATAGTAGCCCAGAACAGATAAGCTTTTTTTAACCTTTTTTGCAGCCACTTCAGATTGTCCTACGTGTTGAGGTACTCAACTTTGCAACCCCGCCACTAGAGGCTGCCACTAACTACACACTGTACTGTTTACAATAAACACACAAATAAGTTTATTTTAAAGTATTATTTAAAAAATATGTGCAACTTTTAGCTAAACTATTTCATCATTGGGTTTTTGGTAAATCATCGGGTATGTTTGACATGATAGGCTATAAACCACAACACATTTGATAGACATTCTTGGTTTTCATAAACTGCGCCTCCAATACGAACAAAGGAACAGATGGTTCCCAGACCTCATCTTAATCTACATTGAGATTTGGTCTGGTGTTAGCCAGGTTACAGATATACAGTATATAAAACATTTGATCAAAATAATTGAAAAGTTCAAAGAATAATACGAAAGGTTAATCATTTATTTAGCATTTATCTATAACCATTCTTCAGTGAGGTTTGGTTTTGAATGATAAACTACTAGAGTGATTGGCATTTCAAATTTCTTCTTTCCCTCCATGATGTCAGACCAGATTGCAGTTTTATAACACAGCCTCTATTCAGTGGTGTAATTGTTACCACTCCATCCCTTTATAGCCCAGGTTTATAGAGGCCTCTTACAGTTCCCATTGGCTATCTTGACGTTTGCTTGACTACTTTTTTGATTGACATATGGTATGCAGCACTCAAGAGCTTGTCTAAATTACTGCTGCCACAATGAAACTTCAAATTACATTTTTCAGGACAGCCAAGAGGTAATAGGCTTGTGTTCTTTAAAGCAAGTCTTTCAAGAAGACTTGCTTTAAAGAACACAAAACTGATGAACACTGTGAAGACTGATAACTTTCATGTGCATAGAGTGGTGCTAAATACTGCAAAGCATAAGAGTCACTTTAGTCATGTACCGCGCCACTTTTGTTTCACTGACAGGCAGAAAATCCACTTTTTGTTGAGCAGCAGGCTCTGCTATGTGTGAAAAGAGTTGACACCTGATGAGATATTGAGTTGCACCCTGGCGTGAGGTCACAGGTTCCATATCATGTGAGCCTGTCTTTTACACTGATGACCAGACTTATAAATACATAATGTAACCCAGAGAACTAGTTGGACATCATTAGCAGTGATGCCATATATGGTCAGCATTGAACTGGATGTTTACAGCTATGGATTTACATGTAGATAGATATCTGTCTAACTGTATCATATTGAATTGTCTGTGAATAAAATTCAGAATTATACTTTTAGATATTTTCAACTTTCTTTTCTAACTTTCAACTAAATTTGCTAAGTGATTCTTACCAGAAGGCCTTGTGTGTATTCTTCAGGTCTTTCAAACATGAGTGCATGTCCGCCCCTACAAACTCATTAAAGACATAACCATCAGCAGAATAGTTAAGGTTGTAGACTTTTTAATTCATGTGTACTATCTAGCAGTCTCTTTCTTCATTATCTTTGTTTGCACGTTACTGCCACCACCTGCTGATCAGAGAAACAACAGCTTGTGAGTCATGTTACCTGTATGTATGATAAACACCAACAGGGAGCATCTCTAAAACATGTTGCTCCGTAGTAGTACTAATGGTTACCTATATTACAGCAAATATGGTGTTGTTGGTCCTGAAGAAACAGCTATGAGTGGTGGCTTTCTGCCGATATAAACTTGAATACTCCCTTCCAGCCTGCATGGTGTCTTCATGTCCAGTTTCCTTGAATGTACTCAAGCTGTCAGTTGCCTGGGTAACCGTAAGACTCAATGCTGTATTTCCCAGGTTACCCTCAGGTTGTCCACAAGCCTGGAGTGAGAGTTCGTCTCATGAGGCTCTTTCCATGCTCCGCAACCAAAAAGCCTTCCTCCAGTAATCAAAGCAAGTGGCTCTTCCAAGCCTCTCTCCATCCCTCTGTGATGATTTCTTTTTGTTGTTGTTTTTGTCTAAAATGTGTTTTTCCTTTCTTTTCTCTTTTGAGGCTTTTTCCTCATGTGGGGAAATACACTCAATATAGACTCTAGTCGAACATGATTGCTCAAACAGCATTCGTTTTTAGAATTGCTGTCTCCATAATTTCACATAAAACATTTGGTTTTGAAGTTGTAGAAGCAGAACAAATGATACTGAATGTGTGAAATTATGTGATGTATTATATATCTATACGTTGTTTGCCTTGCCTTTTTTTCCCTGATTTGCAGCTTGTAAGTTTGTGACTTCAGGGCTAATTTGGCAATGAAAGCTTAACAAAGAGAGCAACCTAGGTGATGGATGAGCAGTTTCATTTTCTTATTACGTGTCATTAACATCACGTGTTATTGCACAGCCTTAGCTCAATTGCAGCAGGTTAATTGTGGTCTGTTACAAGGTGTGGCCTTTTGTCTGCGGGCCACAATGAGACTCCTGGAGCTAATGAGGCATTTAGCCAATGTGTCACACTTCAGATATACGAGAGACCCTGTGCCAGAAAGACAAGTCAAACACTGCACAGCAAGGACAGTGCAGTTGGTGACAGGGCCAAGACAGCATCTGCCATCATTACAGGCCCATTAAAAAGTATGTTAAGCTGCCCTCTTTTAGGAGACTTTGTTCTGGGCTTACAATAACACTAATTGCCTCTCCTGTCATTTGGTGTACAAAATAAGAGGGCATCCAGGTTTTTGCAAATGAAAGTACATCATATAGTAAGAAAAATGGCTTTGAATTGGTGTTTTTTGTTGTCTTGAGAGGTTGCAATTGTGTGGGTGTATTTGCTTAGCTGTAACCAATATTTAGTAGTCTAATGGGATATCTCTAAGTATAGCCTCAAATGTTAATTTACAAACATCTGTTCACATCTGACCTTTTTCCTCATCCTCTCCAGACAGCGTTGAAGATGAGCTTGAACTATCTGCAGTCCGCCATCGCCCTGAGGGCTTGGAGCAGCTTGAAGCCCAGACACGGTTTAACCGCAAGGAGCTACAGATCCTTTACCGCGGCTTCAAGAATGTAAGTGACAAGACCGCCATGCTGCCTCAGCACCATGCCAGCTCCTCTTCTTTCTACTCCTCATCATCACTATCCAGCTTCAACCCTGCTTGTGTATTAAAATATAATATTCAAGCATGTGAGGGCTGCCATTTTGCTGAATCATTCTGAATCTCACACCAAATATTAAAATATGCTTACAACACAAAAACGAAATGTCTGAACGTTGTTCAGTGTGCCAGAGATAATTAGGTCATACCTCAAACCCGTTGTGGGGAGATAACTGACTGAGCAATCCAGGTCACGCACAGTCCTCCAGAGCAGCCCGCATACAGTAACAGCACCTGACTTCATTGTCACCTCTGGTGTGAGACGTAATGAGATGACCCAGAATTAACTTAACCCAAATTGTCTGGCAATGAAAGTGAGGAGGAGAGTGAGCTAGTGGATGAAGGAATTCCCTTGGGACTTCAGTCTCCTATCGAGCCTTTAGGGACCTTTTCCTTTTTATTCAAAGTTACTCTGACTAATGTATAATAAGATTGATTGATAGATATTGACAGAATGGTTTTACTCAGGCAGAAGTCCAAATAAGACAAAGAAAGAGTCATGGCACTTAAATTACAACTATTGAATAGCTTTTGTCCATCACTGAATCCATAGCATAGCTCATTTTTTTAAAGGCCAGGGTCAAGCTACTGTACTCCTCTCTGTCTTGCCCCAACCCAGTGACACTGGCAGAATAAAGGCAGTCTTTTAAGGCCAGCCAGACTAATAGAAGCTGGCATGGTCCCCATGATGGGAGATTTGGTCATTTGTCCTTGCTGTCCAGGGTTTTGTGGCAAATCAAATTCCTGTAATGTGGGTGGCAGCATGAGGTCGTTTGTCTTGACAACAGACTTTACGAGTCATTTACTTGTAGCACTATGAAGGTAGTCAGTAGTGGAGCTTAGATCCAGCAATGTGTCTAGCAGGGACCAAATCAAAACCTCTGGGTCTTGCTCTTAAGGTGAAATGTGTGAAGAGGTCACCTTATAATGCAAGAAAAGAGATTTAAGGTATGAGAGATTTCATTATTTTTTAAATCCCTTGGCCGCAGGTTACATGAAGTGTAACAATATTGTCCTCACGTCTGGCTAAATCTGCTGGCTCTGACAGTTCACAGTCCGCGGCATTGCCTCGGGCATTAGATTAAAATCTCCCAGATTCTATTCCATCGGGGATGAGTTCTCTGTTCTCAGGTTTATTTCCCTCACACTACTTATTGCCGCATCGCTTGAAGAGTCTCGGAAAGGAATTTCATGCCTGGTCGGTTTTGCATTTCACAGATTGTATTTGTGATGTTGTTATCATGGGTGAGCTAATTTTACAAGCATATCAAATGAGTACAAATATATACATATTTTCCTCTCACTCTGTCTAATGAGATTGCCATGGAGCAATGTGCAAAATATAACTACATCCGAGGGCAAGTGTTAAATTACACCCTCATTTGTTGATATTCTACACAACGCACCACCCAAGTTACTCCACTTCCTCTGCTCTTTGACCATTATTGCCATTTTTATTTATAGGTGTATAAACAAACATAGATAATAAGTAATTCCAACCTAAATAGGAGATCTAGAGAATATCTATATACAACACTACCAGCATCTTGTTGGGATGGGTTCGGAAAGAAAGAATGTACTGCTGCATTAACACAATAAAAGCTACTGGGGTTGGATATTGACTAAAAACAATCTGTTAAATGTTAAATATAAAACATGTGCACAGACTATGTACACATACACATACATAAGCATGCACATTCTCAACAAGAGAGGCGTTTTAATTGCTTAATTACATAACACTTCCTTGCACTACATCAACAGAAGGTTGAATGTTGACAACTCATCCACTGCAGGGTTGTAGAGCATAAACAATGCTCTAATTAACCAAAGCTCCTCTAAATAACAAAGAAATTCCATAAAATGTCAAATAAACAAGTAGATTCTGGGGAGAAAATTTGCTCTTAGAATGAATGTTATATTTGAAATTGGAGTTTAACAGTCTGAGATATGGGGCTCCCCTCATATAAACCTGGGCTAAAGATATCCACTCACCTCTTAGTTTACTTGCTTAGTTTTGCACAATTCCTGGATGCCTTAGATCCAATAGACACTCATTATGTTGTTTGACATAACTCCAGACTATACCAAATACAGCCAAAAGCTCTGTTCTAAGGAATTTATTAGTTTGAGAGTAGATGGAAAACATTAAGATTCCCACCTCCCACTCCGGTCTAGTAAACTGAGAGACCTGAAGCAATAGTTCACCATTTTAGGAAGCCAAAATTCAAGCTATTGTCAGTAGCTTATTAGCTTATAGCTTAGCACCGTGCCAGAAAACCTGAAATGTGGAGAAATGGCTAAGCTTTTTAAAATTCCTTTAAAAAAAAAAAAGCAGCTCGGCTACTATTAAAACAGACGATCCACAGACCCCGACGTTATCAAGTTTATGGCCTGATTGTATAAAGTTGTTGAGACAAAGTTGTGCTCATTCTGTCTCCCTAACCTCCCCACATTGTTTGACCGCACAACATATGAAACTGGGTCTGTGGGAGGACAGGGGATCAGTGTCATGGGACTCATGCAGACAACCTTGCAGCAGCCCTTTAAGCTTGAAACACAAGGAGCCTGTTTGAAGCGAGGAGGTTTCATCTTTATATTCTCATCCCTCACAGTTTCTCAAAGTGGCAGCTCAGTAATGGTCAAAGGGAGGAGGAGACCCAGAGTGCCTTCTTTACACTGAGGATCTCTCACATCCAATCAACACAGAGAGATGCAGCAAATACCTGGTTGCAGCAAACTGTCTTCTCTATGCACATTAGTTTCATTTTGTTGAGACTTTATCACGGTATATTGAGGTGTGATTATATCGACACCTGTACTGTTCCTTATCTTTCATTTCCTATAAGAGCCTATTTAGAAACCCAGGAAAACATGTGCCTGTCGGTTTGGAAATTGTCTTTATTGGTGGAGCGTTTCCTCTGTTCCAAAATTCAATATCCTGCCGGTGTGCAGCCTCGCACCACGCAGAAATTGAACCTGCAAAACTACCAGCCTTTATCAACACGCTGCTCTGAGCAGGGTCATCCACCTCGTCTTTAGTTGGCCCTTTCCTTTGAAAAGAGACAAAGGCGAGCTTCTTGGAGGTGTTATGTAAGAGTATTCAGTCTTTTCCACTGAATGCTTCCAGACCACCCACAGGTGGGTTACTTTAAATGTCTGTCTGCAAGAAATCTGATGAGGTGTGGTTTGGAGTTTTGATGCCACCAAAATGAAAACAAGTCCTAAATTTAAGAAGTCACCATTCTACATGCATATTTAAGCATAGATGAACCAGATCGATGTTATACACCCCACAGTGATCTCAGCGTGTACAACTCTACATCTCCAAAGCAAGACGAGCAGTTCAAGCACTGGAGGAATAAACTGATTTTTAGTGTTTGGCTGCCTTGGACAGCTGGCTTGACTTCAGCCTCTTAAATGTTAATCTTTGTCTCTCAAGAAAAAAAAAAAGCTTTTTTTTCATCTCTGTTAAAAAAAATCTATTTTTTTTTTCTCCTTTGCTGAAATATCCAGGATATCCAGAATATGCAAATACTGTTGATGTTTGACTGCTAGCCGCACAGTCTCCTGTACCGTATGTGTAGTTGGAGGTCAATCAGAGGTTTGTTTAAAAAAACAACTTCTGTTTTGTCTTCCAGGAATGTCCCAGTGGGGTCGTCAATGAAGAAACGTTTAAAGATATTTACTCACAGTTCTTCCCACAAGGAGGTTTGTACCCACTGCTTTGTTTGTTTTTTCAGCATCCCCAACCGCTTCTTATCTCCTCTGTGCTTGATACAAATAGTCTTTTACTTTAAAATTGCTTTAAAAGTAGTTAAACCTCTACCTGTAGACAGTGCAGTGAGAGCAAGAGAGAGGGGAGTGTGTATCTCTGACCGCACTGGTGCATACTTTGAGATCCTCAGACAGAATTCTTTTATCTGTTCTAGAGGCTCGGCTGAAAATTAAAGGGGACAGAATGTCTTATTAAAAGATTCTTTTTATCAGGGTGACCTGATAGCCGAGTGGTTAGGGTGCATACCACATGAGCAAACATCCCCTGGGCACAGAGTCCCCAGTTCAACTCCTGGCTGGCCTGCATGTCATTCCTCTACTCTCTTTCCCCCTTCCCTGACTCTCCTCTTAAACTATAATTAAAGCAAAAAAAAGGTGCCATAAAAATAATCTTAAAAAATAACTTTTTTATCAGAGCCTTCACTGACTATACGTGAATTTTAATTTTAGTATTCATATTTCTTGTAAAATGTTTTCTTTCTGATGTTTTATGTCTTTTTATACGCTTAAATAGTTTTTATAAACAAAACTGTTTCCTTTTAAAAACCTCCTGATAATTTTATTTTGCTGCATTTGTAAAGCACTTTGTGACATGCATTTTGAAAAGTACTCTTTAAATAAAGATGATGATAATTATTGTTAGAATTATTATTTATGCAGTCTAGAATTTGCTCACAGTTGGTGCTCATTATTATGCAAAGGTTCTACCCATGTAAACAAAAGAGAAAACTTCAGGAGACTGATTTCTGAGAAGAAATGCAGACAAACATAATGGTGAAACCATGATACAACTATTGGCACAGAACATGTTGCTCTCCTCTCATCATGAAGAAAACAACACTGAGCTCTGGGTAGCATGTTTTCTTTGATTTTTTCCACTGAACACCTTTCATTTTTGCTGCTGTGATATTTTAGGTGTAATTTATGGTGCTAATTGAGCTGCTAGCATAGCAGAATGTTAATTTTTTATGTGTGTTCTCTCAATAGATGCTTCAACATATGCACATTTCCTGTTCAATGCATTTGACACAGATCACAATGGTTCTGTGAGTTTTGAGGTAAGCCACATATTACCACAGTTAATATTGTTTCTCCTGTCACTGGGTGCAATTGGTGGGGAGTAATTACTTAATTTCATAAATCACTTCAGTTTCTGGCAAGAGAATCTTTTTTCAAAACATTATAACTGATAAAATATCTCCCCAAACATATACTGGTTGTTTCTGTCAAAGTTGTTCCGCAGTGACTGAATGCCTTTTCAAACATTAGTTATTCTTGGAGGAGTATTGTCATCGGGCCCATTTCTACCTGTTGTTCTCCTTGCTCATTTATGAACAGAAACAGTCCAATGAAGAAATTCTCCTTCATATCAAGAACTAGTGCACTATATTTGTATGTGTTGGGAATTTTAAGCATGTCAAAAGAAGTAAGCTCTGTGCCAAATTATAATCCCCACACCAAAGAACATCCAACTTGATGTTTTTTCTTTACATGCTGCATACCCCTAAGGCTTTACACTTGAGGATAATGTAACCTGTAACCCCAATCAAGCAAGTCTACTTGAAATACTATCAACATGTGATTAATATGTATGATGGGCATATGTATGCTTAGTAGGGCAGAAAATGCTGTATGTCATTATGCCAAAACCAAAGCTTCACTGGCTAATGTGCAGTACAGGGATTCCCAGAGGGCCGACACAGATTATGAGTCGGCTGATAATTTGAATAATGAGGTATATTAGATGTTTAGTGTTTACACCCTTGATGTTTCATTATTTGCCTTCTGGATAAATCTTGATATAAGAAATTTAAAAAGCTCTGTTTTAAAATTTCTTCTCATTTTCTTCACCCTCAAAAGTAAATATGATGAACCTTGTTCCCACTGCAGGATTTTGTTATGGGTCTTTCTATCCTCCTGCGGGGCACCATCCAGGAAAAACTCAACTGGGCTTTTAACCTTTATGATATCAATAAAGATGGATATATCACTAAAGAGGTATGTCTCTTTAAACAGCATAGAAGTGTTAGGATGACACTGAAAATTGCAAATATTTTCTCTGTAGTGGCATGCAGCAACATTAAGAAGGCTCACAGTTCACACACAGTTCATGTGGAATTGAGAACCAGTATGCTTATCAAGCAATGCAGATAGTTTTCATTTTCTATATTTTGTATCCGACCAATTTTCTGCCATTTTCTCCTGATATTACTGGAGTTGACCAGAGTCTTCAGTGCTCCCAGCACAAAAAAATGACATTTCAACATGACTAACAAGTCTAATAGTCATGCAAACCGAAGCTGCACTCAAGCACAGCGGTGCTTTGAGCTAAATGCTAAATTCTTCATGCTTACAGTCACAATGCTAACACTCCCTAATTAGCACTAAATACAAAGTTCATCTGAGGCTGATTGGAACATCATTACTTTTTGCAGATGTGCAAATGTCACAAATTGCAAATGTGATGAACCAAATAAATTAAGATTCTGAAGTAGATGAAATGTTTTATTGCAATGGACCTCTTTCACGGCAGCTTTAAATATACATATGTATATGTATATAATATGAACTAGTACCAGTACATAAACACATAATACTAATTAAGGTTCTGTTTCATGTAGTATAGCAAACCCTTTCCAGTGAACCAACCCACAGCAACAGAATCCTGACTGTTTAAACTGAATGCAACAGAACTGTGACTAGTATCATTATAATCACCTGTGTCCTGCTATTTCATGTCAATATGGCTGCCGTAAAAAAGGTCTATTCATCTTGAGTGAAACATAAATATCCAGCCAACTGAGAACCTCAAGCATGTAGGAGAACCTACAGTAGTGGGGAAAAAAAACAAGAAATGTCTTCTCTAGAACCAGTGTTTTGTTTGTATATTCTGTGCCTATCAGTAAATTAACCTTCATAACCATAAATGGTGTGTATTGTAGGAAATGCTAGACATCATGAAGGCCATCTACGACATGATGGGAAAATGTACATACCCTGTCCTCAAAGAGGAGACACCGCGTCAGCATGTAGAAGTCTTCTTTCAGGCAAGTGGTTGACAGCATTCAGTATGTTCATAGCAAGCTGTAGCTAAAGGAATAGTTCGACATTTTGCTCTCTCACCGTGAGATAGATTGAATTATAATTGTAAATATGGTAGATTTAGTTTATCATAAAGACTAGAAATACTAACCTGGCTCTCTCTCAAGGTTTGTTTGTATTTTATCTTGGTGGGGGGCAGTGACTGTCTCCTGGCTGTAGGGGTCAGATATAAGAATGGTATTGATCTCCTCCTAAAATCTCTACAAGAAAGTAAATAAGTAAATAAAAAATGGACTATTGCTTCTAAGAGTCTTTGCTGTGTTTTCTTACCTTTGCTTCCCTCTGTCTCTAACAGAAGATGGATAAGAATAAAGACGGAGTGGTAACCATAGATGAGTTCATTGACTGCTGCCAAAACGTAAGCAATGTAACACATCTGCTCTTACTACAGCTGGCATACACACAGCTTCTCATTTGGTTGTTTCTCTTTATCCACAGGATGAAAATATCATGCGATCAATGCACCTCTTTGAAAATGTTCTTTAACTTTTGCCTGACTGTGGAAGATTTGAAGGAGAATATCATCTTTAGCTTGGCCCCAACAACTGACTTGGACTCATACTGTGTACGGTGTGCTATGCAGACTTTTGACCATTAATATTCATTGCCCTGGGCCATGAGGAGTAGGAAAAATGGTCCCAACACTCTGGAATTAGCTGCCACTTGAAAATGTTATTAAATACTTTGAGGACATTTCTTACAGTTTTTTTTTTATATCTTATCATCATTGTATATTTTTCACCATTTGTCTTTTGGGGTGTGTCTGTCTACTTGCTGAGCTCAGAACCCCGAGTTCTGCACACATGAGCCTCCATCATCACCCAGAACACCCAGGCAAGAGATTCTCTCCTATGAAAGGGTATAGACAAATTTCTTTGATCTTTGTTGCAGCCTTGACTTTTTTTTTATTTCTAAGGGATTTCTGATGGAAGGGTGTAGACAGGTTTCTTGCATCTCTGTTGCAACCTCAACTTGTTTTATTTACTGCTGAGTGATATCACTGTGACTTTTACAGCATCAAAGAAACAACACAAAATTCACAGTCATCTGTTTTTTTTAACGTCTCATATTTTTAGTGCAAACGGGCTTTTGATTCCAGAGTGTTTGTACCTGACATAGTTAACCATTGTGTTCTGTCTTTTTGCTCTTTAGGAAAACATTTAGAAAACAAAAAATACCATGTATCATTTTAAACTGTACATACTATAGATAAAGCGATATATATATAAATATACTGTAAGAACTCTATGAGAAACTTTTCAACTTTGTTCATGTTTACTTGCCAATTAGAATGAGACAACACAAGGATTGTATTGATGTCAAATCAGACCATAATATTGATGGTTTGTCTACAGAAGCACAGGTAGCTATATTTACCATTAAGAGTATATCATTAGAAGACAATATGTTAAAGATAAATGCTGCTTTCAGTGTATTTCATTTAACCCTATGTATGTATATTCCCTGTAAAGTAACCTATCTATCAACATTTTTATTTTATTTGAAGCACTGTTTAGCGCATTGTTTGAGCTTATTTATAAGGTATTACAGTAACTGTACAAAATGATTGTCAGATGTACAGTATTAAATGAAAATGTGCACTCTGGTGATTTTCAGGTCTTTAGATTTGTTGATATAAATCACTGTTTTTCATAGGAAAGGGTGGTGGGGGTTGGTTGATACAAACTTGTAACTTTGTATTATACTTGGCCAATATGCTTCCTGCTTTTTCCACCTCCTCGTCCTAGTGGGCTGAAGTCCTTATCAGCCTGAATGATTCCTGCGGTCTGTGATTAAAGCATTGATTGGCCCCAAGTGTGAGCAAACTCAAGGCATGCTGGGTAGTTGACTCACTGAACTTCCTCTTGCTCGTTGGAAACCACTGGATCGCTGAGAGAAGTGTGTGGACATTGTGTAAGTAAGTTAGTGTTGCTTCACATTTATTTAACTGTTTATGTTTCTTCATTTTTGACTTGTATATTGGATACATGAATTCTCCATCAAACCAGCTGAATATCTGACACATACTAAGAATTGGTTGGTATCATAAATGATGTTCATGTCTTTACACTTTACAAACTATCTCCTCAGTGAAGACATGTTGGTCAACCGTTATTTTAGTAAAATACAATAAGAACATTGTATTATTTTTCCTTGTGTTATTGGAGGTAATTTGCATACTCTGGTCAAGAAAAGCATCAAACCTGCCATTCCTTTCATCGATTTGGGTTTGTGTGCCTTACTGTACTTACTTACTTACTTGTAAAATTGTATATTTAATGCTTGGTTGGTAACTTGTTTTTTCCGTCATGTGTCCCATCTACAGTACAGTATATCTCATCTGACATCCAGACATACTTTCTGAAAATAATGTAACATTTATACATTTCTTCTGTAAATAAAATTGCAAGCTTTAAAGTCAGTAAAATCTGACAAAAGTAAGAAAATAAACTATACACCTCGAACTTCACAATTTGTCTTAACTGGTTTAGTGCACATTCAAATCTGTAGAATACTACATGATGGCAGGAGAAGGTAGAAAAATACTCCCTTCTTTAGATTCTGTATAAGTGAGTAGATGATGTGATCTACTGATATTACTTCATATTCAGTGTTGCATGAATGTCAGTTCTGCTTATCAAGCAGGATTCCTTCCTATATTCTACATTATCTATACTTCATCAACAGTTGAGCAGACAAACCAAGTATGTATTTAGAATATAGTTTGTATGGATTAATGTGTTCATCTGCGCATTTTAAAGCAGTTTATTATCCACTAAAAGTAGAAAATACTGTTCACAGTCGCTAACTGAAGAGCGGCCATCTGACGCCCCCTCATGGTGGCAAACAGGATAACACTGAGACAAAAAATTTTGGCACCTGGATTAGATTACAGAACAGAAATATTGATAATATAAATCCACAGAGGCCCAGATTTAATTGTCCGTGCTGTTAATATAATTATTCTGGATGTGAGGTTAGAATCCTTAGTGTCAATGTCAATCAGATATTGTGGTGTATATTTCTCACCAATGAGACCATGATGACTGATGGCTTGCATTGAAAGGTCGATTTCATTAACTCCTAAAATATTTCTGATGTACAATTGCATCATTGTAGATTTTACATTTTCTAATAGAGGAACAGAAAAGTTCAAAGTTTGTGTTGAATTGTAAACTCGATGTTACAAATTATTTAGCTTTTACGTACTTATATACGCAATGTAAGTGTCTCAGTTGGAAAAAGTCAGGTACAATAGTTATAATCAAGGCTTTAATAAGACAAGAGTTTTAGATTTTGGAATAAAATGTCCATGGCATACCAAGCCCATTCATTGTCACGTCTTACCCCAAAAACCAACCATTAATCTTTCCAGTTAAATTCCAACAGTCCTACTTATAGAAATAAGGTACTCAAATTACCTGAGATAGGTTTGCATACAAACCATATATATTGGAATCAGACAGACCTCTTAAGACACATGTTTTAACCACTTATAAATCAACTTAAGGCAGATGGTAATATTTAACTCAAGTTGTGCATTACATGTACAAAAAGACTTTTTGTAGGCCACACATACACAAGATCATAGCAAATGCATAACATGAATTAAACAGAAGCAATGACTTCCATAAAAAAAACAATACAAGGCTGAAAAAAACTTGTTAAATATTATCATTACAGGATATTTTGCAGATAATAGTAATGAATGTAATATAATTTGACTGAATTTGGTTGGTTGAACGGTCTGATCTGATTGTCTTGTAATTCATATTTTTACACTAGTCCATACAATTTGATATATTACACAAACTGCTGTTGTTTATTCTTTCATAACAGTAGGATGTTGGATTGTATTTCCTTAAATGAATCACTGTGACAAGATTTATATTCCACCTCTAAACTTATTCCTTTGGCCTCTCAACATCATTAGCAGTCCATTTCTCTTCCTTACAGTATCCTAAACATCCATTTTTTCTACCTATTCAGACTAATGGACTTAAGATAAGAAGTGTTTAATTCATGGCAACATTTTTCATTGATTTGGTTTCTGTTCTCTAAATAAAGAAACAGAGCTGTGTTTTTTTTCATTGTACCCTCAGAACACCAAAACAAAACAGTGTCTGCGTCACTGCGTGCCGCGAAGATTGTATCTCTGCCATAATTGGTTGAAAAATCTGAATGCTTTGAATCACTTGTGCGATGACAGGACCTATTTTCAGTCTTGGCAAACCAGTGGCCTTTCTTTAACCATTGTTTACTTCAAAATTATGGATTATGGATCACTATTCTAAAAAAGTAAAATTGAGTTTGCAAGAAGACGCATAAGCGTTTATTTAATACAACATCTTACACTATGACAGCAATTGTGAGAAATAGTTTAAACCTTTTGAAAGTTATTATATAATGTAAAACTCCTTTGAGCATATATTGTTTTTAAAAAAAATTGAATTATGTCAATAACTAAGACTGTTTACATATGGGAGAAAGTGTATAACAAATTGGTGAGCATCAATTATTGAGTTTTAAAGTGAACATCTACAGTATGGCCCACAAATAACCCCTTGTCTTATCCAGACCCTGCAAACCTACAAAATATTTTACTCAAGTGAATAAATGGTGGAAATACAGTACCAGTGAAAAGTACCAAACTTTTGACTGGTAATGTATTTGCTGTATTGCTTATGCCAAAATACATTGAAGGCTCAGGCACTGATGTCATTCCTGTCTTCACAGCATATCACACAAGATATCTGTGCAGGAAATGCAGTTAAAGTGCACTTTGTCCATATCATTCGTCCAGATTAAAACAGAAGTTCCTCAAGTGACAAGTGGTTATTTGAGGATCATACTGAATGTACACCAACAGGTGGAAAAGATTTGTTGGAAAAGGCAGCATTGGATTCTCGAAGGTTGCATCTCAAAAGGCTCTCCCTGGTTCCTTGTTTCCTCTTCTGTCTTTGTAAAAGACCCAGTTTCTGTCTGCTAACCGTCCTTCCTACATGCAGCCAAAAATAAGAAGAATCAAACGGAGCCTAGTGAGACTGACCCTGTGAGATTTGAGCATGGTCCATTTTAATGCAGTGTTTCTCCCAGGCCAGTGAGGAAGGGGGACACCGAGGCCTTTGGGGGTTAAGTGAGCAGCTGTCTGATTTCCCGGTGAACGTAGCAAAGGAAGTCCATGTAGGAAGCTCCGCCGTGCAGACCTTTGTCCTCCACCAGGAACTGACGGAACAACATCTCTGGTTTGTCCTTCTGCCTCACAATTTGGAGCTGAGTGGAACAGAAAAAAGGGGTGGTTAATTGATTAGCTTGTTTAATATTACATGAGGATAATGTAGTTACTTAATAGCTCCACAAGAGGGAGGCAAATATTAAGAGTTCTTTTAAAAAATTTAGTGTGTTTACCTTCATGGAGTTTGGCCTCTTTTCAAGAAGGCCACTGATGATGGATCGGACCTTTTTTGACAGCGGGTTGTCCAGTTCTGGCAGCGCACACTGACAAACACAAAAAGAAGGATGGTTAAGCCTCAAGTCACTGGCACTGGTTCAACACATAATACTTGAAGGAGTAAAAGAGCACTGACACATGATGATGCACTGCTCTGAAGATGGAAAGCACACTTGCCTTGATTTATAAATTTGAGATAACTTAAAAACAATATTCCACAAAGTCACTTTCCATTGAAACACTAGGTGGTTGGTTAAGTTCTGTCTTTATTTCTGAATAATTAGCTCTTTTTTTTACAATTTGTAGTGGGCCAAACAGTACATTACATTCTCTTTCCATACAGTCTCAGAGTTAATGAAATGTCTGCACACCTGTCAGCATCTCTATTGTTTATCATCAATACATTTCCAAACCAAAGTGCTACTGAATGAATTCTGACCATGTGTTCTTGCAGGTGGGCGATGGAGGGCACATTGAACAGGCCCTGGATAAGGTCCGGCGGGCATGCTTGCCCCAGCCACAGAAACATGGAGTGTCCATTCTCCAACAGGAACACGCCGGAGTCAGCCAGACGCTCCTCAGAGCAGCGCACTGGAGCTGGCACAGCCTCGCTGTTCACATCCATGTTGTGCTGAGAAAATTACAGATTTATTAGATCAAAATATGATCAATCTTTTCCCACTGACACAAACATATCAAAATATTTGTTCCGATAAGTCCTTATTTTGAGACTCTGTTCCTTGGGCACAATTCATATTTTGCCTCTAACTCCCCTGCCTGTCTATCTGTCGTTATGTTCTATTTTTTGGATTTATCTAATCGAAGTACGTCACTAAGTGGATAAGAAGGAGAGTAAATGTCTGAAAAAGGTTACTCTTTGTCCCTTACTAGTGGAATGAGGCGTGGATAGAACAGCAGCTGAGTTTCCTCAACTCCCATTGCCATGACCGACAGTCTCTGGTGAGCCCTCTCGTCTGTCGGGAGCTCTGTGCTGCCGACCAAAGGAGCGGTTTTCATCAGGCTGTTCATGTAGACTGGGAACACCTTCATGGCATCAGGCAGGATCAGCTACATATGGACACAGGAATGAAATAATGTTCACAGAATAGATTTTGCATCTAAAATTCATAGTGTAAATTCATTGCAGGTTCTGCACTGACCTGGCTAGCAGCAGAGGGGCTGGCACAGTTCTTCCTGTAGCAGGCCAGCATGTGGGCCGTCTGGTTGACCAGGATCTCCCTCACATTCTTTATAGGCTGGTTCAGAATGGCACGGTAAACTGAATGGACATGAGAAAGAGTTGGTGAAAAAGCCAGGAGAGGAGCAAAACCGGCTGTTAAGATTAGTACAGGGAAAAAAAACTAGAGGATAAAGAAGTAGCAGACAAGGGAGGTGAAGAATAGCAGGATCAGTGAAAGGAGGCAACAGGGGTTCAGTCATATCGCTGAACTGGAATCTTGCTATGGGCAGATTCCGGATGGCTCAGTGTCCTCTGTACTTTATGGGAAGCATATGGTCCTTATTTCCACATGTCATTCTGTTTTTACTCATAAGTCAGTGAGCACTTAGAGATTATCAAGGGATGCAGAGGAGTACCTCAAACAGAGACAAATCCTTCATTCTTCCACATGTTTCAATATCAAGGTATAGGACTGGCTGCTTCTAAAGTTAACAATCTGTGCAAATTTGAAATTATTTGAAGATATTAGTATCAATCTCAAAAAGTGTATTACTATCCAGTGAAGTGTACAAGGACAGTTACCTGATTTGGCAAAGAAATTGATAAGTGAGTCAGTCTCGCAACTCTTGTACAGCTCCGATAACTGTGAGCTGCAGTTGAGGCTGAGGTTGTGGATGCGGAGGCGTCGCTGTCCACTGATGGTGGTGTACAGCAAGGCACACTGGGAAATGGGATTTCAAACAGGAATTATAATCAGTGCACAGATGTTTAAGATTTATACCATTTGGTTTTCTTATATGAGGCTAACATTTAAAAAGTCAAGTACCTGTATGTGTGCCCCGGTCTCTTCGCTGAGAGTGTCGTCATGCTTGAACTCCACCGTTACTGCCTTGTCACAGTCCACAGCTGCCATCTCGATGTCTGTGGTGTTGTTCATATGGACGGCACCGAAGAAATCTGTAGCTCTGAAACCTGAAGGCAGACAGACACAGTATTCTAAATTCCTACAGCACTTATAATCACTGACAGTTTAACATGATCATTTTTTACATGATAAGTAAATAAGTAATATATATTTCTTTCATTCCTTACCAGTACTGGTACGAACACGCATGATGGCATCGAATCCAATGCTCTTCTGCACATCTTTCCTCAGGTCAGCCAGGAAATGTGCTCCATCTGTCTCCACCTGACATTATAAAGTACATTTGAATCCACAGCAAATTATAATTATATATATATATATATATATATATATATATATATATATATATATATATATATATATATATATATATATATATATATATATATCAAGCAGTATATATAACCATATATAACCAGCAGATGGCAGTGTTTTAACCATTTCATTTCATACTCTTGACAAGCAAATTGGGCCACATAAACTTTAACTCAAGTAATTTCATCGAATAGGAGCAGAGTTCATTGACTTAAATATCGGTTTGGGCACAAGTACTGTAAATGAAAGATTAAATATTTATATCACATTAAATTACATAATTTAGCTTTTATGGATTGACAAAATGTCAGTGAAGGATCATATTTGTGTTAGATGCTTACATTGTACCGCTACTAATTAAGCATGTCAGCATAAACTTGGTATGCGGTGTGATGTACTGTTTGTAGTGTAGTAGTTTGAGTTTTCACGGTTCATTGCATCATTCCTTTGGGACACTGCTATATTACACTACAGTTACTGTGTCAAAGTGGTTACATAGATACAGCCAGCTTGTACTGAGCTGCATCTGCCTTTGCCCACACAGATTCTTGGTAAAATGACAAATATACATTATTCACACTAACCATATCCTATGTAATATTGCCTTTTATATAAAGAGTTCCACCTTAAGATGTTGTACCTGGAAGTTATTGTACTTATAGACAGAGCCTCCGGTGTGTGAAGGCACATCACCCATGGTTGCCAAGTCCACATATTGGCTGGGAAATAGGAAGAGATCCACACAGCAGCCCTGTGCTACACACTCCTTAGACAGTTGCTCATACACTCCTTTCTGAGGCTGGAACAGAGTCTGTGGAAAAAACAGAGCAATTGTTTTCATAAGTCAGCATTCTTCAGCAGCAGCAGTGTCCGATTTCAAACATCCAACACAACTTAACACACGTTTGCAGATGAGTGCAACACACAAGTTTCTATTAACTAATTTCAAAATAAAAGTCAAAATTTGTTTATTATCATGTTGGACACTTATTTGAAATAATGATTTGGTATAAACTCTATGCACAAAAAAAATATTTGCAGTTTTGATCTGAATAGATCTCAGTAAATTGGCCCAAGCCCTGATTTTCTTTATTCTACAGATTTATATTTGGAATAATCTGCAGTTTAAATTCGCTCAACACAAAAAGTTACTTACTTTCTCTTTCTCTGTGTTGACCAGTTTTTTATCGTCCCTGTTCTTCAGTTTACCGGGAGCCTCGGCAGTAGGCATGGAGGAGTGGAAGATGAATAGCTTTCCACTACATTCTGCTGCCTGGAGGGAAGAGAATGAGGAAAAATGCCTTAATAAGCAGGTCTCATAACTAAAGTGTGTAACATGTTAACATGAAATTATGAGGTCAAGAAGTTCAAAACTCAACCTGCAGAGGAATCAAATATTCCACTAATAATAATATTAATTAGCTTTATTTGCTGAGCATTCCCACATGTTGCAAAATAAATAGATAAAGCAAAGATAAAGCTGGAAGTAATACTCAAAATAAAAAAATTGAATATGAATAAGCATAAAAAAATAAACAAGAAGTCACTGACTCTTTTATTGTGTAATTTCGCAACTGCTTCCAATTAAAAGTTGAACTTTTCCTTTAGTGTGTGCCAAAAACGCTGACCTCATACCACTGGGGAGGTTTGTTGGACTTTTGCATAAACACAAACATATCAGGAAAAGAAAAAAATACTTGCTGGTTTATGGGGTTGATAAGTTGAAAGTCAAAATATTTCAGATTTATTGCTCAACTCAAACTAAAAAAGAATCTAGTGATCTTATCCATGATTGGGTGAAGCATTAAAACAAATATAATAATATAAATAATAATGTCTTAGCTGCACAATATTTTCATTGCTTCATTAGAAAAGCAATTAAAAAAAATCAATCCTACACTCTTTATACATTAGTCCATATCTAAATCTATAGCAGCCAAGCGGGCTTCCAGAAGGCTTCCCCCATTGTCCTAATCGTGTTGACATTTGTCAAACTGCAGCTGACCTTGAACGCCTCCACGCCAGCCTGGATGACGGGGACAAAGACCGTTTCACTTTCGTTGGTGTCGGCAAACATGTCAGGGATCTGGTCCAGGAGGCTAGAGATGACAAGAACAAGATTATGGCTTTGTGAGGTAGCTCCTGCTGAAGCGTCCAGCTGTGTTTAATTTAACCAAAGACGCGGTACGTTCTCTTCACTGAGATTAATGGAGGAAAACATAATATAATTCTCTCTCCCCATATTACATGAGGAAGAATCTTCCATAAATAAATGATAAACTATCTTTTATTCCTAGTGGCATTTGCTAAGATACAGTTCATCCTATCCTATCATAAACTGTGTCTCACTTGTAGATAACAGCTCTGGAGTCCTGGTAGTTGACGAGGAAGCCGTCGAGTAGCGGGACAAACATCTCTGCTGTGTCTGACACCACCATCATCTGGGGCTGGGCCAGAGCACTCTTCACGTTGTAGAAGTGGAGGATCTTGTTGTAGGTGACGAAGCCGACCTTTATCGCCGAACTCTCCGCACCTTCCTCACTGGTGATGGAGAGAGAGAAAACAAGCCTCCATGAATTCTAGGATGTTTCTAGTGAGTAATTTAAAATTGTATTTATGTTTACAAGAATCAACTCTTGACTTCTGCTGTCAATGCTGGGATCCTAGTGTAAGCTTTCAAAGAACCCATGATATTTACCAGAACTCCCTGACTTTGGTTGGGGAACTGGTAGCAAAGGTGAACCAAATGCATATATCAAAACCTTTCACCATCACAGTAATTGAAAGGCATTCTTTGCTGACACTGCCAAGTGCAGTTCGTAGGTCTCTCTTCCTAAATCATGCAGACACACTGTGGAACGTGTATTGTGGTTTAGAACATGAAGATCCTTTAAAGTAAAGATGTAACTGCTTCACTCTATGGACGTTCATAGGTCACAGGCACTGTTACAAATAACCAATGGGGAATATACTATAATTCTGTCTCATACCAGACAGTGGTTAAAAATACTTGTGATCACACAAAATGTTTTTGCAGACTTATGTCTGCATCTGCATTTACTTAAACAAGGCTTGTGCCTTTCAATAAGTAAATTAAAGACAGATTTTGCAAAGACTGTAACACAACATAAAACATATCAAAAGTATGCAGGGTATCCAGAAGACAGAGTGTCTACAACAGATAAAAGACTCAAACACAGCTGAAAAAGAAGGTTTATCTGCACTAAGCTTCTACTAAGAGTTTAAAGCATTACGTCATGGCAGCAGATGATATGAAAAAGATATCAATGGCAGCAAATGAGATAATGAGTGGAAGTTACACAATTCTTCAAAGATTTTGCCGAATAGAGGATTATCATGGATGGATGGCCCATAATGAAGCAGAAGCTGCACAGTTAATTAGAAACTGAAATCTGAGAGTGTGTGATTATGTGTGTTTTTCTTATTTATGTTGTGTACCTGGGCAGTTTGTCCAGCAGAGTCTTCAGCTCCTCACATATCAGCTTGACCAGTCCACTTTTAATGTTGTTGTAGGACACGTCAATCATGAAGATGTAGGCCGGAGGATTTGCAGGCTTGTTGTTCTGTGGAAGAAAAGAGCAGGTGTAATGAAAGTGTTTAAAAACTATTCTCCTGCCCAGACCGAACCTGAACTTTGCCCTTCTGTCCTCTGCGTATCTGTTATTACTTTTACCAGATATCGTTGATTCCACTTTGATTTGCTCATAAGTCGGAGGCAGTTTTGAGAAGATCAGGTATGTATTGCAGTATGAATTCCTGAATTGAGGGTAACGGCACTCCCACTGTGTGCAGCTCTTTGTTGAGGGGGCAATAAGACATTGTTATGTTTCCACAGTTACAGCCCATGACAATAAACTCAGCATCTGCAGGCTTTTTGGCTTGCAGAGGCTGTTTAAATAAGTCTTAATAAACAGAGAAAAGTAGGCCACTGAAGTGACTCAGCTTAACCAACTTAGTCTGACCCTCTAATGTTGTTCTCAACAACTTCAGCCTTCTTGGGAATATATAGCTGATTATCATCAACAACTTTTTAGAATTTTCAAACAAACTGAGCCAACCACTTCCTGCATTCAGCTTTGATATAATTCAGCATATGCTCAATAATGCAAAGTGCCTGCTGGAGAAAACTCTGCAATGCAGATTAATAAATTGCTCTATGTTAGTCTTCAGCATGACAGACACTGACGACCATCTATTTTAAGTGACAAGTCTTTTGCAAATGTTGAAACATCATGTGCATAATACATATAAGTGCTATTGATCAGCTTAATTCACATTGCATAATGTGTATTGAAGAGTTCTCCTGTACCTTGCAGTAGTCCAGGGTGGCTGCAAACTCGTAGGATCCCAGCGACAACTCGGGTCTCTCATAGAAGTCCACCCTCCGGCCCATGTGATCAAGATGTTGGAAATAGAAGGCCGGCACTTGGGTAAGAGAAAGAAAAGGACTGAATGAATAACTGTGTATGTATATAATTTACCCGTTTCTGTAAGTGAGACAATTTGTCTTTTTGATTTAGAAAATTTGGCTTGATGCATCTTAAAACTTGAACATTTTTTGCACAGTAATGTACCTTCATTGACACAGTTGCAGAAACCACACTGATAGCGACGGCCGCCATCAATAAACTGCATGTAGGGGCACATGTAGGCCTTGCATCGATTGCAGCGGATGGGACCTGTTTCTCCGTGGTTGACAACATATAAAGGAGTCTACATGGGAAATTACGAAAGACATTAAGATCAAAATTAGATTCAACATACAGTACATGCTTTTTCTAAAAAGGCATTGAGTGTAACAGCTGTAAGATCTTATAGGCTGTAAGTCACTGATTGTATGTACAGAAAATGACATCTGCTGTAACACTGAGGACAGAGAAGAAGACATAAACCATGGTCTACATACCATGGTTTATGTCTTCTTCCCTGTCCTCGGTGATTCCATGACACCCAAACAATACATTGCATGCAAATAGAACAAGTGTCTATTGTGAAATAAAAAGCTTAGCATGAAGGTGTTTAAAACACTGAGGCGCTATATAAAGGGCTGCTGTCTTAACCGTATAAATTTAAGGCTCCCTGCAGGCTTTGAAACAATAAAAATTGGCTCCAGTGAGCTTCCATAAAACACATGCAGACAAGACAGCTAGCTTTATTATTAGACTTTGGACTTAAGAGCACAAGTGTTTACAGTATCTGAAGGCTGTTTACGAAGTGTCACTAACAAAATCTAGGTGCAAAAACAATGGATAAGATATCCAAGCACCACAATGTGCGCTTTTCAGCTATGTAGAATGTCGAAGCATGGACTAGTTTTACTGTTTCAGTATATTTCTGGTGGGAATATGCTTTGTGTTGTATTAGATGGAATCAAATCTGAGATAGCAATATACTAAAGTAAAATTCATTTTGTGTAAACCTCCTCTCTTCTTCAGTGGTGCCAGCAGATCTCTGTCATTAGCTAATTAGCCTAAAGCAAGCTCGAGGGAAAGCTAACATTGCCTAAAAAGGTCTATTGGTGTCTGGAAGAAGGCCTGTGCAGAGGAAAATATCTTGGACCACACATGATCCAAAAGGAGTTCATTCACAGGACAAATTAACTTTTGCAGGGCTTGGAGTACTCCATCCATCATAGGACAACTAAATTTGTTGGTTGTGACAATATTGTGGTGACTTTCTTTTACACATTTTAGTTTTAAAATATAAAATTTAAATGTAACAATCTCTCCCATGCAAGTTAATATCTCATTAAGAACTCATAGGCATAAACAAAATCATCATTATTATTAGAATTAAAGCCTAAGGTGTCAAAGAACCTCAAGTTTAACAATTGTTCCAAAAAATGCTAAATACTAACAGCAGAATATAGGGGTTTGTTCAATGAAAATGCAGTCATTTTGTGATTCTGCTGCACAAAACAGAATCCTCCTCCAGAGTTAGTGTCGTAGGAACAGTTTTGTATGCAGAATTTCCTATTTATAAAATGATGATCCTAAAAAGATTTATATTGACATCAGTTGGATCGGAAGGTGCCGATTTCACAGCAATGATGTTAATGATGAAAGTAAAACCATGACTTACCTCATTCTTTGGCAAATTGGCAAAGGGTTTGATGATGGATGCCAGGGGCACTTGGCACTGTTTGGCTAAATCAGTGGTGCAGGGTAAGGAGTAGGTGGTGCAGCGTATGAACCGGGGACTGGCGTTCCCTGGGATTAAGCAAAAAGAGACGTCAAATAGGTTTGGTACCATACCAATTGTTTTTCATACCTTCTTGACATGTCACCAGGGTATATGTAATTGTGTAAAAACAACAACAAAGCTGAGCTGCTGGTGATAGAAGTCATTGTAGCATGTATGATATGCTCAAGCCTACAATGCTGTATGTCTTGAATATACAATTACCCTACTAAAAAAAACAATATCTTAAACACTTGTGGTCCATAGAATAATGGATAGGAAATAATCATCCATAGATTCTTGGACCCAGTGACACTTGTTGGACATATCAGTGAGCTGAATGGAGATGATGTACAGGTCGTGGTTGCATATTGGCAGTGGATGTGGAAAATAGAAATAAATAATGAATATAGATTTTTTTTAAAGGGATGGCCTTCAACAAAATTTCAGAATGACCTCATAAATGATGAAACAAATATTATTGAACTTGATTTTCTCAACATGAACAATTAAAAAGGCTTTACAAATTGTAGAAAAAAGATGTTTAAAAGGGTTCCATTCCAAAACAATGTGTTGGGAATATAGTTGCTACAGATTAGTATGTGCTACAAACCATTTGAGTGTTATTTGGGTTACCTTGGTCCTGTGCTGTGAAGTCAGTGGTGACCAGAGGTGGAACTTGTCCTCTGATGTTTGTGTTGAAGACTTGTCCTCCCTGTTTTGTTTGGTCATCCTCGATGACTTGGGTCTAAAAACAGGAGTAGTTTGATAGATACCATTTCAACATCTATTTACCATACAATTGATTAAAGTTAGGAGTGGGACATTAACATGTTAATTACAATTATTAAATTACAAAGAAAATAATTCATTAAAAATATTATTGAAATTGATTGCAGTTTGCATGCTAAACAATGCAGAAAGTTGTGCATCATTTCGTGTTTCACACTAATTATACTGATGCACAAACATCCAACTACAACAATGAAAGCACGCTCTGCTGGACGGTAATTTTCTGTTCAAAAAACGACCCAATGGAAGTGTTGACAACGGCGTTGTTAATGCAAATAACCCAACAATACAATTTCCAAACAAATGAATGGCTTCATCAGGAAAAAAATTATGCATTTCCCTGTAGACTGTAGACCAGTATCAGTGGTTGAAGATAAGGGTTTAGTTAATGTAGCTACAGATAGCGACTAAAATTCATTGACATATAATAAATGTTGCTTTTGGGGCAAATAGTGTTATGCAATTAATTGTGATTAATTAATTACAAAATCTGTAATTATTTTTTTAATCAAGTCCCACCCCTAATTAAAATACTATAAAAATGAACAAAAGAAGAAGGCGCCTGCCTATTAATCCCTCTTTTGAGGGCTGTTCAGGGCAGAAAATGTGCAATGACATGTGTAGTATTTTGGTATGTGAAGGTGTGTGGTCCCAGGAGGATTAGTCATCTACTCACTGTGCTGGGGATGGAGTCAGGATCCAGTTTCTTCTGAGGTGGCCCAGCCAGTTGAGCTGGTGCTCCTGGGAAGCCCCCTGGCATACCTGGCTGATGCCCAGCCATGTGTCCCCCAAACTGACCTGAACATTAAAAAGTACATTATGGCCATTAGTGGATATTTCTTGGCTAGAGTGAAAAGTGTAGGACTATGTTCAGAAAAGGATTAAAGACATACTACATCCATAGAGTTGTTTTACTCCATCCAGACATTGAGCTAATGACAATCTCAGTATAACTACCATATGTCAAAAAATGTCACAATGCCCCTTTAGGGATGCTTCTATATGTGGACTCAACTTGTGTTAGTATGCAGGGTAGAAGTTACCTGTTTGCTGAGGGAATCCCATTGGACCAGCAGCTCCAGGACCAGGCTGCTGGAAACCTCCAGCACCTGGAGGAGATGGCCCAGGGAAGGGTCTACCCATGCCTGCCAATGGCGGTCCTCCCATTTGTGGCCCTCCCATTTGTGGTCCTCCCATCTGTGAGCCTGCCATTGGTGGTCCTCCCATCTGTGAGCCTGCCATTGGTGGTCCTCCCATCTGTGAGCCTGCCATTGGTGGTCCTCCCATCTGTGGTCCTCCCATCTGTGAGCCTGCCATTGGTGGTCCTCCCATCTGTGGTCCTCCCATCTGTGGGCCTGCCATTGGCATGGATGTTGGGGGTGACTGTGGTGGAGACATCTGTGGTGGCATGTGGGGTGACTGTGGGCCTGGAGGCATCTGTGGCTGGCCCATTGCTGGAGGAGGGGTCATCTGGAATGGCTGCTGGGCTCCAGAGCTTGGTGTAGGAGGGGGGCTTTGCATGGGTCCAGGAGCTGCAGCACATTAAGGTGTATTTGGTTGGTACTTTCTTGGTGTCGTTTTTCCAATCGGATGGTTTAAATCAGCAAATAGCAATCTTACCATAGCTGCCCAAGTTCATAGCACCCATCTGATTGGCAAGCTGCTGCCCTGGAGGCACCACAGGGGAGGCCATGCTGTTGTATGCCGACTGTGGAGGTTGGCCATAAGCAGCAGGTCCAGCTGGTGGAGCAGGGTATCTGAGTAATATAAAAAACATATACTATAACATATAATAATATACAGCAGGTAGAGTATGGTTGTATGGTGTTTCAAGTGCATTCAGGTGTTTAATACTTGAATGTACTTTTAAATAACAATTCCAAAATCACTTTTGCCTACTCACTGACAGTGAGAATCATGATCAAGACAAAAATCAGCAGCAGCTTGTCATATGCTGGAACTCTTTCCTTGTGCAGCCTGGCTAAGTGAAACCTTAACTGAATCGCAGAGTGTATTTTGACACTCACATTTCAACACTTGCACTATACAATCACATCCTGTTTATACTTTTTGAATTAGCCATGTCAAGGAGTCGCTGTCCAGTGAAGATTGTTACCTTTGTGGATGAGCGCCATTCTGCTGGACACTTGGATTGTAATTGCTGGACACTGGAGGTGGAGGCATGCCGGCAGCAGAGGAAACTGTTGGTTTCATCATACCTACAGTGAGTAACAGACAACACAATTATACTGGTATGGTCCTCATTGTCCAGATACACATAGGCTGCCAGTGTATCTTACAATTTTATGTGAATTTTACAATGATTAACACGGCTACTATTAGTTTTACTTTACATTGAATATGGCAATAATAAGCTACAGATATGTTTTAGTATAAAATAAACAATTTGCTATTAATCTCTGTAATTAGATAATCTCTCAGACTCTAAATTTAATTTTAAGGACTTCTTAGAAGGGTTTGGTCCTCAATGCACACATGGAGTCTGCAGCTTTAAAGTAACGTGACACAGGGCTAGGTTTTACCAGTAGTTTACTATAATAGTGTAGTTGTGATGAGGTGTCTCTTGTAATCTCAGTGCACTCTTTTCTAAACACCATAAATTTGCTAGTGGCTCTCCTATACGTCCAGGGGTTGCTTGTCTCAGTGTGTAGTGGCATTTAAAATAAAGCCAAGATACAATATTAATTATTAAATCGGCATGCGCACAAATTCAAGTATTTATACAAAATACCTTCAACTAGCACATATTAAACAACATTTATTATTATTTTCAAAGCACTTCTGACCTGTAATTTCAGTGAATTCATGATAGTCAAAAACGTAAGCATTAACTCTGTGAACTTGAGAATTGTGAGCTACTGTTATAGCTCATTTTCATCTACTGACATCATTCAAGGATGCATGAGATTAAACTTGTACCTTCAGATGACGAGATCAGAACTGTTAAATGACAGCATTACTACAATAGCGATTCATTTGGGAAACTATCTAAATGGAAGAAACAAAGTGGTTCACCTGTTGGTGGAGGACTGAATGCCTGAGGTGGTCCCCCATAATGCCCATAGAGGGGCTGCGTAGGACCAGGTCCAAATCCACCTTGGTAGCCTCCCATCCCTGGCTGGGCCTGGGAGTATGGGGGTGCAGCAACATAACCCTGTTGACTCATTTTGACAGGACGGCTGTTACTGTCTTCTCATACCAAGACAAATGAGTTTTTTAACACCTGTGGAGTTAAAAAATGTAATTAAAATGTGTGTATATGTATACAAGTACTAATGTTCTTATTTTAAAATACAAAAAGCTTTACTATCATTATCATTATTATTATCCTACTGCATAATAAAGACACACCATATAGAAATAGAAACATACCATTCTTCAACACTTATATATTTAGTTATTTCATGTGCATACAAGACTACACCTGATATTTAACCCCATGTAATTATCAACACACGTAACATGGACCTTTGGCATTGTTTATTGATAGATAAAGCAGGTCTCTCTTTGGTAATGATCTTCAAGTGATTACATGATTTTTCGCTTCCTCTTTTGCTTCCTGTCCTGAACTGCATTTCAAAGTTTATTTTCATAATATACAGTTTACTCACCTTTACAACTGCTTAATTCTGACAACAATAATTTGAGGGAAGAAAAATTACACTTTGTATATTTGCATATCACGTTGTTTAGCTTTTTGTCCTTCAGAGGTGGAGTATGTAAGATTTCCTTAACAATCAATATATTAACTCTCAATCATCACTTGTGACCCACTAGAGGTGTGAGGTGGTGTGTTTGTGGTCCACCAAAACAAAGAGAAAAGTAGAAAATACAGACAGAAAGCAGAAGGATCTGTACTTAAACACATCATGGTCATAAGTGATGATTGAGAGGGATTCCAATTGTGAGTTTATCAGTGTTGTATTTTAACAAAGTAATACTATTTCATTACAGTACTTAGGTGTTAATATGAACATCTATCTATACAGAATATCTATACATGTATTTATTATTATAGTGTATTTCTATCCACTTTCCCTACATTTCCTCTACCCTTTTTCATTACTTAATACTAAATAAAATTATAATTTGGTGGAAACGGACTGCAAATGGCCTGCTAGAGCATGGCTTGTGACATCACAAATAGATTGGAAGACAATTCCTGTTCATTATTCAGTTTACACAAGCGTGATGTGGAAATCTAAAGCCTCCAGTGATGCATAAATACTAAACTTCATGATTCTCAAAATTCAGACAGCATAATTTCCTCATACTTTTGCTTTCAATATTTAAGAACATTCTGAAAATAATTTTTATAAGTACAGAAAATAACAGATACTATATTGTATACTTTTACTCAAGTAATAATCAAATAGGTGACTTAACTTCTACCAAAGTCCTTTGCTGGTAAGATATGTGTACTTTTACTAATGTGTGGCGTTCAGGTACCTCATACGCCAATTTATATATTGTATTTTGGGGAAGTGCTGCATACTTTGACCTTAAGCTGTCGGTGGGCAAACTGTTCTACGTGTTGCTGAATCTGGGGAAAGAGTTTGCAGCAGCAGACTTATTTTAAAGTCAAACATGACAAGTTGATGAACTTTGGCTCAGCTGAGTCAACAAAACAGCTGTTTTCCTTTTTTAAACATGAAACAGCTGCATATCTACCTCAGGCGAAAAAAAGGATATTGACAAAGACTTGGCGATTTATTGGGAGTACGTTATAGATGGTTGTGTCAGACACTTCCGAGTATTGCCACGTCAAAGACTGTTATGATGGCTAAAACTCGGAGCATCCCTGCCTCTTTTCAACGCACATCCAACAATAACGATGAACGGTGAAAATCTTACTGAGAAGGAGCATAGCGGTATGACAGCACAGCATCTCCTTCACTGTTCATTACACATTGACAGAAAACATCTTGCTAGCTAACACGCAAATTACTACAAAGTTTTCCTCCGTTAGAGAAGAGGTACACCGAATACAAATATAAACACCCCTAAATAAATAATTATATATAACATGCAAATACATATTCACATTGGCTACATGTCAAAATGCTGTCGTTTGGGTATTTACCTGTATATTCGGGGCAGAGTCCGCTTCTCTGTCTATTGCTCCCAGTTGAAAGCAGAGTGCCACGTCAAACTCCACCAAAGCGCCGGTCGCTACGGTGGTTACGCGACGTCAAACGTAGAGAAAAACAGACGTATTTCCGGTCAGGAATTTCAAAATAAAAACTTTAATTGCGTGTTCATGTGCCTACACTCTACACAATGGCGGAAACCAAAACAAACGTTCTTATAAAATTATATTTCACGGTACATTAACGGTTTTGGTGTTCTTTACATATAGTTGAACGTGTTAAAACGCGTTAGTGTGCTTTAATTTTGAAACGCATAGAAATGAACTTCCTGTTTTTGTCGCGTTTTTTTGGTTTAACTTGATACAGCTGTGAACCGTGTCTGGCGATGTACGCATGCGTGAACTAGAGGGAACCCATACACGTCAGCACAGGGGAGATGGACTTGCGCTTTTATTCACCTGAACATTGTACGTGGATCCTGTGTAACTTTTACTCTAAGTTAGCACTGGATTAAAATCCAATCCTCTGAGGCTGAATAATGGCATATGTAATGTACCATAATGTGGATTATCATAACAGGAGACAATTATGATTAGGTTTCTCTGAAGTTATTAATTAGGCAATTGATAATTAGGGCGACACAAATGTATGCAAGTGAACAGGGCTGTATATTCCAGCACTGAGGACACCTAGGTCATGACCTCTGTGGTTTTCATAAGAATTTGTGTATCTGGCACATCTGGAGGTGTTCCATGACACATAAAAACACAAATTATCTCTTATTGCATTATCTATTCTATCCAATAAACCTATCTAAACATGTTTTTGCAAGTTAAATGTCTATAAACTAAATGTTGTTGTATATTCTTGTCTATAGCTGTAAAATTTCAAATCAATCTGCTTAATTAATGAGACAATACACAATTCCTGATGCATTATATCTGTAGATGTGGGAAATATTATAACCTGTAATGAATTTTGAGGCAGGAGATATACTTTTATCTCTGTGCTTGTTATGTTGAAATGTAAATGTAGAGAAAACTTTTCTTTTATGGTTTGTTGTTTTTTTATTGTTTTTGTGGTCTTAGGTTTTTGTAGCCTGTAGTCAAATGTTTACTGTGTGGTTATAACACTTTGCATTACATTTTGGGGTTTGATCAATTAGAAAAGTGCCAGTCTGATGTCTATAGTACACTCACATTTACTGTTCAAGCTCACAGGGTGAAGCTGCATCTCTCTATGAGCAAAATCATGGATTATTATTATAAAAAAGATTTTATGGTAAGGAAGTACAATTCTAATCAAGATATTTTCTGTATAGTTTTCCTTGTATTGAGATACTATGGTTTGCCTTACATGAGCTAAAGTAGCAGTTCATGTACTATGATGTTTGAAAGTAATAGCTGCTTGGAGTGGGGATTGTTGTAATAGATCATTTTTGATACTCTTATGATGATTCAGATGCTCAAAAAAAGCTGTTTGTGCTAAATTTAAAGGTCTCATGTTATTATGCACTTTTCCTGGGTTTTATTTGAATTTTTAATATCCCTCATCTCAATATAGTTTTACATCTCCTCTCTGAAGCTTTACTCTGTTAGCCTAGAAATCAATTAAGGTCATAAAAATTGGATAGTGATGATGATATTTGAGCAAATAAACTCTCATTGTTGCATCCATTTGTAATACCTCTGGGGTGTTATGAATAACTCCAGTAGTTGAGGGTTGTAACAACATAACACTTTACATTTAACATTAATACATCACATAATCTGTGATGTTGTAGATGTTCAGATGACTTTTATAGAAGACAAGACCTTTCAAAGTTTGAGATATCAAGTTTTAACAACCACCCAGTTGCCGATGTTCAAACACAAAGCGTTACAACTATCCCCGGTCTCCCCTAATCTTTTCTGCGTTTCGACTATGGTTTGGTAGAGAACAACAGTTCCAGCAGCGCAAAAACCACCAGTTGCATGCAGCGCCTGCAGGCGTGTCCGTGCGTCGTGACGTCACCCGAGCGGGCTGGACTCGGGAGAACTTAGATGATGGGGATTATACAGCGGTGCGGTGGAGGTGGTTTCTCCAAAGTGCCGCTGGTCTGGCTGACAGCTCGATGATAGCGCTGCGGAGGTTTGGCTGAGGAGCTGTGCACAGCATGGGTACCGGGGATTACATCTGCATAACGCTGCGTGGTGGGGCACCCTGGGGATTCACCCTGAGAGAGGGGCAGGGGGACACCTACACACCTTTTCTGATTTCACAGGTATTTCATTTATCTTTATATATAAAATGTGCTCAATGTATTAATATCATGTATCAAAACCAAAGAAAGGTTGCACTATAGGCCCAACAGGAATGTGCCAGAGATAAATTATTGATCAGGTAACTATCTAAATTAACCCATTTACTACAAAAATGTTGGATCTCAAATTTGGAATGAACATAGTATAATCCACAGCCTATGTTATCATTGTCTAAAGGATCTTATAGCTCAGTGATCAAATTTGTTTTAAAGTTGAATAAACTCCAGTGGGAGAGAGCGTATTTCGAGCAGTGTCTGCTTGCTGCGTTTTTTGTGTGCTCTGCTGTGTTTTGGTGCTAGATTCCTCGGGACCCTTATATGGTCAAGGCCAAGAGAGAGTGTGAAGCTTCAGGCAGAGTGATCTGTTATCACTCACAAAGACTATAAGCAAGACACCAAAGCAATATCCAGATGAGTAGAGTGAAATATATGCGCATTATGCACATAGTGAAGTGAAGTTAACAACTGAGATATGAGCAGATGTCACTTTAAAAGAACATAAAATACCGGTTAAGAGGGATGGTGGGCAAATTCAAGGTTCTGCTATATGAAATCATAACATTTGTTTTGCCTGGTTTCACACTCATACATTTCATATATACTATCAGAGGATTTGATTTGCCCTTAGGTGAGTAGTGATGAAGCTACATTTCTCATGAGCATTGCTTTACATTCATTTTGAGGCAGATGGATACTATTGTTCAAGGCATTAGACTGTTATTTGTACACAATTTGCATGTCACCTTTTAATACTTTAACCTATCTGCTACACCATATTGTTACGCAGGCAAAAATGTTCAACATTTTTCATGACTTAAATAGATATTGGGGATTTTTCAGCTCTAATTATGTCACACAAGCCCAGATTTGGTTTAGGAATCATGTAAACACACACTTTTGTGTATGCAGGAACCCATACTGGACACCAGTAGTATATCAAATGTATCAGCAAGTAGAGCAGATTGCACTGATATACTACTAAAAAAACTATAATACTACTAATACTATTGCACTGAATGAATGGCCATGAGAGTGGATAGATCCTAACTTAAACTAAAGTCAAAAATAACAATGTTCAATCATGAAGAAACCCACTGCTGTCTTGTAAAAGTACACAGAGAGACGTGAAGCCAGGTTTCTTTACAATGAACAGCAGCTCAGACTCTATATATGGTATAGCCAGGCATGATCACAAGTGCTCAAGCTGCACAGATTCTACACCAACTTGCCGTGCACATGTAAATGTTTTTCTTAAGCTACATTACTGGGACATCAAAGCTCCCCCATAAGAGAGCTTCAGAGACACTGAAAGCATCAATAGATAATCTTAATGACAGACAATTAACTCGTTTTAAACAAATGAGTCAAGGATTCTGAAGCTCACTCGTGACTTTTATTGTGATGATATTATTTCCACATTTGGTAGCATTAAACAGTGACCACATACAATGGAGCTTCAAATGAGGAAACATGTGGCTTGTTAATGTGAAGAGGCTTAAATAAAATGCTTGTTGCATTTCATAATTTGGTGAGCTGGTTGCATTCTGGTGTCAGAATAAAAGCATAAAATAAAAAATAAGAGTGTAGTGTAAGTCTCTGTTGAAATATTTTTCATTAATTGTATTAAACATAAGACAAAATCATAATTGTAAGCTACAGTCAATAACTTATTAACTCCTGTTAATTTTAAATCAACAAATCACAAGCCTTTGTGCAAAGACTGGTTAAATTATGCCTCAAAGATCAGATAGCAACAGTAAGTTTAGTAAGCCCTTTTCCCATGTTACTGTCTAATTTTAGACAAAAACATGGTGTTTAGAGTTTTCAAGTCTCTGCAGATTTCTCACAAGAGCCTTCTGCATACAGGCATTAAGTGTTTTCCCATCTAAAGTGAAGTAGCCACATACAGCGTGATGCATCTTCCCACTGTGCCTCAGCCCTGGACATCTGGGTGTTTCAGTCCACCTCATCTGGAAGGCATAACTCTAAACATACCTTCTCAAAGACTCTTCTTGTGGGAAGGACAGAGAGCCAAGTCTGTTAGTTAAAAGTTGAAAAAGCAAACATACCAAGATCATGAGAAACACTCTTATGCTCCAGGCTCTCCTGTGTCTGATAAAAATCTGTGTTTTTAAAGCTGCTGTCGAATGTAGTGGAAACTGTGTTTTGTTTCCTGGGAGAAAGTGATTGTTCAGTACACTGACAGGCAGTGTGGTGTAAGGGCACGGGGTATCCACTCTAAAAAGGTTCTTTCCATATAAGGGAGGCTGTATTTTTCTTCTTATTTGGAGTCCTGGCCTCAGTACAAACTTGATGAGGTCACTTATTTTTAAAGATACAGAAACTGCATGGTTCAAAATTGTGGAAAAAAGTCATGACCTACAAACGTACTAACAGGCCTTCAGAAAATATGAAACATGGATGGAACATTTAAGATTAGACTGGATTCAAATGTCTTCACAAAAGTAAAAATATTTCCTGATGCCATTTGTATTCATACCAGATATTCCAAATAAGAAATTAATTTCTACCAACCTGGACAGGAGACATTTCAGCCTCCTAATTAGTATGGTATGTCATCATGGTATGTGGATTGTCAACATGCATCAAATCAGTTAGGGACCATTGACTGACAAATCAAGCAAACGTAGGTAAAGACTTGTCTGGGGCTACACATTCCATTGTGCTGGGTTTTCTTGCCCTTTACCAAGCAAAGAGGGCTCTTGTTGCTGATGCCCCGGCTTTAATAATGCACCATAGGAACCTTATTAAGCCGCCAGACACTTAAAAAATGCTATTACCTCATTCATTCAGTGCCATGTTCTCGGAGTAAACAAAGTGCTCCATGGCTCCTTCCACGACTTGATTTTTGGCTATTGTGCTTTTCAACAAAACATCTACGTCCGAGCCCTGAAACGACTTCAGATAATTAAACTTTTAATCCCTTCTCTCTCTTTTACTTGACCTTGTCTAAACAAATTAAGGCCAGAGCTCTGACAGCTTTATATTCTGATGATGTAGTCATGGTTTTACTAGTGCAGCCCAAACTTAGACTCAGTTGAACTTACGGTGATTCACAAAATGATAATAGAAACAAAAGAAATAATTCTATTAATGGTGTTGTAATAGTGATTTTATTTCTGTCCGAAAAGGCATCTAAATTACCCTAGTTAGGTAACATGCATCTACATCTGTTTTTTCACCCGAAGGCAGATAATGGTCATATTGACAGTATTTTTTTTTTTCAAAACTATTAGTTATTTGACTCTGCTAAATAAAAAAGGGTGAATATGGTTGAACAGTGCATTAAGTTTGTGTTCCATGTGTCTGTTCAGTTAATTCCTGGCCCTCCAAAGTTTAATGGAAAAAGAAAAAAAAGAGAATGGATTAGCCAATATAGACATTTAATGTGACTATTCACACATGTTGTGACTGCTACCTGTAAGGCAGCTGGATAATGTTTTCCTACAATGTAAAACATAATTGCTTAAAGCTGTGAAGGCCAGGAACTGCCAAGAGCAATGTGGACACATTAAGCAGCCCTGTGTTTCCTGTGGTTTTCTGCTTAGATAATTTGGAAATGGGTAAGAGGATAAAAAAGGCAATTGTGGCCCATATAATCCTAGCAATACATTCTGATGTCAGGGCAGTGGCATTTTTGGTTAGCACTTTATTCATTAAAATATAAAAAAAAACCTTGACACTGTTTATTCTTCTTTGCATGTCTGCCTTACTGTCTGTGTTTCTTTATGTTGTGAGGAGAGACAACGCCAAATGTTTCCCCTCCTTTTTTGGAGCAGGAGTGGTTACTGTGGTGCTTCAGACAAACCATCCTCCCTGTAGCGAGGTGTGAATCCCATTAGACAGGCACGCAGCCTGCCATATAGGGCCTGTTTGCACCCTCTGGGATGGAATCAAATAAACTTTTATCTGCAAGTTATCAGCTCTATAAAGTAACTCATAAAATAGGTTTGTATAAAAAGCAAAGGAGTCTCCTTTTACTGTCCAGGATGTTGCTTATTTCAGGCATGTGTGTCTGGGCCTCTGTACCTATATTGCAGACATGCATGCATAGTTGTTATGCTTATGCAGGGATTGTCCTCTTCTTCCTTCAATAGTAAAAGCTTTGTCTGTCTGTCTTTGTCTGTGTGTGTGTGTACATTGCCACCTAGTGACAAGATTGTTTTACTGCAAGTATCACAGGTTGCATATCCACTGTATAGTTGACTAGTTGTAAGTCTTTGTGTCAAATTCCAAAACTTCCACAATTTGTATGACTTGCCTAGTAGTCTTTCTGGGTAAAACCTAATATTAAAAAGCAGGGAGATAGTTTTAATTTAGCTACAGTGTAATGAAATGCAACTTTGAGAACATTCTGCAATAGGATCTGCAGCCATTCATTCATTACAGCCATTCATTCATCTGCATTTTCATCAAAGATGAAGCTGCATTGACTGAATAATTGCATTATTACACACATGACTTACAATGCTAAAAATTATAGCTTTTGATTTGATAGTCGACAGATAAAATGTTCAGCTAGAATGGGGATTATATACAACAGGGGTCAAGAAGGTCACAGCTACACAGTGCACATACACTATGAAATCATCCACAGAACTGTCACATTTTGAAGAAGTTACCCATCTCAATAATTCAATTCAAAATAATTAGAGACGTTTATAAACGTCATTAAAACTGTTTATTTGCAATATCTGCTAAACATATTCCTGAAAACATATCTTCCAATTGCCTGGTACTGAAGTAATAATTTATCCCATAAGTGTATAAGTGGCCTTTTCTGCAAAATGCATGGGTTATTTCTCCTTATTAAATCTTCTTATTAATGAACCATTTTATAGGCCCCCAGAACCAATTACAAGAGAACAAAACCATCAGTCATTAGTTTAATTGTGTCAAGGGATGCCCTTTGAAAGGATCTTCGCAGAGCTGGCCTACAGCAATAATACGCAGCTGTCCAGTAAAAACACAAGAGCTTTGTCTTCCATCCCAGTGACACTGATTGTAAATTTCAGATGGAGTCACGCAGATTGTTACCCAATACTACTCATTGATCATCTAGTTTAAGCCAGTTTTAAAGATCTGAAATCCATCCATCCATTTTCTATACCCGTTTATTGCTTACTAGGGACATGGGAGTCTGCTGGAGGCAATCCCAGCATACTTCGGGTGAGAGGCAGGGATATACTCCAGACAGGGAATTTTCTGTATCTGCAAACATTTATTTTGAATAGCAACATGTGTGAAGACTAGGGGCTAATACCACACATGGGGCATTCTGAGTGAGTCTTTGAGGATATTGTTAACAGTGATCATATGACCCTGTTAGTGAAGACCTTGCCTGTGCTGATAATGGACCCTCACCCACTATGTTTTTTCCTGATAGTTGCCTCTCCTTTTACTATGATTTTGTCTTCCACAGGTAGAAGTGGGTGGGCGTGCCTTCCTGGCTGGAGTGCAGGAAGGCGACGAGGTAGTGTCACTTAATGGGGAGCCATGTGCTGATCTCACCCTCTTACGAGCCTTTGCACTCCTCGACACATCGATTGACTGCCTGCAGTTACTTATAAAAAGGTAGTGTCATGTACCCAGCCATTTGAAAATCTGGAATTTACATGAAACACAACATGATGTCTTAAAATGCCTATGCACTCCATCTCACCAGATTTAGAAGATGTCATGCGTTTGTGAAATATGACGAAATGTGTAATACTTTATTATTTCAGGGTAGTGTGGTAATACTGTAATGTCTGTGTATCATGACAACTGAGCCATGCAGTCAGCTCATGGTGTTCACAACAGGCAAAATGATTATAGTACTACTGCATTAGCATTTAGATAGCATGATGTTTTATGACCTGGGTCTTTTTGCATATATAGCTCACTGAACCTCTGTGTGTGAATGTGTCTGTGTTTGTGTGTGTGTTCACATTCACATCTCTGTGCGTAATGTGTGAGAGTCATGCTGACCTTCCAACGGGCTTGGCTGAGATGTCGTAGATTTGTGTGGCTGATTGAAATGCAGCTGCTCAGCCATTCATCAGTTTAAATTGCCAGTGTGTTTATCAGGGCGACATGTCCTCAAATATTGCTGCATATATCTTTATAGTTCTTGCTGCTGCTGTTGCCAACAGCAGTTGGAGATGTACTTCTCTTTCTTTCATAAAGCAGACTAAAGTTGAATCTGTTTCATTTTCTGTGCAGTAGCAAATACTATATTCTTCCTGGTTCTATAGACTTGGACAGAATGTCACCTTATAGCTATCAAAATCTATTATGATTTGTCACGTTTTTCCAATTAGAGAAAAGGACTACAGTAGTCACTAAGGACTAATTCAATAATTGCAGTCACAGATAATGACACTGTCATGCTATTATTCCTTGAAAACTTTGAGGGTTAAAATGGGCAAGAACGATGTTGAAACATAATCACTTTCCACTTCAGTAATCCTACTTTATTTAGCTTGCTGCATGACAATTAAGTATACTTGATAACTGTGACAACTTCAGTGGTGAAAGGTAGGCTTTACTTACTTGGTAATCCAATGGCTCCATTCCAAAGTGATGATGTATTTTGCTTATTTATAATAATAAAATTAATAATAATAAAATATAATAAAATTACAACATTATTATTTATATAATATTGTAATTTCATGAGAAAAAAGTTATATATGCAGACCTAAATCTAACCTGTTTTTATATGGAAGTAAATACTGATGTAAATTAAATTGTTATTGTTAGATTTTTTATTAGTTTTTGAGTCTTTTTATATGACTTTCTATTAGTATTTAATTATACGTATTTTTAAAACCACAGGTGCAAAAATATCATGAATATCCTGCTGAGAGAATAGCATAGCATTAAACATAGCATTTGTTTAATGCTATGTTCTTATAGCATTAAACAAATACTATAAGAACTATTACTAGTGATCATTTTAACTATCTAGTTCTTGAACAAAAAGAAGTTTCCCTCAGTCTCTCATTCTTGTTCTCTTCCTCTCCTTTTCAAAGATACTGCTCCAATCTCCCTGGAGATGATTCAGAAGGCACATACTGTGGTGAGAGACATTCTTCTGCTGAGAATTTAGAGACTACCACCCTTCACATCTTCTCCCCAAAGCACAGAGCCCAAAGTCCAAGGGAACTCTACATATCCGAAGTCCAGGATAAGGCCCGCTGTGACCCAGAATTTCCCAAGGCACCTCAGCTGCTTAGCACCCAGCTACATGCTCCCTCTTCTGGTAACCGCAGGGGCTCAGAGCCTGCTTTTCATGGAAATGTTAATGAGGTACCAAGGTGCTTCTCCCCTGGTGACATGGTGGAACTCCAGGTGTCCTTCTCTGAGCAAACCTTGGACAATGACATGGGCTGTACATCTCTTGGGAGTGCTCTTGGGTTTGAGGGAGCATGTTCAAACAGAGAAGCAATGGAGACAATCCATACCTCCACAGCATCTCACTATGTACCATGCTGTGTCAGAGAGCCACTCGGCCAGCATGGAGTGGTGCTCAGCTCCCCTTCCATGCTGGGGCAGGTGGAGGTCATTTTGCAGCAGCCAGCAGCATCAAGAGCAGGGAGGGGCATCCCGAGTGTGGGTGGCCCCAGGGTCAGTGGAAGTATTGGTTCCCAAAGCGAAGGAGAAGAAGGAGGAGGAGGGCCCGGTGAGGGAGCCCCTGGGTCTTTCAGTGTCTCATTTGGAATTCCCTCAGGAGAGGAGACACCAGCAGAGGAGGAAGGCTCTGAGTCTGAGGGGGATCAAGACAAACCCAACAAACACCGGGCAAAGCACTCCAGTGAGTACCATGTCCACCATTTTCATTTATACCATGGTGTATTATCTCGGCGTGCATGCTTTCTGTGTATGTGTGCGTGCATGTGCATACACCTGTGCATGGGAATGTGTGTGAGGGTAAGAAGGATCTATTCTTTAAGGGGGAATCTGGAAGTTAATAGGTCAACACTAAACCATTTGTCAACACCATGTGTGCATTCCAAAGCTGATGTCCGGTGTGTGTACTTCTCAAAATAGTATGCGTCTCTCCCTGCAATTGGAGGACCATGCTCATTCCTTCAAAGGGAAGCAGATACATCTGGGTTTAACCTGAATTACAACAGAATCAAAGTGGTAGTAAGGGGGCACAGTGCAGTTGGGATGGTGACAGTCAACAAAAGCTAAATATAACATATCAAAAATAAAAAGGGCATCATATTTCATTTTTAAAAAGTTACTACACTTTATAAAAAGTCTTAAACAATCCATTTGGAAAGGCTACGGTGAATATGGATACTGAGGCGTTCCTCTGAGCTGTGTAGAAGACATAAATATAACACCAGCACGCTGACGATGCCGGCAGAAGTGGCCGTTTGACAGACACCAGCATGTGCTCTTCTATCCCCGTTACCTGATCCTTTCAAACTGGGTGCTTAACTGAGCTAAAAAAGTGAGTCCATTGCTCACTCCCGCTGTCGCTACCTTCAGGTTAGTCTTGCAAGAATATAAAAGAGCCGACTTGTTATTTTATTACAGCCTTGCTTTGTTAAATGGCTTGAGTGAGTGTTTGTGGTGTCAGGTTTTTTATCAGATTGGCTGAAATATCAGCATATGTAAGAAATGTGAGAAGAATGGAAGATTTTACCTTAACAAATTGCAAATGTACAGATTAGGACTGGTGAAGACAGGCTGGCCCTGGTAAATTTATTGCATGCAGTCTATCTTTAATCTCTCTCAGTGCTTTATTAACTGATTTAATGTAGTGTGCTGTTTGTGTACAAATGAGGATATTGGGCATGGGTCAAAGAATTTAATTATTTCTTTACATGTTTTATTTTTAACTGAACGAGCTAATTTGAAATAATGCAATCATAAATGAGGAAAAGTGCATTGCTATTGGTGTAATAATGGGTATTATAAATATTATTTATGGATTAAGATAATATATGGAATGTAAAGTTTCTAATGTGGTCGAATCAGCCATCAGCTTAGTTTATATTTGTTGTGTTTTTGGATCTGTTCAAAACTACTGCCTTTATAGTAGAGATGTTTTATTTATCATACAGGAATATGTCAGCACTGCTTCTCGGTTAATGCAATGTGACATGCTGGAAAGTAACAGCTGCGTTTCTTGTTTAACTGTTTCGAAACTTAATTTTGTCATCTGTCGCTATTATTCTTGCGAGCTCTATTTTAAAATATTAATAGTATATTAAGTAGATATTTTTATTAACTGAAAATTACATCACCTATGCCTTGCCTTGAAGTTGACTTTTTTTCCCATTCTGCAAATAGATGTAATTATTTGTGTTGATTTAACTCCACTATTATTAATATGGTAAAGGGCATCTGTTTCTTTTGAATTTATTTTTAGACCCTTTATTGTAAGTTTATTGTGAATAAACTCTCTTTCTTCCTTTTCTATGCAGGACTCAGGCGTAGCGAGAGTCTGTCTGAGAAGCAGGTGAAGGAGGCCAAGTCCAAATGTAAACGTATTGCTCTCCTTCTTACTGCTGCTCCCCCAAACCCCAACAACAAGGGGGTGTTGATGTTCAAGAAACATCGGCAGAGGGCTAAGAAATACACACTTGTGAGCTACGGCACAGGAGAGGAGGAGCCAGAGTTCAGTGACGAGGAGGACGAGGACAACCAAGACGACGGACAAGACACCCATGCTGTTGAATTTACACTTGTGGCTCCAGACGACTCTGAATTAGATAGCCATCTTCTCTCTAATGCTCATAGTAGCAAAGGTGTGGTAACTATCAACTGGGACAAGGGTCTTCTTGAGATTGAGCGGAGCCTGAACGACCAAGCAAAAATGGATTGTTTACCTGAAACCAAAGGAAAGGGTGCCCTAATGTTTGTTCAGCGACGTCAGAGGATGGATGAGATTTCTGCCGAACATGAAGAGCTTAGGCGCCAGGGGATTCCCATAGAGGCAATTCATGAAGTTGAAAAGAAGAAAGAAGAGCACTCATACATGCAGTCCACAGCAGAGGATCATACATACATGGATGTGAATATACATCAACAAAGCCAACAACAGTACCAGCAATATCAAGGACAGCAGTACTATGAGCAACAACCACCCTACCAACAGCAACAGCAATACCAACAACAGTATCAGCAGCAGCAATATGATCAACAGCATTATCAACAACAGCAAATGTATCAACAGCAGCAACAATATCATCAAGAGCAACAACAAATTCAACACTATTCTGCAAATATCAATGGCACTGTCCATCATCAAACCAATGAAATGCAAAGTTCTTTAAGCAATCGTACAGCAAAGCCTTTTTCAGTCCAAAATATGGAGGCTACCCCTTATTCTCCTGCAATAAGTGGGACCAATCAAGATTCTATGGGCCAAGGAGAGCAGATAGCTTCCCGTGATGAACGCATCTCTACCCCTGCAATTAAGACTAGCTTTTTGCTGGATGCAAGGAAAAGGAATGTCGGAAAGCCAATGTTCACATTTAAGGAAGCACCAAAAGTATCACCTAACCCAGAGTTACTGAACCTCCTCAATAGGAATGATAAGAAGTTGGGTTTTGAGTCAGGACCTGAGGAAGACTACCTCAGCCTTGGAGCTGAGGCTTGTAATTTCCTCCAGTCCCAGCGTCTTAAACACAAAAATCCTCCACCAGTGGCTCCAAAGCCTGTGATCAATCCCAACTCTCCTCCTTGGTCCGCACAGATAGAAATGACCAACCAGGACATGCCTCAGTGTGCTGAAAATAGTGTATCCACACCTGCTGTAGCCCCCACCGCAGAGACTACCCCTGCTCCAGAACTAGAGCCAACCCAAGCACCTGCCCCTGAGCCCTCTCCCCCTCCTGCCCTGCAGGAGGCTCCTGCCAGCACCGCCACAGAGGAACAGCACACATGGACTCGCCCAGAGCCTGAATCCCAACAGCAGCAAGTGACAACCCAGGAGACAAATGGTCACATAAATTCTACCCCACAGCCCGAGACTGCTCCTGTGAATTCCTGGGCTCCAGCACAAACAAAAAATCAACAACAGCCATCCACCATTTCTTGGCATCCAGCCCAAGTGCAGCCTCAAGAGCGACCTCCAAGTCAGTCCCCACCACAGCTACCATGGGTTACACGCCAACCTCCTCAGACCCAAGTGCAGCCTCAACCCCCAACGAATACTTGGACACCGCAAGTTCAGTCGTCCTGGAATCAGCCACAAGAACAACTACCAACCCAGACACATGCACAACCCCCCTGGGCCCAGCCACAAGAGCAAACACAGTCTTCACCACAGGCTCCCCCACATTGGACACACTCTCATGACCAGCCACACATGCAGCAAATGCAACCAACCTGGGGTCAACCTCAAGAACCAATGCAACAGCAGCCCCAAGCCTCATGGGCACAGCCGCAACAAGCAGATGCTCAGCATCAACCACCATGGGTGCAACAATCCCAACAAAAATCACAGCCACAACCACCTTGGGTTCAGCCATCACAGCAGCAGGCTCCGCAACAGACTCCACAACAGGCTCCACAACAGGTATGGCCACAGGCCCATGCACCAGGTCAGGCTCAACCACCTTGGGTCTCAGCTCAGCCTCAGCCTCAGCCTCAACCTCAACCTCAACCTCAGCCTCCTTGGATCCAAACAGCCCAAGCACAACCTCCAGCACATCCTGCAGCCAATTTGAATCCATGGGCACCAGTACCTGCCCAGGTTCAGTCCCAACCATTGTGGGCCCAGCGTCCTCCAGAACATGGTCAGCACCCAATGAATTCCTGGGGACCAGAGCAAAATCAGACCCAGCATCCCTCACCTTGGGGTCAATCAGTTCCCCCCCAGCCCACGCCACAGCCAAATTGGCAACAGCCCACTTTAAAGACTCAATCACAGTCACCAATGCCTCCAGCTCAGACACAACCTCAGGCACCTTTGAATGCCTGGACACCACAGTCACGGCAGTCACCTGTGAAATTTGCAACATCAATGGTGAACATGCAATCGTCTCCAAAACCTTGGCATCCACCTCAAAATGCCCCACAAAACCGTAGCCCACCGACTCCACCAGTGCGAATGAACTCTTTTACCCTCAGTCAAAGATCTTCTTCACCTATCAACCCCATGGCCATGGTCTTAAACCCATCATCCTCTGGTCCAGCTTATGAGATGCTAGCTGTAAGAGGGAAAGGAGCAGATATGTTTGCCAAGAGGCAGTCTCGTATGGAGAAGTTTGTTGTGGACTCAGAGACTGTGCAAGCAAATAAGGAAAGCCGATCATCATCACCAGTTTCTTCCTTACCAAATGAGTGGAAATACACTCCCAATGTACGTGCACCACCTTCACGGTCATATAATCCTATTCAATCTCCTTCTTATCCCCCAGCAGCAACAAAGCAGCCCCCTCCAGGTAGCCCCTCAAGTAAAGCCAAGAAAAAAGGCAAAGATAAAAAAGGGCCTCCCCCCAAACAGCTTAATGTTGTAGAAGTGATGAAGCATCAACCTTATCAACTTAATTCCTCACTCTTTGTCTATGGCCCAGCAGCAGAGGCTGCCAAGTCCACTGCACCTGAGCCCAACTGTTCACCTCCTAACCCACCTGTTGACAATCAACAAATTAGATATGAGCAAATGGCCACCGGCCAGCCAGCTGGAACATCATTTAATGTCCCATATCCCCAGCAGCCCTACGGGATGCACATGCAACCTATGGTACATGATGGCCACTTCCAGCAACCCCCAGCAAACATTTATCCTGCCAATCCTTATCAGCAACCTCCTGGTGGTCCATATCAGCAAGCATATAACCAACAGTATCAACAGCCTGTCCCACCTGCTTATCAACCCCAACCCCATCAGTCTTCAAACCCTCCCTACCAGTTATCTCAGGTCCCCTACCAACCAGCCAATAGTCCCCCCTACATGGCAGCTCCCTCAGTACCTTGCCAGCCTCCCAGTAGCTTTGTTGCTCCTAGTTTCTCTATAGCTGCAAGGCCTGACTCTGCATCAGGTGGCAACACTGTAGCTGCTCCAAAACCCAAGTTTATGGCTAAAAAGAGCTCAGCTCAGGTGTGGAAGCCTACGGCAGTCGATTCTTCTAAAGAGTGATTCTGGTAGAATCATTTGCTTGATTTTCTGCTTGAATCAAAGGTTTGATGCTCTCTAGTCCACTGCCAAGTGGAATATTTTGAGCACACAAATTTGCTTTTACACTCACTATCTTCTCCTCCACTTGCTCTTGTTAATGTCATAGGACAGAGCTTGATGTTTTAAAGGATATGAGAGATACTGTCTCATAAAGAAAAGTACATAAGAGTGTGAATGGGATGTAAGTATTCCTTATCAGATACAACTGAGTCATGTTCATAAACATGTACATTTCATCCTGTTTATTAATACTTAGAAAATCCCTATAAATGAATTTTATTTAATGTAATAGAATCTAAAGTTATGGTAAAATAAGAATGTAGGGGAGTATGATGCTTAGTATGATATTAAAAGTTGGATTGAGAAGAAAACATAGAAGTGGGTGGTACTGGAGGTTGATTTTTGAAGAGTTGTAAATTGACAATTGTAAATGTACCTAATCTATGTGATAAATGGAAAGACTAAAGTACATATGAATCATAATGGAGAAAAGAAAATCAAATAGCGGGGGGAGAAGGGTGGGTTTAATGGTGTATAAATATATTTCAAGTAACGGCAGGAGGATATAGTAATACTTCTTCCAGAAAGTGACACTAACACTGACTTGCTTAACTTCAAATATTGGATTTGTAAACAATTTATTCTTTAGTGCCTATTCCCCAGTGCCTCTTCCATTGCACCAATTTTGGTGGGTTAGTTACATTTTGAGTGTTTTACCAGCTGTTGCATCATATTAGGCACTATATTTAAACTGCCTCATGAGAGGGAGTGCTGAGGTCCAGAGATAGTAGGCTTAGGTTTCAACTTGAGCCTGTGAAAGCTACTATCTCCCAGACACGTGTAGCATTTTTTTCTGAAATTACTGTTATCAGAAAACTCTTTCTGCAGGATTTGTTTTACATGAATAGATGATGAATGGTACACAAAAAAAAAAAGAATTATAGAGGATAACCAGCCGATAATGTTCACAAATATATTTTTGGTACAGGGCTGCTTTCATTCTTGATGGTCCTTTCTTTTTCCTTTTCCTTTGTGTGTTTCTCTTCATAGTGCACTTTCTGTATGATTCACTGCAGTGCCATTAAAATGTCTTTTATCCTTGTTTGGCTTTCCTTTCTTTTTTCATTTAAGCATGCTTTTTTTTCTATTTCTGGTCTCCTTTCTTCACAGCTTGCTGAACTTCATCATTTCTCCTCCTGTACTATAAATATCATCAATGCCATTCTACAGTCCTGTATTTGTTCAGATAAAAAAATACTGATTGAATTTCCGTTGTTCAGTGAATTTCAGTTGATATACAATCACATTAGACTAAGTCTCAACCACAACCTGGGATTTAAACATTAATCAATTTCTAATAAAGTACAGTTTCAGTCTGTAAAGATCTCATTAATATCAGACAGAAACACCTCATCATCCATATCTCCTACTTTTATTGCAGTTGGGGAGTGCTTAAAAAGCACATTCCTGCAGAATGACTACCTGATGATGTGTTTAGGAAGGCTATTATTACACTGGTAACTTCATTGAATAGAGGCAACTTCATTGGGTATTTCAGGAGGTCAAGTCAGTGGGCCCCTGAAGAAATGTATAGCCGTGGTCTGTCATGCATTCTCAGAGAGGGCAGTAATTTGTTAAGTGGAAGTTTTAATATTAAATTACATCTTAAGTTGGCAGCTTTCTGGCATTTGATTCCTACTTCTACCATTACCTCACTGATTACTCCTGTGTCTATTTCAACCTGTTTTGTTTTTCAGTACACACTGAAGACAAAATGATGTTTAAATATTTGTTTTATTCATAAATTAATATTTGTTATTTATATTTAATGTTTAGAACTTTCTTATTGACTAATTAAGGAAACATTACAGCTAATACACATATCCAAGCCAAAACACTCCTACATTATATGACAAAACTGAGAACACCATGAATAATATCATCAAGGTCCATATTTAAAAACGAACTGACAAAAGTCAACACACCCTTAATTAGTGAGACTCCATTGTTTGATGTTTTAATATTTTGGATGCCTGCCTTTATTTTTGATACCACATTCCATCTTGGTCATGGATAATACCAGTCATCTTTTCATTTTTTTTATCTGCCTTCCTCTTTAAAATAGTGTTCAGATCAGCGTTTTCATATTTTTCTTATTTAAAAACTCATGGGATTTTTCAATGTGTAGGATTATTGTCATGTTGGAAAATTCCTCTTCTCCATATGATTTGCATTCATAGGGATTCTATAAACATAATTTCCCCTACAACTATTGTACTCATGCAGGCCCATATCAGCCCACTGCGAGCTCCATTTTTCAGAGGTGGCACTATGCCATCACTGTGATAGTCCTGGCCAGGTCCACATCAAACATGTTGGGCCACATTTGATCGATTCAATCTAATTTATTTTGGTTTCATCTGACAAAAGAATGTCCTGCCAATGTGCATCAGGCTTCTTTTCATTTGCAGTTTTGTGCCACTTTGTGATATATATCATCTGTATAGGTTGACGTCATGCAATGTCCTTCACACTGTCTGAGCACTGAAACACCACAGATAATCCTTCTGCCAAAGCAAAAGCACTTGCTTGTCTTGCCTTGTCTTGTCTTGTCTTGTGTTTTTTAATTCAAGGTTTTGTAAAATTATGGTGCATTGTCACTTTTCGAGCATGGCCACTGCACCTTCTGTTAGTAGTAATATGAGTCCTCCTCTACGTCCTAACCACTGCTGCACCTGTGTTTTGGCTTTTGTTCAGTAGTCCACTGATGATCTTATACCCTCTCCCATCTGAAGTCTCACAATCTGTTTTTTTACTTTTTTATACAATGCCTTACCGTCTGCAGGCATGTTGAAGTAGACACAACCCATGTCAGAACTGAGAAGGTAGTGGCTATCAGATTATTTTATATCCTTGATCAGTCATTTAGTTTAATTCAAGGTTACATTTGTGTTCATAAGCGGTCACAATATATTCATTTTTATTGGTTTGAGGTTGTAATTTGAGATCTGTATTTTTCGTTTGATCGAGCCAATCTGTTAATTACAAATTAGATCAAATATACACACTTCACCCTAATAATGTTACAATTATTGTAAGAGGATACAGTTTTGAATTATTTAACCATAGAGTTATTGCACAGGGGTGTACTCAGTTTTTTTCTTGTATACTAACTGTACATAAAATATGTACACAACTATCTGGTTAAAATGTAAGTCTGTATTCACACTACCATTAACAGAAAGTCATAACACCTTCTCAGACCAATTGGCAAGATATATGTAGAATGACAGTATGATAACATACAAATATGCTGCAAATATATGATCATATATGCAATCTCAGTTTGAAATATGGAAATGATTTTATATTGTCTACTAATCCCCTAGATTGTCTATTTATCCCTTCTTGCATCTTCTCTAATCCAGCCTAACACTGCTGCAGGCACCAGATACCGAGTCAGCAGAGAATTTATTCCCCTTTGAGTCATTCAGCTACATTTATTGTTTTTATGACTGTACTCTCTTCTATTCTGTCCTATCTGCTGATAGTACACAGTTTTCACCAGATGATGGCAGCACTGCCCTTTCTGTATGTTAGACAAGTGCTTTTTCACCCCACATAACCCTTAGCTGTCTAAGCCTCCTAATGGACATTGTATTGAACATTTATCAGTTCCAAAATCCCATTGATATAGTTTGAAAGCATTTTTTGTCAAATCAGAGGTCAGATACAATTAAAACAAGCTGAATGTGGCTTACTTTTAGAAGCCTACTTTCACAAGCAAGTTCTGACAAATAGGGAAAGCCACTATGTTTGGACAAATGCTTAAGCACTGGGTTAGGTAAGCTTACTGTAGAATTAATCATTAAGTCCAAAATACATTTTATATAATATTGGTAGAGCTTTAAACAGTTTTTGTTGGCAGGATTTAATATTTTGTTCCAGAAAACGATGATGCAAATGTTTAAACATTAAATACATAATCACTGCACTTAAAATAAATGTATTGTAGAGCTTCTATAGCTTCTTTGTTTCTGAATGTTTTGCAGGCTGACTTAGTTAGCTGAACTTTTACTAAAATAAACATGTCTGGATCTTTCTTTACAGGCACTTGGCAGGAGCTACTCCCTTTCCCCACCAGCCAGAGTGCCATCCAAGCGGTCAACTTCAGCTTATTCTACCACGAAGCCTCCAGCTCGGGCCTCATCAGCCCCCCCAGCAAGGCAGGCATCTTGGCTGGGGAAGGGTCACAAAAGCCTTTCGCCCTGGGAGGCAGCCTCCCGGCATCCCCTGGGCCTGGTGGATGAAGCCTTCGCTTTCCAGGACCTCCAGCAATCCCTCGCCTCAAACATCCACTTGGCAGCCCAGCGTAAAATACTTCCTGAACCGCCAGCAGAATGGAAGGCCAGGGTGTCGTACCAAACCCCGCAGAAAACAGGCAGCCATACATGGAGCAAGAGCCAGAGCAGCAGTCAGAGTCGAGCACCGCTGCCATCGTTTATGTCCACAACAAGGAGTGCTATCTCCACCCCTGGCGGTCATGCTGGTTACAGGTCCCTGCCCAGACAGTGGCAGCCTCATAGGTCTGTGACTGAGACAAACCCAGGGCCCTCAGTGTCCTCCTATGAGTATAAGAAGCCCATGGGAAAGCAAAGCTACACAGCAAAGTCTGTGTACACCAATACAAGTTGGAGTTGGAAGCGGTAGGTTATCTGTGACCTTCAGTGAATAATATCTCACCATTCATTCTTTCCATAACACATTAAACTGCAGTTAGAGCTTTTTTTTCTATTTTATTCATAAATATCTAGATGCAAACACAAAATTGTGTGAAGAGTGAAGAGAATAAAGCCATATTTACTGAGTTGGATATTTGGAAAGATTGCAAGTATTCACCTGGATTTTATGGGCTCCTTTTTATTGTTAAAAATGTTTTGTAAAGTATTGCTCTTAGTTTAGTTCTCTCTTATTTCTCATTGAAAGGAATGGGGAGAGGTGTCTGTAATTGGGATCATTTTGCATTCATTATGACACGCATCTTGCTTGTCATAATAAAATGTGAACAGCGTTGATTAATGTTAATGATTACCATCCATATACTGTTACAATTAACTTCAATTTTTTGATTCTGAAACATTTAAAGGTCAAGTGTGTACGATTTTTGCTGCAATTAGCAGAACAGACTTGGCAGAAATTTAGGTAGGTCTATTTTAATTAGTATATAACTCATTCAAAATAAGAATTGATATTTCCTTAGTATCAGCCTTTTTATCTACACGGGGAGCGGGTCTCCCTCCATGGAGCCCGCCATATTTCTACGGTAGCTCAGAATGGACAAATGCTGGTTTCATGGCCACCATAGTTAATTATTTGATAAGTTGGTTGTAGTCTGCAACCTCAACACTATATACTACCATAAAATACATGGTATGCCTTCAATTTTCTCATTTAGTTCACATTGACTTAGGCCTGAGCTTCATCTGATGATGCATTGAGTATGTTGTTAAGAATAGATATCATGAGTATGAAATGAATGGAAGAGTATAAGATAAGTGGAAAGATTTGAGTGATTATATTACAGTGGCTGACAGGACCCGTAAATAGCAAAATGCTGCAGGTGAAAAATGCTGCAATCACAGAAAAGAAGCTGAAGCAAAGACTAGCAAACCCACAAAAAATGAAAAAGGAAATGTTGCAAATATCCAAAAAACACACAAAAGCCCAAAACAACTGCAAGAGGGAAACACTGCAAATTCATTCACTTCTCTTCACATTTGCTCCCTTTTTTCTTTTCTCGCCATCTCCCTGGCCTGAACTCTCTGCACTCAGTCTGCACTCAGCTTGTCATCTCTCTGACCACATAACATTAAAGGTACAACATGAGGACACAATGTTGTAGTAAAAACTATGGTTAAATATAAATTAAAATGTCAACATTAACTACAACATTTCTATGATATTGTAAAAGATGACAGCCAAGTACACAAAGGAAAATGTACCTTTTCACTCTCCTCTTTGTGCGTTTTTTAATATTTGCAGCATTTTTCTTTTGCATTTGTTTTGTAGGTTTTTAAGTCTTTGCTTCTTCTTCATTTCTGTGAATGCAGCTTTTTCACCAGCATTTTTTCGTCACATTTGTTTCATGTATTTGTGTGTTTTTGGTTTTGCATCATTTCTGTGTTTGCAGCATTTTGCTGTTTATAGAACCTTTTCCCCCTGTTGGCCACCGTAAAATATAGACATGGAGATAACTGTAATTGTTGACTGTTCGGTTAACATTTCAGAATATACAAAATAGACAATTGTGGTATCCTACAAATTAGATTTGTATATTGTGTTTAATGTGATGCAAGGCGATGCTGATGCTAAGATGCAACAGTCACCTATCCATTATATACAGTTGTCTGTATATAATGGATAGGTGGGGATTGAGTTTGTGGATTTTCTGTCTCATCCTGGTTTGGTTTTCTTTTGTGGGTGTACATATTTAGCATGCTGGTTCTTGCAGTGATTGTGCACTTTTTTGTTTGTTTTTTATGATTCTGTGAAAGTTGAGGATGGCTGAATTTTCAAAAGGAATATTGGGAGAGTTGTGTTTTCAGATCAGGAAATCATTTCAGTGTGAGAATGCAATTAGTCATGCATCAGGAGTGAGGCTTCATACTTGGGGAAAGGCTAGTGCTATTATAACTCAGCATGTTGTGGTTCAATATGTTGTTATGCAAACTCTAATAAATGAGAAGCCTAAAATGGGGCGTCTTCTCTGCCTTTTCCTCCTTCACTGTAATTGTTAATTGCAGGCCACTGTACAGTATGAGCAAGTGAGACATAGCATATAGAAGGACAGTGTAGTTTGTTGTTTGTTGGGAGTCATTGCTGAGTCAAAGTTAATAAACTTATGAGCACACAAAACATAGTTTTTGTTTATGATAGCATGATGGCACTGGGAAAGTTGCTTACAGAATGTAATGGGCTTATGTTTGATTTTGGCTTTGCTATAGATTGCTGATTTGTTATCATCTCTAAAGATTAATGCTAGGTTGGTGTTTTTAAAGAGTGTCCATAAAGTCTTAATGTGGTTCTCACCAAGCAATCTCATTAACATAAATAAGATATATTACACATCACTGTAATGTGCCTCAACTTACTCACTGAGCATACTGACGTGCTTTCATTGTATCTGTGATAATGCCGCTGTTTTGCTTCCATTCAAGCTTATTATGGTCATAATAGAATACCAGTAATCAATTTCTGTTTCAAATTATTTGAGATATGGATTCACATTAAGCATTTTTCAAAATAAATACGACAAAATAGCACTATTTCACAAATTGCACTGTGTCTATGCTCTTTTTCTCTCTATTTGAAGCATAAAATACTCTGCTCTGGGCCATTTGTTGATTGCTGTACCATCCCATGAAGCTTTTTGTATGATGTGTTGTCTTGGAGAGCCACTCTCTCTGTATCCAGCGGAGGGACATGGGAGGGGAGGCGAGGTTGGTGGGGACTTGTTCCCATGGTGACTGCCAGTTACATAATAACAGTGGGTACCTACTGTAGCTGAGCCATTAGAGAATGAGAGATAAGGACACAGCGGGAGACGATAAACAGAAATTATTTCCCTACCAATTTAGATTTGGAAAACACTGTGACGTAAATGAGATTTGAAAGGGTGGATCTTGAATCAGAATATGAATATTGCATCATTAAACCCAACATAGCTTTAAAATATTTCATTGTGTCTATGAGATTGCTGGCATTTTTATATGCCACTCATTGCAGTATACCCATAAACTTGCTGCTTTTAATTTGCCACCTTATGCTTCGCTGCCCCGCCAGGGGCTGCAAACTCAGCCTAACTCCCTTTATTTGTCTCTTGTACAAAGTAAATATAAATATATAGGGGGTAGATTCAATTAACTAAGGTCAATTTAGACATAGTGACTTGATTATAAAGTGGTCTCTCCTATAACAAATGATGACATTTATAACTAATAGTGTGTGCGTGCCCTGAGGGAGCTGTGTTCCCATGTTGGATGAAACTGAACGTACTAGGCTTGACTTCATCTTACTGAAGATGTAACACATTGTTAATCATGTAGAATAATGGAGGCACGTAGACCATTAATTCCCAAACGGAAAAAAAAATATCCTGATAATAGATTATTGGTTCCTGAACTTAAAATAACAGCTGTAGACCCACGGCCCTGATCAATAGAAGTAGGCTACCCGTTCATCAACACCACCAGCATGACACAAGTGTCTCCACTGAATTTTTCTTTTACCTATTTATTACCATTGATACTATCAACTATTAGATCAGATTACAATTTATCCATTACATTTACCATTTTATCATTTGTCTGTGCTTCAAGATTTCTGACACTGTTCATACTTTTATCCAGATTTAACCAGTAATTCATATAGAAAATAGCAAATACAAGCAATAGCAATAACAATAGCAAACTCAATATCAACTGGGGTCCAACCCAGAATTCAAAATATATACAGATTATACATTTACATAGTACAATAAAATACATTAACACAGGATGTGTATATATGCTATACACATTTGAACACATATAACTTACAAAAAGAAGCAAAACAACAACACAAATCTTTAATCAATTATTAAATGTTAGGCAATGTGTTATAAAATATATATATTTTCAATCAAATGGTCAATTATTTTTGGTCAAATTAGTTAGGCTACTCTTTCCTCTGTTACTCGGTTACCCCCCCAGCAATTGCAGGAGTGGACTACCCCTGATTGGAAAATCACTGATATAGATCATCCTTGTATACTGTAATAATACTGACAGAGAGAGAGAGCGAGATAGATAGATGGAGGGCAAAGCGAGCGGCACAGGCAGCACTCTAAATTTAGTCAGCCCTCTGCTTGTGAACTAAATACCAATGACAGCCCACCCACTCATTCAGTCACTCAGTCAGCCGTGTCAGCCAGCAGCCCCCTCCGCCTGCACCCTCCCCACAGCACGCCCCAGTCCTGTGGATCTGGAGCACCCACGCAGTTTGCACTACCCAGTCTGACCCTCTCGCCTCTCACCTTTTTGACTTCCTACCCAGAGGAGACAGGCGCAACTTGAGACTCCCCTGAGGGGTCCTTCAGGACAGGTAAGCCATCACTCGGGCCTCACCACAGGTGTGCTGTGGCTTTGCTGTCCAGTTTTGATGTGACACTTGCACTTAAAATCAAGCTTGATTAATCCACTTATTCCCTACATTCCTGTCAAACACACAGCTTGCCATAACTAAAACCTATTACATCTAATAAATATGTTTTTGCTAAATGCATATTTATATATATTTAATGTATACTTAATGCTTGACCTTTTGACAACATACAAGTATGCATAAAACACGTTTGTCTTACACCTTAATAAAAAAATAATCTGAGCTAAGAATGAACTGAAACCGAGTGATGAAATGATTTGCATGCTGTTCCTTTGTTCCATCAGAAAACCTTTTTACAGGTGTTTCGGATTGTAATGAAACAATTGTGTTCCCTGTGTTCTGTTCACTGATCCCTCGGTGTAAACTTACCACTGTTCTCCTATTTCATCTACTGTCTCACGTGTTTGCTGTGACAGCAACATGTTCTCGATCTGTGTCCCTTCAGCCCACTTGGGTAATTTCAAACATATTGATTCACAGACCCCTGACACAGCTGGTTGCCATGTCTGAAGAGCATGTGCTTGGCGTTCAACAGCCCAAGGTTATTTAAAGGGATGTGCTAACTTTGCCCTTTTCACTGCCCCAATAAATTGTGTCTGCTTGGGTGGGTCTTTGTGCGTGGTGTGGATGCTTGATGTCGGTCAATCGATGGCCAAAATGCAGCTGTGTTGTCTTGCTTTTGTGTCTCATAGTGCATGCAAACAGTTTTTCTACTGATGTCTGCAGTCACCTGTGACTTTTTTTCCTTACCCCCGGCTTCCCAGGGGGTAGCCATGTCACAGTTCTCCACCATGACGACCAATGAGAGAAAAATACAGGCAGCAGCAATCTGCAGGGAGGTTCTAGGCCAGCAAGGTAGCTGTATTGTTTCCTCTTTACTTCCTTGTCTGATCCCTCTAACCTCTCAGTTTTTCTCTTGTTGCCTTTGTTTGCTTCGGTTTCCAGCTCAGACTCCCTTTCTCCTCACACCTTGCTCCTGTCAGCCCCTTTATTCTCTTTTCACACATGTAAGCGTAGACAAATTTAACACAAGTACTTACAAGTCCCACACATATTAACTTCTCTTTAAACACCAGCTCATCCTTCCTAAAACACATGTAATGGACACCGGCAACTTTCTGATAGGTTTGAGCCAGCCACAACCGGGACAGCAGTTGCCAACTTTTGCTTCTATAAATAAATAAATGAATACTTTTATGGGCCAAAGTAACTAATCCCTTTGTCGTCCTTTGAACACGCTATTTCAAGATGACAACTGTGTCACTCTCTGGGATGGGGAGGGTCTGAAGGCTACTGACAGCTGAAAGATATTCTGGAAAATTATGTGTCTCACACTTGGATATAGGCTGGTGACATCTCCATGATCAGCATGCAGTAGCAAGTGGCGCTAAGCACAAAACAAGCGCTGGACATTAGTGGATTATGCAGGACGATAATACCTCGTTTATCATATTGCCAGTAATACCAAGTCAGCAATCCATGTAGAGTGCTTTTTGCAGCAAGGTTTTTTTTTTTCTGTGTAATATAATTTCTTTGCAATCAGATGAGATAGGCGGGAGTTTAGGAAATAAATTTGTCAAAAGTCTGATAAGTGTACAAGCATAAACAGTAGTGTATACCATTTCTTTAACCCTCAGTGTGTGTCTTTATGTCCAGATATAGAGATGGATCTGGGGAAGAAAGTGAGCGTGCCTAAGGATATTATGCTGGAGGAGCTTTCACTTGCCTCCAACCGGGGTTCCCGTCTCTTCAAAATGCGCCAGAGACGCTCAGAAAAATACACTTTTGAGAATATCCAGAACCAAACCAACGAGCAGATGAATGTAAGCAGATGCTGTGATGCTGTGAAAAACTAAATTTGATTAAGTCACCCTCTCTCTAAATTGTATCATGGAAATTGTTTGACAATGCCTGTGTGAAACTTTTACATATAGATAAACATCTGATTTCCATTTACATCCTCACTTAAAGGATATTAACAGAATGCTAATTATGCTTAAAACATAAGCGTGTGGACAATGTTTGTGTAATTATCTCCTCCTGACCAGCAGAGGGAGCTGCTAAAGCCGCACTGTAGCTTTAACTGTGGAGCGAGAGCCATGTGACTGTTTGTTTAGCCTCATTTAAAGAATGAAAGCAGAAAATAAGACATCATAAAAATATAGTTTCACTTGTACAAAAAACAAATGACAACAAGATAATGCCGAGCTGTGCTTTTATCCTGTCTTGTGAAATAGTCTGTCACAAAAGGAGACATTGGCCTGTATAGCTATTAGTTTGAAGAAATTGGCTAAGCAAAGGAAAATCCCTTTATGCTATGCTAACCATCTGCTCCATTTGCATATTTAGCCTTCAGACGGGACATTGGTATCAATCTGCTTGTCTGGCTTGTCACAAGAAAGCAAATAGAAAAAAACATAAATCCCAAAATGTCAAATAACTCATTTAAACACAAAGGCTCTTGCAGTGAAGTGATGCTGATGCAGAAAACTGTGAAAACACACTTCGATATAAGCATTTCACACTGTCAGAGCATGTTTTGTCTGTGTAACGCCAACCATTTTCACTACATCTTTTCCCTCCATCACATGAAAAACATTTGCACAATACTTCACATCCTGTGGGCAAGATTAAGCACTTGAAGTGTTTATTTGACTCGTGCTGTATACACAGAGCGTCAGAGAACAGTTCTGAAAATCTTCCAGCTGGTCATAAGTAGCTTTAATGTCCCTTTGTGTATGGATGGGCAATTTGCCAAATCAGCATTTTCTTTTCCTAGCATTACTTATCTTAGTCTGACCTGGTCCCACATGAAGCAATTTATGTACCGAAGCTCTCAGTAAAATTGAATTAAGATAAACTAACCAAGTTTCTCTTGGCTACATCTAATTAATTAGCAGCACTAGTTATATCCTATTTCATTTAGTTGTGTAGTGCTTTTCACTGCCCTCTTTTCTAGATAGTATAATTATTATGCTCCAGGGAAGCAATTTCCTTTAAAGTAAGAAGGACCCACATAACACTGGTTTGTTTATTGCTCAGGGCAATGAAGCGTTCCTTGTTTTGATTTTTTTTCAAGTTGTCAACATTTCCTGAGGATATCCTGGAGTAAATCATCATAAATATCTTTGAGATGAAAGCTGGATGTTTGGGCTGCAGTATATTCTATACAAGCTCAGAAAACAAAGTTTCTTGTGTTGTTGGAAAACGGCACTGGAAAGCAGAAAATGTTACATTTTCTTTTAATTTCCTTTTTTTTTCTGAACTCATTAAATGTCTCATCTGTCCTGGACCTGCCCTGCCACCACTGTCATTCCAAATTATTTCCAGTCTTCCTAGTGATAATCAGCCAATCAGAAGAGAGGTTAATGAATATGAGACTCTACTTTATGGACTCCAGTGAGGTGCTTGAGAGAGAGAAAGCACAAATTACACTGTTTCAAGCTGAATTTTTGTACTTTAAATTGCATATATATTGTTAGCAGTACCAATACGAAAAAGTGCATGGTATGGAACATTTAAAGTTGCCATAATCCACATGTTTATGGAATTATCATCTGTCTTAAATCAGCTCTACTTTTTAAAAAAATTATTTTAGAATTTTAGCATTTTCCAACATATTGTTTTGTTTTTGTTTTTGTTTTTGTTTTTTTTGTCTCATCAGAGTCTTCTCCCAGCAGCAGACAGCTGATAAACTCACCGTGCACTGCTTGCCAATAACAAATGGACAAAATTAGCCACCAACTAGTGCAGAAAGTGGAACATTTAGCGGTGTAAGAGACAGATTGTCACCCAGGAGTTGTAGAAGGTGGAAACCCAGCTAAAAGTAGAGTGATTAATGGGTATTTGTCAAGTGGCCAGAAACACTTAATGAATGCCAATGTTGTGCCATATATGCTGGATATGCAAATATACAACTATTTTCAAACACACTAATATCACTGTTGTTTTATAGCTTCTTTCTGCTGCCTCAAGTGGCCGAAAATGTAATTGTTCCTTAACTTCAAAACGTTAATACAGGTTTAAATTACTCTGAAAATTAAATTTGAACTTCGGTTCTATCACAACTGGGCAATTCCATCTCCCAAAGAAGGCCTTGTGATATGTTTGAAAGCTCCATGGAACTCTTGTGATGAGAGTGTTTGTTCAACTACTGTTTCCAAGGTAGATAATGGACTTTTAATCTAAACAAAGTTCTTTTAAGGTTAACACATCTCGCCTGTCCTTCTTTTAGAGCGCTGTGATTCCTCCGACTGAGAATGGGAATGGCGTGGTCAGCCAGAGTGCTGAGATCGACTTGGTTGTTGATCAGACCAGCACACCAGATATCAGAATGGAGCCAAATCCTGACAGTATCGCCCCAGGTAGGTGATACAGTCTACCAGAACACTTAACACATTTCAAGGACCCCAAAAACAGTGCAGCGTGATATACTGTTGCTGAAGTCGGCTTGATGTACTTCAACTGATTCCAAGTTTCTGCAGAAGGATACATTAGGAACTACTTTCGGTTTTTATATATCAATCATAAACTCTTGTACTGTAGTAGTGGTGGGTTTTAAACAGGATTGAACTTCTAGAATATTCACTTTCAATGTTTAGTGTTTTTAAAAAAAATGCTTGCATATCAAATGTATAGCACATGCTAAACTAAACTGCTTTCCTCCTGATGGAGAGAGTGTGTGGATGTACTCTCCACAAAGCACTGGATGTGCCGTGTTGTGATAAGGATTCAACAGTTTTTCATTGTTTGTACTCATGCAGGCTTTGATCTGGTAGGAAAACATTTTCGTCTTGCCTGGATTCTGGGTTCTGGAATTTGCTGGCCTTGGGCAGAATATGATTACGCATTTTGCCTTTTTGTTCTCCCCCTCTCCGCCTGTGTGCCTTCCTTTCTTTCTCAGTCATTCCATCTCCATCCCATTTATTGTCTCACGTCTACTCCTCCAACATTCCCCTAATTATCTCATTCTTCTTTTTCTTCTTACTCCTCCTTGTTACAATCAGCTTTGACCATCACTTAGAAATAATTGTCGAGTTGTGCCCTGTGGGAAATGTTTCCTGTTTGCCTCCAATGCCACTGATACCATCAGCTTTGCACTCACATCCTTCCTCGTGTCTCAATTCTGCCCAGTTGACACAAAACCAATACTGAATTAAGGATGAGTATGTCTGCAAAGGGGTGGGGTGTTATTTCTGGAGCTCCTGACCAGACACCACCCTTCACTGTCACAGTGATGTCACTCCAGCTGTAACAGAAATCAGGCCAAAGTGCATTAGGTATCAAATGGTAAGAACTCTTAAAATAGCATCTACCCAGGGGTGCATGTCGCTGTGCTGGTAGATATAAATTATTAACCAGGCTATAGAGAACACTTCATATTCTAATAGAATTTGAATAGAACAGGACATTTGGCATAAACTATATCAAAGTTTAGCAGGAAAGTGCTGTCTTTTTCTGTCATTTCAGGCCTGTTTTGCAACCTTCTTTTATCTCCACGGTCAACTTAGAGCTGCATGTGTGACAGTTCTTTCCCACAAAAATATCAACCCAGCCAAACAAGCAGCCTCAAGAACAATATTCCATGGCCTCAGAAAATCTTTTGCAGCGTGGTTTGTAATAGATTCCTCCCCAAAAAGCCCTGTAAACTTCCCTGGAGGTCTGTTTGGTCTCTCCTGCTTCCCCCCTCAGGGCAAAACATAAACTCAGGAAGGGGGATTGTTCATTGTGAGAGGTTCGGACGTGACACGACGCCCCGTGTTATGTAATGCTTGCGCGTGCAAGCCCCCCCTGAGTGAAGCCCTGGGTTTGAAGGATAGTGCTTTGGATGGGCCTCTCCCATCAACACACATAGACTATGTAGGGAGACATACATGCAGCTGCACACATACAAGGAAGTTGCTCCTTTTTTGTGAACTTTAATGAGGAATAAAGGGCTAAAGAAAAACAGTGGGAGGTATTTTAATGTGACAGCATTATTCTAATGGATTTTGTAATATTGTTCTTCTTTTATTTTTGTAATATGACTTCACTTTCCTCATTCATTTTCTGTTGTTTCTCTCTCTATGATACAAAAAAAGAAACAAAACAACAACCTTAATTGTTAGCAGGTGTAATTGCCAGTAAGCGATGACAATTTTCAACTTGAGCTCACCAAAATCATATGGTCAGCAAGCTGCATTGACTCATACAATTTACTCATGACCATCTGACTGTTCTTTGATCGCCTTTCTTTGGATATGTTTTCTGTTGCTTTTACGTCATCATTGACCATGTGTGGAGAAAAGCCCAGCCCTGACATGTTTTGGAAAAATACAGTAGACTGAAAAGAAGAAAGTAAACTGAGAAAAGAATAATAAATGAAAACACAAAAAATAATCCCTGCTGTGTATCAGATGTTAAATCATTGTCTGTATTGTGTAACCCACTCAGGGTATGGAGGTCCTTTAAAAGACATCCCTCCTGAGAAGTTCAACAGTACATCTGTACCAAAGTCCTACCACTCTCCCTGGCATCAGGCCATCATCAATGACCCGGCCTTGGCAGACACTCTCAACACCCAAATGCCTGAGCCGGAACCCCAGCCAGACATACCAGGCTATAAAAGTTTCAACAGGTGAGAACCTCACAGGAGGAAAACAATTAAATGTGAGCGAAACAAAGTGAGTCATAATGTGTCAAAGTATCCTCCTCTCTCTGAGCAGCTATCTCTTAGAATATGCCCCCCTGGTCAAAGTCTTACTCTTTAATTAGTTGCATCACTTCAACTGTCACTGCGGTCCCTCTCATTAGCACATGACGGCTACTGTTAACACTGTCATCCCATCACCTCCAGGGTGGCCATCCCGTTCGGGGGCTTCGGCAAGGCACCCCGACCTGCTACCGTCAAGACCTCGCAGGTGGAGGCCCTCCCCGACTACCCCGAGCTCCAGGTGGACACACTGGTAAACCGACCCTCCTTCAACAGATCCGCTCTAGGGTGGGTGTCGGCTGGTGGTGCAGTCATCCTCCCTACAGGTTCCCTTGAGCCTGTGATCATCCCTGAGTCAGAAGACCTTTGAACCTGCAACGAAGTCACACAGTCATGCTGTCTACTTAGCTACTGCACCGAGGTCATCGCAGGCAGAGCTATAGTGGTTCAGTTAGGACAGAGTCTGGGTGAGAAAAAGCATCCCGCTGTGCTGGTTCCAGTTTCCATGTATGCAGCATCCCTTGTTTTTCCAGGGATGTTAACTAAATTGCTCTGCACTCAAAAATAAATGAATCATCTTCAATGGTAGGCAGAGGGTACTGGAATAAATGGAATTTGTATATTAATGCACATAAAATATATTATTTTGCAGTCTTGCAATTTTGCTCAATAAAATGGTGGAATGCAACACGTCTAACAGTATCTTTTCTGCTTTTTTTTACATTTAAATTCCATTTCTGTTGCCAAAGAACTGCAACTGAATTAGTTTGAGTCTTTTTTCTTTCTTTTTTGGACATGCAAATCTCCTCTAACATATTCCACAACATGCCCCGAGGTAATAATTTCACAGCAAACGGGTCTGAGCCATACTGAAGGCTCACTTGAGTGAATGATGCCGTGCCTGTGTGCTAGTCGTATGCAAACCCATCACTTATCGTGTGAGAGGCCAGAGATACATGTGAGCCACTGTAACACACCTCAAGGTTACACCGCCTGACAAATCAAATCTGCTTCACTGACAAGAGCGGCTTGACTGATGTGTCTATCACCTTTTGGCTATGTTCAGTTGAAGTATTGCAAATGATGGGAGAACTGCTTGATGAGCTGTGTCCACGTGTTATTTCTGTCTGTTTATTACTACAACACTTAGGGATTTATCTCAGAATTAAAAGGACTAACTGACTGATATTTACCTGCATTTTTACAAGAAAATATCAAACAATGTACAGAAAGTTAACCATGTTTTTTTTTTTCAGTTTACGATTTAGGCTGGTCTTTATTTTAAAGTTTTTGAGTTGGTCTAGATGTTTTTTTTAACTTTAAAACTTGCATTGTACTTTTTTGCATGTTGCAGCTACTGTAATGTCATCAGGCTAACATGCTACATGTTTCCTTTCGCTGCTAATTGCTCTTAATAAGTAATGTTACCAGTATGTGTTTTGTCTATATGTACACACTTATTTTCTATGGAAAATATAACAGTGATTTAAAACACAAATGCATCTGTTTGCTGTCTTTAATGCTGCTTCATACAACTAAAACTGATATTTAAATACTCAAAGCAAACTCACACCTCTGCAGTTCAAAATCTATTTAAAAAATAATGACAAAAGGATCTCTTAAAACTGACAACAATAATTTCAAAGATGTAGGTGTCACACAGAAAATCTCATACTCTCAAAAATCTAATTTTGTGCAATGACAATAAATCTTTCTGATGTATTTAATTTGATATAAATGCTAAAATGTTTTGAAATATGAATCTATGCCTCCCCAAAAATGATTTTTTTTGTATTCTAGTGGGAACTATTCATCTATAGCACATTTCTAGGTGCAACAATGTTAATTTTGTCAAAGTTGTTGATTATTTGTGCTTTAAAAAATTGAATTAGGAATTTCCTCAGATTTCCTCCAGCCATGTGACAGATCCAGCAGCAACATTCCTTACCTATGTCAGTGACCTTTTGGAATGTGCAGCTCCTAATGCCACTCCTTTTTTTCAGCCCTATTGAATTCCTCTCTCCGGCCTCTCCAGGAGAATGGTGTGTACAGCACAGTACAAGTAGCTTCGCCAAGTACCACAGTATATATCGAGGAGTGTTTATCAAGGGCAGGCATGAACTTGCTTTGAACTTTGATTGTAGTCATTATCAAAATGCGGCACCGGAAATATTATTGGCAAGGAGCGTAGGCTGAGGGTCGTGAAGCCAGACAATTTCAATTATTAGTCTCTAACTGCAACTAGTTTCCCCTCTTGTGTGTTTCCTTTGGCATGAGATGGCACGGTAGGCACTGGGTTATAGGCTGAGGTCCAGAGTTAATTCTTTGTCCTAATAGAGTGGCCTACTGGCTAAACATCCTGTCTCTAAACTGAAGGTTGAAGCTGGAGTCTTGTAGTGTCCTCGAGCAGACTAAACCTGTTCTTTACAGTGCTAAATCGCTCGGATAAGAGCATCAGGGAAAGTAAGGGGATAGCATGTTGTAGTCTCAGTGAGAATCAGTACATCAACACCTGATGGCTATCTCAAATTGGAGTGACCACTTGTTATGTAACAAGTGCCCAGATTAGTCAGGACAGGTTTAAGAAGCGAGATGGACATTTTTGATCAGACTAAAGCTCATTCGTCTTAGGGTTTTCTTTGTGCTTAGTCTATAACTGAGCAGGTGCCTTTGGTAACTTCATTAGCAGTAAATAACAATAGACTGTTGTTTTCATGGTCATCTTTTAAAGTCCCTTGGGTTTCCATTTGCACACGCAGCAGCAAACACTGCGTGCGGTTTGCTGCTGACACAGACAACTGCTAAAAGGTTGAGCCACAGGACCAGCTAATATCCCACAAGGATTTCCTTAAGTATGCATGGGTAGGGAAAAAAAGGAACAAATGGGTTGTCAAACTGAAGCTGCAAGGGCACTGAGCTGTACCCAGATGTAGATGTATTGTCTCTCAAAGGTTTTCGCATACAGATACACTTTTTGAGGAGTGCAGACAGATTTCACATGTAGTTTAGGCTTAAATTTTCCACCAGACACACTGGGAATCTAGGATTAACCTTGTAATATTGTGTTAAAGTGACCCCTGACATGAAAATCTGTAAATAACAGCAAAGCACAGCTAATCTACACCGTGTCAACGTATTTCTCCTCTGATGACATGATACGCTTAGACTTCCTTTAGCTGATGGATGTCAACAGCAGGTGGTCATTCTCACGGGAAAGTGCAGAGCCCAATAGGAAATCTATAAATATGAGTGAAAATAAAGCGTCCCAGGGGTCAGTGAGGTGGTGTTGGGTGGCTGGTGAGATGAGGTGAGGGGTGACAGGGTGTACATTCCACTCCTGAAATGAGGTGAAATGATGCAATGGGTTGAACTATGTTTACACTGAGAACATTCTCAATCCATCAAGTGTCATCGAGGGTAGATGCTTGCACTGTTTGTTCCCAAAAATGATGAGTGTGCCTGGGTGTGTGTGTACGTGTGTGAGTTTGGGGGACTATTTAATTTGATTGGATCGTTAGATGAATGCCACAAAGAATCTCTGATCTTTTGGTATAAATGAGTCTGGAAAATGATTGTTAGGCAATGTGCAGTCACTTTCATCAAGTGCAAAGAGGTTAAGTACACAGAAATTCACCATTGTAGAAACTACTTCATGGAAGGGTGCACATGGCTATAGGCCAGTAATTAGCCTGCTTGGACTAATGAACATTCAAGAATGTGTTCCTGTTTGCTTGCAAAAACCCTCGAGACCAATTAGAGCTGTGGTCGCTCACAGTAATCCAGCATCTGACTTTTTACCTTAGGGGGCTCATCTATATTCCTGACTGGTCAATATATGTTAACCTCCTCTCTTTAGCGAATAGTCAGTGAAGAATTATTAAGTTACAAGTGCTAATGCAACCAAAGTGTAGCGCTGAAAGACAGTCTTTTCTCATCTAATCAAGCTTGGGAAGAACTTGAAAATAGCTGTCCTCAATGTGGATATATGGAGGAAATAGCTCATTTTTCATTATGTTGCTGGGGAAAGAATAATTAGTGTACCTTATCTTAGTCAATGGAGGGTATTACTTTCCCTAACAGACAGCACAGAGGCGATAGTGTGCGCTGCAGCTACCTCGGATACGGCAAGCACAGCAGAGAAATATATCACAGTCACCTCTTTGGCTGCACTCCAGAATTAATGTATGATGGTCAGTTGCCAAAAAATGATGCTTATGTCATCTACTTTTCTGCATTAAAACAATGAGTACAATCTTAGTTGGGAATATAAATGGTCAATAAAATAAATGCACACTAACATGCCCACATGAGCACTGAGAATGCTATGGATGGGCAAAATCTCTCACCTGCTCCCATGCTGTATTATGAAATACATACAGTGTATGCTGTGACATAGCGCTGTGTATGTGGTAATGCTAAGTTATCATCATGGGACACAAATACCATTCCAGTGAATAACACATAAAACTGAGGCTTGTTATCAGTGAGTCTTTAAACTATTATTTGTATGGATCGTTATTTTGAAATTTGACTGAAATTAACTTCCACATGTTACAAACAGGCAACATTGAAAAGTGGATTAACAAAAAAATAGTAAAGAACTATTGACTTAGTTGTTGTTCAGAAACTGAGAGGCGATTTTCGTTTCAAAAACTCATCATTGCAAGAGTTTAATCCTTGGTTAAATATAGTACAAGTTGCTTCAGAGGCGTCACCTCCTGTGGCCTCCATTGTGGCGTTTGAGCATGTCTAATCTCTTACATAACAGGGCATTCACTTCTGTGTGGTTCCTCATTAGTAGTAATTCAATAGTAACACAACTAATGGTGTTCGCAAAACACATTACAAGCTTTGCTTTGTCCAGCCATTCTTCTTTGTGCAGTTTTCACAGAAAGTGAATAAAGGGTGTTTTCATTATAAGGGAATCGCTTTGATTGACAATCTCACAGTCTGAACGCACACAATAGTTTTCTTCACTTATTGTCATGCTTTTATGTGCATGTTCAGGACAACTCATGTCCTCATATTACTTTTCATTAGTACAAGCTGTCCAATTTGAATTACTTGCATTTCCCGGGATGCAGGTTTGCGTGCACATACACAAACACACTCATACTGTAAACTAGGGCATTTATCATTACCCAAGCTGAGACAGAAGCATATTAACTTAACATTTTAATTAGACACTATGGTTACCATTACCACGGCAGACGAGAGCTACAGTAGACGGAGCTTTAGCCTATTTATTCATTCTGCTTTGTTTGTTTATATTATGTGCTTACTGTCCTGTCACTAAAGGCTTGAGGCTTGAATAAATTCCTGATTTTTATTAATCAGGTTAATTTCTCCCTAAACTTCCAAAATGAGTGGATTAATATACATTTGTCTTGGTGTAAAATCCTGCATTGGAAGCCCGGCCTTTTTTTTTAAAAAGTATGGTTGTGGAATTGTTGCCCCAATTTCCTGTTGTATCTCAGGGCTATAGAATACAGGATGTGGGTATGGATTGAAAGGCCAGACAACAGAGCTAAAAATATCCCACTTCAAATGGTACAGAACATTTCGGATGAAATGGAATTTAGCTGCCCAGTGACCCAATCAGGGCCATCACCGTATCTATATATCAATCAAAAACAAGAGCTGAGTTGTTCAGAAACTGGATATTGAACCAGGAAATTATATAATAAATATACCTGATGTGTCACAAAGTTGATATTTATTAGTGCTGTTGTTGGTAAAATTTCAAAAAGGCCTCCACGGACAAAGAGAGGACACAGGTTTGTCATTTGAGCTGCGTTTATCCACTGTGTTCAGCAGATTTCTTGCTGTTCATTTAGGGCTTTCTCAAGGTGAGAAGCCAGGGCGATGGCACCAGCTCCCAGCGTGGCGTCGACTGTGTGCACGGTCTCCGTGCAAGCTGCCAAAGTCTCACTAATTAATCTTTGGATGAAAATGTCCTTCACAATAGAATCCAACTTGCATAAGATCAGTGGTTTGCTGGGCTGTGAGATTTGAGATCAGGAGCAATTTGATCTAACATTTAGTAAGATATACTTCAAAAAAATTGCAAAGTTAGCAATATGAGCAAAGTGGTGAACACTTAGGTAGAAGTAGTTAGTCCAAAAACCAATGAACCACTATTCCGCAGAAGTCATTCAAAGTGCATGCAAGCCAGGCAGTGATGTGTCTATGCAATGATACACTCATATTTAGACTTTTGGCTCAGAGTGAGGCAGTGATGCTGACAGGGCACAAATTGTCAGATTGAGCAGCTGATTGCAAAGTGTGCAAACTGTCCACCAAGGTCAGAAAAAAAAAGTTTACATTTTGCGGAACTTGTAAAAGACCTGCTGACTGTTTGAGCTGTCTGATCCATAATTTATAGGGAATGTAAGATATTCAGTGGAGGCACTTCAAAGCGAGGAGGCCTAACAGCCAGGGTGGGAATGTCCAATATCATAATGTGATTTATCTATGTGAGCTCATCGCAGCACAAATACACTGCTATTGTTAACGCTGGCTTAAAAGCTGTGGAAAATACACTACAGAAAAAGGTAAGTTGAATACTTAAGTGCCAACACTGTTAAGGTTCACATCACTCAAACAGATTATAACCAAGCTCTCAAAACTTTTTTGAGAGCTTATATTTTAAAGGGAAGCATTATACGTCCCTTGAGGAAATGTGTGTGGGGGGAAATGGCATTGTCTCCGCAATGGGCCCTTTCAAGTACTTCCTGGGGAAAGGCTGGACCACGCTGATACATTGTGACCCTTAACCGCACACTTGATCATCGCGTCCAGTTTCCCCAGCCTAATGAGTGATTCTGATGATTTTTTCGGAAATTGTTCTTTTGAAGCTTGTTGGACATGTAGCCTGATAGAAATGATTTTCCAACAGTTTATGGGTCTCTTTAACTGGTTATCTACACTGTAATGTAATGTTTTCATCAAAGCTCTGCAGAGCTAGTCTAAATTAATAGTAAGCAGGCAAAGTGTATAATGTAGTACCTTTACAACAGAAAAAACTGGAAAAAACGGGTATATATATTGAAAGTTAAAACATAAAATACTGCATAAAACAGATGGAAATTTATTTTATTTTTTTAAGGTTTTCACAGAGTTGAAAGACTTCAGACTTATTGGGAGACTTTTCTAAAGCGTAGGCATTGCAGACTGGCATGCATAATCTCTCTGAGTCCTAAAATGTGTCAGAGGGGAGAAAAGCCTGGAGGACCTGAGAGCTTGGCCTGTGGTGTGTGGGTGTGTGTGATATAATGTGGAGCCTGGCCATATAGGGCTCTATAAGTGAGCACCAAGATTTTTTTAATTAATTCTAAAATTTACAAATAAAATAAAAGGTGTAATGTGTGACCATCTATTGGATTGTGTTGAAAGCCTAGCAGCAGCAGTCTGGGCTGGAAGGAAGATTTATTAAGGCAGGTAAATATGCCAAATTAATTGTTAAGATGTTTCTTTCAAGGCCGGTGAGGGAGCTGACACTTAAATAGGCTTCTGAATATGAGAGATGGAAACAAAGAGACAGCTAAGCTGATGGGCTGACCTTTGTGAATCACTACAATGTACATCATTCTTTTCCGTAGCAATAAAACTAAATACAGTCACACTAGCATTCGTGACAACAGTCAAAATATAAAATAATTAGGTTAGACCACCAAAAATGACAGAAATTAATATTTAACGCCCTCTTGCACAGTCACAGTTTTATTAATGTACCCCATTCCACATAAAAATGTAGGCAGCTTGGTGGGGGGCCTTGAGACATGAGACATTAAACATAAAATACGATGGGCTATCACATTCCGTAGACTCCCTTGCTTCTAAAAGAGGGAAGAAAAGCTTTAATTTTACACCCCTTTCATTCGCTTTTTTTAATATAACAGGATCAGGCAGATGGTGTTTGGGTAACGAGAGCCTTACATCACTTTTTGCTGCTCTCTGCTTTCCTCATAATCACTTGTGTTATAATTGTCTCCACATTGTTGGGGGGATGCCCATGCAAGTCAATGTTTAACACCCCTAAAAGCATGGTTAATCACCACACTACTGCCACACCAGTACTGCCAGTAGTTTATATGTAACCGTGTGTATTCAGATAATCTATCGGTAGCTGTTGGTTTGTGACTTTCTGACATTACTGACCCCAAGGACAACACAATATATGAAATGTGCGACATTTTATTAAATTTCCCATGATGCAGATTTTAATTGTTTTTTTTAGTATGAGGTAATAATAATAATAATAATATGTATTTGTAACACATTTAACACAGAAATACACCTCAAAGTGCTTTACAACAGACATTAAAAACATGTCAAGGAAAGCCATTAGGAAGAGAGCTGGACAATTAAGACCAACTTAAGATAGGAAGATAAAAATACATAGAACATGCAGGAAAAATTATTTAAAGTAATATTAAATATTATTATATTAAATAACCTAAATAAACGGTGTGCATCAATTACTTTCTCTCTGAAATATTAGCCTAAATTGTTCTTATGAAAGTGGACTAAAACCTGCCCTGTTGTGGGACTAAACACCCATAGTTGTGATGTCACACCCACCCCTAATTTAAAGCCATTCAAATCAGCCAATCAGAAGAGAGACCCGTTAATATCAATGAGAGAGACACAAAAGACCTGAGCGAGGAGATCTAATATATCTAGATGAGTTTTGATTTTTAAAACCATAAATATATCTCGTTGGAGGGAATCACAACTTCATATAAAACCCAGGAAAATTGAACAATACAGTTTATTTTAAAGAAAATAATATAAACACATTCTGAACTTTGTAAAAATGTCGTTTTGACAAGCAGGGCTGTAAAGTAAAACACTGTAGTCGGCTGCAAACTGCAAACCGCTGCACCATAAAGCAACATTAACAGCCTGCCAGCAGAGTTGGCGCTCTGCAAATGTTGGGAGTGTGTGTGTGTGTGTGTGTGTGTGTGTGTGTGTGTGTGTGTGTGTGTGCGCGCAGTAGCTGTGTGGTGGTGGTAGTGGTGGTGTACAGTAGCATGGCAGACTGCAGTAAATACAGTGTTGAAGAGGCGGGGTTTGACATCTCAGAGCTGAAAACATCTCTAATCCAGTATTTCAGGTGGCGAAGTCGACCGAGCGACCATTTGCTCACTACCGCCGCGCATCAACGAACTGCCGCACGCCTCTGAAGAAGAAGAAGAAGAAGAAGAAACTAAACAACAAAAAACACGGAATGTATCGCAAGTGGACAGTAGACGGCTGCCGGTGTCCGGAGTGGAATTTCTCAAAGAGAGGAGAGTGAAGTTTCAGCGGCGTAAAGACAACTCTTTTCTCTTGTTTGTAGTTGTTGTGGCTGGTGTTGTAGTTTCCAGTCTCCCTGAAATACTCCTGCTGCGGCTCCTTAGTTCCTCCCCCTCGAAACTCAACCAAAATACTCCCAACAACTCCTGTCCTGTCTGGCCACGCTGGAGCCTTTAATCCCTGCGTTCGGACCCGTGTTCTCCTTAAGGTGAGTGCTGTTCATCGAGAAGTCCTTGAAACTTTTTTTTTTTATTTATTTTAGCGAGAGTGTGGCTCGTGCAGCCTCGGGGCGGAAATGTCGCTTTACCTGCGACTCAGGTAAATCGGAAGCCAGGTAGGCCTCGTCGTTAGGCTCGTGTAGTCGAGCATGTAGCTTAACAGGAATTAAAACAAACTGTAGAAAAGTTTAAAACACGAGACTAGTGTTGCCTTCTCAGCCTTTTAAATTTCTTCTAACTTATTGCTGGTATTTTACCTTTTTAAAGTAGTGTTGTTGACAGCGGTCTACTATATTATTCAATAGTAGAGGACTAAGTTACTCCCATTTTGGCACAGTATCGATAGAAATGGGCTCATAAATACGACTTAAACGTATTTTTTAAGTTAAAAAAAACCCAGCCTTCCTTTATCTTTTATAGTGTTGCGTCAGCTCTACTGTTATGTGGTGTGTGGACTGAGAGGTTACATATTGCGCAATTTTTTGCACACCCTTTGTTTTTTTTTATATCGAGGACAAAACATGTAGGAGTTTATTGGAGCTCATTCTGAACTCCTTGGCAGACCAGCGTCCTGTGTGCACCCTGTGAACCGGTCTCTCCCACTTTTAATTCATTCCAGCGGTGAGACCCCTGAGCAGCAGACTTCACTCACAGAAGCACAGTAGTGGTGATGATGATGATGAAGCGTTGAGATCACGAGTCCTATACACATCCTTTATGCTGATGTTGAAATGCTCTTTCATTGGGCAGAGTGAGGTAAATATGGAGGCATGCTGAAGAACCAGTTTTGACTTTGTGTCACTTCTTTGTTTGCAAGCATGTCAAACAAGACTACTGACTCTTACCGCCACCTTTTATAGGTTTAAAAAAAGTAACTAAACCTTAATTGTAGTAGAGTGGAAAATACAATATTTACCTGTGAAATGGAGTAGAAGTTATAGCATAAATATGAAGTAGACAAATTACAAGTACCTTATAATTGTACTTTACTAAATGTACTTGGTCACTTTCCACCACTGCCTTAAATCCAACGTGATCTGCTTTGGACAAAGGATTTTGTCTCTTTACATTTTAAGTTAGATTAATTTACATGTATAGTGAAAATCAATGTTTTAGTCATCATTATAACACTTGATTTTTTTTGGCAAACTGTCAAGTGGGAGAACATTTAGGAAGCAATATGAAGAGCGAAGAGGAGGATGCGATATTTCAATCGAATTCTATTCAGTACGAGATCCTGGAAAATGTGCTTTTGTTCTCCCTTTTCCTCTGCTGGACGCAGTAAAGAATAATGGGTGACTCAGCCTGGTGTGGGTGACCTGTTCAGTTTCACAGGGTTGAACACGGTGACTGTGTGCTGGAAAGCGGCGAGCCTTTGAGCAGGAAGCCCACACAGGAAACGGCCGCTTCATTGTTGCCCAAAGGCTTAAAACATGTATGTAGCCAGTCTGTAGGGAATTTCATAGTGAAGTTTCACTGTTAGTCTAGGGTTTAAGCATGCAGGGTCACACTTTAGTCCTCATTCAGTTATTTAAGGTTGCTGAGGCTGTTGTATGTTTACTGACCTTTATTTTTTAGCACAGTCCCAAATCTAAATTAAAAGAAAGAAAAGGCTTACAGAAATAAAATGTGAAAACCCAATGCGATAGAAAATGTTTTGATCCTAATAGATAGCAATGATTAAGTGGAATACAAGCCCAAATATGAGACTGTTATTTGTGGCTTCATTCCTACATTTACATTATGAGTCAGATTTCTGAGAAATTGCATGACTTAGAATGCAAAATAGATTCTTTTTGTACCAGGTCTCACTCTCTGTTAGGTCACATTTAGAGACTGTACACAACAGTCAAGAGAGCAGGACTTCGACTTCAAACGACAATTTATGGCACAATACCATCTGTTACCTTGCAGTGTATTTATTCATCTATAAAAGAAGTGGTGTCTCACATTAAACTCACTGCTTGAAACTTGAGCATTTCATTGTTACCGTAGCAACAGTTAAGTTTAATTTTGAACACCATCCGTTTGTGTTGTCAGCCAGCAATTTATGCATATTTCACTGGGTCAACTGTGTTTTCACATCTATATAAATGCACTGATGGCACACTGGAGCAGGGGTGTGACATTCTGATGACCTGCATCTGTGTGTGTGTGTGTGTGTGTGTGTGAGAGATCCGCTTCTCTTCAATTAATCCTCCAGTGTTGACTTTTTTAATATGTGGTTTATATTAGTGAGGCAGAGTACAAAGGGTTTCACAGGTAAATGAGACCAGTGGGTTACAGATGAAGAAAATAAATGCTTTAGTTTGTCACACTAGACTCACTCAATGCTGTTGTGTCACAAATCACATCAGTCTTTGATTCTGGAATGATTCTGTGCTGTATTAAAATCACACATGGGGTGGCATAACATTGGCTCGTTTGGTTCAATATAAAAATCACAGACTGAGGCGGCGTTGGAATAATGGGGATTCCTCTTTGCGCTATTATGGCTGTTCAAAAAGAACTAAGAAATCACAATACTTTGCCACCTATGGGAGTAAAAGTTCTTTAATTTTAGTTGATTATTAGGGTGCAGCCCCAATAGAAACACAGTCATTGTGATCACATGGTAGGATCATTCCTAATTTTGCCAAAAATCACAGGTGGTTGTTTTTGTTGAGCATGCGCAATGACACAAATACGATGCTGTTCATTAGAAGACACAAAGCAGGTTAAAAAAGTCTTAATCTAGAGGTTGCTATCGTATTCACAAATCCAGTCCCTATACGATCCTTAGCTACTGCTCGTGAATTTGATAAGTTTTCGATGCTTTTATTATCTGACAATGCGTGTCCATGTGTACACAGTGATTGGACTTGCAAGCTTTCAGTTTTTGAGAATGTTGGGTTATGTAATGTATGACTCGCGGCTCTTTCAGAAAAGTTGTTTAGAACTCTTTAGATAGCTAAAGGCTACGTGTGGCACAGGACAAAGGCACATGTTGAAAAAGACTATGATGGAGAGAGAATGTAAAACTTGTTTCATCTTCCCCTACAGTGATATATGAGTATTGCTTAGTGAGCCCGCAAGCTAATTGTTTCAACTAAGGTCTCCTAAGATTTCGATTGCTTTTTCCATCTTTGTGCTATTCCAACAATGTCTTTCTGTTTGCACATCTTGTAGATAGTGAACTAGTGTGACTTAATTTACCACAGATTGATTCACCAGAGGCTTTAGGTATTACCATATAGAGGAGATGAAGAGAATTATTGTTAATGAGGCCATCCATCAGCCGATCACTAATAGATAAATTGGCCTGTAGCATCTGACATCTGACATCTTACCGACTCCCTTGGACTGTCAGACTTGCTGATGCATGACACACTCTTTGTCTGATTACTCCATGATGCTAGCCTTAGCCTTTTCCCTATTACAAGGAGGAATAAAGAGTCAATCCTGGACTTTGCTTGACAAGTTAAAGTAGGCCTTTGTTTACAAAGGAAAACTGGACTTCCTGTACTAGTGCGCCTGAGAGAAAAAGTGAAATAAATTTTTTTGTTTGGCTTCCATTCAGCTTTCTGCTACAATTTTCAGTAAACCTCTGTAATGGAATGAGAGTAAGATGTGTCTTGTTTTGGACTTGTAAATATCTACAATTAGAATAATGTAACAATTCTTTGTTTTTTAAATGTCAAGTTTAAGGCGATTAACACCATAATTACAGTGCTGACTCAGAGATCATAAAACAAAAAGATATGCCTCTGCCTCCTAATGATAGGCAGTGACTACCTGTGTAATTACATAAACAAGGAAAAATATATCCACAGTGAAAATTAAGAACCTAATTTATACACATTATATTCATAAATGCATGTTTATACACACCTAATATACTATAGTTTTTTTAGTGTTATGTAATGTTTTATTTTTAGCCAGTCTTTGTACTTTTATGTTCTGATGTTGTATATTTTTACCTGACTGACTGTTACTTTTTGCTGCTGTGTTGACCTAATTTCCCAACTGGGATCACATAGACTGCTCTTGATCTGTCAATGTTGCATGTAGTAGTATTGTCTGTAGGTTTAGAAATGCCAAATTTGAAATGCCAACTTGAGTAAGTTGATACTTGCTGCCGCCTGGACAAAAATGTGATTAGGCAGTTGAGATATTTTCTGCCAACTTAACTTCATTTTTCATGTGGTTGTATTCACTTGAAATTGATTTTGAGGGATTCTCTTTTTCAGTTTGTGAGATTATAAAATGATGAAAGAGCAGCATATGAAATAAAGTAAGAACATTAATGTTATTTGAGCTACCTGTGGTGTTTCCCACATATAGACCAATCATTCTGTGGCACAGCGCCACAGAATGAAAACGAACGATTCTGTCATTCTCTCTTACACCCTGAGAGCAAGAAAGAGAGAGATCAACAGCCGTGCATACATGTTAATAGGGGTACACTCAAGTCAGACCATAAGTTAATATTAATATAATCTACCAGATCTCCTTCCCAACCAACTTATTTTAAAAGGTATAGGGCATACTTTTGAGACAAACTGTACTGTAGTACTGTATGAGCAAATTGTACTCGCTTGCCTTACAGTCCAAGGGGTAGAATGGGTTTCTGCAGAGTCCCTAGCACCACATAATATGTGGTCTGTGGGAATCGCTGACCTGTGTTAGTTGATCTGCATCTCTGCCTACAGGTTTCACAGGGTGCCATTGTCACCTCTGTCTGCTGCAAGTGAGCCAGTCCATGTAAAAAAAAATGTGTGTTCAGTACAAGCACTTCATGAATGGGAAATTGCCAGACAAAAGGTGCTTTGCTTAATCAAACAAGCCTAAATGAGTTCTAAAAAATCAAAATTACAGTGACTGTAGTGTTTATTACTGTTAAGCACAGGAGACATTATTTGTTTAAAAAATGGTGCTCTTTGCCCTTAAGAAGCCATGAATTATCTTTTAAAATGATGTCACTGAATTGCAGTCAGCAAATGCCGATTTCATTCAGACTGAGGCATAGTTTAACATGAGTGAAGTTGGCAGTTTCGCAAGTGGACATAATGCAATAAAATCTCTAGGACTAGAAAGGCAGGGCCATATTTACTCCTGCTGTTGTCAGCAATGTCACAATACAAAACATGCATCGCTATGTCATTGAACTGACGTTAAGTAATGTTTTTTTTATTGTCTTTTTCTTGGTGCTAAATAGTTTTCAGTGCACAGGCATATTTGAAAACTGTATGATAAGTTTAATTTAATAACTTTAATTGTAGAAATCCATGAAGTGGAAAGTGGGTCATTTAGTGTCAAAGTTCACAGTAATAAGAATAAAGCAAATAATAATGATGCTGATGCTAGATTAGCAGAGTCATGGCTTCAAGGAAAATATATTCAGACCGGAGTCACTGGTTATTATTTCCTTCTCATTGAAAAATGTGAGACAATATATGATTTTGTTTTATCACATCATCATATGCTTACAAAATTCATGTTCATGTGTGTGCCTGGCTTTGCATGAGCCATACATGGTAGCAACACGTCAGGGCACGTGATGTCATTAATTAAAGGTAGGCTGCATAGAAAGACTGTACAGTTTTCCACTTGCCCCTCCAGCCCTGAAACTAATCCGAAAACAGCAGCTCCTAAGCAACTCTGAGCTTAAGTGATTGCATTGGAATGCAGTTGCTATGGAGTCCAGTTGCAAAGTGCAGAGGCAGAGGCATTAGCATGTTTGTGTGAATCATGGGAAGATGACTGTAAAAGCTACATGTACAAATACTAAACTTAAAGTTACACCTTTGAACCTGCGGTTAAGTTACTGCGGTGCAACATTATGATCCATTGAAAACTCCTCAAACACCAGGATGGCAATGTTGTCCGACTGGTTTGGGCTGAGACTTTGTGGGCTGGAGACTGTCACAAGAAGCTAGTTTATTGTGTGTGAAAACTAGGGCAGTATTTTTTTGTCCTCACTGTGAATAACAACATGTTTGAGGTTTATTCTTTTGAGGTTATGTTTTTTTAAGTGTCAGGGCCCAAAAGATGATGATTCACCATGTATCACACAAGGAACAATTGCTTATTGTTGCTTCTTTGTACTTTTGTTGCTGGATATGTTATGCCCTTGACATCCTTTATTTTCCACAAGAATTATTGCATTAGAATGGCACAAAATAATATCCTATAGACTTCACAATATACACCTAAAACCTACAGACTGTGACTATATGTACCTCTTGGGGCATTTCCTAATGCAATAACCAAGACACAGCTTCCATTGCCCCACTCAGCACAAACGTATTCATCCATCAAACCGCTCAAAGTCTGTGTTCAGGGCTGCTTTCGTAGGTGCACAATTCACACTCGCTGCAGAATTTGTTGGTCTTTTTCAGCATGAAACAGCATCTTTAGTTATTTGTTATAATGTCCCGCCCTGCTCCTCTCATTTTTAAAAATAGGCCAGGCGTGTGTTCTTTTGTAGTTGAGTTTATAAAAGAATGACAAGTCGCGCTGACAAAATGGGATACGAAAGAAACCTCAGAGGAAATGGAATTTTTAAAATGTCATGTCGGATATTGGGCTCAAATCTATACTTGTAACTGCAAACATCCAGGCTTATAATTGACTTCCATGTGCTGAAACTCTTTCAGCACATAGCAGTGTAGACTAATATTGTTTCACAACATAACTTCTAATTAATGCACAATAGGTCAGTTAGTGACTGTGCTGATTAATTTGTTGGGTATCAAGAAGAAAGATGAATTTGCAGTAAATTTAGTTTAAAATGCAGACATTTTTATTTCCAACTGCTGCTCAAACTATGCCTATTTTGTCCTCAACAGGTATTTTTTACTCATCAGTAATGAATGGAATAGAATACAGCTTTATTGTCATTGTTGTGACACAATGAGAAACAATTTTTAGCAGCATCTCTCTCAGGAAAATAAATTCAATACACTACGAGTTGTTGCCATTCAGTTAAGCTTATGAATATTAAGAGGTGCAGAATATTGAGAGCTCGAAAAGGCTTCTGGTAGTTTAGGTGATAGTGCTGCAGTATTTTGTTGTATATGTACAGATAGATGGAATGTTTGCATGGGAAATGAAGTAGCATGTTTATGCAATGTTTTCCATAGTTTTAAAATAGTTTTTATGTTTATTCATTGGTAAGTGAAATACATTTGTCTGAATGTTAAAATCCAACTCTGGCTGGGGTCAATTTTGGCTTCTCACTGCCTTCAGTGCAAAGGGTGTTTTGTAAAGGTTAATGTACAAGCTTTGTTGACCAAATCCAGTTTGTCATTTAACCAAGAATTGAGCAGGAAAAGGTAGATGTAAACTTGTAATGTTCACTTCCCTATAACGTTCACGAATCACTTTCTTTTTCTATAAAACAACTTCAACAGTTGTGTGGAATGAAAAGAGCACTAACCATAATGCCTGTAATAAGTTCTATATTTTCAGCATCTAATTTATTGTTTTTCTTTCTCTAACGCAGCCCAGCTTCCTGATGCTTGGATAAGACAATGGATGAACCTCAGGAAGGGACGATTGACAACTGAAAATCGTCAATAGCATTACGACCATGTGGCAAAATTTGCTTACAGGGTGTCCACAATCCATATTCTGATGCCGGTGTGAAGATTTTGTCCAGAATCATCACGACTACAGGATGACGGATTTATCTGTGGTCGAAATGCATCTCATCGGACAAGTCGACATCGGAGGCTTTCCCATCCAGAGACTTGGATTATAACTTTTTTTTTAATTTGTGTTAAGTTTTCTTTTCTTACTTTTCTCCTAACTATCAGACAAGGTAAAGGGATCTTCTTCATGAGCTGCAGGAATGGACTAGGTGCCCATGTGTAGCAGGGCAGCTGCCGCAACTCATGGAATAACTTAGCCCCAGGCTGTTGGGGGAGTCACAGGGGCCGAGGGATCTACTCCCAGCACCAATCTGACCCCACCCTGTCGTCTTGACTGTCCCTCCTGTCAAAAGGCAGACCCCGCTATCTAATGGCATGGGTCAAGTTCTTCAAGAAGCCGGGGGGCAATCTGGGGAAATCCTACCAGCCAGGGAGCATGTTGTCTTTGGCCCCCACCAAAGGACTACTGAACGAGCCGGGCCAAAACAGCTGCTTTCTCAACAGTGCTGTGCAGGTAGGCCTGTCATTTTTACTGTGGTGGTTTGTAACTAGATGCCATTTTGGATTTCTTGGGATAATGAGGCAATTCACAATTTTCTTGTTAATATAATTAGTTAAAGTAATTTCAAAATATGCCTGTGTTGGATTATAATACATTTACCTTGTTTTAATTTTACGTTCTTTTGAACCCTAGTTGTTTCTCTTTAATACAATACAATACAAATTTTAAAAAAACAAAACACTTGTTGCTGTTTTCATCCAGGAAGTGTACACCCTCCTGAAGCATGCCCATCGTTTATTTACAAGTTTCACAGCTTAGTCACTGTCTAAATGTGTCAGAACTTCCCAGCAGTTTATTAATGCACTTGAAGGTTGGGTTTGACTAGTGGGGTCTGGCTGGTGAGTTAGTCTATTATTACAGCATTATTACACAGTGAGGTCATTCTCGGGAGACTTTGACTCAGGAGGGTGACAAGCGATGAGCTGGTTGAAGATGATAATTACCTTCGGCTTTGTTTCTGCACAGAAGGCAGTTCCTCAAGCTCATCTGCTTGACCTTGGAGAGTTTACACAAGTGTCACATGTCACAAGAGACCCAAAGGTGTAACGTTTTCCTGTGAGGAGTTCTGATGACCTCTATGCCTCTATCCCTTTTCCCAGGTGCTGTGGCAGTTGGACATCTTCAGGCGCAGCTTGAGGCAGCTACCTGGGCACTTCTGTCTGGGAGAGTCATGCATCTTTTGCGCATTAAAGGTAAGGTAAAGGTGTGTTTGTCACCGTTGGCGTCGTGACCGGTGTATTGAGCTGAATAGGGAGGATGACACAGTATTTAAACAAACCAAATGTCCCGCAGTGCGTGTGCAAAAACAAGTTCTTCTTCCCCCTATTCAGGGCATTTTCTCCCAGTTCCAGCACAGTCGGGAGCGGGCCCTGCCCTCCGACAACCTGCGTCACGCCTTGGCAGAGACCTTTAAGGACGAGCAGCGCTTCCAGCTGGGCTTCATGGACGATGCCGCAGAGTGCTTTGTAAGTTCCTGTGGCAACCGGGCTGTCCTGGGGGAGCGTGCGGAGAGGGATGTGTGTTTGTGCATTACCCTGCCACACAATTCGGGTAATGCACTGCAACAAACTGTTTGGCGAGGTCACTGAAAGAGCTTCTGTCCCTCCCTTCCTCTCCCGTCAACCCCTGCCACATCGCTGCTAAATATCATCGTGACAGGTTATATAAGCACCAGGGTTGCATTTGAACCTCTCTCGTTTTGTGCTACCATAATGTGTCGCATCATTTTTGTGCTTTTTAAGTCAATTTTATGCGTCTGTCATCCTTTTTACATGCAAGCACTGTTTGACTGGAATTTGTTTGCCTCTAACTGCAGTGTAATTTCCATGGTTTTGTTCTTTTGCTTTTCTTCCAGTTTCATTTTGACTTCAGCTATCAAATATGTTAGCTATTTTTTAAATAGCTATTTTTTAAAAATATTTTCTTTATTTTCCATCAGGTTTAAGTTGTTTGTTCTTCTCATAGCTTCTATCACATCTGCAGAGATATCATGATATATTTATTCACTTAGGAAGTATAATCACACCAATAGAAAAACAAAAATGTAGAATGAAATATCACTAGACAAGCAGTGGAAAATATTTTACAATATTCTAATATCTGATCACAAATTGATACACAAATTCTTGATTAATACGACTATTTATTTTAAAATAACTTTTCCATCCACAGATTGAAGCTTACATACCAAAGCTGCTATGTTCTATAGAAGATCTTAATTCTTAATCCCACACAGATCTTTGCCCTTGAGCATTTACCATGCGATGCACTGGTAGCAGCATGCCAGCAGAGAATTTATGCGATGAGAGCCAGTGTCAGATTAACAGGCTGTGAAGTTGTGCGTGTAACCTTTGCGGGCCTACCTTGCAGCTTTAATATTTTATAAACCCACAAGCACTCTGTGGAATCAGGAGAGGTTGTGCGGCTTAACTGGAGTGTAACTTGCTCTGTAATTGTCTTCCTTCTGCTCTTGTGTTTATGACACATCTCGTGAAATTGAATTCCTTGTATGTAACAATGTGTCCTGTTGTCCCCTGAATTTTATTCCTGGGAACACCTGCAGTGGTGCAAGAAATGAAATACCCCGTGATGCTTGTAAAGAGGCGGTTTTCCTACAAGAGAGGAGGATATTTTTTTTGTCCCACACCTTGATGGATGTCATGTTCTATCACAGGAGAACATACTGGAGAGGATCCACCTGCACATCGTGCCTGAGGAGACTGATGCCTGCACTTCAAAGTCTTGCATCACACATCAGAAGTTTGCAATGTCACTTTATGAACAGGTCAGACAAAGCTTAGAAAGTGTTAATTAGTTTCATGCTACTTAGAGTGTCAATGTTTTCTGCTGCTATACCAATATGTGAAAAAGGTGGGGGTTCACGTATATGTTGGTATTACTCTTTTTCTGTCTGTGAAAGAGGTGTTTTATTTCAGTGCGAAACAGAACACACACTAGCCAGCCAGTGTTGGAATTAAATATCGCACACACACACTCACACACACACACAAACACGGGTACATGAATCACTGTCTGAGCGAGTAGAAATCCAATCCGTCATGTTTTGATACTGGGTCGCCCCAGTGGAATAAGGAGGGTGTTCCTAGTTAGATTCCTCAGTGCTGCAACAGCAGCAGATAAGTCACAGATGGAGTACACATAGATTCCAGCATCACTCACAACACCCTGCCCTGCGGCTGCGATGCCCATTGCTGACTGTCCCTGTCCCGAACCCAATTCTATCTCTGAATCAAACCGATAATGCGCCTTTGGACTAAATCCCTCGGGGGCACAGTCGGTGGATTTTGGATTTTGTTCCACCTCGACTTCACGGCACCCAAATCCAACAGATATATTATCAAGGCCTTAATGAGGATTGCTTTGTTCAGGGAGAGAATGATAACTGTAGGAATAAATTGCCTGATAATTATATCAGAGATTTTGGATGGTTATTTAAAAGTATATTTCTGAGTCCACTGTTAATAATTCGCTACATGGAGAGCAGAAAGACAAACTCGTGAAAGTTTAAACAAAACAATTCTGAAATGCTTATTTGATAATTACAGTTTTGCTCAGTAAAGGCTATGATTACTGAAGTCATATCTCTTCTCCCTTTTTGTAACTTTTTTTTGTCACCCTCTTGTTCTCTTGACCCTCTACAGTCTGTGTGCCGTAGCTGTGGGGCGTCCTCCGACCCACTACCGTTTACAGAGCTAGTGCATTATGTCTCCACGACTGCACTCTGGTAAGGCCAAATGGTGTCTGTCCCACTCCGCTCTGTTTCAGCTTTTCATGTATCTCTCTCTGCACATTTTTTTTTGTTGAGGCCATAAACTTTTTGTTTATATGACATTCCCCGCCGTTTCTAGTTTTAACTCTCTGCATGTCTTTAATCTTTATTTATCTTTGTCTGTCTCACTTCCTCTATCTTGATTGTTTCTTCCTGTGCTTCAGCTGGCAAAATGTCTTTTTCAGCCAACAGACACTTCAACGCAGAGAGGAGTCATTTGGGGAACTGTTACAAGCTGCATGTACGATTGGGGACCTTCGTAACTGTCCAGTAAGTGGCCTTTTTATACTAAAGACTTGAAGAAAAAAAAACACTTTCATTTTTGTCTATAATACGCTCTAGGTCCCATACTGTACACTTTCAGTAGCAAAAATCTGCTCAGTACAGTTTTATTTCTCATTTCTAGCATTTCTGGAGCTTTATAAAGAGCAGGTTATTTTATGTCCGTCTCATTAATATAAACAGGCAACTCCTCTGATTGGCTGATTTGAATGGTTGTGATGTAGGTGGGGACTGTATTTGTAATTGTGACATCACAACTTCATTGAGGTCTTAACAGCTCGTTTAAAGCACAGTTTCTGAATACAGATTGTGTGCATTTTTCTGTCGATTGAGTATTTTGAAACCCAGTGAAGTATTTATGACAAGTTGTTTTTGAATTGTCAAATATTTTACTTTTGACATTTACTTTTTACTGACTATCCAGTGTGGGGATCCCCATGGTAATGGGATGTTGCTTTTCTTTTCCAGAGCAACTGTGGCCAGAGGATTAGGATCAGACGGGTCCTCATGAACTCTCCAGAGATAGTCACCATAGGCTTCGTCTGGGATTCTGACCAGTCAGACCTCACAGAGGATGTTATCCGCTCACTCGGTCCCCATCTCAGTCTCTCTGCGGTGAGGAACAGTGAATCCACAATTTATTTACACTTTGTGTTTAAATCTATAAAGGTGCCTTTGAAGAAATATCTTTCACAGCTACAAAAATAGGATTCAGGTTTTTTAGGCATGTTATTTTTAGAAACACATATTGTTAGAACGTTTAATCCAACTTCTTTCCTTCCCCTCTCTATATTAGCAGAATTTGCTCATTCACAGAATCTCTCTGCACAGCTGCCATCTCTTCGCTTGCTGTTTTAGGGTCAGTTTATTTTGGTTCAGTCAGACATATGTAGGAAATAAAGTGGGGATTTATTTCTCTGTAAGTCGGGCCATTGCGTAAGCAGTCAACGCCCTATGCCCGGTTGGCCCACACCACTGATCAGAAAGCCCCTGCTGGCCTCGGTCAGCTTGTTGGGCAAAAAAAAACCTCCCCTCGTCTTTGTGTGCCCGAGCATGTGTGTGCATGCCTGTCTGAGAGAAAACGTGGACTGAATAGATGTTGGTGAGATGGAGGGAAAACGTGTGTTCCCGACTGCTTTTGTTGTTGATTTTATTTCCATAGTCTTGATCTGATTAAAAATACACATATGTGGTAAAGTTTGTCTATTCATATTTCAAGGAATGTCACTTTTTCACGTCTATTCACAATCATCCACTGTATTGGGTGAAGTTCATAAGCAAAATAAATCAATCAGTTTAAATCAAAGCAGGCTCACACCCTCCACACATTACATAACTTTATTTGACAGCTCCCTCTTGTGTGTTTCCAAAGCATACCATCAGAAGAATTTGTCAGACCCCCCCCTCCACTGCTGTGACACAAAGGCCTTGGTTCATTAGGGAGCGTTTCATGTGACTTTATTGGGTGCTAAAGGGAGCCCTCCACCCCCATCACTTGCTTTGAAATCTATCGTTTGAGAGAGTGAGAGGTGGACAGAGAACTGACTGTGCAGCAAACACATAAGGGAGATACAGTTGACTGTTTCCAAACCTGCTTTTATGTTGACTTAACACTGTTATTTCTCTCTTTTCGTGGTGACATTTTTTTTTACAGTATTTTTAAAATAAATTAAATTAATAAAAAACAACTCCATATTAGTCTTTGAATAATACTACTACATAGATCTACAGCTAGTCTCATGTGTATCTGACTCAAACCAGCCCTTATTTGTCCTGATTGTCAAATCAATGCTGAATCATTTCCTCAGACATTAATCTATAAACAGATGGAGTTACTGATTCTGCTGCTATCAACATTACTCACTGACTGTATCACGGATCCCCATGAGTAATTGCTGTATGCATTTATATATATATATTTGTCTGTGTGTATGTGTGTGTGTGTGTGTGTGGGGGGGGGCTTTGGGTGGGTGGGTTTTGGGTGTGGGTGTGTGTGGACACAGCTCTTCTACAGGGTGACCGATGAGCACGCCAAAAAGGGAGAACTGCTGCTGGTGGGGATGATCTGTTACTCCAGCCGCCACTACTGTGCCTTCGCATTCCACACCAAGTCCTCCAAATGGGTTTTCTTTGATGATGCCACAGTGAAAGAGGTGAAATAATAAATCTGTGATTGAATTGATTACTTGGATTAATTAAGATGAACAACAGAAACATTACACATCTTTCAGTGCCTTCTTACATTTTATACACTAAACTGATAGTTGACTAGTTATAAAAATAATTAACTGATAATAGAAAAAAGCAGTTGTGCAAGCAGCAGCAAGAAGTAGCAATGTTCAGTCTCTTATCTCATCACCAAGTCTCTTTATCGCTCAATAAGGACCATGTCTATTGCCTTTTTGGGAGCCTCTGGGTTGATGAGCTTTTCCAATTCCCCAACTCTCTCATCACAAAGAACTGCAGTAGCGATGTGAAGCTTAACAAGTAAATATCTTCTTTATGGATCTCTTTACTGGTTAAAATTGACAGATCATTGAGAATGTTGAGTTGCAAGGTATATGTGTGTCAGCTGTCTGTGTGATAAAGAAGGCTTTTGTGTATGGGGGGTTACATTATATATCTTCTGAAGCCTTTAACCCCCCCCTCTTTTTTTCTGTATATTGGATTTATTTCTATGGTGTGCATATGTGAGCTTGCCTTTTGTCTCACATCCTCACATTTTTTTTCACGGGGACTGTGGTGCAGCGGCTCGCTGGCTCTTTGTCAATCCATCAGCAGCTTGTGCTGTGTGTGCAGCCTCTACCGACTGAGATGGAGCAGCTTCAGTTCTCACACCTGCCAAGTCCATACCTGGATCGAAACTTGCCAGCATTTCTGTAACTCCCCAAATCCCCGCCGCAAAATGACCATTGTAGTGTGTTGGGCACAGTCAATGAAGACTGCAAAACAAACCTTTTTTGTATTGTTATTTGTGAGGCTACATGGCTACTGAATGATTAGCGGTCCATTATTTTGTAATGGATTCCTTATTGAGCGATAAAGAGACTTGGTGATGAGATAAGAGACTGAACATTGCAAAATTTCAGTGAAATGAAACTATCAAGTTACCAGATACCTACATCTGGAACTCCACTTACAGAAGGGTAAATGGAGAAAAGTTGTTATGGCAAGTTATGGCATCCTGATTTAAAGGGCCTCTGTAGGAAAGGGCTGGCCATTATGGTCAAAATGGGCAAACCACTAACTCACATATTGAATATTTTCTCTTGGTAGTGAAAAGGATCTAAAAGTAGTAGTTGTCTCTCAAATTTTCATCAATCCAGCTATTTTCTTTTCTGGTGTATAAAGAGCATTACAGTGTCATTTTGTCCTTTGGTAATATATAGCAGAAGTAGAGATGACTAAACATACTTTTTTCACGCATACTTATGTCTTTGCTCTCGTTTATATTTTATCCATCTCATTTGCAATCCCTCTTTTGTCTTTCTTTTGTTTTGATTTGGTTTTTTACCTCACCTCCCCCCTCTTCCCCCGTCATTTGCTTAATTACAGAGTACACGAGCATCTGTTAGCCTGCAGCCTGTCTTTGTGGTACTATTGTGGCGAGACACACACCTTACACAGATTAGCTAATGTGATTTGGCCTCAGTGTGTCTAGTGTTCAGTTCTGATATCACTTAAAATGCTTTATATCAGATGACAGTTGTACAACAACACTTTTTGATACTTCTTTGTAAATTGAAACCAGATGGTTCACAAAGTATTTGTATTAGTCCATCTGCCTGTCTTAAATTAATTTGCACAACAAAAATGTGCACAACAAAAATGCATCTGATCAGCTTTGCTGACATTTGTGAGGATCAATTATAAAAATCCAATATTTCAAACCCTTTAATATTTTCAACATTGCATTTGTTTATCCCATAAGAAAGCATGCAGATGAAATTGTTTTTTTGTTCCACTGTCTATTATCTGTATGGCTTTTGACCACCTTTTCCTTTGCCTTTTGTTGTAGATTGGCTCCAGGTGGAAAGATGTTGTCAGCAAATGTATCAAAGGTCATTTCCAGCCTCTTCTCCTTTTTTACTCAAATCCTGCTGGTAGTGCCATCAAAGCAGAAGATGCCTCTCGACAAAACAGCAGCCAGTCACACCACAAGACCCCCGTCAATGGAGAAGTGCCAGGTAGTCGCCCTGTATACTCAGTGTCATATCACTTCATTAATAAATGGCAACAGTTTTAACTGTGCCAACTTCTACTGCATAATAATGATGATGACCTTAAATGAAAAATTCAACTTTTATAACTCAAAAATGCTGGAACCCAAGGAAATCCACATCCTTTAACTCTGCTGATTGCTGAATTTGAACTCACAACCTTTGAATCTAAAATCTTGATCTTTAACCACTGATTAAACTATCACATGCAGTGTTACCTAACAAGAAAAGATGACTGTTTTCAACATGTATATCAGGCAGAACTTGCAGAGCATGAGGATGTTTAACATTGGTGGAAATTGTTTGAAGGAAGTAACAACGAAAGCCAAGAGACTGACAGCTTGCAATTTGCACTGTAGTCATAATAAATTGACAACACTTTGTCTGGCAAAAAAGGTTTAGACTTGTAACATTCAGTACTTTAAAAAGAAGCTATTGAGCTTCATTTTCTTTGTCCTCGCATTCAGAGAGACAGAGGTGTGCAGCTCTTCTTGTTCAACCTTTATAGATTCAAGAAGAGTGCAGAACAGCGATCTCAGCTGGTTGAGTGCACCATTAGCATTAGACTCAGAAGCTTGAGTTAATGTTTGACTGGTGAGTTAAAGTCTACTGGGGGTTTTACTTTAAATACAAATCTTGAGTGCTGTGGGTTTTCTGAAATGAGGAACTACATGAATTACACATACAAATAATTTTAAATGGAAATATTAATTCAGGAAACGCCACAAACAACAAATGACTCTTGTGGCGCATGTAAAATCCCAGACCGTATTAGTTTGCAGGCAGTCAAGAAAATTT